>OX333073.1:54565910-56048279 GCA_946863875.1 Alloplasta piceator
GGAAAGCTTTCTGAGCTTTCTCTTCCTTCCTTTTATCGTTCCCTACGATATTTCTCGAATCGATCGAGCTCAGTTATATCGATATATTCTCCACAGAATTCTCCCTGCTTCTTTGTGTATTCGTGCAAATGATTACCCGCACGATATGTCTTATATTCCAATACCTTCGAAATCTTGCAATAAAGATTTCTCCATTTACATGCAATTTCGCAAATATATTGCAGAAAATAAATTTGTGTCTGAGACCGGAAAGTTTCAAAGTTTCGATTCAAATTTTAGTTGGAATTGTTCAAAATTTCTATTGAGAGTTTCTGGGACAAACGTCTCAATTTCGTCCTTCAAGCAATTAACGATAAATTTGTCGTTCCAGAACACCGTTAAAATTTCTAGAGTTAAAATAAGAGTGAAATCCATCCAACTTTTTCTCGATTTATTCTCTATCGTATTTTATACCTCTGCCAGATATAGATGTATAATAATATATATGAGGCATTCCACGACATTTCGATCAAAATCTTCCTCCTCTAAAGTTTTACATAAAATTCCTCTAAATTTTTTACATAAAAAAAACACTTTAAAAAAAATTCTCGTATTTTTTCAGAATTTTTTAATCACGCGTTTTTTGGAGTTTTTTTTTTTTAAAGGGACCACTGCGTAAAATATGAAGAAATCCAGAATAATCTAATAAAATATAACAAAATTTTTGGGCTTTGTTCCAAAATGGAGATTTTAAGATTCTACGAGTAACATTTTTTTCTTTTACAATTTTTTGAATTTTACTCACAGAGTGTTAAAATCTCCATTTTGGAACAAAGCCCAAAAATTTGGTTATATTTTATTAGATTACTCCGAATTTATTTATATTTGACAAAGTGGACCCTTCTTTTTAAAAATAAAAAATAAATCTAAAAAACGCGTGAACAATAAATTCGGAAAAAATTTAAGAAATTTTTTTTCAATGTGTTCTTTTATATAAAAAATTTATAGAAAAATCGAAATCATCAGAGCAAGATTTTGATCGAAATGTCGCGGAATGCGTCATATATATTGTCGGAGGAGAATTTTACAATCTGGAGGCTGGAGGATGAATCCACCTCTAACAGTACCATGAAATTAAATTAAGCCAATGTAGAACTACTATACTGAGCGTTGAAGTGGTAAAAACGATCTCTCAAGGTTTACTCCGCCGTTTCACGTTTTTTTCTCTTCTCTCTATCGTTATTTCTCATTCGAGAGTACTCCAATGTCTTTCGCTCTCTTTTTCTCTGTATGACGAGTTCTTTCTCAACCGGGCCACTTTTTTTTCACCCTCTCCAAATTTTTTCAAAATCTGCCACTTTGAAATATTAGTCAAAAGGAACGTCTGTGATTTTTTAAAGATTTTGTTAGTCGTCCGTTCAAGATTTTCAATTTTTCATTACGAACACTGTATCTCGAAAAAAATTCATCAAAAAAAAAAAAACATGAGAATGAAAACTTATTTATTTTTTCCACTTTATCGAAAAAAATTAAAATCATAATTTTTCTGCATTGAGAAAAATGAATTTTGGCAAAAAAATAAGAATACAATTTTTTAAACCCAATAACACACTTTCGATTTCGGTACAAATTTTACAGGATATCTGTCATTGGGTAAAGAGTCAGCGAAAAAATTTTGAGAATGGCACCTGCAATAGTTACAATGAAAAAAAATAAAAACCCTGCGAAACCTCATAACCGCATAAAGATTTCGCAAGGTTTTTACTTTTTTTCATGTCTGTCATTGGGTAAAGAGTCTACGAAAACATTTTCAGAATGGTACCTGCAATGGTTACGATGAAAAAAAATAAAAACCCTTCGAAATCTCATAACCGCATATAGATTTCACAGGGTTTTATTTTATTTTTTTCATCGTAACCATTGCCGGTGCAATTCTGAATTTTTTTCGCAGACTCCCCGTGTAGAAATTTTGGTAGGGAAAAACTTCTGCCCCTGACTTGCCCTCCCTAACTAAAGTAGGGAAATGATCCGCTCATCCTAACAGGCCCTGTTATGCCATGTAACACCTGGCTGGCCATTTTCGGATCCGGCGGTCATGATCAGGCCCCTATGACGATATGATCCGGCCCTAGCAGATCCTGATCAGGCCCCTAAGATTTTTAGAATCATGCCCTTAAAGGCCCTGATCACGGTCACGATCATACACCGAAGCGCGTTTTGAACAATTCGTTTTTACGAGATACTCCTTTTTCAATGTATGCATCTTATTATTTATTTCGAGTCCACCCTTTCTTAGGGTACACTTTTCTTTTGGCAATCCTCGAAGAGAATATTATATTCCGAGTGAACGGAAATTCTCTACGAGAATTAAATAAATAAGTACAATTACATAAAACGGCAGGAACTCCTTGTATGGATTCTTCCGACACCGACTTCCGCTGACATCCGTGCTCGCACCCGTCTATATAAGCATACTGAACACATTATCCGTATGGGAGTTCAACGGTTGCTGTCCTGCGACATCTCGCGCCAAGTCTCGGAACTAACGCGATGCGGTTCGTCTAAATAATAATCCTCTGCCTACGTAACGAACTTGTAACAGGCGCACAATTGCTTGTTATTCTCGCGGGATAAGAGTGATAATGTAAATAATAATTAAATAATAATAATAATAATAATAATAAGCCAGGCAATGATTGTTAATTTATTATTATTGTTATTACTATTATTGTTATTTATTATTATTATTATTATTATTATTATTATTATTATTATACTGAAAGCCGATATACAAATAATTTTATTTTAATAAATACTCAGGGCAATCCAATAGTTTTCACATCGGAGCCCTGCCAGGGTAATGAAACAAAAATATGTTTTGCTTAAAAGTGTAAAAATAACATCGTCGGAAACTGTTCATATTCTGATCATGCAGGGCACTGGTAATAAGTGATTATTTCAATGTAATAACTAGAGACCAGGTCGTTAAGTTCCATGTCAGGGCCCTGCCAGGAAAATCGGATCAGGCAGGGCGGATCAGGGGCAAGAATCAACTAATGGTTGCCCTATCAGATTTCTACACGGGTCTTTACCCAATGACAGATATCCTGTAAAAATTGTACCGAAATCGAAAGTGTGTTATTAGGTTTAAAAAAATTTTATTCTCATTTTTTTGCCAAATTTCCATTTTCTCAATGCCGAAAAATTATGATTTCAATTTTTTTCGATAAAGTGGAAAAAATAAAAAAGTTTTTATTATCATGTTTTTTTTTCTTTGATGAATATTTTTTGAGATACAGTGTTCGTAATAAAAAAATGAAAATCCTGAACGGACGCCTGAAAAAATCTTAAAAAAAATCACAGGCGTTCCTTTTGACTGATATTTAAAACTGGCCGATTTTGAAAAAAATTGGAGAGGGTGAAAAAAAAAGTGGCCCGGTTGAAAAAGAACTCCTCATATATATACGTAGAAAAAGCGAAGAACCGGAAAGAGACGGAAGGGCCAAGCGTGAAAGTAAGAGAACGAGAGAGTCTCCATCGTTTTTCCATTTTACGAAGATAATGGCTTTTTCCTCTCGACACGGAGATCCGCTTTATTTATATTCTTTCTCGTACGAAGACGCACACCGACGCCGTCTCTAGATGACTTTTTTTTCCCTCCATCTTCCTTTCACTTACCCCTTCGTACCAGTTCTTCATTGAAGATTTCTCGCATTTTCCTGCTTTTTTTCCACCCCTCTGTCTTTCTTCTTTCAGCCCCAAGCTCCGGGCTGAAATCGTCGTCGTGTCGATACTCAGATCGAGGGAAATGATATAAATTCTGCGACGCTCCGTGAATTCTCTTGCGTAAGGGGATTAAAGTTTTGCTTCGTTTTTCGAGCACGGCGCTCTGACGAGAAATATACGAGCTTTTCTTCCAGGCTTGTTTAATGGTCTCGTGATAATTTTCGTAAATAGGATCGATGCTGGATTTTCAATCGTCGAATCGATCTCCGAATCGAAATTTCGATATTACATGAAAACCAAAAAAAAAAAGCAAATCTTTAATATTTTTTCTCAGCTCCTTTATCAGATATGGCGATAACATTGTTTTTACAATATTGTTTCATCCTTCGAAAATACAAAAAAAAAGTATTTCTCATTTTAAATATTTGAATAATTTATAGAAGGCGCCAAAGTCGTCTTCGAAAATGTTTTGTCTCATGGCCGACAGTTGATCTCAGGATTGGCCAGTGTGAAACAAAAAAATAAAAAAACATTTTAAAAAGGAAGGTTTCTTACACAATAATATACCACCGTTGATGAAAAAACGATAAAAAAAATGGCGGATGTTTGAAATTAATTGTAATCAATTCAATGGTTCATTTTCATTTCAAATATGCGCCATTTTTTTTTGTATCGATTTTTCATTAACGGTGGTAAATTGTTGTGTAAGAAATCTTCCTCTTTAAAATGGTTTTTTATTTTTTTGTTTCACACTTGCCAATCCTGAGATTAACTGTAGGCCATGGGAAAAGTCATTTTCGACTTTGGCGCCTTCTATAAATTATTCAAAGAATCAAAATAAAGAATAATTTTTTTTTTTGTACTTTCCAAGGATGAAGAAATGTTGTAAAAACAGGTTTATGGCAACATCTGATAGAGGAGCTGAGAAAAAAAAATATTACAAATGTTCTTTTTTTTTGCCTTCTAAAGTAGACGAGTACCTTAAAGAGGAACATTCGCAATCAAGAAAAAAATGCTCATTCCGGTCGTAAGCATCCCTATTTTGAACAATGATTGTTGGATACAAAATTATTCCTTTTGTTCATTTTTGTAGCAGATTTTTCATCGAATTATTTAATCGTAATTTTCATCCACATTCATTTTTATTATTAAAAATGAGATAGTTTTTTAGAGACACGATGAAACAATTTTGCTATGAAAAATCATGGAATTGTATCTGGAAGCAATGAGAAAGATTGCTGATGAATATATATTTTATCATATTTTTGTAGACAGAAATAAATTCGATTTCAACTCAATTGGAGACCCCAAATAAATAAATTTTCAATGATCCTAATAAAATAATAGATTCCATCAATGGCAAAATTCTTATTATCAATAGATGAAGTAGAAGCTCACTAACTCGTCAAATAGATGAAATTTTTCAATTAATGAAGATCGGCAGCCTTTGTCTTCTATATATTGAAAAACTTAAATATTTATACGACCCTAATCTCAGTTTTTCCTTAATTTACAGAATCGTTTTATCGATTTTATCGTTGCATCGTTTCAATATTCGTCGTTCTTAATTTCCAATGATTTTATACAATATTCATCCACGATTGTGATTGAATTTTTTACTAATTCTCAAATTCAATGATTCATAATTAACCCGATCTATACATATATCTATCATTACAGATATTATTGGACAATTTTTACGATTGATAAATAATTACATTCGCAATAAACAATTAGAGGTCGATTTCTATCAAAAAAAAGAATATCGAAATCGAAATTAATGCCAATTTGTGAATTTTCAAAAAAAAATCGCAATTTAGGGTACTTCCAAAGAAAAATAAGTATTTTAAGGAAAAATTGTATTTTTTTCTCTGGTTAATGTTCCAAGAGTGATACACTGTTTTTCCATTATTCTCCCAGAAAAAAAAACATGTGTTCAAGTTACCTACCGCGAAGGCGTCATTTTTTACCTAAAATATAAACAAAAAATATTTTTGTACGCCTTAATACATGTAGAATGAAATCTCAAAACTTTATTTTGACTCATTGTTTGGTGATCAAAAAAAAAATGCCCAAAGAAGCCAAATCGATCCGGATAATTTTTTAATTTTTCGCATACCTTTGAATTAAGATAATAGATTGTTAAAAAAATTTCACGATCTCGATTGCTAACTTTATATTTTGTGTGCGTCGAGGCAATGAAAATGAAAAATCAATTTTCTTCACACCATCAGAATGGGAGAAGCGGGGAGATGAGAGTTGAAAGCAAGAATGGAGCTGGTTAGACGTATGCAGCAGAGTGTAAGTGGCGTTGAAAGTGAGTGAGGCGAAAGCTCAAGCGAAAGACAAGAGGTTGAAGTAATGAGCGGCCTGACCTCGGCATGTAGGTCAAGCACCGATGCATATAATGAGTGCACACATATTTACATTGACAATCATTTTTCTATAGATTCTTTTTCATCAAGTCTTAACGATCAGAACGAGTATATGTGCCGATTAAAGAGGAACATTTGCAATCAGGACAAAAAACACGCTCATTCAGGTCGTAAGAATCACTATTTTGATGAATAAATATTGGATAGAAAATTATTTCTTTGGTCATTTCTCCATTTGGGACACTTTTTTCGATTCGTAATCCAATTATTTAATTGAAATTTTGATTCGCATGATTAGGAATAAATCATTAAATATCAATCGTTCTCATGATTTAGGAATAAACTTTTTTTTGTGACCTAATACAAAATTACTTACATTGAAAAAGTCAAAGCATAAAAAATCTGAAAGCAATGAAAAATGATCGCCGATGAAAGTATTCTTCAATAACTTTACCTAATTCGATTTTACCTTTTTTTTTGCAGGTAGAAGAAAATTCGATTTGACTCTATTAGAACTCCCGAATAAATACAATTTCAAAGAATCTAATAAAATAATGGATAACATCAATAGCAAAATTCTCATTGTCAATAGATGAAGCTCTCGGATTTGTCTGATAAATTTCTAATCAATTAAAGAGCAGCGGCCACCTTTGTCTTCTCAATATTTAAAAAAAAACGTAATATTTATACGACTCTAATCTCAGCTTGCTCCTAATTGGCGAAATCGATTTATTGATTTGCTCGCTGTGTCGATTTGAAATTCGTCATTATTAATTTTCAATTATTTTTTAACAATATTCATCCTCGATTGTGATTGAATTTTTTACTAATTCTCGAATCCAAGGATTCATAATTAACCTTAAGAAAATTTCAACCAATTTATTCTACTGAAAATTGAAGAAAACTTTTCTGCTCATTCGGAAAATTCCAGTATTCAAATGTTGCTGTTATTTAAACCCTTTAACGACTGGTGGGACACATACGTCCCACCTACTTTGAAAACGCAGAACTTTCATAAAAATGAACATACTAACATTGTGAAGGTCACATTTTGAAGATGAAATTCGGAAAATGCAAGGGTTGCACCCCTTCGGTCTCACACCCTGTCAAAAAGTACGAAAATTTCGAAAAAATAAGAAATGAGCATAAAAAATAAAGAATGAGCAAATAACATCGTAAATTTGTAGCACGAATATCCAGTTGGAAAACTACCCCTAACAGTAACGAAACATCGAAAACCACCCCTACAAATGGTGGTAGGCCCAAAAGTGATCTTTCATTGATGTTCAGTTCATATATATTTTCGAAAACGCATGGAAAATGTGTACCAAGAACATCCAATTCAAAAACTACCCCTAACGGTAACGTAACATCGAAAACCACCCCTAGAAATGGCGATACGCCCAAAAGTGCACTTCCATTGATGTTCAGTTCTGAAACACTCATATTTTGATTCGGATCAGGATAAAATAACAGAAAATACGATAATAATATTTTATCCCTTGAGGGGTCAATTTCTCTCAATTGAGGGGGTAGTTCGTAAAGGTTGATTGATTCGTAAGTTCTCTAGAATCCCACTGCGTATTCTGGAATGACTTTTCCTCATTTTCTGGCAGAAATGAACGATGGGAAATAAAATTAAGATGTTTTCAAGTGATTGGGGTGGTTTTTTTACTTGGGAGTAGTTTCTGAGGGTAGGAAAATGCTCAAATAATTTATTTCTCACATTCATGAATTCAGATTCACCATGTACGAACTTTGCCAAACGCTCTAAAAAAAACTCAGCTGTTGAAGGGTTAAAAAAAATCAAAATCTGAATCAAGTTACCTCACCTAAAATTGAAGATAACTCTTTTGCCTATTGGAAAAATTCCAGTATTTAAACTTCGCTGTTATTTAAAAAAAAAACCCAAATGTCCATGACTTAACTGACATAACTTTCTTGACCATCACAAAATTATTGAAAAAAAGAAAAGAGGATGAGCGGATTTATTAATGCCGTTAATTAATAGCAGAATAGCTGCGCGGTTTTGGGCGCTAAATCGGCGAGAGCGCGGCCACGCCTCAACGGATTTCAGGATTTCCGCTGATTTCAGCGTTGCCCACCTCCGTGAAGCCAAATTGAACGTAAACAACGGTGAACACGGTACAATTAACGCGAGATCCCACGAGCTTTACTTTCAGGCAAATTGACGCTGGCAAGCGGTGTGTGTATGTCCGTGTTTGTGCGAGAAATTGCGTTCCAGCGTGTGCTTGAATTTCCCCGGAACAAAGTAAATGCGAGACGATTCGTCGTGGTCACTCTTGACATAAACTAAACACACGAAGCGTACAACTGACTAAAGTGGATGCGAAAAAGCGCATTTAAGCAATGCATTGTCGACAATCTTATCTGAAAATTGAATCCATCAACAATTATGTGGGAGAAAAAAATTACTAAAAGAAGTTTCGTTGATCATGGATCGTGAAAAAAAGTTGACGTTTTTGATAAAGTATTGACCAATTATTAAAATATATTTAATGCCTTTTATTTGTACATATCGTTGTGAATAACGTAGCTGCGAAATTTTTGACCTCCCTTCAACCCCGAGGCTTCGTCACAAGATTAGGGGAGTATCGGGCATCGAAGCGAGGGTACAGCGTATAGATGAGGGATATGTCAGGGCCTCGGTAAAGCCTCAAAAAGTCTCGAAAGTAGACTTTTTCCCCAAAGGAGGCCCATGAGGGTACGAATAGAACCTCCGAAACCTCGCTTGGGCCTATTTTAGCCCTGCCGCAAGGCCTCCGGAACCTCGCTTGAGCCTCTTCCAGCTCTCCCTAGAAACCTCCTAGGCCTCCTTTAGGCCTATTCCAGCTCTCACCCAAAACCTCCTGGGCCTCCTTTAGGCCTATTGCAGCTCTCTCGCAAATCCTCCTGGCCCTCCTTTCGGCCTGCTGCGAATGTACCGTAGACCCTCCAGGGCCTCAGACCCTCTGACCAATGGTACACGGAGTAGGGATAAGTAACGGGAATATATATATGAATGGTTCACATATGTAGGGATAGTATCATTTATTTATGTTATATCCACGTTCAACATTATTACAAATTAAACTTACTGAAAATGGACAGAAAGAAAACCAATTTTTTTTTTCGTATCAACTATAATTAATGCGATAAGGCTTACTAGGAATTGCAATTTATAATATCTCTTAAATATATATTTGAACGTAACAACATATTAATTTTTTTTTAAATATATTTTTTCTTTTCTACCTCGTCAGGTGTACTACTTGCCTCCTCTTCTCGCACTAGTGTCGAACGGTTGTTGAACGGGGAAGTATGCATCAGAAGATTGCACGTCTTCCCATACCCGACGATCCTTTGAAGTTTCCTCTGCAAGTACCATCCACGCAGCAATACAAGCCACTTTTTCGGCTTTTTGCACACCTTCCATCTTTTTTTTCGTTGATGATTGCAGTGGTGAAAATTTTCGCTTGCGGACCCGCTATCTCGCCGGTAGACGCATTGGCGGGAGATATTTTTCACAGCTCGTCACGATTATCTGAAATATATAATCCACCACGTGTTCACAAGGGTTCAGTTTGCTAGGTTTACTTAAGTTGACTACCGGCGTTTCGACTTTTTTCTTACTAATTATTGAACAATGACGTAGTAGCAGGAACGCTTGTTCGTCTACGAGTCCACCCACGTGATTCTCGTTCGATCACAGACAACGCAATGATTTTTCGGAATTTGAATAAGTTCCAAAGCGTCATACAAGTTTTCGAGTCTCGACCACCTTTTTTCTTTGGATCTTTTTCTGGGTTTTGATAAACCACAAGGGCGCACAAGTCTCTTCACTCTCGTGCTCATCGTCGAATTGTTTTTTCTTATTATCAACGATTAATTATCCTCAACTATAAAATATCCAATCGAACATGAAAAAATATGAAAAACTATACGTGCGCTTGAGACAAGAGACTACACGAGACTGGTGCCGGGATGGCGGGAAGTCGTAACGTGCTCAAGCAAGCAGAGACGCGCACTCACACAGAAAGAAAAGGGCACAGGCACATACACACAGACACAGAATTCGCACGCTAGTGAACGACGCACAACATCACTTTGTCGCCTTTGCGGCAATGCCACAAAAACACTACGAGCATCAACACACAATGGGTTACCGATGAGGCCTCTGAGGCCTCATCGGCCTCAGTGATGAGCGGAAAAAGTGATGGAGACAACGACTTGGAATCGAAAGGAGGTTACGGAGGCCTGTACCACTGATACGTTAGATCGAAAAGAGGCCTAGGAGGCCTACCCGAAGTTGAGTGGAATCGAACGGAGGCCTCTCGGAGGCACCGGATTCGACAAATGGGGTTCCGTAGGTCCAACGGAGGCCGGCGGCTTGTACATTACAAAGGAAATGAGACCTACGGGCATTCAAGGGAGGCTACAAATTTCGACTCGGGTGTTGCTGCGAGAAAAAATAAGGCGATAAAAAAAAACAAGAATTTTCAAAAATATTCGTAAGGTAGATGTCCCAATTATTGAACAGGTCCCAATTATTGAACACTATCTTGTATTTTTGTTATTTCTCATTCACCTGCATGCATTTACTTATTTATAAAAAATTCATTACATATATGGAACTTTTAGCTATCGAAATGTTACCTTACTTGTGCAAAAAAAAGCTTTAATTAATAGAGAAACAAATTATTTAATCAGCAACGGTGACCCGATTTGACGTCTCGTGATAACTGCTTATCGTTTTTGCTAAGACGCGCCGCTACACGCATAAGGGCATAACAAATTCAAAAACTGTTGCATCTCAAAAAGTAAAGGCGTTTCAGGTTCCTCAGAAGATTTCTTACAAATAACAATTTAAAAAAAAATTTCATTAGTTATTTTTAAAAAAATACGGTGTTCGATCATTGGGACATAGAAAATGCAGTGGGTCCCAATTATTGAACACTCGAATTCTCCAAGATGGCGTCATTAAACCCATCAAAACATCGAGACAGCTAACGCGTGACGGATTGTGTGAATCGGATTTATTCAAACAAAAACTGTAAGTTCCTGAATAAACTTACCTTTATTCTTTTAGTAATAACACTAAGATCATCAGATATATATTTTTTACTTGTATTTTCGTGCAATAAACATAAAAATAAAAGTAAAAAGAGAATATAACCTAAATGTAACCTAGAAAAACAAATGTAATGTTCAATATTTTTTGCTCTCCGATATTTCAGTCGAAAAACAAGAGAGCTGCGGCAAAATCAAACAAAAACGGAACATAAAAACGAGGAAGCTGAAAATAAAAATAAAATAAAGTTTGAGTTGAAAAGCAAAAATAAACTAAATGCGAGTGAGACAAAAATCTGACAAAAGAGACTGAATATATATTTTTGTATTTTTACATGATTAATAAAAGATTATTCAAGTGTTTGATTTTGTTTTTATTTCTTAATATTGTACCCAAAATAATATTTTCAGAACGGAAAAAGAATTCTCGAGAGTGATCGATAACTGGGACATGCTTGTTCAATATTAGAGACATAGGCACTTCCAGTGTTCAATAATTGGGACAGTTGCATTATTATTATTTTTTTCATTTGAAATCGTTTAAAAATAATTTAAAGGGTGATTTTCCGAAAGTAAAAATATCAAAGTATCATTTGAACATGAAAGCGATGGTTTTTTCTTGATTTTATATTTTTTCTCGCCGAATTCAATTTTCCAGATCCTTGGCTGTTCAATACATGGGACATTCACCTTAAGGAATTGCAAGCTCATTTTCTCCAGACGAAAGTCTGCGCAAATATTTTTACTGTAAAATATTTCCACCGAATTTTGTAGAGACAATTCACTAAAAAATCCAAAAAGATGTTCAGGATTTGACGAGGATGTTTGAAAATTCATTTCAACCATTGAAATAATGAAAAGCTTGAAACTTAAAAAGCATAAAAGAGCAAACATACATTTTAAGCATGTTGCAAATATAAATTGACATATTGCTTCAGTATGATGTCACCAATTTAAAATATTTTTTGAAACTGATCCAAGTCGATGTTTACAATTTAACGTTTTTTAAAGATTCATTCCAACCATTGAAATTCTAAAAAGCTCAAAACTCAAAAATCGTAACTAAGCAACCAAATTTTTAGTTTTTCAGCAAAATATGTTCAGGATTTCACGAGGTTATTCAAAGATTCATTCCAACCATTAAAATTCAAAAAACCTAAAATCCCAAAAAGCGTATCAGAACAAACATATCTTTTAAGAATATTACAAATCTAAACTATTTTTACTGTAAGACATCTTCACCGAATTTCGTAAAGATAATTCACAAAAAAAATCCAAAAAGATGTTCAGAATTTAACGAGGATTTTTGAAAATTCATTCCAACCATTGAAATAATGAAAAGCTCGAAACTCAAAAAGCATAAGAGAGCGAACATAAATGTCAAGAATGTTACAAATCTAAATTGACACATTGCTACAGTATGACGTCATCGATTAAAAATATTTTCTGGAACTGATCCAAGTCGATGTTTAGAATTGTACGACGTTTTTTAAATATTCATTGCAACCCTTAAAATTGTAAAAAGCTCAAAACTCAAAGATGGTAACGGAGCAATTATATTTTTGAAGAATATTACAAATCTAAACGGACATATTGCTTCACCCGACAAAAACATAACATATGAACTTTAAAATCGCGAGAAAAGATCTAAAAGCGAAAATTCCCACGATCGCCATTTTCTCATAAATTTTTACAACGAATCACGCCGGAGACAACCCTCGAATATTCGCGATTGTTCGGGATTGTACGAGTCGAAGACTCGCCGAAACTTCGTGGCTTTTATCAGTGCATGTTTCTTTCGAACACACGTCACGTCGTTGAAACTTCTTTATTCTCGTGTGTATTACCAACGACTGGCGTTGCATTACACGATCGATATAAGAATGTATGTGTCTGTCAGTGTGAGACAGAGCTGAGAAGGCTCTTGCGGTTCATTGTAGCAGAGACTCCCGAAACAGGAAGTGAGCGGGGCGAGAAAAGGAAAAAAGGAGGAATCGGAAGAAAAAAGAATTGCCTGGTACGGATCGTTCTCGCTTTCGCGAGTCTACAAGACGAGTCATCCACGACTGAGGAAGCCTAGAGGAGGATCTTATCACCGTGTATTTCGCTTGTCGAAGGTAACAAGAAAAACATATATATACATACATACATACATATATGTACAGGGTGTCACAAAAGTCACTGAACGGCTGAATATTTTGTCAGGCAAGATATTTTTCAATCTCAAGGTCATTCTTGTACTAACTTTTAACGAGGGATTCATTGGTGACCTTGATGTTGACCTTGACGATGACCTTCAAGTTCTGGATTTACATTTATATTAAGAGAGATAAAATTACTACGTTAAAGAAACAATTGACCTTGAAATAACCTTGAGAGCCATCGTCAAGGTCATGATCAAGATACTACTAAATACGCGTTGTTAAAATGAATAACTTTGCTCGTTACGAAAGAATTTGGAAAGTTTCTATACCCAGAGGTATGCTTGTTTAAGTTTAATTGACCTTAGAGTGACCTTCAAGGTAAAAATGTACCTAAGTATACATATTCGAACGTAAAATTTTGCACTCTATCGATTGCCGATTTTTAAAGGGGGTTTCCGTTCTAAAAAAAAGTTGACTTTGAAATAACCTTGAAGGTCATCGTCAAGGTCAAAATCGAGGGTACCATTGAATTCATTTAAAAGTTACTGCAGGAATGACCTTGACTTTTTTGGAAAAATATCTTACCTGAGGAAATATTCCGCCGTCCCGTGACTTTTGTGACACCCTGTATAATGTATGGTTGTATATCTGTGTATACAGCGACGAAAAGCGAAGAGGACGACGTCGACGTACGTGACACGCTTAGAAAATTCGATATCTCGAATTTCCAACGCACATATCCATCGATATGTATATGAAGCAATCCACGCCATTTCGCTCGGTCCTGACCCTGAGCATTTTTAACTTTCTCCATTTTTTTCTTATAAAACAGTATACCATGCAAGGAGTATTTTGACCAATTTTTAAATTTTTATCGCATGTATTTCAGAAGTTACAATTTTTCGAAAAATCAGGATTTCAGAAATTTCAGAAACGTTCTAACGCCGATGTCTCTTAAATTAATCGATACACCGAAAAATGTTTCGAGATCGATTTTTTTCATATTAGTTCACATTTTCATAAAAAAAAAGAGAAACAAATTTTAAATCATCGTTATCAAATTTGTTCAGCGTGTGAGGTGATAATTATTTTTTTTAAAGATGATTGCCATTTTTCATTTTTTTCAAAAAACTCTCTAAAATAATATGATGAATTATGCGAATTTTAACGCTAGTTCTATTATGGGCCCATTTTTCCTTCTGTTTAAAAAAAAATACATTCAATTTTTTTTTTCACCAAAATTTTGAGTGTTCCGTGTGAATTACTATAATAATTTTTATTACTAATAATACACGTAAGTAATAATTATAGTACTTATTTACAATTAGTAATTGTAGTGATAATTTTACAATTAGTAGCCCGATCTAATATGTTGAAGAATTATTTTTCCATTACTTTCCTATAGAAGAAACGTATGCATTATAGGAGAATATATGAATGAAACACTTGCATATATTTTTTCTTGAGAGAGTTATAGATATTTATTCTCTCACTCGTTTAAAAAGTTTACACAATCGAGACTGACCAGATTTTGAAAAATATTTTACCCTCAAGGCAACATCATTATCAGACACAACACATGGCAAATTTTTGGGTACCAGTTATGGTTTTCATCCGTTTATACCGGTCGCTTAGTTTTTGTGCTATACGTTTTGATATCTGATCAGTCTCGATTGTGTAAACTTGTTAAATGAGTGAGAAAATAAATATCTATAACTCTCTCAAGATAAAAAATATGTAAGTGTTTCATTCATATATTCTCCCATAATGCATACATTTCTTCTATAGGAAAGTAAAGGAAAAATAATTCTTCAACATATTAGATCGGGCTACTAATTGTAAAACTATCACTATAATTACGAATTCGAAATAAGTACAATAATTATTACTTACGAGTATTGTTAATAATAAAAATTATTATAGTAATACACAAGAAACACTCAACATTTTCGTGAAAAAAAATTGAATTTTTTTTTTAAATAGAAGGAAAAATGGGCCCACGATAGGACTAGCGTTAAAATTCATCATATTATTTTAGAGCATTTTTTGAAAAAAATAAAAAATGGCAATTATCTTTAAAAAAAATAATTTTCACTTTACACGCTGAAAATTGTTGACAACGATGATTTAAAATTTTTTTCCTTTTTTTTTATGAAAGTGTGAACTAATATGAAAAAAATCGATCTCTAAACATTTTCCGATATATCGATTAATTTAAGAGATATCGACGCTAGAACGGTTCCGAAATTTCAGAAATCCTGATTTTTCGAAAAATTCTAACTTGCGAAATACATGCGATAAAAATTTAAAAATTGGTCAAAACACTCCTTGGATAGTATACTTTTTTGTTTAAAAAAATGAAAAAAATTAAAAATGGTCAGGGTCACGGCCGAGCGAAATGGCGTGGAGTGCCTCATATATAGATCGACGGGAATTCTCGTATTCGGACGAGATGCAAGCGAGTTATACTCGATCCGAGAGTAATGCCGTATCGTACGCTCGACACGTAACATCTGCCATCCCGAATCATGAAGCGAGAAGGGGCGACAAGAAAACGGGTAAATTTCTCGCCCCTTTACGGTCTCCCGATCGTGATCCGTACGATCTTTCGTGATAGACTTTCACGTATGCAAAACTTGTCGATACGGGAAAAAAAAAGTTACTGGCTGCGATGAAATGCGATTAGAATGAAGTTGGCAATTCGTTTGAATCTCGTTTAAATTTTCGCAACTTTTATTGAGGGAATTGAGAGAGCAGATGAGATTTTCAAAAGCACGCAAGAGGAGAAATGATTACTTTACTTTGGATTCATTTATTTAAAATAGAGAAAGTATTTGAATATTGGCCTGATAGACTATTTATTAAGCCGATGAATATCAAATATATCTATAAATAATAAATTATATATATGGGGCATTTCACGTCAAACCACGCGGTCATCGGCCTGACCCCCTCGGATGTTGATGTCCAATAAATTGTGGGTTTCGTTTGGCCCAAAATATGACCTCCAATTTTTAGAAATTTTTATTTCTCTTTTTAGAGGTTGCCCGAGCGAAAAATCATTAAATTGAGGGAAAATACAAAGAGGGGCTTTTTTTAAACTATTGAAATTTTTTTCACAGAAACTAGGACCCAAAACAGAAATTTTCGTCATAGTTCGATAATGGGACAAAAATAATTACTTTTTTTTTTGTATTTTAATTAATTTATTTTTATAATTTTTTTTTCAATTGTTTCTTGTAGTGAGAATGACAACGACAAAAATATTTTCTTCATTTTTTTTCTTGGTTTTACAGTGAAACGACAATTTTTTTCGAAAATTTATTAGCCTCGACGACCTCAAAAAAACCCGACAAATTTTTTAAAAATTTCAAAAATAGTAATTATAATTTAAAAAAAAATAGTAATTATTTTTGTTCCATTATCGAACTATGACGAAAATTTCTGTTTTGGGCCCTAGTTTCTTTGAAAAAAAATTCAATAATTTAAAAAAGGCCCCTCTTTGTGTTTTCCCTCAATTTAATGATTTTTCGCTCAGGCAACCCCTAAAAAATGAAAGAAAAATTTCTAAAAATTTGAGGTCATATTTTGGGGCAATCGGAACCCACAATTCATTGGACATCGAATCTGAGGGGGTCAGGCCGATGACCGCGTGATTTGACGTGGAATGCCCCATATATAAATAATAGTTATTTCAGAAATTTTTTTCTGGGGATAGATTTTAAATTGCTGAGATTGGAGAAATCATTATTGGACTTGCATACTCTGTTAAGGAGAAAAATTGAGTAATAAGTTACTTTTAGATCTGTTGATACTTTTGATACTTTAAAATTTGATTCAGTTATTATTTTTTTTGAGATACACTGTCGGCCAAAAGTTTGGAAACATTACGCGTCCCGATTCCGAGCCGCACGAAAAGGTTCACTGCTTTTTCAAAAATGAAGATATTGCAATTCACCAAGCGGCGTTTTGAAGGGGACATATTCAGCTTCATTTCGCTTTTTCCAAAAAAAAATTCCGATTTTTTTGAACCCGGTACGCCCCTTTGAAAGATGGTCGTTTTTTGACTTTTTTGGCATTGTAATTTTGGCGCACGACTCATGGAAATTTTGTTTGACCGTTTTTCCATGAAAAACTTGTGGCAGGGAATATTAGCTTCAATTTCGTTTTTTGAAAAGTTTCGTACGATTTTGTTTCACAAAAATAATCAATTCTTAGCAAAAAACGAACGACCATATTAATAAAATGTAGCGTAACTCTAAAACTACTGGGTTTTCGTAAAATCACTAAGAGAATAAAAAATTGCATACAATGATTCTGGATTAAATGGAATTTTTTCAGAATTTTTTCTTTTAATATTTTTTTCGAAAAATTTTCCTGTCAACGAGATTTTTTTGTATCTCAAACAATCGAGCCTCTTACCTCATCTACACGGGTTTTTCGATGAAAAAGCCACGTAGATAAGGTTTTTCGATAAAAAAAGGCCGTGTAGATAAGGTAGATACCCGATTGTTCAAGATAAAAAAAGATCTCGTTTACAGGAAAAATTAGAAAAAAAAATTTTGAAAAAAATCTGAAAAAATTTCATTGAATCCAGAATGATTGCAACTTTTTACCATCATGGTGATTTCACGAAAACTCAGCAGTTTTAGAGTTACGCGACATTTTATAAATATGGTCGTTTCTTGCGAAAAATTGAATATATTTGCGAAAAAAAATCGTACGCAATTTTTGAAAAAATATGAAAATGAAGCTAATACTCTCCGCCACAAGTTTTTCATTTGAAAAATAGTCGAAAAAAGTTTTCATGGGTCGTGCGCCAAAATTTCAATAATGCACAAAAAAACCGAAAAACGGCCATGCTTCAAAGGGCGTACTGGGTTAAAAAAAAACGCAAATTTTTTTTTTGATAAAGCGAAAGGAAGCTGAATATGTCCTCTTTAAAACGCCGCTTGGCGAATTGACATATCTCTATTTTTGAAAGATCAGTCAAACTTTTTGTGCGGCGTGGAATCGGGGCGAGTGTTTCCAAATTTGTCCACACATACGTGCAAAAGTAACCCATTTTTCCATTTTAAATATTGAGGGTTCATTTTTTATTCAATTGTTATATTTTATTAATACATTATTTATTTCATTATTTTTAATTATTTTAATTAATGAATTGATTTCTGAATAATTTAATTATTTCTAAATTTCACTATTTACCGAAATCTCAACTTTCCAAGCGTTTCTTTCCAAAATCGATCTCCCTAACTTCAATAAACGTGTGGCCTGAGCTTCAGCGTTTTTCATCACTATTCTAAATGACAAGAACGATCGGCGTTGCTTTTATAAAGAATTATCTGAAAGATTCATTTTTATAAAAAATTTCTTACAAATAATCAAATTGTGGGAAATTGAAAATTTTAACCCTTTTTCGCTATCTTCATTTAGTTACATTTTATAAATTTATCGAAATTCTTAATCAAAAGGAGAGCAAGGATGAAAAAGCTACGTGCACTTTTCTAATCTGCACGGTTTATTTTTTAAAAAGTCGTATTAATAGCAACAACACGCCTGAACTCTTTTTTTTCCCACACGAAACTTTTAATTTATTATAATTGTTATTATTTTTTTTATTAATGTAAATTATCTGCTATGGTAAATTGCGCAGAATGTTATTATCGTGCGACACGTATTAATACGAGGGGAAGATACGCCGCGATCGATATAAGCGTGTACTTATGGAGGGGTCTCTTTTCTACGCACATGCTAAAGGGGATAAAAGGCAAAAGCACGAGCACATTTCGGTGCACGAATAGGATTGCTATAGCGGGATAACGATATCTCTCCACTGGTCGGACTGTACGAGAAGCGTGATAATGCCGCTTCACCGCAACCCTCTCGTTCATAGGCTAATATTAACGAGGCTTGAAATTTCAGTGTTCAACCTTATAATCGACCCTCTAAAGCGAAGCTTTCTCGCTCTCTCGAGGAGCATTTTCCTCGCTTCAAGCTCTCGTCCGTTTTCCTTTTGGTGCCCGGCAATATGCATACAAATTTATACAATCTGCTCTGCAAGAGACTTTTCATTTCCGTTTAACAAAATAATAAAAATACAGTAAAATCGTTTTGGCATTCGACGATCTATTCTCGTGATCTGACCTCGTCGGTCGAATAAAGGAAAAATTGACAAAACATATTTTTCCCATATTTGAAAGTGAACCATTTGGGCATCGAATTTTTCCACATTTGACGAACTTTTTTTTCAATTGAAGAGCAAAATTTCAACTACTCGTGATGTTGGAACCGGAAATATAAAAATAAAGTATTTCAGAGGGTTTTTTTATGCGGTGGGAATAGAATTTAATATTTTTAGAACGTTTCGGGGAACTGTAAATAAATTTATGAACAGAAGTGTCTGGAAATCCGTCGTGGGTCCACATGAGAACAGGGTTGCGAAATTTTTAATGAAAAAGTAATGCATTAACCATTATTTTCATTGACTATTAAAATTTAATGGTTAATGAAAATGCAATTGCATTGAAAAAAGTAATGCATTATTTGCAACCCTGCTTATTACAATGTAGTGTGTAATAGAAAAAATTTCCATTACCCATTGCAATGTAATGTGTAATAGACAAAACTTTGATTGCAATTTTGGGAATGGAAAAATATAAATGAATAAATTATTGCAATTTTGCATTTAGGACTTAGATTTTCAGGTACCTTAAATTCTAAAAAGCATCTGTATTATAATTATAAAGAGCATTTATATTATTATTGCAATGTAATGTGTAATGGACAAAACTTTGATTGCCATTTTGGGAATGGAAAAATATAGGTGAATAAATTATTGCAATTTTACATTACATTTTATTGACTTAGGACTTAGATTTTCACCTTAAATTCTAAAAAGCATCTATATTATAATTCTAAAAATCTATGTTTGAAGTCAATAAAATGTAATGAAAAACTGCAATAATTTATTCATCTATATTTTTCCATTCCCAAAATTGCAATCAAAGTTTTGTCCATTACACATTACATTGCAGTGGGTAATGGAATTTTTTTCTATTACACACTACATTGTAATTGGCAGGGTTGCAAATAATACATTACTTTTTTGAAAGCAGCATTTTCATTAACCATTAACATTTAATGGTTAATGCAAATAATCTCCATTAACCATTAAATTTTAATGGTTCATGAAAATAATTTCCATTAACCATTTAATTTTAATGGTTAATGGTTAATGGTTAATAAAAATGCAAATGCACTAAAAAAAAGTAATGCATTATTTGCAACCCTGCATCAGAATTAGATAAATATTATGGTTATTTTTTTTACTTGTTAAGAAGTCGAAGAAAACTTGATTAGTTAATTTTTGAGGCGTAATGGATTTGTGAATTGGTTTAAATGATTCAATTATGACAGGGATTAATTTAGTAGTTGAGTTAAATTCAGAAATATCGATAAATCTACTAATTTTATTTACTTTCCCGGCTAGGATAATCCCTTAAACGTATTGTATTTTGAGCCTCAACAATAATGTTAAAGAAATTTTCTTTTCAAAACAACGATTTTCCGATTATATTGAAACTGTCTTATTCTGATGTCCCATTTCGCCTTTGTATTCCCCACAATATCAGATGGAATATCAATGCCATATGCACTATATTCCACTTTTTCTGGACCGTGTATTCCGGTTTCCACTTCGTTTCCTTTCCGATTGTACACTTATGGCCGAACGATAGATATATGGATAAAGTTTGTGTTTTCTCTCGATAGTCTTTGTTTCCTATCTTCCAGTGTGGAAATGATTGTAAAAGTGAACGAAAAAAAAATATTGCATCCTCGATGAGCATATTTTGCATATTTCTGAGAATATGAAAAACGAGAATAGAAAAACGATTTATATGATTCAAATAAATTTTCCCGATTCATTTGAATATTGGCCTAATAAATAAACTATTAAACCGATATTTGAATAAAATTTGATTCATTTTAAATAAATTATCTTAAATGAAATAAATTACTCATCTTCGTTTGATAATATCTCAATATTTGATGGCCAAAAATTAAAGCAAATTTATTATCAAGAAATCTGAGAAGTATTTTCAAATTCAAGAGAGAAATACAACGGACTTGTTATTTAATGTATTTCGCCGGAAGTCAACGTAAACTAATTTAACAAACGGCATTTTAAAGGAGAAGAATTTGGCTTCATTTCCTGTTTTTTAAACTATTTTTACAATTTGTTTTTAGATTCGGACTCTATTTTGAAAACAACTGTTTTTCGCCTTTTCCCCCCTCTCTTCAGGTGGACCCATCTTCTAGAGGAAATGTTTGTTGTACATTTTTACGATTCGATTCATAAAGGGGAAAGTTTGAGCTTCAATCGCCTTTTTTAAAAAACTTTAAGCAATTTTTTTTTCCTAAGTTATTCTGTTTTTTGTCACAGCCCAGATCATTCAAGTACCATAACTCGAGAACTATGGGATTATTGATAAAATTACAAGAGGGGAAAAATACTTTATTTTACCATTTTCAATACATTGGAATTTTTTCACATTTTTTTCCCAAATTTTTTTTCTCCTATTGTCGGTTGGAAAAAAATGTTGGAAAGAAAATTTGAAAAAAATTCCCTGAACTCAACGAAAATAGACGCAATTTTTTGCTTTCTTGAAGTTTTTCATGAATCCTCTATGTTTTCGTGTTATACAGGATTTTTTCGAATTTCCTCTTTTTTCACAAAAAAAAGAATAACTTTGGAAAAAAATCGCTCAACGTTAAAAAACAATGAAAATGAAAGCTAAAACATTCCCATTTATGAATCGTAAAAATGTATTTAAAACAGAGAGGGAAAAAAGTCGAAAACAGTTGTTTTCAAAATAGAGTCCGAATCTAAACGCAATTCGTAAAAATAATTTAAAAAATCAAGAAATGAAGCCGAATTCTTCCCTTTTGAAATGCCACTTGTTAAATTAGTTGACGTTGACTTCCGGCGAAATGGCATAAAAAAACGTTCCAGACCTTTTTTGAAGTTTTGTCCGGAAACTTTTCGTCGGTAATGTATATCTCCAGAACAGAATACCCCCTTAAGGTGGAGGTTTGCGCCTTTTTTAGTCGTCAACAATCGGAACGTACCTCGATAGAAGCTGCCCTGGCGTATGTAATCGCAAAAAGGTGTCGAGGCTAGCAAACACTCCAATTTTACGTACATCGACCAAAGGTGTATTCCATATATATATATTTATGGGGCGTTCCATCCAAAATCAGACAGTTTTAAAAACTTTATTTTTCTTCCTCAATTGTGATATATTTTTGAGTACCCATCAAAAGACCCTTCCTATTAAATTTTGAGATTATTTTGAGTACCCGTTCAAAAGATATTTAATTAACAAAAAAACCGCTCTTTTTTGGTGTTTTGGTCATAACTTCTTTAATAATGGTCGAAATTAAATTTTTTTTTTCAAAATTTTCGTTTTTTTATGGCCGTTTCAGAAAAATTGCAACAAAAATATTCGACGCGTTGTTGAATGAGTTTTTTGAGTTTTAAACTTTACATCGCGTTTGCAAAAGTGAGTGTCATTTTCAATTTTTTTTTCAATTTTTTGTTTCGAACATCTATCTATTCAACAATTTTTAAGACTAGTCCGATCATGGGATTTCAATAACTACTATTTTTTTCGATTTTCAAAAATTAAACTTTTTTTTTCATAAATTATTATAAATACCAATTTGTGTTACTGTATAGTATTTTTTTCATCATTTTGAATTAATTTTGACACTTTTTGATTGTTAACAGATTTTTAACATTAATAATTAATCGATCAGCAAATAACAACAGTTCAAGAATTGTATGAGTGGGCATTGAACCCAAATAGTCTACCGAATATTGCCGTCAAATTTTCACCTGAGAAACATTATTTAGATACAGAAGAAATATTTTATTTGCGATACAATACTGCGAAGTCAATCACAGAGAGACACAAAAAATTCATTCCATCATTCCAATGAGCAACGGAAACGTATTGGTAAAGGAATATTCTAATTCGGGAAATAATCGTATATATAAGGTTTAAAAAAAAACGTGAATAAATAAAAACGCTCGTTATTATTGTTCATAAACAGAGTTAACGATTAATTATTAATTTCAAGAACCTGTTAACAATAAAAAAGTGTCGAAATAAATTCTAAATATTGAAAAAAATACTATACAGTAACAAAAATTGGTATTCATAATAATTTATTTAGAAAAAAAAAATTAATTTTCAAAAATCGAAAAAAAGTAGTTATACAAATCCCACGATCGGACTAGTCTTAAAAATTGTTGAATTTATGGACGCTTAAAGCAAAAAATTTAAAAAAAATAAAAAATGACACTTTTAAAAACACGATTTAAAGTTCCAAACTCAAAAAACTCATTCAAAAACTCGTCGAATATTTTTGTTGTATTTTTTTCTGAACAGGCCATAAAAAAAACAAAAAAATTTGAAAAAAAAACTTTCAATTTGGATCATTATCAAAGAACTTATGACCAAAATACCGAAAAATGAGCGATTTTTTGTTAATTTAATATCTTTTGAACGGATAATCAAAAAATCCTCAAAATTTAACAGGAAAGGTCTTTTGATGGGTACTAAAAATATAATAAAATTGAGGAAATAAAAAAAAATGTTTTTCAAACTGTCCGATTTGGGATGGAACGCCCCATATATATATATATATATATATATATATATATATATATATATATATATATGTATAACCAAGAATGAGCATGAGTCTAGCAGAGTTGTACGTTTTGGCACGCGAATTCGATTCGATTCCTGACTATTTTATGTCTCTCGGGCGATTCGCTGGCTCTTGATGCATACGAAGGCGGCAATAACGCGAGAAATTGGAGAAAGAGGGATATATACCTGGCGAAGATATTATGCGACGCCAGAGAGATTGCGACGTTGGGTTCAGAGGCTACGAGATCGAAAGATAGAGAGAAGTGGGTACACGAGGATTAACTGCAAAGTGAGGTAACCGTATTATCGGATGATATTTCGCCTGGTATGCCCCAAAATCTTCCTCCTCCGCAACATCAAATATCGATAGGCGAGAATTTAAGCTACTAATTAATTCCAAATTTCATCGATACGTGGCCAAATACATCGGGATCTTTGCCTCGGATTTAACGATAAGAGAAGACACTCGTGGAACTGAAATTGTGCGATAAAGTATCGTAATTGAAATCGATATTTGCATCACTAATTCGATTGAATTATTTTCACGAATTCGATTGAATTTTTTTGGCGAATTCGATAAATTATTTTCACGAATTCGATTAAATGATTTTGGCGAATTCGATAAATTATTTTCACGAATTCGATTAAATGATTTTGGCGAATTCCTATATTTCGTGGATCATTTAATTTTCAAAAGAGGGGACAAATTTTAGAGGAGAATATTAGTGTTGAAAAGGTGAAAAGAATAAATTGGTGATTTTTGTAACGATTGTTTGTAAGAATAATTTCGCTATTTCAATTGAATTAAGGATTAATTAATAATTGTAAACAGTTTCGAAATTTATACATTATTGTTTGCTTTTTTATTTGTTCAACAATATAGATGACAAAGAGACTTTTTCTCAGTGACAAGTCGATATTATCGAAATGCGAGATTTTACGATGCGCTCCTCGTATCGCGGCATATCATTATTATACACGTGTTAAGGTTTCTCCTCGCTCGATTGTCCTTTCTCCTCACGCGGCATCGATAAATTTCCAACCTTCCCTCCCTTCTTGCTTCTCCTTCTCCCTCTCTCTCTCTCTCTCTCTTTCTCTCTCTCTTTCTCTCTCTCTCTCTCTCTTTCTCTTTCTCTCTCTCTCTCTCTCTCTCTCTCTCTCTCTCTCTCTCTCTCTCTCTCTCTCTCTCTCTCTCTTCATCTCGTACTCTCCACACCCTGTAAATTTTCCCGTTTTCCTCTAATTTCCGTTCTCACATCGACGAGATCAGTTTATGGATGTATTTACCTACTACATGTAATATTGAACATATATAAAATGCAGCTTATCAATCCTTATTCTCGAAACTGATGAGACCAAATTATTTTACAAAAAAAAACATTTTTTTCGATGTTCAAGTTTCTGAAATTTTTTCCATCAATCTCACGTCAAAAATTATTGTCAAATTAAAAAAAAAATTGGTATGAAAATGATTACAATAATTAAAAAACAACATGATTAAAAATTAATTTCTTTTCTATTAATTAATTAATTAATTAATTTTTTTGAAAGTCTTAGCATTGAAAAGAAATCATTTTTTATTTCCAAAAAATTTTACATCAATCCTGCGTTACGAATCATTATTAAACTTAAAATAAGCTCCAAAACTTTCGATTAAAAGTTTCGTCCTTTAGTGTGAAAATAAATAAAATATTTGAAAGACGAAATAATTAAAAAGTTGATAAAAAAACGATTTTTTTTCTATGTTAAAACTTGTGAAAAATTTTCCATTAATGCATCGTTAAAAATTATTGTCAAAATTTCTTTTTTTTTTTAATCCAACGAAAAGTTTCGTCCTTTGGTATAAAAGTATCCTAAAAATGAAAATTTTTGTCGAACAAAGTATGACTAATTTTATCAATCTTAATCTATCTAAAAATTTAATCAATAAAAATCAATAAAAATCAATCCATCATCTAAAGAAGTCCTATTTAAATCCTCGATCTAAGAATCCTATTTTTTGCAAAAATATATTTCACACGTTCGATTTTCAGGACATTCATACGTAAAATACATTTCCATTAAACTTTTAATAGGAATATGTTTTTGGTCCACGACGATATTCCAATTTACTCCAGTTATATATGGGTCATTCCATGTCAAATCGACCAAGAGTTGGAATCGACCCCTTTCAATTTCGATGAAATTTCGTCAGAAGTTTTCGCTTTTAATAAAACAAAGTTCCACCAAGGGAAAAAAAAATTTAAAAATTTTGTTTCGAAAGTTATGCAAGATTCAAAATTTCACAATTTTTTAACTCATTCAAGTTCATTTTTTAAATATCTCGAAAACTATTATAGTTAAGAAATTTTTTTTTTACCTCTCAGTTAAGTAAAGTTGAGCAATCATGTAATTTTGCAATTTTGAGCAGTAAAAAAAAGTGACAGTAGTTTGGTTTAAAAAAATTTGTTTTACCAAAATTCAAAATCTTATATTTTTGAAACAAAAAACACCGTCCTGAAAATTTGAGGATCTCTCAAGATCAGTACATGGTATTATATTTAAAAAAAATTAATCAAAAATCTAATGTTGATCGTGGATTTACACGATTTTTTTAAATTCAAGAATTCATGTTTAAAAAAAAAAACAAAAAACACCGTTCTGAAAATTTCAGGATTTTTTAAGATCAGTACAAGGTATTCGATAAAAAAATTGAACAAAAAATTTAATACGGAACTTGGATTTTCACGATTTTTTAAAATTCAAAATTCTCAAAATTCATCATTTTTCAAAATTTTTTTTCGGAATATTTTTTTTTTTCGTAACCACAAGTATACTCTCTTCAAGACGAACTCAGAACGATTCTTTCCTAACTATAAAGGTTCTCGAGATATTTAAAAAATAAACTTGAATGATTAAAAAAATTGTGTAATTTTGAATGTTGCAGAACTTTCGAAAAAAAATTTTTAAATTTTTTTCCTTTGGTAGAATTTCGTTTTGTTAAAAACAAAAATTTCTGACTAAATTTCATCAAAACTGAAAGACGTTGATTCCAACTCTTGGTCGATTTGACATGGAATGACCCATGTATATTTTTCAAAGCGTCCCATTTGAGTCATTTCCAACGATCTCAACTTCATGCTTTTATGACTTATTTGTTATTAACGATTCTTTTGGCCCTCATCATTTTTTTTCCGATACAAACACGGAAACACTTTTGCTGCCGTTCTCGTCACGTTGATGTGAAGCCACCGTTGGTACATGTCAAGTTGACCGAGAAGGAATTAATCGCATAGGAGTATGCATCCCTGTTCTCCGCGCGAATATCTCTTCGAGCTGAACTCGTGACTGCGAACGTCCGAGCGCTGTGCATCGTCCCAGCAACGGAAACAAGGACACATGCGATGCATTATTATAGGCAAAACTATCCGAGATACGCCCTTTATCATCCTGACAGTCGATATATCTGTGCGGAGGATATTTCTCGTCACAAACCCTGGACGAGGACCGAAGGGCTCGCACAGTTGAACCGAGCTTAATTCGCGACCGAGACAGTCACAATGCGCTCTCGGTGAGCTCTCTCCCTCTCTCTCTCTCTCTCTCTCTCTCTCTCTCTCTCTCTCTCTCTCTCTCTCTCTCTCCCGCGCGCACGCGCGCTCCCTCTCTCTTGGAGTAACAAATCTGCTCGCATAGCGTTATCCGAACTGTTCTCGTTACTGGATACGTGCGAACTACGTTACACAGTAACTACTGTACGGAAACGTCGATAAACCAGCTTGTACACGGTCCATTCCGGGACGTTTGATCCTCTCAAACTCGATTGACCCTCTCGAATAAATAATTCGTCTCTCACAAACAGTCTACCATAAAACAGGGCTACTTTGTTCGTGTTTCGGAAGTTTTTTGATCGTAACTTTTTTTTAATGTCCGAAATTAATTTTTTTTTTGCTCGAACAGAACAATGTGTCCTTTGGCTATAAAATGTATAACAATGGGCAAGCCCCACTGGACCCTCACAACTTTATATATTTAGAAAAAAAAAGCCAAAGTAACCTCGAGCGTGGGGCTACTTTGGAGAGGCATTGGAATGCAACTTGTGTCAAAGATCCACATCGTAAATGCAGCTTTGACATCATTTTGATAAAAAAACAATATTTTATACATTGTACATGAAATTAAATAAAAAACAGGGATTTTTGACAATGAATTCGTCATTTTCATTGAAGAAATATTTTACATAAAAATACCAAATACTTAGGCCCGAATTTCAAGTTCTTAAGATGAAACTTGAGATCAAACTTTCTATTGAACTCAAATTTGAATTTTAGATCAAACTCAAGTTCAAATTTAAGATGAATCTTAAATTTGAACTTAAATATCATTATAAGTTCATACTCATGTTCAAACTTTGATGCGAACTTCAAATCGATCTTAAGTTCAAACTTAAATTTGGTTTGAGGTTTGATTTTGAGATCCATCTTGAGCATGAACTTAAGTTCGATCAAACTTCTTTCATCTCCTCCCTCGACCGTGTTATTTTAAATTAGTTGTCAAAATAATGAAGTACGATCAAACTTAAGTTTAAGCTCAAGATGGATCTCAAGTTCGAACTTCAAAACAAAATTCAAATTTGAGTATGAACTTATAATGGCACTTTGGTTCAACTTACGATTCATCTTAAATTGGAACTTAAGTTCGATCTTGAGTTCCAACTTGAGTTCCATGGACAGTTCGATCTGCACATATATTGCTCATAGTATAAGGTATATTTGTAGTATTTTATCAGATTTTTCATCCTCGATTTTCGACATACTCTCCCGCTAAAAAGTTTGGACACATTTGTCGAATTTCGCACCACACTAAAAGTTTGATTGCGGAGTCAATAATGAAGATAGCTATATTTTCCAAGCGGCGTTTGAAAGAGGACATATTAACCTTCATTTTGCCTTTTTAGAAATTTCTCTAATATTTTTTTTGAGCCCGGTACGTACTTTTGAACATGGTCATTGGCCCGGTACGCACTTTTGAACATGGCCATTTGCCATGTTCAAAAGTGCGTACCGGGCTCAAAAAAAATCGTAGAGAAATTTCGAAAAAAAACAAAATGAGGGTTAATATGTCCTCTTTCAAACGTCGCTTGGAAAATGTAGCTATCTTCATTATTGACTTCGCAATCAAACTTTTAGTGTGATGCGAAATTCGACAAATGTGTCCAAACTTTTTAGCGGGAGGGTATGTCGAAAATCGAAGATGAAAAATCTGATAAAATACTAAAAATTTACCTTATACTATGAGCAATATATGTGCCAAGTTTCAAATTTTCAAATCAATATTAACTAAGTTTAAAAATTTTTAAAATCATTGACCGTATAGAAAACACGTATTTCCCCTTTAAAACTTTGACTGCCGTGGGGGGGGGGGGGGGGCAGGTTAAAATCGAGATATCGAGCTGAAATTTGGTATGAGTTTCTATTTATTTATTTAAAACCGATTGAGCACTATCGTCAAAAGAAAAAAACAACATAGCCTAAATAAGGACCACCCTAATATATATATATTTTTTTTTGCCAACCCGTAACGGCCGGTAGGAGTAGACCGGTTGTTCGGGATTTATGGGCGATACGAAAGAATGACGGTCCGGGACGAGGGCCTAATATACCTCCCACAGAGGGCGCACGTTTCGTGAAAGCGCGATACGCCACATACCGGTATATTGTATGGACGTTAATGCGGGAAGCTTTTGCCACGACGCTGCAGAATGTAAATCGTCGTTTGTTCGCGGGGGAAGGAATCGTGCGGCTAATATTATGCGGAAGCAGGCACCCCGAAGGTATGATAATGACAGTGGCATAGCTCAGAGGATGGTGGCGTCTGGGTTGTGCTATCATTGCAGCCGGTGTCCCGGTTTCTAACTCCCTGCGGCTTCCGCCAAGCGTCCTTTTATACATAGAAGCGACGAATGCCCGGAAGGATTAGCCTCAACCAAAACCACAAATAAGGTGGAGAGAGAGAGAGACAGAGAGAGAGAGGAAGAGAGAGAGAGAGAGAGAATGAGAGACAGAGATAAAGGGACGAGGATGGGAATGATCGATCGTTGGAATAAAATCTGGACATGACGAGCTCTCCCAATTCCAATTGATCCTCCCATCCTCGGGTTGGCTCCCTTTATGAAGAATACCAGAGAATCCTGGAGTTATTCGTCCTTCAGGGAAGCATAACGTGAATTTCGAGGTCAGGAAAGGATGGGCTGCGATTTTCTGACTTGGTCCCCATCCAACTTTTCACCCAAGATTTACTCTTCTCCTTCTTGCAAAATTATCGCTGAATAACGAAGGAAACTCGAAGTGAATTGGCGCACTTTGCTTTGGGATTGTCGAGACCTACGGCAATCCAATATCCGATCAAACAGCGATGGCATGATTTCTAGTTCTTGGTTTATTTATAAAGAAATAGCGAGGGAACGTCGTCGCTGGGACGTGCAGCTGAGATGACGAATCAAATTGTTTTGAGCGCTTGGAGACGCGAAAACTTGTTGATGCTTTGAGAGTGCCATCGATCGTGCCGCAGCGTTACGAGCGATGAGTTTAAACCGAGGCAATTCTGACGAGACCAGAAATGGCAGAAATTGTGGTGAAGTGATTGTTATCAGTGATTAAAGGAGGATATCAGCGAAACTATTGGACGTTTTTCTTCGTTTCCTTCTTATCTTTCGATAAATCAACTTTATGGACAAATATGTCCATTATTTTGGGTTTCACATCGAGCTTGACAAACGGAAAGAATGAGGAGTTGTGTAAAATTTTCAATTTTGATGATTTTTGTAATTTTTTAAATTTTTTATAATATCTGAACCACTCAAACTGTTCTTTGGCAATTCAGTTTGAATCATATTCGCAAGTTTTGAGCTTAATTGCTGCAGAATTACGATAGTTTGAGCGTTCCATAGCATTTTTGGAAAAATTCAAAATTTTGTCTAATCTTTACTATTGGCGAAAAGTTTCCGGACGAAACTTCAAAAAAGGTCTCGAACGTTTTTTCATGCCATTTCGCCGGAAGTCAACGTAAACTAATTTAACAAGCGGCATTTTAAAGGGGAAGAATTCGGGTTCGTTTCCTGATTTTTTAATTATTTTTACAATTTGTTTTTTGATTTGGACTCTATTTTTAAAACAGCTGTTTTTCGCCTTTCTTCCCCTCTCTTCAGGTGCACCCATATTCTAGAGGAATGTTTTTTATTCATTTTTACCATTGGATTCATAAAGGGGAAAGTTTGAGCATCAATTTCCTTTTTCAAAAAACTTTGAGCCCTTTTTTTAAAGTTAATTCTGTTTTTTGTGAAAAAAGAGGAAAATTTCAAAAATCCTATATAATATAAGAACGAAGAGGATTCATGAAAAACTTCAAGATAGTGAAAAGTTGCGTCTGTTTTGGTTGAGTGCAGAGAAATTTTTTCAGATTTTTTTCCCAACATTTTTTTTCTCATTTTCTGGGTCGGAGCCCAGATAATTCAATTACCATAACTCGGGAACTATGGGATTATTGATAAAATTTCATGGAGGAAAATACTTTATTTTGCCATTTTCTACACATTGGATTTTTTAAAAATTTTTTCCCATAATTTTTTTCCAGCCTCAACATGGGAAAACAAAATTTTGGAAAAAAAAATTGAAAAAATACCTCTGAACTCAAAAAAAATAGACGCAACTTTTTGCTACCTTGAAGTTTTTCATGAATCCTCTTTGTTTTCGTGTTATACGGGATTTTTCAAATTTCCTTTTTTTCACAAAAAACAGAATAACTTTGGAAAAAAAAACTCGTTCAAAGTTTTTAAAGAAAGGAGATTGAAGCTCAAACTTTCCCTTTTATGAATCCAATAGTAAAAATTTATTTAATAATGTCCTCCAGAAGATGGGTGCACCAGAAGAGGGGAAAGCGGCGAAAAACAGCTGTTTTCAAAATAGAGTCCGAATCTAGAAAAAAATTGTAAAAATAATGAAAAAATTAGGAAATGAAGCCGAATTCTTCCCCTTCAAAATGCCGCTTGTTAAATTAGTCTAATGTTGACTTCCGGCGAAATGGCATAAAAAAAACGTTCCAGACCTTTTTTGAAGTTTCGTCCGGAAGCTTTTCGCTGGTAATGTATTTTCGCTATTTCATTTCAATAAATCTCTCTTGCAGACTTAAACTCCGATTAACTGGAAATTTTGCGAAAATATTCTATTCTAAAGAATAAAATAAAAATAGATTTTTTGAAATTTTCATATCACGTAACGTAACCCCTCCATAAGAATCACGAATTTTTCTTCAATAAAAGATTCAAAGGATTTACCTCAATCCTCTGTTCATCAATAAATTAAAATAAATAAATATTCAATAAATGTATTGTTTTGATAAATAAATTATTGTACCCAAAATTTTGAGGATTTAAAAGAGCAGCATTTGAACAATATTTTACGAAATTTTCATTGTTCAACTTGAAGAACTCACCTTTATTGAAGCCATAATTTTGCGGAACCCCTTCAAACAAAGCGTCTTCGCCGTGGTCAGGAAAGCTCAAGATTCATCTGAAATCAAAAACACACCAGAATATGTTACTCTCAGGAATCATCAATTTGCGTCGGTACGGAATATACGATCTCGTCAAGAATGTACCAGCGTGTCAACCTGCTGGATACACATTTCGAGGTGGTGAATCAAACGTGGTTAGGGAAAAGGGATTCAGACGGCTGAACCTGTATCATAACCGAGGTTAACCCAAGATAGCTGTGAGAGCCATTCAAATACGTATATGGCTGGATCCATGATTGCTCGAAGAGCATTTCGGGGTCATAATTTTGATTCCTCTGCCATTCTCACATCTTATTATATGTTATAAGAAGTGACGATTCACCAAATTACAGCCTCGTTACTCCAGAGGTTTTCGAGAAAAAAAATATTGGGTATTCCATGTTTAGGAAAGTTAACTTTGTTACTTCCTTGCTCGCTCCTTACAGACAATTGAAAAAAATTATTAAAAAATATTATCCCACGTGAAAAAGTCCAAATTTTCCGAAAAAAATATCAGTTTTACCCTGAGGGTAGTAACTACCCCATAAAAACTTGTTTAAATTAAAAAATCTGGGTTTTGAAGGCGAGCACCGTAAAAAAAAATCTTTTTCATTTTTTCTTCGGAAAATTTATGCCATTTTCCACAAATGAAAAAATTAACAGAGTGGGATGAGCAGAGGATCATCGTCGAATAGATTATTTAATTTTTTTTCGATTTTTTTTTTAAACGTATATTTTTTTTTCTAAAACTACATGCAATTCAACGTAAGAAAAGTTCTATAGCTATTTTTGCTACTACTAATATGTTCCGAGATATGATTTTTTTAATATTGGACATTTTATGCACGAATAAAATTCGTATCTCGGGAACTACCGGTTGTAGCCAACATTATTATAGGACCTTTTCTATGTGAAATTGGCTCATACTCCCGAAAAAAATACTACAATTGAAAAAACGATGATTCGCTCTTGTCATTGTCATCAACAATTTATTTTTTTCATAAATTATTTTTTTTTTTCAAATCTTAAGCTAATCAGACGTGAGAAAAATCTAAATGTAGTTTGAGTTATTACTCCTACATTCCGAAATATGAATTTTTGTCATTAAATTTAAAAAATAATATTTGTTGTAGTTTTCTCAAAACTTCAACTAATCTGAAGTAAGAAAAGTTTTGATTTAAATTCAACTACTGTCTATAGATTCCAAGATATAGATTTTTTGAATATTCGTCAATTTTTCAGCTATGAAGCAGTAGCCGCGCTACTGCATCATAGCTACCACTGAGAGCCTCTGTTTTATATTGAATTAATTTAAAAAGTAATTTGTAGCATTTCTTTTTTTAACTTGAGTTGTTTTTGTTTGGAAAAATCAACCAAATTGCCGGAATAAAAGTCCTATAATCAAAATAGCTGTAATCGACGATTTTGAAGATATGATTTTTGTGAATGCAAAAATTGTGTAAAAATGAAAAATATTCAAAAATTCATATTTCAGAATGTATGAGTAGTAACTCAAACTACATTTACATTTTTCTCACGTCTGATTACCTTAAGATATGAAAAAAAATATAATTCTTGAAAAAAATAAATTGTTGATGACAATGACAAGAGCGAATCATCGTTCTTTCAATCGTAGTATTGTTTTTCGGAAGTATGAGCCAATTTCACATAGAAAAGGTCTTATAATAATACTGGCTACAACCGGTAGTTTCCGAGATACGAATTTTATTCATGCATAAAATATCCAACACTAAAAAAATCATATCTCGGAACATATTAGTAGTGGCAAAAATAGCTATATAACTTTTCTTACGTTGAATTGAATGTAGTTTCAGAAAAAAAAATATACTTTGAGAAAAAATCGAAAAAAAAATTAAATAATTTATTCGACGATGATCCTCCGCTCATCCCACTCCGTTAATTTTTTTGTTTGTGGAAAATGGCATAAACTTTCCGAAGAAAAAATAAAAAAGATTTTTTTTACGGTGCTCGCCTTCAAAACACAGATTTAATAATTTAAACGCGTTTTTATGGGGTAGTTACTACCCTCAGGGTAAAACTGATATTTTTTCGGAAAATTAGAACTTTTTCACGTGGGATAATATATTTTAATAATTTTTTTCAATTGTCTGTAAGGAGCGAGCAAGGAAGTAACAAAGTTAACTTTCCTAAACATGGAAATACCCAATATTTTTTTTCTCGAAAACCTCTGGAGTAAAGAGGATGTAATTTGGTGAATCGTCACTTCTTATAATATATCATACGATGTGGGAATGGCAAAAGAATCAAAATTTTGACCCCGAAATGCTCTTCGGGCAATCATGGATCCAGCCATATATTGGTTTCTGCTAACCAAAAGGACGGGATCAACGGATTTGCCGACTAGTATCGAGTTACTTGAGGCCTTCTGTTTATCAGCCTCGGTTATCTTCGTCTCTCGACGGATTTTCCGCAAGCATTCACGAACCGAGTGAGAGGGTTAAACGGGGATGGGATTGTGCAAATTTCAAACGGAAATACAGCTTCGCTGCTAACACGACGATGATATTCCCCCAGGTCTTGAAACCGTGTTTGTCTCGTATCGTCCTCATATATGCTAATGCTTGAACCGGCGAGACGGGTTAATCCTATTTTTGAGGGACAACGGAGTTACATGGGGATCTGTCGTGGGAGTTCCGGCATTTCCGCGTGAGATTTTATACCGACGGTACGAATTAAGGCTTTGACCGAGTCAGCGCTCGGTTTAGACGCGGATGAAGCAGCGTCAACCTCGGTGGATTTCCCAGGATCAAGGAAAGTGGACAGGCACGTGACACACGTGGACAAGGGACAATAAGGATGGTGAAGGGTGGAAGACCGGACACTAGGGTGGGCCGAAAATCCGCATTTTTCGAAATTCTTTTAACAATACCGAAAATATTGTTCATTATGATGCAAAAAAAATCCGTGCGAAGGGAACAAATGTTGAGTCAATATCTTAGGCTCGCCAAAGTTCGTGAAAGTTCAAAGTGTTGAAAAAAAATCTTCTCGGCTTATCTTTATTGGAAATTCAATTCTCTACAAAAGAATATATCAAATCATGTGGGATTAATAGTTTCTAAGATAATTGCTGTTGTAGTGGAAAAAATTGTCATTTCCCCCTTTATTTATACTTTTTATGGGTAAAAAATAATTGATAAACTCCTTCTTTCATAGGAAATTTAATTCTCTACAAAAATCTCCTCATGTGAAATCATGTAGGCGTGATAGTTTCTAACATAATTGCAAATTTACTTAAGAATAGTCATTTTTCTTTCTATAAATATTTTTCCTGCGAAGAAAAAAATTTCATTCCTTTCTTTTATCAGATTCTCTACAGAAACAATCTTCGAGTATTTTTATATAAGAATTAAAATATTCGCGACATACGTATGTATACACGTGGAATTCTGAGATGACTAATTTTTAAATATAATTCGCGATTTTTTCGAGGATCATAACAAAGCCATAATCCCAATTTTATTCGGTTTTTTTTTCAAAAAAAATTGAAACAAATATATTTTTTTGATTTATCACATGCTTTTTTTGAAGACGGCCCCCATGGAAACGAAGTATATGTAAGAATATATTATTCAATATATAAGAAGTATATTAGAAATATATATTAAGGGGTTACGAGCAATCAGGATGCCGAAAAAGGCGATTTTTCAAGATTTTTTTCTGGAAAGACGTTTTAATTTATCAACGTACACATTTATATACATATTTTAGTAACCTGAAATTTTATTTTTGAATTTTTCTTTTTAAAAAATAATGATTCTTGAGTTGGAGGAAAATGACAATTTTTTTTACTAAAATTGTAATTAGCTTACACGGAAAAAAATGATCAGTGACAATTCATGTGTAATATTTAAAAAATTACTGATTTCAATGCAGAATATACGGTTCAGAACTGTAATTCAAGCGTTTTACTGGGAATCCATTATAAATTAATGGATTTAATGTAGTTTCTACTTTTCAAACCAATGTAAATGCTGATTTACACTGTGAAAAATGTAATGTTCACCGCAAAAAAATGATAAAGTAGAAATAATAAGCAAAAACGACGAAATCCACTGTGTTAGAACTGTAAAATTAAAAATGGTCTTTGTAGAATGTTCAAAGCACATAATTAGAAATTGCAGTGTTCCCAGTGAAAAATCAAATGCGCGCCGCAAAATATGCAACGTCAATTTCAATTTTTACAGTGTGGCACTGTAACGGGACGACCTGCGGCGTGCCACGACCTCTGCATTTCGCCCGAGATCCGCTAGATGGCGTCGGACGGCGCGCCCTCTCGCGCTAGCGAGAGAGCCACCGAGCACCTATAAGGTGCGATGTGTTACCAACATCGGCGTCCTCAATTGACATACAAGTGTTGGAACATCACCCGCGTCCTATGGACTGAAGAATACATTTTCTTAATTGATCCACCATTGCATTTCGGTGACGCTCGTGCTCTTTATGAGTGCGAGGTTAAACTAAATTCGCTTCATTAATTGATCTCACGATTAATTATTCGAGTACAAGCCCTCGTAGTTATGAGCCTGAGCGAGGATAAATAACGGTTTATTGCAATATTTGAATAAATTGGAATTTATTCAAATATCGAAACGTTTCAGTACACTATAATTTATTTTCAAAATTATAGTATTTTCAGTGAAAAATAAAAAATGTACCGCAAAATATACTACGTTCTTTTGAATTTTTACAATGTACACTGTAATTTTTTCACGGGTCCTGGATAATTTTTACAATGTGAAATGTGTAAAAAGTTCACCGGATACAACAGAAATATAACGTTTCACATAGTTTTACATTTTACTGTTCCACACTGTAAAAATTCGTCTGATGGGCATGTACCATGTCATATGCGACATCTGTATATTGTATTAAAGAAATATGCAAATTTCACTTTTTGCCCTTCCAGGAGGCGCTGTTGATGGGGAAAACTGTAAAAATTAATGGGAATCTCAGCAGTTCTCACTGATCATTTTTTTCCATGTAGAAACTATCGATCCTACATGATTTCATACAACAATCTTTTATGTAGAGAATCAAATTTTTTATCAAATAAGAAGTTTATCAATTATTTTCTACCCATAAAAAGTATAAATATAGAGGAAAATGACAATTTTTTTACTAAAACATCTTTTCTACTAAAACAATCCTACAAGATTTGATATAAGAACCTTTTTTGTAGAGAATTGAATTTCCAATAAAAATAAGCCCAGAACATTTTTTTTTTACACTTTGAACTTTGACGAACTTTGGCGAGCCTACATTGACTCAAATTTTTTTCCCTCCGCACAGATTTTTTTTCGTCGCATAATGAACAATATTTTCGGTATTGCTAGAAAAATTTTAAAAAAAGCGGATTTTTGGCGCACCCTACCGGACATCTCGGTAGGGCAAATGTCGTAACAGCTTGGCGAAAGACAACGATTCAAGGAGATGAAGTACGAAGAGCCCGATACACTTTCCCCCGGGTGTCGGTACCCGATTTCTGGTCTGGTTGCGCGTTAAAATGACCTTTTTCTTCTACCGCGAGCGAGTCACGTATCCTTGGCGTTGGATTGTCGATGCGGAAAGCTCGAAAAAGCAACCGAGTCACGTTCCACCGTCGAACGGGTTCCAGTCTTTTACGGGTAAAAAGTGCAGCCACGCCCTTTCGCAAATTCATTTGATCGCAGAGCTTAGTTTATGGAAACAAAACATTCGAGATTTTTTCCACCGGTCTGTTTATGGTTTATCAAAATGTCGATTAGCTGGAAAGAAACGATCCTGCACGCATGAATCGGTTGAAATTTGTTTGAGTTATGAGTATGGCCAACTTGAAAAATGTAGTTTCGAGATAAACGCGTTTTAAATTTGCAGAAAGCTCGCTGCGGATGAAGAGGGGTTGCACTGGAATACGAAAATCGAGTACTCGGAGATTATTCACGCATATAGACTTTGGGAATATAAATCTATAGATACTAAGGTAGGGAAGACCGGGGACAAAAGTAACAGGGTACAGTTGTAACATAGCAAATATCTCCCTAACCGTATTAGGTACCACCGTGTCCCTTAGGCACATAATGCGTCTTGCAGTTCCTCACATTTGGTTACTAAGCTAGGAAACATCCGCACTAAACAAACTTGACCAGAGAGGTGTATTGGTATTGTCAGGCCCAAAGTAAACTTTTGCGGCTTTCGATAAACACGAATATCTCGATTACTGTGCTACATATAGTCATTTTTTTTTTCATAAGCTTCCTTGGACATTTTTGTGTCAACTTTTGCGGTTTTCAAAGCCTCCAGCTTGAGAAAATTAATCAATTTCTAACTTTGAAGTAGAAAAAACCATCCGGGGACAATTGTAACAATTTTGCCGGGGACGGTTGTAACAGTTTGTCGGCTGTCAGTTGTCATGATAATTTCACATCTAAACATTGAATCTAACGTCAAACGGACCTTTTTTTTAAGTTTCCGTGTGCCAAAAATGCCTCTGCAACGCGTAAGAATCACGCAACGAGCCTGTGCCGACGTGTCAACGAACGAAGAAGCGTATGAAAAGATAAAAAATGGAAAATCTATACAGGCAACCACGGCACGTATCTTTGGGCAAATTTGGTGTGTCTGAGACTTTATTCAATTATTTCATGATTTTTATCAACTCGATACGACTATTTCCATGCGTTAAGATTTTATCATTGTGACCGTAATATATATCCCTGTGATTATGTTTGATGTTGTAAAAATATTACATAATATTGGTCACAATGAAAGATATAATTTTGTGTTGAAATCTTATTTTACAACTAGCCCCATCGACCGTTACATCTGTCCCCATCGACTGTTACAACTGCCCCGGGTAGGGGACGATTGTAACTTTTATAAATAAGGCCTATCTTTTTTTTCAATTCTAGTTACAGACTTCAACATAGAACCATTTTGTAGATCATTAAATGCTCTATGTGATTTACGTAAGCATTATACTTTGGGCCCAGGAAAAGCCAAAATACAGATTGTTACAACTGTCCTCGGCCTCCCCTACCTTTTTAACAAAAAAAAATCGAAATTTTGAAAATCCTAGAGTGGCCCAACCCCTTAAGGATGTTGAGTCCCTACGAAACCTTTTAATGTTAATTTTTCAATAAATAGCTTCTGAATCGTCGTGAAATTTTCACACGACCTCCTGAATACTTCATGTAGAAACATATTAAATTTTCAAAATTCTATCATCATTACTTCAACCTCCTTAAGTGTTAAAATGAAAAATGATGAGAAAATTCGGAAATTTTTGTATGTCTTTGTATGAAGTATTTAAGAGGTCGTGTAAAAATTTCACGACGATTAGGAAGCTCGTTATTGAAATATTAAAATTTTGTCAAGAACAATTTTTTGAACAAATAAAAAATTTCATCAATAAACTTCATTTTGTTTCCGTTGCTTTCAATATAGTGTAGATATTAAAAAATTGAGGTAAAAAAAAAAACTTATCGCAAAGTTATATCAGTTTCCATAAGACTATATTTAATTTAATTTAATTTGTTAATGTTAATTTTTCGATAACGAGCTTCCTAATCGTCGTGAAATTTTTACATGACCTCTTAAATAATTCATCCAAAAACATACCAATTTTTCAGAATTTTCTCATCATTTGCGATTTGGGACTCAATATCCTTAATGGCAAAGATGGCAATGTTCGCCATCTAGAAATCTCGTTCTCAGTTGCAGGAGAAAGACACGGTTCCACTGAGGTGTAAAGTGTTGGCTTGTTTCATCGATATCCATGTATCTCTCTCTCTCTCTCTGTGTGTGTGTGTGTGTGTGTGTGTGTGTGTGTGTGTGTGTGTGTGTGTGTGTGTGTGTGTGTGTGAGCGCGCGCGCGTGTGCGCGTGCGTGTGCGTGCATGTGTGTGTGTGGGGGGGGGGGGGTGGAGGGGCTTGTCTCTAAGCGCAAGGAGATTGTGCAACGACCAGCGAATGGAGTTTCATCGTGTTCTTAAGCAGATATAAATATTTGAGAGGACGCGAGGGAGAATTGCACATGTGCTCGTTATGCATCTGCCTCGAAGGACCATCCTCGTCCTCGGATATTGTACCTGCAGCAGCCCCTTCTGCATTGCTGAACGTTATAAATGGGGCTTCCTCCGTCCCCGTTGGCAATATCCCTGGAAACCCGAGCCATCGGAGCCTGGTACTTGTTCCTGTCCAATGAATTCTTAACTATACGGATAGAGACAGGAGGAGAGGTTTCAGTGGCAGTGTGACAAATTAATTTTTCAGTGAACACTTCTCTCTTTTCCTGTAACTATAGTCGTTCTACGTGTAACTACTTAACGTGTACAGAGGATGATCGGTCGAAGGGAACTCCCGATGGAACAGTCACCCTCGGTGAACCTGGAATATGGATGCTTCGTTAAGGGGATATGCGCAGTCAGGATTTTCAAAAAATCGATTTTTTGTAATATCATTTTTGCAATGTACATATTAGAACGATTTTTTATTTCGACTTATTTTTGTTTCTTCCACTCCCCACCCGAAATTTTGTTGTATATGTCTGAAAGAAAATTCCCTGAAAGTTACGGCCCTTGATATTAATATTAAGTACTTTCCCTTCGCGTGGTAAGTTTTTCCATCTAAAATACACGTAAATGAAAAAGTTTTTTCGTCAAAATTTTACCACTCCGCGGTTTTTTATGCTATTACATTGATTTTGGTCGTAATTTACGTAGAATTGAACGATCTTTAAAAGCGTCTTGAGCAGCGTAAGTGTAACTTACACTGGTGAGATGGTACGTGTCCCTAAAGTTGATTTGTACCCGAAATTCTCGATTTTTTGCTTTTATCTCCGAAATGATCGACTTAACCGAAAATTCGTTAAATGAAACTTTGTTGGAAATTTAATTTTCTACAGAAAAGGTCCCTTAGACTTGACTGCTAAAATCAATATTTCTTGAGATATTGAACCTTAACTTATTTGGGGTATAAAATTTGTATAGTTTATCGAACCAAAAGTCTTAAATTGTTGATATTCCATATCATATCACCATATCACATATCTTATCACCAGTGGTGACATGATATGGAATATCAACAATTTGAAACTTTTGGTTCGATAATCCATAAAAAATTTCATATCACAAATAAGTTAAGGTTCAATATCTCAAGAAATATTAATTTTAACAATTAGGTTTAGAGGACCTTTTTTGTAGGAAATTGAATTTTCAGATAAATTTTCGTTTACATTTATTCGGTCAAGTTAATAACTTCGGAGATTACAGCGAAAAAACGAGATTTCTGGGTGAAAATCAACTTTAGTGACCTCGTACCATCTCACCAGTGTAAGTTACACTTACGCTGTTAAAGACACTTTCAAAGATCGTTCAATTTTGCGTAAATTGCGACCAAAATCAATGCAATGGCATGAAAAACTGCGGAGTGGTAAAATTTTGAAGAAAAAAGTTTTCGATTTACATGTATTTTAGATGGAAAAACTTATAACGCGGAGGGAAAGTATTTAATATTAATATTAAGGGCTGTCGCTTTCAGGGAATTTTCTTTCAGACATGTGCAACAAAATTGTGGGTGGGGAGTGAGAGAAATAAAAACAAAGTCGAAAAAAAATCGCCCTAGTACATATATTTAAGTATACACTCCTGCTCAAAAGTTTGGAAACACCAGTCAATATTTCTTGCCGCACTAGAAGTTCAATAACTCCGTCAAAAAAAAAAAGATAATCGAATTAACAAAAAAGCGTTTTGATGGGAAGGAATTCAGCTTTATTTGGCTTTTTACAAATATTTTTTATGATTTTTTTCGATCCTGTACGCATTTTTGTACGCGACTGTTTTTTGGCCTTTTTTTCGACCATCGCGAGTCGGGCGCATAACTTAAGGACATTTTTTGTTGTCTTTTTTATCTACGGTACATCAGAAAGAGTTAGCAGATGCTCCATTTTTGTCTTATAAAAATTTTCGTACGATTTTTTCTCGCAAAGTTATTTCACTTTTGGCTAAAAAAGACAAATTTTGAAAGATGCAACGTAACTTAAAAACTATGGAGTTTAAGAGAAAATGTCAAATATGAAAAAAGTAGCGTACGTATTATACACGGAATCACCTGGAATTATTTCAGAATTTTGCTATACAAATTTGGTTTTACTATTTTTGCTCAAAATTCTGATGATGACGTCCCAGCACAAAATTGTATCTCATTAAAATACCTGAAAAATCGATCATTGTTCATCATTGCTTAATAAATTGCTTAATAAATCCGAAGAGTTCCAACGAATAATCGATCGTGAAATAATTTTAAAAAATTATAAACAAAGATTTTTATTTTCATTCACGATCTGCTATTGCTCAGGCACGAGTTCTGGCCTCTATGATTTTTCTAATTAAACTATTTGAATCCCTGAACGGCTTTTCAAAGAGTTCCGATAATTTATAACCCGTTGAATGATTGAAAAAATTTATTATTAACAAATTTAATAACAATACATGATCTGCTACCGCTTGTATGGGAGTTCTAGCCTCTAGAATTTTTCGGATGACAGTATTTGATCCCCTGAACAAGTCTCCGAAGAGTTCCAATGAATAATCGATCGTTAAATAATTTTAAAAAATTATAAACAAAGATTTTTAATTTCATTAACGATCTGCTATTGCTCAGGCACGAGTTCTGGCCTCTATGATTTTTCTAATGAAACTATTTGAATCCCTGAACGGCTTTTCAAAGAGTTCCGATAATTTATAACCCGGTAAATGATTAAAAAAATTTATTATTAACAAATTTAATAACAATACATGATCTGCTAGCGCTTGTATGGGAGTTCTAAGCTCTAGAATTTTTCGGATGACAGTATTTGATCCCCTGAACAAGTCTCCGAAGAGTTCCAATGAATAATCGATCGTTAAATAATTTTAAAAAATTATAAACAAAGATTCATCTATTCATTAACGATCTGCTACCGCTTGTATGGGAGTTCTGGCCTCTAGAATTTTTTCGATGATACTATTTGACCCCCTAAACAAGTTTCCGAAGAGTTCCAACGAATAATCGATCGTGAAATAATTTTGAAAAATTATAAACAAAGATTTTTATTTTCATTCACGATCTGCTATTGCTCAGGCACGAGTTCTGGCCTCTATGATTTTTCTGATGAAACTATTTGAATCCCTAAACGGCTTTTCAAAGAGTTCCGATAATTTATAACCCGGTAAATGATTAAAAAAATTTATTATTAACAAATTTAATAACAATACATGATCTGCTACCACTTGTATGGGCGTTCTACCCTCGAGAATTATTCTGGTACTACTATTTGACCCCCCGAAGAAGTCTCGAAAGAGTTCCAATGAATGATCGATTGTTGAATAATTTGAAAAAATTATAAACAAAGATTCATCTATTCATTAACGATCTGCTACCGCTTGTATGGGAGTTCTGGCCTCTAGAATTTTTTCGATGATACTATTTGATCCCCTAAACAAGTTTCCGAAGAGTTCCAACGAATAATCGATCGTGAAATAATTTTAAAAAATTATAAACAAAGATTTTTATTTTCATTCACGATCTGCTATTGCTCAGGCACGAGTTCTGGCCTCTATGATTTTTCTAATTAAACTATTTGAATCCCTGAACGGCTTTTCAAAGAGTTCCGATAATTTATAACCCGTTGAATGATTGAAAAAATTTATTATTAACAAATTTAATAACAATACATGATCTGCTACCGCTTGTATGGGAGTTCTAGCCTCAAGAATTTTTCGGATGACAGTATTTGATCCCCTGAACAAGTCTCCGAAGAGTTCCAATGAATAATCGATCGTTAAATAATTTTAAAAAATTATAAACAAAGATTTTTATTTTCATTAACGATCTGCTATTGCTCAGGCACGAGTTCTGGCTTCTATGATTTTTCTGATGAAACTATTTGAATCTCTAAACGGCTTTTCAAAGAGTTCCGATAATTTATAACCCGGTAAATGATTAAAAAAATTTATTATTAACAAATTTAATACCAATACATGATCTGCTACCGCTTGTATGGGAGTTCTAGCCTCTAGAATTATTCTGGTACTACTATTTGACCCCCCAAAGAAGTCTCGAAAGAGTTCCAATGAATGATCAATTGTTGAATAATTTTAAAAAATTATAAACAAAGATTCATCTATTCATTAACGATCTGCTACCGCTTATATGGGAGGTCCAGCCTCTAAAATTATTCTGGTACTACTATTTGACCCCCCGAAGAAGTCTCGGAAAAGTTCCAATGAATGATCAATTGTTGAATAATTTTAAAAAATTATAAACAAAGATTCATCCATTCATTAACGATCTGCTACCGCTTGTATGGGAGTTCTGGCCTCTAGAATTTTTTTGATGATACTATTTGACCCCCTAAACAAGTTTCCGAAGAGTTCCAATGAATAATCGATCGTTAAATAATTTAAAAAAATTATAAACAAAGATTTTTATTTTCATTCACGATCTGCTATTGCTCAGGCACGAGTTCTGGCCTCTATGATTTTTCTAATGAAATTATTTGAATCCCTGAACGGCTTTTCAAAGAGTTCTGATAATTTATAACCCGTTGAATGATTCAAAAAATTTATTATTAACAAATTTAATAACAATACATGATCTGCTACCGCTTGTATTGGAGTTCTAGCCTCTAGAATTATTCTGGTACTATTATTTAACCCCCCGAAGAAGTCTCGAAAGAGTTCCAATGAATGATCAATTGTTGAATAATTTAAAAAAAATATAAACAAAGATTTATCTATTCATTAACGATCTGCTACCGCTTGTATGGGAGTTCTGGCCTCTAGAATTTCTTTGATGACACTATTTGACCCCCCGAACAAGTCTCCGAACAGTTTCAATGAATAATCGTTCGTTAAATAATTTTAAAAAATTATAAACAAAGATTTTCAAATTCATTCACGATTTGCTATTGCTCAGGTAGAAGTTCTGGCCTCTATGATTTTTCTAATGAAACCATTCGAATCCCTGAACGGCTTCTCGAATAGTTCTGATAATTTACAACCTGTTAAATGATTGAATCTGCTACCGGTTATATGGGAGTTTCAGCCTCCCCAATTCTACTGGTAATATAATTTTACGCTCTCATTGAATCTCCAAAGAATTCCAATGAATGATCAATAGTTGAATAATGAAAAAAATAATTATCAAAGATTTTTTTATTCATTTACGTTTTGCTGTTTCTCAGGTATGAGTTTTAGCCTTTATGATTTGTCCAATAACACTATTCGAAATTTCTAGACGCTAAATCTCCCATACAAGCCGTAGCAGATTTTGGATTGTTATTAAATTTGTTGATAACAATTTATTCAAATTATTTAACCAGCCATAAGTTATTGGAATTCTTCGACAAATCGTTCAGAGATCCTTTTAAAAATCATAGAGACCATAATTCGTACCTGAGCAGTAGCAGATCGTGAATAAATAGCAAAATCTTTTTTTACAATTTTTTTAAATTATTTAACAATTTATCATTCATTCGAACTCTTCATAGACTTTTTCAGGGGCTCAAATAGTGTCACCAGAAAAATGTTAAAGGCTAGAACTTCCATACACGCGGTAGCAGATCATGTATTCTTTCTAAATTTGTTGATAATAATTTTTTTTAATTATTCATCAGGCTATAAAGTATCAAGACTCTTCCAAAAATCGTTCGGAGATCCAAATAGTGTCACCATAAAAATTCCAGACGCTAGAACTCGTACTTGAGCAGTAGAAGATCGTGAATGAATAGGAAAATCTTCGTTTTCAATTTGTTTAAATTGTTCAACGATCGATCATTGATTGGAACCGTTTGGGGAGTTGTTCAGGGGGTCAAATAGTGTCACCAGAAGATTTCTAGAGACTAGAACTCTCATATAAGCGGTAGCAGATCATGTATTATTTTTTAATTTGGTGATATTTTTTTTCAATTATTTAACAGGCTATTAAATATCAGAACTGTTCGACAAGCCGTTGAGAGATTTGAATAGTGTCATTAGCAAAATCATAGAGAGCAGAACGTACCTGAGCATTAGCACATCATAAATGAATAGAAAAATCGTTGATTATAATTTTTTTAAATAATTTAACGATTGATTATCCATTGAAATTCTTCGGAGACTTGTTCAGGGGGTCAAATAGTATCCTCAGAAAAATTCTTGATACTAGAACTCTTATGTATTATTATTAAATTTGTTGATAATAATTTTTTCATTACTTAACCGCCCATAAATTATTAAAACTCTTCGAAAAATCGCTCAAAGATCCAAACAGGGTCATCAGAAAAATCGTAGAGACCAGAACTCCTACTTGAGCAGTAGCAGATTGTGAATAAATTTAAAAAAATTTGTTTATAATTTGTTTAAATTATTTAACGATCGATTATTTATTAGAACCCTCTGGAGACTCGTTCAAAGGTCAAATGATGTCACCAAAAAATTTCTAGAGGCTAGAACGCCCATAAAAGTGGTAGCGGATCACGTTTTATTATTCAATTTATCGATAATAATTTTTTTTTATTATTCCACCTGCTATAAATTGTCAGAACTTTTCGAAAACTCGTTCAAATATCCAAATAGTTTCACTAGAAATATCGTAGAGACCATAACTTGTACCTGAGCAGTAGCAGATCGTGCATGAATAGAAAAATCTTTGTTTATAATTGTTTTAAATTATTCAACAATTAATCATTCATTGGGACTTTTCGGAGACTTGTTCAGGGGGTCGAATAGTATCTCCAGAAAAATCTCTCAAACTCTCATACAAGCGGTAGCAGATCATGTGTTAATATTCAATTTATTAACATTTATTCTTTTCTATCATTTAACTGGCTAAAAATTATCAGAACTCTTCGAAAAGCCGTTCAGGGATTCAAATAGTGTCATTAGAAAAATTATAGAGGCCAGAACTCGTACCTGAGCAGATCGTGAATGAATAGAAAAATCTTTGTTATTAATTTTTTTTCATTATTTAACGATTGATTAATCATTGGAACTCTGCAGAAACTCGTTTAGGGCGTCAAATAGTGTCACCGGAAAAATTCTAGAGGGTAGAATTCTCATATAAGCGGTAACAGATAATGAATTATTATTAAATTTGTTGATAATAATTGTTTTCAATTATTCAACCGGCTATAAAATATCAGAACTGTTCGACAAGCTGTTCAGGGATTCAAATAGTGTCATTAAAAAAATCATAGAGGTCGGAACTCGTACCTGAGCAACAGCAGATTGTGAATAAATAAATAAATATATAATCTGTTTATAATTTTTCAAATCATTCAACAATTGATCATTCATTTAAACTCTTTAGAGAGTCATTTAGGGGGTTAATGTATAGTACCAGAAAAATTCTGGAGGCTAAAACTCCTATATAACCGGTAGCAGATCATGAATTTGTATTTTTAAATTTCACTGATAATAATTTTTTTTAATTATTCAATAGGCTTAAAATTATCAGAACTCTTTGAAAAGCCGTTCAGGGATTCAAATAGTTTCATTAGAAAAATCATAGAGGCCAGAACTCGTGCCTGAGCAATAGCAGATCGTTAATGAAATTAAAAATCTTTGTTTATAATTTTTTAAAATTATTTAACGATCGATTATTCATTGGAACTCTTCGGAGACTTGTTTAAGGGATCAAATAGTGTCATCCGAAAAATTCTAGAGGCTAGAACTCCCATAAGCGGTAGCAGATCATGTATTGTTATTAAATTTGTTGATAATAATTTTTTTAAATCATTTACCGGGTTATAAATTATCGGAACTCTTTGAAAAAACGTTCAGGGATTCAAATAGTTTCATTAGAAAAATCATAGAGGCCAGAACTCGTGCCTGAGCAATAGCAGATCGTGAATGAAAATAAAAATCTTTGTTTATAATTTTTTTAAATTATTCAACAATCGATTATTCATTGGAACTCTTCGGAAACTTGTTTAGGGGGTCAAATAGTATCATCAAAAAAATTCTAGAGGCCAGAACTCCCATACAAGCGGTAGCAGATCGTTAATGAATAGATGAATCTTTGTTTATAATTTTTAAAAATTATTCAACAATTGATCATTCATTGGAACTCTTTCGAGACTTCTTCGGGGGGTCAAATAGTAGTACCAGAATAATTCTCGAGGGTAGAACTCCCATACAAGCGGTAGCAGATCATGTATTGTTATTAAATTTGTTGATAATAAATTTTTTAAATCATTTTCCGGGTTATAAATTATCGGAACTCTTTGAAAAGCCGTTTAGGGATTCAAATAGTTTCATCAGAAAAATCATAGAGGCCAGAACTCGTGCCTGAGCAATAGCAGATCGTTAATGAAAATAAAAATCTTTGTTTATAATTTTTTAAAATTATTTAACGATCGATTATTCATTGGAACTCTTCGGAGACTTGTTCAGGGGATCAAATAATATCATCAAAAAAATTCTAGAGGCTGGAACTCCCATACAAGCGGTAGCAGATCGTTAATGAATAGATGAATCTTTGTTTATAATTTTTTAAAATTATTCAACAATTGATCATTCATTGGAACTCTTTCGAGACTTCTTCGGGGGGTCAAATAGTAGTACCAGAATAATTCTCGAGGGTAGAACTCCCATACAAGCGGTAGCAGATCATGTATTGTTATTAAATTTGTTAATAATAAATTTTTTTAATTATTTACCGGGTTATAAATTATCGGAACTCTTTGAAAAGCCGTTCAGGGATTCAAATAGTTTCATTAGAAAAATCATAGAGGCCAGAACTCGTGCCTGAGCAATAGCAGATCGTTAATGAAAATAAAAATCTTTGTTTATAATTTTTTAAAATTATTGAACGATCGATTATTCATTGGAACTCTTCGGAGACTTGTTTAAGGGATCAAATAGTGTCATCCGAAAAATTCTAGAGGCTAGAACTCCCATAAGCGGTAGCAGATCGTTAATGAATAGATGAATCTTTGTTTATAATTTTTAAAAATTATTCAACAATTGATCATTCATTGGAACTCTTTTGAGACTTCTTCGGGGGGTCAAATAGTAGTACCAGAATAATTCTCGAGGCTAGAACTCCCATACAAGCGGTAGCAGATCATGTATTGTTATTAAATTTGTTAATAATAATTTTTTTAAATCATTTACCGGGTTATAAATTATCGGAACTCTTTGAAAAAACGTTCAGGGATTCAAATAGTTTCATTAGAAAAATCATAGAGGCCAGAACTCGTGCCTGAGCAATAGCAGATCGTGAATGAAAATAAAAATCTTTGTTTATAATTTTTTTAAATTATTCAACAATCGATTATTCATTGGAACTCTTCGGAAACTTGTTTAGGGGATCAAATAATATCATCAAAAAAATTCTAGAGGCTGGAACTCCCATACAAGCGGTAGCAGATCGTTAATGAATAGATGAATCTTTGTTTATAATTTTTTAAAATTATTCAACAATTGATCATTCATTGGAACTCTTTCGAGACTTCTTCAGGGGATCAAATACTGTCATCTGAAAAATTCTAGAGGCTAGAACTCCCATACAAGCGGTAGCAGATCATGTATTGTTATTAAATTTGTTAATAATACATTTTTTTAATCATTTACCGGGTTATAAATTATCGGAACTCTTTGAAAAGCCGTTTAGGGATTCAAATAGTTTCATCAGAAAAATCATAGAGGCCAGAACTCGTGCCTGAGCAATAGCAGATCGTGAATGAAATTAAAAATCTTTGTTTATAATTTTTTTAAATTATTTAACGATCGATTTATCATTGGAACTGTTCGGGGACTTGTTTAAGGGGTCAAATAGTGTCATCGAAAAAATTGTAAAGGCTAGAACTCCCATACAAGCGTTAACAGCTCATATATTATTTCTCAATTTGTTGATAATAATTTTTTTTTCATTATTTTACCGGCTTTAAATTATCAGATCTCTCCACAAAATTGTTTAGGCATCCAAATTGTCTAATCAGAAAAATCATAGGGGCCAGAACTGTTATTTAAGCAATAGTAATATTCCCATCGAGTACAAAAAAAATAAAAATAATTATTTTTTTGTTAAATAAATTTTTTATTGTTTAGAACTATTCATAGAACTGTACAACTCATCGAAATACATAAGTTCCAATAGAAAAAAAATTAAAAACACCGATCTGCTGAGCGAGTTCACGCGAAGTTAGCAGATCATTTTTTCAATTCTGGTTTTTTCACATTAAATAATGAGAACTATTGTTCTAATCTATCAGGAACTATAGAACTATGTTGGATGCAAATAGAACTCCAATTAATTTTTGATCTGCTAGGATTTGATCTGCTAACTTCACACACATAAAAAGACGGCTTTTTTTTAGAGAATCTCCCGGAGATTGGTTACAGCGGTTTCAAGAACCATTATTTTTGAAAAAGAAAAATTTCAAAATAAAGTTTCAACTTCCAAAAATATGTATGGGTAATTCTATGTCAAATCGACCAATAGTTGGAATCGACCCCTTTCAATTTCGATTAAATTTGGTCAGAAGTTTTCTTTTATGTAAATTGAACAACCGTGTAATTTTTACTACTCAAAATTACAAAATTACATGATTGCTCAACTTGACTTAACTTAGAGATTTAAAAAATAATAATTCTTTTACCAAAATTCAAAAATTCATATTTTTGAAAAAACGAAAAACACAGTTCTGAAAATTTCAGAATCTTTTGAGATCAGTTCAAGGTATTATATAAAAAAAAAACCGAACCGAAAATTCAATGTTGATCGTGGATTTTCACGATTTTAAAAAATTAAAAATTCTCGAAATCCATCATTTTTCAAGATTTTTTTTCGGAATATTTTTTTTTTCGTAGCCCCAAGTATACTCTTTAAGACGAACTCAAAACGGTTTTTTCGTAACTTGAATAGTTTTCGAGATATTGAAAAAATAAACTTGAAAAATTGAAAAAATGGTGAAATCTAGGATTTTACATAACTTTTGAAAATATTTAAAAAAAAATTTCTTTGGTAGAACTTTGTTTTATGATGAAAGAAAACTTCTGTCCAAATTTCATCGAAATTGAGAGGGGTCGATTCCAACTATAGGACGATTTGACATGGAATGACCCATACAAATTTTTACATTGATGAATTAAAATGTCTTGCGAGACAAAATTATTGGAAAATCGCTTTTTTTCGACCTCCCGACCGCGTAAAACCAATGTGTATTGGCTTCGGAAGTCTAGAACTCGTTCCTCGAGTTCAGACCAACTTCCAATGAGTTTTCTCCAATTTAATCATTTTCCAGAGATTCCTTTTAAATCAAATTCTGCATTACGAGAATTCAGGGTCGTCGAATTCTCCCAAACTGTGGAACTCCCCTATTTAAACAAAGAACTTTATTTCACGCAAAAGTATTTTAAACCTTGAAAGCATGGTGCAAACATTTACAATGTTTTGCTACCTTTTACGAGCTTGTTTCCATCTCATGGAATTGTTTAAACTGGGCCGAAAAAATATGCAACGAAAATGTATTCATCGAGGAGAGACTCCGAGGCGAGTTTTTACATCAAACATGATGGGAAAAGAGAAAAAAAAATAATCGCGCTGTCGGTGATTGGCGTTTTGCAAAAATGGGGATTGAGCGTTCATTTCTCTAGAGCTTTTTTTTTCACGACCCTTCAATGGATACTCTCGAGCATAAACGAGCTCGAGAGACAAATTAATGGGGAAACCAGATATTCCCGAGCGAATGCTTTTTTTTTTTTTATCATGTAGAACGAAAAACCATTTTCAATGTTTGTTTGGGCAATTTTACCTGAGTCGTTGAAACGTGTCCAGATTTTTTCAGTGTCCATTTATCCATAGATAACCCATATGCAGTGCAACAAGATCAATGTTTCGCATGATGTAACGTGATAAGGTTTATCCATGTAGTTATCGAGCACGGATGTTGGCTCGTGTTTCTGTACAGCTGGATGGGCTTTCAATGCGTAACCTTTGCCTCTCCATTCGATATTGAACGACGATGCTGTTGCATCGAGAGCTTTCGCGTTTTCATTCGTATCCATATGGAAACGATGAGAGCACGATTTAATCGAAAAGCTTCCTTTTCGCGACTCTGGTTTACATTTCTATATGCTCCCTTAGCCTGTGATTTGGAGAAGTGCAATCATCTTCTTCAAAGACTGAATGACCTTGATTATAACGGGACGGTACCGCAGATAATTGACGCAAATGAATAGCTGCAAAAAGGAAAACGCAGAAATATAGAGGCTTTCCATTAGGATTTTCATACTTTTTACCTCTATTTAAAAATTTATTCATTTATTATTTGAAGTTTAAATTATTAAGGGGAAACGCCACTGTGACGGGTCGAAAAATCAATTTTTTTCCGATTTCTCAAAGTATATGGGGCATTCTATACCAAATGAGACAATTTGAAAAACTTTTTTTTTTATGTCCTCGAATTTTTGGTATTTTTTAGTACCCATCAAAAGATCCTTGCTGGTAAATTTTGAGATTTTTTTTATTACTCGTTCAAAAGACCAAAAAACCACTCTTTCCCGGTATTTTGGTCATAACTTCTTCAATAATGGTCCAAATTAAAAGTTTTTTTTTCTTTTTGTTTTTTTTTTATGTTCTTTTCAGAAAATAATACGACAAAAATATTCGACGCGTTTTCAAATGAGTTTTTTGAGTTTTAAACTTGGAATCGCGTTTTTAAAAGTGAGTGTATATTTTGATTTAAAAAAAAATTGTTTTAAACATCTATCTATTCAATAACTTTTAAGACTAGTCCGATCGTGGGCCTTCCATGACTATTATTATTTTCCGATCATTGAAAATTGAGAATTTTTTTTTTCTATAAATTATTATGAATACCAATTTTCGTTACTGTTTAGTATTTTTTTCATTGTTTAGAATTTATTTTGTCACTTTTTTATAAAACTTTTTGAATAAAAAAAATTTTTTAGTTTTCAAAAATCGAAAAAAAATAGTAGTTATGGAAGGCCCACGATCGGACTACTCTCAAAAGTTGTTGAATAGATAGATGTTTAAAACGAAAAATTCAAAAAAATCAAAATATACACTCACCTTTAAAAACGCGATTTAAAGTTTAAAACTCAAAAAACTCATTTGAAAACACGTAGAATATTGTTGTTGTATTTTTTTCTGAAAAGGCCATAAAAACAAAAAAAAAATTTTTAAAACTTCTAATTTGGAATATTTCCCAAAAAAAAACTTTATATCTCAAAATGACTTGAAAATTATTATTCTTAAGATATTTTAAAAACAAGAAAAAAAAGGTTCAAAAAAGGAAAAAAAAATCAAATCAGCACCATATCGTGAAAAAAATTATTTTAAAAAAATGCCTACGTTCAACGATAGTGACATGGGTTTAAAAAAAATTGAGTTTTTTATTTCAGATAATTTTTATTGCTGTATCGCTGCTACCAGGAGGAATAATTTTTGTACATCATTACGTTTATGTTAATAACTTTGTCAATTTTTAATATTTTTCAATAAAAACTTGTATGAAGATAGTTGAAGAAGATATGACTTTTTTGAAGATATACTTAATAAATTGCTTTTTATCTGATCCTCAAATGATCATCCCTACTTAAAAAAAAAAAATCCCGAAAATCGGCTATTTATAGCCCCGTGACAGTGGCGTTCCCCCTTGAAGGCGAAAAGAATAAACGAAAAAATTAAAAAAGTGAAAAAATACATATTGTTATTTAAATTCCAAAAATTCTACAAAAATATGTCATTACGAATTTCCAAGAATGAAAAAATCGCATCCTAAAGGGCTCATCACCACATTATTTTACTATTTCTCTCCTGCACGACGTATAATTTTCATGAAAAGGTCGACCCTGCGCATCCACGTCAAAGCTGATTCATCATTCGTGGCTCCGTCCTCGGCAGGACGAATTTTAGTCAGCCGTTATTATAATCCTGCCGCTCGATATTGCGCTCACTTCCGCATCGATAATGCGAAGAATAACCACTGACGAATAACGTCAGGAGAACCATGGCAATGATGCGAGGGGGTTGGAAATTGGGATGGTAGCGGTAATAAATTACGTATCTCGCTGCGAGAACGCCGAAGCGGACACGAATGCGAAAGCACATTGTCCTTTTTCTCTTTATACACACTCTTCGTATACAAGGCAAACAGAGCGTTATAAAATTTCAGTGAATGAAAGCCACATTGATACCGCAGAACATCTCGTGATGAGTCCTGCAGCTCGAAGCTTGTTATCTCTGTTGAACGTAAACAAATTAAACAAAAAAAAACATACAAACATACATACTCGAGGCACAGGAAACCCTCTATTTTAACCCGACGAGGAAAATCCTTTTTGTGACCTGGAAAATCGTGTTCAGCCTATCCTGACCAATTTCAAATTCGTAAATTATTCAGTGCACTCCGTCCGGATCGGCATACCCATTCAAACTGGACACAAAGAGCCATTGTCCCTTCGCAAAAGCGCGCGATGTCTCCCCCAATGCGTCAATGTGGCTCTTCAATGTTGTGAAAACATCGAGAGTCCAACAGCCGAGATACGACGCCCTATAACGAGGTACATAAATACCAAAAGGCGCCACTGCGTTTTCAATGTTTTCCCGCCGTCAGCCACGCGTCCAGCCAATGAGCGGCGCTTCCCCCACTCCTCCAGCCAATCAGCGACGCTTCCCCCACTCCTCCAGCTCGAGCGCCGCCTGACGAGAGCGTCATTCTACCGCGCGCCTTCATTGAATCAACTCGCCCGTAACTCTCGGCGGTCAGCCAGCGTAACCCTCCCTCTTTCTCTATAGTTTTCGTGTTTTCAACCGGTATGAGTGGGTGTGCGTCAAAAACGTCAAATTTCATTCCACGTCGTTGAATCGCCGTTCGATCGTGAAGCCTGTTTGTATTCCTCCCCCCTCCGTTTTCAACGATGGTCTATCCACAAATAATCGCAACAAACTAAACGCTGTGCGGTCAGCATACGTATATACGGAAAACGTGTGTCTCTCTCCAATATATTTCAGTCGTGGGCAATCATGCGGAACACAGAAATTTCCGGATTCACTCATATTGTCGACCCTTCGTTTGTCACTGATAAATAAATTGCCCATCGTTTTGAAAGGATTGGCGAGCGAGAGGGACGATACAATTATCATGCCACTCGGTCCGATCGTTTCGTGTCTCAGCCCTTCTCGAGATGATTTATTGTATTACGACAAAACGAATTACCGAACGAGAATAGCCGTGACGATTCGTCATCGTGGCTTCGCTCTCTTCCCATCGTCGAAGAATAATAGATTCGTGATGTTCTCTTGTGTCGTCGTTCTTTCGGCCTCTCACCACCAACCGCACGAAATGCCCTTTCGCTGAAATTCAACGGATACACGATGGATCCTCCGAAAGAAGACGAATACATCGACCATTTACATTGACGTAACGTCGCGTTGAACGTACGAGCGACGGAGTTATCCGTGTCTCCGATGAGATCTCGACAGGCGACTCGTCGATCATTTCCAAGAGAGAAAGACAATCCCCTGCCCTGAACCGATCCATCTTTCGCAAAGTACCGGTACTACTCTCTCCTCGACGAGATTATGGCCCGCGTCACGAAACTTGGCTCTCGGCTCGTAGACACTCGTGCTGGTTCGCACGGAATATCGTACGAAGGTATAAACGACGAATGTTAAACCATGGAGCAAGAAGGAACGAGCGATGACAGAGTAACCCGTGTGGAAATTTTATTGGGGGATTCATAGGGGCCCGATCAACTTTCCCATATAAATAGAGGGGCCCCGACAAGGAAACCTGTTCAGGTCCCGTTAGGGATTCACCCACTTTATTAAGCGGGGCCCTCAAAGGATTCCCGATCGGGACCCTTAAAAGATGCTGTATCGGGGCCCTTAAAAGATGCCGTATCGGGGCCCTTAAAAAATTCCGTATCGGGGCCCTTAAGAGAGAATTATTTATTTTTGCCATATATTTATCATTTATTACGATGAAATTCAATTCTATATTCACAATTGATAGTTTCTAAGGGTTAAGAAACGAAAAAAAAAAATTTGAAGAAACAAAAATTTAGCCTTCAGTGGGGTTTGAACCCGCGACCCTCGTTTTTACGCAAATCCTTAAATTCAACATGAATTAAATTTAAAAAAAAAATAGATGATTTGAAAGTTCATGAATTTTTATGACTGATTTAGTTGTCTTGCACATTTGCGGACCTTAGAATATGCACGAGACCAGACTGGGATTTGAAACCTACCTACCTATCGATCCTAAACTAACGACCTAAGACTGGGATGCTAACCACTACACCACCGACTACTTTTGATATACTGATGTAAATGTTATATTTATGGAACACAGGCCGAGACATAAGTACGTACCAAAATAGGATTAGGAATTTATTTTCATTACCCGGAAGCCAATTTTGGTTCAACTTGTCTTTAAACTAAATTAATAAAAATCAAATATTGAATCAGATGAGTAATAATAATAATAATAATAATAATAATGATATTAAATAATAATAGTACATATAATTATTAATATTTTCAAGTATATTCATTATTATTAATAATATTTATTATTATTATTAAATAATAATGAATATTATTACTTAATTTATATTGTCTAAGTATCCTTCTAAGTAATATGAAGTAATTACTTCATATATTAGCCGGGCTCTAGCTTAATTTACCTATAAAGCCTTTGTTTAAATATATAATGGAAAACATATTTAAACCAGACCGGACCCTGCCTTGATTTACCTTTTAAGGCCCTAATGAATTTTAAACTGGAAACCCTGTTTAATCCAGACAGAGCCCTGACTTGATTTACCTATCAAGGCCCTATTAAGTTTCAAACTGGAAACCTATTTAAACCAGACCAGGCCCTGCCTTGATTTCCTTATCAAGGCCCTATTGAATTTTAAACTGGAAAACCTATTTAATCCAGACCGGGCCCCACCTTGATTTCCCTATCAAGGCAATATTGAATTTTTAACTGGAAAACCTATTTAATCCAGATCGGGCCCTGCCTTGATTTACCTATTAAGGCCCTATTGAATTTTAAACGGGAAAACCTGTTATTGCTTCATCGGGGCCTTTTCAGGCTGTTCCTGGAAAAATCATATTAGGGTTTCCACATTAAAACCGACCCGGGCCCCGATTATGATCAGGGCTTCCCTAACTATTTTCCACACGGGAATCAGGCGTGTGGATATTTTAACCGATGCCGCCTCGCCGCGATAATGCCAAGAAGGAAATTTTTCGTGGAAACTCAATCGTACGTACGTCTATATAAATAGAAATTTTCCGGCAGTGGGAAAATCTTTGACGAGGGTTTCTTGCACTCTCGGCATGATCTATGTTCTTGCGTCTTTCCACATTGACAGTCGCAGCATCGACGAAGCTGCGAAATTGGATTATCGATCGAGGATAATTTATCGCTTCATAAATTTTCCGAGAATAGAGTTATAGGAGAGAGAACGGCGTGAAAATTTTAGTGTCTTGCACAGAGCCCTCGATCTTCGCATTGTCGTTTATTCGTCACGTTAATTTTGTAGCAAGATCGATGCTTCCTCTCTGGATTGTTTGACGCCACAATATTTTGGAATAATTGTCGTGTAACGAAAAAAAGCGAATCTACGAGCTTCTGATGTTCTCGAACGGGAGAGCATCATCTATTTTATCAGATAGGTTGAACTTTTATTTGTCGGGTCAAGAGGTCAATGAGGTTCACAGAGCTTTCTATCTCGGATTTTATCGAGCTGGATATCGGATGTCGGCATGAGTTTTCGGCAGAATCACGGGAAAATGTTATTGGCCTCATTATGGACCAGGCGGAATTGCAAAATAATCAAAGAGTTCCATTAACATGCGGACGTGTGAGCTGCGCATCCGTCAAATGAGGTCCTGATGCTTGACGATTTCAAAGGCTAAATAAAAGCATATTTTCGCTAATTTTTTTGGTAAAATTAACAAATCAATTCAATCAAAATGTTAAATATATGAAAGAGCAATAATCGAACAATATTTTGTAAAATTTTCATTGAAAAATTTTGATATTTTAAGGAGTGCGACCTTATTTTATATTTTAAAAAAATTGAAATTCGAAATTTTTGCGAAGTTGCAAGCAAAACAGTACAATTTTTAGTGCAATTTGCGCTACGTATGACCTTGTAAAATTAGTTGTAGTCGAAAAGAAGAAAACCTTCGTTCAATCACGAATCAATCGAATTGTGAAGAAATTTTCAAAATTTCAATAAGATCAGTTTTTTTTTAATTTAGTTCATCAGTTTATTAATTAGTCATTATTTATTTAGTTCATTTATCATTTATTAGCTAGTATTCCATTATTATTTAGTTAATAATTTATCAAAAAATTCTATAATATAATTTCCATAATTTATCAAAAAATTATCCACAAAAAGTTTCACTGCTCTTTTAAAAATGAAGATATAGTTCGATTACCCAAGCGGTGTTTTAAGCGGGACATATTCAACTTCGTTTCGCTTTTTTCAAAAAATTTTTGCAATTTTTTTTTAACTCGGTGCGCTTTTTGAAACATGGTTGTTTTTCGGATTTTTTTTTGACATAGTAATTTTGGCGCACGACCCGTGAACATTTTTTTAAACTATTTTTTGCATAAAAAACTTGTGACGAGGAGTATTACCTTCAATTTCGTTTTTTTTTTTAAAGTTTTGTACGGTTTTTTTTAGCAAAAATATTCATTTTTTCGCAAAAAACGACCATATTCATAAAATGTAGCGTAACTCTAAAATTACTGGATTTTTGTGAAATCACTAAGGGGGTAAAAAGTTGCATACACTTATTCAGAGTTTAATGAAATTTTTTCAGAATTTTTGTCAACATTTTTTTTTTCCAATTTTTCCTGTCATCGAGATATTTTTTTATCTCAAACAATCGGGTCTCTTACCTCATCTACACGGCTTTTTCTATCGAAAAACGTCACCTACATGGCTTTTTCATAGAAAAACTCGTGTAGATGAGATAAGAGATCCGATTGTTTAAAATACAAAAATATCTCGTTAGCAGGAAAAATTTTTGAAAAAAAAAAAATTGGATAAATTTTTTTTTTAAATTTCATTGAATCCTGAATGATCGTATGCAACTTTTTACTCTCTTAGTGATTTCACGAAAACTCCGTAGTTTTAGAGTTACGCTACATTTTATAAATATGGTCGTTTTTTTCGAAAAATTGAATACTATTGCGAAAAAAAATCATATGAAACTTTTTTGAAAACGAAATTGAAGCTAAGATTCCCCGCCACGAATTTTTCATGGGAAAAACAGTCAAAAAAAAATTTCACGAGTCGTGCGCCAAAATTACAATGCCAAAAAAAAGTCGAAAAACGACAATGTTTCAAAGGGCGTACCGGGTTAAAAAAAAATTGCAAAAATTTTTTGAGAAATGCGAAATGAAGCTGAATATGTTCCATTTGAACCGCCGCTTGGCGAATTGAAATTCCTTTATTTTTAAAAGAGCAGCGAAACTTTTTGTGCTGCGTGAAATCGGGGCGAGTAAATAAGCCACTCTCTTTTAGACTTTCACTCTGATTGACTTGAAACTTTAGAAAAATATTCTAGAAATATTATACTATTGGATGAAAAAATTAAAAAATTAAATTTTGAAATTCTCACTCATGTAACCCCTCAAAAAGCTCGAAATAATCTACGAGGAAGTGTCTTTACCTCGTGCACAAAGTAAAAGTACGGCGAATGATCGATTGGAAAATGCAAGCATAACGCTTTTATCGTATTTGGTTTTTCTCTACTGGATTCTCTCTCGACATGCTGTAAGACCGCGATATAATGCACCAAACGAGAGTTATGGCGTCGCCAGAGATTTTGCGAATTTTTCGTCGTGCACGTACAACGTATTCCACATCGTCTCGTGCAAAAGAGATTTATCGTTGCTGGTGAACAGGCGAGAATATATATAGAAAGACAACGGCTTTCTCGAAACGTGGCAGCGTAACGCCGCTACTAAAAATGCCTGAGGCCTACAAAAGAAGGATTTATCGTGTATCAACATTCCATTTTACAACCTTAAGATATGCGTCGTTAGTTAATCTGGCGAAAAGTGATGATCGTCAAAAGATGGAAATGGTCCCTTTATGATCATTATATTGTTCATTGGACAAAGTCCATTAATTCCCACAATTATCCAAACACATATTATCTTGGAAAGAATTTCATAGGTGACTATTCAAGGTGGAAGCATTTGTTTTACTTTCTTATCATGAATAATTCATTCTTGTGCAATTAAAATGGAAATTCGATAATTGCAGTTGTATGCCGAGAATTTTCTTAACATTAGTTGAAATTTATTTCACTGGTTATATTTATGTTTGGAGATCAAAATTTTTAGAAATTCATTTACTAGCAAATTTCTAGTGGAAATTTATGTCACCAGTGCCTCCAAAATTGGGGAACATGTTTGGATTCCTCAAACCATAATTTTTGTTTGCTGGTAAGGTAAATGTCCCAATTATTGAAAAGCTAAGGATCTGGGGATTGAAATCGGTGAGAAAAAAATATAAAATCAAGAAAAAAAACCATCGCTTTCATGTTCAAATGATACTTTGATATTTTTACTTTCGAAAAATCACCCTTTAAATTATTTTTAAATGATTTCGAATTAAAAAAAAAAGAATAACAATGTGAAGCATGCAAATGTCCCAATTATTGAACACTGGAAGTGCCCATGTCCCTAATATTGAACATGCATGTCCCAGTTATCGAACACTCTCGAGAATTCTTTTTCCGTTCTGAAAATATTATTTTCGGTACAATATTAAGAAATAAAAGCAAAATCAAACACTTGAATAATCTTTAATTAATCACGTAAAAGTAAACAAATATCTATTTAGTCTCTTTTGACAGGTTTTTGGTTCATTCGCATTTGGTTTATTTTTGCTTTTCAACTCGAACTTTATTTTATTTTTACTTTCCGCTTCCTCGTTTTTATGTTCCGTTTTTGTTTGATTCTGACGCAGCTTTCTTGTTTTTCGATTGAAATATCGGAGAGCAAAAAATATTGAACATTACATTCGTATTTTTAGGTTACATTTAGGGTATATTCTCTTTTTACTTTTCTTTTTATGTTTATTGCACGAAAATACAAATAAAAAATATATTTGACGATCTTAGAGTTATTAGTAAAAGCATAAAGGTGAGTTTATTCAGGAACTTACAGTTTTTGTTTGAATAAATCCGATTCACACGATCTGTCACGCATTAACTGTCTCGATGTTTTGATGGGTTTAATGACGCCATCTTGGAGAATTCGAGTGTTCAATAATTGGGACACGCTGCATTTCCTATGTCCCAATGATCGAAGACCGTATTTTTTAACAAATAATTAATTAAAATTTTTTTTTTTTAATTGTTATTTGTAAGAAATTTTCTGAGGAACCTGAAACGCCTTTACTTTTTGAGATGCGACAGTTTTTGAATTTTTTTATGCCCTTACACGTGAAGCGGCGCGTCTTAGCAAAAACGATAATCAGTTATCACGAGACGTCGAATCGCGTCACCGTTGCTGATTAAATAATTTTTTGTTCTATTAACTAAAGCTTTTTTTGCACAAGTAAGGTAACATTTCGATAGCTCAAAGTTCCATATATGTAATGAAATTTTTATCAATAAGTAAATACATGCAGGTGAATGAGAAATAATAAAAATCCAAGATAGTGTTCAATAATTGGGACCTGTTCAATAATTGGGACATTTACCTTAGAGATTAAACGTATCGGTCGAGAATCAAATTTCAGTCTGTTGCGAATGAATTCCAATGGGAATTATAGTTGAGCCGGTAAAAGCATCATCGACGTCTCTTATTTTTCTTTACGTATCGTAACCGCGATCCGAATTGACCCGACCTACCTTTTACGTAGAGAAAAGGGCTTTGAAAAGTTTTTCCATTTCCATTTTATGTTTTGCTATTGGCACATACATATATGCACATTCATGCCGACCGGAAAGCCGACCTATTCCGTTGTCTTGGCCCTGTTCGTTTGTACTGTTCTCCGCCACTGAAATTGCCTTCCTACCTCTTGCATTTTCTCTCTCTCTCTCTCTCTCTCTCTCTCTCCATTTTCTCATCTCATTCTTTCGCGGTGTTATTATACAACGGCGATAGCACCGACTCGAATGTGGCACAGAGTTTTGCATATGTATGTACAACGTCAGTCATATACTATCGGAAGTTTGAAAGAGGTCTGAAAAGACCGAGAACACGGAGGCGCCGGAATCGTTGTGGTGAAATGAATAAGAAAGCGGCGAGAAATGAATTTTGTGGCATAGCGACTCGGCATCGTTGTGGTTCAACTTTGGATGTCTCTTTTTTATAAGGGCGTTAACATAAATGTCGGCAAGAGCTAATTAATTAAATGATGATGTAGACAAGATGATGCTTCAAATAAGATTTCCAAAAATTTTCGTTTTTTTATTGAGACTGGGTTTTGATTTAGATGTTCAGGAAAATCGTACTTTTTTACTACTCGAATCGGTAGGTAGATAAACTATCTAAGAATGTATATGGGGCATTCCATCCCAAATCGGACAGTTTGAAAAACTTTTTTTTTTATATACTCAAACTTTTTATATTTTTTAGTACCCATCAAAAGACCATTGCTGGTAAATTTTGAGATTTTTTTGATTACCCGTTCAAAAGTGATTAAATTAACGAAAAAACCGCTCTTTTTCGGTTTTTTGGTCATAACTTCTTTAATTATGGTCCAAATTAAAAGTGTTTTTTTGAAATTTTTTGTGTTTTTCTAATGCCCTTTCAGAAAAAAATACAACGAAAGTATTCGACGTTATTTTAAATGAATTTTTTGAGTCTTAAACTTTAAATTGCGTTTTTAAAAGTGAGTGTATATATTTTTTTTTTTTTTATTTTTTTTTTCAAACATCCATTTATTCAACAACTTTTTAAGACTAGTCCGATCGTGGACTATCCATAACTACTATTTTTTTCGATTTCTGAAAAATAAAATTTTTTTATACTTTAAAAGTTTTATAAAAAAGTGTCAAAATAAATTCTAAATAATGGAGATAAAATATTATACAGTAACGAAAATTGGTATTCATAATAATTTATAGAAAAAAAAAAGTAATTTAAAAAAACAAAAAAAATAGTAGTTATGGAAGTCCCACGATCGAACTAGTCTTAAAAGTTGTTGAACAGATAGATGTTTGAATCAAAAAAAATCAGAATGTACATTCATTTTTAAAAACGCGATTTAAAGTTCAAAACTCAAAAAACTCATTTGAAAACACGTCGAATATTTTTGTTGAATTTTTTTTTTCTAAAAACGCCATAAAAAAAACAAAAATGTAAAGAAAAACTTCATTTGGGCCATTATTAAAGAAGTTATGACTAAACTACCGAAAAAAGAGCGATTTTTTGGTCTTTTGAACGAGTAATAAAAAAAATCTCAAAATTTACCACCAAGGATCTTTTGATGGGTACTAAAAGATATTAAAAATTTGAGGACATAAAAAAAGTGTCCTAAACTGTCCGATTTGGGATGGAATGCTCCATATACAAAGTTGCAGATGCCTAATCTAAGTATTTTCGAAGTTACAAACCCAAAAGCAGAGAAGCTTCGAGACATAATATGGTTTGTTGAAGTATAAGTATTCCTCTTTGGTATTAAATTCTCTTCTAAGTGAACTGAAAAAAGCCAGTTAAAAATTTCTCTCGCAGACTTTTATGAAAATTAGTTACTGATTTATTGCTCGGAAAATTTTGTATTTGAATTTTATTGAGAAATCAATGATTTTTGGTTGAACTCTCGTCAAAGGTAATTCGATCAATTTTGATTGCGATCATGACAGAGGATCGCTTTGACTTTTTCGCCAAGTTAATGAGGTAAATGGCAAATAATCGTCGGATTCGTGACACACGCGTGAGCGTCAACGTTATATCACAATAAACTGTGATGGTATTTGAATGACTATTCCCGTCCAATTGGAATACACGCGTACTTGAAAATGACGTTTGCAATTGACGTCAAGTTTATTGGGTTTGCGGTTTGTTTGTCAATTTCAAAAGGCTTCCATGCTTCGAAATATAGGTGAAACCAACAAAGCGGGCTCGTCGTGATTGACGTTTAACGTGACGCTTTTTTTCCACCCCCGAAAATCTTCAACGATGCGTTATTGCGTGTGCCTTTACGCATGTCAATATCCGTTTGAATTATGTATAGCCAGGTCCGATCGAAATTAAACATCGCATATCGATTTCCCGACACGAATGACAAAAGAAAAACCACGATATTTTGATTGACGTTTACATGTGAATCTATCTTTCGAATAATTCAATTTTTTCATTTTAAATTAATAAAATCAAGAAAATTGTTTTAGAAGGATTGTTCTGATAAGTGGGAGAATCCTCGTTGAAAAAGTTGGTGTCCCAAAATATTGAAATATCGGTCGAATCTGACCGAAATGGGTTTTGCCACTTTTAAGCATGATTCTTGAGGAATTATTCATCGCAAATAGTATATTCGTATTGCCCGGGAAATTTCCGATCCAAAACACACGCTATGAACCTCTGGACGATGAAAAAAAAAATTGAAATAGGCGGAAAGACTGTTTTTATGCAACTATAGGTTAAGCTTAGGAAATGGGAGGTCGGAGGGAACGAAATAAAAAGGTATTGTCTTCAGCATATCATCAAGATATAAGTACAATTATGCCCGCAACGAAAAAGAAGAGAATTTCATTTTTTCAAAATTTTTCAATTTTTTTGAAAGTATAATAATTCACGAAGATAAAGTAGAAATTCATGCTTGCACGTTAAACCAAGACTTTTTTATGAGAAACTTCATTATGTCGTCCAGATATGGAAGCTTCTAGAATGCTGAAAAAGTTTAAAAAGCTATCAGTGAATTTCAATTTTTTTCAAATTATTTTTTATCCCAACTCATCTAAAAATCGTTATCTTAGGAGAGCGTGCACGAGCTTCAAAACGTCGTCACAATGCTCATGAATTGTTATAAAATGAAATTATAACAGTGTTGAAGTGAATTCCTTAAATTTCTTCAAAATATCATCGGTTTTTATTTCTTCTTAATACTCAATGTTCGGGACTTGATGCTCTATTTGTTAAAACATTATGCGTTGATACATTAATAAATGCAATGCAAAAAAAAAATAGTATTGAAAGAAACAAAAATGTATACCAAAAAAGTGTGATAATAAGATAAGGAAAGATACGTATAGAGAAATGTGATAATCTTCAAATCTTAGAATTTTCTCAAATTTTCATGGAATTTCTTGAAATCTTGAATATTTCCTCAGATTTTTATGTAATTTCTTCAAATCTTCAACATTTCCTCAGATTTTTATGTAATTTCGGTAAATCTTCAAAATTTCCTTAGATTTTTATGTAATTTCGATAAATCTTCAAAATTTCCTCAGATTTTTATGTAATTTCTTTAAATCTTCAAAATTTCCTCAGATTTTTATGTAATTTCTATAAATCTTCAGAATTTCTTCAGATTTTCATGTAATTCTATAAATCTTTGAAATTTCCTCAGGTTCTTATGTAATTTCTATAAATCTCCAAAATTTCCTCAGATTTTTCAAATCGTTAAAATTTTCTCTCATTTTTATGTAATTTCTTCAAATCTTCAGAATTTTCTCAGATTTTTATGTAATTTCTTCAAATCTTCAAAATTTCCTCAGACTTTTGGGTAATTTCTTCGAATCTTCAAAATTTCCTCAGATTTTTATGTAATTCCTTCGCATCGTCAAAATGTCCTCTCATTTTTATGTAATTTCTTCAAATATTCAAAATTTTCTCAGATTTTTATGTATTTTCGTCAAATCTTCAAAATGTCCTCAGATTTTTATATATTTTCTTAAAATCTTCAAAATTTCCTCACATTTTTATGTATTTTCTTCAAAACTTCAAAATTTCCTCAGATTCTTATGTATTTTCTTCAAATCTTCACAATTTCTTCAGATTTTTATGTAATTTCTTAAAGCCTACAAAATTATCTCAGGGTCTCACTAATTCCTTCAAATTTGGGGACATTTCCTCAGACCTGGCAACACTGAATTATGATGAAAAAATTTGATCAAACGGAGGAACTCTCAATCCCTGGACGGTCGAAATCCTCGTACAAGTCACATGACCCAAATACAACAATAGAGTCACGAACTGAAAAGCAGGAGAACAAAGAATAATGGGGAATTACCCAGAGTCGGAAATTCTAGCGAACCATCGCAACGAGTGGAAATAGCCGAAGCCTGAAAACTACCCCTCGGAGGTCCTAGCTTCAGAGGGTGATTTCACCCCCTAAAAAAATACGTGTCTCTCTGATTTTTATGTAGAATAACATATTAAAATTTCATCAAAATTGAAAGGAGACACCGGAGGGAGTTTCTCTGTTGTACGAAAATCTGATTGGATAATGGCGCCGAATTCATTTTCAATTTTTTTTTTTCCGACAATGAGATTTTGTCGGAAGCGCTTTGAATTCAAAGCAAAGGTATCACGAAGCCTCGAGACTCCTGTTTTGTGAGAGCGGCAAAACGATGCTATTGGAATGGATCGACAACGTTGGCACCGACAAATCCACGAAGAATCTTACCTCGGAGATGACTTCGTCGAGATTTCGATTATAGCGGCGACGCGTAGAATTTCGAGTCCGCCAACTTGGATTGCCTACGAGCCGTCGAGACAAAAGTTACTTCTATGCTTCTCGACAGATTGAGAATCGTGATATTCACGTTGACGAAGCCACGACATCGAAGCTACGATAATAAAGACTGGAAATGAGAAGAAAATGGTCGTAAAAGAGATGCTTATGAGTGTTGCCAGGTCTGAGGAAATGTCCCCAAATTTGAAGAAATTGGTGAGACCCTGAGAAAATTTTGAAGATTTGAAGAAATTACATAAAAAACTGAGGAAACTGTGAAGATTTGAAGAAAATACTTAAGAATCTGAGGAAATTTTGAAGATTTGAAGAAAATACATAAAAATCTGAGGGAATTTTGAAGATTTTAAGAAAATACATAAAAATCTGAGGAAATTTTGAAGATTTTAAGAAAATACATAAAAATCTGAGGAAATTTTGAAGATTTGAAGAAACCACATAAAAGTCCGATGAAAATTTTGGAGATTTGAAGAAAATGCATAAAAATCTGAGGAAATTTTGACGATGTGAAGGACTTACATAAAAATCTGAGGAAATTTTGAAGATTTATAGAAATTACATAAAAATCTGAGGAAATTCTGAAGGTTTATAGAAATTACATGAAAGTCTGAGAAAATTCTGAAAATTCATAGAAATTACATAAAAATCTGGGGAAACTTTGAAGATTTGAAGAAATTACATAAAAATCTGAGGAAATTTTGAAGAAAGTACATAAAAATCTGAAGAGATTTGGAAGATTTACAGAAATTTCATAAAAATCTGAGGAAATTTTCGAAATTTGAAGAAATTACATAAAAATTTGAGATAATTCTGAAGATTTGAAGATTATCACATTTTTTACACGTATCTTTCCTCATCTTATTATCACACTTTCTTGGGATACATTTTTGTTTCTTTGAACACCATTTTTTTTTTACATTGCATCTATTAATGCGTCAACGCATAATGTGTTAACAAATAGAGCACCAAATGAGTCCCGAACATTAAGTATTGAGAAAAAAAAAACCGATGATATTTTGAAGAAATTTGATCAGAGTTTGAGGAATACTTGCAACCGGATTTGAGGATTTTCATTTCGCGGACCTGGCAACACTGAATTGCTTATTGAAATGAAAAAAAACTGTGCAAGTGTACAATAGTAAAAAAAAGATGAGGATCGAAGACGTAGAAAAGCAGCGAGTGAAAAAAAATGCTTAACTGACAATGGAAAGAACATGATCCAAACGAGAAGAGATTTCTCTCGTTCAGAAAGAAAAAGAGCACAGATTGCTTTCCCTTCGTGAATTTTTTTTCTCTTCTTCTTTCCTTTCCTTCCGACTCTTTAAATTCACACACTAGTGAAAATTTCAATTCAATTTAATTTAATTCGAGGCTACCTCGTTAGTCGATGCTTTTGCAAGATAAATTGGATTCGCCTTGGAGACGTCACTCGGACGTCTCGGAGTGGATATGGAGAGCCTTTTAGACAAACGAACAGTTTGGAATTTTATTATCCTTCGGTGGAAGATGGCAATGCATATGAACTAAATCCTGCAAATTGAATTTTCCAATTTGCTTCCCCGAGAAGCTTCGATGCTCTCAACAATCTCGTCCATCTCAGAACCCTTTTTTACCTTTCTTTCATTGTTCTCGTATTTTTAGCTCCCTTATTGACGAAGCTAGTCTGATAATGAGTCGCTTCAATGATTAGTATCTGAAAAACTACCAGAACTCATTTTATCTGGATTCACTGTTTGATTTTCACCAAATTTCAGAGCAAAAATCCTTTGGGGAAATTTGTCAAGTGTAGGGATGAAAAAAAAGTTCTAATGGTTCTAGTTCATTGTTTACATCGTCACTGCGACGATCTTCATCGTGGAACTTTTTTGTTCATTAATCAATCTCACCCCCACGACTTTGTCACATTTTAATATCTTCTCAATCTGCGAGAGTCCCCTAATTACGAGTTTGTTTTCCTCCCTTCCATATTTTCTTCATCGTCCATTCTTCACCTCAAACTTTTCCTTTGAACCCGTTCTCATCCTCTCTATTTATCATCTTCCTCGTTCTCACTTTCCCTCCTTCTACTCTGGCAATGATCTTCATTCACCCACCCTTCCTATTTCACCCTTGGCTCCTCACTTTCTGTGTTTCTGCTTCTCAACTTCGAAATGACCACCAGATTGCAATTTCAGGATTTCCCGCAATGTTCGACGATATTTTTACCACTGAATTCATCGATGAATATTTCTCCGGTCTTGGCGTATAATTTTTGTAATTTTGAAACACCTTTGAAAATTCGTAAATAATTCTGCGCTCAGTTTAAGCAATAATTTGTTTAACGATTTCAACAAAGAGAATTTTTTTTTTTAGGCAATTAGTACGACAAAAATTGACTTTGACAAATTGTTTAGTTTTACTTTATCAATTCGGGCTTTCATTCAGTTTTTTGTACACGGAAAAGATGATCAGTGACAATTCATGTGTAATATTTAAAAAATTACTGAATTTAATGCAGAATATATGGTTCAGAACTGCAATTCAGGCATTTTACTGGGAGTCCATTCTAAATTAATGGATTTAATGTAGTTTCTAATTTTCAAACCATTATAAATGCTGATTCACACTGTGAAAAATGCAATGTTCACCGCAAAAAAATGACAAAGTAGAAATAACAAACAGAAACGATGAAATCCACTGTGTTTGAACTGTAACATTTACAATGGTCTCCGTAGAATGTTCAAAGCACATAATTAGAAATTGCAGTGTTCCCAGTGAAAAATCAAATGCGCGCCGCAAAATATGCAACGTCGATTTCAATTTTTACATTGTGGCACAGTAACGGGACGACCTGCGGCGGGCCACGATCTCTGCATTTCGCCCGAGATCCGCTAGATGGCGTCGGACCGCTCGCCCTCTCGCGCCAGCGAGAGAGCCACCGAGCACCTATAAGGTCCGATATGTTACCAACATCGGCGTCCTCAATGACATACAAGTGTTGGAACATCACCCGCGTCCTATGGACTGAAGACTACATTTTCTTAATTGATCCATCATTGCATTTCGGTGACGCTCGTGCTCTTTATGGGTGCGAGGTTAAACTAGATTCGCTTCATTAATTGATCTCACGATTAATTAGTCGAGTACAAGCCCTCGTAGTTATGAGCCTGAGCGACGAAAAATAACGGTTTATTGCAATATTTGAATAAATTGGAATTTATTTAAATATCGAAACGTTTCACTACACTATAATTTATTTTTAACATTGTAGTATTTTCAGTGAAAAATAAGAAATGTACCGCAAAATATACTACGTTCTTTTGAATTTTTACAATGTACACTGTAATTTTTTCACGGGCCCTGGATAATTTTTACAATGTGAAATGTGTAAAAAGTTCACCGGATAAAACAGAAATATAACGTTTCGCGCAGTTTTACATTTTACTGTTCCACACTGTAAAAATTCGTCCGATGGGCATGTACTATGTCATTTGTGACATCTGTAAATTGTATTAAAGAAATATGCAAATTTCGCTCTTTGCTCTTCCAGGAAACGCTGTTGATAGGGAAAACTGTAAAAATTAATTGGAATCTCAGCAGTTCTCACTGATCATTTTTTTCCGTGTATAAAAGAATAAGGATAACTAATAAAAGAATTCTTCTGAAAGAAAAAATATTTAAGAGTCTTTCGAATAAAACTTGCAATTATGACGTATCGATATAAATTTAAAAAAATATAATTCGAAACGATATTCAGAAATATATCTTGCGCGTGGAACCTCAAAACATATTTTCAAACGATTCATCTTTTGGAAGAATTTTTTTCATCATTTAATGGCATTTTCGCTCGAAGGTCGAATAAAATGAGAAATACATTTTATTTCTGCATCACTTTGATATTTCTACGTCATGCATATTGAGCCTTTCCGCTCCCGTGGGAAAAGCAACTTAAGGGAATGATTTTGCATATCGGGGTTATACGCAAATGCTCGTCGAGCTTTCGACCTCACAACGCTCAGCTATTTTCAAATACAGAGATTTCTCCGATATTTTTTGCAATTCAAATTGCTCACTACAATTCGACGTTCCACAAACGTTGCTATTCCCCTTTCTGCCGCAAAACTATCTGTCCCTCGCGGAATAACGTTGAATTGAAGCAGTTAACACTTTGAAAAAATTATTCACTCGAGTTTTACCTTTTTTTTCGCTCCCATTCGCGAAAGATTGAAGAGAAAACGTATGTTTCATTGACATTCACCGTTGGTATAAAATTCAAGTTCTACTCGCATTCGAGAACCCAATTAGTCGAATGACGATGAATTAATTACATTATTTCTGTGAATACATAATTTCGCGATATTATTCACAGTGTCACCAATCAAGTTTACCTTTCAAATTTTGCGAAAATTGACCAGTTTTCTAATTGCATTGAATTTTGATTTTTTTTCCACGCGTCTGCTAAAAGTATGACTCAATATAAATTTGTGAGGTATCGTGCTAGTTTTCTTCAAATGCACAGAAAAATTACACAACGCAGCAACAATGGAAGAGAAAAATGAGTTCTGTTAAGAGGATACCATTTTTTTTAAATGTATGGTGCATTCCATCCCAAATCGGACAATTCGAAAAACTTTTTTTTTTTATGTCCTCAAATTTTTTATATTTTTTAGTACCCATCAAAAGACCCTTGCTGGTAAATTTTGAGATTTTTTTGATTACTCAAAAGTCCAAAAAACCGCTCTTTTTCGGTATTTTGGTCACAACTTCTTTGATAATGGTCCAAACTAAAAGTTTTTTGATCGAAATTTTTTGTTTTTTAATGGCTTTTTCAAAAAAAAATACAACAAAAATCTTCGACGTGTTTTTAAATGAGTTTTTTGAGTTTTAAACTTTTAATCGCGTTTTTAAAAGTGAGTGCATAATTTGATTTTTTTTTTTAAACATCTATGTATTCAACAATTTTGAAGACTAGTCCTATCGTGAGATTTCCATAACTAGTATTTTTTTTCGGTTTTGAAAATAATTTTTTTTTAAATCAATTATTATGAACACCATTTTTTGTTCGTGTATAATATTTTTTTTTCATTATTTAGAATTTATTTTGACACTTTATCAATCTTCTAAAAATCATTTAAAAACGGTATAAAAGGCTATAAAAAAACAAAAAATTTCAAAAAACAAACTTTAATTTGGGACCATTATTAAAGAACTTATGACCAAAATAGCGAAAAAAGAGCGGTTTTTTTGTTAATTCAATATCTTTTGAACGGGTAATCAAAAAAATCTCAAAATTTACCAGCAAGGATCTTTTGATGCGTACTAAAAAATATAAAAAATTTGAGGAAATAAAAAAAAAAAGTTTTTCAAACTGTCCGATTTGGGATGGAACGCCCCAAATATAATGAATCAATCATTTTATTCAAAATTTTAAGAGTATAAAAGAGCAACATTTAAACAGTATTTTATAAAATATTATATATTTTATAAAATACGTATTAAACAAAATTTTCCTCACGTTTTTGGCGAGCATTCCTGAGAGTCAAATCGCGAAAGACTTTACTCGGCATTGTGGATAAGTGTACAAAGGGCCAAATGATACACAGAGGCACTTGAAGAGAATTATATGCAAAGCAATTTAATTCCACTGCATATAACTTTAATTTCCTAACCTCTTCCTCCCCCTCTCTCTCTCTCTCTCTCTCTCTCTCTCTCTCTATCTCTCTCTCTCTCTCTCTCTCTCTCTCTCTCTCTCTCTCTCTCTCTCGCTCTCTCTCTCTCTCTCTCTCTCTCTCTCTCTCTCTCTCTCTCTCTCTCTCTCTCTCTCTCTCTCTCTCTCTCTCTCTCTCTCTCTCTCTCTCTTTCTCTCTCTCTTTGCCGCCCTTTCTTCTACATAATTCAGCAGAATTGCAGCGAGTTCAGTATACGATCTTTAGACAGTTTGGCTCGCCCGACTCACGAGCAAGTATTCCCACTCCAAATGCTCCGGTCTACGTCGCTCACACACGCATTCCCAATTACCTTAATTGCCAGACGCTGGGGCTCGTTTCGCTCCGGCGAACTCGGCCGAGAAAGCCCCTGATATTAACCAACAATAATACTATGCACTACGAGACAAAAGTTTTCGGACGCTCGTGAGCTTTTCTCCCCTGACTTCTAATCCACTTTTGAATAGGCTTGAAGATGTTCATAATCAATACATAATTATCGATGCAAAGATAGATTGCTGCTAAAAACTCGAATCTGGGCTCGTTAAGGGGTTAAACGCTGTCAAGATTTTGAAAAAATCGTTTTTTTTTTTAATTTCATTTTCGTAATATACATATGGGGCATTCCAGCTACAACCGAGCGGCCATTACCTCGACATTTTTTTTTCGTATCACCGATTTTTTCTCAGTTCATTTTCTACAAAAAAAAAACGAACGTATATCTAAAAAAATTATTTTTCATACTCTTCCGTTTTAACACCTCTCAAAGTACAATTTTTTTTTCGACAAGAGTGTATCCTACGATTTTTTTCAAATGAATTGACAAAAAAGTACATTATAACCGCATCTTTTGATCGCTATCCCATCATGGATAAATCATTTTTCGATTTTTTTCTATGTGTATGAAACTTTGAAAAATGTGCACTGAGAGAAAAAATTACTAGAACCAATGGAATAAAGTTTTAAAGACAAAAAATCATTTTTTCATTATTTGCCAAAACATATTAGATTGGTTCCCTTATATATTTACTTGGTTCATTTTTTTAGTAAATTCCATCAATTTCTGTTTCAATAAACGAATTTACTTGAATCTAACAATATGTTATCAATTATATGTAATATGTTGTTTGAATCAAGAACATATTCTATCATTCAAAACATGCACGTCTTTTAATACAAGAAGCACTGAGAAAAAAAAATTTGTTGAATCAACAAATTAATTAGTCCAATCAACAGGAAAATTGATTGATTCAATCAAATGCGTATTTATTAATTGTTGCTAAACATTTTATAAAAAATATATAGCCCTTGCCAAATAATTCAATATGCATAGTTGAGTGACTCCAAAAAGAGATAAATAGAAAAAAAAGACAAATCTGTGCCAATTCTCGGATCTCTGTCCGACCGAGATTCGAACCCTCGACCCTACCTACCATCATACCTATCCTACCTAACTACCTAACACGTTACTTATTACGCTATCGACTACTACTACGCACTCGAAAAAAGTTAGGAGTTATGAAGATTCGAATATAAAAGAACATTTAAAAAACCAGTTTTTTAATTTTTAACAACTTATGTGTACTATTAAAGTATACTATAGAAATGATAGTTCTTTGCTTGAAAGAAATAAAAATTTTATCATTCTAAACAAATATTCTATTGGAATAAAATAATGTATTATTTATTTTACTGCAGCTTATTTTCAAATAATCACAATCAATTTTATATCCAATATTGAAAATACTACAGAAATATTTTTAGAAGTAAAATAATGATGAATTTATTGCAAAAAAATAGTTTTGTTCGAAAAAAAATAATTTCGTATTGAAGTCATTTTTCAGATCCAAATAATCTCATGTTTATGATGCCATAAATAATTTTCTTAAAAAAAAATAATTTCGTATTGAAGTCGTTTTTTAGATTCAAATAATTATCATTTTAGATTCAAATAATCTAATGTTTATGATGCGATAAATGTAATTAATCTAATGAATACAAATTCAATCAAATCTATTTAAATAAAAGTATTTTTTGAAGTAAAATAATAATGACTTTATAGCAAGAAAATAATTTTTTCGAAAAAAATAATTTTGTATTGAATTCGTTTTTTAGATTCAAATAATCTCATGTTTATGATGCGATCAATGTAATTAATCCAATGAATACAAATTTAATCAAATCTATCATGCATTTAATTGTTACTATTAAATAAGAGTTTAATATAATGGAGTAATAGATTCGTGAAAATATTTTTTTAAATGAAGAGTGATTTTCTTGGTTCACCAAATAAACAATCGAATTAATACTTTCATTCAATAAATAAATTCATGTTCTCAAATTCAGTAATTTTTTTTCTCAGTGTGTTTTCAATGTATACAAAAATTTGTACAATATTTATGTGTACATAAATATTATAACTGTATTAATAAATAATAGCGTCAACAACGTTACCTATGTACTTACTTACATAAAAAAAAAAGTAATAAATAAACTCTCGTTTTATCACAAACAATCACGGAAGAATTATTTGACATCGAAATTTTGAAATTTCAAGAAATGTCCTTTTTCCCGAATTCCAAAGTTCCCAAGTTGATATTGCAAGAGTGAAAAAAAATCGTACAGTTTTCCGCTCGCGTGAGGTCTATTTTTTAAGGAAACGGTACAAAAATCTCGACGAACAGCGCAACCAAAAAATACGCGTATTATTTCAAATCACTAATATACGTAATTCATATAAAATATATAACTTATGCATATACATATGTATTCGTACATTTAGCAACGAGAACTAACCCCTATTGTCGTAATTCCGCGCCCTCGTTTGAAACGGTCCTGGAACGAATCCCGAACCGGAATTCCTGTGAGAAATTTAGTTCTCCGCGTTAATTCATTAACGTCGGAAGTCTCGTTGCGATATGAGTCCGTTTAGGCAACACACAGATATGGGGCGATCCATCCCAAATAGGACAGTTTAAAAAACTTTTTTTTTTTTATTTCCTCAATTTTTTAAATATTTTTGAGTACTCAACAAAAGACCCTTCCTGTTAAATTTTGACCTTTTTTCGATTACACGTTCACAAGATATCAAATTTTTAAAAAACCGCCCTTTTTTTCGATTTTGAATAATGTGGCGAAAATATTTTCGGCCGAAAGTAAAACTTTGATCAATAAGATGTGTGAATTAATTTGGCTAATTATCCAACAATTTGGACAAAAATCTTCACATTAGAAAAATTTGCCAATAATTTCCTCACTTTTTTGGATCCCCCGTCATTCTTTATGAATATAATTCTCGACTCCTTCACTGAGAAAAAAGTTCAGTTGAATCAACTAAATCTATTTAGTTGATAAAAATTAAGTTGGTTCAATATTAATTTGTTTGAAATAATGAAACTATAATTAATTCAACAAATGGATTTGGTTAACCATAAGATATGAGGTGAACAAAATTATTTGGTCAATTTACAGATACAATTTAGTCCAATTTACATATTACTGAGTTGCCGTAAAGAAATATTTTGTTGATTTCTAGTTTATATTAAGTAGATAAATGTAGCTGTAACAAGCGAAAATTTCGTATTTTCAATCAAACAATTTGTTTGGAACGAACATTTTTTATATTGCCAAATCAAATAAGTATATGTATTCAAAACAATCCATAATATTGTGTCTATCGCGAAATGTTTTTTTGAACCAGCATATAATCATGAGAAATGAAAAAAATCATTTGGTTGTCCATATTTCACAACAAAGAAACGATTTTGTTGTACGAAATTTAATTTTGTTGAAATACAAAATTATTCATTTGAATACTGTGAACAATAATTTGATCACTGAGAAAAAAGTTCAGTTAAATCAACTTGATCCATTTAGTTGATAAAAATTTAGTTGATTCGATATTAATTTCTTTGAAATAATGAAACTATAATTGAATCAACAAATGGATTTGGTTAACCATAAGATATGAGGTGAACGAAATTATTTAGTCAATTTACAGGTACAATTTAGTCCAATTTATTTATTTATTTGTTTAGTCCATTTATTTAGTCCATATCATTATTTTTTCGACACACCGTACCATTCATATACCACAAAATTTGAGAAAGTTCGTAAGCAGTCCGTAGCTCAGTAGGTAGCGTGTTAGGTCGTCAAGTAGGATAGATAGGTAGGATCGCAGGTTCGAATCCCCGTCGGAGAGAGCGTAAAATTAGATCGGACGATTCGCGCAAATACTATTTTTTTCAAGTCGCTCATTTTGAGGCTGGTAAAATATGCATTTTGAATTATTTTTCAAATACTACATATTTTTTATACTATGTTCAGCCATATTTAATTTCAGGATTAAAAATTTAATTGCACCAACTAAATATATTATTTGTTCGACAAAATATTGGTTCATTGAAACAATCGGGTAATTGCGTGAACCAAATATTTAATCCATCTATCACATTATTTATATACTTGAAATAAATAATGGGTTGTATCAACTATTTATTTTGATACATAGAATATACATATATGGAATCAACTGATAATTAGTCAGCTCAATCGTTTATTTCTCTGTGTGGATTACATTTTTATTCGAAGTAACAAATTTTTATTTGATTGAACTGAAACTTTGCCCATTCAAGCAACGATTCAACTAAAACTTCCACTATATATTTTGTTGAATTGCCAAAATGATCGAGTTGAACGTCCGCAAACAAATATTTGGTTGAGTGAAACAAATTTTTGCATTTTCAACAACATTTTTTTTTCAGTGTTGAAATTTTTTTATCAGTAACTATTCATCAGTCGGATTTTATTTGATGAATTGTTTTATTTCAATCACTAGTCGAAATTTCCGTCTCAAAGAAAAACGAATGAAGCGAATTTTCGTTGTTACTGTGGAACAGTGACATTGACAATGATAAGGCAGAGAATGACGGATAAACGGGCGGGAAGAGTTATTGAAAAACTCGACAAACGTATGTACTCGATATACGTTTGAATTCGCGGTTGAATTCGCGGCACCAACGAAATCCGGGCACTTTGCCACCAGTTCCTGAGCAGCAACACGGAAATGAGATTTCTATGGAGTACCCGTTGACATTGGGCCTTCTCTGGCTTTGTTATCACGCTTGACGAGGTATACTTTGCTCATAAAGTCCTGGAATACGAAGAATATGAACTCAATTCGTATTGGAGAACGTACCGAACAAACGGGAGGGATACAAAACCTAAGGGCGAAATTTACAACTCTACCAGATATTACTTTACTACAGAAACATGCCTACGGCGATAATCCCGGACATAACATCTCTACCGATTATGTATCTAAATAAAAATGCTACTAGAATCTGTTTCTAGTAAATCACATCTCTACCGTAAAACAATTTACTGCAATTTATAAATTCCACTCTAATTTATGATTTAAAAAAATTGTTAATCATTAAAAATTTATGTAAAACATGACGTACATAATTTCACAAACATACGAAGCAAATTGGAGAGATACGATAACTCTTGGCAAAATTTACAGCTCTACCAATTATTACTCGACCGCAGAGACGTGAATGAATAAATGAAAATAAATAAAAATGCTACCAGAATCTATTCCTAGCAAATCACATCTCTACCGTACAACGATTCCCTCCAATTTATAAATTTCACTCTAATTTCTGATTTAAAATAATTGGTAGTTTATATATCAGCGGAGCAAGAACGTGTCAAGGAAACTGGCAGGATGGTTATTAATCTTGAGTAATATTCGTCTCTACATTCTATCATACGCCTATATACACTCTTATACAGTATATGCACAATATACGGAGTATTCCAGGTCAACTCGACAAAAGTTCAACCCTCACAATCTTCCATTTTATTCATGAGCTTTTTTCGACACATCTGTGGCAAATTCCAATTATTCAGTTTTTTTTTAATCCACCATTATTGTACTTCGATTTTCTTCGATACTAAAATTTTTGAGTTCGCTCTAAATTGTTATAGTGATTAAATTTCAGTGATTCGAACGTTCGTTCAGTTGACTTTGAATACCCCATACATTTGAGTCTTTTACGGTAAAAATGTGTTATATGTCAACCTTTAATACATTCGCGGAGTTACGTCTACGCTCCAGAATGCCTCTCTCGATTCGTTCTCTCATTCCCAGTTGGAAAATGGACTTTCAGAAAACCGAAAGGTTTCGTCGTTGGAAAATTGTGTCGCACGAGAGTTCACCTAATATACTCTGCAATATATATAAATGTACACATAACGCAGGGCTAAGGTACCATTGCAGAGAAATGTCCAAGGCGTGTAATTGCTTTTTGCCGGTGAGACGCTGATTAATGGAGCCCTTTATACAGCAGCAGCTTTTCGGATGTTGCCAAGAGAATTATAAGCGAAATAACGACGCTACATGAACACACTGCAACTTTAACGATATACGTAGAGTCTCGTTGATTTGGAGACAGAATAAAAAATCCATTACATCAGGGGCATTTTGAGACAGGACTGAATACGAGCTGAATACGATATTTGGACTTTTGCTTCCTCATAAAAGAAGCTTTGTTTTCGTGAAAAAATTTTTTTTCGCGATTTTTATGCCAATATGTTCAAAATGTCCTAGAACATCGAGAAATCATACTTAGAAAAAATGTCCAGATGTGTGTGTGTGTGTGTGTGTGTGTGTGTGTGTGTGTGTGTGTGTGTGTGTGGGTGGGTGTGTGTGGGTGTGGGTGTGTGTGTGTGTGTGTGTGTGTGTGTGTGTGTGTGTGTGTGTGTGTGTGCATCCTGAGTTTCGGATGTAAATAATTAATAACTCGAAAACGCTTCAAGATATTGAGCTAAAATTTTGCACACTTGTCAAGCACGAAATGCTCTTCATTATGAAGAAAATTTTGTTTTAATTATAACGGGTTTTTCAGATTTTATCGACTCATTTCGTTTTTGCAAGAATAGCGTAAACGCTCTAACCTCTGCAATTTTCAAGATATTGCATTCAAACTTTGTACAGAATAAGTATAGCTATTAAGGTTGTTTGGTTTTGAATTTTGCGAAAATCCATCGAGGGATTAAAATTTTATGAAATTTTGAATTTTTTGAAAAATAGCCTAAGCGCTCTATCTTGTGCAATTTTTGAGATATTGTACTGAAACTTTGCACAGAGCTAATATAGCTATCGAGGTTGTTCGCTATTAAATTTGGCAAAAATCCATAGAGGGATTAAAATTTTATGAAATTTTTAATTTTTTGAAAAATAGCGTAAACGCTATAACTTTTGAAATTTTTTAGATATTGCAATGAAATTTTGTGAAGAGCCAGTATAGCTATTAATGTTATTTGCTATCAAATTTTGGGGAAATTGATCGAATTTGCACATTGATTACTAATATTTTTCAATAGTTAACAAAGCTTCCTTCATGAGGAAGCCAAATTTAATTGCTACTGTGTGTTAAGGAGGTTCATCTGGTACACGATTTACAATACAGATATTGATAAAAAATCAGAATATAGTTATTAATATCTAAAAAGTCATCTGTTAAAATTTCAAGACCTGAGGGTACGTTGTTCGTGAGAAATAAATAAAAATGTAAATCCTAAATAACATGGGCTCTGATGGGACACCGTCTATAAATATTAAATGCACAATCATTACAATACAGATTTTGACGAAAATTTAAGAATTAATGAAAAAGTATCTAAAGAACATTTTTAGAGCTTCATAAAATCGATTAGGTACTTGTGAGATTCATAATAAATTAATTAGTCTCGAAAATGCTGATTATTTTGAGGTTAAGCATTGTCAATGACTACACTAGTCACCGCTTATTTCGAGGTTAAGCAATGACGTTTTTCTTTTGACTCACTCGGTACCAGATGACCCTCCTTAAAGGAAGCTATGTGAAATATGCATGAAGATGAGCAAGCAATGTGCAAATACCAATTTGCAGGGTTTTCAAGTTACGATTATACATTTGTAATTTTTGGCAGTAATGTCAGTGTTGCCAGGTCTGTGGAAATGTCCCCAAATTTGAAGAAATTAGTGAGACTCTGAGGAAATTTTAAAGATTTGAAGAAATTCCATAAAAGTCTGTGGAACTGTTTTTTCGATTAAGTCGTTCGTCAGGAGAGTTTTGACAGGGAGAGTATTAACCGGTAGAGATGTTAATGACCTTTTCGATAAAATTAGCTATCGTGACAGGGATGTTTGTTTATAAAAAAAAAAAAGAAGAGTTTTTATCGGTAGAGATGTGCCTCGAAATTCTACGAGAGGAAGAACATGTTTGCTTGTATATCGACTGCACTTTAGGAAACATTGATGCAGAACGATGAGACTAACAGACGTAATTTCTTTCTTCGATCTACAAGCTCTCTCGTGACATCTTTTTACCGTCACGATTTCGGTGATTTCGCTGAAAGCTTTCTCACAAAGTCTTCGTTTCATCGGTTTTTTCTGTCCTTGATATACGCATTCTCCTTTTTTTTCGTTTCTCTGGCTCGGTAAATACGATCATTGTCCGAAGAACGTGCGAAAGTCCCTTCATTGGAACTTTGAAATTCAATTCTTCGGTCCCGGCCACGTTTTTCGTCCTCCCTGACGTTATCACCGACCCGGACTCTCGCTCACCTTCTGATTCAGGGAACGACGTTGGAGCGAAAGGGAGATCTTTTATGGTATCCGCATGTATATATGGGGCGTTCTACGTTAAATCACTCGGTCATCGGCCTGACCCCCTCGGATTTTGGTGTCCAATGAATCGTGGGTTTTGCTTGGTCCAAAATATGACCTCAAATTTTTAGAAATTTTTATTTCATTTTTTCGGGGTTGCCTGAACCAAAAAATCATTAAATTGCGGGGAAACATAAAGAGGGGCCTTTTTTAAATTAATAAAAAAATTTCACAGAAACTAGGGCCCAAAACAGATACTTTCGTCATAGTTCGATAATGGGCCAAAAATAATTACTACAATGAGAAAAAAAATTGTTGAAAATGCAAAAATTTGTTTGACTCAACCAAATTTTTGTTTCCGGACGTTCGAAGAGATCATTTTGGTAATTCAACAAAGATATAGTGGAAGTTTTAATTAAATCGGTTAAATCGTTGCTTGAATGGGCAAAGTTTCAGTTCAATCGAATAAATATCTTTGTACTAAATAAATTGTGTGATTGAAAATACGAATTGTTTTTTTTTGTTACAGCTAAATTTATCAAGTTAAAATATAATAGAAATCAACGAAATATTTCTGTACAGCAACTCAGTAACGTGTAAATTGGACTAAAGTGTATCTGGAAATTGACCAAATAATTTCGTTCACCTGATATCTTATGGTTAACCAAATCCATTTGTTGAATTAATCATAGTAGTTACATTATTTCAAACAAATTAATATTGAATCAGCTAAATTTTTTTCAACCAGATGGATTTAGTTGTTTTGACTGAACTTTTTTCTCAGTATATTTTCTTATTTTATTTTTTATTCGTGTTTGAATCAACCGTTTCATTTCAGGTCGTTGAGGCTAATAAATTTTCGAAAAATGAAATTTCCGAAAATTGAAATACAAAAAAAAAAAATAGTAATTATTTTTGGCCCATTATCGAACTATGACGAAAATATCTGTTTTAGACCCTAGTTTGTGTGAAAAAATATTCATTAATTTGAAATCCCTCTTTATGTTTTCTCTCAAATAAATGATTGTTTAGCTCGGGCAACTCCTAAAAAATGAAATAAAAATTTCTAAAAATTTGAAGTCATATTTTTGGCCAAACGAAACCCACGATTCATTGGACATCAAAATCCGAGGGGGTCAGGCCGAAGAGCGTGTGATTTGACGTGGAATGCCCCATATACAGGCGGAACGATTGGAAATCTCGATTGCGCTGGCGTTGGCTCTTTCGCAGCTTAGATCCGTACGTGGCAAGCACTCGCTGGTCCTCTTAATGTTTAAACTGGGGTCTCGTCGTCGTCATCGTCGTTGACGATGACGACGACGACGACGACGACGACGGGGACGACGACAGGGACGATGGCTCGCGATAAAGAGGGGTTGGAGAAAAAAGAAACAATTCGAGGGAGAACGTGAAAATCGGAACTAAAGAGATGCCAATTTGGACCGATAAGGAATGTAAATCAGCTTCAATATGGAGCACTTGATGCCGACTATAAAACCAACCCCTCATTCTTCCACCCTCTCTTAATCCCACCCTCATGAATTTGGAGCAAGATTTTTTCCATTATGGTATTGATAGAGACTAAAAACGAAATATTGTTAGTTTATCTAAACATTATTTTTCTTATTTAAAAATTTAAGATTTTTTTTTAATGGCGGGCTACTGAAATTCTTTGAGATTGAACTATTTAGACAATTCGAAAAATTTGCTAAGATGAAATCTGCCAATTGGGGCTCTGACTTTCATTTTCGAAAATTGCCATTTTTTCAATTTTTTACATTAAAGCCTTGATTTTTTGTTGATTTTTTTCTTTAATAATAGCCGATGGGAGGAAAATGTTTCTCAAATGAAATCAACGAAATAAGGGATGTTGAGGTTGATCCTAGGTCGATTTGACATGGAATGTCCAGTGTAAAGATACCAGTAGAAGTTTTATGTCTCGTGATAGCAGACACACGAGACGTGCACATAACTCTTGTTCACACCCGCACTAAAAAAGTGCGGGTGTGAAAGATAGACGAGTAATGGAGCCTTTTTTTCTCACCTCTCGCCCTCTTTTGCTCTCTGTGAAATTTGGGACCACGAGATTCCGGAGGGAATGTTTATTTCATGCAATCGAAGCGAGTGCACGAAAAATATTCACGCTTATTTTTCTGTCGATCTTTGCCAATGGCGCATAATGCTCTCGATTATTTGGTAGTGCAGCTTGTATTTTATGAATTCATGGTAAAATGAAGGATTCATTGGCATTGAAAGAATCTGATCAATCCTCAATCAACAATGTCTTGGGCACGGCCTAATCTAAAAGTTAGAAATTCCAGATAATAATTAAACTTTATTTAGGAAATTTAATTTATTTGGGAATAATTAAACTTTATTGAGGAAATTAAAACTATGAGAAAAATGTCTTCCTATCAATATAATCACAATTATTGCTGCGACTATTCAAATTAGTGTTTATCGACGCGGAATTCTAAATGTCTTAAAAACTATGATAGTTATGACAAATCGTTTGTTTCGTCTTGAAGAGTAATACTTAGGGCTACGAAAAAAAAATATTCCGACAAACATTTTGAAAAATGATGAATTCGGAGAATGTTGAATTTTTTTAAATCGTGAAAATCCACAATTAACATCGAATTTTTTTTGTTCAATTTTTTAAATATAATACTTTGTACTGATTCGAAAAGATCCTGAAATTTTCAGAAAGGTGTTTTTTTTTTTCAAAAATATGAATTTTTTTAAGTTGAGCAATCATGTAATTTTGTAATTTTCAGCAGTCAAATTTACATGTTTGATCAACTTCACTTAACTTCGAGGTAAAGTTTTGCCAAAATTCAAAAATTCATATTTTTGAAACAAAAAAAAACGAATTTCTGAAAATTTCAGGATCTTCTAATATCAGTACAAGGTGTTATATAAAAAAAATAAAACCAAAAATTTAATGTTGATCGTGGATGTTCACGATTTTGAAAAATTCTCCAAATTCATCATTTTTCAAAAATTTGTTTCGGAATATTTTTTTTCTCAGCCCCAAGTATACTCTTTGAGACGAACTCAGAACGATTTTTTCTCAATTATAATAGTTTTCGAAATATTGAAAAAATAAACTTGAAAAAACGGTGAAATTTTGAATTTTCGAAATTTTTTTTTCCATTTGTCTCCTCTGTTAGAACTTTGTTCTATGATAAAAGAAAACTTCTAACCAAATTTCATGAAATTGAGAGCGGTCGATCCCAAATATTGGTCGATTGGACATAAAATGACCCATATTCAAAGGCCTTGCACATGCAATTATCAGCGAGACACATTCAAAAGTACTTGATACTTGAAAAAAGTACTTCAAGTACAGTAAAGTACTTGAAAAAAGTACTTCAAGTACAGTAAAGTACTTGAAATTTTCAAGTACAGTACTTCAAGTACATGAAGTACTTGAAAAATTCAAGTACAATACTTGAAGTACTTTTGAAGTAATTTGTACTTGCAAATACTGTACTTCAAGTACCGGAAAGTACCGAGTACTTTCAATTACTGCCCAGTTCTGAACAATAGTTATTTATAAAAACAAGCAATTTTTCGACTTTCACGACTGTAAATAGTTGCCTCAAATTCCCTCCACCTCCATTTCTAAGAATAAGACAGAATAATTCCTATGCACTAGCCAAACGTAAACGTTTTATCAAGTAAACTCTTCGATTTGCAAAAAATCGCCAACTCGAGAAATTGCCTAACTTTTCTCCTATTCTTTTCATCCTCAACCAGGATAACCAAAGACTGTCCACTGCGAGTAGAATATCCGCGGATGAGGTCGTCTGTCGATGGTCGCAAATGATGAGCGGATGCCAGAGAGGGGCATCAAAGAGAGAAATAGAGAAGGAGAATTTCATCGAGGGACATCTCAGAGAGCGAAAGAGACGGAGGGGACATTAGTTAATTCATCGGGGAACGTCCCAGAGACGCGAAGAGAGATTCAATGAGCCCTCCCCTCCTTTATTACCAAAGAAAGGGAGGCCTTAATGAATAGTGATCAATGATCAGCGAGTCCGAGTTAATTGGCAGCGTTATGATGTGGTTATATCCGATGGCGCGTTGGAGGATCGATCGAATGATCTATAATATTGATCTGGATTCTCGTGAATGTGCGTTGATCTGCAACTATCGATGAGTTTCGAAGCTCCCACACGAGAATTCGCGTCATTGCGGATACATCGAAGATTACGACGCCTTTATGAAGCGTTAATTGCATCAGGACCAAGAGGCGTCTGCTCGGAACAGTAGTGGAGAACATCCTGGATATCGACAATATGACCGAGAGTCCACACAGTCCTCTCTATAGACCCAACTCCAGCAGAGAGAGGGTTCTAGAAACATCGGCGTAGGTTGCAATATTGCACAATGGCGACAGTGGTTCGTGTCGAACAACGAGGAAGGATCGCTGCGTAAGGAGAAGCCTCTGGAATATACAGTCCCGCTCAAAAGTTTGGATACAGCATCTGTCGATATTTCTTGCCGCACTGCAAGTCGCATAACTCCGTCAAAAAATAAAGATATTCGAATTTTTTAAAAAGTGTTCTAACAGGAAAGGATTCAGCTTTGTTTTCCTCTTTTGAAATATTTTTTGCCATTTTTTTTCAACCCGGTATGCACTTTTGAACGTGACCGTCTTTTGGCCTCTTTTCGACCATCGCGAATTACTTACGCGAATTAACTCGAGGACATTTTTTTTTGTCTTTTTTATCTGCGCCACATTCGAAAGGGTGAGCAGACGATCCATTTTGGTTTTTAAAAAAATTTCGTACGATTTTTTCTCGCAAAGTTATTTTACTTTTGGCTGAAAAAAGACAAATTTTGAAAGATGCAACGTAATTATTTCAGAATTTTCCTATGAAATTTTTTTTTTTTTTTTTTTACTATTTTCGCTGGAAACTCTGATAACGTTCCAGCGAAAAATTACAAAAAAAAGCAACTATGATCAATAATAATTATTGAGCATTGTTCATAAAACAAAATATTACCAATAACAAATTGTTTAGACAATTTATTAATAACTTTTTTGTAATATTATTTTTGATAATTATTGTTCATAGCATGCCCAATGTTGCTGAATTTTTTCAGATTTTTGTTGTATCACGAAGTACGAAAATTTCAATCAGATACAATTGTTCGCTTAATTGGAGGTCATAATCAAAATTTCGAGCAAAAATAGAAAAAAAAAATTTCATAGGAAAATTCTGAAATAATTCCAGTCGATTCCGTGTATACGTACGCTACTTTTTTCGTAACTGACATTCTCTCTTAAACTCTATAGTTTTTGAGTTACGTTGCATCTTTCAAAATTTGTCTTTTTTAGCTAAAAGTGAAATAACTTTGCGAGAAAAAATCGTGCGAAAATTTTTTGAATACAAAAATGGAGCTAACGCTTTTTAGTGTGCCGTAGATACAGAAGATTTTAAAAAATGTCCTCAAGATGGGCGCCCAATTCGCGACGGTCAGAAAAAAGCCAAAAAATAGTCACGTGCAAAAAAACATGACGGATCGAAAAAAAAAAACATAAAAAATATTTTCAAAAAGAGGAACAAAGCTGAATTCCTTCTCGTCAAAACGCTTTTTTAAAAATTCGAATATCTTTTTTTTTGACGGAGTAATGCAACTTCTAATGCGGCAAGATATATCCAAGATGCATCCAAACTTTTGAGCGGTGTTGTACGAGAAAATGCGTACACCAGTGGCTTCGCTTTACGGATATAACCGAGTCATCCCCTCTGCGTTATTAAAGCGATATTGCGCGAGATCCTCGCAGCAGAAGCCTTCTCTAAGAAAATTACGAAAAATCGAGGCCATATTAGAAACTCTTATATCGAGTTAAGAGCACCAAAATTTTCTTCGGCTACTCTTAAGCTATACTTTTGGGACTTATGGAAGGTCTAGTCAAACAGAGATGACCCCCAAATCATCGAGGGTTGATATATTCAAGGTAACTCGAGACAGGATCACGTTTCATAAATTCTGAAGAGGAAAGGGAATTCACTATTATTTTTCCCTCTTTAGTGCAATTAAATCCACCGATATAAGGGCCTTTTTATTATGATTTTATGAATTTCACCCCCTATAACTTTTTTCCTATGCAAATATGTTTCCCCATCTTGGAACTAGTGGCAAATCATGCCATAATGACATTTGAAATGCTGGAATAAATAAAGCTTGGAACCTCTCATAGTCCTTTGTACTCCTCTAATTATACAAAATAGTAAACACAACTATGAACAAAGTCAAAATTATTATTATAACTTTAGATAAACTGAAAATAATTATATTATAAGTGAAATAAACTAAACATAATTTATAAACTATAAACAACTATGAATAATAATAATTATAACTATAACTATGAACTGGATCCACCAAAAATATTGAATTATTGTTTCAACTTTCATATGTGGGTTATTATATTTTTTATAGGGGCAACTATGAAATATACCGTAAAACGGGACTACTTTGTTAGTGTTTCGGAAGTTTTTGGTCGTAACTTTTTTTTAACGTCTAAAATTAATTTTTTTTGCTCGAACAGAACAATGTGTCCTTTGGCTATAAGATGTATAACAATAGCAAGCCCCACTAGACCTTCACAATTTCATGTATTTAGAAAAAAAAAGCCAAAGTAACCCCGAGCGTGGGGCTACTTTGGAGAGGCATTGAAATGCAACTTATGTCAAAGATCCACATCGTAAATGCAGCTTTGACATAATTTTGATAAAAAAAACAATAATATTTTATACATTGTACATGAAATTAAATGAGAAACAACGATTTTTGACAATGAATTCGTCATTTTTATTGAAGAAATATTTTACATAAAAATACCTAATACTTGGGCCCGAATTTTAAGTTCTTAAGATCAAACTTTCTATTGAACTCAAATTTGAATTTTAGTTCGAACTCAATATGAAATTTAAGATGAATCTTAAGTTTGAACTTAAGTATCATTATAAGTTTATACTTGTGTTCAAACTTTAATGCGAACATCAAATCGATCTTAGGTTCAAACTTAAATTGGGTTTGAGGTTTGACCTTGAGATCCATCTTGAGCATGAACTTAAGTTCGATCAAACTTCTTTCATCGACTCCCTCAACCGTGTTATTTTACATTAGTTGTCAAAATAATTAAGTACGATCAAACTTGAGTTCAAGCTCACGATAGATCTCAAGTTCTAACTTCAAACCAAATTTAAATTTGAACTCAAGATCGATCTGAAGTTCGCACTAAAGTTTGAACTTGAGTATGAACTTACAATGGCACTTTAGTTCAACTTACGATTCATCTTAAATTGGAACTTAAGTTCGATCTTAAGTTCCAGCTTGAGTTCCATGGAAAGTTCGATCTTAGGGTAGGACTTGTGACTTGAAATTCGGGCCTTACAGATGCAACGGACGTTGGAGTCGTTCTTCTTGCCCTTCTTTATTCCCTTCATGCGAATGGCATCATCGATTGTTCGGACATCTTGACTCGTTACACATATCTGTGTACCTGGTTTATGAATGACTTTTTTTTCTCTTCTAACTACTCCCCACACCCCCTCCCACCCCACAAGGTCACGAGGGTTCACTGCGCACACGTTTTTACCGTATTTTGCTGCTCGTCCAAAGTAGCCCCAAAAATCAACAAAGTAACCCCCAAAGTCAAAGTAGCCCCGTTTTACGGTAAGGCCTGACCCACTATAAATATCGCGAATGATTTCTCTCAGCGCAATTTCAGGATTTGGTATCGCAACTCTTAATTTATCAACTTTTCTCCCAAACTCGCGATAAATGAGAGCTGAATTGGAGGAAGGGTTTTTTATAGGTCGTGGATTTTAAGTGCCAAGGACTCTATTTCTCGGGCTTTCTTCTCAATATATGACGTTAGGACTCGATCAAAGATCTCGACCAAGTGCTTTTCAGCATTCTCATTCTATTTCTCTCGCTCGACGCAAACTGACCGAAATTCCTCGTTTCGTCGACAGGAAAGTATTGCCTCCCGTTCGTGGTACGTGTCCCGAATACTTTCGTTCGCGAATGAGAAAACTCACGGTTGGTGTTTTTTTCCGCGCTTCGAGGCGAGTTGAACGTGCCCCTCCGTTCCGGACATCTCTTCCCCGTCAGTTCGTCTCCGGAGTTTCAGACTCAAGCCTTCTCGTTTGAGTTCTCCACAACTCGGGAATACATACACATCCGCATCAGACAATATTGTTCGCTGCTACTTTGCACATTGGTATTCTTCGCTACTTTCACGAACGAAGAGAGCCAGAATTTCAGTAGAGCACAAGAGCGCAATTTACGGGTAAAACAAAAACTTGCTCGTCCTTTACTTAGTTTCAACGCTGTTTATGTTAACCTCTCCTCTGTCCAACGTTTACTGACTGCTGAGCCAGTCTTCCTTCATTCCTATTCCGAGACATTCCGGGGAGATCCAACATTGAACCGGGAGATCCTTGAGTCTTCAATCGGAGTGTATTTCCATGGGAAATGGACAAAATTGGCCCTTCATTTGTGAATTGGTTGCTGGGGTTCATTTCATAATCACACTTGAATCAGTGGTGAGAATTGAATGAGTACTTTTGGCCCTCTGAAGCGAGTAATTCCAATGTTAGAATGGAAATGCTATTTTCGTTGCAGTCCACGTTGCAGACTTCAATATCACGAATCTAAACGAATGCAGACGTAACGGTGTCACATTGGAGGAGGCTAAATTTTTATGAAGACGAAGAGACGATCATGTGCGAATTTCAGCAGAACATAATGGCTGTGAATTGTACAAGAGCTCGGGAGATGAATGCCACTTAATTCGCCAATGTGGGTCGAGTGTCTGAGCGCAAAACGTTGATGTTATATTGATAAAGGCAGACCTGTTTCCCCGAATAACGCGATAACTTTGAAGCTTATGAACATATATGAGCTTATGTATAATTCAGTGACGAGACAAAATAATTGACCCAGAAAGCCAAGACTAACGAATGCATTTATAGCACTGACGCAAAAGCGACGTCGTCAATGTTACAACGCGGGCAACATCGATGTAACGAATGTTCCTCTGCGGAACATTGGACCAAGCTTGGAAGAAGGAAAGTCATGCGGCGTGGAGAAACGGAAGCGGAAGTGCCGAAATGCGTCGAGGAACCGACTGCAGTGTTGCCAAATACGCAAAATGAACATCCTCAAATCCTATTGCAGGAATTCCTCAATTTTTTTTCTTAAATTTCTTCAAAATTAAATCCGTTTTTTTTTTTAATACTTATCGTTCGGGACTGATTTGGTGCTCTATTTGTTAACACATCATCCGTTGACACATTAATAGTTGCAATGCGAACAAAAATTGTATTCAAAGAAACAAAAATGTATCCCAAAAAGTGTGATAATAAGACAAGGAAAGATGAGTGTAAAAAAATGTGATCTTCAAATCTTCAGAATTTTCTCAAATTTTTATGGAATTTCTTCAAATCTTCAATATTTTTTTCAGATTTTCATGTGATTTCTTCAAATCTTCAAAATTTCTTCAAATCTCCAAAATTTCCTCAGATTTTCATGTATTTTCTTAAAATCTTCAGAATTTCCTCAGATTTTTATGTAAATTCTTCAATTTTTCAAAATTTCCTCAGATTCTTGGGTAATTTCTTCAAATCTTCTAAATTTCCTCAGATTTTCATGTAATTCCTCCACATCGTCAAAAGTTCCTCTCATTTTTATATAATTTCTTCAAATCTTCGAAATCTCCTCAGATTTTTATGTAACTTCTTCAAATATTCAAAATTTCCTCAGGTTTCTATGTATTTTCTTCAAATCTTCAGCATTTCCTCAGATTTTTATGTAACTTCTTCAAATCTTCAAAATTTCTTCAATTTTATGGGTAATTTCTTCAGTCTTCAAAATTTCCTTAGATTTTTATGTAATTCCTTCTCATCGTCAAAATTTCCTCTCATTTCTATGTAATTTCGTCAAATCTTCAAAATTTCCTCCGATTTTTATGCATTTTCTTCAAATATTCAAAATTTCCTCACTTCCTTATGTATTTCCTTCAAATCTAGAAAATTTCCTCAGTTTTTTAAGTATTTTCTTCAAATCTTCAAAATTTCTTCAGATTTTTATGTATTTTCTTCAAATCTTCATCATTTCCTCAGATTTTTATGTAACTTCTTCAAATCTTCAAAATTTCCTTATTTTCTTGGGAATTTCTTCAAAACTTTAAAATTTCCTTAGATTTTTATGTAATTTCTTCACATCTTCAAAATTTCTTCTCATTTCTGTGTAATTTCGTCGAATCTTGAAAATTTCCTCAGATTTTTATGCATTTTCTTTAAATCTTCAAAATTTCCTCAGATTTTTATGTATTTTCTTCAAAACTTCAAAACTTCCTCAGAATTTTATGTATTTTCTTCAAATTTCAAAATTTCCTCAGTTCCTTATGTAGTTTCTTCAAATCTTCAAAATTTCCTCGGATTTTTATGTAATTTCTTCAAATTTTCAAAATTTCCTCCGATTTTTATGTAATTTCTTCAAATCTTCAAAATTTCCTCAAGGTCTCACTAATTTCTTCAAATTTGGGGACATTTCCTCAGAGCTGGCAACACTGGAACCGAGTCAGAAGGCTTTTACAGAGGGTCATGAACTGCGAAACGGAAAGCAACGAAGGAACCACAAATACAGATAAAACCATCCGGGCAATGAGTCAGTGGAAATATAAACGGAAGTCGCGACGACGTGTGAAGATCATGATGGCCCGAGGATACAAAAGGGACGAGGAGGACGCTTTGATAAGGGTTGTAGGTAGAGAAGGGTGAAAGGAGAATAGCGAGAGGAAGGACACGTGACTCGAGCTGCAGTGGGACAAGGGGATGAACTTCTGAAGCTCCTGGGTTATACAATGTCCTGGAGAATTGGGAGTGAACAAGGATAGGAAGCAGGCAACATGTATCAACTCCGAACGAACAGACATAGTTCGATAATCGATGTAGCGTTCACCGCATGCACTATCCTGTGCCGATATTCACAGGACATGGAACATGGGTTTTCGTACAAATTCCACAAGGACGAGCTTAGCACAGCCAATATCCAAACACGATCCAACGTTAACGATAGTTTCAAGATTTACCTCGCTTAACCACGAAAATTTTGTTTCCCTCCAGAACGTGAATCCTCGATATCTTATGCATTCCCGAGTTTATACGATCATTACTTTCGTCCATTCTTTAGTAAAATTGCTCGAGATCTGAGAAAATGAGAAATTCAATATCGGATTACGTATTATTGAATTTGGAAGGGTTTAAAGAAACTACCGTGTGGAATTTAATTGAATATGTCGAATTAATCACGAAATTTGTAATTTAAAATTGTGATAATGAAATCGATCGATAAGAGCGTTGAATGTTTAAAGTGCTCGGTGAAAATGTTTATACATTATTATTGCAATTCTTCAGTCAATAATACATTTTTATTTAACATTAATAAATATTATTTCAAACCGAACAAATATGTATTTAAATGAAATATTTTTTTTTTTAATATTTACACAATATATATTTTTCAACACTTCAATCTTTGAATGTACAGCTACACATATAAAGTCTACAATTTCGTAAAGGTTCGTCTTTTCTTTAATAGAAGGGAAAAGAAAAAAAAACCCTTTTTTATGGGAATTCCTTTCGGAGATTCAACCATCTTGCGTTTTACCGCAATGTTCAATGTATTAGATATCCATACTGAAAAATAAGGATATCAAACATAGACGAGCTTGGAAAGGATATAGGCGTCGAGAGGCAGGTTCGATTGTGCGAGAGGTAGCCACCTGGCGGATTTTTGGGGTACTGACAAATCTGCAGATATGATCGGATGAGATTACGGGTGAATACTGAATAGGTATTTAGTAACAAAGAATAGAATTTTTCTCCAACGCCTGTTTCTCGATGACAGGGAATTCAAATAAATAAATATAGTGGAAGTAAATATCGCCCAAAATTGGATGGAAAGAAAATTTTCTTTAAAGTAACTAAAAAATAATCAAATAAACGATTATAGTACCTGACGAGATCTTTTTTCTGGGTGTACCGCCATAATCCGTGATTCCTGAATCAACGTAAAAAACGAAAAACGAAACGAAACGAAAAACGAAAAAAAAATTGGGAAATTTTTTTTTTCATCGGTTCTATACTTTTCGGTCATAATTACGTCGATTCCTGAAAAAAAAAATCTATACCCCCTTATGGCTTTCGAGACCCACTCGGAAAGCCATAAGGGCGTATAAAAAAAAATAGGAACATTTTTTTTTCATCGATTCTATACTTTTCGGTCATAATTACGTCGATTTCTGAAAAAAAAAAATGTCGATACGCCCTTATGGCTTTCGAGACCCACTCGGAAAGCCATAAGGGCGTATAAAAAAAAAAATTGGGAAATTTTTTTTTTCATCGATTCTATACTTTTCGATCATAATTACGTCGATTCCTGAAAAAAAATGTCGATACGCCCTTATGGCTTTCCAGCCCCACCTTTTGCTGGCATACGCCCTTATGGCAGCTGTAAAGCGATATATTTCCTGCCTCTATTTTATAAAGTTCTAGATGGGTGTAGTATTATGTAAAATTGTGTAAAATTGGAAAAAACTAATTTCTTCCGTGTCTGTGTTATCGGGGGTATATCAAGAAGAGAGCGGAGGATTTTGGGAGCTTTCTATATGTGGCGAATAATTATCAACGTAGCGGCGAGAGTTTTCCCGTTTGTTACTTTGTCGGTTTTAACCGAGTTTCCTGCGGTTTTCTCGTGTTACGAGGCAGTTAAATAGTCCTCCTGGACTCCCCTCGCAGTGGCGTTACCCCGTGACTTCCGTCAGCCGGGATCGACCACGGGGCCAACTATCGTATTTCCTTGCTTGTACTCGCTTGTTACCGCCGTACTTTATTCTCCCTCAATGGCCAACTGCAGCGCTCGATTCCGCGCGCTCGTTCGACAATTCCTCAGATCCATTTCACCCATCGCATCCCTCTTTGCGTCTGTGTGCAACCGAAACACGCGAAGAATCATCAACGGGGTAATTTCGCATGAATGTGCTGGTGACGAACAAGGAACATGACGGGCTTTTGTGTGCCCGACGCAAGCTCGGGCTTACTTTATGTCGCGACGCTGACATTTGTCTCCCTCTTGAGGGATAAATGGCCAAAAGACATTCTCGATGCTGATTCAATTAACCGCGATGAGATGCACGATCAAATTAGTATTTGAAAATCCGCTCGCTATTATCGTTAGAGTCGAAAAAATGTTAATGTCAACATGTAATAATTTATTCCAGATGTCGGTCGTCGGCATTGACATCTGAAATGGATTCTAAAACAACTTCTAAAAAAAACTAGAAAAACAACTGGGTCATTCCATGTCAAATCGAACAAGAGTTGGAATCGACCCCTTTCGATTTCGATGAAATTTGGTCGGAAGTTTTTGTTTTTAATAAAACGAAGTTTTACCGAAGGAAAAACATCAAACAAATTTTTTTCGATGGTTATGCAAGATTCAAAATTTTACAATTTTTTCGATCTTTCGCGTTTATTTTCTAAATATCTCGAAAACTATTATAGTTACGAAAAAATCATTCCCGGTTCGTCGTAAAGAGTATACTTGTTACGAAAAAATTAATATTCCGAATTTTTTTTGAAAAATGATGAATTCGGAGAGTTTTGAATTTTCAAAAATCGCGAAAATCCACTTTCAACATTAAATTTCTGGTTCCATTTTTTTAAAATATAATACCTTGTACTGATATTAAAAGATTCTGAAATTTTCAGAAAGGTGTTTTTTGTTTTTTCACAAATATGAATTTTTGAATTTATAAAAATCATGGACATCCACGATCGACATTAAATATTTTGTTAAATTTTTTTTATATAATACCTTGTGATTGATCTTAAAAGATCCTGAACCTTTCAAAATAGTGTTTTTTTGTTTCAAAAATATTAATTTCTGAATTTTTGTGAAATTTTTGTTGCTGTTGTTGTTCATCTCTCAGTTAAGTACAAATGAGCAATCATGTAGTTTTGTAATTTTGAGCAGTAAAAAAAAGTAAAAGTAACAGTATTTTGGGAAAGAAAAACAAACTTTTTACCAAAATTCAAAAATTGATATTTTTATAACAAAAAAACACCATCCTGAAAATTTCAGGATCTTTTAAAATCAGTTTAAGGTATTATATATAAAAAAATTGAACCAAAAATTCAATGTTGAAAGTGGATTTTCACGATTTTTAAAAATTCATAATTCTCCAATATCTCATCATTTTTCAAAATTTTTTTTCTGAATATATTTTATTTCGTAGCCACAAGTATACTCTTCAAGACGAACTCGGCACGATTTTTTCGCAACTATAATAGTTTTCGAGATATTTAAAAAATAAATTTGAAAGATTTAAAAAATTGTGAAATTTTTAACATAATTTCGAAAAAAAAATTCAAATTTTTTTCTTCTTGTAGAACTTTCGTTTATTAAAAACGAAAACTTCTGACCAAATTTCATCAAAATTGAAAGGGGTCGATTCCAACTCTAGGTCGATTTGGCATGGAATGCCCCAACTATATCGTAAGTAAGAAAGTGCAAGCAGTTAGGTTAATAGTACAGCAACTTTCACCAAGATAATTACCATTACTGAAAATCATAAACTATGAAAGCAGAATGAAGAACAAACTGAACTTTGTAGTAAAAAAAATGTCGTCCCATAGTTCAATTAACGCCTGGTTCAATTTTCAACTACAAATGTAATTTCACAAACCCAAAAAAGATTTTTTTAATGTGATATAACTACAAATTAAAGATTTTCGGATTCTTTCCTCTACTTGTGATGTTAGACCTTGCTTCTTGCCAAATTTCACGATTCTAGGTCAAAGGGAAGTTCCCTAAAGGTTTTAATTTATTTGCAAGGCTCAAAATATACAAATGGTTGTATTTTTTTATTGCGTTGACTTGGAAGCTTGATTTTTTTACAGCTCCAAGGAAACGTAGACTCGAGTATTCGATATTGATTTCAACTTGATATCTCTACGCGTTCCTTAGAAAAAGGGTCTTGAGATAGGATCCAGGGAAAGCTCAGCTGTTTTTGACAGCTTGCAAGCTTTCCCATAATGGACGATATAGGAAAGTGGAAGATTACCTTTCTTTTGAGCGAAAAGTTTATTGCAGAATGAATGATTTTTGGAAAGGCTCATTTTAACGTGATTGCACGGAAAAAAATGATCAGTGAGAACTGCTGAGATTCCCATTAATTTTTACAGTTTTCCCCATCAACAGCGCCTCCTGGAAGGGCAAACAGTGAAAATTGCATATTTCTTTAATACAATATAAAGATGTCACATATGACATAGTACATGCCCATCAGACGAATTTTTACAGTGTGGAACAGTAAAATGTACACTACGCGAAACGCTCTCTCGCTGGCGCGAGAGGACGCGCCGTCCGACGCCATCTAGCGGATCTCGGGCAAAATGCAGAGATCGTGGCACGCCGCAGGTCGTCCCGTTACAGTGCCACACTGTAAAAATTGAAATTGACGTTGCATATTTTGCGGCGCGCATTTGATTTTTCACTGGGAACACTGCAATTTCTAATTACGTGCTTTGAACATTCTACAGAGACCATTGTAAATTTTACAGTTCAAACACAGTGAATTTCGTCGTTTCTGCTTCTTATTTCGACTTTATCATTTTTTTGCGGTGAACATTGCGTTTTTTACGGGGTAAATCAGCATTTATAATGGTTTGAAAAGTAGAAACTACAATAAATCCATTAATTTATAATGGATTTCCAGTAAAACGCTTGAATTACAGTTCTGAACCGTATATTCCGCATTGAATTCAGTAATTATTTAAATATTACACATGAATTGTCACTGATCATTTTTTTCCGTGTGCTTCAAATTATCGTTAGAGTCGAAAAAATCGATGGACGTCTTAAATGGGCGAGATTCATGAAAGAGGAATATTTTGTTCCTCCACGTCGCGGACAAGAAAACTGTTTCATCGGAAGACGACAGAGAGTTGAAGCCAGGTTGAGAAAAGGGAGTATGGGAAACGAGTTTTGGCACGAGCTATGCTCCTCACGATTGGTCTTATATAAGATGTACCTTGATGTACATCGTCTTACATACATGTAACGTTCCCTCTCGTTTCCTATGTCAACGTAGGGATGGGCAATGTGCGATGGTTTTTATTTAACGTTTTATGCACAGTCCAAGTTCTCGTAACTGAATTCTTCGACGTTCGATCGTCAAACATCGTTTGAATATTTCAACTGGCGACGTTATGGATTCGTGCATATTTGACATTATTAGCGAATTTTTACATGCAAAGAGAAATTTTTACATGCATTTTACATCCGATTAAATATTTCTTCGATATTTCAAAGGAAACGAAAATTAAATTGAATCCGTGAGAAAACGAAGGGTACGAAGGCTTTAAAAGGTCATGTGGCTCAAAATTTATTTATTTATTTTAATTCACACGAATGATGCATAAACTATGGAGAAGTGATATTCGAAAAACTATTTTGGAGGCACAAGTTTATAAACAATTTTTACTGCTCATTTTGTAAGACGCCTTTGAGCAAATATTTTTTCAATTTTCTAACGAGTTTTTCTCAAAACTATGGTTTTCAAATTTGCGTACTGCTTGCTAAATTTTTGTATTCGATTGATTTGAAATTTTAACTGCCGCTTCTTGGATAGATTATTCATCGAACCGCACACAATTTTTGGGATTGATGAATAATTTGCAATAATCAATTCAATGTCGATTTTGAACCAAAAGAGGATGATTTAAATCAAAATTAATGCCACTTGTAAATTTTCAAAAAATATTAATATCTTGGGTCCTTCCAAAGAAAAACTGAAGTAAATTGAGAAAAAAAAATAGTTTCCTCTATTTAGCGTACGTAGACTATTTTCCTATCAGAAAAAACATACGTTAACGTTACAGACTGCTAAGACGCCATTTTGTATCCCAAATGTAAATAAAAAATATTTTTATACACCTTTATACATACAGAATAGAATCTAAAAACTTTACTTTCATTCATTGCTTGGTAATCGGAAAATAAATTCCAAAAAATGAAGAAAAAAATTTGCACTCAGAAGTTCGAAGACGACACAACGTAAAAATGTAGAATAAGACTAGCAAAATTTTAGTAATGGACAAAAAAAATATAATTGAAAAATTATTGTAAATGTTTACATTATTGTTAATAGTTACGTTTACAATTATTGTTAATACTTACATATTTTGAACATTAAGGGTTAGATTATTGTAAAAATTTTGAATTTTGAAAACTATCGTCAGGCTCTCGTTCGCACAAATTTTTTGTTACCGGATTTAGAAGATATACACAGATAATTTATATTTTATTGACTCATACGATATTTAAAAAAAATTAAGATAGCAAATTTGCGTCGATATGCGACAATTAAGAACTGCAAAAATGTGCACGAAACTTTCTCGTTATTTCAGCTAATTCACGGAGTTTCTTCTGCGAAACTACTAAAATTAGAAAAACTACGCGCTCGTGAAGGAGAATTCGCTGATGCACGAGACGGATGAGTAATGTGAAAGTTTTAAAATTCCGGGATTTTTTTTTTCTTACCTCGAAGTCAACAGAGAGCTCAGTGGTTCCTTGTTAACCACTGACTTGTCGAGGAGTTTGACTGTACGTGGAAGAAATATGGAGTGGAAAAACTCGAACGGATGGAGCTTTTGGGCGAGAAACCGGCGTGCGAGAATAAAACGTACACTCGAGCGAAAGAAAAAGACAGAGTCTCCGGGCGACACGAAGCTCTCGAAGCTGCGGCAACTCAACTCGTACATCTAAGAATGTGCAGTCACAGTCACGTCTCTACCGACTAAAACTCTCCCCCCCAACAATACTCCCAAAATACAGCCCTGAAGATTTATCTCTACCATTCAATGACTCTGCCAAACCATTTTTTCACTCACATGAAAAAAACATCTCTACCGGAAAACAAGCCTCCAGAAATAATTATACCGAATAACAAGTCTATCAGATGATGCAGACACATTTACGTCTCTACCAGTCAAAACTCTCCTGTCAAACAATTCTCCCAGAATGCAGTCATATTTGCAACATTCAAAAACTCTACCGAATAATTTATCTATAACACACGAAGAAACATCTCTTCGCGGAAAAAAATGATCAGTGAGAAATGCTGAGATTCCCATTCATTTTTAGAGTTTTCCCCATCAACAGCGTCTCCTGGAAGGGCAAACAGTGAAATTTGCATATTTCTTTAATACAATATACAGATGTCACATATGACACACTACATGCCCATCAGACGAATTTTTACAGTGTGGAACAATCAAATGTAGAACTATGTGAAACGTTATATTTCTTCTGTATCCGGTGAACTTTTTACACATTTCACATTGTAATTGAAAAGAACGTAGTATATTTTGGGGTACATTTTTTATTTTTCACTGAAAATATTGCAATTTCTAAAATAAATTATAGTGTAGTGAAACGTTTCGATATTTGAATAAATTCCATTTATTCAAATAGGCTGCAATTTATTTTCTAGATAGAATTGCGGCTTGAGCATGAGCTCATTCTCTTCGTAATCGTTCACGCTTCAAAATCCCGTTGGGTTCATCCCATTACGATCGTTTTTCGATTTTTGGCAGATTTTTAAAGTTCAACAATAGATTTTTGTAAATTTTTTAAGGTCTACCCTTTTCCATTTTTTTCGGCGATTTTCAAACTGCTCTCATTTCTACAAAAAATTAGTTATCGGGATGAACTTAACGGCATTCTCTAAGTTTGGTCACAAGCTTTGCGTACGAAAAACAAATTTTGAAATCGGTTGAACCAAAGTGAAGTTATGAGCACTTGAAATTTCGCTATTTTCAGGTTTTTGAAAATAGGCCCAAAATTGAGCAAAACAGTTTTTTATCGAAATTCATGAAAGTTTGATTTTTTGAAAAAACTATTGATAGATTCGTGTTTAGGGGGCAAAAATACATCGATATGAGGCCCGAAAAACAAAAATAATTTTTTTTTTTTTTTGCATTTTGGCCAAAATTCAATCGGTTCACTAAAATGGCTGCAATTTATTTTCTAGATAGAATTGCGGCTTGAGCATGAGCTCATTCTCTTCGTAATCGTTCACGCTTCAAAATCCCGTTGGGTTCATCCCATTACGATCGTTTTTCGATTTTTGGCAGATTTTTAAAGTTCAACAATAGATTTTTGTAAATTTTTTAAGGTCTACCCTTTTCCATTTTTTTCGGCGATTTTCAAACTGCTCTCATTTCTACAAAAAATTAGTTATCGGGATGAACTTAACGGCATTCTCTAAGTTTGGTCACAAGCTTTGCGTACGAAAAACAAATTTTGAAATCGGTTGAACCAAAGTGAAGTTATGAGCACTTGAAATTTCGCTATTTTCAGGTTTTTGAAAATAGGCCCAAAATTGAGCAAAACAGTTTTTTATCGAAATTCATGAAAGTTTGATTTTTTGAAAAAACTATTGATAGATTCGTGTTTAGGGGGCAAAAATACATCGATATGAGGCCCGAAAAACAAAAATAATTTTTTTTTTTTTTTGCATTTTGGCCAAAATTCAATCGGTTCACTAAAATGGCTGCAATTTATTTTCTAGATAGAATTGCGGCTTGAGCATGAGCTCATTCTCTTCGTAATCGTTCACGCTTCAAAATCCCGTTTGGTTCATCCCATTACGATCGTTTTTCGATTTTTGGCAGATTTTTAAAGTTCAACAATAGATTTTTGTAAATTTTTCAAGGTATACCCCTTTCCATTTTTTTCGGCGATTTTCAAACTGCTCTCATTTCTATAAAAAATTAGTTATCGGGATGAACTGCACGGCATTCTCTACGTTTGGTCACAAGCTTTGCGTACGAAAAACAAATTTTGAAATCGGTTGAACCAAAGTGAAGTTATGAGCACTTGAAATTTCGCTATTTTCAGGTTTTTGAAAATAGGCCCAAAATTGAGCAAAACAGTTTTTTATCGAAATTCATGAAAGTTTGATTTTTTGAAAAAACTATTGATAGATTCGTGTTTAGGGGGCAAAAATACATCGATATGAGGCCCGAAAAACAAAAATAATTTTTTTTTTTTTTTGCATTTTGGCCAAAATTCAATCGGTTCACTAAAATGGCTGCAATTTATTTTCTAGATAGAATTGCGGCTTGAGCATGAGCTCATTCTCTTCGTAATCGTTCACGCTTCAAAATCCCGTTTGGTTCATCCCATTACGATCGTTTTTCGATTTTTGGCAGATTTTTAAAGTTCAACAATAGATTTTTGTAAATTTTTCAAGGTATACCCCTTTCCATTTTTTTCGGCGATTTTCAAACTGCTCTCATTTCTATAAAAAATTAGTTATCGGGATGAACTGCACGGCATTCTCTACGTTTGGTCACAAGCTTTGCGTACGAAAAACAAATTTTGAAATCGGTTGAACCAAAGTGAAGTTATGAGCACTTGAAATTTCGCTATTTTCAGGTTTTTGAAAATAGGCCCAAAATTGAGCAAAACAGTTTTTTATCGAAATTCATGAAAATTTTGATTTTTTGAAAAAACTTTCGATAGATTCGTGTTTAGGGGGCAAAAATACATCGATATGAGGCCCGAAAAACAAAAATAATTTTTTTTTTTTTTTGCATTTTGGCCAAAATTCAATCGGTTCACTAAAATGGCTGCAATTTATTTTCTAGATAGAATTGCGGCTTGAGCATGAGCTCATTCTCTTCGTAATCGTTCACGCTTCAAAATCCCGTTTGGTTCATCCCATTACGATCGTTTTTCGATTTTTGGCAGATTTTTAAAGTTCAACAATTGATTTTTGTAAATTTTTTAAGGTATACCCCTTTCCATTTTTTTCGGCGATTTTCAAACTGCTCTTATTTCTACAAAAAATTAGTTATCGGGATGAACTTAACGGCATTCTCTAAGTTTGGTCACAAGCTTTGCGTACGAAAAACAAATTTTGAAATCGGTTGAACCAAAGTGAAGTTATGAGCACTTGAAATTTCGCTATTTTCAGGTTTTTGAAAATAGGCCCAAAATTGAGGAAAACAGTTTTTTATCGAAATTCATGAAAATTTTGATTTTTTGAAAAAACTATTGATAGATTCGTGTTTAGGGGGCAAAAATACATCGATATGAGGCCCGAAAAACAAAAATAATTTTTTTTTGTTTTGCATTTTGGCCAAAATTCAATCGGTTCACTAAAATGGCTGCAATTTATTTTCTAGATAGAATTGCGGCTTGAGCATGAGCTCATTCTCTTCGTAATCGTTCACGCTTCAAAATCCCGTTTGGTTCATCCCATTACGATCGTTTTTCGATTTTTGGCAGATTTTTAAAGTTCAACAATAGATTTTTGTAAATTTTTTAAGGTATACCCCTTTCCATTTTTTTCGGCGATTTTCAAACTGCTCTCATTTCTACAAAAAATTAGTTATCGGGATGAACTTAACGGCATTCTCTAAGTTTGGTCACAAGCTTTGCGTACGAAAAACAAATTTTGAAATCGGTTGAACCAAAGTGAAGTTATGAGCACTTGAAATTTCGCTATTTTCAGGTTTTTGAAAATAGGCCCAAAATTGAGCAAAACAGTTTTTTATCGAAATTCATGAAAATTTTGATTTTTTGAAAAAACTATTGATAGATTCGTATTTAGGGGGCAAAAATACATCGATATGAGGCCCGAAAAACAAAAATATTTTCTAGATAGAATTGCGGCTTGAGCAAGAGCTTATTCTCTTCGTAATCGTTCACGCTTCAAAATCCCGTTTGGGAAATTGGGAAAATTTTTTTTTCTTCGGTTCTATACTTTTCGGTCATAATTACGTCGATTCCTGAAAAAAAAAATTTCAATACGCCCTTATAGCTCCTGGATGCCATAAGGGCGTAAAAGAGGTGATACGCCCTTATGGCAGCTGTAACGCGATGTTATTCGGTAGAGTTGTTTTTTGGAAAGATGTTTTTTTTTCTGTAATATTTGGTAGAGGTTTTATTTGGAAGAGTCATGAAACGACGGGGATCTATCGGTAGAATTGTATTTTGGTAGAATTATTCGCCCGTTAAGTTGTAATCGGTAGAGATGTAAATGTGCCTGCGGGGCACACTCCGGCACGTTTTTACGTGTATGAAGACCATATTCTTTGTACCAAGCGTGTACACGAATTCATGTAAGTTTGGATATAACGTAGGCAAAAGGGTGTTTTACGTATGGAACGGCTCCTCGTACATTTTCACACGTATTGGTGGGAAGGAAGAGAGTGAGTATATTTAAAGGGTACACGAGAGGGTTGTATAGGAGGTTCGTTCGCTTTTGGGCGATTCCCACGTCCAAGTTACTACGTACACGTATGTATAGATGTCTCTCTCTTGCACCCACACAAACACACACACACACACACACACACACACACACACGCGCGCTGTATGCGGCTTTTATTGCTCGCTGAAGCTATACCAGAGCTCTCCACGGTCTGGGCTACTGGAAGCCTTCCAACTAGCACGAAAAACTAAAACGGTTCGCGCAAAGTCGGCAGAAATATGGCAACCGTATAACACCGGACTCTCGTACATCAAATATTACCGTGCGAGCTTGCGACCAAAGCTCCAGGCTCTAATATACTTTGGTATGACTTTTGTCGTATATAGACGAATATTTATATGGGGCATTCCGCCTCAAATCACGTGGCCATCGGCCCGACCCCCTCGAATTTTAATGTCCAATGAATCGTGGGTTTCGTTTGGCTCAAAATACGACCTCAAATTTTTAGAAATTTTTATTTCATTTTTCGGAGTTTGCCCGAGCTTAAAAATCATTAAATCGAGGGAAAACATAATGAGGGGCCTTTTTAAAATTAATTAAATTTTTTTCACAGGAACTAGGGCCCAGATATTTTCGTCATACTTCGATAGTGGGCCATGAATAATAATTATTATTTTTTTTTAATTTTTTAATTCTGTTTGAATCATCCGTTTCATTTCAGATCGTCGAGGCTAATAAATTTTCGAAAAATGTTGTCATTTCACTCTTAAACCATGAAAAAAAATAAGGTTTCACTGAAAAAATATTTTTGTTATTGTTATGCTCACTACAAGAAAAAATTAAAATAACAAATTAAAAAAAAAAAATTAAAATGCAAAAAAAAATAGTAATTATTTTTAGCCCATTATCGAACTATAACGAAAATGTCTGTTTTGGGCCCTAGTTCCTGTGAAAAAAAATTTCGCTAATTTAAAAAGGGCCCCTCTTTATGTTTTCCCTCAATTCAATGATTTTTTAGCTCGGGCAACCCCTAAAAATGAAATTAAAATTTCTAAAAATTTGAGGTCGTATTTTGGACCAAACGAAACCCACGATTCATTGGACATCAAAAGCCGAGGGGGTCAGGCCAATGACCGCGTGATTTGACGTGGAATGCCCCATATATATGTATATTTACATATGGATCATTTCTCGGCAACTGAAGCTACCTTCAAACATGAACAGCGTTCATAATCCTTTACGTTATTTTATGCTAAATTATGTATAATTTATTTATGATTATTTATAATCAACTTGAAATTATATGTATAATAAACAACAACAAAATTTAAAAAATGTTGTACGTACTCCAAATGAAATTTTTTTCGAAATGTAATTCTTCACTCCTGAGATATTTTTGAAAAAAAGGGCAACTATAGAGAGACTAGTCTCAGCAATTTCCGTAGCCAAGAGTAAATTTTTATAGTCATTTTGAAAATTTATAATTGACTAAAAGCTCAGATCAGCTGTTTCTTCATGAAATTTTATTTTTTCTCATGCAATGTAAAAAAAAATGTGCACAGATTCCATATTTTGGAAAGAAGGATGTTTGGATTATTGAATTTTCTCTAATGTTCAATGAGGCAGATTTTGCCTTATTGAAAAGTATAGAAAATAAAATTGAAAATAGTGGAAAAAGTCTTAGAAAAATAAAAATTTGTTTTGGCACAAATACAATGATTTTAATAACTAGGAATTAAATTTTTTTGGCATAAATTTGTCTCTCGATCTTTTTTCGAAATATTTATAAAGAATAATAAACAAACGATGTTCGAAATTTTCTCTGTGCAGATAGAATTGAAAAATTTCAATTGTTAAGGTTGTTTAGAAGCAAATCACGTTTAATGAGAAAATTCTGAAAATTTGATATTTTTTTCAATGAAGTATTTAAGAGGTCGTGTAAAAATTTCGCGACGATTTGGAAACTCGTTATCGAATAATTAAGATTAACAAATAAATAGATTAACAAAAATAAAATTAAATGTAGTCTTATGGAAACTGATATAACTTTGCGATAAGTTTTTTTTTGACCTCTGAATTTTTTAATATCCACAATATACTGAAAGCAACGGAAAGAAAACGAAGTTTATTGATAAATATTTTTTTTATTTGTTCAAAAAGTCGTTTTTGACAAAACGTTAATTTCTTAATAACGAGCTTCCTAATCGTCGTGAAATTTTTACACGACCTCTCGAATACCTTATACAAAAACATACCAAATTTTCAGAATTTTCTCATCATTTTTTATTTTAATCCTTAAGGAGGTTGAAGTAATGATAGAATTCTGAAAATTTGGTATGTTCTTACATGAAGTATTCCGGAGGTCGTGTAAAAATTTCACTAAGATTAAGAAGCTATTGAACAATTAACATTCAAAGGTTTCATAGCTTCCAAACAACCTTAAGTTAGAGGGTGTAGATTTTTAAATTTTTGGGATGATCCTTTTCACGCCGAAGGACCGTTTCACCCCGGAAATCTCGATACAGAAAGCACGAAAGAGACGTGAAATATGCGCTATTGTATTCGCGAAAAATATCACACACGTATGGTTTTGAAGAAAGAATTATCGTGGAAAAAAAAGGCCTTGGCGAATGATGGAGGCTCAGAGAAAATCCTTTATACACGTTTTCCACGTTTGATGTACATTACCATTTCGATTCTCTTTGCCAACCAACTTTTTTACAGAGATCTCTTTCACTTGCCCCGAATTTCTTTCTCTCTATTTTTTACTCTTTATTCTCTTATTTTTTCCCTTGGCCACTGCGATTTCGCTCCAATTGCTTTTGCGGAGGGAACAAACGTCAAAAAATGCGGAGACCGCTTCCAGAGTTTCCGCGTTGAATTCGGCAAAAAAAAACTTTCAAGAATTATACGTAATTAATTTATGAGTTGGAAGAGAACTTTGATCTTCGGTCTTAAGCAATGCTTCTCTTCGCGCGGATGTGCGATAGACAAATAAAAAAAAAGCCGAGCGAAAGAGCGATGAAACCTCGAGAGAATTCTCTCAGGGAAATGCGAGATTTTAATCCGGCAACGCTAATACGTTTGAGCGCGACGTTGAAAGAAAATAAATGAGAGGAGAGAGAAATTTTTCCTTTGACCAAAATCACAAGATGATCTTTTCACGAATATATCTGTAATTCGAGTGATATACCATTGAAATAAAATCCGCAGAGTGATTAATCTTCAATGAGACTCGAATAATTTGTTCGTTCAATCTGTGAAATAATTAATCCCACACTGATGAGAAATTTTGAGAAATTTCGCACTGAAAATTACGAACATTCGACGGAATAAAGTTTGTCAAACAATATTTTAATACTTTTTGGAGAGAGAAATTTTGTTTAAATGTCTCCTGGAGAAGAAAATCAGAAGTAAAATAATCCATGAAAAGAGTGGATGACTAAACCACGAAAAAATTATTTGAAAAATACAACAAAAAATGAACAAAAATTTTTTAATCTATCGAATTTAGTCCCTTCTAATTAAGCTCAAAAGTTGTCTTGTGGAGAACAAGTGACAAAAATTGTTCCAAAAAATCTTATAGGAAAAAAATCACGTTTCTATAATGCTCCATCTTTTGGAACCAAAATTTGAGTTCACCATTCGTGTCTTTTTATTTCTATAGGGGTAATTCCATGTCAAATCGACCAAGAGTTGGAATCAACCCCTTTCAATTTCGACGAAACTTGGTCAGAAGTTTTCGTTCTCAATAAAACAGAGTTCTACCAAAAGAAAAAAATTAAAATTTTTTTTTTTCAGAAGTTAATTCAAAATTTCACAATTTTTCAAATCTTTCAAGTTTATTTTTCAAATATCTCGAAAACTATTATAGTTACGAAAAATCGTTCAGAATTCGTTTTGAAGAATATACTTAGGGCTACGAAAAAAAAAAAATATTGCGAAAACAAATTTTGAAAAATGATGAATTTGGATAATTTCCAATTTTCAAAAATCGTGAAAATCCAAGTTCCATATTTTATTTTTGGTTAAATTTTTTTATATAATACCTTGTACTGATCTTAAATGATCCTGAAACTTTCAAAGAGATGTTTTTTTTCAAAAATATGAATTTTCAAAAATCGTGCTGATCCACGATAAATATTACATTTTTGGTCCAATTTTTTTTTATATAATACCTTCTATTGATCCTAAAAGATCCTTAAATTTTCAGGATGGTATGTTTTTGTTTCAAAAATAAAATTTTTTGAATTTTGGTAAACAAAATTTTTTTCTGTTTTTCCTCTAAGTTGAGTAAAGTTTAGCAATCATGTAATTCTGAAATTTTGAGCAGTAAAAATTTTAAATAGTGACAATTGAAAAAAATATTTTTTTTACTAAAATTCAAAAATTGCTATTTTTGAAACAAAAACACATCATCCTGAAGATTTCAGGAACTTTCAAGATCAGTACAAGGTATTATATAAAACAAATGTAACCAAAAATTTAATGTCGATAGTGGATTTGCACGATTTTTAAAAATTCAAAAATATATATGTTTGAAACGAAAAAAAACACCTCTCTGAGAATTTCAGGATCCCGTGTAAAAAAAATTAGTCTATATTACGTCTACGATTAGTCTCTCACGTAGTCTACGAAAAGTCTCTCTAATGGAACAATATAGACTTTGGATATAGACTTTCCAACGAAATTTACATTCCACAATAAGTGTCTCATAAGTCTATATACTAATAAGTCTATATTCATATAGACTAATAAATCTATATGAACATAAATTCATAACCCGCTCTTATTTAGGCTTTCAAAAGTCATTTTTTAAAATATGAATATCGAATTCTGAGTATAATTCGTTATTTATGTAGACTTATAAGTCTACATAAATATAGACTTGGGTCGGGACTTCACAACTGAATGTGAATTCAGGAATCGAACTTATTTTGTCTCTTAAAAGTCTTTCAAAAGTCTCTCTTTTAGAATAAACACAAATGATATTTGTATTTATTCGCCGCAAATGTAACTCCAGGATTCCTGACCCCTCATGATTTAATTTGAGGATTCCTGAGCCCTCATAAGCCCAGTGGCCGTTCATAACTTAACTTATGAGGGTTCATGAATCCTGGAATTAAGTTATGAGCGGTCATTTAACTTATGAGGGGTCAGGAATCCTGAAATTCAATTTGGGCGAAAAAAATACAGATATCATTTGTATTTATTCTAAAAGAGACTTTTGAAAGACTTTTGAAAGAGAAAATAACTTCGATTCATGAATTCTCATTCAGTTGTGAAGTCCCGACCCAAGTCTATATTTATGTAGACTTATAAGTCTATATAAATATTGACTTGTGCTCATAAGTCGATATTCATATTTAAAAAAAATGACTTTTGAGAGCCCAAATGAGAGCGGGACATGAATTCACGTTCATACAGATTTATTAGTCTACATGAATATAGACTTATTATTATATAGACTTATCTGACACTTATTGCGGAATGTAAATTTCGATGAAAAGTCTATATCCGAAGTCTATATTGTTCCATTAGAGAGACTTTTCGTAGACTACGTGAGAGACTAATCGTAGACTTAATAAAGACGAATTTTTTTTACACGGGATCTTTTAAGATCAGTACAAGGTATTATATAAAAAAAAATTAAACCAAAAATAAAACATGGAACTTGGATTTTCACGATTTTTGAAAATTCAGAATTCTCCAAATTCATCATTTTTCAAAATTTTTTTTCGGAATATTTTTTTTTGTAGCTTCAAGTACACTCTTTAAAACAAATTCAAAACGATTTTTCGTAACTATAATAGTTTTCAAGACATTTAAAAAAAAAAACTTGTAAGATTTGAAAAATTGTGAAATTTTGAATGCTGCACAACTTTCGAAAAAAAAAATTAATTTTTTTTTCCTTTGGTAGAACTTCATTTTATTAAAAACGAAAACTTCTGACCAAATTTCATCGAAATTGAAAGGAGTCGATTCCAACTCTTGGTCGATTTGACATGAAATGACCCATAGACAAAAATATACTTGCAAAGGGAAGATATCAAGAAGAGTTTGTTTCCTCTCGTTCCTTAATTTTGGAAATTGAAGGTATATCGGTAAAGGACCATTCAAAGTCGACAATTGTGTAGAAAGCTTTATCACAAGTCATCGACATTTGAGTGGAAATTTCAAAGCCATATTCTAATTAATGTTTCATTTGATGCATCGTTAACAATGTCATCTTGCCTCTCGAACGGTGAAATGTCGCTGAATGAACTCGATTAATCAACGAAATTGCAACGACGACATCAGCGGAATTGCAGTTCAAAGTTACAAGGAATCGTAACCAAGGAGCAAGGCACGAAGAGAATCGCGAAGCATGGTCAAGCAATAAGCGTGATACGCTGACCCACCAATGGTACTCCATTGCTCGATTCCATGGTTACGTTTGCACGCAGTCTGAGGACAGACCCTTCAATCGGAGAATGTTGCGAACACAAGGATTGAACACAGGGCAAAGGGCATACATGAGATTAAAGGACCTTCGCCCGGTCAAGACAGTCCTTGCGGTACAGTCAAGTCAATGCACTGAGAAAAAAGTTCAGTTAAATCAACTAAATCCATTTAGTTGATACAAATTTAGTTGATTCAATATTAATTTGTTTGAAATAATGAAACTATAATTAATTCAACAAATGGATTTGGTTAACCATAAGATATGAGGTGAACAAAATTATTTGGTCAATTTACAGATACAATTTAGTCCAATTTACACATTACTGAGTTGTCATAAAGAAATATTTTGTTGATTTCTAGTTTATATTAACTAGATAAATGTAGCTGTAACAAGCGAAAATTTCGTATTTTCAATCAAACAATTTGTTTGGTACAAACATTTTTTATATTGCCAAATCAAATAAGTATATGTATTCAAAACAATCCATAATGTTGTGTCTATCGCGAAATGTTTTTTTGAACCAGCATATAATCATGAGAAATGAAAAAAATCATTTGGTTGTCCATATTTCACAACAAAGAAACGATTTTGTTGTACGAAATTTAATTTTGTTGAAATACAAAATTATTCATTTGAATACTATGAACAATAATTTGATCACTGAGAAAAAAGTTCAGTTAAATCAACTTGATCCATTTAGTTGATAAAAATTTAGTTGATTCGATATTAATTTCTTTGAAATAATGAAACTATAATTAAATCAACAAATGGATTTGGTTAACCATAAGATATGAGGTGAACAAAATTATTTGGTCAATTTACAGGTACAATTTAGTCCAATTTATTTATTTATTTGTTTAGTCCATTTATTTAGTCCATATCATTATTTTTTCGACACACCGTACCATTCATATACCACAAAATTTGAGAAAGTTCGTAAGCAGTCCGTAGCTCAGTAGGTAGCGTGTTAGGTCGTCAAGTAGGATAGATAGGTAGGATCGCAGGTTCGAATCCCCGTCGGAGAGAGCGTAAAACTAGATCGGACGATTCGCGCAAATACTATTTTTTTTCAAGTCGCTCATTTTGAGGCTGGTAAAATATGCATTTTGAATTATTTTTCAAATACTACATATTTTTTATACTATGTTTAGCCATAATTAATTTCGGGATTAAAAATTTAATTGCACCAACTAAATATATTATTTGTTGGACAAAATATTGGTTCATTGAAACAATGGGATAATTGCGTGAACCAAATATTTAATCCATCTATCACATTCTTTATAACCTTGAAATAAATAATGGGTTGTATTAACTATTTATTTTGATACATAGAATATACATATATGGAATCAACTGATAATTAGTCAGCTCAATCGTTTACTTCTCTGTGTGGATTACATTTTTATTCGAAGTAACAAATTTTTATTTGATTGAACTGAAACTTTGCCCATTCAAGCAACGATTTAACTAAAACTTTCACTGTATATTTTGTTGAATTACCAAAATGATCGAGTTGAACATCCGGAAACAAATATTTGGTTGAGTGAAACAAATTTTTGCATTTTCAACAAAAAAAATTTTTCAGTGTGTGAGTTCCAAAATTTCCAACACTGTTTCTGAAAATTCAAAGGACAAGAACTCATGGCAATCAATGTGATTAAAATGTAAATATTGATATTATTCTTTTCGGGCTCAATAAATACACTTGTAAAATAAATACAACGAAAAAATTCAATTTATTTTGGATCCTTTTATGCACGAAAAAAGGAGACTCCTCAATAACTCTAAAAAAAATCCTCAAAAAGTAGGCCAGTGACTTCCGCAATAAACTTTTTTATAAATAATCATCGGAAACCCGATAGATCGAAGAGAATTTTTAATATCGATGTGGAAATGAAAAATGGCGGATATTTTTCAAAAAAAATGATATTTTCTTCTCTGTTTTCAGCGTTTTAGAACATTAGCATAACAAATTATTGAAAAACAGTCTTTCGGGAAAAAAGCCTTGAAATTCCGAGGCAGGAGAGCGCGCTCACGCAATAACACAAAAGGGATGAAAAAATATAGTTAAACTGTTCGGATAGCTATAAAAATTGAAGGAAATGTTTTTGAACGCTTATAATTTCGAAGATTCTCCAAAAAAATCGATTTTTCGGAATGTTTAGGCTCTAGTCATCCCTTAGAAACTCACATTGCAAACATCTTGAGAATTCGGTACTAATTCGGAACTGATAGTCCCAAAATCTTGGAAATTCGGTACTCAATTGACGTGACTGTACAGCGACTACCTTGAGGCCGGCGGGTAATTACCTATGCCATGTTCCAGTGCGACAAGTGCCATGTTAATGCCGTCGGGGTTGGCACTGTATTCACGGCCGGAATCAGTGGGGTTACACCGTTGGTTACAACGTTGCAACTGCAACAATGCCGATGCCATACAAATCTATTTTACACAGGGAGGGGATTGATAAAGGAAGAAGGAGACCCGCGTTGATAGGTCAGTCTGTGGCAGGGTTGCAAATAAATGCATTACTTTTTTTAGTTCATTCACATTTTCAATAACCATTAACTCTTATCGATTGATTGAAATAATTTCCATTAACCATTAAATATTAATGGTTAATGGAAATTATGTCCATTTATATATAAGAGTTCATGTTGAATGGAAATTATCTCCATTAACCATTTAATGTTATTGGTTAAGGAAAATTACTACAATTGACCATAATGCTAATTGTTAACGAAAATTATTGCCAGTAACCATTGACATTGAATTGAATTAAAATGATAGTAATCGATTGGTTTTATTCTGGGTCAAAATGACCCAAAGGTACTAACTGTAATGAGTCGTTACATATTTACCAATAATATCAGTAGTCAAGTAAACGAAAAATCAATGAGGAACTTTGAAGATTCGTAGCGCCAATCAGCAGCTGACTGGTTGACTGATTGATTTAGGATAATGGAGATAATTTTCATTAACCATTAACTCTTATTGATAATTGAACATAACTTTCATTAACCATTAACATTTATTGATTCATGGAAATTATTTCCATTAATCATTTAATGTTATTGGTTAGTGGAAATTATTTTCATTAACCATCAACATTTAATGGTTAATGAAAATCATTTCCATTAGCCATTAAGTTTTAATGGTTAATGGAAATTATTTTCATTAACCATCAACATTCAATGGTTAATGAAAATCATTTCCATTAGCCATTAAGTTTTAATGGTTAATGGAAATTATTTTCATTAACGATCAACACGTAATGGCTAATGGAGATAATTTTCTTTAACCATTAACTCTTATTGATAATTGGAAATAACTTCCATTAACCATTAGCATTTAATAATTAATGGAAATCATTTCCATTAGCCATTGAGTTTTAATGGTCAATGGAAATTATTTCCATTAACCATCAACGCGTAATGGTTAATAGAGATAATTTTCATTAACCATTGACTCTTATTGATAATTGAAAATAACTTCTATTAACCAGTAACATTTATTGATTCATGGAAATTATTTCCATTATTCATTTAATGTTATTGGTTAGTGGCAATTATTTTTATTAACCATTAACTCTTATTGATAATTGAAAATAACTTCCATTAATCATTAACATTTATTCATTAATGGAAATTATTTCCATTATTCATTTAATGTTATTGGTTAGTGGAAATTATTTTCATTAACCATTAACATATAATAGCTAATGGAAATTGTTAATGAAAATAATTTCCATTAGCCATTGAAAAAGTAATGATTAATGCATTACTTTTTCACAAAAAATTTCCCAACCCTGGTCTGTGGGGCAAATCGCCTCGGTCAAAGTCCTAATGGAGTCGCGATTTCCCACTACGAGAAACAAATCCGACGATTAATGCCTCATATGAGGCTCGCACGAGGCCTTTTTGGGATCCGCGCACTCAAACACGAAGGCCCAAGTCGCAATGAGGCTCGTTATTAGGTTTCTACCGACTTGTCTGACCTTTGATCGCGGTACAAATACAGGAATAATTTGACCTCACGGATACTTTGGAGCGCGAGTGTATCCTCCGAGGATTAGCCCCGCGGTGACGGATAGGGAATCGCGTCACTTTTGCGGCACGCCTAATCAATATCCTTCCTCTTCCTCCCCTTCTTCCTCTTTCTCTGTGTGACACAGGTTCAATTGTATCGAGCGCGATTCGAAACAGCGAGTGCTCTGCCTCGGTGCACTTGATTCGCTTGTTCTGGACATCCGATGAATTCCATCGTATCGCTGAAAGCTTTCGACGAGCCTCAATTCCTACAAGTTCACCAAGTACATACTCGGCCACGGAATTAGCTACCTGCTTTATCGTTCCGGCGAATTGCATTCCGGATTATCGGCAATCCCGCTAGTGACTGCTGATAAGGACATTTATTGGTGTAAGGACATTGTGAGATAAAAAGCTCGAGAGGCTTTTGCAATTAAACTGGATTAGAATGGAGAAAGCTTGATTTTGGGACGTTCTCAGAATTTCGAAAATGTGTTAAATTTCAGAAAAATGGAACGAATTGCATTTCGAACTATCAGGAATTGCGATTGTGATAAGGACATTTATTGAAAATATGATTTTGTCTTTTTTGACTCATTTTTCCGGAGATTTCCGATCGGATGAGCTTTTAGAAATCTCTTGCAATTTCAAAAAGTATTTAATCGAGTTTCAGGCCTTTTATATCGATCCTTCGTGGTTTTCAAGCTTTTTCACACGACTCACAAGTTATGGATTCCTAAAATATCGTTTTTTAACGTTTTTTGAAAATAATTTTTTCCTCAACTTAAAGGATCAGAGTGATAAGAAATTTAATTTTAAATGTTATCAATCCTAACCAGAGTTGTGAAATTTTTAATGAAAAAGTAATGCATTAACCATTACTTTGTTAATGGCTAATGAAATTTAATGGTTAATGGAAATATTTTTCATTAACCATTAGAATTTAATGATTAATGGAAATTACTTTCATTGACCATTAAAATGTAATGGTTAATGGAAATTATTTTCATTAACCATTAAAATTTAATGGTAAATGGCAATTATTTTCATTAACCATTCAAATTTAATGGTTAATGGAAATTATTATCATTAAAAAAAGTAATGCATTATTTGCAACCCCGCCTATTACAATGTAGTGTATAATAGAATAAATTTCCATTACCCATTGCAATGTAATGTGTAATGGAAAAAACTTTGATTGCAATTTTGGGAATGGAAAAATCTAGATGAATAAATTATTGCAATTTTGCATTACATTTTATTGACTTAGGACTTAGATTTTCACCTTAAATTCTAAAAAGCATCTACATTATAATTCTAAAAATCTAAGTCCTAAGTTAAAACCGCAATAATTTATTCATCTATATTTTTCCATTCCCAAAATTGCAATCAAAGTTGTGTCTATTACACATTACATTGCAGTAGATAATGAAAATTTATTCTATTACACACTACATTGTAATGGGCACGGTTGCAAATAATGCATTACTTTTTTTAATGCAATTGCATTTTAATGGTTAATGAAAATAATTTTCATTAATGGTTAATAATGGTTAATGCTTAAATTTAAATGGTTAATGAAAATGCAAATGCATTAAAAGAAGTAATGCATTATTTGCAACCCTGATCCTAACCTTATAAATAAACTAACTGTTTGGTTAAGGTTACTTAGTTAAAACTCTTTAATTTTTTAAACCACATTTTTAGTAGTTTTAGGATTCAAAGTAACTCCCAAATAGAATTATCTAAAGAGTTGTTAAAACTGACGCCCCATTGACAAACTCGAATTTCAACTAAATTGGATTTTGTGCAATGTTTTGCTCGAAATGGTGGTAGAATTTTTAAAAAAATCAACTAATTGTCGAAACAGTAACCGTCATGCGTGTGAGTATGTTTGAACGTCGTTTTTTCGATGCTGCACGTGCCCATACACATTTTATTTGCAATCGACAATGGACAAAATGAAATCAATGAAACTTTCATCGTGTTAACAGTGTTTACCACGAGAAAGTGTGGTAAAACTGAATGTGATTTTCGTTTCAGGGCATTGAATGTTTGGACGCGAAATTGCGCAACGCTTTTTCACTCGCAACCCCTCCTTTTCTATCTCTTCCTCTCCCTCTTCGTTCGCTTTATATTTTTCTCTTCGTTCTCTATTTCAATTCGTGCAACAGAGTATAAAAAACGGAAAATCAAGATACCTGTAACGGACGTATAGATTTTGGCGTTGGAAATTCAAGTAGAGAAAGAGAGAGCTTTCAAAATCACAACTCGATATCGACATCATTCCGCAGTCATAATTTCTTTATTGACATTAATAAATGCCATATATTCTCAAAATATTAATTCAGTGCGATGATCAGGTGCGAAAAGTCTTCAATGTAAACGATATCGAGACCAAAAAAGTGAATCAAATCAAAAGTAAACTAATGAATCAAATCAAAATGAAACAAATTGAACTATGAAATAAATTTATCAGTTTTTTGTATTGAGCAAATGTTTTTTTGAATGAAAATAAAAATGTTTATTAAAAAAATTAGGTATAACGAGATATATTTCATTTAAGGGGTTATACGAAGTCAGGATTAACAAACAAAAAAACAATTTGTTCATTTTCATAATGTAAAATATAATCAAGTATCTACACAGAAAATTTCATGTCAATTCGACAAATATTTTCGAAGTAAAGTGTTTTTGGAACTTTGAATGCGTTTTTGTCAAAACCAGTGATCGGCAAAAAAAATCTATCTATTTTTATGATGCAATTTTTTTCGAAAAATTAATAATTAGCAAAAAATATGACCCATTTTTCCAAAAAATTTGTAATCCGTGACAAAATATTACTAATTTTTCCAAGAATTAGTAATAAGCGAGAAAGATATTGATAAATAAACAAAAAAAAATCAATAATTTTGAGAGAAATGTTGTACTCATTTTGGAAAAATTAATAAATAAAAAAAAAATTGCCAATGCATTTTTTAATAGGTACTGATTAAATATTCGTATTAATAATAACTTATGTGATATCGTATGACCTTCGATACAATAAATACCAATGTGTGAAATATTCAAAAGATCTAATTATGATAAAAAATAAAACAATTTTTTAATAGAGTTGTTTGAGCTTGGACAAGTACGTAAATATACACAATACTTTTCTACAAATTACTGTTATTTTAAAAATTAATTAGTAATATATCTTCCTTACCAATTACTATATTTAAAAAAAAAACATGGTAATATTTTTTCGCTAATTACTAATTTTTTTTGGAAAAATTAGAAATATGTTGTAACTAAATACTAATTTTTTAGACAAATTACTAATATTATTCCGCTACTTACGAATTTTTATAAAAAATTTGTAATATTTTTTGACTAATTGTTAATTTTTCGAAAAAATGATTAATACAATCAATATCGGTGACGAAAAAATCGAAACTGCCAATCACTGGTCAAAACTGTATTTTTCGTCAAATTTTTATCCAAGCTTTATAAATATATTTTTAAGTAATTAATCCAAGGTTTTTTTACCGATGAATATTTTCCATTTCATAAACAATTTGAGGCAAACATTTTCATGAAAAATCAAAATTTTGTCTTGCCAAGCCGCCATTTTGTTAAAAATTGATATTTTGCCCATTCCTTCGACCAAATACTAGATCATAATGTTATGTTAACAAAATCTTTTTCATTTTTTTATTTTGGATCGTGCTCACCGCGAGACGCATTTTTTCAGAGGACCTCGAGGAGATCGACTACAATGACTGCAAGGATCGTTATTTTTTAAAAAGAAACATTTCAAAATAAAGTTAAAAGTAGGGTTGCGAAATTTTTAATGAAAAAGTAATGCATTAACCATTACTTTTTTAATGGCTAATGAAAATTTAATGGTTAACGGAAATAATTTTCATTAACCATTAACATTTAATGGTTAATGAAAATCATTTCCATTAACCATTAAAATTAAATGGTTAATGAAAATCATTTCCATTAACCATTAAAATTTAATGGTTATTTGAAATAATTTCCAGTAACCATTAAAATTTAATGGTTAATGAAAATAATTTCCATTTATCATAAAAATTTAATGGATAATGGTTAATGGAAATTTGTATACAAATTTTTGTAACTTTTAACCAGGGTTGCAAATAATGCATTACTTTTTGTTTAATGCATTTGCATTTTAATTAACTATTAACATTTAATGGTTATTGGAAATAATTTCCATTAACCATTAAAATTTAATAGTTAACGGAAATAATTTTCATTAACCATTAACATTTAATGGTTAATGAAAATAATTTCCATTAACCATTAAAATTGAATGGTTAATGGAAATATTTTCCATTAACCATTAAAATTTAATGGTTATTTGAAATAATTTCCATTAACCATTAAAATTTAATAGTTAACGGAAATAATTTTCATTAACCATTAACATTTAATGGTTAATGAAAATAATTTCCATTAACCATTAAAATTGAATGGTTAATGGAAATATTTTCCATTAACCATTAAAATTTAATGGTTATTTGAAATAATTTCCAGTAACCATTAAAATTTAATGGTTAATGGTTAATGGAAATTTGTATACATATTTTTTGACACTATTAACCAGGGTTGCAAATAATGCATTAAAAAACGTAATGCATTATTTGCAACCTTGGTTAAAAGTTACAAAAATATGTATACAAATTTTGATGTTAATAAATTAAAATATTTTTCCGGAAAAAATTCTCGAAGAATCGTTTTTTTCGAACTCCTGACTGCGCGAAACCCCTTAACGAGACCGTGAGAACGTCTATTCTAGGTCCAAAATAATTTGGGCTGGAAAACAGAAAGGGTGAGCCTTACGCGCGGTCTTTGAATCGTGGAATTCTGTAAAAAGTCACCAGAATGAAAGACCAGATGAGTGTGAAATTTGCGCGGTCGGAATGAATCTCGTAATTAAAGCTCATGCTTGGTTTTTTTTCGCGTGTCGCGCGGTTTTAGCAGCCTCGAGGGAAAAGAGATGACTCTTTGTGGTGGCGGTTTAAAAAGAGCTTCTTCCTTGTACAAACTGGCGTTTGCCTCGTGCAACATCGTGCGTGTATGGCGAACGCCGAAGCAAATGAGCAAACGAGTCTATATACGCATTCAAGAGCGCCGCCGGGCTCCGTTTCGAGCTGAACTACGCTCTATGAAGTCACCTCGAGTGTTGAATCTGCCGAGCTCAAAATGTACCAATCCTGGGCAATGTCCATTAAGCGTTAATTTGAATCATCATGATGAAAATGCAATTAGTGCGAGTGCGTCGCGAAAGAGAAGCTTTTTTTGTCCACGTCGCCGTGACGATGTGAAAAAAATCCTTTGGACAAACAGGACTTCGTTATAATTACATATTTTGACGCGCAAAAATTAACGCCTTCAGATGTTACTTTATGTTGTACAAAATTTTTGATACACTACCAACGAAAAGTTTCCGGACAAAAGTTCAAAACATGTCTGGAACGTTTTTTTATGCCATTTCGCCGGAAGTCAACGTAGACTATTTTAACAAGCGGCATTCTTAAGGGGAAGAATTCGGCTTCATTTCCTGATTTTTTAAATTATTTTTACAAAATGTTTTTAGATCTCGATTATATTTTACAAGCTTTTGTTTACTTTCTATTTATTTTTATTTATTTACTTGTCTGTAATCAAATCTCGCAAGTTAAATTTGACCCACTTCCCAGTTTCCGATTGAGTTGACATTTTTCTTGCATATATATAAATCGCAAGGCAATGCAATTTGCAAATTTTTGGCAAAAAAATTGTTTCGCAAAATTGTTTTGCAAAATTTCGTTCACAAAATGGTTTTAAGCAATTGATTTGCAACATTTCTCTACGAAAATTTTGCGCAACAGTCTCTTTCTAAAAAATATGGTGAAAACATTTTTTTGCAAAAAGTTATGCGAAACTAGATATAAATTACTAAACTAGTTATTTAACATCATAAATACTAAAAAGTAAAAAATAAATAAACGAAAAACAACATTTTTTTAAAACAAGCTTTTATTAGTTAATAAAAAAATAACTAAAAATTAAAAAATAATTTTATTCTGATTGAAAATAAGTTTTCAAATAAAAGCTTGTTACATTTTAACAGCAAGCGGAAAAAAAGAGGGTGTAACACGCTTTTATTTGAAAACTCATTTCCAATCGGAATAAAATTATTTTTGACTTTTTAGTTATTTTTTATTAACAACTAAAAAAAGCTAGTTTAAAAAAAAATTGTTTATTTTTGAAAACAACTATTTTTTGCCTTCTTTCCCCTCTTTTCAAGTTCACCCATCTTCTAGCGGAATTTTTTTAAACACATTTTTACGATTGGATTCATAAAGAGGAAAGTTTGAGCTTCAATTTCCTTTTTTTACGAACTTTGAGCAATTTTTTTTCCTAAGTTATTCTGTTTTCTGTGAAAAAAAAAGGAAATTTGAAAAATCCCGTATAACACGAAAAAAAAGAGGATTCATGAAAAACTTCAAGATAGCAAAAAGTTGCGTCTGTTTTTTTTTGTTCAGAGGAATTGTTTCAAGTTGCGTCTATTTTTTTTTTCGTTCGAGGCATTTTTTCAGATTTTTTTTCCAACAAATTTTTTTTCTTTTGTTGAGGCTGGAAAAGAAATTAGGAAAAAAATTCCAATGTGTTGAAAATGGTAAAATAAAGTATTTTCCTGTCCTAAAATCTTATCAATAATCCCATAGTTCTCGAGTTATGGTAATTGAATGATCTGAACTCTGACCCAGAAAATGAGAAAAAAAAATTTTGGGAAAAAAATCTGAAAAAATTCCTCTGCTTTCAACAAAAACAGACGCAAATTTTTGCTATCTTGAAGTTTTTCATGAATCCTCTTTGTTTTCATGCTATACATCGTTATACAACATTTCAGGTTATGTTTTTCAAATTTCCTCTTTTTTCACAAAAAATCGCCTAAAGTTTTTAAAAGAAGGAAATTGAAGCTCAGACTTTCCGCTTTATGAATCCAATCGTAAAAATGTATCAAAAAAAATTCCTCCAGAAAATGGGTGCACCTGAAGAGCGGGGAAAGAAGGCGAAAAACAGCTGTTTTCAAAATAGAGTCCAAATCTAAAAACAAATTGTAAAAATAATTGAAAAATCAGGAAATGAAGCCGAATTCTTTAAAATGCCGCTTGTTGAATTAGTCTTCGTTAACTTCCGGCGAAATGGCATAAAAAAACGTTTGAGGCCGTGTTCTAGTGTAGAAAGCCCAAATTTAGGGATTTTTCAACATGCTATGAAAAAAAAACTAGACATGTTTTTGCATTCATTTTTTCACCACATATTTATTCATTCTTCAATATTCCACAAAAAAATTGGCGAAAAAAATTTCAATATCTTGACAGATACCGGCTGATGAAGCGGGAGTGGGAAAAAAACGTCGGTTATTTCTACCTCACTAATTACTGCTATAACTCCGTTAATATTTGGAATTTCTAAATTTCCTTTGGAGCGTACATTATTGAGACATCAAACACTGAAAATATGCAAAAAAAAATCATTTTTTTTCAAAATTCTACACTAGAACACAGCCTTAAGACCTTTTTTGAAGTGATGACCAGAAACTTTTCGCCAACATTGTATAATGAGGATTTGAAAAAAAAAATATTCACAAAGTTATTGGATCACAAAATTCATACAGAATCAAGAAAAAAAAAAGATTGATGAAAATTGATCAATTTATTAAATCGCCGAAAATTTCGAGACTACATGATTTTTGATATCAAAAACATAATTATTTATTACTAAGACGAGAAAACGTCAATGAGTAATCGACATTATTATAGTTCTCCGATAATCAGTCCACTTTTTTTCGTGAAAAATCAATGGTTGAGTTTTTCGTCGCGCTTTAATTTTATCCGATAATCCGCTTTACCTCACTGATATCTGGCGAATGTCCAACCGTTAAATTGCATTAACTCTCGGGACAGTCTCGTAACAGTTGAGTTTATGAATTCTCGCACACTGAGATAATTTATGTCGCGTATTGAAAATCGATTTGAAGGGAAAAATAAACTCCTCCGTCGCACGGGCCCGAATGCATAACTTTTCGTTCAATTGGCCATTGTTTGCATTTTAGTTAATTTTTTTTTAACAGCACATTATTGTACCTTTCAATAAATAAAATGGTTCGAATAAAATGGTGCAAGTTTGAATGTGGCGAGACCGATATTTCGACAATTGGGCCTTGTTCAATGATCGCATCTTGGGCCTGCGCGCTATTCGATCATTTGAGCGATTTATTGTTAAAATTAGCCACGAAACATTGACGAGGATCAGAACGAAAATTATTAAAATGTGTTCGCGAAAGTATAAACCACCTGGGTCCGCTTATACGATCGCTCAATGTTTCATCCTCACGTTTTCTGCACAGAGCCATTCGTTTCAGTCCCAACGGGAAGGGATATGTATGGGTTATTCCATGTCGAATCGACCAAGAGTTGGAATCGACCCCCCTCAATTTCTATGAAATTTGCTCAGAAGTTTTTGTTTTCAATAAAACGGAGTTCTACCAATGGAAAAAAATGAAAAATTTTTTTTCAAAAGTTATGCGAAATTAAAAATTTCACAATTTTTCAAATCTTTCGTGTTTATTTTTCAAATATCTCGAAAACTATAGTTACGAAAAATCGTTTTGAATTCGTTTTGGAGAGTATACTTAGGGCTACGAAAAAAACATTCCGAATTTTTTTTTTTTCAATGATGAATTTTGAATTTTCAAAAATCGTGAAAATCCATTTCCATATTTTATTTTTGGTTCATTATTTTTTTATATAATACCTTGTACTGATGAAATTTCAATTAATAACAATTGAAAAAAAAAAAATTTGACCAAAATTCAAAAATTTATATTTTTTAAACAAAAACACACCATCCTGAAAATTTCAGTATCTTTTAAGATCAGTACAAGGTATTATATAAAAAAAATTAAACCAAAAATAAAATATGGAACTTGGATTTTGATAATTTTTGAAAATTCAAAGTTCTCCAAATTCATCATTTCTCAAAATTTGTTTTCGGAATATTTTTTTTTTCGTAGCCCCAAGTATACTCTTTAAAACGAATTCAGAACGATTTTTTGTAACTATGATAGTTTTCAAGATATTTCAAAAATAAACTTGAAAGATTTGAAAAATTGTGAAATTTTAAATTTTGCATAACTTTCGAAAAAAAAAATTTAATTTTTTTTCCTTTGGGAGAACTTCGTTTTATTAAAAACGAAAACTTCTGACCAAATTTTATCGAAATTGAAAGGGGTCGATTCCAACTCTTGGTCGATTTGAAATGAAATGACCCGTATATATGAAGTTCGTAAAGTTTTAAGGAGGTTTCACCGGGTCACGAAGCCCGAAGGATACGTTTTCTTTTTATTTTCTGCTCTTTCTCTCTCTCTCTCTCTTTTACTCCGCTATCTGCTCTATGTGATCCGGAGGGGGATCGTGAAATTTTTTGATAATCTACCTTTAACACTCCGTGGTCACCAGGGGTCAAAATGACCCCAGTGAAACTTTGAGGGAAAATTTAAATGAAGTATTTTTGGTATTTATTGTGTTTACTCCGAAATAGAGTTCCCTCAGCCCCTCTTCGAATGTTCAAATAAATAACTTTTTTGAAACGCCCACTACGGAGCTATTTTTTTCTCAAAAGTGCCATATCTCAAGAGAGTTATCGTAAAATTTTATGAAAAAACAATAAAAATTGCAAAAGTTATGATTTTTTTCGTAAAAAATGGTTTTTTTCGCGTATTCACTTGTTCTTGATTTTTTTTTCACCATCTTAAAAATAAAAATAAAAAATTCAGGCCGCATTGCATATTGAGGATGATTGAAAGTATAACCCTGATTTTTTAAAAGTCATTTTGAATAACACTCTGGATACGGCAAGCGCTCAAAGATGGCTGGGGACAGAATGACCCAGTACGACCACCGTGTTACGATTGGAATGTGTGCAAACTGAGTTCCTCGATTTTAAATTTATTCTCATTACATTCATCAGAGAACATCGTTAATTTTTTAGTTTTTATTCAACAATAGGCACAATTGTCTATTCTCGAATTCGAAGAATGGATTCTTCTAAATTTATCACTCTACTTTTTTAATCAAATGCTTCACAGCGTCAAATTTTCATTTCAAAACAAGATTGAAGCTTGAAATAAGCGTGCTTTAAAATAGACGAAAGGGAAAATATAAATGAGCGATGTCTGTGAAAGGTCTTGCAAGGCTTCAAGAAAAAATAAAATCTGTTCGCATCCAGAGGACGAAGTAAATTAATATAAAAGTGAAGACTCGAGGCGGTGTCCTTTTGTTCCTTGGGATAAAAATTCGTGCGAACAAATGGAATGGGTGTTCGTGAAAGCGAGAAAATTCTCAACCTCAAGATTTTATGCTCGGTCACAAAGACACAAAGGACAAAAACGGGGGAAAAGGAAAAACAAAGAAGAATCGTAATTTTTTGGACGCGAAAGAAAAATGGGATTCTGATAGGAGGGACTCGAAGATACTGCCTGAAGGGTTGGATTTTAGATTTCCCATTCGATACGTAAACTTCAAAGGTCACTGGAACACCATTTCTGAGAAAAAACTATTTCGAACAAAGGTGTTTTTATATCCAAGAGTTTTCATTCAATGCGGAAGAAAAATAAAAATTACAATTATGAAATCATAATTGTTCGAATAGAAAAAATAAAAAAATTCTTGACGTTATGCATAATTTATAAATGGGAACAATTTGGATCCTACAAGATTAAATCGAAATTATTATTATTAAAACATAATTGTAATTTTGATCAATTTTTTAAATATCAATAAATTGAATTTTAGTGAATGTAAGCAGTTTCAGTAAAATCACTAAAAAATTGCGAGAAAATAGCATTGCAGATTTATTGGAGTAAACTGAGCTTTTTTCGGCAGTAATTATTGCATTTATTTACAATAAGAAAAAAATAACATAAAAGATCGGACTAATTTTTCCAAGGACTTTTTTCCAAGCTTTTCAACGTAGAGTCTACATCGAAGTAGTTACTCCATCTGTGTAATCAAATATTTTCGATTGATATTGAACTGTGTTAATTATTGTCTTGTTAAGGGGGGAAAAGGGTCCGAGATACAACAAAGCATATTTTTGTGGTTTTTTTTCAGAGCACCTTATTTATCAATTTTTTTTTAATTTTTCCATTATTAAGTATTATTCTAAGAATATTTTGCTAAACTTTCATTTAAAAAATATTGAAAAATAAGCCAGTGGTGAGAATCGGGTCACCTCAAAAAAAAGTTTCCATGCAGTAGTCAGAATAACTCATGATTGCTTCATCGGAAATTAAAAAACCAAAAAGATTTCTTCAGTACATAAGTTTATCTTGGATTTGAACGAAGGAATTAACAAAACATTCATTTTTGAATTTTTGGTAAAGGGGCAATTAAAAAAATCTGATTTTTGCCAAAAATTGCTCTTTTTGTTCAATTTAAAAATAAGTTGTAATTGAAAAAAAAATTCTTCGTTCAAACTCGAAAAGTTTTGCTCCTTATGACTTCAAATTTTTTGACAATATTTCTTATAAATTGTAGTATCAGAAAAAAATCGATTTTCTGACCCTTTTCCCCCCTTAAGAGCAATGTGAATTTTTTTTCCAATTGTTTTACAATCATTTTCCCAAGTCCTCGGACAATCACAGACTGCGTTAACGTTGACCTAACCACATACGTTTCACCGCAGAATTGAGTTCGAAATAACCTCGTGGTTGCCTATTAAATGGTCTCGTTACGACGTGATCAACCCTCGGCGGCAAATAGGGGATGGTTAAATCGCCCCAAAACGAGCCCCTAGTTCTGAAATCCCCTTTTTGTTTGCAATCTTTCTCGCTAGTGGAAAAATACTCATTAAAGAGTGTCGGAAGGGAGCATTATGAAAGCATTATGAAAAAAAAAATGCAAGTCCCACGGTTCTGCAAATTGAACAAGAACTTATTCGGGACTTGAGACGGGACAATTCTAGAATTTTGTTGGATGGAGGAAGTGATGGAATCATTTTATAATTCTTTTTGCAATCAGAAAAAAAAAATTCCCGTAGAAAATTGCATATGACACTTGTTTCACAAAATTAAAGACTTGTAGACTTAATTTTCAATCGGATTAAAATATTTCCCATCGGTGGAGGCGCTAAATATTTCAATTCTCGTCTCTCTCCTTTTCTCTGTCTATTTTACTGTGCCTTTAAGGGGGGAAACCCATATTAATGGTCGAAGATGACGAGGAATTTCGGGATTTTTTTTCCAACGCAACTACTGACCCTATCGTTTCCAACTTTGAAGGCTATGTTATTGTACATTCGAAGACTTGAAAAACATTTTTTTGAGGTACCAGAGATTTTGATTAACTTTTAAACGCGATTTACTCGAAACTACATTTTCGCAATTTGCGGCAGCGATAAAAAAAAACTATTCATCCGATTCATTTAAATCAAATATTTTTAGACAGATGATTGCAAACCCTCGTAGATAAACCTCCATTATAAAAAAAAAAATTAATTCAACAATCATTTTTTGCATAAAAATGTTCGGTGAAAATTCGATCTTTTTTATCTGAGTGCCGCCATTATTACAATATTCAACTTTTGAAACTTTTTCTTGGTTTATCGACAGCGTACTTTCATATAGAATGTAATGGTTTCTGATTTTTTTGTTTCGAATGAAAAACAAAAAAACTACAGCTGCCGCAATTCGACATCGCGGAAAAAATTCGTTCAGCAACGATTGGTTGCAGACTCCTGATCAATACTTATTTTCGATTTAAAAAAATGTTTCTCAAGTCTTCGAATGTACAATAAAATAGCCTCCAAAGTTGAAAACGATTGGTCCGGTAGTTGCGTTGGAAAAAAATCCCGAAATTCCTCGTCATCTTCGACGATTTATATGGGTTTCCCCCCTTAAGGATGTTGAGTCCCTATGAAATCTTTTAATGTTAATTGTTCAATAAATAGCTTCTTAATCGTCGTGAAATTTTTACACGACCTCCTGAATACTTCATGTAAAAACATATTAAATTTTCAAAGTTCTATCATCATTACTTCAACCTCCTTAAGGGTTAAAATGAAAAATGATGAGAAATTTCTGAAAATTTGGTACGTTTTTGTATGAAGTATTTAAGAGGTCGTGTAAAAATTTTACGACGATTAGGAAGCTCGTTATTAAAATATCATCATTTTGTTAAGAACAATTTTTTAAACAAATAAAAAAAATATTTATCAATAAACTTCGTTTTGTTTCCGTTGCTTTCAATATAGGGTAGATATTAAAAAATTAAGAGGTCAAAAAAAAACTTATCGCAAAGTTATATCAGTTTCCATAAACTATACATTTAATTCAATTTAATTTGTTAATGTTAATTGATCGATAACGAGCTTCCTAATCGTCGTGAAATTTTTACACGACCTCTTAAATCATTCATCCAAAAACATGTTAAATTTTCAGAATTTTCTCATCATTTGCGATTTGGGACTCAAAATCCTTAAAAAGTCCTCGTCCAGATAATCATAATTATGAGTCCATTAGGGAAGTAATTCGCCGTGAAACGCTCTTTTAAGGTTGTTCAGAAGCAAATCACATTTAATGAGAAAATTCTGAAAATTTGGTATGTTTTTCAATGAAGTATTTAAGAGGTCGTGTAAAAATTTCACGACGATTTTGAAGCTTGTTATCGAACAATTAAGATTAACAAATTAAATTAAATTTAGTCTTATGAAAACTGATATAACTTTGCGATAAGTTCTTGTTTGACCTCTCAATTTTTTAAAATCCACAATATACTGAAAGCAACGGAAAAAAACGAAGTTTATTGATAAAAATTTTTTTTTTGTTTAAAAAATTGTTTTTAACAAAACATTAATTTCTTAATAACGAGCTTCCTAATCGTCGTGAAATTTTCACACGACCTCTTAAATACCTCATACAAAAACGTACCAAATTTTCAGAATTCTCTCATCATTTTTTATCTTAACCCTTAAGGAGGTTGAAGTAATGATGATAGAATTCTGAAAATTTGGTATGTTCTTGCATGAAGTATTCAGGAGGTCGTGTACAAATTTCACTACAATTGAGAAGCTTTTTATTGAACAATTAACATTCAAAGGTTTCATAGCTTCTAAACAACCTTAAATTGAGTTTCAGGTCGTCAGATGCAATTTTAAGGGTCTCCGATGATCCTTTATCTTTGCAAATATCCTTTACTACTGCACTGAGAAAGAGAGTGAGAGAAGCCTGAGGCATTTCAAGAGTCAAGAACAGGAAGTGGCGCAAAGTCAAAGACGCATCCGTTCGTCAAGATCCGGGAATCATCAAACGAACAACTGTTCTAGTTGTAAATCACATCTCCCACGAAACTAGGTCACACGATCCACAAGACATAGACATTGAGAGAAAGAGGAAAGTGAGCGAGATCGTTCGAAACTGCGAAAATTTGCCGTGCAAGAAAATACATCGCAATGACGACGGATAAATTAACATCAAAGAGTTTGAACCATAAATTATTAACAAAATATTCAAACTCATCAATGATTATTCAAGGGTCGATTTTCTGCCCTTTCGTGAAAGATTGATGACGATTGCACTCATAAAAGTCGTTTTACTTTAGCATGAGAAATTTTAGTTCGGGGACTTTTTTGACCTTCAGAAAAATCGGATTTCAAGAAATGGCACCAATTTTTCTCAACATAACAGAGGCTAGGTTTCATCAGCAAAGTATAATTGTCAATGCAGCTCGATTTACTCACGGATTTACTGTTTAAATTACGATTTGACGAAATTACGATTTGAAACTAAATTTTCGCCTTATTTTGACTTTTAGTTATGGAAACGTAACGCTCACTTCGTTTTACTCTTCTAGACAAAGGATTCAAAGTTCTCCATTTGCATTGAGAGTCAATAATACCCAGGAATTTTTATTTATTTTACTATGATGCGTCGGGGCGATTTTTTTTTCGACTCATTTTTTTTTCTCACTCCCCCACCTGAAATTTTGTTAGCTACGTCTGAAAAGAAATTCCCTGACAGTTTCAGACTTTAATATTAATATTAAGTATCTTCCCTTCGTGTGACAAGATTTTCCATCTAAAATACACGTAAATCAAAAAATTTTGTATTCGAAAGTCTATAACTCAGCGGCATTTTATGCTATCACATTGTTCCTGGTCACAATTTACGCAAAATTAAACGATCTTCAAAAGTGTCCTGAACAGCGTAGGTGTAACTTACACTGGTGAGATGGTACGGATCACTAAAGTTGATTTTTACCCGAAATTTTCGTTTTTTGCCGCCATCTCTGAAATGATTAACTTTACCGAAAAAATGTTGAAGAAAATTTTGTTGGAAATTTAATTTCCTACAAAAAAAGTATTCTGGACCTAATTGCTAAAGTTAATATTTCTTGAGATATTGAACCTTAACTTATTTGTGGTATATCTTGAAAATCGTTCAATTCTGCGTAAATCGCGACCAATTCTACAATTTTCTTTTAAATCAATTTTGAAATGGAATCTACCTTTTTTTAAAATTAATCTTTGAAAAAAATCTACAATGCTCTTTTGAATCAATCCTTTCAAAAACCGACCTTTTTGATCAATGTTTAAAAAAAAAGCGACCATTTTTTACCATCAATATTTTAAACCTACAAGTTTAAGGAAATCAATCTTTAAACAACTGCCATTTATTAAAATCAATCTTTTAAAAAAACTTACAATACTCTTTTGAAGCAAGCTTTAAAAAAAACCTACAATTTTCTTTTGAATGAATCTTTAAAAGAACACCTACAATTTTCTTCTGAACATACCATTTTTCAAAATTAATCTTTGAAAAAAAAATTTAATACTCTTTTGAATAAATCCTTAAAAGAAATCGACCTTTTTTTAATCAATCTTGTAAAAAAACCGCTCATTTTTTTAATCAATCTTTGAAAAAAACTAAAAAATTGATGGGATGAAATTTATCGAAATATCAAATCGAAACGAACTCCTAAGTGAAAACAAAAATTCAATCAAGCCCAAAAAAAAAGCTTTTTGATTTTTAAATTATCCGCCATATATTTTAACGTCGCAAATACCATTTTTATAGCTGAGAAAAAGCATGAGAATAAAAAAATACTTATGGGTCATTCTATGTCAAATCAATCAAGAGTTGGAATTGACCCCTTTCAATTTCGATGAAATTTGGTCAGAAGTTTTCGTTTTTAATAAAACGAAGTTCTACCGAAGGAAAAAAATTAAAAATTTTTTTTTCGAAAGTTATGCAAGATTCAAAATTTCACAATTTTTTTAATCTTTCAAGTTTATTTTCGAAATATCTCGAAAACTCTTATAGTTACGAAAAAATCGTTTCTGGTTCGTCTAGAGGAGTATACTTGTCGTTGAGAAAAAATTAATATTCCGAAATTTTTTTTTGAAAAATGATGAATTTGAAGAATTTTGAATTTTCAAAATCGTGAAAACCCAAGTTCTATATTTCATTTTTGGTTTTATTTTTTTTATATATTACCTTGTACTGATCTTAAAAGATCCTGAAATTTTCCGAGGTGTTTTTTTTTGTTTCAAAAATATAAATTTTTGAATTTTTAAAAATCGTGCAAATCCACGATCAACATTTAATTTTTGGTTAATTTTTTTTTATAGAATACCTTGTACTGATCTTAAAAGATCCTGAAACTTTCAGGACGGTCTGTTTTCGTTTCAAAAATATAAATTTTTGAATTTAGGTAAAAAAATTTTTTTTTTCAATTGTCATTGATTGAAATTTTTACTGCTCAAAATTACAGAATTACATGATTGCTTAACTTTACTTAACTTACAGGAAAAACAAAAAAAAATTTTACCAAAATTCAAAAATGTTTATTTTTGAAACAATAACACAGATCCTCAAAATTTCAGGATCATTCAAGATCAGTACAAGGTATTATATTTAAAAAATTGAACCGAAAATTTAATGTTTAAACACGCCGTGTTAGGCAGTGGTTGAAATTCGCAAGAAAAAGGGGGAGGCGGGCCGTAGCTTGCACAGCACCGAGCGCCAGCTCTGGGAAAAAACTCGAGGCCAAGTGCCGAGAAAAAAGGGGGGTGCGACGCTCCACGCGAGAACGACGAAAACATTCTTATAAAATCCAAAAAAAAAAAAAAGAATTTTCACCCACATGTTACAGAGGATATATAAAAAATAATGGCAAGAAATCTATGAAATCGGAATAAAATCAAACGTAAAATTGGATTAAATCGTGAAGTGAATATTAGCGGCGAGAGCGCCGCGATTCTCGCGCCTACAGCGCCACATTAGAACGCGTGAGAAGGAGAGAGAGACAAGAAAAAAAGTATGGCCGCCGAGAACTGGAGAATTCTGGGAACTGACGCGAGGACCGAGTTCCGAGAAAAGTGAGGGGGAACGGCAGCGAATATTTTCAATTTTCTACTTCGATGCACACGCGTGAGATATATTGAAACTCACTAAAGGAACGAATATATTTGAGAATAAGTAAGAATAGTGTGGCTGCTTTCGAAGTCAATGTTTATCTCTCTCTTCTCGATCGTAGGTTTTTATACGTAAATATGTATATATAAAAGATATTGCAGCAGGAAATGAATACATATATACCGTGTTATATCATAGAACAGTATATAATAAGTATCGTAAAAGACTCACCGATAATGTGTGATGAAAAATATCGAGCAGAGATACACAAGAATGAGGCCCGACGCACGACTCCGCCTGTGACGACGTCATACGAAGTATAGGAGAAGGGGGAGAAAGCACGCCGACAGGAACGGCCCTGGCGCCGTATCCGCGAAGCTTCTACTCGCGCTTTTTTCAGTAAAAAATTCCAACGGTCATTCGATTTTTGTTTTAGCACAGTCACTCACGCATTGTAGTTTTCTCACCTCTCGCGGCACGAATAAAAATGGAAAACGAAACAAGCTTTTTTTCGCGCAACATCGAATTTATTTTCCACACTTTTTTTCGCGCAAATCGGAATTTATTTTTCACTCTTTTTTCCCCCAACTCGACCGACGCCATGCGAGACGATGGGAGAAGGGGGAGAAAGCACTCCGACAAGAACGGCCCCAACGCCCCCGTTTTACGTTAACACTAATTGTTTTTTTTCTCGCGCCACGAATTAAAATAGAAAACAAAAAGAAACGAGCTTTATTTTCGCGCAACATCGAATGTATTTTGTACAGTTTTTTCGCGCGATTCCAAATTTATTCTCACTTTTTTCGCGAGACAAATTGCCGTGAAAAAAAAATCTAGACGCGCGTCAAAGTTATTATGGAAGGTTCTAATCACGATCGCGAGGCAAAAAAGAGGTCAATTGGGAAATTCGCGCGGTGTTTTCATATTTTGTATGAAAATGTTTATGGCTTTTACTACACTCGCTCGATCTGCCGCGGCTGGCACTTCCGGTTCACGCGTAACGGCTTTTCGCGAAGAGCTCCGACCTCGACCTCTCAGCTCGGCCGCTAACCGGAAACTGAAGTTCAGCGCGTGCGAGGCTCTGGCGCGGAGAGTAGGGATACCGCGTAGTGGGGGTAAGAGCGACCGGAACAGCCGGGAGCTGGCCCCAAACTACGAGGCAGTAGCGCCGCCGCCGTAACGGAAACGTAAATAGGAAACGCTTGTGTTTACAATTTTGCCAGCGTTAGTGGCGCCGAACTTGGCTCCGCGGTGTTTTGGAGAACTAATTAATCCGGGATCTAGATATATATGTCTCATTCCACGCCAACTCAACCTGGGTCTGACCCTTGACCTCTCGGATTTGGCTCGCGATTTTTGGCACCCAGTTTTTTTTATCAATTTTTTAGATTCAATTTGAATCTTCTAGAATTTTTTAAACGATTTCCTTGATCGACACAATTTAAAATTCTGAAAAAATTCTGGAAAACCAAAATTTTTAAGCTCAGAGCCGGAGTGGGGAGATTTTTTCTTCTTACTATTTTTAAGCTTTTTCCGAACAAAAACGTTAAAAAAAATAGAAGCGGGAGTTATTGTACTATGAATGGTTGCTGAAACATTTTTATTTTTATGTCATATCGGATTTTTGAAAAAAATTTCCGATTTTTCGATTTTTATTCATTTTTGCCTCTAAAAATTTGCAAAAATCAATGGTCAAACTTTAAAAATTCGCAAAAAATCGAAAAATTATCGGATTTAGATGCACTCCCCACTCCCCACACCCCCTCCCGCCCCACAAGGTCACGAGGGTTCACTGCGCACACATTTTTACCGTATTTTGCTGCTCGTCCAAAGTAGCCCCAAAAACCAACAAATTAACCCCCAAAGTCAAAGTAGCCCCGTTTTACGGTACTTTCCAGCGTGAATTGTTGAATTCATTTTGAACAGTTTTCGATACTTTTTGGTTTCCCGGACGAAAAATAAACGCCCTGACAATGAGAATCCGTGATTCCGTTTTCCACCGCGTTTCGAGCTCATTTGTGCACATACGTGAGCATCAACGAGCCCATATTACGTTTTCTACGTTCTCAGCGCGTTCGGCGACCGTCGTCACTCCGGATTCCCTCTTGCCAACGTACCCGGCTTTAACGTCCATTATAATATTTATGAATGCAGATGCAATCTTCGCGTGTATGCCACGACACGTACTCATCACCCGTCCGACCGAATAAACCATGATTCATGTGCCCAAAGCTCAGCCGCGGTCGACAGTCGCGACAAGACGCCATTTTTTTCAATTTTTTACTTCACACAAAGAGCGAAGAGGGAGGGCATCAAAATCGAACAGAAGGAATTGTCCTCTGACGAACTCCTTTTATCGTGGACACAAGAGTCATTTTATCCTGAAGGGGATGATTCGACCGGAAGGACCCGCCGATTCAACTGGAAGAACTTAACTGGAAGCGAATGGATACTCGAGTGAGGTTTCGCACGGGACAGCAAGATTTTTCTTTGGGGCTCCTAACCTAGAAGTAACGGAGCGGCAAACCCTTGAGAAGAAGATGCGAATTGGATGGGGAGACGCATTCCGGCGAAGGTTTTGAAATCGCAGTTTCAAGACCCTCTGCCTGTGTCTAAGATAGCATATATATATGGGGCGTTCCACACCAAACCGGACACCATTTAGTATTTGCATCTCCGATTTTTTTCAAAATTTTTTATGTTTTAGTATTGGTTGAAAGAGGTCTTTATGATTTTTTTCATTTTTTTTTGTCGAGCCGTTTTCAAGATACAGATTTTTCAACAAATATGTTTCTTTTTTTTTTTTTATAAACGTCCATAACTTCGCGAAAAATGGGCCAAATAGGACGTTTTTTTCGAAATTTTTGTTTTTGAACGTACTTTTTATAAAAAATATCGACAAAAAATTTCAAACCGTATTTCAAAAATAATCAAATAGCAATTAATGCGGTAATCATATATTGTTGTATATTCAAATAAAAATTATCGGTCATCGTTCATTTAATGATCAAGATATATCTATTTTATTTAAAAAAGATGAATATTCATTTCCAACACGGATAACTAAAATATGGAAATTGAAAAATCGAAAAAAAATTACCTAGTTAAGCATAAAAGTTGTGAATTAAGTGACGGTTTTTCACAAAAAAGTTCTAAGAAAATCGATCCGTACGTGTTTTTTGTAAATCAACAATTTATATTTAAAACTTAAAAATCTCATGGAAATACGGTTCGAAATTTTTTTTCAATATTTTTCATAAAAATTACGTTCAAAGATAAAAATTTTGAAAAAAAACGTCCTATTTGGTCCATTTTTCGCGAAGTTATGGACGTTTACAAAAAAAAAGAAACATATTTTTTGAAAAATTTATATCTTGAAGACGGATCGACAAAAAAAAATGAAAAAATCATAGAGGCCTCTTTCAACCAATACTAAAACATAAAAAAATTTGAAAAAATCGGAGATGCAAAAGCTAAATGCCGTCCGGTTTGGTGTGGAACGCCCCATATATATATATATATATATATATATATATATATATATATATATATATATATATATATATATATATATATATATATATATGGGTTATTTTGAGTGCAATTGATTGATGCTTTACCTTCCATCTCTTAGATTTTAAGAGGTTTTGCGAGAAATGGTCTCTTGATCCACAAAGTTGTCTTCATACTTTTGCGGTATTAAGACCTCTCCCCTGAATTGTTCAGCCAGTAAAAAGCATTTTACGTCAATTTGGTAAAGTCTATTCGGCAGAATTTGCCTCCTCATTTCATAATTCTCATGAAATGGCGACAATTATTAGAGCAAAAATTTTAATGGATCGAATTTATAATGGATGATGATTTTGTAATCCTAGGAGAATTTTATTTCTGATATAATTTTAGAAATTTTTGAAATTATACCGCGAGGAAAATTTATCCTGATTTTAGTTGAGACTCTGAGAATTAAGAATTAAGGATCGACTATTAAATTTTCATGAATTTATTTCAAAAGCATTTTATCAGATGGGCTCTAAAAAATGACTGGAAAAAATCGATAAAACTTTTAGGACGATTTTTTGGAAGAGTATTTTTTGTAGCATATTCCAAAATCGTCTGACTGGTCGATTTTACATGGAATGCCCCGTGTAAGTGTATTCTTAGCCAGAGGATAAATGGGGCGACGTTATACCCGACGGGAGTGTCCAACTTCTTTTGGCTTTTTTCTTCTTTGCCCGTCGATAATCGAGGATAAGAAATAAATCTTCACGTCTGTGCAAAGACCGTCTTGTATGACTTCGCGCTTTTGCGACTCTTATCCGCGGCAAACTCGCGAAAATTCTTTGTTCCCATTGGCACCACTGGCTTTTCCATTGTGAACGACTTTGTACTATGAGAATGAAGCGAGAAATGTCAATGCTGACGCAGGAACGTCCCTGCATCATCCTTAATGACTCATCGATTTTTCTGTGCAATCAGGGTTTTTTTTAAGGATTTCGTGACAGTTAAGAATTTGGGCAAAATATGAAGGATAGAAAAAAAACTTGCAAATTCGAAAAAAAAAATATGAGAAAGTGATGTGCAAATTTAGAATTTGCAAGTTTTTTCAAATTTTTCAAAAAACCTTCCAAAATTTGTTTTCCAAAAACAAAGCTTCCGCTATTAGGAAGCAAAATTAAACTAAATTATCAGTGCTTAAAATTGTCCTTGGTCCATAGTCCAAAATTGTGCAGAAATTTGTTGAAATTTCCGTACTTCGTGATACAATAAAAATCTAAAAAAAATCAGCAACATTTGGCATGCTATAAACGACAATGATTGACAATAATTATTGATCAATAATAATTATCGATCATTGTTTATCATTGCCTTATAAATTGTTTAAACAATTATTTAAACAATTTGTTAATTACTTTTGGGCAATATTATTATTTATAATTGTTGTTTATAGCATGTCAAATGTTGCTGAATTTTCTCAGATTTTTATTGTATCATGAAGTACGGAAATTTCGATCAGATATCATTTTTCGCTGTGACATTTTCTTTTAAACTCTATAGTTTTTGAGTTACGTTGCATCTTTCAAAATTTTTCTTTTTTAGTCAAAAGTGAAATAACTTTGGGAGGAAAAATCGTACAAAAATTTTGAAAATCGTACAGAAAAAAACGAAAATGGAGCGTCTGCTAACCCTTTCAAATTTACCGTAGATAAAAAAGACGAAAAAAATGTCCTTAAGTTATGCGCCCAATCCGCGATGGTCGAAAAAAGGCCAAAAAACGGTGACGTACAAAAATGCGTACCGGATCGAAAAAAAAATATTTAAAGAAAATCAAAATAAAGCTGAATTCCTTCATGTCGAAACGCTTTTTTTAAAATTCGATTATCTTTTTTTTTGACGGAGTTATGCAACCTTTAGTGCGGCAAGAAATATCGACAGGTGTATCCAAACTTTTGAGCGAGGGTGTATATACATTAGGGTGGTCCTTATCCAGGGCTCGGACGAATTTCCTATCAGATGCCCTCCAAATCGACTCCAAATAATTCAAAAACAATACCCTAATTTTTTCAGAAAAATTACGAAACATTCATTATTTTCAAAATGGGCAAATCTACCCTCATTTTGGGTGGGGTAAGAGTTTAGATAAAAATCTGAAAAAACTAGGGTATTGTTTTTCAATTATTTGGAGTCGATTTGGGGGGCGTCTGATAGATAATTCGTCCGAGCCCTAAATAGGAACCACCCCAATATACATATATTATATATTATTTAATCCCAGCGGAATTGTGAATTCGTTCGGAAATGTCGAATCCAGAATCGCTATGTTTTCATGTGCATCTCGAATAAGAACGCCGATATAGTGAGAATCCTAAACGGGAATAACGATGGCGCTGGCATCGAGATACAGGCGGGACCAGATATCGATGATATTAATTGCAATCGGAGAGTGTGCGAATTCTATAAGAGCATCAGGTTCGAACAGAAATCAGGAGAGAGACAGGGAAAGTGGACAAAAGCTTTTTAGTCCTATATACATATCGGAGAATCGATTATCCGTTTCTACCACGATGCGACGAATTAATTTTGTCCCCTCCAACGCTCGCGCAATTTCATATCCTCGTGCAATCTCCTTTTTTTTCTCTCTCCTGATCGGCTTATCACATGAAATTACATACGTACTCGTAGATTAAAAGGCAATCTCTCGGATCGACCCAATTTTTTGTGTTTTTCATTTGTCGCATCTTCTCACAATAGCATTGACAATGTGAGGGGCCGAATGAGGCCGATCAATTAATCAATCTGGATCAATCGAAAAGCGTTGTAATTATTTATAAGCACAGGAGATTTTCCCTACAACGCATTATTGAATTGCACATTCAGCCATCTCTGTTTATTCTCTCAGACGAAAAAAAAAAATGGGCAAAAAAAATTTGATGTAATTCGTTTCCCTTGCCTTTTCCCTCCCGAGAGCGCTTATACCAACGTCAAATATGATTATCTTCGAAGGAACGACTCCGAGGGCGTAGTTTAATATGCAAAGTGCTGGCTATATACTCGTCCTTGGATTATACGACGTGCATGGCATCGGCACAGAAGCATTGAGAAAACTTTTCAGCATCTTGTTGGTCGAAGGTAATACGCATAACCAGGGAGCTCTCTTTGGTCTGTAATATCTTTTAAGAAAAAATTCTGATTTTTTCCAGAACTTTTGTGACTTACAGATGGATAATATCCCGTGTAGAAATTTTGGTGGGGAAAAACTTCTGCCCCTGACTTGCCCTCCCTAACTAATGTAGGGAAATGATCCGCTCATCCTAACAGGCCCTGTTTAGCCATGTAACACCTGGCTGGCCATTTTCGGATCCGGCGATCATGATCAGGCCCCTATGACGATATGATCCGGCCCTAGCAGATCCTGATCAGGCCCCTAAGATTTTTAGAATCATGCCCTTAAAGGCCCTGATCACGGTCGCGATCATACACCGAAGCGCTTTTTAAACAATTCGTTTTTACGAGGTACTCCTTTTTCAATGTATGCATCTTATTATTTATTTCGAGGCAACCCTTTCTTAGGGTACACTTTTCTTTTGGCAATCCTCGAAGAGAATATTAGATTCCGAGTGAACGGAAATTCTCTACGAGAATTAAATAAATAAGTACAATTACATAAGACGGCGGGAACTCCTTGTATGGATTCTTCCGACACCGACTTCTGCTAACATCCGTGCTCGCACCCGTCTATATAAGCATACTGAACACATTATCCGTATGCGAGTTCAACGGTTGCTGTCCTGTGCCATCTCGCGCCAAGTCTCGGAACTAACGCGATGCGGTTCGTCGTGATAATAATAATAATCCTCTGCCTACGTAACGAACTTGTGACAGGCGCACAATTGCTTGTTATTCTCGCGGGATAAAAGTAAATAATAATTAAATAATAATAATAATAATAATAATAATAATAATAAACGAGGCAATGATTGTTATTTATTATTATTATTATTATTATTATTATTATTATTATTATTATTATTATTATTATTATTATTATACTACTGAAAGCCGATATACAAATAATTTTATTTTAATAAATACTCAGGGCAATCCAATAGTTTTCACATCAGAGCCCTGCCAGGGTAATAAAATAAAAATATTTTTTGCTTAAAAGTGTAAAAATAACGTCGTCGGAAACTGTTCATATTCTGATCATGCAGGGCACTGGTAATAAGTGATTATTTCAATGTAATAACTAGGGACCAGGTCGTTAAGTTCCATGTCAGGGCCCTGCCAGGAAAATCGGATCAGGCAGGGCGGATCAGGGGCAAGAATCAACTAATGGTTGCCCTATCACATTTCTACACGGTATGCGACAGGGATGCGAAAAGGGCTCGTCCTGAATTCTACACCGAGAAAAAAGATCTAGTCGTAGGTACTATAATCGTTTATTTGATTATTTTTTTAGTTACTTTAAAGAAAATTTTCTTTCCATCCAATTTTGGGCGATATTTACTTCCACTAGATATTTATTTGAATTCCCTGTCATCGAGAAACAGGCGTTGAAGAAAAATTCTATTCGTTGTTACTAAATACTTATTCACCCGTAAGGTAAATGTCCCAATTATTGAACAGCTAATAGGATCTGGGGATTGAATTCGGTGAGAAAAAAATATAAAATCAAGAAAAAAACCATTGCTTTCATGTTCAAATGATACTTTGATATTTGTACTTTCGAAAAATCACCGTTTAAATTATTTTTTAATTATTTCGAATGAAAAAAAAAGAACAACAATGTGAAACATGCAAATGTCCCAATTATTGAATACTGGAAGTGCCTGGGTCCCTAATATTGAACAGGCATGTCCCAGTTATTGAATACTCTCGAGAATTCTTTTTGCGCTCTGAAAATATTATTTTGGGTACAATATTAAGAAATAAAAGCAAAATCAAACACTTGAATAATCTTTTGTTAATCATGTAAAAATACAAAAATACATATTCAGTCTCTTTTGACAGGTTTTTGGTTCATTCGCATTTGGTTCATTTTTGCTTTTCAACTCGAACTTTATTTTATTTTTACTTTCAGCTTCCTCGTTTTTATGTTCTGTTTTTGTTTGATTTTGTCGCAGCTTTCTTGTTTTTCGACTGAAATATCGGAGAGCAAAAAATATTGAACATTACATTCGTATTTTTAGGTTACATTTAGGTTATATTCCCTTTTTACTTTTCTTTTTATGTTTATTGCACGAAAATACAAATAAAAATCATATTTGACGATCTTAGAGTTATTATTAAAAGAATAAAGGTAAGTTTATTCAGGAACTTACAGTTTTTGTTTGAATAAATCCGATTCACACAATCTGTCACACGTTAACTGTCTCGATGTTTTGATGGGTTTAATAACGCCATCTTGCAAAACAATTTTTTTTTGCAAAAAATTTTGCGAAAAATTTTCTTGTTGCAAAACAATTTTCAAGCAAATTTTTTATAAAAATTTTGCGAAACAATATTTTTGCAAAAAATTTGCAATTTTTGTGTGATAATATTGCATTGTCATCCGATTTATATATAAATGACAAATTTTAACTCAATCGGAGACCGGAAATTGGGTCAAATTTAACTTGCAAGATTTGATTACAGATAGACAAACACCGGGACAGGTAAAACTAAATAGAAGCTTGTAAAAATAAGTTAGGATAGAAAAAAAGCTTATTCATGATTCAACGAGGACAAAAGAAGGGCCTGAAACAGAGGCACATTTTCATCTCTACCAGTGACAACTCTACCGTAAACTATACTGCATCAAAATACAACCCCCAACTCTTTTATAGCTTCCACAAAAATGGCTCTGAGAAATATTAAAAATATCTGACGCTGGAAACAAGAATTCGGACATAACTCTACCGAATAACAGACTCAAAACTTGACAACTGTACCGAGCGAAAATGCTCGCCATAATCTCTGTCAAAAAACATTTCAATAGCAAAATAAGCCTCCCGAAATGTGTCTCACTTTCAACGACCTCTCTGGGAATCTATCTGTTGATTTCCGAGAGACTTGATATTCGGTAGAGTTGTTTTCAGAGCTCTATAATCCGGTAGAGATGTTATTTCTAAATATTCCGTAGAATATTTTTAAAAATTTTTTTTTGAACATCTCTACCGGATTATAGAGCTCTGAGCATGACTCTACCGAATAAACATTCTGTAGAATATTGAAAAAAATATTTGAAAAATATTTGAACATCTCTACCGGATTATAGAGCTTTGAAAACAACTCTACCGAATAAATACCATATTTGTATAATTCATCTTAACCTTGGCACAGTTGTTATTTGGAAGAGTTTTAATCGGTAGAGTTGTGAATGTGCTTAAGCAACCTGCAAATAAAATGGGTCATTTATGGCTGATGGGAGTCCACTTCACGAGTTAAGCTCATTTACAAAACACAAAAATATGCTCTAAAAATACTAACACAATTTGTATTCCAATATTCTTAAATCATAAATATGGAAAACAGATTTTGAAACCACGGAAGTAAGATCCGATGGTGGAGTTCAAGTAACTCGTGAAAATGTAAATTGATATCGTAATCAACGCGATGAAGTCACGGTGAAGCATAACTGTTGAGGAAGAAAAGAGCCGAGACAAGAGCGAGGGTCTTCACTTTGGACTATCACGGGCTCTGCTCTTCTTTTGAAAGTCCATTGTTCGAAATCTGATCGAAAAGACCGGCTGTGAGGATATATATGAGGAGTTCTTTTTCAACCGGGCCACTTTTTTTTCACCCTCTCCAATTTTTTTCAAAATCTGCCAGTTTGAAATATCAGTCAAAAGGAACGTCTGTGATTTTTTTTAGATTTTTTTAGGCGTCCGTTCAGGATTTTCAATTTTTCATTACGAACACTGTATCTAAAAAAATATTCATCAAACAAAAAAAAAACATAAGAATAAAAACTTTTTTATTTTTTCCACTTTATGGAAAAAAATAAAAATCATAATTTTTCTGCATTGAAAAATGGAAATTTGGCAAAAAAATGAGAATAAGATTTTTTTAAACCTACTATCACACCTTCGATTTCGGTACAAATTTTACAGAATATTTGTGATTGGGTAAAGAGTCTGCGAAAAAAATTTCGGAATGTCACCTGCAATGGTTACGATGAAAAAAAATAGAAACCCTGTGAAATCTATATGCGGTTATGAGATTTCGCAGGGTTTTTATTTTTTTTTCATCGTAACTATCGCAGGTGCCATTCTGAAATTTTCTTCGCACACTCTTTACCCAATGACAGACATCCTGTAAAATTTGTACCGAAATCGAAAGTGTGTTATTGGGTTAAAAAAAATGTATTCTCATTCTTTTGCCAAATTTCAATTTTCTCAATGTAGAAAAATTATGATTTTAATTCTTTTCGATAAAGTGGGAAAAATAAATCAGTTTTTATTCTTATGTTTTTTTTCGTTTGATGAATATTTTTTGAGATGCAGTTTTTGTGGTGAAAAATTGAAAATCTTGAACGGACGCCTAAAAAAATCTTTAAAAAATCACAGACGTTCCTTTTGACTAATATTTCAAACTGGCAGATTTTGAAAAAAATTGGAGAGGGTGAGAAAAAAAAGTGGCCCGGTTAAAAAAGAACTCCTCATATACCGGTGATAAGGAACAGTGGGAGGCGCTGAAACGAAACTGCGAGAAAGGATGAACTTTTCATACCGTCGTCCAACGTTACCGTCCGAGTTCATCTCGACTAAGGGAACAAAAGTGTCATCACGGACGACGGAAGCAAGGAGAGTTTTCGTCGAACTTTGCGGTGTCTTCTTTAATTTGGATCATCATTTTCCTCCGACCTGGTATTTCGATCTAGTCTGTGCCTTCCCCGAGGACTTTTTGCCTTTTCTCCTTCAACGTCTCGTCATTCCAGTCTCTCTCTTTCGGTCTGTTCCCCGATTTTTATACTCACCAAAGGTATTTCTTTCAATTTCTATTTGTAAATTATCGCTCTATCGTCGAAAGAGAGACTTCCCTCGTTGATTTCCCGATCAGACGATGGCGTCGGGTCACAGTTTCCGGCGACTTTGACAATCTTCATTGTGAAGCACAACAGTGACAAACGGAGACATTGTATAACGAAAGTCTTCACATAATACTGGTGAGACACGATGGCCTTTTTAAGGTCTTTCGTAGGAATTTAGAGAAGGTTGAAATAGTTTTGGGACATGAGTCCGTAAAATCTTCGACGATGTGAGAAATGAACTGATTTTAATGGATGCTCTTCCTCACATAGAAATAACACGTTGATAAGACTATTTAGTTACTTTTGGGCATGGTTGCAAATAATGCATTACTCTTTTTAATGTATTTGTATTTTCATTAACCAGCCCATTACAATGTAGTGTGTAATAGAAAAAATTTCCATTACCCATTGCAATGTAATGTGTAATGGACAAAACTATGATTGCAATTTTGGGAATGGAAAAATATAGATGAATAAATTATTGCAATTTTGCATTACATTTTATTGACTTAGGACTTAGATTTTCAGGTACCTTAAATTCTAAAAAGCATCTATATTATAATTCTAATTCTAAAAAGGATTTATATTATAATTATAAAAAGCATCTATATTATAAATGCTTTTTAGAATTTAAGGTGCCTGAAAATCTAAGTCCTAAGTCAATAAAATGTAATGCAAAATTGCAATAATTTATTCATCTATATTTTTCCATTCCCAAAATTGCAATAAAAGTTTTGTCCATTACACATTACATTGCAATGGGTAATGGAAATTTATTCTATTACACACTACATTGTAATGGACAGGGTTGCAAATAATGTATTACTTTTTTTATTGCATTTGCATTTTCATTAACCATTAAAATTGTATGGTTAATGGAAATAATTTTCACTGACCATTAACCATTAAATGTTAATGGTTAATGGTTAATGGAAAATATTTCCATTAACCATTCAATTTTAATGGTTAATGGAAATTATTTTCATTAGCCATTAGATAAGTAATGATTAATGCATTAATTTTTCATTAAAAATTTCGCAACCCTGCTTTTGGGGCATTCAATGTCAAATCGACCACTTTTAAACTCGAACCCTTTCGATTTGGCTGAAATTTTGTTTTCCTTTTCTACCCCATTAAAAACATTTTTCAGGAAATTTTCGATTTTTTCTTACCCAATAACAAAAACTTTTCTTTTCAAATAGCTATAACTTCTTCAAAAATTGACTAACTAGGACGTTTCCTTTCAAAAAATTTTCTTCTTTAAATGCACTTTCCGAAAAAAAATACAAAAAACATTCAAGATATTGAAATCTATGAAGTTTTTCACTTTTTCGAGACAAATCATCTTTTTCTCGAAGTTGACCATTTTCGATTTTTTTTTTTTACTTAAAAAATACTTTTGATCAATTCCGGAACAAATGCCGCTCAACATAGAGTGGGTCGACATGTTTTTTTTATCGATCGAAAAAAAAATGTTCCCAGCTGAGCTTATTTCACAAAATATCACTCTGGATATTTTTAAGGATTTATAAAGGATCTCAGAGTTTGAAAAATTAAGAAGAAAAAAAAATTGAAAGTGGTAATTCTCGAAAAAAAAATTTTTTTTTTCAAAGAAGTGAAAAAAAATAGCAGAACATGTCGGCCCACTCCATGTTGAGCAGCATTCTTTCCGGAATTGATCAAAGTATTTTTTGAGTGAAAAAAAAAATTGAAAATGGCCAACTTCGATAAAAAGATGATTTTTCTCGACAAAGTGAAAAACTTCATAGATTTTAATATCTTCAAGTTTTTTTGCATTTTTTTTCGGAAAGTACATTCAAAGACAAAAATTTAGGATAAAAAATGTCCCAGTCAATATTCGAAGAAGTTACAGCTATTTGAAAAAAAAGTTTTTTTTTGTTGGGTAAAAAAATTTGAAAATTTTCTGAAAAATGTTTTTAATGGGGGTAGGAGAGGAAAAAAAAATTAGTCAAATCGAAAGAGGTCGGGTCAAAAGTGGTCGATTGGACATGGAATGACCCTTTTATACTGACACTTCCGGGTTTGTTGCATTCTTAACAAAAGGAGGGTTCTAAAATCTTCCTCTCTATTAGCAAGAAGCTTTCACACTTTTTGCTTCCTCATAGAGATTTGTAAATAAGAAAAAATCCTGAGAAAGCGATGTGCAAATTTCGAGTTTGTTTTTCAACAATTTCGTCGATATGGAAAAAAAAAAATTTTACACCCAACTTCAAGTACCGAAGGGTCCATTTTCGTGACTTTGATTCTTGAAAAATCGTCACCAAGAGACTCATGAACTATGAAATAATTCGTCAAGATCGTGACGACGTTCTCATCGCTTTTTCAATTTCCCCTCGGCGACCTTTCACGTCACATAAATTTGACATATAAACTGCCGAATGATAAATATAACCCCCGAGCTTGCGAGGCTTTCACATGCCTGAAGTATGCAGTAGCCAAATAGTCTATGGTACTAAAACGCCGAGACCTATAGATATCCGTTCCATGAGAGTGCGTTTTCAAGTGCCATGAAAGCCCTCTCTCTCCCTCTCACTTTCTTCGTCCCTATCGCAGCTATTTCGTGCTATATGGAAGGTGCCAGTGAGAAAGAGGGTGAGAGTTAAAAGGTCGTTGGTTTCGCTTGCCGATCACGAAGCACACGCCAAATATATCACCATTCTAATATCGATCGGAATTTCTGAAGACGTGGAAAAGAGAGCGATGGATCCCAGATTAGAAAAGTTTGACGTGACATTTGAGTAGGGACTTTGTGCCACATTACAGTGAATCGTGTTTGTCGAAAGAAAATTATTTTATTTGAAATATCAATGCAATTAATATATACGATTATATTGTTAATTACACAGCCATACAAAAAGAAAAAAAATTCGGCCTGGGGGTCTGACTATGTACACTGTATGTTTTTGGGGTCGCTCAATCCGAATACGAGGTTGGTTCAACCCCAGCACTTCAGGGTTTAGCTATAACCTCAAAAACACTCCAAAATTAAGTTGTTTTTCAAATATCTCGAAAACTATTACAGTTACGAAAAAATCGTTCTGGATTCGTCTTCATGAGTATACTTGTGGCTACTAAAAAAAAAATATTGCGAATTTTTTTTTTGAAAAATGACAAATGTGGAGGATTTTGAATTTTTATAAATCTTTTTTTTTTATATATTACCTTGTGCTGATCTTAGAAGATCCTGAAGTTTTCAGAAAGGTGTTTTTTGTTTTTTCAAAACCATTAATTTTTTAACTTTAAAAAATCGTGTAAATACACGATCAACATTAAATTTTTGCTTATATAATACCTTGGACTGATCTTAAAAGATCCTGAAATGTTCAGGATGGTGTTTTTCTGTTTCAAAAATCAAAAGATCCTGAAGATTCCAGGATCTTTAAAGATCACCCCAAGGTATTATATAAAAAAAATAAAAAATTCAATGCTGATCGTGGATTTACACGATTTTTAAAAATTGAAAAATTCATATTTTTGAAAAAACGAAAACACCTTTCTGAAAATTTCAGACTCTTTTAAGATCAGTACAAGGTATTAGATAAAAAAAATTGAACCGAAAGTTTAATGTTGATCGTAGATTTGCACGATTTTTAAGAATTCAAATTTACCAAATTCATGATTTCTCAAAAAAAAATTTGGAATATATTTATTTTCGTAGCCACAAGTATACTCTTCAAGACGAACCCAGAACAATTTTTTCGTAACTATAATAGTTTTCGAGATATTTAAAAAACAACTTAATTTTGGAGTGTTTTTGAGGTTATAGCTAAACCCTGACGTGCTGGGGTTAAACCAACCTCGGATTCGGATTCAGCGACCCCAAAAATATACAGTATTACATAGTCAGAACCCCAGGCCGAAATTTTTTCAAAATGTTGTGTGGCTGTGTTATTATTAGTAGGTCATTCCATGTCAAATCGACCATGTCAAATCGACCAAATTTCGTCAGAAGTTTTCGTTTTTAATAAAACGAAATTCTACCAAAGAAAAAAAGAATTTTCAATTTTTTTTTCGAAAGTTTTGCAAGATTGAAAATTTCACTATTGTTTATATCTTCCAAGTTTATTTTTTAAATATCTCGAAAACTATTATAGTTACGGAAATATCATTTTAGGTTCGTCTTAAAGAGTATACTTGTGACTAGGAAAAAAAATATTCCGAAATTTTTTTGAAAAATAATGAATTTGGAGAATTTTGAATTTTGAAAAATCGTTAAAATCCAAGTTCCGTATTCAATTTTTGGTTCCATTTTTTCTTATATAATACCTTGTACTGATCTTAAAAGATCCTGAAATTTTCAAGATGGTGTTTTTTTGTTTATTTTATTATTTTTTAATTTTTTTGTTTGTTTATTTGTCGATTCCAACTCTTGGTCTATTTGACATGGAACGACCCTAATATATACGAAATATCAATACAATTGCAGAGTGGATTATTGCACTGATAATCCGTCGAAGCTTTTAAGCTCATATCAATTTCCTCTTCATATTTTCTAATCTCAAAAGTTTCAGTCAATCATGAATCAAAACGAATATTAGTCATCCATCAAATCATAGAAACTTTCAAGTTCTCACATAAATTAAAAAAAAGCTCCCTTAATATTTTTAATTCCAGGAATCTTTAATTAGTCGTATATCACAAATGATGGAATTTAAATCATGAATAAAAATGAATATCATTCAACTAATAAATCAGTGAAACTTTGATGTTATTTTAATACACAAATTGTAACTCAATATTTTTAACTTCTACACCGAGAGTAATGGTTCATTTGCCTAAATTAAATTTATTCGAAACAAATAAATTTTTATTAAAATAACTTCTTATAGATTATTTATTAGGCCTCTATGAAAATAAATGAGAAAAATTCATTTGACTTGATACATCAGAAAAATGAACCTTTTTTTCGGGCAACAGAAGTTTGATCAGTTCGCGAATCAACAACATATGAATTATAAATAAAAGAGGAGTTTGAAAAAGCAAGACTGACTGATGGAACAATCGTTGATGAAATTTTCACGCGGTGAAAAAAAACTTTCGCGTGTCTCCATTTAACCTGGACAGGTTAATCTTTACCCACTTTGTAACCATACCCCTTCAACCCCCAGGAAAAACACCCCCTCAACATTATTCTCCAATTGTCGGATCGCCCTTTGACTACAAATCGAAGCGCTTTCGAATTTAGGGTGATCCTTTCATTAACCGGACCAATTTAGACAAATACCTCTGTTGGACATGTCAATTTTTGAATTTGCATATTTTTTTCTTCATTGTCAAAAATTGTCTTTTAGTTGAGCTTATTATTGATCAGGATTCGATAATCTTTTTTATAAAGATGTGACAGAGTTTGTAATTTTTATCTGAAATAAGTAATTTATTTATTATATTAATATTAGGTTTTCTGTTCAAAGTTGGAAAAAAAAACTAGCAGTCCATTTGTTAAATATAATATTATGTTAAAAAATATTAATATTTTTTTTCAAGTTCGAAACTCACGTCCTTGACTTGTTAAAAAAAATTCCTGCTACATTTTTTTCCAATTCGTTCTATTCTCTTAATTTCAGCTTTGATGAACATATGATTGAGATATGGGAAATGATTATCCGTCATTAATGCCGAGCCTGAAACGAGTGGTAATTTATTATCGAGCCAAATAAGCACTGAGTCAAAATCAGAGCGTATCTCTGTCGGTGCGATGTTCAATCGAAAGACTCGAAATAGATTTTCGCGTCGCGATAATTGGCGCTCGGTAGTTGAGGCTTCAATCTACGAGGACCAAACTGACCAACAAACCACGGTAACGATCGAAGTTGGTGTACCCGTTGTGCGCCGAAAATCAATAATTTCGCCCGCGTCCGATTACTCCACTGATCGGAATTTCGGGTGGGAGTCGAAAAACCTAAAGATCAAAATTCATAATGACCGAAATTCAGAAAATCGGATATCCGAATCCCATTACCAACGAATAGTCTATCAATCATAATTTAAAATTCCAAAAAAACATAATGTTATATTACTTTTTCATAATTTATGCAAATATGCAAAGCATGTTTATACCGAAAAGTTTTTTTCAGATTTGAAATCAGCAAACATAGCTAAATGCAAATTGTATGACAACAGCAGATTCATATTCCAAAATATCTCATTTCCAAACAGGCATTATCACGATGGCGAAAAATTTCGAACATCAATCTATCGATACTAAAAGATCAGATAGTTCAAAATACAGAAACTGAAAATCCCGAAATATAACCCCAATTAATGCCACCAGAAATGGGGTGGGGATCGAAGAGTCGACTAACCAATATTTCGAACGGCCGAAATCCCGAGTTTCACGATTACGAGCGTTCGAATAACGAAGCACCGAAATCCCGAACGCCAGAAAAGCGAAAGCGGAGAGAGCCGCCCCATGCGTAAGAGAGAGAGAGATGCGCCTCCTCTCTCTCTTACGCATGGGGCGGCTCTCTCGACTTTCTCTTTTCTGGTGATCGAGATTTCGGCGCTTCGTTATTCTAACGCTCGTAATCGTGAAATTCGGGATTTCAGCCGTTCGAAATATTGGTCAGTCGACTCTTCGACCCCCACCCCAGAAATGCTCGTCCATTTCTGGTGCCTACAATTTTGATTAGTCGATATATTTTGATCAGTCGGTATTTTGACCATTCGATATTTTGAAGATTCGGTATTTTGACCATTTGCTATCCCAGTAATTTTGTACTTTCAGTTCGGTATTTAAATTTTCGGAATTTTGACATCTGTTAGAATGACTTCTCCGATTCATCCAGTTTATGGAATTTGAACAATGCGCCTTACTGGCTCTTCCACAATTTATTTAACCTACATTTTCTTTATCTAGTAGTTGAGACTTTCATACATTCATTTTCTGCACTTTTCAATCTCTTCTTTATTAAGCTTTTTTATAATGCATGTGCGAATTATTAATTTTTGGAATACATAAATTACTGAATTCCGGTCATGATGAATTTTGATCTTAAGGTTTTTCGACTCCCACCCGGAATTTCAATGGCACATTGTAAACCAAGAATTTCAATCATCCGGTGAACGTCAGAGTTTCAATTCTCCAACGATGTTTACCGAAGGATTTCAGACGAAAAAAAACTCGTTCTGGATGTTACTTTTTTTCTGAACGAGAATGGAGTTTAATCTCTGCGGGAAATGAGGACGATGGAAACGATCGGTTTACACGAAAATTGCGAGCCCAGCGAATACAGATTCTTCTCCGTGGAGTGTCAAAGCTCGTTGAGCTTAATGTTGGGTACTTTGAGTGCTGAGCATCAACGATGTCATAATTCAGGACAATATACAATATTCAAAACAGGGTTGCAAATAATGCATTACTTTTTTTTAATGCATTTGCATTTTCATTAACCATTAATCATTAAACTTCAATGGTTAATGGAGACTATTTTAATTAACCATTAATCATTAAATTTTAATGGTCAATGAAAATTATTTCCATTAACCATTAACCATTAAATTATTTTCGTGGAAATAATTTCCAATAACCATTAAATGTTAATGGTTAATGAAAATGTAAATGTATTAAAAAGAGTAATGCATTATTTGCAACCCTGCCCATTACAATGTAGTGTGTAATAGAAAAAAATTCCATTAACCATTGCAATGTAATGTGTAATGGACAAAACTTTGATTGCGATTTTGGGAATGGAGAAATATAGATGAATAAATTATGGCAATTTTGCATTACATTTTATTGACTTAGGACTCAGATTTTCAGGTACCTTCAATTCTAAAAAGCATCTATATTATAATTTCTGAAAAGGATCTATATTATAGATGCTTTTCAGAATTTAAGGTACCTGAAAATCCAAGTCTAATTCTAAAAAGCATCTATATTATAATTCTAAAAAGCGTCTATATAATAGATGCTTTTTAGAATTCAAGGTACCTGAAAATCTAAGACCTAAGTCAATAAAATGTAATGCAAAATTGCAATAATTTATTCATCTACATTTTTCCATTCCCAAAATTGCAATCAAAATTTTGTCTATTACACATTACATTGCAATAATAATATAGATGCTTTTTAGAATTTTAATATAGATGCTTTTTAGAATTATAATATAGATGCTTTTTAGAATTGAAGGTACGTGAAAATCCAAGTCTTAAATCAATAAAATGTAATGCAAAATTGCAATAATTTATTCACCTATATTTTTCCATTCCCAAAATTGCAATCAAAGTTTTGTCCATTACACATAACATTGCAATGGGTAATGGAAATTTTTTCTATTACACACTACATTGTAATGAGCAGGGTTGCAAATAATGCATTACTTGTTTTAATGCATTTGCATTTTCATTAACCATTAAAATTTAATGGTTAATAAAAATAATTTCCATTAAACATTAAAGTTTAATGGGTAATAAAAATAATTTCCATTAACCATTAAAATTTAATGGTTAATGAAAAAAGTAATGGTTAGTGCATTACTTTTTCATTAAACATTTCGCAACCCTGATTCAAAATTATATCTATGTTATGTACACTTCCAGCGACAAGTTTCCGGTCAAAACTTCAAAAAAGAGTCCAGAGTCCAAATCGGAATACCGCGAGGTTATTAAAGGGGAGCGTTGCTCCGTTGTGAATTGGCTTTTGCGGTGGCGAGCCTAGGAAAGGTCTCGCTGAATTGAACGCCGCGTTAGCGAAGCGAACACGAGGTGATCGAAACCCCCTTTCCAACGTTTTCAGTCTCTGATCTTCCTATCGGCAGAACCGTCCTTCCACGCTGAATATCTCGCCAACACTGACGTTTAACTAAACCGTTCGAGCAAATTTATCCAAGAGGGCATACTCATACGTATATATATATAGATATATATATATATATATATATATATGCACATAGACACATTATGTATATGGATACATAGCAGGGTAGATAACCGAGGACTTCCGGCGGGGTGGAGGCCACTTCCTGGCATCGTGGTCAGCCCCCTTCCTGCTGCCGCAAGGCACACGACTTGCACGTTAAGCGATGTGTATATACTGATCATAGGACAGAGGTCTTTCGGTATCATATCGTTAATTCGTTGAGTACACTCTCAAGGCTGTGACACATTGAGAGTCCTGTGTTTTTTTAGGGCTCAAAAAGGTTTGGAAATTTCAAGAAATCCATTTTTTTTTCAATCTAATAGGATAATAAGGCCCGAATTTTAAGTGACAAGTTCTAGCTCAAGGTCAAACTTAAGATCAAACTTTCCATCGAACCCAAGTTGGAAGTTAACCCTTACTTGACACACTGGGGTACAAAATGTCCCAGGCGTAAAATTTCCTTTATTCTAAGTACCTAAATTTAAAAAAATGGGACCTACAGCGACATCTGTCAATAGTTCGAGGATGCCACACGGAAAAAAATGATCAGTGAGAACTGCTGAGATTCTTTCTTACAGATGTCACATATGACATAGTACATGCCCATCAGACGAATTTTTACAGTGTGGAACAGTAAAATGTACACTATGTGAAACGTTATATTTCTGTTGTATCCGGTGAACTTTTTACACATTTCACATTGTAAAAATTATCCAGGGCCCGTGAAAAAATTACAGTGTACGTTGTAAGAATTGAAAAGAACGTATTATATTTTGCAGTACGTTTTTTAATTTTCACTGAAAATACTGCAATTTCTAAAATAAATTATAGTGTAGTGAGACGTTTCGATATTTGAATAAATTCCAATTTATTCAAATATTGCAATAAAACGTTCTTTGTCCTCGCTCAGGCTCATAACTACGAGAGCTTGTACTTGACTAATTAATCGTGAGATCAATTAATGAAGCGAATTGAGTTTAACCTTGAACCCATAAAGAGCACGAGCGTCACCGAAATGCAATGGTGATCTGTTAAGAAAATGTAGTCTTCAGTCCATAGGACTGCTCGACCACAGAACGCGGGTGATGTTCCAACACTTGTATGTCAATTGAGGACGCCGATGTTGGTAACACATCGGACCTTATAGGTGCTTGGTGGCTGTCTCGCTGGCGCGAGAGGGCGCGCCGTCCGACGCCATCTAGCGGATCTCGAGCGAAACGCAGAGATCGTGGCACGCCGCAGGTCGTCCCGTTACAGTGCCACACTGTAAAAATTGAAATCGACGTTGCATATTTTACGGCGCGCATTTGATTTTTCACTGGGAACACTGCAATTTATAATTACGTGCTTTGAACATTCTACAGAGACAATTGTAAATTTGACAGTTCAAACACAGTGGATTTCGTCGTTTCTGCTTGTTATTTCTACTTTGTTATTTTTTTGCGGTGAACATTGCATTTTTTACAATGTAAATCACCATTTATAATGGTTTAAAAAGTAGAAACTACATTAAATCCATTAATTTATAATGGATTTCCAGTAAAACGCCTGAATTACAGTTCTGAACCATATATTCTGCATTGAATTCAGTAATTTTTTAAATATTACACATGAATTGTCACTGATCATTTTTTTCCGTGCACTACTCCTTTAAGCTTATAGCATCACTCTGAAACAATAAGTTCTTACGTATAGTGTCCCTTTAAAGTCGAGTGAAGTGTAACCCACTGTGTCATGTAAGGTCGAGTGCGAAAATTTTGTGCGATTTTTTTCCTGTTATGTTATTATACTACTACTATTTTTTGCTTGTAGAGCTATATATTAAGCAAACTCAGTTAAATTTTTTACTATTTTCGTCGAAATATAAAAAAGTTATGATTTTTCTTCATAAAAGTTGTCATTGTTTCAGTTTTTTTCGATGTTAAAATTTTTAAATGATATTTGATCTTGATGTTTTACTATAAAAATTTGAAAGTTACAATATTAAATAGTATATTTTTTATAAGAATTTTTATCGCTCGGATACAAATGACCCTAGTGTATCAAGTACGTTATTCTGGGGAAGTGTATCAAGTAAGGGTTAAGATCGAGCTTAAGTTCTAATTAAAGATGAATCTCAAGTTTGAACTTGAGTGTCATTATATGTTCATACTCAAGTTCAAACTTTAATCCGAACTTCAGATCGATCTCAAGTTCAAACTTGAATTTGGTTTGAAGTTTGATCTCAAGGTCCAACTTGAGTTTGAACTTGAGTTAGATCAAACTTGATTATTTTAATCAATGTCAAAACTTTATATCAATAAATGATCGTAGAAACAAAATACGGCCGTGGGATGGGAGGCGATGAAAGAAGTTCGATCGAACTTAAGTTCAAGCTCAGGATGGATCTTAAGACCAAACTTCAGACCAAGTTCAAGTTGGAACTCAAAAACGATCTAAAGTTCGTACTAACGTTTGAACTTAAGTATGAACTTATTATGACGCTCAAGTACAAACTTAAGATTCATCTTGAATTGGAACTCAAGTTCGATCTCAAGTTCCAACTCAAGTTCGATGAAAAATTTGATCTCAAGATCGTTTTTGAGATAGAACTTATGACATAAAATTCGGGCCTAAGTCTAGAATGTTGTCACAGAGTCAACAGAAGTAAAAGTCTAAAAGAAAAAGCCTTTGGAAAATCTCTTCATTAGGCTGGAAAGACTTTTTTCTAAAAACACAATTTTTAAAGTCGGTTCACCGTTCTTCTTGAAACTTTGCACGATTCTTCAAAAGAGAATTGACTAGTGATTGAGAGAAGGTTTTTTTTCAATCACCTTCAAATGCAATACAGATTTGTATTAGTTGCACAGAATGAGAGAAGCTTGTAAAGAGTGTCAGTAAACGATAATTCTTAGCGTTTCAAGAGTGTCCGATATCGTTATCAGTTCTTATGCCCATTTCCTTCTCCATCTCTGGGTATGAACCCAGCCTTTGGCTCGCTTCAGAGATACTCTGCGCTCTTTTGCTCCTTGGAGAGATGAGCCTGACGATATCTCTTCACTGGATCGTCGCTTAATCTTGTCGAACTCTCGATAAAAAAAAAAAATGCTCTAGGGACGGCGAGAGAAAGGGAGAAAAGTCACGGCTTAGTTTCGATTGACTATATATTTTATCGATAGATATGTCACTGCTTATATATATATATATATATATATATATATACCAAGAGGATATAGTATATCTTAACGAAGACCGTGTCGATGGTCCGACCGATTGGCTGACGGTGTTTCTTGGATCCTCTCCAAGAAATTCTAGACCGATGAATTTCTAGCTCTTGCTTCATGCACTCTCTCTCTCTCTCTCTCTCTCTCTCTCTCTCTCTCTCTCTCTCTCTCTCTCTCTCTCTCTCTCGCTCTCTCTCTCTCTCTCCTTCCTCTTTCTCTGGCTCAATTCGTTCACAATCATTTCCCTGTATCTCTCTCCTCCTCTCTCTCAGTTTTGGACTTTTATTCAACCTCATTCCTCTCCCTCGTGCCTTCGACTTTGTGGAGGAGGCGGTTGCTTCTTCTCGTGACCTGTTCACCGTTCGTGCTGGCACTAATATCCACCTCGCCCTCCGCACGATCCACACGCAATTTCATTTCGTTATATGCTTCTGTAATGCTTTATTAAATATTCCCGCAATGTTTCAGTCATCGATATATAAAGTGAGTTACAAGGTGTCTGTTCGTGTGAACATGTGTTCGCTTGCCTCTGTGTTTGTGCAAGTTTGTCCGTGTATTCGTGAACAGCGAACAAAGCTCCAACTTTGTATCGTGTCGGGAAGAATATGTAATATCGATTTTGAAATATCTGATTCGTATCTCGACAAAGGGATACAGGTATTTGCATCAATAACACAGAGGCCATTTTCTGGGATCGCGTGTACGGGATTTCAGGCTCTTGAATTCGAGCAGACGATCCCTATGAATGTAGATTTTTTATTTCATTTTTGCCGATTTTCCATCTTCAAATATTCCATTAATCCGATTATTTCGCAATTAAGTTCTCTCCAACGTTCGATCGATTTAACAATTCGTGTGCTTCAATGAAGAATGCATTTTCAATATGGTGGAAATATATTTGAAATATATTTTTCTCCTATTGAATTTAACAGATTTTTTTCGTTGGATACTTTTGATCAGATGAATTAAGTTCTTTTTCTAAAAAATCTATCAATCACGGGACAAATTATATTATATATTATATATTATATATTATATATTATATATTATATATTATATATTATATATTATATATTATATATTATATATTATATATTATATATTATATATTATATATTATATATTATATATTATATATTAATCTTATATATTATATATCATATTTTATATAGATATATACACTATACCGGCGAAAAGTTTCCGGATAAAACTTCAAAAAAGGTCTGGAAAGTTTTTTTTATGTCATTTCGCCGGAAGTCAACTTAGCCTAATTTAACAGGCGGCATTTTTAATGCGAAAAATTCAGCTTCATTTCCTAATTTTCTAATTATTTTTACAAATTGTTTTCAGATTTGGACTCTATTTTGAAAACAGCTGTTTTTCGCCATTTCCCCCCTTTCTTTCGGGGCACCTATCTTTGTAGAGGAATTTTTTTTAAATACATTTTTACGATTGGATTCATAAAGGGGAAAGTTTGAGCTTCAATTTCTTTTTTTTTTTACTTTGAGTGATTTTTTCCCCAAGTTATTCTGTTTTTTGTGGAAAAAGAGGAAATTTGGAATATGCCGTAAAACACGAAAACAAAGAAAATTGATGAAAAACTTCAGGATAGCAAAAAGTTGCGTCTGTTTTTGTTGAGTTCAGAGGAATTTTTTCAGATTTTTTTTTAAATTTTGTTTTCTTATGTTGAGACTGAAAAAAAAAATTAAGGAGAAAAATTTGAAAAAACCATTCCAATGTGTTGAAAATGATAAAATAGAGTATTTTTCTTTCTTGAAATTTTATCAATAATCCCACAGTTCTCGAGTTATCGTAATTAAATGATCCGAGCTCCGACCCAGGAAATGAGAAAAAAAATGTTGGGAAAAAAAATCTGAAAAAATGCCTCTGCACTCAACAAAAACAGATGCAACTTTTTGCAACGATCAAGTTTTTCATGAATCCTCTTTGTTTTCATGTTATACGGGATTTTTCAAATTTCCTCTTTTTTCACAAGAAACAGAAAAACTGTGGAAAAAAAATCGCTAAAAGTTGAAGAAAAAGGAAATTCAAGCTCAAACTTTCCTTTTAATTAATCCAATCGCAAAAATGCATTTAAACAATTTCCTCTAGAAGATGGATGCACCTGAAGAGAGGGGGAAAAAGGCGAAAAACAGCTGTTTTCAAAATAGAGTCCAAATCTAAAAAACAAATGATAAAGATAATTTAAAAATCACGAAATTAAGCCGAAATTTTTCCCCTCAAAAATGCCGCTTGTTAAATTAGTCTACGTTGACTTCCAGCGAAATGGCATTAGAAAACGTTCCAGACCTTTTTTGAAGTTTCGTCCGGAAACTTTTCGCCGGTAGTGTGTTTGTAGTAAAAAAAAAAATACTAAATATTCTTCGGACGTTACTTTTTCGAATAGCAAACTTCTGTAAAAATTTATGACGACGATTGTGCAAAAAAAGCCGCACAAAAAAGCTCTTTTTGATCGTCCAACGTAAATGCTATAAGTCGCTACAATGTTCTCAATTCCCATCGGTTTTTTTCTCGTATTCAACTGGAGTAACACGGTTTAGGAATGAATGCGACTGGGCGACGAAAAAAAATCCATTATATCCCCGCATATGCTTCGTAAAAGCTCTATGCGAACGATTTTCAAGTTTTTCCACTTCCGGAGTCGCTGCTGCCAACAGGATCACACAAATTTCGAGTATGTGTTTGCGTACGCAGTTATTATTGCGGGTAAGGTGCATGAATGCATGAATGCAACGCATATGGAGATTCGGATGTTGTACGAGAGCCAAAGATGGCGCTGCGAGTCGAGATATTTTTATTTTGATATTTTTACTTTCGAAAAATCACCCTTTATATTATTTTCAAATGATTTCAAATAAAAAAAAAGAATAACAATGTGAAGCATGCAAATGTCCCAATTATTGAACACTGGAAGTGCCTATGTCCCTAATATTGAACAAGCATGTCACAGTTATCGAACACTCTCGAGAATTCTTTTTCCGTTCTGAAAATATTATTTCGGGTACAATATCAAGAAATAAGAGCAAAATCAAACACTTGAATAATCTTTTGTTATAATCATGTAAAAATACAAAAATATATATTTAGTCTCTTATGACAGGTTTTTGGTTCATGCGCATTTGGTTTATTTTTGCTTTTTAACTCGAACTTTATTTTATTTTTATTTTCAGCTTCCTCGTTTTTATGTTCTGTTTTGTTTGATTTTGTCGCAGCTCTCTTGTTTTTCGAGTGAAATATCGGAGAACAAAAAATATTGAACATTACATTCGTATTTTTAGGTTACATTTAGGTTAAATTCTCTTTTTACTTTTCTTTTTATGTTTATTGCACGAAAGTACAAATAAAAAATAGATTTGACGATCTTAGAGTTATTATTTAAAGAATGAAGGTAAGTTTATTCAGGAGCTTACAGTTTTTGTTTGAATAAATCCGATTCACACGATCTGTTACACGTTAACTGTCGCGATGTTTTGATGGGTTTAATGACGCCATCTTGGAGAAATCGAGTGTTCAATAAATGGGACACACTGCATTTTCTATGTCCCAATGATCGAACACCGTATTTTTTAACAAACAATTAATTAAAAATTTTTTTCAATTGTTATTTGTAAGAAATTTTCTGAGGAACCTGAAACGCCTTTACTTTTTGAGATGCGACAGTTTTTGAATTTTTTATCCCCTTTTGCGTGAAGAGGCGCGTCTTAGCAAAAACGATAAGTAGTTACCACAAGACGTCAAATCGGGTCACCGTTGCTGATTAAATAATTTTTTTCTCTATTAATTAAAGCTTTTTTTGTACGAGTAAGGTAACATTTCGATAGCTAAAAGTTCCATATCGCGTTACAGCTGCCATAAGGGCGTCTGCCAACCAAAGGTAGGGCTGGAAAGCCATAAGGGCGTATCGAAATTTTTTTTTTCAGGAATCGACGTAATTATGACCGAAAAGTATAGAAACTATGGAAAAAAAATGTCCCAATTTTTTAAAATTTTTTATACGCCCTTATGGCTTTCCGAGTGGGTCTCGAAAGCCATAAGGGCATATCGATTTTTTTTTTCAGGAATCTACGTAAATTATGACCGAAGAGTGTAGGACCGATGAAAAAAAAAATTTCCCAATTTTTTTTTTTTTTATTCGCCCTTTCCGAGTGGGTCTCGAAAGCCATAAGGGCGTATCGAGTTTTTTTTCAGGAATCGACGTAATTATGACCGAAAAGTATAGAACCGATGAAAAAAAAAATTGGGAAATTTTTTTTTTCATCGGTTCTATACTTTTCGGTCATAATTACGTCGATTGCTGAAAAAAAAATTCGATACGCCCTTATGGCTTTCGACACCAACTCGGAAAGCCATAAGGGCGTATATAAAAAAAAAAAAAAATTGGGAAAATTTTTTTTTCATCGGTTCTATACGTTTCGGTCATAATTACGTTGACTTGAAATTCCGCTATTTTCAGGTTTTTGAAAATAGGCCCAAAATTGAGCAAAACAGTTTTTTATCGAAATTCATGAAAATTTTGATTTTTCGAAAAAACTATTGATAGATTCGTGTTTAGGGGGCAAAAATACATCGATATGAGGCCCAAAAAACAAAAATAATTTTTTTTTTTTTGCATTTTGGCCAAAATTCAATAGGTTCACTAAAATGGCTGCAATTTATTTTCTAGATAGAATTGCGGCTGGAGCATGAGCTCATTCTCTTCGTAATCGTTCACACTTCAAAATCCCGTTTGGTTCATCCCATTACGATCGTTTTTCGATTTTTGGCAGATTTTTAAAGTTCAACAACAGATTTTTGTAAATTTTTTAAGGTATACCCCTTTCCATTTTTTTCGGCGATTTTCAAACTGCTCTCATTTCTACAAAAAATTAGTTATCGGGATGAACTTACCGGCATTTTCTAAGTTTGGTCACAAGCTTTGCGTACGAAAAACAAATTTTGAAATCGGTTGAACCAAAGTGAAGTTATGAGCACTTGAAATTTCGCTATTTTCAGGTTTTTGAAAATAGGCCCAAAATTGAGCAAAACAGTTTTTTATCGAAATTCATGAAAATTTTGATTTTTCGAAAAAACTATTGATAGATTCGTGTTTAGGGGGCAAAAATACATCGATGTCAGGCCCAAAAAACAAAAATAATTTTTTTTTTTTGCATTTTGGCCAAAATTCAATCGGTTTACTAAAATGGCTGCAATTTATTTTCTAGATAGAATTGCGGCTTGAGCATGAGCTCATTCTCTTCGTAATCGTTCACGCTTCAAAATCCCGTTTGGTTCATCCCATTACGATCGTTTTTCGATTTTTGGCAGATTTTTAAAGTTCAACAATAGATTTTTGTAAATTTTTTAAGGTATACCCCTTTCCATTTTTTTCGGCGATTTTCAAACTGCTCTCATTTCTACAAAAAATTAGTTATCGGGATGAACTTACCGGCATTCTCTAAGTTTGGTCACAAGCTTTGCGTACGACAAACAAATTTTGAAATCGGTTGAACCAAAGTGAAGTTATGAGCACTTGAAATTTCGCTATTTCCAGGTTTTTGAAAATAGGCCCAAAATTGAGCAAAACAGTTTTTTATCGAAATTCATGAAAATTTTGATTTTTTGAAAAAACTATTGATAGATTCGTGTTTAGGGGGCAAAAATACATCGATATCAGGCCCAAAAAACAAAAATATTTTCTAGATAGAATTGCGGCTTGAGCAAGAGCTTATTCTCTTCGTAATCGTTCACGCTTCAAAATCCCGTTTGGGAAATTGGGAAAAAATTTTTTTCATCGGTTCTATACTTTTCGGTCATAATTACGTCGATTGCTGAAAAAAAAAAATTCGATACGTCCTTATGGCTTTCGACACCAACTCGGAAAGCCATAAGGGCGTATAAAAAAAAAAAAAAAAATTGGGAAAATTTTTTTTTCATCGGTTCTATACGTTTCGGTCATAATTACGTCGATTCCTGAAAAAAAATTTCAATACGCCCTTATGGCTCCTGGATGCCATAAGGGCATAAAAGAGGTGATACGCCCTTATGGCAGCTGTAACGCGATATATGTAATGAAATTTTTCTAAATAAGTAAATGCATGCAGGTGAATGAGAAATAATAAAAATACAAGATAGTGTTCAATAATTGGGACCTGTTTAATAATTGGGACATTTACCTTAGTTCCTGTCACGTGACCAAATGCCATTTTTTCGTCCTTTAAATGTGTATCCTTTATTTGATAAAAATATATGATTCAATAAAAATGTTAATAATAATTTAATAAATTATTGATTATTTTATTAATAATTGATTATTATTATTCGCTAATAATTTATTAATACATTATAAATAATAATTTATTCAATTATTATTTAATCGATATATAATTTAATAAATTCTTTATTCAATAAAAATATATACAGAGGAATGTGGGGCAAAATGGGCACCTCGAAATTCTTTATTTTTTTTCAAAATCAAGCCAAAAAGGAAAAAAAGTTGAAAAACGATTTCCTTCCTTTCCAGGACTTTCACATCCCCTTTATATTTCAATATTAGTGGGACATTAAGTATGTTGGGCTGTTTTCTTTTACATGCGATGAGAACGACAATATTTTATTTGACAGTATAGAATGTCATTCGGAAATATCATTATATAGATCTGATTCAACGTGGGGAGATTATTTTAGAATATTCACTCTCATAATAATTTTTTCATTTTTCGAATTTTTCAATTTTCAATATGTTTTTCAATAATTTTGGAGAGTCCATTTTACCTCGAGCTGCCCACTTTGCCCCACATTCCCCTGTAATTCTGTATCAAGTAACTAATTCGTCATGAAAGAGTCAATAAAATATATTTGAGAGTTTTTCAACAATTTCGTAAATTAATTACATTATTCATTATAGTTGATTGCTTGTTCTTGAGCTTGAACTTAATTCTTGATCATGCTGCGAGACCATTTAGTCGGAATTTCATTAACAATGGGGGTATTTCCCGGAGAATCGTATGAAAGAAATAATGAGCAGTATTATATTGCGGTACGAGCCTAGGTCTTGTTGGCAAAACGGTGAGACCAAAATCCGCCTACTTTCGTTATACGCTGTTTTACGAACACAACAATGATGCTCTTACCGGCAAAAGCTATCGCGAAAGTATACCGGATCCGCCCATGAATGTATAATCGGATAAGATGGCCCTCATGCATTCACTGGTTGGAATAAGAAATAGAGAGAGAGAGAGAGAATGAGAGAGAAAACGAGAAAAAAAGCATGGGGAAAGGGAGGGCGGAAAATATAGAGATAGTATGGTTTTCCTTCGAGTGTGAAATTTCCTTTCTGTGAAATTGATCGAAAGTAAGGCTAGTTAAATTTCCATGAAATACGAGGTCAAATCCCAATTAAATTTGAATCATAGAAGCGAACCTGGGGCGTCTCGAGGCTTTTCAACATATTGGCCCCGCAATTGATGAATGCACAAAAATGGTCCAGTGGATATTCGGTTGGTTTCTCAAGATTTCCCGATAGCTATGACTTTTTCTTTCTCTCTTCTTTCGTTGGGCATCAATCGACACACGGAAAAAAATGATCAGTGAGATCTGCTGAGATTCCCATTAATTTTTACAGTTTTCCCCATCAACGGCGCCTCCCGGAAGGGCAAACAGTAAAATTTGCATATTTCTTTAATACAATATACAGATGTCACACATGACACATACAATTTTTACAGTGTGGAACAGTAAAATGTACACTACGTGAAACGGTATATTTCTGTTGTATCCGGTGAGCTTTATACACATTTCACATTATGAAAATTATCCAGGGCCCGTGAAAAAATTACAGTGTACATTCAGGGTGTCTAGTAAAATCAAACGGCGGAATTCTCTGACTTTTCCAGGTTTTCCAGGTCAGAAATCCTAATTTTCCATGACTATTTTTTATCGAACGTCCATGTTGTGATTTGTTAGTAAAATACAGATCAATTAGTGATCAAGTGACTTGTTAGTAAAATACAGATCAATTAAATTATAATATACTCCATAATGAATGAAAAAATTATTTCATTTGCCAGGCATTTTATTTCTCGGATTTACATCATATACAACGCATGGCATGATCAACATCATTTGAGCACTAGAATTCTGAATGCTCAGAATTCCTCTGAACCTTTTATATTTGGCGGAAAATAAAAAAGTTATGATTTTTTTCATGAAAGTTATTATTTTTTCAGTTTTTTTAGATATTAAATTTTTTTTATCATGTTTTACTTTAATATTTTACTATAAATCCTGTATAACTTTGGGGAGTAACCTCTTAAGAAGTTCAAAAAAAAATTGCAATTTAAATCTTTAAATGGTATATTTTTTATACAAATTTTTATCGCTGGAGTACAAACGACCCCAGTGTGTCAAGTAAGGTCGAGTGCGAAAATGTTGTGCGAATTTTTTTCCCGTTATATTTTACTACTACTATTTTTTTCTTGTAGTGCTATATATTAAGCAAACTCAGTTAAATTTTTAACCATTTTTGTCGAATTATAAAAGAGTTATGATTTTTTTCATAAAAGTTGTCATTTTTTCAGTTTTTTTGGACATTACAATTTTTTTATCATGTTTAACTTTGATATTTTACTATAAATCCTGTATAACTTTGAGAAGTAACCTCTTAAGAAGTTCTGAAAAAATTTGCAATTTACAGTATTACATAGTATATGTTTAATAAGAATTTTTATCGCTGGGGTACAAACGACCCCAGTGTGTCAAGTAAGATCGAGTGCGAAAATGTTGTGCGAATTTTTTTCTCGATATATTATTTTACTACTACTATTTTTTTCTTGTAGTGCTATATATTAAGCAAACTCGGTTGAATTTTTAACCTTTTTTTTTGAAAATTAAAAAAGTTATATGCTGGTCAGAAAGCGGCAGAGTGCTACTATTTTTTTTTAAGGCTAGTCTGAAATTCCAGAAAAGTTACAAAATCCCCTGACCATTCCATGACTTTTTCCGACATCGAAAATCCCCTGACATTTCCAGGTTTTCCAGGTTTCCATGACCGCTAGACACCCTGACATTGTAAAAATTGAAAAGAACGTAGTATATTTTGTGGTACGTTTTTTATTTTTCACTGAAAATACTGCAATTTCTAAAATAAGTTATAGTGTAGTGAAACGTTTCGATATTTGAATAAATTTCAATTTATTCAAATATTGCAATAAACCGTTATTCGTCCTCGCTCAGGCTCATAACTACGAGGGCTTGTACTTGACTAATTAATCGTGAGATCAATTAATGAAGCGAATCTAGTTTAACCTCGCACCCATAAAGAGCACGAGCGTCACCGAAATGCAATGGTGATCTGTTAAGAAAATGTAGTCTTCAGTCCATAGGACTGCACGACCACAGAACGCGGGTGATGTTCCAACAATTGTATGTCAATTGAGAACGCCGATGTTGGTAATACATCGGACCTTATAGGTGCTCGATGGCTCTCTCGCTGGCGCGAGAGGACGCGCCGTCCGACGCCCTCTAGCGGATCTCGGGCGAAATGCAGAGATCGTGGTACAGCGCAGATCGTCCCGTTACAGTGCCACACTGTAAAAATTGAAATTGACGTTGCACATTTTGCGGCGCGCATTTGATTTTTCACTGGGAACACTGCAATTTCTAATTACGTGCTTTGAACATTCTACAGAGACCGTTGTAAATTTTACAGTTCAAACACAGTGAATTTCGTCGTTTCTGCTTGTTATTTCTACTTTGTCATTTTTTTGCGGTAAACATTGCATTTTTTACAGTGTAAATCAGCATTTATAATGGTTTGAAAAGTAGAAACTACATTAAATCCATTAATTTATAATGGATTCCCAGTAAAACGCTTGAATTACAGTTCTGAACCGTATATTCTGGTTCGAATTCAGTAATTTTTTAAATATTACACATGAAAAGTCACTGATCATTTTTTTTCGTGCAGGAATGCGGAATTTGTCCAGCTGAGGAACATCCGCTATCGCTTCGCAGAGGATTCTCCATGGGGAGTTTCTGAGATGTTTTTTTATTCCCATTCTCACCAACTTAAGTCCAAGCTTCATGTTACAAGAGTGTCCCCTTGGCTTTTCCGATACAAAGTCCGATCGATCACACGGACGAATAACAGGATTACGAACTTCCCGACGAAATTTCATACCGGTTCTCTCCCGGTTGCAGTGTCCCGATTTTCATACAAGTCCGAAGCTCGGCACACACCAACCCGATTGCCTCGGTATTTGCCAGTAGTTTGACCAAAGTTTCGTCTACCCTCGTGAGGATTCACCAAGAGCAAAGGGACGAGGGAATACAGGGCGTGCTGTGGTTCAGTGTTTCCCGAATGTATATTGATTTACACGTTCGACATTCCGAACGTTGTTCCCGGGGGATTTTGAAGCATCGTCTGGAATTATGGAATTTGTATGAATAGAATGAAAGCCGAAAAGTAGAAGCTAGAAAAAGGTATTCATGTGCACTAGACTCGGCCAAAGTATGACGTCATTATTTTTATCCATTTCCCATTTGTCACAATCATAGTTGTTACCTTAATATTGGACGTCGTGAAAGGAGGGATACCTACGATTGTTTTTAGAGGTGTCGCAATGGACTTTTCCATCAGCCATTTTATCAACACCCGGAAATTCGATGTCTGCGGCTTGGACAAAAAAAACAATTCTTCTATGGAATAAACGACTCGCCAATCTACAAAAGAAGGTAGGTACTGTCGTACGAGACCATTTGTACTTCGTTTTATTTCATAGAATAATTGTTTTCTCTATCCAAACTGTAGACATTGATTTTCTATGTGTCAACAAAATGGGAAATAAGAAAAACGCATTGAGACACCTCTAAAAAAAATTGCACGTAGCTCTCCTTTCACGACGTTCAAGATTATAGAAAAAACTATGATTCAATTGAATGGGTAGTGAATAAAAAAGATATCTTCCAATTTGGGCCATCTTGAAACTGATCGACAGGAGGAAGACATCGATGCGGTTGATTTATCATTTTTTTTATCCATGAGATCAATGAATTTTTAATTTGCAAGATAGAATCTATGAATTGTTGTTGATATCGAATTTTAGAATTGAAATAGCAGCAATTTTTGAAGGGGAATTTTTTTCGGTTCAGTTGTTTATTCAATCTACGAAAATACAGCACTGTTTTCCTGAAATAATGAAGTATGAAGAAGCGAAGCGTGAAAATAATGATCACTTTGATCAATATCAGTTGCGCCGGCAAATAGCAGAGTAATGAAACTCTTTTCTTCGTATTACGATTCTCGTCGATAATAATTCTTAATTTCTCTAATGGTCATAATTGGATTCTTTATCGTTGAATGACGTTCGGCGAGGGAATGGTTATATTCATTCTGGAGGAAAGAATAATGGGGACGACGAATTTCAGTGGAGGAGCCCGTCAATAGTCGGCCGGATGATTAAATTGGCCGACGATGGAGAAGACAAAGAGAAGGTGGAAAGGCGAACCATGTGAGCACGAAGTGCCCTGCGAGTCGTTAATGGCATATTCTACCTTTTCGAACTCCCGCGTCTCGACGTTAATGTAATTATCAAGGTCGTGATGTAGCTACCCAAAAAGTAATTTTAATGTCTAGCGAAGTATGGTCTCTGTGCATGTGAAACCTTTTTCACAATGCATGGTAAAAGGTTGAAGGAAGGAATCGATAGTTTGAGGCACACCGCGTCGTGGCACGTAAATCTAATTAGTTCTCTATATCGTTCTGCTGGCAATTCAGCGTAATTTAATCGTTAAAATGGAGCAGATGGTCCAAAGGCACTGAGGCAAATCATTGAATAAATTTTCCCTCAATTTTCCCTCCAACGGATGCAACGAGAAGGCTTCTTTGGACATGCTTGTTTTCCAGGCCCAAAAATCTTGAATTATTCTCGGGTTTTTCCTGTAATTATGAACCAATTAGTATCGAGAATAAAGGAACTTCATCGATCGCCGCAAATATTTCTTTGAGGTAAATTTGAGAAACGAGAACAATAAGGGATGCTTTCCCGGAATTATCCCGCGAGGTATGAGCAACGAAAATCAAAGGATATCTTTCTTGTATATTTACCAACTGTCGATAAGTCGAATTCCTGCTTTTTGTCGACTCGACCTTATCAGCCCCCGCTTGGGCAAGTGCAGGAGTAATTCTAGGGGTGGTAAAAGCGTTGGACATTTTATGGGCATTTGGTAATGTTCGTCTGCATTTTCGACCCTCGATATAGAGGGACGATTCAGCTACGTTGGATAAATCAGAGTTAATTAAAAGGAACTCATCAGAGATCGGTCTAAGAGAAAGGCTGTGCATTCTGTCGCGAGGTATTCTGTTTTATCGACGGAAAACATTGTTATCATGATGTTCAATTTTGTACATAAACAGTTAGTCTGGAAATTTGTGATTTCGAAGCTGGAACTGATTTGAATGGACCGAAAATACTTTATTTTTTAATAAAGTTAATCCTTCCTAAAAAGTTGTCAAAGTTAAACATCATTGAAATGTATTGTGCTATTTTTATCAAGGATTTATCATGCTAAAGCATAATTGTTATTGCGTTAACCAAGACTGTTTACCACAGTATATTTCGTATATATATTAGGCTGTCCGTTGTGTGATAAGTTTTTTTTTATAGCGCCCCCCCCAAATTTTAAGTTCATGACCTAACAAAAAATATCGGACCAAAAAAGCCTTTAATATTCACATTAAACCTTGCTCCAAAGACGATTTATTTCCAGTTTAAATAACATGGGATTTTTCAACGCTTCACATTTAATTTTTCTTCTCCGAAACAAGTAAATATTCAGCAATGAGAGATACATATTTTCGTAGGAAATTGAACGCTCTACAAAAAAGGTCTCTTATGATTTTTCGATAAACTCACTCCTTCGAAAGTTATTCAAGGTTAAAGGTGAACTTATAGGAAATTTTTCAGATTTTCCTGCTTTGACGGCAATATTATTATTATTTAGATAAAAACTAATTGTTTATTTTGATTCTGACTGTACTATAATAAAAATGATTGAGAAATCATCTCGAAGAATGGAAAATAATGTGGCTAACAAGTACTCAAGTAATAAGTAACAAGTTTGACCGTGAATAACTTCTGAATCAATAATATTATCGTAAACTGATAAGAGAGCTTGTTTGTAGAGAATTTTTGCAAATAATAACGTTATTACTCATTTATATCATTCTGAACGACCTCTCATAATTTCGAAAACGTTTCAAATTCTTACCCCTCACCGATATATTCAAAATTTCTATGGAATGTACTAAAATGTACTTGTTAGCCACATTATTTTCCATTCTTCGAAATTATTTCTCAATCATTTTTATTATAGTACAGTCAGAATTCGATATTTTTAAAAATGAACAATTAGTTTCTATCTACATAATAATAATTTTGCCGTAAAAGCAGGAAAATCTGAAAAATTTCCTATAAGTTCAACTTTAACCTTGAATAATTTTTGAAGGCGTGAGTTTATCGAAAAATCATAGGAGACCTTTCTTGTAGAGCGTTCCATTTCCTACAGAAATATGTATCTCTTATTATTATATATTTACTTGTTTCGGAGAAAAAAAATTAAATGGGAAACGTGGAAAAATGCCATGTTATTTAAGCGGGAAATATATCGTCTTTGGGGCAAGGTTTCATGTGAATATTGAGGGCTCTTTTTAGTATGATATTTTTTGTTAGATCATAAACTAAAAATTTAGGGGAAGCAATAAAAAAAAACAACTTGGTAAATAACGGACAGCCTAATATATATGAGGTATTCCCGCTCAACGGGACCCCCTTTTAGGTCGACCTCTTTCGATTTTCTTGAAACTCAAGTATGTTTTAGTGTTGTCTGAAAGTATATTGTACACCAATTTTAAGATGCCTAACTATAATACTCTTTGGAATACACCAAAAGTTATATTTCAAACTTTTTGCGTATTCAGCGATTTGGAGCTTTGGCACGGCGCGAAATAAAATCGAAAAAATTCCTTAACAATAGCTTTTGATCGGAAATTTCTTGCGCTTTTTGAAAAAAATATCAGCGATTCCGAAAAAAACGAATTCATTTGAATTTCGGCCAAAAACCGAAAAAATGTATTTACAAAAAAGAGCATAATTCAATTCAGCGGGACAATTTTTTTCATGTTTTGTATATATCTTTGAAGTCTCCATATAAATTTCAAGTTGGAACTCGCATCCGTTTACTAATGCCAAGTCTTTTAGTAGGATAAAAATTCTCAAATATTGTGTTTTTCGTAATCAACAGTTCTCTGATATATTATATAGTTTTTTTTAACGAATTTCGATTTAATTAATTAACTAAATTCAAAATTTGATAAATTTGATTTAATTAATTTAATTAATTTAATTAATTTACTGAATTCAAAATTCGTTTAAAAAACGCTATATAATACATCAGGGAACTGTTGAATACGAAAAACACGATATTTAAGAATTTTTATCCTACTAAAAGACTGGGCATGAGTAAACAGATGTGAGTTCCAACTTGAAATTTATATCGTGACTTCTCAGATATATACAAAATATGAAAAAATTGTTCCACCGAATTGAATTATGCTCTTTTTTTGTAAATCAATTTTTTCGGTGTTTGGCCGAAATTTAAATGAATTCGTTTTTTTCGGAATCGCTGGTATTTTTTTCGAAAAGCGCAGGAAATGTCGGATTGAAAGCTATCGTGCAAGAATTTTTTCGATTTTATTTCGCGCCGTGCCAAAGCTCCGAAGCGCTGAATACGCAAAAAGTTTGAAATATAACTTTTGGTGTAATCCAAAGAGTATTATAGTTAGAGATCTGAAAATTAGTGTACAATATACTTTCAGGCAACACTAAAACATACTCGAGTTTCAAAAAAATTGAAAGAGGTCGGCCTAAAAGGCGGTCCCGTTGAGCGGGAATACCTCATATATATATATATAAATTTAGATGATTCATCATTTTGAACAAGAATAATTAACCTTTCATTGATGCAAATTCGTCATTTACGTGTTAATGAGTTAAAAAAATACAAAAGTTCGATGCATGACCTCTTAATCTTGAACAACAAGGTCCAGTCTTCGCGTAGATTATTTTTTTATGTCAAAGTAAAGTTTGAGATTGTTTAAAGCTGAAAAAAATGTCGAATTTTTTAAAATCAATCTAGTGTAAACGTACAAAAATGCACACGGTGCAAAAAGCGCAGAGACAACATGGAAATGAAATAGCATATCGTGCAGCGAACGTGGTGAGACAAGGACGGCGAACGAGAGGGAAAAAGAGAGAAAGAGAGAGAACGTATTATCAGTGAATATGCGTGAAGTGCAACGGGAATGGAGTTTGAAAAATAAGCAATCGAACAAAACGAGAATCCGATATACAACGAATATGTGTGACAGAACAACAACAAAAAATTCGTACGAAAATAACGAAACAAACAAATTGAGATTTTCGTTGACAAAATAAAAATTGAATTCGTGCATCGGAGACCTTTCGGGCGACGAAAAAATACGGATGCGGTTGTTCCAATTAAAAAAATGAAAATTTACACTCTGTTTTCTCATTCAGTATTAAATTGAATACCTAGTTATGTTGAATTGATTATTAATCTTTTTTTTTTCAAGCTACCTTCGGTTCGGAATGGAGGGCGCGGGAAACCCCGCAGTTCAAAAAGGAGGAAAATTTTCCTCGATTCAGAAATGGATAAATATTTTTACACGATCGTACGTAGAAAGCTCTCACTAAAGTCCCTTCTCCAGTTCAGAGAAGACGCTGAAAGATTATGCTTGTTAAAAAAATAATATGGAAAATAATACGAGTTGGCGAAATATGCGATGCAAAAAAATCCTGGAAAAATAATCGGCTTGTTTTCCACATCTCACATGTATTTTCTTTCATTGTGAAGAGGAAAAGATCCTTTTATTGGATTTATTTTTACATCAAATCCTAAATTCAATGTTATTTTTTAATGATGCTGAAGTTTGCATAGTTTCAATGCAATGGCAATTGTTTATTGATTAATCAAATTCATTCTTATTGAGCAATTTTTGGAAAATCGTTATTGAATCGGTATTGAATATCGAAATTAATTGCCATTAACCATTAAAATTTAATGGTTAATGGAAATTATTTTCATTAACCATTAAAATGTAATAGTTAATGGAAATTATTTTCATTGACCATTAAAATTTAATGGTTAATGAAAATGCAATTGCATTAAAAAAAGTAATGCATTATTTGCGACCCTGCCCATTACAATGTAGTGTGTAATAGAAAAAATTTCCATTACCCATTGCAATGTAATGTGTTATGGACAAAACTTTGATTGCAATTTTGAGAATGGAAAAATATAGATGAATAAATTATTGCAATTTTGCATTACATTTTATTGCCTTAGGACTTAGATTTTCACCTTAAATTCTAAAAAACATCTATATTATAATAATAATAATAAAATGTAATACAAAACTGCAATAATTTATCCATCTATTATTATAATAAAATGTAATACAAAACTGCAATAATTTATTCATCTATTTTTCTTCATTCCCAAAATTGCAATCAAAGTTTTGTCCATTACACATTACATTGTAATGGGCAGAGTTGTAAATAATGCATTACTTTTTCGAATGCAATTGCATTTCCATTAACCATTAAAATTTAATGGTTAATGGTTAATAAAAATAATTTTAATGATTAATGGTTAATGGTTAATGAAAATAATTTCCATTAATCATTACATTTTAATGGTTATTGAAAATAATTTTAATGGTTAATGAAAATACAAATGCATTAAAAAAGTAATGCATTATTTTCAACCCTGGTCTCGGATATACCTATTCTCGGGAGTATTCTTTCTCCGGACTTCCGGTGGATCATTGGATTTTTCTGCGCGCCCCTATCGACCCTCATTGTCGAGAGACTTTGATTTCTCTTCCTGGCAAATTTATATCGTTATCGCGAAACCAAGCTGGTTTTCTTTGGGTTCTCTTGCGGAGCTTTTGTTTTTTTTTTTACCGGAAGTCCATCCACGAAGAAGGAGCCAAAGGATCGGCTACTTCGTTAAGAAAGGAAAAAATCGAGGCTTCTGCAGAACCAGAGATTCCCCGGACGAATTTTCTCACTCGGAACGAAACGCGCGGTTAAACGTTAACCGACGGCAATTGGCAGTCTGTATAGCATTATCTTGAACCCGGTGAAAAAGAGCGAGAGACTGGGAGGAGAAAGAAAGGAAAGGACGGGAAAAGGAAGAGAAAGTCTGCCTGTGTGTTACCAAGGAACGAATGCTCGTCGCCTTATGGCTTATACATGGGTGGCTTAAGGGGGTTGGAAATTCACAATTGTACAAAAGAAACGACCACAGCGGCTCCTTCCGAGGAGCTTAATATTTCAGACCATTAGTGGCGAGCCTTCGCGGTCTCGTGCATCTTTTATCTTTGGACAGAACGAGACCAACTATGTACTGTATTTGTTCACAAGCTTTTTACTTAAAACTCACCACCCCGACATTGAGCACAAAAAGAATGAAAATTTTGTTACTCCTGTAACGACCAAGATTTTATACAATAAAGAAAAATGGTGGAATACCTTTGAAACATTATCTTGGGGGTTTCCATAACACAGTAAGTAACTTTTAAAAAAAGCTCTCTTTGAATTTTGGTATTAAGAAGATAAAAAATTGAGTTTTGTCATCACAGATTCGGGCGATGGAAAATAAAGGACTCTTTTGATACTGTATGAAATGTTATCTCTGAAGGTCACTCTGAATTGAAGGCGGTATTTTGGTCTAGTATTTTGAAAAAGTCAATTTTTTTCATTTTTTTAAAGTTTAGACCTTTGAGAATTGATCCTCGAAGGGAAATTTTTCAGCCAGCACATCCATTGTTATTTTCAGCCCCAAATTTACCAGCTTGTAACTTATCCAATTTTCATTTTTTTCCTCGAAAATTTTTTTGTTCATTGTTAAAATATTAATAGATATGTTGTAACAAATAATGGTGAAAAGATTTTTTTTTTATCGAGGTCGTCGAAACGCTCTAAATTCATGTCTCTAGACCAGAATACCTCCTCAAGCCTCTTTTCTTATCCTTAATTAATTCTAGCCTGATGGTTTTCGTTTTTTGAAATGCAGCATTGTTTAAATGTTTCTTTTTTATATTGTCAAAATTTTCAATAAAATGAATTATTTATTATCATATTAAAAAAATTAGAGCAAATGTGATTTTTAACCCTCGACTACCCCTTAATGTTCATAAACTAATGTAATATCCAGATTCCAATCAATACACCACAGAAACACCAGTCAATATTTCTTACCGCACTAGAAGTTGCATAACTCCGTCAAAAAAAGACAATCGAATTTTAAAAGAAGCGTTTTGAAGCGTCTTTTTTCGCCGAAAGTGAAATAACTTTGCGAGAAAAAATCGCACGAAATTTTTTTTAAAAACGAAAATGGAGCGTCTGCTAACCCTTTTAAATGTACCATAAATAAAAAAAAAGTCCAAAATAATGTCCTTACGTTATGCGCCCAATTCGCGATGGCCGAAAAAAGGGGAAAAAGCGGTCGTGTACAAAAATGCGTAGCGGATCGAAATGAAATCATAAAAAATATTTAAAAAAAGCAAAATAAAGCTGAATTCCTTACCGGCAAAAGGTTTTTTTTAAAAATTCGGTTAACTTTTTTTTGACGGAGTTATGTTACTTCTAGTGCGGCAAGAAATATTGACTGGTGTTTCCAAACTTTTGAGCGGGAGTGTGTGTATGAGAAATAATAATTTATGGATCTGGTGAGTTTATTTATGAGTAGGTTTGCAAGCCTCGTTTGATGAAGGATCAAGAATTCTGCAGTGAGTTCAACATGAAACGTCTCTCGAGAGAGAAACGACGGCAGAGGGAGGAAAAGAGAGAGAGAGAGGAGAAAGAAGGTGGTGTATATCCGAGTAACTTGGTTATGAGCCATCCATTACCTTGGCCAACTCATCCAACCACTCATCCAAGAATCCACAATCCTCCGCAAGCTAAACCACGTTTACCCTCAGCATTTCACCCCCGCCGTTTCTCCGTCTGTCTCCCTCTTTCTCCGTCAACCCTCTTCAACCCAACTCGGCTTACTCTTCACATATAACCATCTGTAAGGGATATTTCTAGTCAACTTAACCAACGTTTAATCGCCCCTACAAATAATCTATCTCTGTCGGATTTCAATCAAAACATTTTCTTTGATCCCAATTGTTCCTTTAATTTTTTGGATCGTTTTTAAAATTTTCTAAAAATCTCTGGAATAAAAAAGTATAAGCTGTTGATCAGAATGGGTCTGATCTATTTTTTCTGCCAGCTACAAAATTTATATTATCATTTTTATAATACATTTTTCAATATTTTAATTTTATAATTTTTTTTTTTCGGAACTACAAAATAAACATTGGCAAAATTTTTTGAAAAACCCACATTTTTGGATGAACCTTTTTGTCAATAATTTCTGATTCTTGAAACGAAAAGTTCAATTTTGAAGTTGAAAAAAATTCACAAATACCAAAAATTCGAGATTTGGAGCAGATTTGGCCAATTCCTTGTTTCTTGTCAGCGATATTTTTTTACTTCTCGCGCTTCTTGTTTTTCCATCGTCCTTTCTGTCTATTTATTTCTCGCATTCTGCTTACTCTCTCGGCTTTTCATTTCTCAACTACTGTATAAACTACCGCGCCACGTGACTGCGGAATTTCTCGCGTTACTGTCGCTCTTTCCCCATTTCGTGTTCCGCCATCCTTTTCCACTTTTCACGCTCGCACATGCAGTTCACGGTAGATGCTTTAGGTACATATTCATCTGTTTTCCTTCCTACTCATCAACCGACATAACTCCGGCAAAACAGTAAATAGTCCCCGCGAATCCGGAAAATCTGAAATCTCTCTATTTGCAGAATTCGTCGCCAGAGAGAGTTTCCTTTGAGCGCCACGAATATTTTCGTTGTGTCTCAATGGCTTTTTTCAAAATTTATTTTTCTTCCTTCCACTCGAAAGAAGGGAAAACAAACATGAGGTTTATATTTTCCAGCGAAGGGAGTTGGTCCTTTTAAAAGTCCTGTTTTCCCAGTTTTTCCAGGCAGTCATTACAGAAATTTAAGATTGAAAAGCGTCGAAAAATCTCAATTTTTGTCGACGGATAGAATTTGACGAGAATCGATCGCAAGATCTCTCGATTTTCTAAACATTTTTGAGGGTGAAAAACCATTATTTCACTTCCGGTATTAAATATCAAACGAGTGGTAAAATAAGAACCATTTTCATTATTTCATGAAAAAAGGGTTGTAATTACTTCTAAAATAGGCAATTTTTTTTTGACGGTCAAGTTCATCTTCGGATAAATCTTCTGGGTCATATTTTCAGGAATCTTGCAAGTCTTCCTACTTTAAGAAATTACACGGAAAAAAATGATCAGTGACAATTCATGTGTAATATTAAAAAAAAAAATACTGAATTCAATGCAGAATATACGGTTCAGAACTGTAATTCAGGCGTTTAACTGGGAATCCGTTATAAATTAATGGATTTAATGTAGTTTCCACTGTGATTTACACTGTGAAAAATGCAATGTTCACCGCAAAAAAATGACAAAGTAGAAATAACAAGCCGAAAAGACGAAATCCACTGTGTTTGAACTGTAAAATTTACAATGGTCTCTGTAGAATGTTCAAAGCACAGAATTAGAAAATTGCAGTGTTCCCAGTGAAAAATCAAATGCGCGCCGCAAAATGTGCGACGTAAATTTCAATTTTTACAGTGTGGCACTGTAACGGGACGACCTGCGCCGTGCCACGATCTCTGCATTTCGCCCGAGATCCGCTAGAGGGCGTCGGACGGCGCGCCCTCTCGCGCCAGCGAGAGAGCCACCGAGCACGTATAAGGACCGATGCATTACCAACATCGGCATCCTCAATTGACGTACAATTGTTGGAACATCACCCGCGTTCTGTGGTCGAGCAGTCCTATGGACTGAAGACTACATTTTCTCAACAGATCACCATTGCATTTCGTTGACGTTCGTGCTCTTTATGGGTGCGAGGTTAAACTGAATTCGCTTCATTAATTGATCTCACGATTAATTACTCAAGTACAAGCCCTCGTAGCTATGAGCCTGAGCGAGGATAAATAACGGTTTATTGCAATATTTGAATAAATTGGAGATTATTCGAATATCGAAACGTTTCACTATACTATAATTTATTTTAGAAATTGCAGTATTTTCAGTGAAAAATAAAAAACGTACTGCAAAATATACTACGTTCTTTTCAATTTTTACAATGTACACTGTAATTTTTTCACGGGCCCTGGATAATTTTTACAATGTGAAATGTGTAAAAAGTTCACCGGATACAACAGAAATATAACGTTTCACATAGTGTACATTTTACGGTTCCACACTGTAAAAATTCACCTGATGGGCATGTACCATGTCATATGTGACATCTGTATATTGTATTTAAGAAATATGCAAATTTCGCTGTTTGCCCTTCCAGGAGGCGCTGTTGATGGGGAAAATTGTAAAAATTAATGGGAATCTCAGCAGTTCTCACTGATAATTTTTTTCCGTGTATATTTATGCTCGTATCTGTTTACTGAAAGCTTCTACGGTCATTTGTCGACGTGTCCTCGATCAAACGAGAGCTAGAGCGAACTTCGAGAGCACGAGTAAATGGAAAAAAAAATTTCTCGATTCCCACGCTTATAAGACGAGCGTGCAAAGAGAGAAGAGAGACTGGCGTACCTATACGAGCAAAATGTCCCTCGAGGGGAATCGCCAACTGGAAAACTTCGGTCCAACGGGAACGATTCGAAGAACATTCGAGTTTCCAACTAGCGAAAGATATTCGGGATCCCGAAGCTGATAAAGCTTCGAATAGCCCTCTTGTTTCGTGAACCTCGTGTGAAGAGGGTTAAGGGGTTACGCAACTATAATTTTAATTGAAACATTTTCATCGTGTCCGATGATAATTGTAGCAACGGACGGACGGGCGATAGAAATCCTCGAGCAGAAGCTTGTTTTATCACGGACGACTGACACGTCCGAGAAATTCCATTAATTCTTAATTCAAACAGCAATTGAACGGACAGGGAGGCAAAATTGGAAGCTCAAACCTTCGTGAGTTGGCAGCGAAGCCGCAAAACGTGTACCGTTTCTACCTCGGCAACCGCACTTTCGGCCGAAGAGAAGCGACGAGAAACGTCGCTCTGTGCCAAAACATCGACATCTTGCTCGTACTTCCGGTGTTTCGAGGCTTACTGCAGAAAGTGCTGCAATACACACCTCCCCTGTCTCGTTTAGGTTTGTATTTTTTTTTTCGCCGCCTCCGGAAATGAGTGAAACAAAACTCTGAAGAAATGAGGGAGAACGACTCCGGAATGGAATTTGAAGTAGGCGAAAAATTACAAGGGTTTTAGGAAGCGTCTATATTGGACTGATTTAAAAAAAACGACTATTTTTCGGTTTTCGAAATAACATTTAATAATTAAATACTTTCGGGAAGGTGTAAAAAGATGTCTGCATGTTAAAAGCAGAGCAGATATAAATATTTAGATACATCTCATCGCAAATTTCTATTTCCCATTTGAATAACGGAGAAGAAAAAATTTTAAACTTTGAAATTTTTTATCTCGCCTTGAAGTCACTGTACCAAAACGAACGACACATATTCTTGTAGAGAATTAAACGCTCTACAAAAAAGATCTCTTATGATTTTTCGATAAACTCACTGCTTCGAAAGTTATTCAAGGTTAACGTTAAATTTATAGTAAATTTAATTTTTTTTTAGTTTCCGGCAAAATGTTGAAACTTATGACTAAATATCGTCAAATCTTTGTGGAAATAAAAGTTTAAATTGCATTAACATAAATTACCTAATTTTTAAAGAAATGACCAACACTAGTTCCCATATTTACAGTCTAATATCCATATGTAAAATCATAAGAGATCTTTTTTGTAGAGCGTTCAATTCTCTACAAGAATATGTGTCGTTCATTTTGGTACATTGACTTGAAGCCGACATATAAAATTTCAAAGATTGAAAATAAAATTTCCTGTGTTATTTAAATGGGAAATAGAAATTAGCGATGAGACGTATCTAAATAATTATATTAAGAGCTCTGCTTTTAACAGGCACCTTTTTTCACCTCCCCGGAAGTATTTAATATGTTATTTCGACAAAAAAAATAGTCGCTTTTTTCAATGAGAACTCTACACGTTAATGTAAGATTTGAAGCTTTTAAAAGGAAATTCACCTTTGGTAAATATAATCAAATATAAATTAAGAAGAATTTGTGTTGAAAGCTCCCAATCAATTTCTGTGCGATATTAGCAACTGACTCAAGTCTATTCTGTCAATAACATCAATTTTTTAAGGAGATACATAGAGTAAAAATTTCAAAAAATCAATTTTTCATTTTTTTAACCAATAGTACAATATTTCTCAAATGTTTTCCCAAAGTTTCAAGTCAATCCGAGGATAAGTGTACGAGAGGGAGAGTTTTATTAAGGGGTCTCCGGAAACAGAGTCCCACCGGCCGAATTCGCGATATTTTTCAATGAAAATTTTATAAAATATTTTTTAAACATTGCTCTTTTATATGCTCAAAATTTTCAATAAAATATTAAATTCATTTATAATCTTAAAAAAAAAGAAAATACGCTTTTTTACCCTAAAAACAGATGTAACTCCTTAAATTAAGCGCCTGTTTCCGCGTCGTTTTTTATTTTGTGATTTACCGATAAATGTGAATAATTTTGTTTTGCGCCAAATGCGATCATTATTAAATCACAAAATTCGTTAAATTTTCACCGATCATTTCTCTGAATAAAAATATTATTTCGATCTTTGAACTTTTAGGAGAATGTTGTCGCTCAAAAAAGCTTCCATAGATGAATTTACTAGCGAAGAAGTGATTAAAAAAACCGTGCGTTGATAAATGCGTTTCATAAAAGTCGAAGAAACGTTCTCTGAAGATTTCTAGCAAGACTGATATCGGATTTTCGCGCGGAAACGAAGCTTCTCGGCTCCGGAAAGCTCACTCTGCCGAGTGAAATTGCCTCATTTGTATCATCTCTCGTACACGGAAACGGCAATCCTCGCAACTCTCCGTTGCAAGTCGCGTACAGATCACGTACAATTCATATTTCTCGCATATATTCGCACAAATCACGTTACATTATCAACGGGAAGTTACATTCGTATTGGTAACGTGTAACCAGTGAGCAAAATCATTCAACGAGCGGATTCACAGTGAAACATGTCTCTCGTGTTTGATTCTCGAGTTCTCAATTGTCTCTCATGTCAGCTTATTTTCATTCCTCTCGACTCGTGATATTCCTACAATGGGAAAAGCTTCTTGCTCGGTGACTTTGAAATATCCGAGTTTATTTGTTAATCGTTGTTTTGCAGACAAATGTAAATATTGTCTTCCAGACAAATGCGAGAATCTCTGAAGAATCGAGAAACAAATATCTCTGGCAACAGGTTTGAAAAAAAAAATTTCTACCTCCGAGATTTTCGTAATGTACATATATTTAAGTATATGCACAGAAAATTTTAATGTAAATCCATTAAATGTTTTTAACGGTAAGGTAAATGTTCCAATTATTGAACAGCTAAGGATCTAGGGATTGAATTCGGTGAGAAAAAAATATAAAATCAAGAAAAAAGCCATCGCTTTCATGTTCAAATGATACTTTGATATTTTTACTTTCAAAAATCACCCTTTAAATTATTTTTAAATGATTTCAAACGAAAAAAAAGAATCACAATGCAAAGCATGCAAATGTTCCAATTATTGAACACTGGAAGTGCCTGTGTCCCTAATATTGAACAGGCATGTCCCAGTTATCGAACGCTCTTGAGAATTCTTCTTCCGTTCTGAAAATATTATTTTGGGTACAATATTAAGAAATAAAAGCAAAATCAAACACTTAAATAATCTTTTATTAATCATGTGAAAATACAAAAATATTTATTTAGTCTCTTTTGACAGGTTTTTGGTTCATTCGCATTTGGTTTATTTTTTATTTTCAACTCGAACTTTATTTTATTTTTATTTTCAGCTTCCTCATTTTTATGTTCTGTTTTTGTTTGATTTTGTCGCAGCTCTCTTGTTTTTCGACTGAAGTATCGGAGAGCAAAAAATATTGAACATTACATTCGTATCTTTAGGTTACATTTAGGTTATATTCTCTTTTTACTTTTCTTTTTGTGTTTATTGCACGAAAATACAAATAAAAAATATATTTGACGATCTTGGAGTTATTATTAAAAGAATAAAGGTAAGTTTATTCAGGAACTTACAGTTTTTGTTTGAATAAATCCGATTCACATGATCTGTCACACGTTAACTGTCTCGATGTTTTGATGGGTTTAATGACGCCATCTTGGAGAATTCGAGTGTTCAATAATTGGGACACGCTGCATTTTCCATGTCCCACCGATCAAACACCGTATTTTTTAACAAATAATTAAATTTTTTTTTAAATTGTCATTTGTAAGAAATTTTCTGAGGAACCTGAAACGCCTTTACTTTTTGAGATGCGACAGTTTTTGAATTTTGTATGCCCTTACGCATGAAGTGGCGCGTTTTAGCAAAAACGATAAGCAGTTACCACGAGACGTCAAATCGAATCACCGTTGTTGATTAAATAATTTTTTTCTCTATTAATTAAAACCTTTTTTGCACAAATAATGTAACATTTCGATAGCTAAAAGTTCCATATATGCAATGAAATTTTTATAAATAAGTAAATGCATGCAGGTGAATGAGAAATAATAAAAATAGAAGATAGTGTTCAATAATTGGGAGCTGTTCAATAATTGGTACATTTACCTTATATGAGGTAAGAGACCCGATTGATTGAGAAAAAAAAAATATCTCGCTTACAGGAAAAAATATTTTTTTTTAAATTAGAAAAAAAATCTAAAAAAGTTTCATTGAATCCAGAATGATTGTATACAACTTTTAACCTTCGCAGTGTTTTCATGAAAACCCAGTAGTTTTGAAGTTACGCTACATTTTATAAATATGGTCGTTTTTTGCAAAAAATTGAATATTTTGCGAAAAAAAATGGAACGAAACTTTTTTAAAAACGGAATTGAAGTTAATACTCGCCGCCATACATTTTTTATCCGAAAAACAGTCAACAAAAATTTTCGTGGGTCATCCGCCAAAATTACAATGCCAAAAAAAAAGCCGAAAAACGATCATGTTTCAAAGAGTGTACCGGGTTGAAAAAAAATCGCAAAAATGTTTTGGAAAGAGCGGAATGGAGCCGAATATGTCCCCTTCAGAACGCCGCTTGGCTAATCAAAATATCGTTACTTTCAAAAGTGCAGTGCTTCCGGAGATCGGCTACAACGGCAAGGATCATGATTTTTCACAAAAGAAAAATTCCAAAATTAAGTTAAAAGTCACAAAAATATGTATTAATATTTTTACGTTAATGAACAAAAATGTCTTTTCAGAAAAAATGCTTGAAAAATCGTTTTTTGTGACCTCCTGACTGCGTATAACCCGTTAACCCTTAATATTCGATGAAGGGTAGAAAAAGAAGGGTGCCTCGCATCGGGAAAAATGGCGAATCAGAAGTAACGAAAAACAATTGATGCAGCCTGCACAGCTCGGGCTTAAACTAAACGCTAATTTGCATTGCTTCAATGTGTCGCCATCTTGCATAACCCCGGTTAAGCATTCAAGCTTACGCAGAGTGCTTTTCACCCTTAATACTTGGTTAAGCCGTACCATAACCATAACAGAGGCAAGAATAAGCGAGAGGTAGGCACGTCGTTCGTGGTGAACGCTTTGAATCGGGAACCTTCTGAGGTCGGGAGTATTAGAGAGGTATTTAAGGTAGAATATACCTTCGAGTTAGGTACGAATAAGCTTCCTTTTTCCCGCCTCGTCTCTTAACACACGCGAATCCGCGTGTGAATCTCAATTCGGATAGATTCACCGATAAAATCTCTTCGATCGGATCACCAAGTCCTTAATTTTATTCCAGTGGAAAAGGCGCGGAGGATACGGACGAAGAAGAGGGTAAGAAGAAGGGAAAAAAATTGAAAAAGGCGCAACGAAGCGTTTCGAGTTAAGTGCTCGATGGGATTTTTCTGCTGCTCTAGCTTTCCTCCCCTCTCTCTTTCTCTCTTTCTCTCTCCTACTTCGTGATGATAGGAAGAGTATTATAAAGTATTCCGGAAGAGATTCTCAAATTAGGTACATAAGAACGAGCACACGGAATCGAACGAGCGTAAAGCTTGCCCTGGTGCAGAAAAATAAAAGGAGGCAAAGAGGAATGCGAAAAAAAAAATATGCGATACCGAAGGACCGTGGAAAAGTCACGATTTGTCGTATCTTCCAGCTATATCCCGAGTCAGTATAGCTGAAAAAGAGGGTATAATGGAATAAACGGTCTGTGACTGCGTCGAGGAAACCGCTCTTGGCACAGTTATTGGCACAATTTCCTCTTTACCTTTGTCCGAATGCAGATTTTTAACAATGGACCATTTCGAAGAAAACCACGCTGTCCGACACTTTCAGGCTTCAATTTATGAAATTTTAATCTCTAACAGGATTTTTCTGGGCAGTCAACTTGTAAAACAATGATTAAAGGACTTGAGACATCATTTTGCAGTTTTGAAATTTTTTTGAAAACGGCGCTGCAAGATAAAACTGTTAAAAAATCTTTTTACACGGCGTCGTAGAAAAAAAATATTGGAAACCTCCTTAAAGATCCTTAAAAGGAACCTCCTCAAAGAGACCATTTATTTATTCATACATAAATGGAAACAAGGGGCCATTTACAGTCCTATTTTGTGTTCATTTTCAGGTAAATCCCATTTATTGTTGTTTTTAAATGATTTTTTTGTTCAATTATGTCTTTGTTGGAATTTCTATCAGTTAATAAGTTATGAAATAATGGAAAGCATCATGCAAAAATTCAAATTAGGAAAGAAATAGAACAGAAAATTTTTAAGAGTAATTAATTAATATTTGAAGAGTATGAAATTAATTTATTTCATTCGTGATTTCATGCAAAATGATTCAAAAATTTTACAAGTGAATGGACCTTCGAATGAACGTGTCGCCGAAAAAGTAAATTTTATCATAAACATTTTTTAAAAATGCAAAATATTATTAATCAATCATAATTTTTCAATAATAATTATAATATTATATAATATAATTATAATATTTATTATAATTGTATTGATTATAATAAATATTAGATTAATTAATATTGAAATAATTTTTAATAATCGTACTTCTCATTAACTCTACTAAGGCCCAAATTTTAAGATCTTAATATCTATCTTAAGATCGCACTTAAGTTGCAATTTAAGATGAATCTTAAGTTTGAACGTAAGTGCCATTATAAGTTCATTGTTAACTTCAAACTTTAGTGCGAACTTTAGTGCGATCGAAGCTAAAACTTGAATTCGAACAAGCTCAATTATTTTGAAAACTGATGTCAAAAAACACGGTTGAGGGAGGCGATGAAAGAAGTTTGATGGAACTCAAGTTCAACCTCAAGATGAATTTTAAGATCAAACTTCAAACCAAATTTAAGTTTGAACTTAAGATCGATCCGAAGTTCGTTCTAAAGTTTGAACTTAAGTACGAACTTAAAATGATACTTGAGTTCAAACTTAAGATTCATCTTAAATTGGAACTTAAGTTCGATCTTAATTTCCAACTTGAGTTCAATGGAACGTTCGATCTCAAGTTTGATCTTAAGATCTGTCATAAGATAGATCTTAAAATTCGGGCCTAAGTGTAAAACACGAGTGGTTCATTCAAATGTCTAGATCATCAAAACTATACTATCCCTCTTTAATCCGTGAAAAAGTGATAATTTCCTGACCAGTGGCCAAATATCAACAATAATATGATATTTAGACCTGTATCAAATCAAAACGATAGTTTTGTTTTTGTAGTCCTTATTTAAGGCTCGGACACATTATTCATCGGACGCCCCCCAAATCTACTTCAAATGTAATTCAAAAACAAAACCCTAATTTTTACGGATTTTTATCTAGACGTTATCTAGACTTTATCTAGACGAATTGCAATTCGTCCAGATTAACCCGTATGATAATGCGAATTTTTCCACAAATAGTAGCACCAATGAACACTAAAATCTTCGAGTTACCGATTTTTTAAAAAATTATTACACTTGGGTTAAAATAAATTCTGAGAATATGGCCGAAACACGTGTATTTTAAATGGGGAAATCTATCCTCTTTTCGGGAGGGTTTAGAGTCTAGATAAAAATCTGAATAAATTAGGGGTATTGTTTTTGAATTATTCGGAGTCGATTTGGGGAGCGTCCGATAAAAAATGCATCCAAGCCCTAAACAAAGACCACCCTAATGCGGATCTAGCATGTATTTTCGATGGTGCCCTCCATTGTGGTCCTTTCATCGAGGTTTTTTTTCCTCTTTTCTCGGGCGTATTCGCTCGCTTGCTTCTTTATCGGCTCTTGCTTTGCCCGTTTCGTGTAATACAAATCCAAAGTAGCCGAGCGAATTCTGTTGCAACTCCTGGGCCGTTTGGGCGGCCAAGACGCGAAGCTTCTTTACTCGAAAAGTAGCGCAATCGGCAAAGCGAGGCACGTAGGTGATGGACGAAGAGGAGGATCGTGAAAAACGCTCGGATGCACTTGCAGCCTCACGGTAGGGTTCACCAATCCGCAGAATCGTCCCTATTTTTTCTCTTTTCTCTTCTCCTCTTCGTTCCTTTCCTTATATCCACGTGCGGAAGTCCTTGCGCTCTCGTTTCTCACACTCGTTCGAGCTTTTTCAGAGCCTCGCTGAGCCCTAACGAGCTCAAAGTTCCCGGCGACCGCTTCGGAACCTTTGGACGACGAAAAGTCGAAGGAAATGGGCGGAAAGGGAAAAACGCCTCCGCGCACTGAATCGAGGATTCTTTTGATCCGCGCGCCGCGGAAACCTTCGAGTTCGTCGGTTTTTTAAACCGAGCTTTCAATCCAACTTTGCAGGGGAGAAACAATTTGCCCTCTACAATTTTTACGGGAAATAAAATACAAAATTGAGAATCCGGAAAAATGGAAAATCGAGCAAACAAAAAGCACGAAAATTACGCAGGATCGACACGCACGACCTCGATGAGCTTTTAGACCTTTTTTGTACTTTTGATGCTTCACGCGAAAAAAAGTTTTAAGTGGAATGAACTGTTTCGCACGTCGATGAATAAAATGGAGTTTCGAGATTCCAGTCGTAATGAAGAATAATTCATTAAGGTTTCCCGTATCGTACGGCGCTAATTTTCATTGTTGCTGCGATTTTCAGTTTATCGTGTTTTTCCTTTATTTTAAAATATTGGGAATTTCATTAATTCCCTTGTTTCGTTTTGGATTTTTAAATATTTTTTCTCACAATATTTAATATTGAATTTAATTTAAATTAATATTAAATTTTAATATTAATATTAAATATTAATATTAAATTCAAATGATTTTTCTCATAATAATTTAATAAGCTATTCATTAGCTCCATATTCAAATGAATCTTCAAAATTCTCCGAATTAAGGAAACCTTTTTTCGAGGTGTGAATTCTTCTTTAGATTCAAAACCGCCATTTTGTACCTTAAATATGAATAAGAGATATTTTTGTACATCTTAATAGAATAAAATCTGAACACTTTTTTTTTATTCATTGTTTGATAATCGAAAAAAAAAAAATCTCTCAAATCCCATTTTTAAGGCAAACCCTTGCCTCAAATATTTTGCAAATTCGATAAATTATTTTATGAGCAATCCTAACGGTCTTACAGAATCTGAAAAATTGTGACTCAATATTTCAGTGAGACTTTCCAAATTGGTGGAACGAAGGTGTCATTATTTCGTCGAATAATAATTTTCAAATTGTCAAAAAGAATTTTTTCATAATTTCGCATTTTTTTTCAAAGACAAACCGAAGTAGTAATTGTATAAAAAAAAAACAATCCAAGGGATGTACGAGAATGATCCCAGATCTTCAGAAGAAATACATAAAAAGCGACGGATCTCCGAATGGTTTTTCGTGATTTTTATTTTTGCAATAAAAAACGAATTTCCTATAATCGGTCCTCACAACGCAGGATTTTCTGCGTTTGGAAATAAAACGAGTGTAATCGAATCCATTATGTAACAATGGTGTAAAACTTTCTGAGGTACGATTCAATTTCCACTTCCGGCAAAAGAGCCTCCTTATCACCGGTGGCGGATTATAAAAGGAAAAAAAAAGTTCTCTGGCAATCTTTCGATTCTCATAAAACCTAACTTCAAAAATCGCCAAGTAAGTCGAACGTATAATAGAAAATAGAATAAATCTCATTGTCGTTTAACCTTCCTCTCATTCGACGCTCCTTTATGTATTCACTTTGCTTCTCTTTTTTTTTTTTCAACGTCGCGGGTCTCAGTGGACTATTTTCCTCTGGACGCCAATCCTCCTCCCGTTCTTTCGGCATTCGGAGGCATCGGCGAAGCTTCGAGCTTCTTCCGCATGAAAACCGAAAAGTGCAAAGTGACTTTCGTGGTTATATTCGCGAGAGTTCCTCGACAGAGAAAAACCATCGAGACGTGTAAATTCAGGGTTGGGCAGAGTCTGCACGATGCCTGATAAGGTCGTGCGATCGATGTATAGGTGAAAAATTGATGGAGCGATCAAAACCTCGTGGAGCTACTTCCTTCATTTCCATCCCGATTCCATTATCGTTCGCTCTGTCTTATTCCAATATTTATCATTCACCATATATTTAACAGAGGCCATTTCACTTCAACTCAGCCAACTTCTGATCCTCAGCCTCTAAAATTCACGATTTTATCCATGATAATACGGCGACTGATAAAAAATCAATATTTCAGATTTTTTCAATTGATTTTTTTTTAACACAAAAACAAAGAAATTCAATTGAGTAAATTATTGATTTTATTTTCATGAACACGTACCATAGTTATTAATTCCTGCGAAAGATTCTAAAATCCTTTTGGAGTTACTTGACACATTATTTGTGATTCTCAGATGAGTTTGACATGTTGAAGCGGTTAGAGATACGAAGCGGCATGTCACTCACATTGGAACAACAAAATTGGTGAATTATGATGAATGCTTATTCGTTTAGCCCATATGATTTCAAAACACACGCATTGAATCTTGAAAGGACGAAAAAAAATTCACTCAACTCCGCGCTCGGATCAGTCAAGGTCATTTGCAAATGAATCCGCCAAAATGGTTTTTGTCGGATGCATGATAATTTGTCAAAAAAAAAAATTCGCAAATGGATCCGCCAAAATGATTTTTGTCATTTTTAAGCACGATCCGTAAAGAATTTCACCATCGCAAATAGCTTACGTAAGCCGCAAAATCCTTGCTGAATATCTCGGAAATCTTTGGTATTCCCGCTGGGCATTCTCCATTTTGTATATCGCCTGAGAAAGAGAGAGAGAGGGAGAGGGAGAGAGAAAGAAGGAGAGAGAGAGGTGAACAGGAAACTTGAACGAGTTGGCATACACGCGGTTTACCGCATGAAGAGTCCTTTGGTCGATTCCCTGTGAAGTAACTATTTCCAAAGCTACGAAAATTCCGTCAAATTAAAAAAAAAAAGCAAATCTTTAAGATTTTTGTTCTCAGCTCCTTTATCAGATATGACTATAAAACTGTTTCTACAACATTGTTTTACCGTCGAAAGTACAAAAAAAAATATTTTTATTTCCTATGTTGGTTCTTTGAATAATTTATAGAAGGTGCCAAAGTCGAGTCTTTGAAAATGTTTTGTCCCATGGCCGACAGTTAATCTCAGGATTGGCAAGTCTGAATCAAAAAAATAAAAAAGCATATCAAAGAGGAAGGTTTCTTACACAACAATTTACCACCGTTAATGAAAAATCGATTTTTAAAAAAATTGGGGATGTTTGAAATTAATTGTGAAAAATTCAATGAATCATTTTCATTCCAAACAGGCGCCATTTTTTACTTTGGCGCCTCCTATAAATTATTCAAAGTATCAAAATAAAGAATAATATTTTTTTCGTACTTTCGAAGGATGAAGCAATGTTGTGAAAACAGTTTTATTGCCACATCTGATAAAGGAGCTGAGAAAAACAGTCTTAAAAATTTTCTTTTTTTTTTGCCCTTCTAAAGTAGACTAGCACTTTAAAGCTAAATGATTGGATCGAAATATTGAAGTTTCGCGGGGCACAAATGTGTTTTGCGATTGATGGATGAATTTATCGTGGTGATACTCAGGAAAAATTATTCAGAAAATTCTATGGAAGAAATAATTTTCGCAGGATAACGTGAAAATCACTTTCAACGAGTTTCACGATGAATTGGCTTTGCAGAACGAGAGCGACGTGTGAAGGAAAATACTTTGTCAACTTTGAGAGTGCTCTTCGAGTGAGGGCTATTAAATTTGAAAATGCGTCTTTCCGTGTATTCTCGAGATATGAGTGTAAAACGAACCCTGACCAAATGAATGTCGCCTTAACGTGTTCAGGAGGAGCTTCTTGAAAAAGTTGCTTGGAAGCACGAGTAGAGCTTTTCCTGAGAGAAACGTTAGAGTCAAGGAGGTACTTTTGGACGACAGAAATTGAGGATGAACGAGTGAAAGAAGCCTTTGATGTTTCGCGAGACTCAGTGAAACGAGAGGGCTTTTTGATAAAAAGAAAATGTCCGATAAAGAGCTTTCAGTGTCACTTAAAGTCCGCACATCCATTCGCGATTGTATCAGCGATATCAGACCCAAGAATTTGTCGAATTGTTAATGTCGAAAATTTTTTTTTTGTCATTAAAATTAATAAAAATTTTGAGTTTTTTCGAAAATTATTGATACATTTGTGTTCAGTAAGAAAAAGTACAGCGATATAAGGCTTGAAAAAAAATCAATACAAAATTTTTTTTTTTTCGCATTTTGGCAAAAATTGAAGCGCTTCAGTAAAATGGCTGAGATTTTTTTCTTAAATATAATTTCGGCTTCCACATGCGCTCATTCTCTTCGCGATCTTTGTATAGCTTCAAAACCTCGCTTGGTTCATCCAATTCCGATCATTTTTCAATTTTTAGCAGATTTTTTAATTTCGACCGTTGACTTTGGCTAATTTTTTAAGGCATACCCTTTCCATTTTTTTCAGCGACTTTCAAACTGCTCTCATTTCTACAAAAAATTAGTTATCGGAATGAACCAAACGGCATTCTCTAAGTTTGGTCAGGACGTTTGCGTAAATTTTTCGTCCAGTTGAAATTTCTCTATTCTGAAGTTTTTGAATATGGGAAAAAATCGAGCAAAAATGTTTTCTATGAAAATCCATACAAAATTAGATTTTTTGGGGAAACTATTGGTAGATTCGTTTTCAGGATGGAAAAATGCATCGATATAAGGTTTGAGAAAAAAAATTAGAAATTTTTTTTTTCGCTTTTCGGCCAGAATTGAATCGATTCACTAAAATGACTCTCATTTATTTTCTACATAAGATTTCAACTTCAAAGTTGAAGTGATAATAAGCTCAAGTGAGCTTATTATGTTTGGGATCGTTGAAGCTTTAAAACCTCGCTTGGTCCATCCAATTGCGATCATTTTTCAATTTCTAACACATTATTAAAGTTCGACCATCGATTTTTGCAAATTTTTCAAGGCGTCTTTCCATGAGTAAAAATTAATTTATCGGAATGAAGTGAGAACCAAACGTCGTTCTCTAAGTTTAGTCAGGACGTTTGCGTACGAAAAATAAATTTTAGAATCGGTCACACCAAATTAAGGTTATATCCACTTGAAATTTCGCTATTCTGAGGTTTTTGAATATGGAACCAAAATCTAGTGAAATTAAAAAAAAATATTTGTATCGTTTTCAAACGTTATTTCAATGGAAAATTTACCACTGATTTCAAATCATGCAGAGTTTTTGTTGGAAAAAAATTATTTCTGACAAAAAGCAGGAAAAACTGATTTTTTTTTCAAACAATTTTAAAAGTTTATCAATATTCATCTCTCAGAGTTCATAATTCAACAGGTACCATTTGCTATTAAATTAATATATAAATCAATATTTGTTACATAAATATATATTTGTATTAGTCGCATCAATCTTCTGCGTCTTGCATATACGATTTAGATTTTAGATATATCTTAGTCGAAATATAATATATCCCCATAATGTCATATTGTAATGCAATATTCAAATATATCCTAAACATTGCTCCTCGTGAATTTTACAGGGTATCCCAGGAATGGAGGGCAATACCGTGAGGGTAGATTCGTGACGAGTAGAAAAGTTTTTTGCCATTTTTTGATATTTTTAACCCCTGAATGGTTATTAATTTAATTAATTAATTTAATTAATAACAATTCAGGGGTTGAAAATATAAAAAAATGGCAAAGGACTTGGCTACTCAATAATATTAATTAAATTGTTATTAATTAATTAAATTAATAACAATTCAGGGGTTCAAATTATCAAAAAATGGCAAAGGACTTTTCTACTCGATATTACGTCACGAATCTACCCTCCAGGTATTGCCCTTTATTTCTGGGACACCCTGTATATGAATTTCCATGTGGGGAAATTAGCTCTCTCTCCTCTGACAATTAGCCTTTAACGACACTATATTATATATGTCGCATATTTTAACACATACGATGAAAATAAGGAACAACATTCATGTCATCGTCAAGATCAAAGCTTCGTTAGTCATCAACGTTTTGTCTGTGAATGATGGACTTCCTTTGCTTCGGAAGGTTCCATCCATTATCCAAGAGCTACATTTTGTACGTTTTGTAATATCCAGGATAACGACGCTGTTGATGATATGTTCGGAGTCATCGAAATGTGCATGATCGACGAGCATCAGGACAAAATAATTCGAACTGTGATTGAAGATTGAAGGGTTGTGCCGGGATCGATGTGAGCGCACTTGTGATTTCGTGAGAAACGATGATTGACGGTGACGACGGAATAAAGGGAAACGGAGCGTGATCGCTCGGTGGTTACAGGACTGGAGAACCCATGCTAATGAACTTCCGAGCGGGAAGAGAGTGGGTGGGAAGGGAGGGGGTATGTGTGTGCTATTATCTTAACTATAGAGAGCGCGACCGCCACTTAACCCGAGCACGGAGAATCTCCGGTGTGCGTTGACGCATAACAGAGGGTCCCTCTCTCTGCCAACGGAGACACGATTGGATCGATGAGAGTGAATATTGACGTTGACTGAAAGGAAATTTGATATTCACTGATAAATACCGTCACGATGGAAGCGAAAAATTGACGTCGTCGATTCACCCATCAGAAATTTCAAATTTTTGGGAATTTGAAGAGGGAGAATCTCTCACTGATCAATCGCTGAATGTGTTTTCTTTGGCGTAAAACTCAATTGATTGAAAAATCAAAATGTTTTTGGAATAAATTTTATCTCGTCTTTGTAGCTGAAGACCTTTTGACATTAAGATTTCTGAAATATTGGACTGAATCTTCCGAGTATGAAATCGTCGATTTCTCAGGGAAAGAAAGGTCGAAGGCCAAATCTTTGGGAATGTATTGAACTTTGTTTTGAACAGACTGCGATTGACAGAGTTGACTATTCTGTTGTTTGCACACAAATCGATTGAGATTCGATTCATGAATTATAGTCGTTTAGAATACTTGATTTTGATTCTTGCCCTTTTTCATCATTAAAATTATATGAAAATTGGAAAATGGCTTTTGACGTACTGATTTTATTAAATATGCAAAAATAATGATTTTTCCAGCTCGCTAGATCAGATTATTCAGAACTGGAATTTTGTTTGGTTTTTATTTTTATAATTTATAATTTATATTATTTTAATTATTTTAATTATTTTTATTTTTCTTCCTTTCTCAAATAATTAGCGAAGAACATCAACTTTAATCCAAAATTTTTATAATTTTTATTCATTTTTATTTCTCCTCCTTTTCCAGAAAATTATCCAAGAACTTCAACTTTTAAGCCTAATCTAAAATTTCAGTCAAGAATGTGAAAAAAGTTTTAATCAAGATTGAAAAGAAAATTTTCATTTTATTTTTATAATTTCTATAATTTTTGTAATTTTTATAAATATAATTTCGCATTCTTTCCCATAAAATCATGGAAAAATTCAAGCATTTTCGAGCCCAATAAAAAATTTCATCCGAGATTATCAGAAAAGTTTCAATCAAGATTAACAATTATAATTCACGCATAATAAATTCTCTTATAAATAAAAAATATCAAAATCAAGCTCATAATGTAAACCAGCATGAATCGAGACCAATAATGGTTTGCACATCCAGAAAATCTTCTACAAAATGAAAACGTCTGTATTTCAAGTTTAAAAAAAATGATAAATGCACAAAAAAAAAACAAAAAATGTATCGTACCGAGTGGAAGACAAACGGTTAAGAATCCCTCGGTGTTTAGAGCGGCGATCTCGTGATCAATTGGGTGGGTTTCAACTTTGTAAATTATACTTGCCAAGGGAGGAAACGGTTCGCCGTTGAAGCAGCCTGGATAAGGAACAGGTGCAATAATAGGAATTACGGAGTAACGGGAATATAAAAATTACGTGCTCTTCAATATTCATGACGGAAAACTTTGAGGAGAAAAAAAAGAGAAAAATGGGCGAGCAAAAAAAAAGAGAGAGGTTGCAAGGTTGCGGGTATGGAGAGACGAAAAGGGGAAGAAAGGAGAACAAAGAGGGCGAAGAGGACACGAAGAGTGTGAGATTGCCGGACTGCTGCGGAAACACGTGTCTATTAGCATCGAGTAACGAATCCCTAGGAAGTAATTAAAGTTTTCCCTAGCAAATTTTCCGTCGTACCCGCTGCTCCCTCCCTCTTCCTCCTCCGGGCTTTCTTACCCTGAAATTCCCTCTCTCGGCCTCTCCCATTCCTCCCGTCAGAGTCCCGCATACACTATGTCCGGAATTGCTCCACGAGATTTCACGCTATCCCGCATTTTTCATCCTGATTACGTTTCCCCTCGACCCTCAGCGCGCAAAACTTGAACCTCCTCTTCCTTCACCGTGACATCCGGTCGTTCGTCTTATTCGCCTCGCGAAAGCCGTCCTCCTCCCCTTAAAACTCACCCTTCTGTGCGAGGCTTCTATATTCCGCGCGGCTAAATGCGCCAGCTCATGCGAATGCAAGCGCTCCGGAGTGGCGTGAAAAATCCAAATAGCTGCCGAGAGAGGAACGAAAGAGAAAAATAACGGCCTAGAAGAGGCGGAAGGATGGGGAACTCGTCGCGGTGAAAAAAAAAGAGAGATAATTGAACCCTCAAAAATTACACGGACGCGACGACTTCTTCCGGCAACTTTTTCCTCGTGGATCTCGATTCCTCGGCTCTGGAACACACGCCCGGGCAATCCTCGACGAAAATTAAACGAAGCTCGGAGGCTCTGGCCTGAAGATTCTCCTCTCTCCGTTTTGCGCCAGAAACAGGGCCCCAGCGCCGAGAAGGGGCGAGTTTTTTTCAAAGGGGTTGGGAAAAAAGCAACGTACGCTCGTCGGCTGCGACACACTCGAGACGAAAGCCAAGCAAGATGCTCTTCTCAATGCGCTAAAACGGAAAAGTGCAAAAGGAGAGGACTCTTTGACTTGCGCGCGCGCGCGCGAAAAAGACGCGGAAAATGTGGGTGTTTGCAGGGGAAAATAAAGTAAGAGCGAGGTCGAAAATAGGAGGAATGAGCCGGTAGAATGAGAGGTCGACATTTAATCTCGGTGAAAGCGGCCACTCGGATAGAAGCAATGAAAACAAGACACGGAGAGAGCGACAGAATGAGAACGACGTTTACTTTAATATTCCGTCGCGCCCTGGTCCGAGGAAACCTCCCTGTATACGTTTGCTTTGACCCAAGCGAGAGACGATTCTGCTCGGGACATTTTGCGTGTCTGTGTGTCGTCGAAAAACAGGAAAATTATGCGAGTACGTGAAACGCCTCGTAACAGGAGCCAGATCCTTCCGACCTGCGCAGGAATTCGAAACTTTGCCACTTATGTTGTACATCCCAAATGTACTTTCGTCTAATTTTACCCTCTGCGCCATTTCGACCAAGTATGATTGTGGATAATCATGTTTTCCGTGACACTGGCGCCCCGAGCGAATTTATGCAGATAAAATACATGTAATATAGAATATATAGTTAGTCGTTATATGGATGATTTCGGCAAAAATGTAAAAGAATGATATATTACAAAAATAATCTATTGTTAGAATATAAAAAAACAAATCGGAAATTTGCACATCGCTTCCTCAGTATTTTTTCGTATTTCCAAATCCTCCTCTATGAGGAAATGTTAGCAAATTTTAGTAAATGTTAGCTGTCACAGTTTTGGCTTCCTCATAGAGGAAGCTTTTTAAATACGGAAAAATACTCCGGAAACGATGTGCAAATTTCCGATTTGCAAGTTTTTTTTACTACCTCCGGTTATCGGAGTAATAAAACAGCAGCTTTGTGTCCTACAATTTTCGATCAAGCTTTTTTTGGAAATTTGAAAATTGCATAAAATTTGCACGGTTCAAGCGATTTTTGCAAAATTTAATACCAAGCAACTTTTTCCATTAAACTACCATTATAGTAATTTTGAGCCTGATATAACGAAATATGTGCAAGCTAGAGCGATCATGCGCTTTCCCAAAAATTAAAAATTTTATAAATCACGAACCCCTTGAGCAATTTTCGCGAAATTCAATACCAATGATATTTTTCACTCAAACTATCGGTATAATTTTTTTTAAATCTAATATCGCAAAATTTGCGGACGCTAGAGCGATCGAGCTTTTTCTTTGATAATTTCAACATCGCATAAAATTTTTACGGCTCAAGTGATTTTTGCAAAATTGAATATCAAGTAACTTCTTTCATTAAACTACCATTATACAAATTTTGAGCGTGGTATAACGAAATATGTGCAGGCTAAAGCGATCACGCGCTTTTTGCAAAAAATTCAAAATTTTATAAATCACGAACCCCTTGAGCGATTTTTGCGAAATTCAATAGCAATAATCTTTAACACTCAAACTATCTGTATAATATTTTTTAACTCGATATCGCAAAATTTGCGAACGCTAGAGCAACCACCCCCTTTTTTTGAAAATTTAAAAGTCGCAAAAAATCCGCACACGTCAATGAATTTTTGCAAAATTCATAACAAACAAAGGGGCTGTAGAGCTCAGCTTATGTGTAAAATTTCGGCTCGCTACTTCAATGTGGTCTTCAGATTGTTCGAATTTTTCGAGGCAGCGACACACACACATACATACATAAATACATATATACATCGGGACATCTAAAAAAAAATATGATTTCTCGATTTTTTAGGACATTTGCACATACTGACATGAAAATCTCGAAAAAAAAAATTTCCACGAAAACAAAGCTTCCTCTATGAGGAAGCAAAATAATGTGATGACGCATATTTTTTATAAAGTATGTGAATTTGATATATTATTTTGATTTATCATTTCGGCCAAAACTTTGGAAACACTCGCCCCGATTCCACGCCGCACAAAAAGTTTCACTGCTCTTTTAAAAATGAAGATATTTTGATTCACCAAGTGGCGTTTTGAAGGGGACATATTCAGCTTCATTTTGTTTTTTCCAAAAAATTGTTGCGATTTTTTTTAACCCGGTACGCTCTTAGGAAGATGGTCGTTTTTCGGTTTTTTTTTTTATTGTAATCTTGGCGCACGATCCATGCAATTTTTTTTCGACTGTTTTTCGCATGAAAAACTTGTGGCGGGGAGTATTAGCTTCAATTCCGTTTTTTGAAAAGTTTCTTACGATTTTTTTTTCGCAAAAATATTCAATTTTTCGCAAAAACGACCATATTTATGAAATGTAGCGTAACTCCAAAACTACTGGGTTTTTGTGAAATTACTAAGAGAGTAAAAAGTTGCGTACAATAATTCTGGATTCAATGAAATTTTTTCAGATTTTTTTTCCAAATTTTTTTTTTTAACATTTTTCCTGTCAACGAGATATCTTTTTTATCTTAAACAATTAAACCTCTTACCTTATCTGCACGGGTTTTTTAATGAAAAAGCTATGTAGATATAAGGTTTTTCCCATGAAAAAGACGTGTAGATGAGGTAAGAGACCCAAAGATAAAAAAATAAACGAAACATTTTTTTTTAACAAGTTTTTATTAGTTGTTAATAAAAAATAACTAAAAAGTAAAAAATAAAATTATTCCGATTAGAAATGAGTTTTTAAATAGAAGCGTGTTACACCCTCTTTTTTTTTCTCTTGCTGTTAAAATGTAACACGCTTTTATTTGAAAACTTATTTCCAATCGGAATAACTTTATTTTTAACTTTTTAGTTATTTTTTATTAACAACTAATAAAAGCTTGTTTAACAAATTAACAAATCAAGTAAATTAATAAATTATTTTTTTAAACTAATTTTGTTGAAGTGTATGCTTGAAGTATAATTATACTCAAATTGTATATTTTGAAATGAAAATATTCACAATTTCGCGCGAGAATCTTTCTTCAGATTCTCAGTTGAAAGAAAACTTTAATTAAGTAAACGTCAATCTACTTTTTTCATAAATATTGTTGAAATGAGTTCTAACTCATCGAAATCGAACTGAAGGTACAAGATTGCCTTGACAAAAAATGGGAAAAAGTCTGTTCACAAATATTACGGCCCAAACTAAATTATTTTTTCTCAATTTATTGTCACATATTTTCTCTGTATTAAGTAGCGACCTACAGATAATCTACAGTGAACTCGAGTTCTTTGTGCCAAAACAAGTCCATGAAATCGTAGGACTTTCAAACTGAATCCCAAAGTGTGACATTTTCACTTGCAAACGTCACAATCTTTGCAAACTTGAAGGAAACATTTGTCATGTTTTATCTCCTCTTTTGCGGCCTCGATCTATGATAATCCTTTCGTGGCAAACCCAAACTTGGACTTTCAAGCGAGACGGAGAGAGTGAGTAACCGCAATGGATGGAAGCATCTTGGAATATCCTTTGCCAGGATCTTACGTGTTTCCTTGGCGCCAACTTCTGGTGGATGAAGCACAATGTAGACGAATCTGTGTGCGGATGATCCAGCAGTCACGGGCAGATTTCACACTAGGAACGAGCAACGTTGGTTGCAAAACTGCCCCAGGTGATTCTGCGTGTGAGCCTGCAGAAATGGCGCCGGAAAACAAGTCGCCATCGCCAAATGCAGAGGTTAATCGGGTCGAAAAATCGTGGCTGGTTCGACGCTACCAGAGGTCGATATTCTTGTTGTTCATTGGACCACGATCTTTGATATATCTATGGGGCATTCCAGGACAAATCGACCATTTTAAAACCCGACCCCTTCCGATTTTGCTGAAACTTTTTTATCATTTTGTACCCTTTCAAAAACATTTTTCAGAATTTTTTCAATTTTTTTTACCCAATCGATAAAAAGTTATAAATCTTTCAAACAAATTAGCTTTTCATTTTTCAAATGGCCATAACTTTTTCAAAATTTGACTTTTCGGAACGTTTTTTTTTCAAAATTTTCGTTTTTTAATGTACTTTTTGAAAAAAAAAAACAAGAAAATTATAGGAACATCTTCATTGTTTTTCTTCAGATTTTTGAAAAAAATCGAAAATTTCTCGATCATTACCATTTTTGATCTTTTTTTTCTTTTTATTATATCAAACTTTGACATTTTCTGCAAATCCTCAAATTTTTTCAGAATGGTGTTTTTTCGATTTCTATTTTTTTTTCCAAATGAAAAAAAAAAATTTCCCCCTATCCTTATTTCTCATAACACCATTCTGCAAAGTTTTGAGAGTGTTCGGAGAACTTCCAAATTTGAAAAAAAATTTAAAAAATAAAAATTGAAAGTAGTAATCATCAAGAAATATTCGATTTTTTCCAAAAATCTAAAAAAAACGATGAAGATTGGTTTCAATAATTTTATTGTATTTATTTCGAAAACTAAATTCAAAAACAGTTTTCGAAAAAAAATATAAAAAAATTATTGAAACCCATCTTCATCGTTTTTTTTTAGATTTTTGGGAAAAAACGAAAATTTTTCAATGATTACTACTTTCAATTCTAGTTTTTATTTTTTTTTTCAAGTTTGGAAGTTCTCTGAACACTTTCAAAAATTTGCAGAATGGTGTTATGAGAAATAAGGCTAGTTGAAAAAAAAAAATTTCCTTTCATTAGGAAAAAAAAATTGAAATCGAAAAAACACCATTCTCAAAAAATTTGAGGATTTGCAGAAAATGTCAAAGTTTGATATAATGAAAAGAAAAAAAAGAAAAAATGGTAATCATCGAGAAATTTTCTATTTTTTCCAAAAATCTGGAGAAAAACTATAAAGATGGGTTTCTTTAATTTTTTTGTATTTTCTTTCAAAAAGTACATTAAAAAAACGAAAATTTCGAAAAAAAAAAACGTTCCAATAAGTCAAATTTTGAAAAAGTTATAGCTATTTGAAAAATAAAAATGCAATTTTTTTGAAAAATTTATAACTTTTCATCGGTTGAGTAAAAAAAATTAAAAAAATTCTGAAAAATGTTATTGATAGGGTAGAAAAAGATTAAAAAAAGTTTCAGTTAAATCCAAAGAGGTCGGGTTTGAAAGTGTTCGATTTGGCGTGGAATGCCCCATGTATATATAGAGAACGGAGACCTCGACGAGGACGATGATCGATAATGCAGTTTAGTCCGTGTACGTGAAGTGGAGGAGTCGTGTGTGGAGTCTGCATGATCCTCGTATATTCGAAGAGACGATCGAGTTTAGTACTTCCCCCAGAGGGAAGATAAACCGGTGGGCGTGAAGTGCCCCGGAGAGATTGTTGCGAAACGATGAAACACACGTTCATATATATATATAGATCAACAATGATCGAGAGAGAATTTATATACCCAACCTGCCGATTATCGTCGATAAGCCGTTTCGGGCATGTAGACTTGAACCTATTCATGTATGACTATCGAAGCTATCATGTATGGGCGTAAAGTACACGGGCTTCGTGTTTGATAATGCCGTAAACTTTGGCAGAGCCGATGATCCATTATGTTGCATTGTGAAAATGAGTGATCCAGCAAGGAGCTGAATTATGAGACCTTGGTATTAAAAGTTAAGGGTCTTTGAAAAATCATGCACATTGGCCTGGTTTCAAATCTGCAGGGAAATCCTTTGTATTCTAGGATAAGGAAGAATTGGGCTCGTCAATGCGTGTCGTTTTTACTTGTGTTATTTTTGCCAATCCTGAAAATCCGGAATTAATGTAAAAGAAAATGATTCTATATGGGGCATTCCACGTCAAATCACGCGGTCATCAGCCTGACCCCCTCGGACCTTGACGTCCAATGAATTGTGAGTTTCGTCTAGCCCAAAATATAACCTCAAATTTTTAGAAATTTCTATTTCATTTTTTAGGGGTTGCCCGCGCCGGAAAATCATTAAATTAAGGGAAAACATAAGTAGGGGCCTTTTTCGAATTAATGAAACTTTTCCACAGAAACTAGGGCCCAAAACAGATATTTTCGTCATAGTTCGATAATGGGCCTAAAATAAATACTATTTTATTTTTTATTGTGTTTGAATCGTCCGTTTCATTTTAGGTCGTCGAGGCTAATAAATTTTCAAAAGATGTTGTCGTTTCACTCTTGAACCAAGAAAAAAAAATCAAGTTTTAGTAGAAAAATATTTTTGTTGTTATTCTCACTACAAGAACCGATCAAAATAAGAAATTATAAAAAAAAATACAACAAAAAATAGTGATTATTTTTGGCCCATTATCGAACTATGACGAAAATGTATGTTTTGGGCCCCAGTTTCTGTGAATAAATTTCATTAGTAATTTAAAAAAGACCCCTCTTCATGTTTTCTCTCAATTTAATGATTTTTTAGCTCAGCAACCCCTAAAAAATGAAATAAAAATTTCTAACAATTTGAGGTCATATTTTGGACCAAACGAAACCCACAATTCATTGGACATCAAAATCTGAGGGGGTCAGGCCGATGACCGCGTGATTTCACGTAGAATGCCCAATTTACATTATTTTTTCGACGTTTTAGAAAATCCTGCAGATTTACTTCATTTTCAAACTTTGGATCATTTTCATCAAATTCGTTGGACGCCTTTTAATAATGATTTAATAGTTTGGAGAAAATGTTGTCAGATTTATGGGAGAGTGCGGGGTTAACGCTTCAAAAGGAGTATTTTTGTAATTTTCTAAAACAATTTTTAAATAAAGTAATTCCAATCTTCTATTAGATCTATTTTCTATTAATGGAGAATCTCTACGTCTGCCATATTCTTGTAAAAAGAGAGCAAAATTTTTCACAAACTGTTCGAATTCGATTAAATTCAAACGAGTGGTCGAAATTTTACAGACTTAATTTTAGACAATAAAGGTTAGCTACTTACTTGTCTACCAAATTTCGATCCCATCGATTTGATCTATTTAAAATTAAAAATAATTTATTATTATATAGAAGCACATGTAAAAATACACCCCCAAATCGCCCTTTATACTCTTCCAAACGATATTTGTTACTTTTCGACAAAAGTTCAGTGGTTAGACACTAAAATATCGATCATTTAATGTCTCATTAATAGAAAGCTCCCTTTAAAAAAAATGAAAATTTGATTTTCTGGTAATCTTCATTTTTCACACAGTTCTCCCATTTTCAGCCTCTAAGCATAAGATCTATGACACTTAATATTTACGAAAATATATCTTGATCACGAAAATATATCGATACTGCAATTTGCTCATAGTTCTCCGTCATATTTAGGAAATTATTCAATTAAATTGTGGCATTTTTTTCGCTCATTATCGGACATTTATAATATCGGAGCACCCAGCACAAATAAAAATTAAAAAAAAATATATATTTTTTTTTCTTATTTTCAAGGTATTTTGTCCCCTGTGCATCATGACACTGCGTATTACGAGACGCAGAAAGTCGTTAGTTACACGCAAAAGAGTCGTAAAACGTGTGAAAAAAGGGATGGGAAAAAAGAATTTCCCAGCGAAAGCTCGTAGGGCGAGGAAAATTTTATGATCAACTCTATTCACGCGGTATTTCAAAACGAGAGATGAAAAATAGAAGGAGCGAAGGATATTCGTTCGCTGTATACACGCGTTAGTGTCCATCGTGAATAAAGGCAAACGAAGGATCTCGCTGTGTCCATCGATGTGAATGAAAGCTCCGGAATTATGGATGGGGAAAAATGCGTGAAGAGTGAGAGGACATAAAAAAAAAAAACGAGAAACGGGCTTAAAGTCAGTTGGCATATTCACGCGGCAGAGGTGTCAACAGAGTTTTCGTATAAAATTTCTGCGAGACCCATCAACGGTCCGCGGGCTTTCCCACGACTCTGACCAATGGAAAATGCTTTTCTCCGTGATAAAAAAAAATTTACGACAACGTCCCGGTAAAAGGGAAATAAACACATATGGAATATTCTCGTATTGCTCGTGAAATGCAATAAATTCGTAGATATACAACTGCAATGGATTTCGCGGATTGGAGAAAACGCCGCTGAAAATTTCCAGCTTTCCAACGGTATTTTCCATTTTTTACCGCTGGACATTACTTTCGAAACGAAACGAATGAGGAATCGACTGAATCGTCGATGAAAAATGCAAACGGACGATGCATTGTCAATTTTCATTTCACGAAGACTTTTTCATCGTATTCAGGAGCTCGTCAATCAGTGATCTTCAATTATCAATCGCAATCGCACGCTCGTCTCGTTTTTTTTTTAGTGTGTGTCCAGATTCCTCGCAGCAGCATCTCCGCGTATGCGCGTGTCGCGGGTACAAATTGCATCGCTCGCACGAGAGGCGTAATCCATCCCGAGCAGGGCGTCGAACAGTGGCGAGACCGCTCGTTATCGGCACTTACCGGTCACTACCACTAATCGCCGGAGTCGAGGATCCGGCGAGTTAACCACAGAGACTGGGCGTCCCGCGGTACCGCGTGCACGCGAGTGTTTCGCACATATATATACATCTATACCGGTTATTACTCTACCAGAAATATGTCTGTTATTTACGTATCACATGTGTATCGATACAACTCTACCGCAACATACTTGACTTGAATAGCAACGGCTCCGATTATTGTTCTACCAGAAATACATGTATTTGTCCTGATACAACTCTACCGCAACATACTTGACTTGAATAGCAACTCTTCCGGTTATTACTCTACTAGAAAAACACGTATTTGTCCCGATACATCTCTACCGCAACATACTTGACTTGAACAGAAACACCTCCGGTCATTACTCTACCAGAAATACATGTATTTATCCCGCAACTCTACCGCAACATACTCGACTTGAATAGCAACTCCTCCGGTTATTGTTCTACCAGAAATACATGTATTTGTCCTGATACAACTCTACCGCAACATACTTGACTTGAATAGCAACTCTTCCGGTTATTACTCTACTAGAAAAACACGTATTTGTCCCGATACAATTCTACCGCAACATACTTGACTTGAACAGAAACTCCTCCGGTCATTACTCTACCAGAAATACATGTATTAGTCCCGATACAACTCTACTGCAACATACTTGACTTGAATAGCAACTCTTCGGGTATTACTCTACCAGAAATACGCGTATTTGTCCCGATACAACTCTACCGCAACATACTTGACTTGAATAGAAACTCCTCCGGTTATTACCCTACCAGAAATACACGTATTTGTCTCGATACAACTCTACCGCAACATACTTGACTTGAATAGCAACTCTTCCGGTTATTACTCTACTAGAAAAACACGTATTTGTCCCGATACGACTCTACCGCAACATACTTGACTTGAACAGAAACTCCTCCGGTCATTACTCTACCAGAAATACATGTATTTGTCCCGCAACTCTATCGCAACATACTTGACTTGAATAGCAACTTCTCCGGTTATTGTTCTACTTGAAATACATATATTTGTCCCGATACAACTCTACCGCAACATACTTGACTTGAATAGCAACTCCTCCGGTTATTGTTCTACCAGAAATACATGTATTTGTCCCGATACAACTCTACCGCAACATACTTGACTTGAATAGCAACGCCTCCGGTTATTACTCTACCACAAATACACATCCTTCGTTCCGATAAGACTTTCCCAGAACATCCCTGACGAATGGCAACGTTACCAGTTATTCCTATACCAAAAATATACATTATTCGTTCGAATACAACTCTACCAGAATAGTTCTGCCTTATAGCAACTCTATCGATTATTACTCTAACAGAAATATACATCATTCGTCCCGATAAAACTCTACCAGAATATGCCTGTTTAACGACAACTCTACCAGTTATATCACTACTATAGAAATATATGCATTATTTAAATTGATACTTAAATTAATGCTTATTAAAAAAAATAACCCTGTGAAATATCGTCTCTACCTGATAACAAGTCTCCCTTCTATTTGGCAGAGGCGTTAATCGGTAGAGTTGTTATTCCTCAGAGATATGATGAAATTTCATCGCAGAAATTTATTTCCGGTAGAGCTGTTAATGTACCGAATGTTTCGTGTCTGATCCATGCGAATGCTGCGAACACTGTTCTGTCCAATGTGTCCATGGTTGTAACGTCTCGTACCAGGTATTGACCAGTCCATAACACACAGGCGCATGGACGAGTAACATGCATCATAACGCTTGTAATTCATTCGTTCGTCTCGTCTCCGTCAGCTGGGCACTATCAGCTGATTAACAGATCAGTCGGACGAGGATGCGTCACGCGGAGAACGAACGATACACGAGAGGTAATTGCAATTTCACTGAACAATGAAACATTATGCGCTGTGCAGAGCATTGAAATTATATGGAGGAGAGAAAGATGCATTGTTGTGGCCGATTGCTTTCGATGAATGATCCGAGGAAATTGCTCATTCCACAGAAATTATGCGAAACAATGATTTTTCAATTATAACAGTACTTTTTTGGCTCAATAAGGATGTTAACAAATGTAAAGATAAACATTAAAATGTAAAGTGTCGATCATAATTTGTGGTTGATAACTAATTTTATGTGGTTTAAAATAAGTTTAAATAATTTTTCTCTTTAATTAAAACGTCACATTATTATAAGTCCCAAATTTATAACCTCAAAAATAACAGAGTAAATAATGTTTAACTGAGATAAATCATGACATTTTGATTTGAATGATTTTGTATTCTTGAAAATTCAAAAAGGCATCGTTTATTATTTTTATCTTCTTTTTTTTAAATTAAATATCGACCGTAGATTGTTTAGTACAAATGTAATTAGTTATTAATCAAATAAAATATAAAAAATTGTTTATTAGCTTGTCCCTTCAAAATAGGTTTTCAGAATCATTTTTTAATAATTTATGCATCATTCGAGCCAATAAAAAAATGAAGAAAATAATCATTTCCGGGTAGTACAACCCCTCGAAAAGATGCTTCATCTGCAATCCAAATATGTCAAACTGTTTCACGATTTTCTTCAATTTTGAAGGTACACTACCGGCGAAAAGTTTCCGGACAAAACTTCAAAAGAGATCTGGAACGTTTTTTTATGCCATGTTGCCGGAAGTCAACGGAGACTAATTTAACAAGCGGAATTTTGAAGGGAGAGAATTCGGCTTCATTTCCCGATTTTTTAATTATTTTTACAATTTGTTCTTAGATTTGCACTCTATTTTGAAAACAGCTGCTTTTCGCCTTTTTTCCCTCTTCAAGTGCACCCATCTTCTAGAGGATTTTTTTTTATTTTTTTTTACGATTAGATTCGTAAAGGAGAAAGTTTGAGCTTCAATTTCCTTTTTTAAAAAATTTTGAGCGATTTTTTCATCCAAAGTTATTCTGTTCTTTGTGAAAAAAGTGGAAATGTGAATTCCTGAAAAACTTCAAGATAACAAAAAGTTGCGTCAGTGGAATTTTTTCAGATTTCTTTTCTCCAAATTTTTTTTTCTCATTTTCTGGGTCGGAGCTCAGATTATTCAATCGCCATAACTCGAGAACTATGGCATTATTGATAAAATTTCAGGAAGGGAAAATACTTTATTTGACCATTTTCAATACATTGGAATTTTTTTTCGAATTTTTTTCCCTAATTTTTTTTTTCCAGCCTTAGTATGAGGAAACAAAATTTTGGGAAAACAAATCTGGAAAAATTCCGCTGAATTCAAAAAAAACAAACGCAACTTTTTGCTGTTCCGAAGTTTTTCATGAATCCTCTTTGTTTTCGTGTTGAATGGAATTTTTCAAATTACCTCTTATTTCACAAGAAACAAAATAACTTTGAGAAGAAAAATCGCTCAAAGTTTTAAAAAAAGGAAATTAAAGTTCAAACTTTCCCCTTTACGAATCCAATCGTAAAATGTATTTAAAAAATGCCTCTAGAAAATGGGTGCACCTGAAAACAGGAGAAAAACAGGGAAAAAACAGCTGTTTTCAGAACAAAGTCCAATTATAAAAACAATTTGTAAAAACAATTGAAAAATCAGGAAATGAAGCCGAATTCTTCTCCTTCAAAATGCCGCTTGTTAAATTAGTCTACATTGACTTTCGGCGAAATGGCATTAAAAAAAACGTTCCAGACCTTTTTTGAAGTTTTGTCCGGAAACTTTTTGCCGATAGTGTAAATAAAATCTAATTACGTTCTAGAATCGTTTATTCGCCTTCGATTAAATTTTCCTCCTTCAACGAAGAGTTACTCCACATTCCTGTCCGAATTTTCCGGCTAAACGTGATAACGTGAAACGACAAAGCAATTTGAGAAAACGGTGCAGCTTGTTTTACCATTGTTTTCCTTGCGAACCACGAAGGATCGTTTCGGAATGTTCGGAAAGGGCCAAGGGAGTTTGAACGTGGTAAACGGGACGATAAATCAATGAAGGAACGCCGTGCTAGCGCGTCGATTTCACGATGGAAAAGTTTACACGTTTCAGCGCTGTGAGGAGGCAAAATTCTCTCGTGCAGCAGCAGCACGGTTTCGTTCGGTCATCTGCGTGGCAGCACTATCAACGAGAACGGCATTTCACCGAGAAGAGGTGCACTTTGAATCAACGTAAAACTCGGATGGGTATGAGAATTCACTTCGACTAAACACACACATATGGGTCATTCCATGTCAAATCGACCAAAAGTTGGGATCGACCCCCCTTAATTTCGATGATATTTGGTCAGAAGTTTTCGTTTTCAATAAAACGGAGTTCAACCAGAAGAAAAAATTAAAATGTTTTTTTTGGAAAGTTATTCAAAATTTAAAATTTCACAGTTTTTCAAATCTTTCGAGTTTATTTTTTAAATATCTCGAAAACTATTAAAGTTACGGAAAATCGTTCTGAATTCGTTTTGAAGAATATACTTGGGGCTACGAAAAAAAAAATATTCTGAAATTTTTTTTGAAAAATTATGAATTTGGAGAATTTTGAATTTTCAAAAATCGTGAAAATCCAAGTTCCGCATTTTATTTTTGGTTTAATTTTTTCTATATAATACCTTGTACTAATCTTAAAAGATCCTGAAATTTTCAGAAAAGTGTTTTTTGTTCTTTCAAAAATATGAATTTTTGAAGTTTTAAAAATCGTCTAAATCCGATCTTAAAAGATCTTGAAATTATCAGAGAGGTGTTTTTTTTCAAAAACATAAATTTTTGAATTTTTAAATCGTGCAAATTCACGATCAACATGAAATTTTTTGTTAAATTTTTTGAATATAATACCTTGTACTGATCTTAAAAGATCCTGAAATTTTGTTTGAGGATGGTTTGTTTTGGTTTCAAAAGTAAAAATTTTGTAATTGAGGTAAAAAAAAATTTGTTGTTTTTCCTGGAAGTTAAGTAAAGTTAAGCAATCATGTAATTCTGTAATTTTGAACAGTAAAAATTTCAATTAATGACAATTGAAAAAAAAAAAAATTTACGAAAATTTAAAACTTTATATTTTTCAATCAAAAACACACCATCCTGAAAATTCCAGGATCTTTCAAGACCCGAACAAGGTATTATATTAAAAAAATTGAACCAAAAATTAACTGTCAAAAACAGATTTGCAGGATTTTTAAAAATTCAAAATTCTCCACATTTATCATTTTTGAAATTTTTTTTTCGGAATATTTTTTTTCTCGTAGCCCTAAGTATACTCTTTAAGACGAATTCAGAACGATTTTTCGTAACTATAATAGTTTTCGAGATATTTAAAAAATAAACTTGAAAGATTTGAAAAATTGTGAAATTTTGAATTTAGCATAACGTTCGAAACAAAAATTTTATTTTTTTTTCCTTTGGTAGAACTTCGTTTTATTGAAGAAGAAAACTTCTGACCAAATTTCATCGAAATTGAAAGGGCTCAATTCCAACTCGTGGTCGATTTGACAAGAAATGACCCATATACAGATGTGCAGAAAGCTTCACCATTCGGCTTACATGAAGCACGTGCGGCAGATGTTCCAGTTTAAATCAACTGCAATCGAATGGGCCACACCACAACAGCGACTACATTCTGTGCCCTCTCTTCTCTCTTCCTCCCTCTCTCTCTCTCTTCCTCCCTCTCTCTCTCTCTCTCTCTCTCTTTATGTTTATCTTCCTTTCTCGTTCACGACGACAAAACAGCTGTACTTTCGTGCTTAATTAAACGGCCCCGTGCTTGCAAATCGCAAAGCTCACGCGATAGCTTCATAGCGTCCTTTGTTATGGACCATTTATCCTTGCGAAAATAAACCACGTTGTTTGTTTTTGTAAAACTCCACGCCGATTATTTTTGTGAGCCTCAAAACGACCTTTTTTTTTCCAGAATCATTTTTCATACTTTCCACGTTTTTTGCATACTACACGATTTTTTGGTGGAATACTTTATACAGTGTGCACTTTTTCACTCGATCGATCGATCCAATTGCTTTGGTTATGGCAGAATCGTTCCCTCACTTTGCCCAATTTTTCTTATCACCAAACCGAAGGAGATACTAGGTTTTGCTCGGAGAAAAACTGGGCACTCTGCCGGATATCCCTATCATTTTATACAGAAGCAATTGAAAGGATATCATCGTGTGGAATTACCGCTTAATGCTTGAATAGGTCGATACGTTATTTCGAGACACGTGAGAATTTCAAGAATTTGCGAGTCGATGGTCGAACTTTAGAAATCTGTAAAAAATTGTAAGGTCATCGAAACGGATGGACCAAGCGAGATTTTGAAGCGTCAACGATCGCGAAGAAAATGAGCTGAAAGCAGAGCCGAAATTCTGTCCAGAAAAAAAATTACAGTCATTTTAATCGACGAATCAAATTTTGGTCAAAATGCAAAAAGAAATCAATTTATTCATTCAGAAGTTTACACTGATTTCTTTTTTATCTAAGAGTACAAACCTACCAACGATTTCCCAGAAAACTCAAAATTGGCTTAATTTTACTTGTATAAAAAATCTTCGATCAAGTTCTAGACTTTTAGATCCAGAAAAAAGCTATTGATTTATTTTGTGGAATGATCTATTGGAAAAAATGCTTCAGTGATTCAGGATCCATTAAAAAAACTAGACCTAAAAATTTTAGTAATTTCGTGTACAATCTGATATCGCTCTTCTTCGAAATACCGATGTTGCAATTTTTATTTTATTTCAACTGCTCAATTTAATTTTAATCCTTAACTCCCATTTCAAACTGCTTACACTAATGCTTACAATTTTTTAGTACGATTTGGACGATTACAACTTGATACAAATCTACCGGAAACCCGATGACGTCATCTCATTCCATCCGCGCCATGGAAAAACGTTTTTAACCTCAGATTTCCGGTCTGTAGTTTTGTAATTTATTAAAAGTCGGTCAGTTTATATTAAATTTTGTATTAAATTTAATTAAAAAATATGAAGTTTTTATACATATACAATATATTAATTTTCATATACATGTGTATAGTAATATTCCAATACAAGTATATGAAAAATCAAATAACTTCCTTTAATTTTAATATACGTTCGTATATTAAAATTCCAATACATAGTATGATTTTTAAAGCAGAATCATGAAAAAAGATATAAAAATTATTCTTTTGTATATTAAAATTAAAAGAAGTTATTTGATTTTTCATATACTTATATTGGAATATTACTGTACACATTGTATATGAAATTTAGCATGCTGTATATGCATAAAAACTTCATATTTTTAAATTGAATTCAATACAAAAATCACCCGTAGTGGGCAGATTTTTTTCTGCGTTTTGCGTGATGGATTTAAAAGAAAATTTTTTTTTTTCAAACGCTATTTTTTAAAAATCTCAAAAAATTCTGAAAAAACCGTGATAATATATATAAATGTTCAAGCTATCACCCGTAGTGGGCAGATTTTTTTTCTGTGTTTTACAAGCTATTAACATTCTCAAAATTCCAAAAAATTCTCAAATAGCTCACCTTGAGCAGATACTCAATTTGAGTACCAAAATAATTCAGTATCTGCTCAAGGTGAGCTATTTGAGAATTTTTTGGAATTTTGAGAACGTTAATAGCTTGTAAAACGCAGCAAAAAAAGTCTACGCACTACGGGTGATAGCTTGAAAATTTTTATATATTATCACGGTTTTTTCAGAATTTTCTTAGATTTAAAAAAAATGGCGTAAAAAAAAATTTTCATTTAAATCCATCACGTAAAACACAGAAAAAAATCTGCCCATTACGGGTGATAGCTTGAAAATTTTTATATATTGTAACGGTTTTTTCAGAATTTTCTTAGATTTAAAAGAAATGGCGTTTTTTTCAAATTTTTTTTTGGTTGAAACATGGGATGTTTGGAAAAATCTGAAAAAATTATGAGGATGTATTTTAGACTCAATGCGATCATATGAAAAAAAATCAAATAAATCCGAGAGGGTCAGGGTCACGGGTTTACACACTTGGGCTGGAATGACACATATAGAAACCATTTTTATATACGGGGATTTGAAATTTCAACGTTCATCTTTTAATTTTAATATACAAATATTAAATTTAAGATGAAAATGTTAATTTTCCAATACCATGTATATTAATTTCGATTTCGTATACTTGTTTTTGAAATTTCATATACTTTTCTATATTAAATTAAATAACATTTTTTACGGTGAAGATACGGAGGGCCAGAGGCCAGAAACGGAGGGACTAAAAGCCCGAGCGATCAAGAAAGGCGAACGTAGTACCTGATTCCCTAATTAGTCTAATTGTTGGTGGTCGTTGAAGTATATGAAGGGGGGACTTGTGGGATGGGAGAGCCAAACGAATTAGCGCCCGAGGAAATGGACCGCTGTCAACATGATGGAGAACGAGGTGTGCGTGAAAGAATGAACCAGACGGAGAGGGAGAGAATGAGGGACGAAGTTGAGAGAGTCAAAGTGGGCGACAGGGTGGCGGTCATCAACCGGAGAGCTGATTAAAGTGGTCAATGCAGAGCGGAGGCCGAGATTTTACTTGGTGACTAAATACGTGTGGAAATAGACGGGAAATCCCCCATTTCAGTTTCCATTCATCGAAGATATCGTATTGAAATATCAGTAATCATAATCAAGCCCTTCCAGATAGAACTGATTGCTCGTTTCAATTTTGAGGATCCAATACCAAAATTAGCTACTGAATAGCTTTCAGTTTAAATTACTTGCATTTTCGGTGCATCTGACACAAATTTGTAAATGTCTGTTGTAAATGACGTCCGAGTTCATTAAAGCATTCTCAATGTCCTTGAAGAGTCAAATCTAATCACAAAAGTAAATAAAATGATTTTGTTTTTGTCCAACGATATTTAAAAATTGGTCAGAGTTAGAGAGCAAAATATTTCAATCCATCAATTTTTCGGAGCTTTTTCCAGATGTAATAATGTAGCATTCAATCGAAGAATTCTTTTTCCGTTCTAAACTTTTGATCAGAGGAACGTAATATCCTTTATTCTATTCACAAAATGAAGACTCTGAATACTCGCCATTTAATTCAAATTTGGAATTTGCTTCATTTGTCATTATTTTCTATTATTTGATTTCTCATAGTCTTTCTAAAATTATTTGTTCACATGTTTTTACATACAAAAATTATCGTTTATTGTCCAAACGTTCCTTTTTCAAAATCTCAAAAATCTAGAAAAATATACACAAAAAGTTTTACTGCTCTTTCAAAAATGAAGATACTTCAATTCGCCAAGCGGCGTTTTAAAGGGGATATATTCAGCTTCATTTCACTTTTTTCAAATATTTTTTGCGATTTTTTTTTGAACCTGGTACGCCCTTTGAAAGATGGTCGTTCTTCGGCTTTTTTGGCATTGTAATTTTGGCGCATGGCCCATGGCATTTTTTCAAACTGTTTTTTCCGTGAAAAACTTGTGGCAGGGTGTATCTCCAATTTTGTTTTTTTTAAAGTTTCGTACGATTTTTTTTTGCAAAAATATTCAATTTTTCGCAAACAAATGATCATATTTATAAAATGTAGCGTAACTCTAAAACCACTGGGTTGTTGTAAAATTACTATGAAAGTAAAAAGTTGCATACAATTATGCTGGATTCAATGAAATTTTTTCAGATTTTTTATCAAAATTTTTTTTTTTAATTTTTCCTGAAAACGCGATATATTTTTTTTATCTCAAACAATCGGGTTTCTCACCTCATATACAAGGGTTTTTCGATGAAAAAGTTATGGAGATGATGTTTTTCAGTACGAAAGTTGCATACAATCATTCTGGATTCAATGCAATTTTTTCAGAATTTTTTTTCAAATTTTTTTTGTTGAATTTTTTTCCTGTCAACGAGATATTCTTTTTATCTCAAGCAATCGAGTCTCTTACCTCATCTACACGGGTTTTTCGATGAAGAAGCCACGCAGATGAGGTTTTTTTGATGAAAAAGCTGTGTAGATGAGGTAAGAGACCCGATTATTCAAGATAAAAAAAATATCTCGTCTACAGGAAAAATTTTAAGAAAAAAAAGTTGAAAAAAAATCTGAAAAAATTGTATTGAATCCAGAATGATGGTATGCAACTTTAGGACTCAAAAACATTCTCTACACAACTGTTTCATCGAAAAACCCATGTATATGAGGTAAGAGACCCAATTGTTTAAGATAAAAAAATATCTCGTTTACAGGAAAAATTAGAAAAAAAAAATTTGAAAAAAAAATCTGAAAAAATTTCATTCAATCCAGAATGAATGTATGCAACTTTTTACCTTCCGAGTGATTTCATGAAAACCCAGTAGTTTTAGAATTACGTTACATTTTATAAATATCGTCGTTTTTTGCGAAAAATTGAATATTTTTGCGGAAAAAAATCGTAAAAAACTTTTTAAAAAACGAAATTGAAGCTAATACTCCCCACCACAAGTTTTTTATGCGAAAAACAGTGGAAAAAAATTTGCATGGGTCGTGCGCCAAGGTTACAATGCCAAAAAAAATCCGAAAAACGACCATCTTTCAAAAAGCGTACCGGGTTCCAAAAAAATCGCAAAAATTTTTTGGAAGAAGCGAAACGAAGCTGAATATGTCCCCTTCAAAACGCCGCTTGGCGAATCAAAATATCTTGATTTTTACAAGAGCAGTGAAACTTTTCGTGTGGCGTGGAATCCGGGCGATCGTTTCCAAACTTTTGGCCGACAGTGTATTATGATTTTTGAAAAAATAATTGAAAAATTGTTACTTTTCCAACAACCTAAGTTTAACCTCAAAATGACTGCCTGCAAATAATCAATTTCCATGGATTCAACGTTCATTTAATACCCGACGAATGGAAAATCGTATTTCTGTATTGCCTCGATCGATCTTCTCCAATCTGGCAATTTCTCGAGTGCGATTCATTCGTAGGAATTTATGATTCGTTTTGGGCGCTCGTGCGGATCAACTGAGGTAAAATCTCGAAAAGAAAGAGACAAAGGAGAGAGGTATTGGGAAAGGAGAGGGAGGGTCGAAGGTTTGCGATTTTAACTCGATAGGAGACAAGCTGCGGCGAGAATGTTCGTCGTGCCATTCGAATGAGGCATCGCGAAGATACGAGAGATCCCGCGAGTATCGTAAATCGACGCTGTAACCCTTGACTTAGTGCTTCGATGTTCGCCCGACAATTACCGCCCCGGGATTTGAAAAAGGTGCTCCCCAGCTCGTTCCCTCGTTCCTCCATTCCTCTCTCTCCCTTTTCCTCTTGCGCGTATTTCCACCGCTTTTTTGCCGCTCCCGCATTCTCTCTGCATCTCTCTCTTTAAATCTCCCCATCTCTGCATTTGTCCCTTTAAATCTCCCACGACCGAGATATCAACCTCTGCTCGCGCTCGTTGTGGGGGAGTGTGGGGCAAAGTGGACATTTAAGGAATTTAAGGATTTTCATCGGCGAGCACACGGTCTTTTAACTACTTTCATGTCCCAAAATTGATTCCCGATCCTAATATCCCTAATTTTGAACAAAAATAAATTGGGGGCAAAATGGAAACGCCTCCTCAGATGCAGAAAAATCTATACTTGGTGATTCGCGAAAGTAGAGACACTGTAATCGACTATGCCCGAATAAAATATTAACTTAACAATATAAACAAAGAAATAAAGGCAACAGAACTGATCCTCGAATGAAATTTAAAAAAAAAAACGAGGTGATTCTTCAGACGCACTTTGCTCTTATCTTTTCCATGTGAAAAAAGTACTATGAATTCACTTTGCTAGTGAACAAATCATGGTATTTTCACATATTTATCGACGTTTGAGTCGTGAAATTCATTTCCCACTATTGTTTTTTGAATCTTGTAAAAAAAAAATTTTCCAAATTTTACGATTTCTGTGTTTTGTGCTTTTTATTTTCAATATATTGTTCAACAGTGTATGGAACGTTACAGGAATCGTGCAGATATAGTCTGAATTCGGAGTAATAATTTTATGAGCTTGACATTATTTTCAGTTTCAGTTCGTCTCCACTTTGCCCCCAAATTTGAATTTTTTCGCGTGTTCACTTTGCCTCCAGTGTCCACTTTGCCCCACATTCCCCTATATATCCACGGGACTTTTGGCGCATCGTTTGCCGCCCAAAAATCTATTCCCCCATTTCCCTCGCCGAGTTTTTTCTTCCTCGATGAAACGCTATTCGAGAAATTCACGAGCTTGTTTACAAGACAATAGACCGCGCTTGAATCCGCGCAAATCGCATTGAGATAGCTTCAACGCCGCTTGATTAGAAAGAACGTGTGATTTGCGAGGACTCGCCTCTTCCATCGCACCATTCTCCGCCATTTTTAGGTTGCTTTTCTCACAAATCCAATTGTTGACTTCGTTGAATGACATTTTCATTTATTGCACAAAGAGACGTCTGGAGAAGGCTTATTAAAAGTTTCAAGAAACTTAACGAGGTTTTCAAAAGATTTTCCATCAGTGCGGACAGAAAGGACTTGCGCTTTGCTTTCTTGTGTTGCAGCAATCTACGCATTTACATCTCTACCGATTATTACTTCATAAACTTTTGTTTTTATCCGGATGTATAGTGCTTCTTTATCGATATTATTTTTATCCTTTAAAACTCTGAGAAACATTTTAAAAAAACATCTCTACCGAATAACTCTACCGAATTTTTGCTTCATTCGGTAAGTTGTCTTAGGAATAGAAACATATATTGAGAATATGATTTCATAATACTTTTCGAATATTGATAGAAAAAATTAATTAAATAGATGAGAGACACGATTTCATTCCAAAATAAAACGCTAAGAACATTTTTAAGGCGAAGATTTCCAATTGCGTTTTCGCCTGACAAAATTGTCGAAAGTAGATTTGTTATTCGGTAGAGATGTTTGCCAACACTCGTTTTACAAGAAAATTATTTTTTAAATAATAAAATACAATTATAAACAACATTTATCGATCAATTCTACTAAATAACTTTAGTTCGCAATTCCGTCAAGAGAAAGTTATAACTGGTAGAGATGTAAGTGCGTTTCAAAAAGATTGTGAGAGTTTGTATGGCAGGGGAAAGAAAAAACTTGCACTCTGCTTTCTTGTGTTTCAGGACTTGCTGAATTCTCGGTGCTGACACATTTACGTCTCTACCGATTATTACTTCATAAACTTTTTTTTATCCAAATACACCTTTTCTTTACAAATATTATCTTCATCATGTGCAACTCTATACGAAATATTTTTAAAAAACTCTACCGAATAACAAATTTCTGAATGTGAACGAGAAATTTCTCAATATCGAGAATGTGATTTCATGATTCGAAAAATTAATTATCTGATTTTTTAAAAAATCATTGTACAAAAATAATAATCGCTGTTATCAACGAACATTTCTTATCTCGAACATTGACAAAGGAGATTAATTAAACAGATGAGAGAAGAGATGTCATTTACAAAAGAAAATGCCAAAAACTAAACGTAGAGGTTTCCGATCGCTTCTTCGCCTGGCAAAATTGATAGATTTGTTGTTCGGTAGAGTTGTTCATCGACACTCGTTTTACGAGAGAGTTTCTCTTTTATATTCGGTAGAGTCGCAAACAGCAGATATTTATCGTTAAAACTGTAATTCGCTCCTTCGTCGAGAGACAGAGAGAGAGAGAGTTATGAGCGGTAGAGATGTGAGTGCACCAGGGTTGCGAAATTTTTAATGAAAAAGTAATGCATTAACCATTACTTTTTTAATGGCTAATGAAAATTTAATGGTTAATGGAAATAATTCTCATTAAACACTAACATTTAATGGTTAGTGAAAATATTTTCCATTAACCATTAAAATTTAATGGAAATAATTTTCATCAACCATTAAATTTTAATGATTAATGGTTAATGAAACCCTGCCCATTACAATGTAGTGTATAATAGAAAAAATGTGCATTACCCATTGCAATGTAATGTCTAATGGACAAAAGTTGATTGCAATTTTGGGAATGGAAAAATATAGATGAATAAATTATTGCAATTTTCCATTACATTTTATTGATTTAGGACTTAGATTTTCAGGTACCTTAAATTTCCAAAAGCATATATATTATAATTCTAAACAGCATCTACATTATTATTGCAATGTAATGCGTAATGGACACAATTTTGATGGCAATTTTGGGAATGGAAAAATATAGATGAATAAATTATTGCAATTTCGCAATACATTTTGTTGACTTAGGACTTAGAATTAGAATATAGATGCTTTTTTAGAATTTAAGGTACCTGAAAATCTAAGTCCTAAGTCAATAAAATGTAATGCAAAATTGCAATAATTTATTCATCCATATTTTTCCATTGCCAAAATTGCAATCAAAATTTTGTCCATTACACATTACATTGCAATGGCTAATAGAAATTTTTTCTATTACACACTACATTGTAATGGGCAGAGTTGCAAATAATGCATTACTTTTTTTAATGCACTTGCATTTTCATTAGCCATTAACATTTAATGGTTAATGAAAATACAAATGCATTAAAAAACGTAATGCATTATTTGCAACCTTGGAGTGCGCCACGGCTGAAGCTTTTATTTCGGTTCGTCACGTTCGGAAGCTTCGAATTTGTCGACTCCGTGATACTTTGAAGCGCGTACGAATCTTTGGCTGAGTGAAGCCACGTTGCACGAGCCTTCGTCTCTGTTTGGAGGAAAACTTCATCAGAGGCAAGCCAACAATCGTCGAATTCATACTTGCACGTTTCGAGAACTCGCGCGAAACAACAGTCGACGATTCGAGCGCAGTTTCGCGCTCTCGCGCAGGACAATGCGCAGTGTCTAATTATTATTCAGCGAGCGAATGCTCGTGGCTGAGTAGAACAAACAGTGAATGGAATTGTGGACCAAAGATGTGCGCCGAGGAAGACGAAAGGCGCAGCGGAGAGAAGAATGACGAGGGAACGAGGAGGAGATCCTTCGGATCGTGTTGCGAAAGGGTGTGAGAAAACGATGGTCGATTAATGAGAACGCCCCGACGAGAGCTGAAACGAAAAACGTCGACGAAGCTCCGAGACAAAGAGAAAAATTAAATCCCCCACTGTCGATATCCTCGATTGGAATATTCAATCAAGTCCGAATCCATTAATCAAACGTTATTTCCGAAGATATAGCCCGAGAGAGAATAAAATAGAATTCTCAACGACGTTTCTTCCAGCGTCAGAAGAAGGCCCTTGTGAATAATCTCACTGCTTCGATCAAGCCAATGAAGTAATATCGTCCAGAAAGAGGAAGATTCCTTTTTTTTTACCTCTCCTCCAATATTGAATCGGCTTCGATCTCCGCCTGTCTCGAGGCATATGAGGTCACCTTCTCCCTTTGATTGGGCCCAAGAGACGCGAAAAAGTTTTTTTCCAAATAACTCAGACAGACTTTGGCGACTTGTAGTTGGTTTTCCGCACTGAGAGAAAAAATTACTAGAACCAATGACATAAAGTTTTGAAGGCAAAAAATCATTTTTTTCATTATTTGCCAAAACATATTAGATTGGTTCCCTTATATATTTACTTGGTTCATTTTTTTTCAGTCAATTCCATAAATTTCTGTTTCAATAAACGAATTTACTTGAATCTAACAATATGTTATCAATTATATGTAATATGTTGTTTGAATCAAAAACACATTTTATTATTCAAAACATGCATGTCTTTCAATACAGGAAGCACTGAGAAAAAAAATTTGTTGAATCAACAAATTAATTAGTCCAATCAACAGGCAAAATTATTGATTCAATCAAATGCGTGTTTATTAATTGTTGCTAACCATTTTATAAAAAATATATAGCCCTTGCCAAATAATTTAATATGCATAGTTTAGTGACTCCAAAAAGAGATAAATAGAAAAAAAAGACAAATATGCGCTAATTCTTCGAACTAATTTCTCCGTCCGACCGAGATTCGAACCCTCGACCTTACCTACCATCATACCTATCCTACCTAACTACCTAACACGCTACCTATTACGCTAGCGACTACTACTATGCACTTGAAAAAAATTAGGAGTTATGAAGATTCGCATATAAGAAAACATTTAAAAAACCAGTTTTTTTATTTTTAACAACGTATATGTATACTATTGAAGTATACTATAGAAATGATAGTTCTTTGCTTGAAGGAAATAAAAATTTTATCATTCCAAACAAATATTCTATTGGAATAAAATAATGTGTTATTTATTTTACTACATCTTCTTTTCAAATAATCACAATCAATTTAATATCTAATAAATATTGAAAATACTACAGAAATATTTTTAGAAGGAAAATAATGATGAATTTATTGCAAAGAAATAATTTTGTTCGAAAAAAATAATTTCGTATTGAAATCATTTTTTAGATCCAAATAATCTCATGTTTATGATGCGATAAATGTAATTAATGTAATGAATACAAATTCAATCAAATCTATTTAAATAAAGATATTTTTTGAAGTCAAATCATAATGACTTTATTGCAAGAAAATAATTTTTTCGAAAAAAATAATATTGTATTCAATTCGTTTTTTAGATTCAAATAGTCTCATGTTTATGATGCGATCAATGTAATTAATCCAATGAATACAAATTTAATCAAATCTATCATGCACTTAATTATTACTATTAAATAAGAGTTTAATATAATGGAGTAATAGATTCGTGAAAATATTTTTTTAAATGAAGAGTGATTTTCTTGGTTCAACAAATAAATAATCGAATTAATACTTTCGTTTAATAAATAAATTCATGTTCTCAAATTCAGTAATTTTTTCTCTCAGTGCGATGGGGAGGAAGCAGCTGCCACGAAGTCTTCTCGCAGGAGCAGATTTTGCTTCGGGTTACCGTAGATAGAACATCATTCAGCTGACTTTTACGGTTCTATACTCGTTGATACGTCGATCTCGCATTAATTAGTCATTTGAACGGTGGAAGAATGTCTTTTGGGGTGGGAAAGGGCGGCGAATTCGTTATGAAAAGCAAATTCAGAGCCGGGAGCAGCTGGAAGAGAAGAGACTGATGGGCTGACTGAACTTTGTTTGTGTACAGCAATACGGTCTTGTTTGGAGAAATGGTTCTCCCTATCCCTCTCTCTCTCTCTCTCTCTCTCTCTCTCGCTCTCTCTCTCTCTCTCTCTCCCTCTCTGTCTCTTTCCCTATTCAGTTTCTCCAGTTTAGGGAAGATCCCCTCGAGGTATCACGGATAAAGCCCGAGCGATTTCAATTTCATAGGAACGGGCCTGGAGGAACTCTTGAAGCACTCGCTGTGGGTAAGTAATATGCTGTGTAAGTATGCTCTGTGCTTCATCCTTATCTCGTACAACTATTCTTGTGTACCGACAGATACAACTCTCGTGCTATATTCCCCACAATAAGATACGAACCGAATAGAATCGGTTATATCGCAGAATTTCGCTTTGAAAAGCGCGGATACTCTGCGCCAGCCTTTTCTGTTCGGTTTTGACAAACATCGGATCCTAATCTCACCGAATTACATCTATCGTATTTTAATAAATTATGCGATACCGAAGTTGTATCGTAGAATGGAGGATCATCTGTTTCTAGTGACTTAAAAAGCGATTTTAGAGCAAGATACCGATAGTTGGTGAAGATATCTCAAGAATTGATGCAGCGATATTTCTTAATTTTTGGGATTTTTTCCAGATGAAAGAATGTTGTATATGATATGCTATTAAATATATGGGTCATTCCATGTCAAATCGACCAAGAGTTGGAATGAACCTCTTTCAATTTCGATGTTATTTGATCGGAAGCCTTCGTTTTTAATAAAACGAAGTTCTACCAGAGGAAAAAAATTTTAAATTTCTTTTTCGAAAGTTATGAAAGATTCAAAATTTCACAAATTTTTTTAATCTTTCAAGTTAGTATTTTTAAATATCTCGATAACTATTATATTTACGAAAAAATCGTTCTGGGTTCGTCTTGAAGAGTATACTTGTGGCTACGCAAAAAAAAATATTTCGTAAAAAAATGTTGAAAAATAATGAATTTGGAGAATTTTGAATTTTTAAAAATAGCGCAAATCCATTTTTGACATTAAATTTTGGGTTAATTTTTTTTTTTTAATAATACCTTGGACTATACCAAGGTATTTTTATGTAATAACAGGATCATACAAAATCCTGGAAATTTCAGGATCTTTTAATTTTGGTGAATAATTTTTTTTTTGACAAAATACAAAAATTTATATTTTTGAAATAAAACAACCTGGAAATTTCAGGACCTTTTAAGATAAGTCTAAGGTATTATATAAAAAAAATTTAACCAAAAATTTAATGTCGATCGTGGATTTAGACGATTTTTAAATTCACATTTTTGAAAAAACAAAAAACACCTTTCTGAAAATTTCAGGATCTTTCAAGATCAGTATAAGGTATTACGTAAAAAAAATGAACAAAAAATTTATTGTAAAAAATGGATTTGCACGATTTTAAAAAATTCAAAATTCTCCAAATTCATCATTATAAAAAAAAATTTCGGAATATTTTTTTTTCGTAGCCACAAGTATACTCTTCAATCCAAACTCAGAACGATTTTTTCGTATATATAATAGTTCTCGAGATATTTAAAAAATAAACTTGAACGATTTAAAAAATTATGAAATTTTGAATCCTGCATTTTCGAAAAAAAAAAAATTAATTTTCTTCCTTTGGTATAGCTTCGTTTTATTAAAAACGAAAACTTCTGATCAAATTTCATCGAAATTGAAAGGAGTCGATTCCAACTCTTGGTCGATTTGACATGGAATGACCCATATTTAATATTTAATTGTTTAATATGCATATGCATATTTAATAGGGCCGCCCCACTATTTTTAATCCCTTTATTCTTCATGTTTATCATATAAAAAAGTTTTGAGGTTGTCTTAACCCTTATCCTTGCCTTAACCAATATTGATACGAAAATCTGTCATCGAGTTTCCTCGGTGAGTTTCGAACCGACTTGAGCTATGGCAATATTTGCACTATAAGTCATTCAAGCATTGAAATACTTGGAATTTACGAGCGGCAACACCAAAGGGGTTAACTATTTTATGTGCGATGTCGCGCCACGTCAATAAGGCAATCGATGAAGCCGCGCGATAAGCACGACACTTGCGGCTACGATAGTGCCGAGAGATGTTCACTAAAGGGTCAGTATATTGAGGGAAGAGGCTAAACTTGATCACGTTAATCAATGTGTGCAATGACGAAGGTACGGACACAGGAGAGAAACGTGCCGAGCGATCCGCCAAACGTTTGAAAGCTTTCGGTTAAGGGGTTACACGCAGTCAGGTTATTCAAAAATTTGATTTTTGAAATTTCATTTTCGTAATGTACATGTATTTAAGTATATACACAGAAAAGTTCATGTCAATCCGACAAATATTTTCGTAATAGGCATATTTGATAACCCTGTAATTAAACTTTGAACACGTTTTTCTGAAAACCGATCAGTCTCAAATTTTTACATAAGCTTTATAAATATATTTTTTAGTAATTAATCTTAGGTTTTTTTTACCAATAAATATTTTTAATTTTACAAACAATCAAAAGCAAAAATTTTAATAAAAAATCGACTTTTTTTTAGAAGCCGCCATTTTGTTAAAAATGAATATTTTATATTAGAAATTAAAAATTTATATGTCTTTCCGGAAAAAATTCTTGAAAAATCGATTTTTTTCGGCCTTCTGACTGCGTATGACCCCTTAACACTCCAAAACTGTTATCATCGGTCACACGAGAGAGTAAGTGACGAGGAGGGGCAAAGTCCCGCGAGTATTCGCGGGATCTTGCTTCTCGCATAAACGTGGAATTATCGTTTGCCGCTGGAACAAACATTCCTTGTTTGCAGTTTCATCGTATTCGGACTTATTCTGCTCGATAGATCGATCGGAGAATCAGCGTGATACGACGACCTGATAACGAGATGTACTCCGTCGGTTTTAGGACCGTACATTTGTCTTTCAGAGTTGGAGAAAATTGGCAGCGTCGAGTCTAGACTCGACGTCTGTTATTTCTCTTTATTCCAGAATTTTTTGACAAAATCGAAATGGGAAATAAATCGCCTGGAATTTGAAATTCGTAACAAAAATCGACAGAAGAAATTGTTAACGAGGTTAATATTGTAAATATATTGGATAATTGTATTCAATATTTGTTTAAATAATTTATATTTTATTAGTAATTTTTTTTAGTAATTTTATTTCATATTTTGTATGCTCCACAATGTGACTTTTATCGCCAAATGTTTTCTGGCAAGAAAAACGCTTACCTTTTTATCGGAACATAGAATTATTCAACCTGAAGCGAAGTTTGAACTCACCTGCAACAAAAAAAAGTAAATCGTGTAAATAACTTGGAAATAATGAATGTTATAATAGTTTATTTGTCAATTTTTATCAAATAAGAGCCTACTAGTTTTTTAATTATATTTATCGATTGATTTTATTTATTCAATTTATAATATATGAGGCATTCCATGCTGTTTCGAACGGTCAAAAAGTTGTCCACTCTAAAAAAAAAATTGAAATTTTGTCAAATTATTTAATTATATGAAAAAGAGTAGTGTAAACTTTTTCAAAATTTTTGGATAGCATTTTTATTTTTTCAAACTTTCAAAATCTTCCAAGTACCGTTATGTCTTAAAAGCATACGATTAGACAGAAAAATGTTTCAGACAAAAAAGTTGCAGTTTTACATAAACTTTCTGAAACTTTTTTTTTTGAATTTTTCGAGTTTAAAAATGATCATCTTCATCAAAAATATACGAAAATAATTTTTTTTGGTCGGTATGTCACATTCGATTCATCTCAAAAAATTTCAGAAAATGCTCTGAAGTGTGTACAATAGACACGTATTTTTTTTTAGATGGCTCGATTAGTTCCAAAGCTATGCTTTATTTTATTATTATGATTTTTTTTTAGAAAAATCAATTATCATCAAAAATTGATCTCCCCTACATTTTTCTCGCATTTTTCAGGTAATAAACATCGATAACATAATAATAATTTTTAATAATAATTGATTTTTCTAAAAAAAAAATTATAATACTAAAACAAAGCACAGCTTTGGAACAACTAATCGAGGCATCTAAAAAAAAATACGTCTCTATTGAACACACTTCAGAGTATTTTCTGGAATTTTTTTAGATAAGCCGAAAGTGACATACCGACCGAAAAAATTATTTTCGTATATTTTTTATGACAATAGTCATTTTGTCAACTCAAAAAATTGAAAAAAAAAACAAAAATTCACAAAGTTCATATAAAACTGCAACTTTTTTGTCTGAAACCTTTTTCTGTTTAATCGTATTCTTTCAAGATACAACGGTACTTAGCAAATTTTGAAATTTTGAAGAACTCAAAAAAATGCGATCTAAAAATTTGGAAAAAATGAACCACTAAAAATGTACACTACTCTAAATTAAGAAAAAACTTTTTGGGAATTTTTCTATAAATAAATCATAAGTTATTTTTGGTTCATCATTTCTTTCCCATATTACACGTAAAATCATGGAATTTTCCATAATTCTTTTTCAAAAAAATTGTCACGTTGTTATCCCAAAATAAAATAAAAAATACAAAATTTGTTTAACCCAACTAAATTCAACTCCATAATCCGCATAATCAAGGTGATTGTGAATTTCGTTGGAGTTATTTTAAATTATTGTCATGCTATTATTGTCCCAATTATTCGGGTAATTTTTAACAAAGAAAAATCTCCGACTCTTGATATTCCCAGAAGAGTTGGTTTGTTTCATTTTTCACGCTGGGTCATAATTCCATGACGGGGGAGACGCGACTCGCCTCGCTTTTTCTTCCCCTCGATCACTCGAACGTCCACAGAAATGTATAAGCGAATTAAACTGAAATGCCCGAGGGCCAACGGAGTCACGATGCGAGAAATCCGGAAGGAGAGAAAAACGGAGGCGGAGGAAAGAGAGATAGCGACGTTACGCAAGAAACAAATGGAGTCGCTCAACTGTACCAACAGCAGAAGCGTCGCGCGAAAGCTTTCTCTCTTGCTTCGTTACAACTTGCTCTTATCGAGAATCCCATTCCTGCGAACCTCTCTCGACTAACAATCTTCCGCATCCACAAGACCGTGAGTCCCTCGACTCTTGTACCTTCGGTCTCTTCGCCCGAGCGTTCCTCCACGCCGACTCGCACTTTCTCGGACGCGACGTTGAATCAGCGTGAAATTAATTGCCGCTGCTCCCCAATAAACCAAGTGCAAGCTCGTCTGAACTCTGCCGGCTCCGTGAGGCCGTACTTGGTCTCGTGATAAACGCAAACCCACAAATACAAGCCGACAGAGACACCGCGACAGAGAAAAACTTAGCGCGAACAAAAGTTTACGAATAACATTTTCTCGATCCCGATGCTTGAACTTTTTTTGACCAACCGAGCTTTTTCAACGAAAGTTTATGCTTTGGCTTGTATCCACCTAAAATATAGAGTTACCAACGCAAATATTCGAATTTATACACAAACATTGTAATTTACTTCTTTTAAGGGGCAAAAGCCACTTTAAAAATTAAAAAAACAATTTTTTTCGTTTTTATTTTAACTATATGGGGCATTCCACGTCAAATCGACCACTTTTGGGACCAACCCCTTTCGATTTGGCTGAAACTTTTTAAAAATCTTTTTCTACTCTATCGAAAACATTTTTCTGAATTATTTCGAATTTTTTTAATCAACCGATAAAAAGTTATAATTTTTCAAAACAATTGCCTCTTTATTTTTCAAATATCTATAGAACTTTTTCAAAAATTGACTTATCGGGACGTTTTTTTTCATAATTTTTGTTTTTAAATGTACCTTCTAGAAAAAATAGAAAAAACAATATCCAGACCGATCCTTAACGTTTTTTTTTTTTAATTTTCGGAAAAAAAAGAAAATTTCTCGATGATCGCCATTTTTTATTCTTTTTTTTTCAGGAACTTTGACATTTTCTGCAAATTCTCTGCAATTTTCAGAGTGAGGACTTTTCGTTTTCTATTTTTTTTTAAATAAAATTTTTTTTCAACTAAACTTATTTCTTATAATACCTCAAAGTTAAAAAAAAATCATTATAAAACAAATTCAAAGTGGTAATCATCGAAAAAATTTCAAAGTTTTTCGAAAAAGTAAGAAAAAAAATAGAAGATAGTTCTAAATAATTTTTTCAAACATTTTGTTTTAAACTTCATTTAAAAACAGAGAAAATGAAAAAAAAATTGATATTGAGTTCATTTTTAGATAAACAACAGGCTTTTAAAAAATTTCAAGTGGTTAATTTGTGATGGAATTATAGCTATTGTACAAAATTAATTAATAAACTATGGTTTTTGGGTAATTAAACAATAAAAAAGCAAAGTGTTGAAAAAAAACATGAAGCGAATCCCATGACAAATTAAACATAATTTAAAAATTTTTTAAAGCCTGTTGTTTGTCCAAAAATGAAGCAAATAATCATTTTTTTCATTTTCTTTGTTTTTGAATGTAGTTTTCCAAAAAAAAATATCAAAAAAATATTCAGAACTATCTTCTGTTTTTTTTTTACTTTTTCAAAAAACATTGAAATGTGTTCAATGATTACCACTTTTAATTTCATTTATTATTATTATTATTTTGAAACTTTCAGGTTCTTTCAACATCCTCAAAAATCCCCTGAGTGGTATTATGAGAAATAATGTAGGTTAAAAAAAATTCAATTAGAAAAAACACTCAAAAACTTGTGAGCCAATTGTCAATTTCCTTTTTACTAAATATTTGTTATCGGAGTGACTAATTCTGCACGTAACCGATTTCGATAATTTTGATAATTACTTTTTTTAAAAGTTACTTGAACGAAAAAGAGCTTTAAAAGTGAAGAAAAATTTATTTTGTCGCCATTTTGTAAATAATGAGAGAGGTAAAAAATAACTAAGCATACCAAGAGCTACATTCGTATAGATATTAATCATATTTTTTAATTTTGAAATAACTCCTTATCAAGATATCAATGATGAAAATATCAATCAAGATGATAATACAAAGGAAATTTTTCTGGTTGTTAAGATAATATCTTTAACTCTCTTAATTTTTGAGATTTTTCAATAAAAATTGCTGAAAAATAAGTTGAATATATGCTTAATAAAATAACAATAGCTCGATCCTTTAATAATTATTTAAGACCCTAAAAAAAAAATCCTAAAATATTGACTATCACTCCTTGCAAAAGGTTTTCCCTAATGATTTAGTTTAATTAAATTTATTTAAGATAAATAAAATTTTATTCAATTATCGTCCTAATTTATTGGGCCCACATTCGAGTAAATCTGTTTTCTGTTAATATATTCAATAAATATTTGATCGCAAACCCATTAATTGCAAAACTATTTATTTGCTTTCCAAATTGTGAAAGACATTGCAGAATGCAGATTGAGAGCTTTCAATTTTTTAAATCACGATGAAGCGACGATTGAATTGTGTTCAGAGTTCTTATTGCTAAGGGGTTAAAAAAGAAGTATCAGTGGGTAAAAAAAATGGGATCCGGGAAAACGAATGATCCCCCCATGGGGGTTTGAATCAGCTACGTTCAATCGATATACAAAGCCGTGCACAAAATGGGGAAGTCCGGTGTCGAGTTAGCGATCCAACTGAAGAGGCAAGCGTGGTTGAGTCTCTTCATTAATCGTGCAGCAAGAAACGAGGATGCTTCAATTACACGCGAGTAATCGGATGAACACAAATACTCTCGACAATTGGTTTGTATTCTTGTGCTGAAGAATTCTTTTTTTTTCACCAGGAATTCGTTGCTAAATGAAATTTGACACTCGAGCGGAGTGACGTTCAAATACTTGACGATTTAATTTCCAATTACGAATTTCGTTCGATTGCTTTTTCAGTATTTGTCATTCAAGGTCACTTCCGGTTAACAGGTGATGCAGAATATTCCATCAAAACAGAGGGAAGCAAATTTACGAATGGAAATTCAACGATGGTCCGAATTTCTCGATTCAAGTATTTGGGGATGAAATTTTGTTTCAGTAGAAACTTGTAATAAATATTGTCACACATTTTTTATTCGAGATATTGTTTGATAGGAAGAAAAAAAAAGATAGAATGATAATCGAAGTAAATTGTCTCTGAAAATTAATAGATGAGTCCTGCAAAAATTTGGATTTAAAGGATATCAATCTTAATTCGAATCTAATAAGGAAAAAGTTAGATTAACATTGCTAGGTAAAATATAGGGGGAAGTCCCCTAACGCCGGACGACACCTAGTACCGGACACTGTTGATATAAACCAAACTAGAGAGCAACGACAATAGTTTTCGTGCGTAGTTCGAACAGAGTTCGATAGAGAGCTAGCCGCAGTGCGCATGCGCGCATCGTCGCGAGTTGATTTTCGTTGGAGCCGATTAATATTTCGTGTCAGCCGTAATTTTCACACATTCATTGTTTAAAAAATCTGGGTTTTGCGGCTCCGTTTTTTAGCTTGGGATGCTTTTTGGCAAGTATTCTTTCAAATAATGAAGGTTAAATTTCAAAATGTTTGTGAAATGGCACGCATTTTGTTATTAAATCTTGCATGTTGAGTCCCTGGTACTGGACACTCGATTTTTTTCCACTACCGGACGCCATTTTTTTTTTCGTTCGTGAAATGTTTATGTATAACATGTTGTTTTTGTTGTGGTGGTATTTCACTATGACAAATCAGTTAAAAACAATGACGAAAGGAAAATTGCCCGAGGAAAATATGAAAAAAGCCTCGATGACAATAATGACTGGATCCAGTGTGGCAATTGTAAGCAATGAGGCTCATAAGGCGTACGCAGATATTCCGGAATGTTCCGATGAATATATTTGCGATCATTGTAAAATTTAACCATTTTTAATCCATTTTTTCAAATAATATTCATAGTGTCCGGTACTAGGTGCCACTTTTCGGACTCGACCATTTTAACTATTAAATTCAAAAAAATATTTTTTTTAGTTTTACGTTTTTAACAAATCTGTACTATCATTAACACACCAAAGAATACTCCAAAGTTTGTGAAAAAAATATAAAAAATCGAAGTTCTTATATATATAATAGTTTTATTAATGAATAACCTTAAGTGTTCGGTATTGGGGGACTTCCCCCTAACAAAATTACGCTGAGGAGAGCAGTAAAAAAAAATTTTTTTTTTCATCATCTTACCTAAAATCCTTTGACATTTGTAGGTCTAGAAATGCTCTTGGGCAACAGCTAGACATTTCCGAAGACGTTATTCTGGTTTTCATGGTTTCCATTAGTACTGGAGTAAACTAATGTTGAAACTGAGTTTGAACTATGGCAAATTTGCATTAAGCACTTCACGAGAAGGGAAAATCTGATAGAGAGAGGGAGAGCGAGAGAGGAAGATCCTTCTGGACTGCACTGACTTTCCGTTTCTCTCTCTCGATCTCTCTTGCCATTTCCTCGTCCTCGATCGTGGAATAAGCGTCGGTTCCTGCCCGGGTCTTTGGCAAAGCTCCCTCCGCAAAGCTCAGATACCACGTTGTGAATCTCTCGGCTCTCCTCCGTCCCTGATTCACCCTACGGACGACCTCTCGACCCGGTTCGACTTGTCGATAACACGCATTTGCCACCAAAATTATCGTACGTGGATCTTCTGCTTCCCGGATGCATATTATTTCGATTTTTAATGTTTCCATATGGGAACATGGAAACGTCCCATAAATATAATATGGGAATTATATTTCCCATACAATAGTATATTGAATAATGGGTCATTCCATGTCAAATAGACCAAGAGTTGGAATCGACCCCTTTCAATTTCGATGAAATTTGGTCAGAAGTTTTCGTTTTCAATGAAACAAAGTTCTACCAAAGGAAAAAAAATAAGAAAAATTTTGTTTGAAAGTTATGCATGATTCAAAATTTCACAATTTTTTAAAATCTTTCAAGTTCATTTTTTAAATATCTCGAAAACTATTATAATTACGAAATAATCGTTTTGGGTTTGTCTTAAAGAGTATACTTGTGGCTACAAACAAAAATATTACGAAAAAAAATGTTGAACAATGATGAATTTGGAGAATTTTGAATTTTTAAAAGTCGTGATAACCCACGATCAACATTAAATTTTTGGTTCTATTTTTTTTTGTATAATACCTTGTACTGATCTTGAAAGATCCTGAAATTTACAAAAAAGTGTTTTTCGTTTTCTCAAAAAAATGAATTATTGCATTTTTAACAATCGTGTAAATCCACGATCGAAATTCAATTTTTGGTTAAATTTTTTTTTACATAATACCTTGTACTGATCTTAAAAGATCCTGAAATTTTCAGGGTGGTGTTTTTTTGTTTCAAAAATATAAATTTTTGAATTTTGGTTAAAAAAAATTTTTTAAATAGGGAAAGCAACAATAGAGCATTTTGAAATTCTGAGTGTATTTTAAGCAGTGATCACCAACAAAATCTATCTATTTTTATTATCCAATTTTTTCGAAAAATTAATAATTAGCAAAAAAATATTGCTAATTTTTTTCAAAAAATTAGTAATCACGGATATAGTATTTATAATTTGTCCAAAAAATGAGTAATTAACGTTAAAATATTGCCAGATTTTTTCAAGAAATTGTAATTAGCGAGAAAGATATTGCTAAATATCGAAAAAAAATCAATAATTTGTAGAGAAACGTTGTGTTAATTTTAGAAAAAATAATAAATAAAAAAAATTACCATCGTATGGCATTCGATACAATAAATACTAATGTGTATAAATAAATAAATACAATAATTCTTACCAATTACTATATTTAGAAAAAAACTTGGTAATATTTTTTCGCGAATTACTAATTTTTTTTAGGAAAATGATAAATATTTTGTCGTTAAATACTAATTTTGTTGAAAAATTAGAAACATTTTGTCACTGAATACTAATTTTTTTTGGAAAAATTATAAATATTTTCCAACTAATTACTCATTATTTAGAAAAATTACTAATATTTTTCCGTTAATTACGAATTTTTATAAAAAATCAGTTCTATTTTTTGACACATTATTAATTTTTTGAAAAAATGATTAATACAATCAATGTCGTTGATGAAAAAATCGATACTGCCGATCACTGATTTTAAGGCACATTTGAAAAGCACAAGAAAAATTATTTTTGTCAAATTCCATATAGACATATATTTTTATCCTAAATGAACTAAAAATAGTCACCAAAAATGCGTTTGAAATAATTTTTATCAAATAAGGAAAGGAATTGGAAAATCATTTTTTTTTGTTTCAGCTCGAAAATTAATACGGTTCCACGGTTTTTCTAGATTTTTTTTGTTCATCGACGATAAAAATATATATCCATTGAAAATAATTTTGGTTTTGACGGTTCACATAAGAATTATGGAGGTACTTTAATGGTCAGCTAATTACTTCGCCATTTTGCAACAATTTAACGATAAAAATTTTTCTTCTGTATTTTTCAAATGTGCATTAAAGTAAACTTAAAATTTTAAAAAGCTCCATTGTTTCTTTCAATCAAAAAAAAAATCACCGAAGGTCATCTTTCTTAGGCCTCTAAACCAGACTGCCTTTTCTTTTCTTCGCGTTTTTCCTCAAATAAATACTCAGCGACATGAAAATGTTCCTTCCCTGCATAAACGCTGCGATTTCAGATGGTAAAAGAACGATGACTGTGAAATTTTCCTGAATTTTCCATATCGCTTATCGCAAAAAAATGCGCGGTAAAAGTCGAAGCTCTTTGTATATACAAATACATATCTTTTATTTTTCTTCAGTGGGAAAACCGCGCGACGAACAAGCGAAAGAGTGGGGGAGGGGAGGTGAAATTTCGCGCCAAGAATGAATAGACAGAAAAATAGAGAGAGTCGAAAATCGTGGATGGAAAAATAGTCGGAAAAGGCTCGTCGAGAAATACACGAGAAAAAGTGAAGAAGAGAAACGGGGGATGAGGAGGGGGAAGAGACGAGAGGGAAAGATCAGTCGGTAGACAGAAATTCAACATCAAAAGAGCGTCGACGGAGTGGAAAGTAGAGATATGCAAAACCACGAAGCGAGAATGCATTTTCACGGAAAATAGAAACGAAGTTTGGAGACTCGAGCAGGAGGTCGTAAGATGCATTGCAGTATCGATCGTTACATTTATGCTCGTCCAACCGTGGGGTTTATATATCATGTACTCTCTCTCACATCGTACACGGCGATTGTATCCCACATGAGACATTCGTCGAGTGCCGTTGTCTATCGTTTTTCCCATCGTTCTTTTTCCTCCATCTTTTTCTCCTTCCTCCACGAAGCTCTTTCCGAGATCTCCTCGGAGAATTCTCTCTGCTCTCTCTCGACGAAAAAAGAATATTGTTTGCCCATATAAGTTACATTTGTCAAGCCGCAATGTGCATTGCACGTAAACACGGCAAAATTCCATCAGCTTTAACGTCGAAGAGGATGAAGAAAAAAGAAAAGCCATGAATAAGCTTCGAGCCGACGGAAATTGCAACCATTAAAATGTTTTTTATTGCCCATCTTTTCATGGGTTCATTCGTTTCCCGACCTCGATGCATCCAGTCAAAAAATCCTTCATCCCCAGACTCTGATCCTCGTGGGAAGAAATATTTTACAGATTGGAGTCAATTTTCCGATCCTTCGTAATGCGAAAATTTACACACTGAGAGCAAAAAATTACTACAACCAACGAAATAAAATTTTGAAGGCAAAAGATCATTTTTTTCATTATTTGCCAAAACACATTAGATTGGTTCCCATATATATTTACTTGGTTCATTTTTTTCAGTCAATTCCATAAATTTCCGTTTCAATAAACGAATTTACTTGAATCTAACAATATGTTTTATCAATTATATGTAATATGTTGTTTGAATCAAGAACACATTTTATCATTCAAAACATGCACGTCCTTTAATACAGGAAGCACTGAGAAAAAAAATTTGTTGAATCAACAAATTAATTAGTCCAATCAACAGGAAAAATGATTGATTCAATTAGATGCGTGTTTATATTAATTGTTGCTAAACATTTTATAAAAAATATATAGCCCTTGCCAAATAATTTAATATGCATAGTTTAGTGACCCCAAACAGAGATAAATAGAAAAAAAAGACAAATCTGCGCCAATTCTCCGACATAATTTCTCTGTCCGACCGAGATTCGAACCCTCGACCCTACCTACCATCATACCTATTCTACCTAACTACCTAACACGCTACCTATTACGCTATCGACTCCTACTATGCACTTGAAAAAATTTAGGAGTTATGAAGATTCGAATATAAGAAAACATTTGAAAAACCAGTTTATTAATTTTTAACAACTTATGTTTACTATTAAAGTATACTATGGAAATGATAGTTCTTTGCTTGAAGGAAATAAAAAATTAATCATTCCAAACAAATATTCTATTGGAATAAAATAATGTGTTCCTTATTTTACTGCAGCTTCTTTTAAAATAATCACAATCAAATTTATATCTTATAAATATTGAAAATACTACAGAAATATTTTTAGAAGTAAAATAATGATGAATTTATTTTATTGCAAAGAAATAATTTTGTTCGAAAAAAATGATTTCGTAATGAATTCGTTTTTTAGATCCAAATAATCTCATGTTTATGATGCGATCAATGTAATTAATCCAATGAATACAAATTTCATAAAATCTATCATGCATTTAATTGTTACTATTAAATAAGAGTTTGATATAATGGAGTAATAGATCTGTGAAAATATTTTTTAAAATGAAGAGTGATTTTTTTGGTTCAACAAATAAATAATCGGATTAATACTTTCATTTGATGTCCATGAACTTAGCTGAGCCATGTTTAAATTTTCTAAAAACGATTATTGTGCTGAGTTGTGCTCAGTTTGTGCTACGTTGTGCCGCAAAGTGTAGGTCAAAATCTCAAAAAACTACCGAGAAATCGAAAAAAAACGTTTTTTCTGCGAGCTGAGCCATTATGAAAAAGTTTAAATTTTATGATTGTGCTAAACAGATGTCAGCTCACTGAATATTGTGCCGTAGAGATAATTCTCGTAGGTGCAAAAATTTTTGGTATAATCGAATTTCAAAAAAAAATTTTGACTCCAGCTTATTTTGGATGGTGAGCTTCGCAGAGAAAAAGTTCAAAGGGAAAAGTTGCTCTGTCTGACTAGCACAATCGGGCACAACAAAAAAATTTAAACTTTTCGATGATTTTTGAATTTTTTGATTTTTGACCTCAGCTTATTTTGGATGGGGAGCTTCGCAGAGAAAAAGTTCAGAGGAGAAAGTTGCTCTGTCTGACTAGCACAATCGGGCACAACAAAAAAATTTAAACTTTTCGATGATTTTTGAATTTTTGAATTTTTCGATTTTTGACCTTAGTTTATTTTGGATGGTGAGCTTCGCAGAGAGAAAGTTCAGAGGGAAAAGTTGCCCTGTCTGACTAGCACAATCGGGCACAATAAAAAAATCTAGACTTTTCGATGATTTTTGAATTTTTGAATTTTTTGATTTTTGACCTTAGCTTATTTTGGATGGTGAGCTTCGCAGAGAAAAAGTTCAGGGGGAAAAGTTGCTCTGTCTGACTAGCACAATCGGGCACAACAAAAAAATTTAAACTTTTCGATGATTTTTGAATTTTTGAATTTTTCGATTTTTCACCTCAGCTTATTTTGGATGGTGAGCTTCGCAGAGAAAAAGTTCAAAGGGAAAAGTTGCTCTGTCTGACTAGCACAATCGGGCACAACAAAAAAATTTAAACTTTTCGATGATTTTTGAATTTTTTGATTTTTGACCTCAGCTTATTTTGGATGGGGAGCTTCGCAGAGAAAAAGTTCAGAGGAGAAAGTTGCTCTGTCTGACTAGCACAATCGGGCACAACAAAAAAATTTAAACTTTTCGATGATTTTTGAATTTTTGAATTTTTCGATTTTTGACCTTAGTTTATTTTGGATGGTGAGCTTCGCAGAGAGAAAGTTCAGAGGGAAAAGTTGCCCTGTCTGACTAGCACAATCGGGCACAATAAAAAAATCTAGACTTTTCGATGATTTTTGAATTTTTGAATTTTTCGATTTTTGACCTTAGCTTATTTTGGATGGTGAGCTTCGCAGAGAAAAAGTTCAGAGGGAAAAGTTGCTCTGTCTGACTAGCACAATCGGGCACAACAAAAAAATTTAAACTTTTCGATGATTTTTGAATTTTTGAATTTTTCGATTTTTGACCTTAGCTTATTTTGGATGGTGAGCTTCGCAGAGAGAAAGTTCAAAGGGAAAAGTTGCCCTGTCTGACTAGCACAATCGGGCACAATAAAAAAATCTAGACTTTTCGATGATTTTTGAATTTTTGAATTTTTCGATTTTTGACCTTAGCTTATTTTGGATGGTGAGCTTCGCAGAGAGGAAGTTCAGAGGGAAAAGTTGCCCTGTCTGACTAGCACAATCGGGCACAACAAAAAAATTTAAACTTTTCGATGATTTTTGAATTTTTGAATTTTTCGATTTTTCACCTCAGCTTATTTTGGATGGTGAGCTTCGCAGAGAAAAAGTTCAAAGGGAAAAGTTGCTCTGTCTGACTAGCACAATCGGGCACAACAAAAAAATTTAAACTTTTCGATGATTTTTGAATTTTTTGATTTTTGACCTCAGCTTATTTTGGATGGGGAGCTTCGCAGAGAAAAAGTTCAGAGGAGAAAGTTGCTCTGTCTGACTAGCACAATCGGGCACAACAAAAAAATTTAAACTTTTCGATGATTTTTGAATTTTTGAATTTTTCGATTTTTGACCTTAGTTTATTTTGGATGGTGAGCTTCGCAGAGAGAAAGTTCAGAGGGAAAAGTTGCCCTGTCTGACTAGCACAATCGGGCACAATAAAAAAATCTAGACTTTTCGATGATTTTTGAATTTTTGAATTTTTTGATTTTTGACCTTAGCTTATTTTGGATGGTGAGCTTCGCAGAGCAAAAGTTCAGGGGGAAAAGTTGCTCTGTCTGACTAGCACAATCGGGCACAATAAAAAAATCTAGACTTTTCGATGATTTTTGAATTTTTGAATTTTTTGATTTTTGACCTTAGCTTATTTTGGATGGTGAGCTTCGCAGAGCAAAAGTTCAGGGGGAAAAGTTGCTCTGTCTGACTAGCACAATCGGGCACAACAAAAAAATTTAAACTTTTCGATGATTTTTGAATTTTTGAATTTTTCGATTTTTCACCTCAGCTTATTTTGGATGGTGAGCTTCGCAGAGAAAAAGTTCAAAGGGAAAAGTTGCTCTGTCTGACTAGCACAATCGGGCACAACAAAAAAATTTAAACTTTTCGATGATTTTTGAATTTTTTGATTTTTGACCTCAGCTTATTTTGGATGGGGAGCTTCGCAGAGAAAAAGTTCAGAGGAGAAAGTTGCTCTGTCTGACTAGCACAATCGAGCACAACAAAAAAATTTAAACTTTTCGATGATTTTTGAATTTTTGAATTTTTCGATTTTTGACCTTAGTTTATTTTGGATGGTGAGCTTCGCAGAGAGAAAGTTCAGAGGGAAAAGTTGCCCTGTCTGACTAGCACAATCGGGCACAATAAAAAAATCTAGACTTTTCGATGATTTTTGAATTTTTGAATTTTTCGATTTTTGACCTTAGCTTATTTTGGATGGTGAGCTTCGCAGAGAAAAAGTTCAGAGGGAAAAGTTGCTCTGTCTGACTAGCACAATCGGGCACAACAAAAAAATTTAAACTTTTCGATGATTTTTGAATTTTTGAATTTTTCGATTTTTGACCTTAGCTTATTTTGGATGGTGAGCTTCGCAGAGAGAAAGTTCAAAGGGAAAAGTTGCCCTGTCTGACTAGCACAATCGGGCACAATAAAAAAATCTAGACTTTTCGATGATTTTTGAATTTTTGAATTTTTCGATTTTTGACCTTAGCTTATTTTGGAAGGTGAGCTTCGCAGAGAGGAAGTTCAGAGGGAAAAGTTGCTCTGTCTGACTAGCACAATCGGGCACAACAAAAAATTTAAACTTTTCGATGATTTTTGAATTTTTGAATTTTTCGATTTTTCACCTCAGCTTATTTTGGATGGTGAGCTTCGCAGAGAAAAAGTTCAAAGGGAAAAGTTGCTCTGTCTGACTAGCACAATCGGGCACAACAAAAAAATTTAAACTTTTCGATGATTTTTGAATTTTTTGATTTTTGACCTCAGCTTATTTTGGATGAGGAGCTTCGCAGAGAAAAAGTTCAGAGGAGAAAGTTGCTCTGTCTGACTAGCACAATCGGGCACAACAAAAAAATTTAAACTTTTCGATGATTTTTGAATTTTTGAATTTTTCGATTTTTGACCTTAGTTTATTTTGGATGGTGAGCTTCGCAGAGAGAAAGTTCAGAGGGAAAAGTTGCCCTGTCTGACTAGCACAATCGGGCACAATAAAAAAATCTAGACTTTTCGATGATTTTTGAATTTTTGAATTTTTCGATTTTTGACCTTAGCTTATTTTGGATGGTGAGCTTCGCAGAGAAAAAGTTCAGAGGGAAAAGTTGCTCTGTCTGACTAGCACAATCGGGCACAACAAAAAAATTTAAACTTTTCGATGATTTTTGAATTTTTGAATTTTTCGATTTTTGACCTTAGCTTATTTTGGATGGTGAGCTTCGCAGAGAGAAAGTTCAAAGGGAAAAGTTGCCCTGTCTGACTAGCACAATCGGGCACAATAAAAAAATCTAGACTTTTCGATGATTTTTGAATTTTTGAATTTTTCGATTTTTGACCTTAGCTTATTTTGGATGGTGAGCTTCGCAGAGAGGAAGTTCAGAGGGAAAAGTTGCTCTGTCTGACTAGCACAATCGGGCACAATAAAAAAATCTAGACTTTTCGATGATTTTTGAATTTTTGAATTTTTCGATTTTTGACCTTAGCTTATTTTGGATGGTGAGCTTCGCAGAGAAAAAGTTCAGAGGGAAAAGTTGCTCTGTCTGACTAGCACAATCGGGCACAACAAAAAAATTTAAACTTTTCGATGATTTTTGAATTTTTGAATTTTTCGATTTTTCACCTCAGCTTATTTTGGATGGTGAGCTTCGCAGAGAAAAAGTTCAAAGGGAAAAGTTGCTCTGTCTGACTAGCACAATCGGGCACAACAAAAAAATTTAAACTTTTCGATGATTTTTGAATTTTTCGATTTTTGACCTCAGCTTATTTTGGATGGGGAGCTTCGCAGAGAAAAAGTTCAGAGGAGAAAGTTGCTCTGTCTGACTAGCACAATCGGGCACAATAAACAAATTTAAACTTTTCGATGATTTTTGAATTTTTGAATTTTTCGATTTTTGACCTTAGCTTATTTTGGATGGTGAGCTTCGCAGAGAGAAAGTTCAGAGGGAAAAGTTGCTCTGTCTGACTAGCACAATCGGGCACAATAAAAAAATCTAGACTTTTCGATGATTTTTGAATTTTTGAATTTTTTGATTTTTGACCTTAGCTTATTTTGGATGGTGAGCTTCGCAGAGAAAAAGTTCAGGGGGAAAAGTTGCTCTGTCTGACTAGCACAATCGGGCACAACAAAAAAATTAAAACTTTTCGATGATTTTTGAATTTTTGAATTTTTCGATTTTTCACCTCAGCTTATTTTGGATGGTGAGCTTCGCAGAGAAAAAGTTCAGAGGGAAAAGTTGCTCTGTCTGACGAGCACAATCAAGCACAATAAAAAAATCTAGACTTTTCGATGATTTTTGAATTATTGAATTTTTTGATTTTTGACCGCAGCGTATTTTGGATGGTGAGCTTCGCAGAGAAAAAGTTCAGAATTGAAAGTTGCTCTGTTTGACTAGCACAATCGGGCACAATCGAAAAATCGAGACTTTTCGATGATTTTTGAATTTTTTTTTTTGGCCTCAGCTTATTTTGGATGGTGAGCTTCGCAAAGAAAAAGTTTAAAGGAAAAAGTTGCTCTGTTTGACTAGCACAATCGCGCACAATAAAAAAATCTAAACTTTTCGATTATTTTTGAATTTTTTGATTTTTAACCTCAGCTTATTTTTGATGGTGAGCTTCGCAGAAAAAAAGTTCAAAAGGAAGAGTTGCTCTATCTGACTAGCACAATTGGGCACAATAAAAAATCTAGACTTTAATAAGCTGAGGTCAAAAATAAAGAAAATCAAGAATTATCGAAAAGTCAAACAGAGTAACTTTGCCCTCTGAACTTTTTTTCTGCGAAGCTCACCATCCAAAATGAGCTGAGGTCAAAAATAAAAAAATTCAAAAATCATCGAAAAGTCTAGATTTTTTTATTGTGCCCGATTGTGCTAGTCAGACAGGGCAACTTTTCCCTCTGAACTTTCTCTCTGCGAAGCTCACCATCCAAAATAAGCTAAGGTCAAAAATCGAAAAATTCAAAAATTCAAAAATCATCGAAAAGTTTAAATTTTTTTGTTGTGCCTGATTGTGCTAGTCAGACAGAGCAACTTTTGCCTCTGAACTTTTTCTCTGCGAAGCTCACCATCCAAAATAAGCTAAGGTCAAAAATCGAAAAATTCAAAAATTCAAAAATCATCGAAAAGTCTAGATTTTTTTATTGTGCCCGATTGTGCTAGTCAGACAGGGCAACTTTTCCCTCTGAACTTTCTCTCTGCGAAGCTCACCATCCAAAATAAGCTGAGGTGAAAAATCGAAAAATTCAAAAATTCAAAAATCATCGAAAAGTTTAAATTTTTTTGTTGTGCCCGATTGTGCTAGTCAGACAGAGCAACTTTCTCCTCTGAACTTTTTCTCTGCGAAGCTCCCCATCCAAAATAAGCTGAGGTCAAAAATCAAAAAATTCAAAAATCATCGAAAGGTGTGAATTTCTTTGTTGTGCCCGATTGTGCTAGTCAGACAGAGCAACTTTTCCCTTTGAACTTTTTCTCTGCGAAGCTCACCATCCAAAATAAGCTGAGGTGAAAAATCGAAAAATTCAAAAATTCAAAAATCATCGAAAAGTTTAAATTTTTTTGTTGTGCCCGATTGTGCTAGTCAGACAGAGCAACTTTTCCCCCTGAACTTTTTCTCTGCGAAGCTCACCATCCAAAATAAGCTAAGGTCAAAAATCAAAAAATTCAAAAATTCAAAAATCATCGAAAAGTCTAGATTTTTTTATTGTGCCCGATTGTGCTAGTCAGACAGGGCAACTTTTCCCTCTGAACTTTCTCTCTGCGAAGCTCACCATCCAAAATAAACTAAGGTCAAAAATCGAAAAATTCAAAAATTCAAAAATCATCGAAAAGTTTAAATTTTTTTGTTGTGCCCGATTGTGCTAGTCAGACAGAGCAACTTTCTCCTCTGAACTTTTTCTCTGCGAAGCTCCTCATCCAAAATAAGCTGAGGTCAAAAATCAAAAAATTCAAAAATCATCGAAAGGTGTGAATTTCTTTGTTGTGCCCGATTGTGCTAGTCAGACAGAGCAACTTTTCCCTTTGAACTTTTTCTCTGCGAAGCTCACCATCCAAAATAAGCTGAGGTGAAAAATCGAAAAATTCAAAAATTCAAAAATCATCGAAAAGTTTAAATTTTTTTGTTGTGCCCGATTGTGCTAGTCAGACAGAGCAACTTTTCCCTTTGAACTTTTTCTCTGCGAAGCTCACCATCCAAAATAAGCTGAGGTGAAAAATCGAAAAATTCAAAAATTCAAAAATAATCGAAAAGTTTAAATTTTTTTGTTGTGCCCGATTGTGCTAGTCAGACAGAGCAACTTTTCCCTCTGAACTTTTTCTCTGCGAAGCTCACCATCCAAAATAAGCTAAGGTCAAAAATCGAAAAATTCAAAAATTCAAAAATCATCGAAAAGTCTAGATTTTTTTATTGTGCCCGATTGTGCTAGTCAGACAGAGCAACTTTTCCCTCTGAACTTCCTCTCTGCGAAGCTCACCATCCAAAATAAGCTAAGGTCAAAAATCGAAAAATTCAAAAATTCAAAAATCATCGAAAAGTCTAGATTTTTTTATTGTGCCCGATTGTGCTAGTCAGACAGAGCAACTTTTCCCTCTGAACTTTTTCTCTGCGAAGCTCACCATCCAAAATAAGCTAAGGTCAAAAATCGAAAAATTCAAAAATTCAAAAATCATCGAAAAGTCTAGATTTTTTTATTGTGCCCGATTGTGCTAGTCAGACAGGGCAACTTTTCCCTCTGAACTTTCTCTCTGCGAAGCTCACCATCCAAAATAAACTAAGGTCAAAAATCGAAAAATTCAAAAATTCAAAAATCATCGAAAAGTTTAAATTTTTTTGTTGTGCCCGATTGTGCTAGTCAGACAGAGCAACTTTCTCCTCTGAACTTTTTCTCTGCGAAGCTCCCCATCCAAAATAAGCTGAGGTCAAAAATCAAAAAATTCAAAAATCATCGAAAAGTTTAAATTTTTTTGTTGTGCCCGATTGTGCTAGTCAGACAGAGCAACTTTTCCCTTTGAACTTTTTCTCTGCGAAGCTCACCATCCAAAATAAGCTGAGGTGAAAAATCGAAAAATTCAAAAATTCAAAAATCATCGAAAAGTTTAAATTTTTTTGTTGTGCCCGATTGTGCTAGTCAGACAGAGCAACTTTTCCCCCTGAACTTTTTCTCTGCGAAGCTCACCATCCAAAATAAGCTAAGGTCAAAAATCAAAAAATTCAAAAATTCAAAAATCATCGAAAAGTCTAGATTTTTTTATTGTGCCCGATTGTGCTAGTCAGACAGGGCAACTTTTCCCTCTGAACTTTCTCTCTGCGAAGCTCACCATCCAAAATAAACTAAGGTCAAAAATCGAAAAATTCAAAAATTCAAAAATCATCGAAAAGTTTAAATTTTTTTGTTGTGCCCGATTGTGCTAGTCAGACAGAGCAACTTTCTCCTCTGAACTTTTTCTCTGCGAAGCTCCCCATCCAAAATAAGCTGAGGTCAAAAATCAAAAAATTCAAAAATCATCGAAAAGTTTAAATTTTTTTGTTGTGCCCGATTGTGCTAGTCAGACAGAGCAACTTTTCCCTTTGAACTTTTTCTCTGCGAAGCTCACCATCCAAAATAAGCTGGAGTCAAAATTTTTTTTTGAAATTCGATTATACCAAAAATTTTTGCACCTACGAGAATTATCTCTACGGCACAATATTCAGTGAGCTGACATCTGTTTAGCACAATCATAAAATTTAAACTTTTTCATAATGGCTCAGCTCGCAGAAAAAACGTTTTTTTTCGATTTCTCGGTAGTTTTTTGAGATTTTGACCTACACTTTGCGGCACAACGTAGCACAAACTGAGCACAACTCAGCACAATAATCGTTTTTAGAAAATTTAAACATGGCTCAGCTAAGTTCATGGACATTTTCATTTGATAAATAAATTTATGTTCTCAAATTCAATAATTTTTTCTCTCAGTGCAGAGACTTGAGTCTGATGCACTAGAATTTTCAAAAATCGATTATTTTCGTCACCGAGGATTTCTAAATTTGGGTTTTGAGGATTTAGAGGGGAGGCAAAAAATAGTAATTGTAGGAATTTTAGTCCAATTATAAATTTTGGGTTATGAATTTTCGATCATGTATGGATTGCCTTCAATTGAGGATCTTCGATTTTCTCTCAACGAGAAATACTTTGTGCAAATTTGCAAATTATAAATTTTGGGTTCGTTATTGTGAATTATTAGATGTGTATTTCGATTATTCGGAACACATTATTATGAATCTTTCATATGGGACATTCCTTGTCGAAATAAAACATCTTATCATCAACATCTCGGGTTTAGTGAACGATTTTTTTTTATAATCTCATTTATCTTCAGTTATTAGTCGATCTGAATGTTTTTTATATCTTTATCTGTAGGTGCAAAAAATTCTAATTCTAAAATTATAATTGTACATTTTTATTCTAAAATTCTGATGATAAAATGCTTATCCTAAAATTGTTATTCTAAAACATTTTGAGCTGTAGGAGAATTTGTCCAGGCAACAAAATTGTGAAATTTTTGTTCATTGCAAGAAGCATGATGAAAAATGCGAGGGACTCACTTGTGGAATTATTAAATCAATTATTCAAACAATCAATTGATCAATCAATCAATTTCTCGAATTTCGTTATAGCATTTATCTTCATAATCTTGCAAATTTTTCATTTACAAGATTATCAATTTATTTGCATCGATGCTTCCCATTATTTCATTATCATTCACTGATAGGAACTCCAACAAGGGATGTGATTGAGGAAAAAAATTAAAAAAAAAAATTAATAATGTTTTTTGTCAAAAAATAAAGAATTTGTTGTAAACTGTGTTATTTTCAAGATCTTAGATCGGTCCTCAGTGCAAATCCGTTTCTCTCATCTTTGCTCCAATTATTTTCCAGCTGAAAAAGCGATTTTCCTGTGAATACCAATATATTCTAATCATGATTCGAAGCAAACGAAGTCAACGAAATCACGAAAAAAACGATCTAAATCTTTGAAAGCACATTCGCAATTACTGAAATCATACAAGAAATCAGATACTCTCTGAAATCAGATGTACTCCGAGTCGGAGAGTGAAAATAGGGCTGATGAAATAAATTGAAAAATTGAGAGTGCTCAAGAGTGTCAGAACAGTCGTAAGAAAGATCAGGCGACAAATTCAGGAGGATGATAGTCAGGCGTTGGTTAATCTGACACGGAATGCCTCATTTGTGTATGTACATTTTCTATGGAGCCTTCGTCACGTTTCTGTAAAGGACGGTAACGCGCGAAAATTATATTCTCGCGTTCACAGATTGCGCGTGATTTGAAAATTTACATTTACATCTGCATATCCATTTACATTCAACTTTGCCCGGTCTATGGTGTATACAGAGGCCATGGGATGTATATTTACTGCATATCTATATATGAGGTATTCCCGCTCAACGGACCCCCTTTTAGGCCGACAACTTTCGATTTTCTTGAAACTCGAGTATGTTTTAGTGTTGCCTGAAAGTATGTTGTACACCAATTTTCAGATCTCTAACTATAATACTCTTTGGAATACACCAAAAGTTACATTTCAAACTTTTCGCGTATTCAGCGCTTCGGAGCTTTGGCACGGCGCGAAATAAAATCGAAAAAATTCTTTAATAATAGCTTACGATCGGAAATTTTCTGCACTTTTCGAAAAAAATATCAGCGATTCCGAAAAAAAAAACGAATTCATTGAAATTTCGGCCAAAAACCGAAAAAATTAATTTACAAAAAAAGAGCATAATTCAATTCAGCGGGACAATTTTTTTCATGTTTTGTATATATCTGAGAAATCACGATATAAATTTCAAGTTGGAACTCGCATCCGTTTACTTATGCCAAGTTTTTTAGTAGGATAAAAATTCTTAAATATTGTGTTTTTCGTATTTAACAGTTCTCTGATATATTATATAGTTTTTTAAACGAATTTCGAATTTAATAAATTTAGTGAATTCAAAATTTAAAAAATTTAATTTAATTGATTAAATTTAATAAATTGAATAAATTTGATTATTTGATAAATTTAATTCAATTGATTAATTCAACTGAATACGCAAAAAGTTTGAAATATAACTTTTCGTGTATTCCAAAGAGTATTATAGTCAGAGATCTGAAAATTGGTGTACAATATACTTTCAGGCAACACTAAAACATACTCGAGTTTCAAGAAAATTGAAAGAGGTCGGCCTAAAAAGGGGTCCCGTTGAACGGGAATACCTCATATATGTATCGCATTCACGGTGCAAAGTGGTTTTCGTGCCAACGAGAAACGAGAGAAACCATCACCCAGAGTGTCTTTTACGCTCGGTCATCGTTGTTAATTTATTCGTTTCGCGTACACGTTCGTTTGTACGTATTATTGTTATTATTATTGTTATTATGCCATATTTGAGTGACCGAGTGTGATCAAAATTCCCTTGAATTGCTTTTCATCACTCGCAGTCACGGTGTTTTTTTTTTTTTAATGTCGAATGAAAGGATCGATTTACAAAAATATAATTACTAATTGTCAATAGTTAATAACGTATAGTTAAAAATATGTTTTATCGCGTTACAGCTGCCATAAGGGCGTAAGCCAGCCAAAGGTAGGGCTGGAAAGCCATAAGGGCGTATCGAAATTTTTTTTTTTCAGGAATCGACGTAATTATGACCGAAAAGTATAGAACCTATGGAAAAAAAAAACCCAATTTTTTTTAATTTTTTATACGCCCTTATGGCTTTCCGAGTGGGTCTCGAAAGCCATAAGGGCATATCGATTTTTTTTTTCAGGAATCTACGTAATTATGACCGAAGAGTGTAGAACCGATGAAAAAAAAAAATTTCCCAATTTTTTTTTTTTTATTCGCCCTTATGGCTTTCCGAGTGGGTCTCGAAAGCCATAAGGGCGTATCGATTTTTTTTTCAGGAATCGACGTAATTATGACCGAAAAGTATAGAACCGATGAAAAAAAAAAATTGGGAAAATAGGCCCAAAATTGAGCAAAACAGTTTTTTATCGAAATTAATGAAAATTTTGATTTTTTGAAAAAACTATTGATAGATTCGTGTTTAGGGGGCAAAAATACATCGATATGAGGCCCGAAAAACAAAAATAATTTTTTTTTTTTTTTGCATTTTGGCCAAAATTCAATCGGTTCACTAAAATGGCTGCAATTTATTTTCTAGATAGAATTGCGGCTTGAGCATGAGCTCATTCTCTTCGTAATCGTTCACGCTTCAAAATCCCGTTTGGTTCATCCCATTACGATCATTTTTCGATTTTTGGCAGATTTTTAAAGTTCAACAATAGATTTTTGTAAATTTTTTAAGGTATACCCCTTTCCATTTTTTTCGGCGATTTTCAAACTGCTCTCATTTCTACAAAAAATTAGTTATCGGGATGAACTTAACGGCATTCTCTAAGTTTGGTCACAAGCTTTGCGTACGAAAAACAAATTTTGAAATCGGTTGAACCAAAGTGAAGTTATGAGCACTTGAAATTTCGCTATTTCCAGGTTTTTGAAAATAGGCCCAAAATTGAGCAAAACAGTTTTTTATCGAAATTCATGAAAATTTTGATTTTTTGAAAAAACTATTGATAGATTCGTGTTTAGGGGGCAAAAATACATCGATATGAGGCCCGAAAAACAAAAATAATTTTTTTTTTTTTTGCATTTTGCCCAAAATTCAATCGGTTCACTAAAATGGCTGCAATTTATTTTCTAGATAGAATTGCGGCTTGAGCATGAGCTCATTCTCTTCGTAATCGTTCACGCTTCAAAATCCCGTTTGGGAAATTGGGAAAATTTTTTTTTCATCGGTTCTATACTTTTCGGTCATAATTACGTCGATTGCTGAAACTCTACTCTACTCTACGAACTCTACTCAGAATATAATAAAGGAGATTGTGTGAGAACCGGTTCAAGAAAATTTAATAATAATTCTAATAATTTTATGCAACTTCTAATATATTGAAGAATATAAATTTGTATTATTCCATAGATGAATGAATTTTTGTTTGTATTGAATTTCGTGTGAATCTTTTGAACAATTCTAATTCAAGAAAATTCATAATTTCTCTACGGAATATTAATAAACAAATTTTCTATTTTATAAAAATATATGTTTTTTCAAAGGTCGCCATTCTCTTAAAAATTAATATTTCGCTTAATCCGTGAATTCAATACCAGTTTCAAATATCATTTTTTTACAAATAAAAAATACGAAAATAAAGTTAAAAATTACCACAATATGTATATAAATTTTTATATTGATAAATAAAAATATCCGTTCAGTAAAAATTCTTAAAAAATCACTTTTTCGGCATCCTGACTGCATATAATTCCTTCTCAAAGTTAAAAGAAGTTAAAATTATTCTACGCAAATTTAGAATTCACATAATACTTTATTGGAATTTTCACGCATTTGCAGATGGAATCAAAGCTTAGAAACGTATTTGCTCGAAAATAAACATTCGCAAATCATTTAAAACTGTTTTCTCTAGATTACCCTTCAATTCCCGTAGATATAGCTGGATTTTTTTCAGAAAATTTTCATAAAAATCGACGAACTCCCCTATTATTAGAAACAGGACATGCTCCGACAAGGATCTACGAGTGTGAGGAAAGGAAGATTTAACGTGTAGGGGAGCGTGGGGCTAGTTGTAACAGTTTTTGGAAAAAGGCCTGTAAGACCGAACATATGTATGCTTTTAAGATGGTGAGTAAGAGGGTTTGTAAAGTATATATCTGAGCACTAATTCCAATTGAAAAATAATTTCAAATCTCTACCCATCTTTTACACCAGACGTTTTTTGAAAAAATGGGAGCTGTTACAACTTACCCCATGTCCGGGACTAGTTGTAACAGGCTCGGGGCAAGTTGTAACAATGAAAAAACTGGCAACATTTATCAGAAAGAACACGTTTTTATTGATTCACAGTCTTGTATTATTCATCGTGGTCCATTCTTGTGATGATTATAATCTTTTGTAGTCTCTCATGCAAGAAAAAAATACAATACAATAACTTAGCATATTTTTCTGGGCAATATTAGCGGAAAGAAGAGTACAAGAATGCACAAAAAGCCGCGAATAATTTGTAACACTATGTAATCACTATACTACAAGTTGTAATAATATTATTTATACAAATACATGAAGAGAGCAGAAAAACAAATACACGCGCATGGGGCAAGTTCTAACATGTTACAACTTGCGAACTTGCCCTATGGGCTCATTATGTCTACTTAATGAAATATCTCAAAAACTACAAACTTCAGAGTAATTTTAAAAAAAGCAAATAAAAGCCAGTTAAATTTCCGATGTAACAAGGAAAAAACAATAAACAATAAATTTAATTTCAACAGTCAAAATCAAAATTTTCGTAAGTATTTTTTTTACGAAACCTGGCCGAAATAGAGCTCGTGTGCATATCCTCTTATTTTGATGACTCACGGAGTTTTAGTGGTGTTTACGTTATGCTGCGAGTTATAAGAAGCACATTGAGCAAAAAAATTAAATCGAAATGTTTTAAATTCCTGGTCAAAATTAAGTGTTACAACTTACCCCTGTTACAACTAGCCCCGAGCTCCCCTACGCGTGAGAATTTACATTTCCGAAACAGCAACGCAGAAACAGGGAAAGCGCAGACTCGCGAAAAGCGGACGATCGAACATAAAATGTTTACGACGAAGCATCCATCACTCTCTTCTCTCGATTACTATTCTTCTGGCTCTCAGGTCTGTACAACGAGGTTGAAACCCTTTTTGTCGTGCAGTATATTCAAAAAAAGTAGAGGGGAGAAAAATAGAGTGGAAACAATTTTACTCCGTCGATTGATCGATATTTATGGCACATATGATCAATTCTCCTGAATGAAGAGTTCGAGCAGAGTCTTTGCTGCAATTTCCTGGGATGGACATGGAAGATGAGGTTCGCTCCATTTTTTAAACTCCCTTTTTTATCTCTCATAATGATTCAAGGAGGGAGCTTTATTTCTTATTTTGTTACTTTTATTGGCGAAAAATGTTAACTACGATTATCGCGCAAGATTCAACATTCTCGGTGCGGATAATCCCATTTTTATTTTTTGCTCTCTCCGCGTTATTTTAACCTTCCATGCGTCGTGAATAACGTCAGTGCCGAGTCCATAGACAAGCTCTGTATGAAGAATGAATGGACGAAAAACTTGGGGGAGTTGGTGAACGCGATGGAGAGGGAAAAGGGAGGAAAGAGGAAGAGAGGAAGGAGAAGAAGAAACAAGAGGCTCGAAGGAAATTGCTTATTCGACGGCACAATTTTCATGCTAATTTATTAGCTGTACAGCACCAATTTAATATCCGCTACTGGCAAGACCCACTATATGCACACCAGAAGTTCCTTCTCCTTTCATGTGCTCAAGAGAGCTGGGAAATATGGACCATGATTATTGAAAAACCGAGCCAAGGTAACATTCCTTAGATCTTTTTTTATTCGGTTTACCTTTCTTGTTGTAGCTTTAGGAAATGATGTTAACGTCAATAAAAATTAAGGGAAACCTATTTTATTATGCTTGCTGTTAAAAAATCTGGCAATCCTTGCTATTTAGGGGGTCTAATGTGAAACCTGGTTTTTAAATGTTTTTTTTCGGGCATTTTTTTTGACAAACCATTTAAATAAAATAATTTATGAATTATGTATCATTTTTATTAACATTTGAACAAACTTTGTGAATTTTTTGAAGCGATTGTATTAAATATAATCAGAGATACACCGCCCAACAGGAACACATATAAAAAAAAGGTGCTCCACTGCTGCCATGATTCCGGCCGTTCTGCTTATCTGAAATCAAAAAACCGAACGCCATTTTAATTGTGAGACTTGAGGCTCTACTGTGAACCAAGATAAAGTCAGAATTCCAAAAAAATCATTTTTTTACGCTTTAGAAAAAAAATCAATTTTTCGCATTGAATATTTTTTCTAAAGCGTTAAAAAAAATGATTTTTTTGGAATTCTGACTTTATCTTGGTTCACGGTAGAGTCTCGAGTCTCACAATTGAAATGACGTTTGGTTTTTTGATTTCAGATAAGCAGAACGGCCGGAATCATGGCAACAGTGGAGCACCTTTTTTTTAATATGTGTTCCTGATGGGCGGTGTACCTCCGATTATATTTAATACATTCACTTCAAAAAATTCACAAAGTTTGTTCAAATGTTAAAAAAAATGATACACAATGCATAAATTTTTTTGTTACAATGGTTTGTCAAAAAAAAATTCCCGAAAAAAAACATTAAAAAACAGGTTTCTCACTAGACGACCCCCTTAAAGCTGTATAAAAACTCTCAAGACGATTCCAATTGAAGATATTATTATTAAATATTATTATTATTATTATTATTATTATTATTATTATTATTATTATTATTATTATTAATTTTGTATGCTGTGCAGAATTAATCAGAGCAGCCTCAATCGAATTTATTGGATCATGTTTTTTGTAAATTGAATTTGTAATCTTGATTTGATCGAATAAAATAAGGGCTTTATTCGTTCCACAAACATTTCCATTCTATCAATCATGTAAATTAATTTTTATTTATTTATTTACAATCCAAACCCAGCGAATTACTCGGTGAATTCGTTAAATAAGTTTTAGGAAAGATAATTAAAAAATTATTACAAATTTTACTCCACAAAAAGTGTTTAAAAATGGGTCTTGATTTACTGAACACAGCTGAGTTATTTTGTTGCGAAATCAATATTTTTAATTTTGATGCACATTAAGTATACTTTGACCTAGATTGACCTTAGAATGCACTAATTTCTCTTGTAAATCCTTCAAATTAATTTTTTAATTTCAATACTCAGTGACGTGACGTTATAAAAAGGATTAGTTTAAAGCAGAACAGACTTCCATCGTTGTCAAATCAACAGCAAATGACAAATAACCTTCACTAAAGTCCAAGATCATTTAATTTTGGCAGACGTGAACAAAGGTTGCATTTACAAATACAAATGCAAATGCAAATATTTATTTATGTATTTATTATATTTATATTTTCTATTCATATTCATAATATTTCGCACGTTCATTTATTTATTACGAATTGCATATCGATATTGGCAATTACTTTTTCAAATCTATAATTGGACAGAATAAATAATAATTTGCCAATATCAAAATTCGTAAATGATCGCAAATCGACGAATTGAGATTTTTTGATGCCATTAATTTGTCTGCTCGGGCCATATTTCCAAGCTCTCTCCCATTTGTGTACACAAAAGATGTAAATATCTATATACATTTATATACAACTACCTACACCCTTATGCCAGTATCCTCTCTCCTTCAGCGTCAGATGCTCGGTCGCATATTATACTTCCACGACTATTATTAGTTGTACTCGGGAGACTCGGGTACAAGAAGTAAGAGAGGTACCAAAACGGTTTATGGCTTATTAAGATCCGGTCCTATCTCGCGCTTCCTCAATAATTCATTCCGCTAAGAGGCGAGATTTTACGTATCAGGTAAATTATTATCTCCATTCTGTCAACTCGTATTACACGCCCATTTGTTCAATGTAGACGTATCAAATTTAATGGAACAAAGTTTCAAGCCCTCCGCAAGATTGTGCCCACGTAACAAGGCACAAGAGCGTCTTGATTCGAGTATACAAATATCGCGAATGAAATTTGTCTCGCTAATAACAATATTAAAATCCTACGACATCGTTGGAGCACCGAGTATTCACGAATTTTTTAAATCAGTCATTTCTTTACTGGAGAAATTTATTCTTTTGGCGACAGAATTAGTTGTGTTCAAACATATATCTCTTTTATATTTATAACCCTCATTTTTTTGGAATATTATAAACATAAATAAAAAATTTAGATAAATATAAATTAATGTAAGTCGTATAAATAAATATGGGTTATTGCATGTCAAATCGACCAATAGTTGGAATCGACTCCTTTCGATTTCGATGAAATTTGGTCAGAAGTTATCTTTCATCATAAAACGAAGTTCTGTCAAAGGAAAAAAATTAAATTTTTTTTTCGAAATTTATGCAAAATTCAAAATTTCACCATTTTTTCAATTTTTCAAGTTTATGTTTTAAATATCTCGAAAACTATTATAGTTACGAAAGAATTGTTTTGGATTTGTCTGAAAGAGTATACTTGGGGCTACGAAAAAAAAAATCCGAAAAAAGTTGAGAATTTTGAATTTTTAAAAATCGTGAAAATCAACGATAAACAATACATTTTTGGTAATTAAATTTTCGGAATATTTTTTTGTCGTAGCCCCAAATATACTCTTTAAGCCAAACTCAGTGCGATTTTTTACTAACTATAATAGGTTTCGAGATTTAAAAAAAATAAACATGAAAAATTGAAGAAAAAATTTTGAAATTTTGAATTTTCGAACATTTTTTAATTTTTCCTTTGGTGGAACTTCGTTTTATGATAAAAGAAAACTTCTGACCAAATTTCATCGAAATTGAACGGCGTCGATTCCAACTATTGGTCGATTTGACATGGAACGACCCATATATATTTATGGGGATGAGTCGATGGTGGAGTTACGATTGAAAGATGTAAATGTGCCACTTTAGGACGATTACAAATTTATTAATTGATATTTTTGGGGCCGAATGAGGATTGGATAGAGACTGGAAACGTCGGAAAATGATTAATTTCGCGAAAGGATTTGCTGTGGAAATAAAAAATTGGCATGAGTAGAAAATGAAGGTGTAATGGGAGGGAATTCGTCTCCGTGTGGAAATTCTACTAATCTACGACTGTGTGTGATTTATCCAATTATCCTTCAATCATAAGAGGGTTAATGGGGGGAGGGGGGGGGATACGTGATTGCAATAAAAGCATCATCTCAGAACGAGAAGATGGACGAGATAACTCATAAGATGGACGCGGAGGCACATTGCACTCGTCAGTACATCCTGGCGACTATTCGACGTTTTTCTTTCCACTTTTCTCTCTGCTTCGTTCTTTATGGTCACAGTTATACGAACCCTCGACGATGACGCTCTCGGTTCTCAGCCATTTTATCACAAAAATATAATCTGCGCCCATTTTGTCACAAGATCGTCAAAGTTTACAGCGATGGATTACGATGATCTCGTTTTCCCGCATACTTTATGTCATTTCATGGATTCTTAGACGCGTCAACAGAGTCTTTTTTCAAAAAATGATTAATTTTTTATTTTATTCAACATTTAAGCCAATAAAAAAAAACTTACAAATCGGAAATTTGCACATCGCTTCCTCAGTATTTTTTCGTATTTCCAAATCCTCCTCTATGAGGAAATGTTAGCGAATTTAAGTAAATGTTAGCTGTCACAGTTTTGGCTTCCTCATAGAGGAAACTTTGTAAATACGGAAAAATACTCTGGCAACAATGTGCAAATTTCCGATTTGCAAGTATTTTTTACTACCTCTGATTATCGGAGTAATAAAACGGCAGCTTTGTATCGTACAATTTTCGATCAAGATTTTTTTTGAAAAATTCAAAATTGCATAAAATTTGCACGGTTCAAGCGATTTTTGCAAAATTGAATACCAAGTAACTTTTTCCATTGAACTACCATTATAGAAATTTTGAGCCTGATATAACGAAATATATGTGCAAGCTAGAGCGATCATGCGCTTTCCCAAAAAAATTAAAAAATTTATGAATCACGAACCCCTTGAGCAATTTTCGCGAAATTCAATACCAACAATATTTTTCACTCAAACTATCGGTATAATTTTTTTTAAACCCGATATCGCAAAATTGGCGGACGCTAGAGCGATCGAGCTTTTTCTTTGAAAATTTCAACATCGCATAAAATTTTTACGGCTCAAGCGATTTTTGCAAAATTGAATACCAAGAAACTTCTTTCATTAAACTACCATTATGTTTTGTAATTTTTGCAAAAAATTCAAAATTTCATAAATCACGAACCCCTTGAGCGATTTTTGCGAAATTCAATAGCAATAATCTTTAACACTCAAACTATCTGTATAATATTTTTTATACTCGATAACGCAAAATTTGCGAGCGCTAGAGCAACCACGCCCTTTTTTTGAAAATTTAAAAGTCGCATAAAATTCGCACACGTCAATGAATTTTTGCAAAATTCATGACAAACTGAGGAGCTGTGGAGCTTAGCTTATGTGCAAAATTTCGGCTCGCTACTCCAATGTGGTCTTGAGATATAGACGTTCGAATTTTTCGAAGCAGCAACATACATACATACATACATACATACATACATACATACATACATACATACATACATACATACATACATACATACATACATCCGGACATTTTTTTTAAATATTATTTCTCGATGTTTGAGGACATTTTGAACATACTGACATGAAAATCTCGAAACAAAAAAATTTCACGAAAACGAAGCTTCCTCTATGAAGAAACAAAATCAATGCCTGGGTAGTACAATCTCTCAAATTCAAAGTAAATATGAGCAGGCCAAGTATTTGTCAAAAAATAAAAAATGGAGACGATCTCAATACCCTTTTTTTGAAAAAAAAAAAATTAAAAATATAGATCAATTGATAAATATAGATCAATCGACGAGCTTCTTAAATTAATTTTGACTTATTAACGGTCTAAATCGTGACTTACAATTCAAAATCAAGAATTCCATCACTAAATTTTTTTTTCCCAATTCAAATCCTCAGACATGAAATTAGAATCCTTTTCTGGACCGAAGCATTTCTTATGACAGATAAAATTCAAGCATCATTGAACGAGTTTAAATGGCGCGGTAATAATCGGCATTGTGCTAAATCTACTCGAGAAGAATCGTGTTATAAATCTCAATGTGATATTAGTTTTTTCCAAGTAGCGACAATTACATCTTCCGCTTCGTCCGTTTCATCGAAAACCGAGCTTAGCGGATTATCGGTCGAAATAAAAATATCGCCACCGCGCAGACATTTGTGGGCGAAAGCACTCAGACGAAATGCCTTGATGCACGTAGTCGTGTGCAAACAATAATGACCGGAGATAGAGGGCTGGGAGATAGCGGGATATACGGTGCATAATGTACACTCCCGCTCAAAAGTTTGGAAACACCATCAGTCAATATTTCTTGTCGCACTAGAAGTAGCATACCTCCGTAAAAAAAAAAGATCAGCAAATTTTGAAAAAAAGCGTTTTGACGGGAAGGAAATCAGCTTTACTTTGCTTTTAGAAAAAAAATTTCATGATGTTTTTCGATCGCATTTTTGTACGTAACCGTTTTTTGCATTATTTCGACTATCGCGAATTGGGTGCATAACTTGAGGACATTTTTTTTTCTTTTCTATCTGCGGTACATTTGAAAGGGTTAGCAGACACTCCATTTTTGTTTTCAAAAAAATTTCGTACGATTTTTTCTCGCAAAGTTATTTTACTTTTAGCTAAAAAAGACAAATTTTGAAAGATGCAACTTAACTCATAGACTTTAGAGTTAGAGAGAAAATGTCAAGTATGAAAAAAGTCGCGTAGGTATACACGGAATCGCTAGGAATTATTTCAGAATTTTTCTATGAATTTTTTTTTTTTTTTAGTATTTTGGCTTGAAACTGATGATGTCCAAGCGAAAAATTTTATCTGATTGAAATTTCCATACTTCGTAATACAATAGAAATCTTTAAAAATTCAGCAACATTTGGCATGCTATAAACAACAATGATCACTAATAATTATCGATCATTGTTCATCATTGCTTAATAAATTGTTTAAACAATTGTTGAAACAATTTGTTAATGACTTTTGGGCAATATTATTATTGATAATTGTTGTTCATAGCGTGCCAAATGTTTCTGAATTTTTTCAGATTTTTATTGTATCACGTAGTACGGAAATTTTAATCAAATACAATTTTTCGTTGGGACGTCATCGTCAGTTTCGAGCAAAAATAGTAAAAAAAAAAAATTCATTGAAAAATTCTGAAATAATTCCAGGCAATTCCGTGTACATGTACACTACGTTTTTCACACTTGACATTTTCTCTTAAACTCTATAGTTTTTGAGGTACGTTGCATCTTTAATAATTTGTCTTTTTTTGCCAAAAGTAAAATAACTTTGCGAGAAAAAATCTTACAAAAATTTTTAAAACACGAAAATAGAGCGTCTGCTCACCCTTTCAAATGTACCGTAGATAAAAAACACAAAAAAAAACTGTCCTCAAGTTATGAGCCCGATTTGCGATGGTCGAAAAAAGGCCAAAAAAACGGTCGCGTAAAAAAATGCGTACGGGATAAAAAAAAATCATCAAAAATATTTTTTGAAAAGCAAAAGAAAGTTAATTTCCTTTCCGTCCAAAAGCTTTTTTAAAAAATCGATTATATTTTTTTTTTTTTACGGAGTTATGCAACTTCTAGAGCGGCAAGAAATATTGACCGGTGTTTCCGAACTTTTGAGCGGGAGTGTACGTATAGACGCGTTTACGTGTGTGTATGTTCAGGGGTTGAATTTGTGCTTGCACGAGGAGAAGGACATCGAAGTGCGGGGGTGAAACACGCCGAAGAGAGAGACCTGGGTATTTCGGTCGGAATGCACACGAGAGACGAGTGGAATTCGGCGTCGATTACCCCATAATATAGTACAATAATTCGCATAATGCGACTCGATAAGTGGAAAACCACCGCTGGTAACTGGAAACAAAGAGAGCGAGGGAAGGATTACTAGGTCCATCCCTCGATGCAGTCATCGTGGTGCATTAGGATTGCATTTTAGAGTGATTACATAGAAAACCCGTTGACCATTCACACGTATAAGACATTCCTCAAATTCAAATATTATTTCAGGGTTGCGAAATTTTTAATGAAAAAGTAATGCATTAAACATTACTTTTTTAATGGTTAAGGATGTTGAGCCCTTATGAAATCTTTTAATGTTATTGTTCAATAAATAGCTTCTTGATCGTCGTGAAATCTTCACACGACCTCCTGAATACTTCATGTAAAAATATATTATTAGGAAGCTCGTTATTAAAATATTAACATTTTGTTAAGAACAATGTTTAAACAAATTTAAAAAATATCTATCAATAAACAGCGTTTTGTTTCCGTTGCTTTCAATATAGTGTAGATATTGAAAAATTGAGAGCTAAAAAAAAACTTATCGCAAAGTTATATCAGTTTCCATAAAACTACATTTAATTTAATTTGATTTGCTAATGTTAATTGTTCGATAACGAGCTTCCTAATCGTCGTGAAATTTTTACACGACCTCTTAAATAATTCATCCAAAAACATACCAAATTTTCAGAATTTTCTCATCATTTGCGATTTGGGACTCAACATCCTTAATGGAAATAATTTCCATTAACCATTAAATGTTGATGGCTAATGAAAATAATTTCCGTTAACCATTAGCATTATATTGTGGTTAGTTGTAATAATTTTCATTAACCAATAACATTAAATGGTTAATGGAAATTATTTTCATTAACTATTAACATTAAATAGTTAATGGAGATAATTTTCATTAACCATTAACATTTAATAGTTAATCAAAATAGGTCCCATTAATCATTAACATGTAATGGTTAATGGAAATTAGTTTCATTAACGACTAACATTCAATGGTTAATGGAAATTATTTCAATTAATCAATAAGAGTTGATGGTTATTGAAAATGTAAATGCATTAAAAAAAGTTATGCATTATTTGCAACTCTGTATTGTTTATGTCAACATTTTGGGAATTTTATTTGGTGTTAGTTTATCTTCGGAAATTCACATTCCAATTAAATGCCTCTTCCAGCAATTATTTCAGATTTATGACAACGAGAATCTGAATTTGGAATGAAGAGTCAATGTCATGTTTGGGATTTTTTTTTGCTCCAATACATTTTTTTTTTAGTTTTACATTACAAATTTAAACATTGAAAGAATCTTTTCAATTGAATAGTTGAAATAAATTAATAAATCAATAAAATAGTAAAATGAATTAAATTAATCAAATCAGAAATAAAGAACCAACGAACTTCTGAATTCATATATAGTTAAATTTTATGTGAATTAGACAACAAATTTTAAAACCATAACTTTAACCCAACATTTAAAAAAATGTCATGACGTTCGCAAAAAAATTCGATTTGCTTGATTAGAAAAATTGTTCGATACAGTTTTTTAAAAATAAATCTTAAAAGTTCACAAAGAAGATAATTTTAAAAAAATAAGGATATTCATCAGCTTATTTTTTTAATATCAAAATTACGTCCAGATAATTCAACATAATTGGTATAAAAACATCAATTAAAAACTGAAAAAAATTCTTTCGAATAGATTTGGTTTATTGGTATCAGAACAAAAATTGTGCAACTCACACTCTTTTTATTATTATTCTAATTAAAATTGCTCACTCAACTTTTTTCTCATTCACCAAGAATGAATCGAATTAAAGGGCAAGATTCGAAGGATGCGTTTCAACGAAAATATTGTCTTAATTATTTCGACAAAAGAAATTCTGTTGATGAAAATTACAATTTTCAATTCCGTCAAATATTTTCAAGTGCTTTCTTTTAAATAATGAATGAATTCTTGAGTATAAGAGAATCTGGATTTCTTTGAAGAAGGGATTCTCAAAATAATGCTGGGCAATGAGAAATTCATGGCGAATGTTTCCTATTTATACTGGTGGAAGTTTCAACATCGATGCGAGTGTTGCAATACAATTCGTGTTCTCGGGTTCAACTCGTCCCTTCCTCTTCAATCCGCGGTCAACGGAGAGATAACCGGAAACTATTTCATAGTTAATAGGGGAGAGTTATGCACTTACGAATCATAAATTTAGTAATGGCCGAGAGGGAAATTTCTCGCACGAGAATTGCATTGTAACGCAGCACCGAGCTTTCGACCAGCAATAGCTGTCTCTATATTTATTCGTTGTAATCGGTCGCTATACATCGCTGAATTCAGACACTGGCAACATAAATACAAAGAGATTGAGAGAGAGAGAGAGAGAGAGAGAGAGAGAGAGAGAGAGAGAGAGAACATGTCGGAACAGATATATGATATTGTGTCTGAACATCAATCGATATATGCTCGACATAGAAACGTGCGCAAAACCGATACACGAAGTACATCAAAATGTTTGAATTTCAGAATCGCTCAAAAACTCCAAACGCTCAATTTATTTCCAGTATGATTTTCCAAAATAATCAAACATCATTGTTGCTCAAAATTATTTGGGTACAAGAAAATCGACAAATTTTATTTTTTAACGAGATTCAAAAGGCGTAAGCGACAAAAAGATCTGCAAATTCATCCCCAAAGTGGATTTGAAAATATGCACCCTTCTGTTCCTTCTTTTATCGTTCCGCTTTTCGTTTTTTTCTCAAAGATATTTGGGTGCCATGTTTTCTAATATATATTTCATGATGTTATCTTGATTTTATCTTCTCCTGAGTTTATCTCGGTAAGAATTGGTCCATTAGTTCATTGGTAAGCTAAATGTCCAAATCATTGAACACTATCTTGTATTTTTATTATTTCTTATTCACCTGCATCCATTTACTTATTTATAAAAATTTCATTACATATATGGAACTTATAGCTATCGAAATGTTACCTTACTTGTGCAAAAAAAGCTTTAATTAATAGAGACAAAAATTATTTAATCAGCAACGGTGACGCGATTTGACGTCTCGTGATAACTGCTTGGCGTTTTTGATAAGACGCGCCGCTTCATGCGTAAGGGCATAGAAAATTCAAAAACTGTCGCATCTCAAAAAGTAAAGGCGTTTCAGGTTCCTCAGAAAGTTTCTTACAAATAACAATTTAAAAAAAAATTGAAATTAATTATTTGTTCAAAAATACGGTGTTCGATCATTGGGACATAGAAAATTCAGTGTGTCCCAATTATTGAACACTCGAATTCTCCAAGATGGCGTCATTAAACCCATCAAAACATCGAGACAGTTAACGCGTGACAAATCGTGTGAATTGGATTTATTCAAACAAAAACTGTAAGTTCCTGAATAAACTTATCTTTATTCTTTTAATAGTAACTCTAGGATCGTCAAATATATTTTTTATTTGTATTTTCGTGCAATAAACATAAAAAGAAAAGTAATGAGAGAATATAACCTAAATATAACCTAAAAATACGAATGTAATGTTCAATATTTTTTGCTCTCCGATATTTCAGTCGAAAAACAAGACAGATGCGACAAAATCAAACAAAAACAGAACATAATAACGAGGAAGCTAAAAATAAAAATAAAGTAAAGTTCGAGTTGAAAAGCAAAAATAAACCAAATGCGAATGAACCGAAAACCTGTAGACTAAATATATATTTTTGTATTTTTACATGATTAATAAAAGATTATTTAAGTGTTTGATTTTGCTTCTATTTCTTAATATTGTACCCAAAATAATATTTTAAGAACGGAAAAAGAATTCTCGAGAGTGTTCGATAACTGGGACATGCCTGTTCAATATTAGGGACATAGGTACTTCCAGTGTTCCATAATTGGGACATTTGCATGCTTCACATTGCCATTCTTTTTTTTCCATTTGAAATCATTTAAAAATAACTTGAAGGGTGATTTTTCGAAAGTAGAAATATCAAAGTATCATTTGAACATGAAAGCGATGTTTTTTTTCTTGATTTTATATTTTTTTCTCACCGCATTCTATCCCCAGATCTTTAGCTGTGCAATAATTGGGACATTTACCTTAGAGTTACAATCGTCTCAAAGACTATTCGGTAGAAAACGATTTGTTCCAGGATTCGAGAAACTGGCCCAAAATGACACGTTATTTTTTCTATTTACTTTCCATTTAATGAAATCATAGTTTTTACTATAATATTAAATGCCGTGAAAGCAGAGCAATGTACGATTTTTTTTAGAGGTGTCTCAATGGGTTTTCCTATCAGTCATTTCATAAACTAATGAAAAATCGATGTCTAAAGTTTGGATAGAGAAAAGAATTATTCTATGAAATAAACCGAAGTTTATATGGCCTCGTAAGACAGTATCAATACTCTTTTTCAAATTGGTGCATCAGCCCGAGACCATTTGTACTTTGTTTTATTCCATAGAATAATTGTTTGCCCTATCCAAACTGTGAACATGGATTTTTCAAGTGGCTGATGGAAAAAGCCATTGCGACACCTCTGAAAAAAATCGTACGTAGCCCTCCTTTCACTATGTTCAGTATTATAGTAAAAACAATGATTTCCTGAAATGGGAAGTGAATAAAAAAAATTACGTTTCAATTAGGGTCGGTCTAGAGGGACTCTCTGCAATCTTGATAGTCTGTGGGAACAGATTTTGTGTTTTTTTTCGGCAACGCTTTATAAACCAATGTTACGACAGAACCGTTTCGTGTTCAACATCATACGAACGTTAACGGGTTTTTTTTTGAAATAGTGAATCGATCGAAATAAAAAAAACACGAACGTCGAGAGAGAAAAGTCCACAGGTAAAAGTGGACACAAGAGTGTGTGCGTGTGGACACTGTTAACGTGAAACTGGTAGCTGGATCGGTGGAAAATAATGGGAAGAATGAACAAAAGAGATAACGCACGCTGTCGAAGTCGGGATTTGACGAGTGCCCCACTGGTGGACTGTATTGCCAATCGCACAAAAGGTTCAAAGGGCAGATAGAAAAAGGGAGAGAGAAGGATGGAAGGATGAAGAGCCTGGGGACAATGCGAGAAAGAGTGCCAAGATACAGTGTTGCGACCAATTAGACCGGTTGAGTTGTCTCGGTCAAAGGAAACACGAAATAACGAAAATTGTCGCATTTTACGTGTCCCTCATAGAGAATAGCGCAATCGTCGAAACGCTCAAACGCACGCACGACTCCGATCATTATTTCACGAGTTACACGCAGTTAGAATTTTCAAAAAATCGATTTTTTCCATTTTCTCGTTCGTAATCTTCATATATTTGAGTATATAAACAGATAATTTCAGATAGTTCAGGGAATAATTTTTTTTTATTGAATTGCGTGTAAATTGAGTCATTTAGATTCAAGAAAATTCATAATTTCTCGAAAAATCGATTTTTTTAAATTTAATTTTCGTAATGTACATATAGTTTGAGTATAATCATGGAAAATCTCAAATTGTTCAGAGAATGAATTTTTTTTGTATTGAATTTTCGTGTGAAATTCTGAAGAAATTCAGATTCAAAAAAATGCATAATTTTGTCGAAAAATCGATTTTTTTAAATTTTATGTTTTCAATGTACATATATGTATTTCTGTATATTCACAGAAATTTGCAGATCGTTCAGAGCATAATTTTTTTGAAATTGAATTTCGTATGAAACTCTTGAGAAATTCAGATTCCAAAAAATTCATAATTTCTCGAAAAATCGATTTTTTTCAATTTTATTTTTGTAATGTACATATATTTGAGTATATTCACAGAAAATTTCATGTCAATCCGATAAATATTCTCAAAGTTACACGCACATTTGTAAACGTTTAGACTATTTGTAAAGTGCTCTTGAAACCTTGAATGCATTTTTCTCAAAACTCTGTTTTCAAAGTCGTTGATGAGAAAGATTTCTCGAAAACAGCCAAATCGATCAGTCTTAAATTCGTACACAAGCTTGATAAATATATTTTCAGTGATTGATCGAAGGTTTTCACTGGCCGATAAACAATTACCAATTTATAAATTTTTATCAAAAACCGAAATTTTTCTCTGAGGAGCCGCCATATTGTTGAAAATTCATATTTTACTTATTCGTTTCATCAATTATTTTGTTTTTTATAATAAAATAATATTGTTATGAAATTTATGAAATCATTTTTTTCAAATCCTAAAAATCTTGAAAAATTAGAAATGCGTGTAAAACTTTTAAAACAGAAAAATATCGCCAAATTACTCCATTTTAGTGACGAGAAAACGTATGACCTCTTAATGTCAATCAATAATCGATTTTTCGTTCTCACTATTGTGCACCGACTCTTTTGAACTCTGTTCATTCCTGAACTCCTTAACGATCCTCCCAATTACCGTTCTCAACTCTCGCGGTACGATTTTTCATTCTTCATGGATTTTCACGAGACGAAAGAGCACGAAGCTTCCATTGTGTCCTTCACTGCCAACTTGGGGCCTAATTAGGCCTTTCTTTGTTCTCCAATCGAGATGTAACGGAAGAAGCTGCACATTTCCATCGTTACAGTTTTTACTAATAGGGCGATGTAAATATACATTGCAAGGTCGAATTCGAAGCTTCGTGCGCTTTGAGCATTCGGGCAACATCGATTGCTCTTGTCGTCGCGAGAAATAGTTGAATTCTCTCCCCTGAGTCGATGTGACCCGATATTTCAGCGTAAAGAACGGGGGAGGCAGCAACGATTTTTCCACAACGAGAAAGGATTTCAAAGTATTCGATTGTCCGGTGTAAGTGGGCAAGAAGATGAAACGACTCAACGCCCATAGAAAGACTCCTCATCCGGGTCTTTCTCGTCCATTTTCGTGGACGATTGAAAAACCTTCTTTTTCCTCCCTTTTTCACTCTTTTCCACGATCCAACACGCGACCATTACACGTTTCACCTTGACGCGGGTACAAGACGTTTTCCGTTTCGTTTCCGTTTTCCTCTTGCACACGCGATTGTGTCACATTCAGGGTTCTCTCGTAGGCGTTTTTCCTTTTGTATTCGCGAAATAGCCCTCTCTCTCGCTCCCTCTCGCTTTTTCCTTCTCTTTCTCGCTAGTTTTCAGCCAGTTTTCAGCGTTACACGAACCGGTTGGACAATTTTCTTATCACTTGGCCATTTCGCTCTTGCGCTTTTATCTTCGACACTTTCAATCTGTTTTCCACTCTCAACGGTTTATGGATCGCCTATTCGACGTACACGTCCTGTAAGCGTGTAATATGTGCTGGAAATGGGCGCGGGAGGTGTGGAAGAGGTTTGGCCCTGTATCGTCACGATTGGCCAGAAAGACTCTGTAAAAGCGAGAGAGCTTCGAAAGACCGGGGCTCGTGTGTACCGTATTCCGTTGGCACTTGCGAAACGACTCTCTCGAACCGGGCATTACGTGCGGTCGACGCCGAGCACGATTTTTCTCTGCAGAACTTCTCATATCTCTCTCTCTCTCTCTCTCTCTCTCTCTCTCTCTCTCTCTCTCTCTCTCTCTCTCTCTCTCTCTCTCTCTCTTCCTCTCTCTCGAACTCTTTCCTCTCTGTCTCTCCCTGTACTCGAGATCGCTCTTTCAATCTTCAACAGTGGAAGAAGCACCGTTCATTTCGTCGTCTATAGTGATATTAGCAATTGCAAGCTTTCATGAAGTATTCCAACCACGAAATGTCTTGAGAGCTCAAGTAGAAACAAAATGAGACGGAATTGAGTTACATCGAGCATCGTTGCTGGAAAGTGTTCGTTCCCATTACAGAGTATTTCTTCGGAATAAAAATATGTTTTTGGGCCTCCTTTTTAAGGTCCGTTAAAATGTCAGGTGAACTATTATGTGGAAAAAAATCCCAGTGATCGTTCATGGACTGGTCCAGTAATTTGCCATTTCGGAGAGGTCAGGATTTCTGGAATCAGGGTTGCAAATAATGCATTACTGTTTTTAATGCATTTACATTTTAAATTACCATTAACTCGTATTGATTAGTTGAAATAATTTTCATTAACCATTGTCATGTTATGGTTAATGGGAGTTATTTCCATTAATACATAAGAGTTAATGTTTAGTGAAAATTATCTTCATTAACCATTTAATGTTAATAGTTAATAAAAATAATTTCCATTAACCATTTAATGTTAATAGTTAATGAAAATAATTTCCATTAACCATTTAATGTTATTGGTTAATGGAAATTATTACAATTAACCATAATGCTAATGGTTAACGGAAATTATTGCCATTAACCATTGACATTGAATTTAATTAAAATGGTAGTTATCGATTGGTCTTATTCTGGATTAAAATGACCCTCTGGTACTAACCGAGGTTTTCTTGATTACTGGTAGTCGCAGTGGTTTGGTTATGGGTCAAAATGACCCAATGGTACTAACTGTAACTAGCCGTTGAATATTTACCGATAATATCAGTAGTTAAGTAAACGAAATATCAATGAGGATCTTTAGAGATTCGTAGGGCCGATCAGCGGCGAACTGGTTGACTAATTGACTTAGGATCAAATAACCCAAAGATAAAATTTAGAGACAGAGAGAGAACGATATAGGAGCCGGAAATAACGTTTCTTCGTTATCCTACTTCCAGCGCGTTGGGACCAAAACCGCTAAGAATAGTCGAATAATCGATTACGACCATTTTAATTACATTAAATGTCAATAGTCAATGGAAATAATTTCCATTAATAGCCACTAACATTAAATGATTAATGAAAATTATTTTCATTAACCATCGACACGTAATGTTTAATGGAGATAATTTTCATTAACCATTAACTCTTATTGATAATTGAAAATAACTTCCATTAACCATTAACATTTATAGATGAATGGAAATTATTTCCATTTATCATTTAATGTTATTGGTTAATCGAAATTATTTTCATTGATCATCAACACGTATTGGTTAATGGAGATAATTTTCATTCACCATCAACTCTTATTGATAATTGAAAATAACTTCCATTAACCATTAACATTTATTGATTCATGGAAATTATTTCCATCAATCATTTAATGTTATTGGTTAGTGGAAATTATTTTCATTAACCATTAACATTGAATAGTTCATGGAAATGATTTCCATTAGCCATTAAGTTTTAATGGTTAATGGAAATTATTTTCATTAACTATCAACACATAATGGTTAATGGGGATAATTTTCATTAACCATTAACTCTTATTGATAATTGAAAATAACTTCCATTAACCATTAACATTTATTGATTCATGAAAATTATTTTCATTAATCATTTAATGTTATTGCTTAGTGAAAATTATTTTCATTAACCATTAACATGTAATAGTTAATGGAAATCGTTTCCATTAGCCATTAAATTTTAATGGCTAATGCCATTAGCCATTATAAAAGTAATGGTTAATGCATTACTTTTTCATTACAAATTTCGCACCCCTGCCTGGAATTAAGCTATGAGGGGTCTCTCATAATTCACAAAGTGTGTCACAGAACTTGAAAACGAGTTTTGAGGGTTTACATAACTTAAGAGGAGATCAGGGGTCCTAAAATTAAACTATGTAGGATCACTTGATGTATGAAAGGTCAGATATTCTGGGATTAAGTTCTGAGGCTTGACTGAACTTGTACCTTTCTCATATGAATAATTCAACGGAAATGTGTGTATATTTGGTGGGATACGCACTTTACTCAGTGAAACGAATCGCTGATGTTTCTTTGACAGGACTCGAAGGAGAAGATCAGTCTTGTCATTGCTACGGCATGAAGTTGAGGAGGGAATAGATGGCGAAGAGTCGAGAGAACGTTCGTCTATTTGACAACGAGGATACGAGAGCAAGAGGCAAGTGAAACGGAGGAAACAAACCTTGGGGAGGGAAAAGGTGAGGAGGCCTTACGAGGGTAACGTCGAATAATGTGGTACGAAAAATGTGGGTCACAGAGACGAAAATCCATGTCGACGCTTGTCTTGTCTAGGGCGAAGGGCTCAGCGGTTTTCGTGTCGAGTAGGGCTCTCCCCTTCCAGCTTCGAGCTACTGCTTTCGAGTCTTTTTTTCCCTTCTTCAACCTTTCTTCTATCTGTCTCTTTTCTCCCTCTCAGTCGTTCCTCGTTGACAAAATGGTCTTATTGAACAGGCGGGCAATAGTCGATGAAATTCTTCACTCCTCATGTTTATGGGCACATTGTGGAAAAGCTCCGTCAAGCACAATCTTCATAGTTGCACGTATATATGGGGCATTCCATGTTAAAAGGGCCAACGCTGCATCCTCAATGCTTTTGACTGTGGAAATGTTTTTTTGGTACTACGAAACATTTGCAGATGTATTAATGACTTGGAAAGCTGAATGTCCGAGCAAAATGCAAAAATCCCCATAAATGAATTTTTGAAAAAAGCTATTTTCTCATAAAATTGGAACAAGACTTCGATTTTTTTCGAAATTTCGTTCTCTCGGAACCGAAAGTGATGAAATGACGAGCAGAGGCAACGAAAGTGCAGAGATTTTTTTTCCCAAATTTAAAGTGGAACTTGTATAGTTAATAAATTTTTTCCGAGCTTGAATTTCCCATATGCAGACGAAATATCGATCTGCCATGTTCACGCGCGACTCTGACACGTCTCGCTTCATTTTCTCTGTACATACCGAAGATTTTTGTCGTGCGATTGATTTTTTTTTCGCTATTTGTTTTTTTTTCTCCTTCGTTCTTCTTTTCTTATAGAAAAAGAAAAAAAAATATCGAAAAGAGACGAGAATATGGGCCCACGATGTGAGACGAACATGTCGGAAGCTTTTCCTGATTCGTCCATTCATCAATCCTCGCATTTGAGTCTCTCTGTGTGGAGAAATTCGAGAGGAGAACCAGGCCAAAATATATAGGATAAGAAAAGAAAGATTTCCGTACATTTTTTGTCCCCCTCCCCCCCCCCCCCGCCCCGGATACTGCATTTTTCCCAACGTTTACTCCGCATCGTAGAGATTTTTTTTCTCGCAATTTCGTCACTTTTCCTGTTTCGAGAACGCCGAACTCTTGATTCTTCCATCTCGAGCAAAAATTTCCTTCGTTGAACTTTTATTATTCTTCCCTTGGATCCGCTCTTCGTCCCACGCGATTTCTCGACATCGGCTGGCTGTTTGCTGCCACTTTTTCTGATATTCCGACGTTTGCCACACCGGAAATGGGCGAGGGTAATAAGTTTCCGGCTCACTTTGCATCCGCGGCGAGAAAAAGAGATGCGCAACGATCCCGTGACTTCAAAGACCCGTATTTTGCCTTCAAGCTCAACGGGCTTTGCTCCCCTAGATCATAGTTTACGAGCTTCCATGCCATTATATATATATGTATATGGGGTATTCTAAGTCAATTCAATCTACCTCGACCTTTCTTATTAGCCTAAGAATTTTGTTTCGATCATACTAAAGCACGAAAGCATCCCCAATTTTGTCAAGGTTTTTTTTTCATTAGCTTCTGCTTGGTTATAATTTTTTTAACAGCGACATAGAGCGCTAGTTGTAAAATAAATTAAAACAAACCGTATAAAATTGAACCTTGATATGAAAATATTTTTAATAATTACTTTTAATAATATTTTGAATTATTAAATATAATAATATTTTAGTATTCGAAACAGAATCTTGGAAAGCTTTACAGAAATTAATAATCGTGTTTCTAATTGCTGTTAAAAAAAAACAAAAAATTAATCTGGATTTTTTTTTGAATCGTGAAAATTTGAACAGCAACATTATTTATTATATAATATTTTAGTTAAGAAGTTAGTTAAAATCGTAAAAATAAATCGATCGTTCAAAATTTCAATTTTACGTTCTTCGAGCCTTTTTTGAGTACTTATTTGCGAGAAACCGAATTTTTCGAAAATATCGGAATCACGGACCAAAAAGGCCTTGAAGGTTTTACGTTGGCCTTCACGAAAGCTCAAAAAAGGATAAAATAATCATTTGTTCATGAGATTAATGCGTAAGGCTAAATTTAATACAAAATTGTATTTTTCTAAATTTCCCTGATTTTTTTTAATTTAGCATTTTCGTTCAATTTTTATTCGATGAGAGCTGATGGGAAGAAATCGAAACGAATTTTGAAATCGTCAGCCTCTTTAAGGATGTTGAGTCCCAAATCGCAAATGATGAGAAAATTCTGAAAATTTGGTATGTTTTTGGATGAATTATTCAAGAGGTCGTGTAAAAATTTCACGACGATTAGGGAGCTCGTTATCGAACAATTAACATTAACAAATTAAATTAATTTAAATGTAGTCTTATGGAAACTGATATAAATTTGCGATAAGTTTTTTTTTGACCTCTCAATTTTTTAATATCTACACTATATTGAAAGCAACGGAAACAAAACGAAGTTTATTGATCAATTTTTTTTTATTTGTTTAAAAAATTGATCTGAACAAAATGTTAATGTTTTAATAACGAGCTTCCTAATTGTCGTGAAATTTTCGCACGACTTCTCAAATACTTCATACAAAAACATACCAAATTTTCAGAATTTGCTCATCATTTTTCATTTTAACCCTTAAGGAGGTTGAAGTAATGATGATAGAATTCTGAAAATTTAATATGTTTATACATGAAGTATTCGGGAGGTCGTGTAACAATAACAATTTCACGACGTTCAAGAAGCTATTTATTGAACAATTAACATTAAAAGATTTTATAGGACTCAACATCCTTAAATTACATAAAATAAATTCTGAGCCAAATTCAACAAGATAAGGGCGAGTATTGGTCCGGTTGAATTTACACGAAATACCCCATAGATTTCTATGCAGGGAGAAAATCTTTTCGCCAAAGGCGGATTTTTTTCAAGGTGTTATGGAAACGACCAGCCGCACAAAGTCCTGTGTAACCCACCTTGTACGGAGATACATACTTTACTTTTCTCAGAGCGCGCAAAGGCCGATCTCATTTTTTTTTGCATCTGACTCCCGCACCCGGTAAAAACGTGAACTCTTTTTTCTCTCGTCCATCTCTCGAGTCTCGCTCTTTTTGCAAGCTTTTTTTCTTCAACCAGACGGTGGAAAGGGAAGATGATAGCATGTTTACTGTGCGGAGGTGAACGAGTGCACCATAATATTTGAAATGGAAGAAACAGTGTCAAGGGAAGGGTGAGATAGAGAGAACGGTGTGATACGCGCAATACTAGAAAAATAGAATAAGTGAAATGCCGACGAATGATTTTTTTGAGTGCAGCTTTCAGAACCTCTTTACACGATTAAAACATCGTACGCCATTCTTACATCTTAGCATCTTACATCTCTCTGCAGAATGATAAGAATTTCAAGGAATTCATTCGTAAATATTCGCCTTTGAGGAGACCTTTCAACTAAATCCGAGTTTTTTGAAAAATTATATTTGAGGTATTCCCGCTCAACGGGACCCCCTTTTAGGCCGACCTCTTTCGATTTTCTTGAAACTCGAGTATGTTTTAGTGTTGCCTGAAAGTATATTGTACACCAATTTTCAGATCTCTGACTATAATACTCTTTGGAATACACCAAAAGTTATATTTCAAACTTTTTGCGTATTCAGCGCTTCGAAGCTTTGGCACGGCGCGAAATAAAATCGAAAAAATTCTTTGACAATAGCTTTCGATCGGAAATTTTCTGAGCTTTCCGAAAAAAATATCAACGATTTCGAAAATAAACGAATTCAATTGAATTCCGGCCAAAAACCGAAAAAATTAATTTAAAAAAAAAGCCCAATTTAATTCAGCGGGACAATTTTTTTCATATTTTGTATATATCTGAAAAGTTACGATATAAATTTCAACTTGGAACTCGCATCCGTTTACTAATGCCAAGTCTTTTAGTGGGATAAAAATTCTTAAATATCGTGTTTTTCGTATTTAACAGTTCTCTGATATATTATATAGTTTTTTTCAACGAATTTCGAATTTTGTAAATTTATTAAATTCAAAATTTAATAAATTTGATTGAATTAATTTAATTTAATTATTTTAATTAAATAAATTGAATAAATTTGATTATTTAATTTATTTAATTTAATTGATTTAATTAATTTACTAAATTCAAAAATCGTTTAAAAAAAGGGGGTCCCGTTGAGCGAGAATCCCTCTTTTATTCAAATGACGGTTAAAAAAGAGACTGAAAAAAGAAATCTGCTTCTCCGTCAAATTAATTAATCTCTTAATTAATTAAATATATAAATATATATTTATGTACTGTGTGGGAAAAACTGAAGTGGAAACTGCATTCAGTTTCGAGCGAATGTTGACTACTCGACGATGAAAGTGTTCGTTATATACACCTCGTCTTTCTCGACCTCAATTCCATCGTAATTACTGCCGGATTCTCGACGCTCTCGATATCGCATCGCGGAGGCTTCTTCCACGAAGCCACGATATCAACGAGATGTTTGTCATCGTTTTTTCTCTCTCTCTCATTCGTACTAGAAACAGAAGGTATAGATGGAAGTTGATATCTGTCGGAAGTGAAATTCGACTATTTTCGTTGGTTTTCCTTCAAGTGAAGAGTTCCCTCTTGCACTCAAGTTTCAGGAGAAAAAGACGAGAGAAAAAAGGTTTTGCTTGGATCCGAGAGAAATTGAAGGGGTATTAAGGGGTTATACGCGGTGAAGATTTTCGAAAATCAGATTTTTTTAAATCTTATTTTCTTAATGTACACATATTTAAGTACATACACAGAAAATTTCATGTCAATCCGACAAATATTTTCGAAGTTATATTTGTAAACCCATAATTACAATGTGTAAAGTGCTTTTGAGCAAGATTTCTCAGAAACGGCAAAACCGATCACTCTAGAATTTTTACACAAGCTTTATAAATACATTTATTGGTAATCGATCGAAGATTATTTTTTACCGATACATATTTTCCATTTTATAAACAATTTAAGGCTAAAATTTTCATACAAAATTGAATATTTTTTGAGGAGTCGTCATTTTGTTAAAAATAAATATTTTCCTTATTCTTTCGATAAAATCCTAGGTTATACCTTGTATTAACGAAATCTTCATTATTTTTTTTAATTTTGGATGATCCAATTTAGCCTTTTTTAAAGGACTTCCCGAGATTGGCTACAGCAGCTTCAAGAATCATTTTCTTTTTTTAATTTCAAAATAAAGTGAAAAGTTACAAAAGTATGTATACAAATTTTTACGTTGACAAATTAAAATGTCTGTCCAGAAATAATCCTTGAAAAATCACTTTTCTCGGCCTCCTGACTGCGTATAACCCGTTAAAACTAAATGAAGTTTTCGGTTCTTCGGATCGAGATAAGTCGATTCGGGGCTCGTTCGGGACAACATCGATAAAGAAAATGGATCGAATTTCGTTGAACATCGTTAATCGCTTTTGTAATGAGATTTCTGTGAAGGGCTCTCATTAACGTCAAGAGACCTACGAGAAGCGTCTCGATGGCGATGTCACGATTTCAGAATCTGTATCCGAATCTTCAGCAGACGATTATCAGCTCTGAGAAAAAAATATAATATAGATCGTATTTACGAAAAAAAACTGGAATCGTCGTTAGGAGAAATGAAATAATATATAATTAAATTTAGAGGAATGATAAAGACTCTTTTGGTAACATCTTATTTGGAATCTCTAAAAGGTTGTGAAATTCTTGTATAGCTCAACTTATTAGAATTTTATAGATTTTACATATTGAAAATCTTAATATTAAAATTTAATTTCACTAGTTATAAAAATTTTAATATAATCCTTATATTTCTGATTCTATAAATGTTGAAAAACCACTGAAATTCAAATTATAATCATTACTGAAATTGATATAATTATTATAAATAAAAAATAAAAAAAATTTGCTTAGTGCACTATTTTGTCAATAAATTAAATTTATTCGTCGAAATATATTTTTTGCATAAATTGTTAATTGTTATAATCAATGTCACAATTAAGTCTATTCGGCTGATTTTATAATCCGATTTCTACGCATTTTAGGCATCAAAACGTTTAGATATAACTTTGGACATGAATTTAAAAAAAAAATTAATCCTGGACTCTCATAATTATAAAAAAAAATTATGGACTCTCATTGAAGCTTTCCAGCTCATTTCCAAGGGAAGTCCTCCTCATTTCTAAGGAAAGAACTAATAATATTAACAAGTTTGCATTTGGCTTTAGCAAATACAATTTAAAAAAAAATAATAAAAAATCGTTTTAGGAAAAAAAAGAGTGGAAAAATTGTGGGAAAGTAAAATCTACCAAAAATTTCCATCACCCCATGGAAAAATTGTCAAACGGGATTACGACTATCGCATACATAATCAGCGTTGTAGAACACGAGTTTTCTCCTTTTTTTCACTATTTCTCTATCCAAGCCAACGGAATCGCGTTCTACGATAGAGAAGAACACGAGAAAGACAAACCGAGCTACGGTATTGCGACTATGCATTCAAGCTCGCGGTGCGATGTTGCTCGTATGATTTATACCGGAAATTCCGTGGTTCGGGCACGGAAGACAGGGTCGAGAACAAAAAGAACAATTCGGGGCGTCTACCGACATTCTCATTCACCGTACTTGTGTTTTACTCTCGGTCAGTGGTTAACCGCGATACGTATAAACGATGTCTGGACGTTGAAAATATCCAGAATCTATCAAAAATTCAGCCTCCGCGATTAGAAATTACAAAAAATTGTAAAAATTGTAAATTTACCCAGTTTCCTAATTTTTGCCATTCGTCGAGTATTTTTCGTAAAAATATTTGCAAATTTTTGTTTCTTCATTAAGGGGGGAAAAGGGTCAGAAAATCAATTTTTCCCCTGATACTACAACTTGTAAGAAATATTGTCAGAATTTATTCTCTATTTTATTCATGTATCAAACTTTAATCGCGTTTTTCTCAAAACTTTTTTTCAAGTCGGTAGTCAAAATTTTTCGACAACCTTTGGACCGATTTCGCCTGAGCTTTACGCACTTCTGTTACATACTAGATACTCGGTTCTGAACGAAGGTTTTTTTAAAATTACAACTTATTTTTTAATTAAACAAAAAGAGCAATTTTTGGCAAAAATCAGAGTTTTTTGATTGCACCTTTACCAAAAATTCAAAAATAAATATTTTGTTAATTCCCTCGTTCAAATCCAAGATAAACTTGTGTACTGAAGAAAACTTTTTGGTTTTTTAATTTCAGATGAAGCAATCATGAGTTTCCTGACTACCGCATGGAAACTTTTTTTTTGAGGTGACTCGGTTCTCACCACTACCACGGGCTTATTTTTCAATATTTTTTAATGAAAATTCAGCAGAATATTCTTAGAATAATGCTTAACAATGTAGAAATTTTAAAAAAATATTAATAAATAAGGTACTCTAAAAAAAATCACAAAAATATGTTTTTTTTTGTATCTCAGACCCTTTTCCCCCTTAAGAAAGCCTAACTATTGATCAATAAGAAATAAAGAAATTTTGGCGAATTTCTTTCAATTGGAATAATTTTTTCATCGTTATTTTAAATATTGAATTAAATTTTAATATGATTTGATTTAATATTAAATGTCCTTGTCATTTAGTGTTTACTTAGAAAAAGGTTGAGCTTGATGATGGCAGATTTTGAAACTCTTTTAAATTTTCAGAGAAGCTCAAAGAACGATCAACAAAAAATTAAGAAACTCTCAATTAATTTTTTAAAATTACAATGATTTTTCCATCTTTTTTTTATTGAATTACAAAATCTAAACCCCTCAAGCTATTATTATTAGATATAATGTCGAATTTCCTTGTCATTAAGTGCACATTTAAAAAAAAGGTTAAACTTGATGACTGCAGAATTAGAAAAAATGGTTTGGTTTTTAAGGAAGCTCAAAGATTCGTAAATTAATATCAATCATCATGAGCACGTCTTAATGCTATAGATTTTCTTGATCGAATGAAAAATTCGCGAGAAAACGTATTTACGATACACGCGAAACGGCAATTTCTCAAGAGCACAAAACACCCCTGCAATAATATTCTCTCTCGGTCTCGGAATTTTTCCTGCATATACGTCGACAAAACAATTCGAGCACGCCAAAAGCCGCTTTGTCTATTTCACCCTCTGGCTCACGTGTATATCACGTCACCTGATGAGAGAATTTCCTGATAAGGAATTTATAATGCTTTCACACGAAAATTCATCATGATAAGACAGACGATGCGTTTGTTGCTTGCTGTTCAAACAGTGATTAAAGTTCGGAGCTCATTCATGCTCGAGAAAACCAACCCTCTCTGTGCTTAACTTTGCCGGTGGAGGAGATATATATATATATTAGGGTGACAGTTGTTTAGGCTTTGGCGAAATAAGTTCGGTGCCAACCCAAAAACATAATCAAGGTGTATCAAAAAAAATCTGTGTAAAGTTTGGAGGCGCTCGGAAAATTGGAAAACGCGCCACCGGGCGATTGAAATTTTTAATGTTTTTTGGGCATCTCTACAGAGCTTGTCATTAACAAAATTATGAACGAAAAAAATTGAAAAAATTTGGTTTTCTACACCATACTATGCACAATTAGTGTACCAATTTTCAAATGTTGTTCATTAACATTATACTCGGAAAAAAAATCATTGATGCGTGGGATAAATACATGGATTTCACATTTAAAATTTCAATCGCTCGGTGGCGTGTGTGTTCCAATTTTCCGAGCGCCTCTAAACTTTATACAGATTTTTTTTTTATACACTTTGATTATGTTTTTGGGGTGGCGTCGAACTTTTTTCGCCAAACCTCAAATAACTGTCACCCTAATATATATATATATATATAGACACAGAGAGAAACAGGGGCGATAATATGTATTATCAGATCCTGTAATCGCGATGCAATGTGTTGTCTAAGGAATTCACGGTGTAATGTTTACGCTGGAATGATCGCGCGAGATCGCTCGTCGAAGTTCAAGAGTTTCGATACAGCCCATCACTCGTGTTCAAAGCGTTCGAAGCTTCTCTTCGAGCGTGAGAGACTGGCAAACTTTTCGAGCCTCCTCGACTGGGAGCGAAGGGAAAGGGTTTCAACATGGTGAAAGCAAATGTCTGTGTTGTTTTTCCCTTGCTATGCTGAGAATCGTGCCTCTGAAGACTCGATACGGTAACGAAGTTACTCGTGGATGGTAGCGCAAGAAGAAAGGTAATAAAGTGGGAAAAAGGCTCCAGAGTGAGGGATGAAAATAGTTAAAATCATTGGACGATGACTGTGAGGATTATTCTAGAGTTAGAACGAATTTTGCCACGAGGGAAGGCCCTCCAACTCTACAAATGACAACTTTGGGGATGGATAAATATGAGGCATTCCATGTCAAATCAACCACCCTCAAACCCGACCACTTTCGATTTGGCTGAAATTTTGTTTTCCTTTTCTACCCCATTAAAAACATTTTTCAGGAAATTTTTAAATTTTTTTAGCCAACCCCAAAGAAACGTTTTTTTTAAATTGCTATAACTTTTTCAAAAATTGACCACTTGAGACGTTTTTCTTCCAAATTTTCGTCTTTGAATATACTTTTCGCAACAAAATACAAAGAAATTTCAAGGTATTAAAATCTATGATATTTTTTATATTTTCGAGAAAAATCATCTTTATTTCGATGTTGGCTATTTTCAATTTTTTTTCACCCAAAAAATACTTTGATTAATTCTGAAAAAAATGCCGCCTAACATGGAGTGGACCGAATATTTCCTTTTATTTTTTTTATCGATTGGAAAGAAAAAAATTCCTTAGCTGGGCTATTTCACAAAATACCACTGTGAAAAATTTTGTGGATTTATAAAGGACCTCAGAGTTTGAAAAATTGAGAAAAAACAAAATTGAAAGTGGTAATCCTCGAAAACATTTTGATTTTTTTTTTTAAATGAAAAAAAAATAGAAAGAAATGTCGGTCCACGCCATGTTGAGCGGAATTTTTTCCGGAATTGATCAAGGTATTTTTTGAGCGAAGAAAAAATTTGAAACGGCCAACTTCGAAAGAAAGATGATTTTTCTCGATAAAGTAAAAAATTTCATAGATTTTAAAATATTAAAATTGTTGGTATTTTTTTTCGGAAAGTACATTTAACGACGAAAATTTTGAAAAAAAACGTCTCAATCAGTCAATTTTTGAAGTTCTAATTATTTTTTAAAAAAAGTTTTTTTTGGGTTGGATAAAAAAATTTGAAATTTTGCTGAAAAATGTTTTCAGTGGGGTAGAAAAATAAAAAAAAAGGGTCGAAAGGGTTCGGGTTCAAAAGTGGTCGATTTGACATGGAACGACCCATATACAAAATAACAACTGAGTCGAATAATACTTCTTAGAAACGAATCTATTGATCAACAAATTAACTTTAGAAATTACAAAAATTACTGTCTTCTTTTTTCTGTCTTTGTGGTTAGAAATTACAAAAATTACGGTCTTTATACTCAATTTTATACTCAACAAATGTTAATGCGGTATTCTGGTCTAGAGACATACATTTTGAGCATTTTGTCGAGCCCGATAAAAAAAAAATATTTTTACCATTCTTTTTTTACAACAGATTGATTAATATTCTGACAATAAACAAAAAAAATTCTAGAAAAAAATGAAAATTGAATAAGTTATAAGCTGGTAAAGTTGGGGCTAAAAAAAAGTGACGTACACTGAGAAAAAAAAAGGTTGAATAGGCAAAATCATTTAGTTGAATACGTGCAACTAAATATTTAGTTGTACAATGCAAATTTTTGTTGCCTGAACAATATTTTGGTCAACCGAGGCACGGAATTATTCAAGAAACTAATTATTTAGTTAGACCAACTAAATATTCAGTTGCCCGTATTCAACTAACGATTTTGCATATTCAACCATTTTTTTCTCAGTGTAGTTGCTGCGTGACTAAGATAACTATAACTCTATTGATTATTGGAGTTAAAAAATGTCCTTCCGAGGATATATTCTTAAAGGTCCAAGCTTTAAGAATATGCAAAAAAAAATGATTTTTTCTAAATTCCAGCCTTAAGTAAGAAATCCATCATTAAACACCGGTAAACACGTTCTGATTCATTTTAAAAAAATTTTAGCAATTCAATCCGAGACCCATTCAGGTCGCTCGAATATTCTGACGGAATTACTGCAAACAATCGTGACTTTTCACGGTGATTCGTTTACTCTCTCACAAAGTATCGACGAAAATATCGTCACGTATTGCGACTAACGCAAGGACATTCTCGGCGTTCGCATCGAATCCTTTTCACATTCACAGCTAAGGAAAATTTCAAGTTTCAGACGGATAAAAGTTCCACGATGTTTGATGGTCGGGCATATAAAAAGACACGGAACGACGTGACGGAGGAAAACTCGTGGGCACGCGAAAACATCGTGATAGACGTTCGAAGAGGGCAAAAGAGTATCGAAGAATTTTATGTGAGTTTCCTGATGGTTTGTGAGCGTGGCCCGAGCCAACGAGGGTCGTCACATTTTTCTACTTTATTTTTACCTTTTTTCCTCCTAACTTAATTATCGTGAGGAGATAGACGCGACGTCAGTGAAAAAAAAAAAAAATGCGATGTTTCGGGCGGAGTCGCCAAAGTTTTTCGTTTCGAGACTCTCGCGATCTCTTGATCTTCCGGCTTGTGGATTCAGCGTCAAAACTTCCAAATCACTCGTTCAACCGAGTTCCCGTACTACCGCCACTCTTATTTTTCTTTTTCATTTCTTCCCTTATCTACTTCGCTGCTCACGGGCTTTTATCACTCACTCTCTTTCCCCGTGTGCGAACTTTCACTCTCAGACAGCGACGCTGTCATATTCGTACTCCTCCGGACAATTATCTCGTTTATCTCTGACGAATGAGGCGACTTTCTGTAATTAGATCCATCGAGTTTTCTTTTCCGAAATATAATTCCCTCAAAATTACACGAGCAATCTACCGAACGACCAAGTTATCGCCGTCGTTGGCTTAAATTCTGGCCTTATTATTCATCTTCCAATATCTTCATTGTCATCCACCAATTAGGCTAATTTTTACTGCGATCACGAAACATGATTTCGACCCAAGAGTTTCGACTGGTACACTGTTAGAATTATTTGGAAATCTACTATGCAGAGGCATATTAAATTTACAGAACTTGGTATATTAAATCGAAATTAATGCACCAACATTGTACAATTAATAGTGGCATATTACAAGTAATATATTTGTATATTGATATCAATATATCGACGTATGATTTTTGAAAATATTTAGCGTAATTCTACCATTTTTCTGGTAAAATTACTACACTGGTGTATTAATTCGATCGGCGGCATACTCGATTTGAAATTTTAATACACCGTATGGAATATCCATGCACGAAAATTGAAATTAATATCCAGGCTTCGTAAAATTGTGTGAAAAATATATTTGAAAGGTCTCGTAATTTTGTATGACCAGTGTCTAAAAAATATTGCAGAAATTATTTGCACTGAGAGAAAAAATTACTAGAACCAATGAAATAAAGTTTTGAAGGCAAAAAATCATTTTTTTCATTATTTGCCAAAACATATTAGATTGGTTCCCTCATATATTTACTCGGTTCATTTTTTTCAGTCAATTCCGTAAACTTCTGTTTTAATAAACGAATTTACTTGAATCTAACAATATGTTATCAATTATATGCAATACGTTGTTTGAATCAAGAACACATTTTATCATTCAAAACATGCGTGTCTTTTAATACAGGAAGCACTGAGAAAAAAAATTTGTCGAATCAACAAATTAATTAGTCCAATCAACAGGAAAAATGATTGATTCAATCAAATGCGTGTTTATTAATTGTTGCTAAACATTTTATAAAAAATATATAGCCCTTGCCAAATATTTCAATATGCATAGTTTAGTGACCCCAAAAAGAGATAAATAGAAAAAAAGACAAATACCTATCCTACCTAACTACCTAACACGCTACCTATCACCCTATCGACTACTACTATGCACTTGAAAAAAGTTAGGAGTTATAAAGATTCGAATATAAGAAAACATTTGAAAAACCAGTTTTTTAAGTTTTAACAATGTATGTATACTATTAAAGTATACTATAGAAATGATAGTTCTTTGCTTAAAGGAAATAAAAATTTCGTCGTTCCAAACAAATATTATATTGGAATAAAATAATGTGTTATTTATTTTACTACAGCTTCTTTTAAAATAATCACAATCAATTTTATATCTAATAAATATTGAAAATACTATAGAAATATTTTTAGAAGTAAAATAATAATGACTTTATTGCAAGAAAATAATTTTTTCGAAAAAAATAATTTTGTATTGAATTCGTTTTTTAGATTCAAATAATCTCATGTTTATGATGTGATCAATGTAATTAATCCAATGAATATAAATTTAATCAAATCTATCATGCATTTAATTGTTACTATTAAATAAGAGTTTATTATAATGGAGTAATAGATTCGTGAAAATATTTTTTTAAATGAAGAGTGATTTTCTTGGTTCAACAAATAAATAATCGAATTGATACTTTCATTTAATAAATAAATTCATGTTCTCAAATTCAGTAATTTTTTCTCTCAGTGTGTGAATTTACTATACAAAGTAATATTGAATTTACAAATCTTGAAATATGAAATCGAAATTAATGCACTGGTATTTAAATAATTGAACGTCGTACATTAAAATTAATATATTTATATTGATATTCATACATAGTCGTAGGATTTATACAATGTCTAACCGTAATTCCCCATTTAATGACTTAAAATTAATACACCGGTGTATTAATGCAATAAGTTCTACACACGTTTGGGATTTTAATACACTTTCTTGAATATCCATGCATAAAAATGAAAATTAATATGCAGGTTTCGTGAAATTGTATGAAAAATACAATCGCAAAGTCTCGTAAATTTATATAATCAGTATCTGAAAAATGTAATGCATTTGCTCCTTTTATTTGTCGTATATCGGTAACTGAAAATTGCGAAGCAGTATGAAGAATATACTATTTCCGATTTGGAATTTATACATGAGCATTGGAATATTCCGAGTTTTCCAATTTACTTTATGATCAGTCATCGTCTTATTCAACTTGGCAACTAAAATTTACTACTCTTGGGTGTTAATTCGATTGATAGTAGACAAATTTGGAATTTGAATACACCGTTTTGAATATGCATACACAGAAATAATTAATAGGCGGACTAAGTCTCATCGGGATTAAATAATTTTTGCATTCTGAGCCGTCATATTGGAGGTGCCATTTTGAATTTTAGAATTTTCAGTTTAGGTCGATGATCAACGATCTCGAAAACTCTCGATCGCCAAGTTTAATTGAAAATAAATCATTTTTGCATTTTGATCCGCCATTTTGAACGGTATGAAATTAGCTATTTTGAATTCGCGAATCCGAAAAACAACTTTCACCGAGTATCGCACATTTAAAAGCACATCATTATTTTTTCGGGTTGCAGGCATTCATCTATCATACAAGTAGAAGAAGTTCGTAAGTAGTCTATAGCGTAATAGGTAGCGTGTTAGGTAGATAGGTAGGATGGTAGGCAGAGTCGTGGGTTCGAATCCCGGTTGTAAAGTAAATCAGAGAATTGGCGCAGGTTTTTCTTTTTTTCGATTTATCTCTTTTTGGGGCCGGTAAACTATGCATATTAAATTATTTTGCAAAGGCTATATATTTTTTATAACATGTTTAGCAACGATTAATTACAATTACGGCTGCGTAATTTTCATGAGATAGACCTTAAAGATCAATGAAAACTTAAAAATGACTACGGAAGGGCGTTTGAAATTCCAGAACCGGTTCATCAATTTTCACACACCACCGCTTCGCATCTCTTAGAACTGGGTATATTAATCTTCATGTTCATTGTTGAATTATGAGAAACGAGATTCTTTTTTTAAAACACAGTTAGTTGACTTTAATGTACAATAGTATATCAAAATTTGGATACACTGCTGTGCTGTGTCTCGTACAACAAAGTATATTAAAACTAATACTCTTGTAGTATTTTCAAAAGACTCTGCATGAATATTGAGAAAATATTTCATTTTTTAATACATAGTGTATTCAAATTTCAAAGCTACCTGCGCCTGATTTTTCAAAGGGGGTTTATGCAAATAAACTTCCTATACCGGTCTATTAATTTTTAAACAAAAATTGTTTACAGTGTAGAGATGTAAATTTGTTTGTAAACGCTCGAATGGGCAATGAGGATCGTTTGAAAAATACGATGAAAGTGGAATGGCCAAGTTGATAAGATAGGCAGTGTCATTCCTGTGAAATACACGTTCCTCGGGGAGCAAAAAGTTCTCTCGGCGTTACGAGTTTATGCTGTAAGCGCTTTCGCAATTTTCCAAAACCGTTTCCTACTGTTCAATATGATAAAGCTATTGACGAGGGTTCTTCTTGTATCCTATGGGGAATTAATGCTCTACCGGGTCACACATTCTTTCTCCCCCTCGTTTTGTCTCTCTTTCTCCCTTTGACTCCTCTTCTCTATTTCTGTTTCTACCCCATCACATCGGATACACTCTCGGGGGAGACGCGCACGAGACCCGCAGACACGCTTTTCGAATTCAAGTGCGTTTTCCACTTTTTCCCAGCCCGGCAAAGAGGGCGGAAAGCCATCGATATCGATAGATATAAATCGATATCACTCGAAACCCCTGAGGCGTGAGCATATATGGGGCATTCCGCGTCAAATCGACCAGTTTTGACCCCGACCCCTTTCGATTTGGCTAAAACTTTGTTATCTTTTTCTACTCTATCAAAAACATTTTTCAGAATTTTTTCAAATTTTTTTTACCCAACCGATAAAAAGTTATCATTTTCAAAAAATTGGCTTTTTATTTTTCAAATATCTATGACTTTCTCAAAAATTGACTTATCGGGACGTTTATCTTTCAAAATTTTTGTTTTTAAATGTACTTTTCAGACAAAAATAGAAAAAAAATATTCAGACCGATCTTCAACCTTTTATTTCGAATTTTCGCAAAAAAACGAAAATTTCTCGATGAGTGCCATTTATAATTTTTGTTTTCTTTTTTTTTTTATAGAAACTTTGACATTTTCTGCTAATTTTCTGAAATTTTCAGAGTGGGGTCTTTTCGTTTTCTATTTTTTTTTTTTTCAATTGAAATTTTTTTTTTCAACTCAGCTTATTTCTCATACCATTCTGGGGATTTTTTAGGATGTTGAAAGAACCTCAAGGTTTGAAAAAATAATAATACTAATGAAATTAAAAGTGGTAATCCTCCATTTTTTTTTGTTTTTCGAAAAAGTAAGAACAAAAAGTTTCAGCCAAATCGAAAAGGGTCGGGGTTAAAAGTGGTCGATTTGACATGGAATGACTCATATATATATATATATATATATACAACTCATAATCAATGACATGACTTGTTCGAAGAGAATCGTTCTACGAGAACTATTCTTGTATATTTTATTTGCTGTCTCAGTTATATGCTTGTGTATATACACGTCGTGATAGAAAGAAGAAATATCGTGGCATTTATCTAGACACGTACATTAGGAGCGTTCGAAAGAGCACGTTTTTTTCGATTGCGCTCCTCGTCCAGATTCTCGTACTTTCGCTCCGGGAAATAGATCTCGACCACGTGGCGGACTGTATATCGATTTTTACTACTGCCGCATCAACGTTGAAATTTTTTTGGGACTTAAAAATTCAGACATGGATTCATTCGATGCATATATTTTTTTTCGCGATGAATCGAAATTTACACTATTTTGTTATTAATAAAAATTTTATTATCAATTATAATTTTTATTAATTATAATTTTGCAATCTCGACTTTTTTTAATGGATATATTTTTTGCTAATTTTTCTCTAATCATTTTCTCTCTTTCTCTCTTTCTCTAAATTAAATGATTACTCGTCAGGAACTCAAGAAATGTTGAGTCATTTTTAGTATAGTTTTTTGTAATGGAAATTTTGCAGTTTGGGCTGATAAATATTACAGGCTTTCCTTCAGTTTTTAGACGAATTATCAATTATTTCAAAGTCACAAAATAGCAGAAAAAGGTAAGAATACAATACACTATTGAAAATTGCAAAATTTTTTCAAAATTATGTACTAATTTTTTTTTTTTAATGAGGAAAAATTATACACTAAGAATTAAGACAAAGATCACAAACTAAAAATTAATACACTATAAAAGTTGCAAAATTATTGAAAAAATGTACATTAAAAATTGAAACAACAATTATTGATAGATTATACACTAAACATAAGAAGAAAAATTATAAACTAAAAATAAATACTCTATTTAAAGTTGCAAGATTATTGAAAAATTATTCAAATTCAAGTTGTCAGCGTCGATAGAAGACGATATCTACGATAAAATGCATTATTAAAAGTTGCAAAATTATTGAAAAATTATATATTAAAAATTGAAAATAAAATTATTGAAAGATTCGACCCTAAAAATTGGATCAAAAATTATATACCCAAAATAAAGACACTGTCAGGAATCACAAAATTATTCAAAAATTATACACTAGAAAATAGAAACAAAAATGATATACGAAAACTTGATGCACTATTAAAAATGACTGAAAACTTCTAAAAATTCAAGTTATCGATGTCAACAGCTATCAATTTTTTCCCATTTTTTTCTTTGCCAAATTTCAAGTTTGATGTGGCGATAGTAAAAAAAAAAATCTTATTGTCCTTCGTTCGTGCAGGGACGACTCTTTAGCAAAGAAGGTTGGAAAATCTTGACGAGTGGAGGCGATAGAAAGGAAAACACTATTTTTAAAACCCCCCTAATATATCCAACATCTTTCGGAGGAGCGTATCCGCCTGAATTTATTCGTTCTCCAGTGTTTCTTTCTTTTCTCTCGTATAAAGCAAAAGAGCACGTTCCTCTTCGTCGGGAAATGCCGCCGCCGCCGCCGCCGACGACGACGACGACGACGTCAACGACGACGTCGACGACGACATCTTGCAGCACTGTATATATCCTTTCCAATCTCTTCCGGTCTTGATTCCAACCGTATATATATATATATTAGGGTGATTCGTTTCAAGACAACTTTTTTTTTGGCCCATCGTGCCCGAAAACCTTTAGTTGGTGCCCAAAAACGAAATTTCGTGAAAGGGGGGTATTGTCAAAAAATAATTAGAGGTCGCGAATCAAAATTGAAGGTTTCCCATTTGATTAACATTGGAAAAAAAAGTCTCATTATTAGTGTTACCATTCCACAAATTTTGTCATCGCGATATTTTCCAAGTGGGTTCTTATAGGAAATATGATACTCTACAATAAAGTTCATTGAGCCATGTCCGTAAATTCAACCGTTTCAGCGGTATCATTATTTCAAGTGAATATTGTCTGAAAATATCTATTCAAACGGCTGTAACGCCTAAGCTATTAGATATATGGAGAAAATTCAAATGAAAACTTTGTAGAGAAAGTAATTTGCTACAAAAAAGTCTCATAAGCCGAGCGCGTAAATTCAACTCTTTCTCAGGTATAGGTGTATGAAGTAAAATAGATATTTTTTTGTTTTATTCAATGAAACGAACTCCATTTTCTATGAGATAGCATGTACAAAATCATTAGAAAAACCATTCGACAAATGTTACAAAGAATTCCCTATGCAAATAAATCAATAAAACAAAAACAAAAAATCTATTTATTTTACTTCATCCACCCATAGATGAAAAAGAGTCGAATTTATTTAATTTTTTTCAATGTTAATCAAATGGGAAACCTTCAATTTTGATTCTCGACCTCTAAATATTTTTTGACAACACCCCCCTTTCACGAAACTTCGTTTTTGGACACCAACTAAAGGTTTTCGGGTACGATGGGTAAAAAAAAAAGTTGCCCTGAAACTAATCACCCTAATATATATATACATATGACGAGGAACAGGGAGAAGCAAAATTTTCACATTCTCAGAAAAATTCTCTCCTTGATAAAACTGCGAACGCGCTGAACCGTGACGCAAATACGAATCATGAATAAATGCATCGAATTCGGTAGCTGATCCTTCGAGTGCCACGAGCAACATTTCGTAATTCTCTCTGTGTCCCTTTTCACAAAGAGTGCGAAATTTTTTTTTCACCTCGCAATCGAGAAAAATCAATGGTTAAAAATTGCCAAATTCTGTTACAAATTCAATTCCGTCGATTGAGAATTCCCGTCGAATTTGTCAAACGTATTTCGCCCTTCAGGCAACTTTACACAACGATTCGTCTGTCACGAATTACGGGACCATCGACTGTACGAGTTGGGCCCTTTTTTCCAACCCTCTCTTCGTCCCTTCACAACAAAAAACTCCTCTCATTGTGTCCGAAGTGCCTCTGATAAACTAGTCGACGAATTTCAACGACGCGGATGGGAAGAAGGAGGGAGAGCTCGAGTAAACATTTTCCGAGGTTTTTCCACGGTTTTCCCCAGTTTTCCTTTTCCCTTTCGTTTCGTGTACCGCTTTTATAACTTTGCTGTTTGAAACGACCATTTCTCTCAGCACGATTCTGTGGAATTTCGGAAATGCTAAAAAAAATTCCTGCTGGGGAAAGAGAAAATGCGAAGTAAAGAGAGAAAGGGAGAAGGGGCGAATATTGTATTATAAAGCCAGAATACACGTATTCATGGGTGGCTCCGGGCCAAAGGACCAAGGATTTTCAGCACAACTTGAATATCGTCTATCAGGTGTGTGCAAGCAATTTACTCGCCCCAATGATCATGGTTTCACTTTGTTTATGCGTTACAGATAGCTTACACAGCGTGAATATCGCATAGGCGGATTATGTCCGAGTTAGAATTACCGCAGCATCGGCCAGTGGACTCTGTTTCAAAGGAACTGACCGTGCAGAGACCAAATCCGATCAAGCTACGATGATAATATTGAAAGGGACAAACGAACGCTCATTTGGTGGATTTATAGCTCTACCTTCGAAAGTTCTGTCGAAAAAACGTCTATACTGTGATCTGAACTAAATAAAAAAATCTTGAGGGGTTAATAATCTAATATTAATTAAAAATTAATATTAAATCAATTTTAATAATTAGTATCAAATCAGTATTAATAATCTAACATTAATTAAAAATGAATATTACAGTGGGGCGTTCCATCCCAAATCGGACAGTTTGAAAAACTTTTTTTTCCCTCAATTTTTTAATATTTTTTAGTACCCGTCAAAAGACCCTTCCTGTTAAATTTTGAGATTTTCTTGATTACCCGTTCAAAAGATATTGAATTCACAAAAAAAACTGCTCTTTTTTTATATTTTCGTCATAACTTCTCTGATAATGATCCAAATTGAAAGTTTTATTTTTCAACATTTTTGTTTTTTCATGGCCTTTTCAGAAAAAAAATACAACAAAAATATTCGACGAGTTTTTGAATAGGTTTTTTGAGTTTTAAACTTTAAATCGCGTTTTTAAAAGTGAGTGACAATTTTTTGCTCTTAACATCTATTTATACAACAATTTTTAAGACTAGTCCCATCGTGGGATTCCCATAACTACTGTTTTTTTTCGATTTTTGAAAATTAACTTTTTTTTCGTCCATAAATTATTATGAATACCAATTTTCGTTACTGTATAGAATTTTTTTAAATCATTTTGAATTAATTCTGACACTTTGTAGAGTTGTAGAATTGTAGACTAAATTGTACACAATTGCAGAATAAAATGGCGAAACTTTATTTTGATTTGTTGCTTGGTAATACAAAAAAAAAATCCCATAATAGCTTCGTTTTTTCAGTGCGTCTGCATTAGAATTTTCATTCAGCAGGAATTCCATGGTAAAGTTCAATTGCGCTGAGAATCTATTTATTTTAGTCTAGAAATATCTGGTAGAGTTGTGAATGCGTGAATATTCAATCTTGCAACAAAGCCCATGTGACTTCAAAAGCTTTTATGTTCGATTGATAGGCAAAAGGGCTTTGATAAGCATCGAAACGACGCTGTGAATGTTCAAGGGAAGTTAATTGAAATTTCAAATTCCACCCGGTCGAAATGACGATCGTTTGGCTACTGAATAGGTTTTGGTTTGTAAATGGTTCCGAGGAATATTCAGTGATAAACCGAGAAATATGATTCAATTAAGATATTCAATCTTTCACAAGGTCAGAGCTTCCAGAAATTTTACGACTATTGAATGTTATCGAATTCAAGCTTCCAAATTTTGGTTCTCCATGAAGAGAGTTTCGTTTTCGTAAAAAATATCTTTACGACATTCTTATCCCAGTATCTTCAAAAAAAATCCGAAACTTTGAGAAGTCTCTTCTAAAAAAAAACGTTCGGAAGTAAGGTAAATGTCCCGATTATTGAACAGGTCCCAATTATTGAACACTATCTTGTATTTTTATTATTTCTCATTCACCTGCATGCATTTACTTTTTTATGAAAATTTCATTACATATATGGAACTTTTAGCTATCGAAATGTTACCTTACTTGTACAAAAAAAGCTTTAATTAATAGAGAAAAAAAATATTTAATCAGCAACGGTGACCCGATTTGACGTCTCGTGGTAAATGCTTATCGTTTTTGCTAAGACGCGCCGCTTCACGCGAAAGGGGATAAAAAATTCAAAAACTGTCGCATCTCAAAAAGTAAAGGCGTTTCAGGTTCCTCAGAAAATTTCTTACAAATAAGAATTATTAAAAAATTTGTTTAATTAATTATTTGTTAAAAAATACGGTGTTCGATCATTGGAACATAGAAAATGCAGTGTGTCCCAATTATTGAACACTCGAATTCTCCAAGATGGCATCATTAAACCCATCAAAACATCGAGACAATTAACGTGTGACAGATCGTGTGAATCGAATTTATTCAAACAAAAACTGTAAGTACCTGAATAAACTTACCTTTATCCTTTTAATAATAACTCCAAGATCGTCAAATATATTTTTCATTTGTATTTTCGTGCAATAAACATAGGAAGAAAAGTAAAAACAGAATATAACCTAAATTTAACCTAAAAATACGAATGTAATGTTCACTATTTTGTGCTCTCCGATATTTCAGTCGAAAAACAAGAAAGCTGTGACAAAATCAAACAAAAACGGAACATAAGAACGAGGAAGCTGAAAATAAAAATAAAATAAAGTTAGAGTTGAAAAGCAAAAATAAACCAAATGCGAATGATCCAAAAACCTGTCAAAAGAGACTAAATATATATTTTTGTATTTTTACATGATTAATAAAAGATTATTTGAGTGTTTGATTCTGCTTTTATTTCTTAATATTGTACCCAGAATAATATTTTCAGAACAGAAAAAGAATTCTCGAGGGAATTCGATAACTGGGACATGCCTGTTCAATATTACGGACATAGGCACTTTCAGTGTTTAATAATTGGGACATTTACATGCTTCACATTGTTATTCTTTTTTTTCATTTGAAATTATTTAAAAATAATTTAAAGGGTGGTGTTTCGAAAGTAAAAATATCAAAGTATCATTTGAACATGAAAGCGATGGTTTTTTTCTTGGTTTTATATTTTTTTCTCACCGAATTTAATCCCCAGATCCTTAGCTATTCAATAATTGGGACATTTACCTTACCTGTGATATTTAAATTAAATTAATTCAGTAATCAGGAAGGAATATCCTGTTAATTACGACTGGAAAATGTCGATAAAGATAAAAAAATTAAAAAAGCAACGAGTGTCATTCAAGGTTCATAAATTTTACGATGGCGAGGTGATGAAATGTAGAATTCTATGTAGTTTACATTTGATTACGTTGTAAATTGGCAGAAAAAATTGTGCAAATTGAAAAATTGCATATTCAGTGCGATAAATGTGAATTAACTGCGAGTTTGTCAATCATATTCGCGAAATATCATTGAAAAAAATAAATCAAAAAGTTTTTATATCCAATATAGAATTCGAAAATTCATGGCCTTATTCGAAGAGACATTTGACGAAGAAATTCAAAAAGCCCGACGAATTCTTTCACCACGATCTCGCAAAGATAGGGTTCGAATCGGATCGAAACGAAGAGATTAGACTTTTTTGGGGGCTGTGAGAAAAGTGTACCTAGTTTGCCGGAGCTTCGAAATCGTACGACGAGGATTTGAATCCACGAGCAACCCAGGTTTTGCGCGAATGCAATCGTGCGTATATAAAATAAATAGGAAAAAAAAGAACCCACAAGAGGATGGAAAATCGAAGAAACCTGAAAATCTCCGGATATCGGAAACTCTTTAGGATTAGAGTCAATCGAGAGAGGTAATTCTGCTACTAAATTCACGAGAATTTCTCCAACTCCTCTTTAATTCTTCATAGAAATGGAAATAGAGTCAGGGCTACCGATTATTTAAAATTGAGTAAGAAATACTGAGAAATTTTCCTTTTCGTAGAATCAAGGCAGTATTCTGATCTAGAGACAACATTTTGAGTCTTTTGTAGAGCTCGATAAAATAAAACCAAAAAATATGTTTGCCATTATTTTTGTACAACATATTTATTAATATTCTGAGAATAAACAAAAAAAAATTGGAGAAAAAAAATTAAATAAGTTATAAGCTGGTAAAGTTGGGGCTAATCTAAAAACCTCCTTTCGAGGATACAATCTTATTCTAAACTTTGAAAATTGGCTAAAAAAAAATTAATTTTTTTCAAAATTCTAGACCAGAATACTCCCTTGATCATAAATTTACGAGGAAAAATCTCTCAAAATGAGCCAGAAGAGGTAACCAAGACAAGAGACGATTCCTCGATTCAGGCTGTTATTTCCTCTCGGACATCGCCTTTATCGATGGCTATTAATTTATTTTTTCGTACCGTTATTTTGCCATATTTGCCGGAGATCTTTCGTCGGGATTCAACGTCTCTCGTTACGGATACGCCAAGATTAAAAAATTAAATGGCCCGAGTAAACAATGGCGAGAGGATCGAGCGAACAGATTTCCCTCGCCTTCGTTGACCATTCTGATGTACGACGAAAAACTTTTTCCAACGAACAATGCATCGGGGATGCAATAAACAATGGACGACGCGGAAGCGCTAAGCCGCGTGAAACTCTCGCGTTTATATGGCCAGAAAATCCTGTTGCTATAACAGATGGTGCGATATAATGGCCGAATGAAGGAGGAAGAGGCATTTTCGCGCCTCCGCGCGTGTGTCTCGAGAGGCCGCACGCGGTCAGCGGAATTTTCGCGTGTATATTCGCTGGACAGCACACGCACGAATGGCTCGTGCATTTGGGCCCAAAGTGTGTCTCGTTTGTTCATCATTCTGGCATATAATCCCCCTTGTAACACCCGATAATACACACGTTTTGTACATTTACGTACGAGCCGAGATACGGAGATGGATGTTCGCGAATTCAGAGAGAAGAAATAACGTTATCGCTTCTATATTGTGGTGAAGCGGCGAAAAAACGTGTTTATCATAACAAAAGGGTTCTCCCCTATTATTTTGCACTGTGGATCACTGTAAACTTGGCATACGATGAATTTCGGATCTTTAGGAGAAATAATCAGCCAAAAATGAGTTGACCATGCTTAATTGGAATTATGTAGCAACACATGAACCTAATTGTTTGTCTAAAAATTTTTTTTAGAAAGTATTATAGTGTTGAAAAATTCGACGATTTTGTGGCAATCAGTGATCGGCAAAAAATAAATTTCAGATTTTTAATTAATCGTTGTTTACAAAATAAATATCATCAGCCTTTATTTCATAAGGTATTTCGATAATCAGTAATTCAAAGACCAATACTACGAATTATTTGGATATTGAATATGTGTATTCTTTGAATTATTCATTATTAGAAAAATTAGTAATCGTATTCTTTAAAATATATAGACTTATCATTAAATTAATTAGTAATTGAATTATTTTAATTACTAATTATTATAAAAATTTATAATTGAATTATGTCCATTATTGATTATTTGAATAATCAGCCTTTGTAATTAAATAGGCGAAAACACGGTTTTTATGCATTTGGAGGTTCATCATAAGAAAATGAGAAGTCCGAGAGAGCTAAATAAAATGGCTGATTCATGTTTGGAACGAAAACGATTTCTATTTTTCCGTCGATTTTTAAAATTTTCAAGCTTCCTGAAATGGTTTTTCGCTTTTTTATGCATGACCTGTAAGGAATTTCATCATCGCAAATAGCATATTCGTGTTGCCCGGGAAATTTTCGATCCAAAACACCGGTTTTGAACCTCTCTACGAAAAAAAAGAAACGAAATAGGCGAATAGGCGAGAAATAGGCGAATTCCTACGAGAATAGGCGAAACTATTCGCCTTTGTAATTGAACTATTTTAATTACTTATTCTTATTTGATTTGAATTACTATTTTAACTACTATTTTAATTACTATTATTCTTTGAATAATTCGTAATTTTATTATATTAATAATCAATGTTCGGAGTAATTAATTTCAAGCTTTTTGTATTTGAAATGGGATTTTGAGTTTTTCAGGATCAGCATGTTTTGAGCAATCGTAAGAAAGAAGAAAAGTCTACACTTGAGCTTGAATTTGAAAACTTTTTTAGACTCCAGTGAATTTTCTTTGTCAATTCAACGTAAAGATCTTTCAGATTATGTTACTTCTTTCAATTCGAAAGGAGTTGAAGCTTTGTCCAATGATTTATCGTTAATTTAACATCGATCAAAGAAAAAAAGTCATTTTGGCGTTTAATTTTTTTTTTCGAATATTAGAAATACCTTACTGCCTCATTACCGAGTGCCTTAATAATGAGTAATATTTATTGAAACAATTGTAAAATTTTCCAACACAGAGTAATTAGCGATAATTAAATTGACAAAAATATCGATTTTACCGATCACTGGTGGTAATTTATGATTCAATATCTAACAATCTAAATTATAACTTTAGAAAACTAAAAGTTCAGGGGAAAAGGTTATTTCCAGGAAATTTCTTAACCGAAAATTGTAAAAGAGATACACTATGAGTGTTTGTTTTATTTAAATTTTTTTCAGCATTTACACTGTCAAAAAACGTTTTTTGATAGTCTATGACTCAATATCCGCCAACTCTATTAAAATCCAAATTTTATCTTGAGAAATTCAAGAGATCAGAGCGGGGGTGGTCATTTATATCGAATTTTCAGCTATAAAATGATGTTGAACTTTCCATCGTTCTATAATGCAATGACAATAATTTTTTTTAAATTTATTTCTAATGTTATTTACCCTCTGTTTGTTTATTTAGCATTTCAAGTCCTTACTAAAGGATTTCGAAGTTTTTTTATTCTGTAAATTTCATCGAAAGAATGAATATCATTCAAAAATAAATTATTACCATTGCATGTAAATGATGCAAACTTGAAAGTCATGCTATAAAATTAAGACGACTGGATAAAAAATTATTAAAAGAATATTTTTAGAATCCTTCGAGGTAGTCCTTCCAAATGATACCTCGCACGATATTCATTAAATTTTAATATATTAATTAAATTTTGGGACTTTCATGAATTTCAGTCATCAAAAGAAACTCTTGGCAGAACTCTACTCTGAAGTTATTATTTGAGGATTTTCTTTACATCTGTCAAGACATAATTGTGAATAGTTATGCAATTTTAATGATCGAGAGATTTCCCTGATTTGCAATTTTATTTAGTCAATCATTTTTTATTATTTTTTTCATAATTTAGGCTGTACATTTTTTGAATCAGGTGGCTGATTTTTGTTCGGTCATTCTTGCTATTTTAAGGGGGTCGTCTAGTGTGAAACCTGTTTTTTAATGTTTTTTTTCGGGAATTTTTTTTTCTACAAACCATTAGAATAAAATAATTTATGAATTGTTTATCATTTTTATTAACATTTCAACAAACTTTGTGAATTTTTTGTAGTGAATGTATCAAATATAATCGGAGATACACCCCCCAACAGGAACACATACAAAAAAAAAAGGTGCTCCACTGCTGCCATACTTCCGGCCGTTCTGCTGATTTGAAATCAAAAAACAAAACGCCATTTAAATTGTGAGACTTGAGGCTCCACCGTGAACCAAGATAAAGTCAGAATTCCAAAAAAATCTTTTTTTTTAAGCTTTAGAAAACAAATTCAATGCGAGAAATTGATTTTTCTTTCTAAAGCGTAAAAAAAATGATGTTTTTGGAATTCTGACTTTATCTTGGTTCACTGTAGAGCCTCAAGTCTCACAATTGAAATGGCGTTTGGTTTTTTGATTCCAGATAAGCAGAACGGCCGGAATCATGGCACCTTTTTTTTCCTGTTGGGTGGTATATCTCCGATTAAATTTAATACATTCACTTCGAACAATTCACAAAGTTTTTTCAAATGTTAATAAATATGATACACAATTCATCAATTATTTTATTTTAATGGTTTGTCAAAAAAAAATCCCGAAAAAAGACATTAAAAAAAACAGGTTTCACACTAGACGAACCCCTTAAGAGAGTACAGCTTCAATAAAGATGACGTAGAATTGTCGTACAAGAAAAAAACAAAAATGGCAAAAATTTCAATGTCCCTCATTTACACACGCCCTATAAATTCTGGATATTTTTATTGTTATATATTGTTAATATCAATGGAACAAGCCTTCTATATCTTCGCATGTATCCTGGATAAATTACTCATTTATTTTTAAGTGCTGCAACGTGCTCATTCCACATGTCAGATATATCGGTATCAGATACACGATTCAAATAATACGACATCGATATATCGGACACATTTCCGTTATATTTTTTTAATACATTGAGACGATAAATAGCAAGTCGGGGATCCTATACGAAGCGCTACGAATTTTATCGAAATTTCTTTTTTCTTTCTTCCTTCGCGAATACAATTTGCCGGAAAGTTCGTTGCTCGTTTATCCCCCGATTTTTATCGATAACTTGTGCGCCGAGTAGAGCCAAGTATGCAGCACGAATGCCCCCATTGTTGAAGGAATTTTTCCTGAAAATATGGAAAATGAAGAAAAACATTTTCCCTTGCATTATTCGTTACTTTCTGCGGCCTGTATTATCGCCTCGGCCTCATTTTGACGATGAGTTTTTACGTTTCACTGCAAGGTCGGTAAGGGCGGGATCTACTCATCGGCGAAGCTCATCAGTGTAATCGGTGTTAATGCGCATAGAAAAGAGGGAAAAATTAGGAGTTGGCAGAGGGAGATTGACCTAGTGAAAATTCGAGAGAAAAACTAGCGCGAGAAAAAACGAGCGAGAGACAAAAAAAGCCTCTTTTTCTTTCCTGTGTAAGCTGGCCCAGTTTTCTCTTTTTTTTTTTTTTTTTTTTTTTACAAGAAACATTCCAATTTTGCAAGGGACTGGCATGTATATGCAAGACGAGAGAACAACGGGATGAGCATCAAGAACCTGGGAGCCTCGGATGAGAGAAACAGTGGGGAACTCGGTGAAGTGCATTGTTCTTCGTGTGCACCCGCAACTAAAGCCTCACGGATAATAATACCTCGGGTACCACGTACAATATTAAGCGGTTGAAAGGCGAAAGTGCGCAGGAGGAAAGAAGAGGGCATGCTGCATATATATTAGGGCCACGATATATCTGTATATTTGAGCACAAGGATATCGTCATCTCCTGTGTATGTGCTTCGTTCCTATTCTCTGTATACATTCATAACTAATATACGTATGGGGCGTTCCATCCCAAATCGGACAGTTTGAAAAACTTTTTTTTTCCCCAATTTTTTTATATTTTTTCGTGTCCATCAGAAGACCCTTGCTGGTAAATTTTGAGATTTTTTTTATTACCCGTTCAAAAGATATTGAATTAACAAAAAAACCGCTCTTTTTCGGTATTTTGGTCATAACTTCTTTAGTAATGGTCCAAATTAAGTGTTTTTTCCCTAATTTTTTTTTCTTCTTATGGCTTTTTCAGAAAAAAATTTTAAAAAAAGATTCGACGTGTCTTTGATCAAGTTTTTTGAGTTTTAAACTTTGAATCGTGTTTTCAAAAGTGAATGCATATTTTGATTTTTTGGAAATTTTTCTATTTTAAACTTCCATTTATTCAACAACTTTTGAGACGAGTCCGGTCGTGGGCCTTCCATAATTGCTATTTTTGTTCGGTTTTTGGGAACGGAAAAAAAAATTCTTAAAGTTATTATAAATATAAATTTTTGTTACTGTATGCAGTATATAGTGTTTTTTTCATTATTTAAAATCTATTTTGTCACTTTTTTATTGTTAACAGATTCTTAAAATTAATAATTAATCGTTAGGTCTGTTTATGAAAATTATAACAACAGTTTCTATTTATTCACGTATTATTTTATGGCCTTTTTAGAAAGAAATACAAAAAAAATATTCAACGTGTTTTTGAATGAGTTTTTTGAGTTTTAAACTGTAAATCGCGGTTTTAAAAGTGAGTGTATATTTTTATTTTTATTTTTTGTTTTAAACATCTATCTATTCAACAACTTTTAACTTTTAACATTTTTTTTTTTCGATTTTTGAAAACTAAAAAAAATGTTTATTTTAAAAAGTTTTATATAAAGGGGTCAAAATAAATTTTAAATAATGAAAAAAATACTATACAGTAACAAAAATTGGTATTTATAATAATTTATAGAACAAAAAAATTGTAATTTTCAAAAATCGACAAAAAATAGTAGTTATGGAAGGCCCACAATCGGACTAGTCTTAAAAGTTATTAAATAGATAGATGTTTAAAACAAAAAATTTAAGAAAAAATCAGAACATACACTCACTTATAAAAACGCGATTTAAAGTTTAAGACTCAGAAAACACGTCGAATATATTCATTGTATTTTTTCTGAAAAGGCCATAAAAAACAAAAATTAAAAAAAAAACTTTTAATTTGGACCATTATTAAAGAAGTTATGACCAAAATACCGAAAAAGAGCGGTTTTTTGGTCTTTCGAACGAGTAATCACAAAAATTTCATAATTTATCAGCAAGGGTCTTTTGATGGGTACTAAAAAATATAAAAAATTTGAGGACATAAAAAAAAAGTTTTTCAAACCGTCTGATTTGGGATGGAATGCCTCATGTATATTTATACATTACAGGTTGGTGCCTCATTTTTGAATTCCTCTTTTCATTTTGGTGATGTTAAAGTTCGCATCGTTACACTGAAACAAAAATAGATTTTTTTCATCCATTTTCGGTGAAATTTATACATTGTGCTTTTATCCCAAGTAATTAAAAAAAGCCCAAAACAGATAACAATTTTTGGATGGAATGAATTTCAAATAAAATAAATTTGATTTAAAAAAAAAATACTAAAATAAACTAAAAATTAACTGAAATTAGTAAGTCATTGACTAATAAGCTACTACTAAAACTAATTAATAAAATCCCAAAATAAATTACAGCAATTCTACTATGAAATGAATTTTATTAAAAAAACTTCTTACAAAAAAATCAACTTTAATTCAAAAAATAAAAATAAAACAATAAACTCAAATAATCTAAAAATTGTCGAACTCAAAATGAACTAAAAATTTACTTCCTCATGGAGGAAGCTCAGTTCTTATAAAAGCAAGATAATCAATTTTTTTTTAGTGTTGAGGAAATCTTTCCTCAAAAAAGTTTTTAATGTTTGGATGTATTCGCACTCTCAATTAATCCTCGATAATTCTCAAATGATTTCGTTAGATAGGGCTGAAATTTTATTGTCCAACTCTCTTTCGATTAATTGAATTTTTCTGAAAAAAATCCTTTACATTCGAAATTCAAGTTAACTCGAAAAATTCTGGAGGTATCCTCACGATGATTTTTTTCATACAATGGAAAATGAAGTTTCTTCTCTGGAAGCAACAGAGCGAAAAAAAAGCTCGAACACGAAAAAGCCGGTTTTAATTAATTAGAAGTACCTCGTTAGTAGAATTGGTCGATCGAAAATTCATGCAATGCAATTGACGTGAACTCGGAGAGTTTACCCTGAACAAAGTGAACAAAGTTGGGAGGGGAATTAGTGATTAAAAAACACCGCGAATCGCATCGAGGATAAACTTCGTGTAACGATGAGGCGAGATCATAGGAACGGAAAAAAGCGTATAAAATTGTGGCGCTCTGTCGAGGGAATTCGCGACTTCCACCCTGTGCGCGCGCATCCTTTTTGGGGGTAGTTTAGACCCTTCCAGCGGAGCTTTTGGGTGACGTTGATGCATACTGGGGTTTGTTGCAAGTTCGGGAAAACAATTTCTAATTAACATTTCCCAGCGCAATTCCATATAAACCCGGATGAAGGACAGAAAGAGAATCGCAGGTAAGAGCCATTTAGCGGGGGTTGGTGTTGCCGAAATTTCGCGAGTATTTCTGCACATGGCGCCCTTGCGCGAGGGGGTTGATTGAAGGAGGGGGGGGGGCGGAATTGAGAATTTCGAGGGGTTGGAGAAAGAGACCCCCAAGTTGGCGGATAATCGCGGAGGGTTGCGAGGAAGGTCCATAATCGACCTTCCTACGTGTGCTTCCACTAAATACCCCGAAAGCCCTTTTCGGAGTATCGACAAAGTTTCTGCGGATTGTCTTTCCGTTATAGAGCAGCACATCCTGTGTCCGTGGTGGTGGTAAGATGGGAAGAAGGGGAGGATGGGAGAGTGCCGAAACTTCTGGCTTACCTCTCGCAGCCTCGAGCGAAACCACGCCAAACGCAGCGAGACTTCCCTCCGGTAATTAGATATTAACGCCCGGGTAATACGCCACGGCCGAAGATTTTGACACACGGCACAGAAGAGCGCGCATGGATATAGTCGCGATGCGCGCTCCGGTTACCGTTAAACTTTGCAATTTACTCGTGGCAAAAAGAATATCACTCTGTATTCTCAAGTGGAATATATGCGGGGCACGATATCTCTGGATTGGATTGTCGAAAATAAAAACAAATCGGAAATTTGCACATCGCTTCCTCAGTATTTTTTTTGTATTTTCAAATCCTCCTCTATGAGGAAATGTTAGCAAATTTTAGTAAATGTTAGCTGTCACAGTTTTGGCTTCCTCATAGAGGAAGCTTTGTAAATACGGAAAAATACTCTGGAAGCGATGTGCAAATTATCGATTTGCAAGTTTTTTTTACTACCTCTGGTTATCGAAGTAATAAAACGGCAGCTTTGTATCGTACAATTTTCGATCAAGCTTTTTTTTGAAAATTTCAAAATTGCATAAAATTTGCACGTTTCAAGCGATTTTTACAAAATTGAATACCAAGTAACTTTTTCCATTAAACTACCGTTATAGAAATTTTGAGCCTGATATAACGAAACATGTGCAAGCTAGAGCGATCATGCGCTTTCCCAAAAAATTGAAAATTTTATAAATCACGAACCCCTTGAGCGATTTTCGCGAAATTCAATACCAACGATATTTTTCACTCAAACGGGGCGGGGTCGAAGAGTCGACTAAACAATATTTCGAACGGCCGAAGTCCCGAATTTTACGATTACGAGCGTTAGAATAACGAAGCGCCGAAATCCCGATCGCCAGAAAAGAGAAAGTCGAGAGAGCCGCCCCATGCGTAAGAGAGAGAGGAGGCGCATCTCTCTCTCTCTTACGCATGGGGCGGCTCTCTCCGCTGTCGCTTTTCTGGCGTTCGGGATTTCGGCGCTTCGTTATTCGAACGCTCGTAATCGTGAAATTCGGGATTTAGGCCGTTCGAAATATTGGTTAGTCGACTCTTCGACCCCGCCCCACTCAAACTATCGGTATAATTTTTTTTTAACCCGATATCGCAAAATATGCGGACGCTAGAGCGATCGAGTTTTTTCTTTGAAAATTTTAACATCGCATAACATTTTTACGGCTCGAGCGATTTTTGCAAAATTGAATACCAAGTAACTTCTTTTATCAAACTACCATTATAAAAAATTTGAGCGTGATATCACGAAATATATGCAAGCTAGAGCGATCACGCGCTTTTTGCAAAAAATTCAAAATTTTATACATCACGAACCCCTTGAGCGATTTTTGCGAAATTCAATAGCAATAATCTTTAACACTCAAACTATCTGTATAATATTTTTTATACTCGATAACGCAAAATTTGCGAGCGCTAGAGCAACCACGCCCTTTTTTTGAAAATTTAAAAGTCGCATAAAATTCGCACACGTCAATGAATTTTTGCAAAATTCATAACAAGCAGAGGGGCTGTGGAGCTCAGCTTATGTGCAAAATTTCGGCTCCCTACTCCAATGTGGTCTTGAAATATAGATGTTCGAATTTTTAGTGGCAGTGACACACACACACACACACACACACACACACACACACACACACACACACATACATACATACATACATACATCCGGACATTTTTTAAAAAATATGATTTCTCGATGTTTTAGGACATTTTGAACATACTGACATGGAAATCTCGAAAACAAAATTTTTCACGAAAACAAAGCTTCCTCTATGAGGAAGCAAAATTAAAATGATTTGGTTAATTTTGAGGTATAATCTAGTATTTGATATAAGGAATAAGCAAAATAACAATTTTTAACAAAATGGCGGCTATTAAAAAAAAATCGATTTTTGATGAAAATGTTTGCCTTAAATTGTTTATAAAATGGAAAATATATATCGGTAAAAAAAAAATTCGATTGATTGGGAAAAAATATATTTATAAAGCTTGAGTAAAAATTTGGGACTTACCTTCAAATCTTGCTCACCGAATTTGAAAACACAGTTCTGAGATAAACGCGTTCAAATAGTAGAATAGTGACTTGTTTTTCACATAAATAGTGACATAATAGTGACTTTTTCGTTTTTCAGAATGGGGCTAAAATTGAGCAAAAATGTTTTTGATGAAAATTCATAAAAAATTTGATTTTTTGAGAAAACTGTTGGTACATTCGTGTTCAGGGGGACAAAATACATCGATATAAGGGTTGAAAGAAAAAAATTAAACAAATTTATTGTTTGCCTTTTGGGCAAAATTGTCCACTAAAATAGGTGTAATTTTTTCACTACTCAAAATTTTTGCTCTAAACTGCGCTCATTCCAAATCTCATATACTACTATATTAGAGCACTTCAATTTTGGCTCATGGATGAATTCACAGACGCACATCAGGACATTTTAATAAACCTATTTATTGTAATTTTGATGTTGGGAGACAACAAATTTTGCTAATAGTTTTTCCACAAAATAAATTGCGATTTCGATCAACCTTGTTCGTCGTGCCAGCAACTGAGTTTATGAAAAAGAATATCTTTCCAGATTTTACCAGTTCATGCAAACGAAACTTTGCGAGGCGCGAAAAAAATTAATAATCGCAATAGATAAAAGTCTATTTTTTGCTCTTTTATCAGCCACGTTGGCAAGTGCGACTCATTAATTTCAATACTGGCGTTTCTATTAGCGAATATTATATAATCAGGTATATACTTTTTGGGTCTACGAGTACTATATAAGGCTCAATCAAATCGTCTTTAACTATCAGTCTGTTTTTGAGAGCGAAAATTCCTCCGAGACGAATAATGGCAAAATTCACGATTATTTCACATCTCGTTGTCCTCATGATCAGGGTGAGTACATCAATATACATGTCAGACATAATTATCGAATGAGAAAAAAAACTCAAAATAAGGGAAATTATGTATTGGAGATGCTAAAAAATATCGTGCAAATTAAAATTTTGCTGATAGTTTTCTGATTTTTTCTATTATTCGTTAAGCCTTCTTTATTAGCGATTCCTTGACCTCCTTTATGACGAGGAATTGAATTATTCCTCATCAAGGAAGCTTCATTAACGAGAGAAAAATGTCAAAATTGTTAGCCTGATATTTTCATAATTAAAAAAGTTAATGCGTTCGCAGGCATTTTCCAAAAAAGTCGATTTTTTCCACAAACCGAATAAAATATTTTTTAAAAATTAAATATCAATTTCTTTTATCAGTCAGTACATTTTTGGAAAAAAAAATTAAGATTGCTGCAAAATTACAAGAGCTGAAGCCCTCGCAAATTTTTTTTTATTTCAAAAATTTTTTTAACTCCGAGTCTCAGAACAATTTTCCCACATTGTAATGAACAAATCTTTGAATAGATATTTTTTATAATAAATATATTTGTTGTAATAAATTGCAACTCCCAAACGCTGAACATAAGAATTCTGCAGAAAATGCTCGAAATCAGTGCGACGAATCTAACGAGGAATTAAATTCAATTGATCTGCTCAACTGAACGGAAAATTTCAATGTTAATAATTATTCCGTAATTTGTAGGCATTTTATGTATCCGAGTCGATTCCCCATTCATATCGGTATGAGGTATCATTGAATATAACGAAGAATTTTACCGAAATACAATTATTGTACGAGAGCAAAAGGGAGGAGTGCGACGATCGATACGAACGGATGGGAAACGAAACCTTGTTCAATGCTATAACTGCGGGAAAGAGGCTAAACGATGAACTAGGAACGGTAAAACATTATGAAATTTTGAAGTTAACTCAATGTGACGAATTTTGCAAATTTGTTTGATCAAGTGAAACTTCAATGGGCCAATTAAATGCACACAGCTTTGGGGGAACTTGAGGCAATTGGAAGGATGGCAAAATTATAGCGAAACCAACGAGTACCGTAGAAAAGCCAATGAACTGGTGCGTGCGGCAATGTTGGCCGATGAAAACGTGAACAAGTGTAGGAGGAGACACTTGCACGAAATTGATCAAACAAAAAATGCCAAAATCATGGAAATGGAGTCCGCCGTCATCGGGCTAAATAACACACTTTCCCAACTCATTGACAAAGAAGTCGAGTGCATGAGTCATCTGAAGGATTTTGAAAAGCACAATCTGTTAATCGACAATCAGTTCGTCGTCTCGTGTATCGAACAAGTGAGTAATTTTACTTGCTAATTTTACAGATACAGCGATACGAACTTTCTTTGCTTCTTATCCGATCGGTTTAGTCAGTAGATTCATCATCTGTTTACATAATTTTTAATTTTACATTTGCACAATTACTACAATAATAATTTAATAATCCATAAATGTATTTATTAATTCCCAGATCAGAGGAATTGCAGATTTCAAAAATAACGAAACCGCAACTCGCATTCGGAAAAGTGCTCAAGATTTTCAAGATTATTATGTCTCCCACAATTCGACGTTCGACTCCTGCGTCGAGAGTGAAGCTGCTGAGCCTTACGATAATTTATTACATCAGATCGTTGATGAAATAGCCACATGGATACGCATATTAATGAATAAAAATCAATCTTAAATAATGGATATTCCTTTCTTAAAATAATGGATTGTACTGGAATCTTCGATCGGGACGACATTGAAGTTTGCATCGTTTAAATGTAGCAAAAATGATTTATTTTTCAATCAGATTCATTCTTTATAGAAAGCTTTCAAAGTGAAAAATCTTCGAAATATATTTTGGGTTCTTTAAGAGTGACTATCACTAAAAAAAGTTTTTTTAAATTTATTTTTGTTGCATTTTAATGACACAAACTTCAACGTTTCGATTATCGAAAAAGATTATCAATCTTGTAATATCTCTGTACATTAATCCGTACGAATAAAATAAAACGACGAGTAAAAATTGTAGCAGGTGCAACATTTTCTTTCACAGAAACAAAGCTCTTATTATGAAGAAGCGAAAGACAAATCAAATGTCGAGCTTCTTAGGAATTAAGACTACTCAGGATTTTTTTCAATTTTTTATTGGCTCAAATGATGCATGAACGATCGAAAAATGATATTCAAAAGCTATTTTGGAGGGACAAGATTTCTATCACAGGATTATCAAAGGGTTACGTGGATTTGAAAATGAATTTTTGAAATTATTTTTATCTCATACAATATTTCTAGAATATTTTTCCTAAAATTCAAGTCAATTAGAGTAAAAGTTCAGAGGAAAGCCTTTGAATATTTGAACACTTTCATTTTGGCTCATGGATAAATTCACAGAGGCACATCGGGACATTTTTATAAACCTTTTTATTGTAATCTTGATATTGGGAAACAACAGATTTTGCTAATAATTTTTCTGGGTCTGCGAAAAAAAAATCCAATTTCAATGAATCTAATTCGCTGTGTCAGCAATACAGTTTGTGAAGAATATAGAATCTGTTCTTTTTATATCAATTTTTAAGAAAATGGCGGCTGCTCCAAAAAAAAAATTGATTTTGGATAAAAAAAATTTGCCTTAAATTGTTTATAGAATGGAAAATATGTATTGGTAAAAAAAAAACCTTTTATTAATTACTAAAAAATATATCTATAGGGCTTGTGTAAAAATTTGAGACTGATCGGTTATGCCGTTTCTGAGAAGTCTTGCACAGCGACTTTGAAAACACAGTTTTGAGAAAAACGCGTTTAAAGTTTCACAAATCGTTTTACGTATTGTAATTAAAGGTTTACAAATATGCCTATAGCTTCGAAAATATTTGTCAAATTGACATGAAATTTTCTGTGTATATACTTAAATATATCGCGTTACAGCTGCCATAAGGGCGTATGCCAGCCAAAGGTAGGGCTGGAAAGCCATAAGGGCGTATCGAAATTTTTTTTTTCAAGAATCGACGTAATTGTGACCGAAAAGTATAGAACCTATGGAAAAAAAAATTTCCCAATTTTTTTAAATTTTTTATACGCCCTTATGGCTTTCCGAGTGGGTCTCGAAAGCCATAAGGGCGTACCGATTTTTTTTTTCAGGAATCGACGTAATTATGACCGAAAAGTATAGAACCGATGAAAAAAAAAAAATTGGGAAAATTTTTTTTTCATCGGTTCTATACTTTTCGGTCATAATTACGTCGATTGCTGAAAAAAAAATTCGATACGCCCTTATGGCTTTCGACACCAACTCGGAAAGCCATAAGGGCGTATAAAAAAAAAAAAGTTGGGACAAATTTTTTTTCATCGGTTCTATACGTTTCGGTCATAATTACGTTGACTTGAAATTTCGCTATTTTCAGGTTTTTGAAAATAGGCCCAAAATTGAGCAAAACAGTTTTTTATCGAAATTAATGAAAATTTTGATTTTTTGAAAAAACTATTGATAGATTCGTGTTTAGGGGGCAAAAATACATCGATATGAGGCCCGAAAAACAAAAATATTTTCTAGATAGAATTGCGGCTTGAGCAAGAGCTTATTCTCTTCGTAATCGTTCACGCTTCAAAATCCCGTTTGGGAAATTGGGAAAATTTTTTTTTCATCGGTTCTATACTTTTCGGTCATAATTACGTCGATTCCTGAAAAAAAAAATTTCGATACGCCCTTATGGCTCCCGGATGCCATAAGGGCGTAAAAGAGGTGATACGCCCTTATGGCAGCTGTAACGCGATATGTACATTACGAAAATGAAATTTAAAAAAACAATTTTTTTTATTTCCGACTGCGTTCAATTAATTTTAACTACGTACATCATTCGGAGAAGTTACAGCCGTAAGTATCGAGGATTGAGCTTCACTTGAGCAAATAATATTTGATAGTGTGGGATGTACGTTAGAGAAATATCGAGACTTATATATCGAGAGACATATTTTTACATATATAAATTTGGAAACATACTCCGGCAATGCCTCGACACCTTTTTTTTTTAATTTTATTTTTATTTTACAAGGCTTTTCATTAATAATGTTGCAAATGTAACAATTGAGCGGGTATTAATTATCTATAATCTAATTCCATCAATAAATTCTAGATTTTTTTGGCTTTGTAACTCTTGGAATTAAACAATTGAAAGAAAATCATCGATAAATTACCCGAAGAATATTGTTTACGACTATATTAAATTTCATTTTGGCTCATGGATAAATTCACAGACGCACATCAGAACATTTTCATAAACCTTGTTATTGTAATTTTGATATTGGGAGACAACAGGTTTTGTTAATAATTTTTCCACGTGGGTGAAAAAAAATTCCAATTTCAATGAATCTAATTTGCCGTGTCAGCAATAAAGTTTGTGAAGAATAGAATCTGTTCTTTTTATATCAATTTTTAAGAAAATGGCGGCTGCCCAAAAAAAAAATGATTTTGGATAAAAACAATTTGCCTTAAATTGTTTATAGAATGGAAAATATGTATTGGTAAAAAAAAACCTTTTATTAATTACTAAAAAATATATTTATAGAGCTTGTGTAAGAATTTGAGACTGATCGGTCATGCCGTTCAAAGTTTAAAAGCCATTTACGCATTGTAATTAAAGGTTTGCGAATATGCCTTTAACGTCGAAAATATTTGTCAAATCGACATGAAATTTTTTGTGTATATACTTAAATAAATGTACATTACGAGAATGAAATTTAAAAATCGATTTATTTTTTAATTCTGACTGCGTAGGGGAGCGTGGGGCTAGTTGTAACAGTTTTTGGAAAAAAGCCTGTAACACCTAAAATATGTATGTTTTTAAGGTTGTGAGTAAGAGGGTTTGTAAAGTATATATCTCAGCACTAATTCCAATTGAAAAATAATTTTAAATCTTTACCCATCTTTTATACCAAATGATTTTTGAAAAAATGGAAGCTGTTACCCCATGTACCCCATGTCTGGGGCTAGTGTAACAGGCTCGGGGCAAGTTGTAACAATGAAAAGACTGGCAACATTTATGAGAAAGAACACGTTTTTATTGGCTCACAGTCTTGTATACTTCATCGTGGTTCATTCTTGTAATGATTATAATGTTTGGTAGTCTCTCGTGCTAAAAAAAATACAATACAATGACTTAGCATATTTTTCTGGGCAATATTAGAGTAAAGGAGAGTAAAAGGATGCACAAAAAGCCGCACATAATTTGTAATACTATGCAATCACTATACTACAAGTTGTAATAATATTATTTATACAAATACATGGAGAGAGCAGACAAAAATACACGCGCATGGGGCAAGTTCCAACATGTTACAACTTGCCCCATGGGCTTATTATGTCTACTTAATGAAATATCTCAAAAACTACAAACTTTAGAATAATTTTTAAAAAAGCAAATAAAAGCCAGTTAAATTAACGATGTAACAAGGAAAAACCAATAAACAATTAATTTAATTTTAACGGTCAAAATCAAAATTTTCGTAGATATTTTTTTTACGAAACCTGGGCGAAATAGAGCTCGTGTGCATATCCTCTTATTTTGATGTCTCGCAGGGTATTAGCGGTGTTTACGTTATGCTGCGAGTAATAAGAAGCACATTCACCAAAAAAATTGAATCAAAATGTTTTAAATTCCCGGTCAAAATTGAGTGTTACAACTTTTACCCCTGTTTCAACTAGCCCCACGCTGCCCTACAATTAATTTCAACTGCGTTACATTATTCGCAGAATTTACAGCCGTAAATATTGGGCTTCACTTGAGTAAATAATGTTCGATAGTGTGGAATGTACGACAGAAAAATTGAGACTTACATAGCGAGAGACATATTTCCAAATATATAAATATGGAAACATATTCCAGCAATGCCCCGATACCTTTTTAAACATTTTTTTTATTTTATACGGCTTTTCATTATTAATAATGTTGCAAATGTAACAATTGAGCGGGTATTAATTATCTATAATCTAATTCCGTCAATAAAGTCTCGATTTTCTTGGCTTTGTTGCTCTCAGAATTGAAAAATTGAAAGAAAATCATCGATAAATTACCTCGAGATTACATCGAGAATATTGTTTACGACTATATTAGAGCACTTTCATTTCGGCTAATGGATAAATTCACAAACGCACACCAGGACATTTTTATAAACCTTTTTATTGTAATTTTGATATTGGGAGACAACAAATTTTGATAATAATTTTTCCACGTGTGCGAAAAAAATTCCGATTTCAATTAATCTAATTCGTCGTGTCAGCAATACAATTTGTGAAGAATATCGTCGCAGAATTTACCAGTCCATTCAAACGAAGCTTTACTAGGCGAGAAAAAAATTAATAATCGTATTGGATAAAAACTTATTTTTTACTCTTTTATCAGCCACGTTGGCAACTGTGATCTCATCAATTTCAATTCTAACGTTTCTATTGGTAAATATCATTATGGGGAGGTATATACTTTTTGGGTCTACGAGTAGTATATAAGTCTCAATTGAATCGTCTTTAGCTATCAGTCCGTTTCTACGAGCGAGAATTCCTCCAAGACGAATAATGGCAAAATTCACGATCATTTCACGTCTCGTTATCTTAATTATCTGGGTGAGTACGTCAATATACATGTCAGACATAATTATCGAATGAGAAAAAAAACTCCAAATAACGGAACCTATATAATATAGTGGTGAAGCTAAAAAATATCGTGCAAATTAAAAATTTGCTCATAGTTTTCTGATTTTTTCTATTATTCCCCGAGCAGAAATTTGATCCGGCTAGCCTAATGACGGATAAGGGCCGGATCAGGCATCAGTAAGGATAGCCTGATCAGGATAGCCTGATCACGCACAGATCCCAACCGGATCATATTTTGGTATGCCATACATTGCCAGGCTAGCCTTAAATTATTCATGTTAGGGACAGATCAGGTGGTGGTAAGGACCGGCAAAAAACTTTGGTCCGAATAATGTGGCTAGCCTGATATTTCCCTGATCCGGGACGGATCAGGAGTCAGTAACATATACACGGTATAAAACTTGCCAGGCTAGCCTTAAATTATTCATGTCAGGGACAGATCAGGTGGTGGTAAGGACCGGCAAAAAACTTTGGTCCGAATAATGTGGCTAGCCTGATATTTCCCTGATCCGGGACGGAACAGGAGTCAGTACCACGCACACGGTAAAAAATTAAATAATATATATGCGATATCAGATCAAAGAAAGGTTAGCCTGGCATTTACCGGATCGGGGCTGTTGATTTTTTATTTAATGGCAAACGAGCGCCAAAACCTCTTCATGCAGGGTATATAAGTCAGCTAGAAACAAACCTATAAAACAAATTGAAGGAAACGAAGAATTTGAAAATACTTTTTCAAATGTGTACATCACATTTATTTATTGCATTATTACATATTTATAATCGAATTTGTTCGTTTTATTATTTAAACAAAATTTTCTCATGTCTCATATCTTAAATTTCTTAAAACAGGACGTTGTTGAAATTTAATATAGAAGAATGGTATTAATGAATTAGAGATACGCAATATAGGTTTTGTCTAGGTGGGTGGCCGATATCGAATAGTACCATTTTTTTATGAAATGATTTCAAGCTATATGTTTCAATATTTTGGGTAGCTTTTACCTGCCACATCCAAAATATTGACGAATCACAAGGGTACATAAAAATGGACCTCTTGACACTCAGGACTCTGCCTTGCAGTTTGATTTCATCATCTTGCTCTTTGTAGATGGTATAACCGTGCGCGATCAGGAACGGATAAGGCGCCTGATCAGGTTATAGGAACCGTGCGTGATCAGAACCGGATAAGGCGGGCCTGATCAGGCTAGGAACCGTGCGCGGTCAGAACCGGATAAGGAGCCTGATCCGAAAATGGCTAATGCGTTTACTTTCCTGATAGTAGCCTGATATATGTAGCCTGATGTGTACCTGATATGTAACCTGATCAGTGCCAGACGTTGTTGTAAGGCCAGCCTGATGTGGCCTGATCCCAGCCGGAATTAAATTTCCGCTCGGGTCGTTAAGCCTCCTTTATTAGCGATTCTTCGACCTTCTCTGTGATGAGGAATTGAATTATTCCTTATTAAGGAAGCTTAATTAACGAGAGAAAAATGTCAAAATTGCTAGTTTGATATTTTCATAATTACAAAAGTTAAAGCGTTCGCAGGCATTTCCCAAAAATTCGATTTTTTTTCGCGAACCCCATAAAATATTTTTTTAAAAATTGAATATCAATTTGAGCAAATATTTAGAAAAAGAATTAAGATTGCTGCAAAATTACAAGAGCTGAAGCCCTCGCAATTTTTTTTTTTTTATTTCAAATATTTTTTAACCCTAAGCCCCAGAACGATTTTCCCACATTGTTATAAGTAAATCTTTGAATAAATATATTGGTTGTAATAAATTGCAACTCCCAAACGCTGAACACTAGAATTCTACAGAAAATGCTCGAAATCAGTGCGACGAATCTAATGAGGAATTAAATTCAATTGATCTGCTCTACTGAACGGAAAATTTCAATGTTAATAATTATTCCGTAATTTGTAGGCATTGAATGTATCCGACTCGATTCCCCATGTAAATTCGCATGGGGTATCATTGAATATAATGAAGAATTTTACCGAAATACAATTATTGTACGAGAGTAAAAGAGAGGAGTTCGACGAACGATACAAACGGATGGAAAACGAAACCTTGTTCAATGCTATAAATGCGGGAAAGAAGCTAAACGATAAACTAAGAACGGTAAAACATTTTGAATTGAAATTTTGAAGTTAACTCAATGTGATGAATTTTTCAAATTTGTTCGATCAAGTGAAACTTCAATGGGCCAATTGAATGCACACAGCTTTGGGAAAACTTGAGGCAATTGGAAGGATGGCAAAATTATAGCGAAACCAACGAGTACCATAAAACAACTGATCAACTGGTGCATGCGGCAATGTTTGCCAACAAACGCGTAAATAAGTGTCGGAAGAGATACTTGCAAGAAATTGGACAAACAAAAAATGCCAAAATCATGGAAATGAACTCCGCTATCATCGGGCTAAATAACACATTTTCCCAACTCATTGACAAAAAAATCGAGTGCTTGAGTGATCTGAAGGATCTTGAAAAGGACAATCTGATAATCGACAATCGGTTTGTCTTCGTTTGTATCGAACAAGTGAGTAATTTTACTAGCCAATTTTACAGGTGCAGCGATACGAATTTCCTTTGCTTCTTGTCCGATCAGTTTAGTCAGTAGATTCGTCATCTGTTTACGTCATTTGTAATTTTAGATATTCGGAATTATTACAATAATAATTTAATAATCCATAAATGTATTTATTGATTCCCAGATCAGAGGATTTGTAAATTCGAAAATTAACGAAACCGCAGCTTACATTCGGAAAAGTGCTCAAGATTTTCAAGATTATGTCTCCCACAATTCGACGTTCGATTCCTGCATCAAAAGTGAAGCTGCTGAGCCTTACCATCATTTATTACAGTGGATCCTTCATCAGATAATCATATCGATACACACATTAATGAATGAAAATCGATCTTAAATAATGGATATTTCTTTTTTAAAATAATGGATTGTAGTGGAATCTTCGATCGGGACGATGCTGAAGTTTGCATCGTTTAAATGTCACAGAAATGATTAATTTTTCAATCAGATTCATTCTTTATAGAAAGCTTTCAAAGTGAAATATCTTCGATATATATTTTGGGTTCTTTAAGTGTGACTATCACTAAAAAATTTATTTTTAAATTTATTTTTGTTGCATTTTAATGACACAAACTTCAACGTTTCGATTATTGAAAAAGAGCGTCCTAAAACCATTTTCTTTGACGATAAATCTTGTAATATCTCTGTACATAATTCGTACGAATAAAATAAAACGACGAGTAAAAATTGTAGCAGGTGCAAACATTTCTTTCACAGAAACAAAGCTCTTATTATGAAGAAGCGAAAGACAAATCAAATGTCGAGCCTCTTAGGAATTAAGACTACTTAGGTTTTTTTTCATTTTTTTATTGGCTCAAATGATGCATGAACTATCGAAAAATGATATTCAAAAGCTATTTTGGAGGGACAAGCTTTCTATCACAGGATTAGCAAAGGGTTACGTGGATTTGAAAATGAATTTTTGAAATGATTTTTATCTCATACAATATTTCTAGAATATTTTTCTTAAAATTCAAGACAATTAGAGTAAAAGTTTAGGGGAAAGCCTTTGAATATTTTCCTTTCTAGGCTTGACCTAAAAATACTATTTTCGGAGTCAGTGCGCATGATTTCTCAAAAACTAAGGCAACGATCTTATTGAAATTTTGTTCACTTCTTCAAAATAGGATTGAGTAGAGATTGAATGAAGGTTTTTCTTTGTTAATTACTAAGTAATTTTACTAACTAATTTTACAAGGCTATACGTAGTGTAATTTATACCTAACATTGTAGTGTTTTGCATACAACGCTCCCAGGAATTTCAATTTCAATTTTTCCCAATCTTTCGTTCAATCACGACCTATACTTATCTACTGACAGATAAAGTTTGGTTTTCAATTCCAGATAAAGTCATCATGAGTTATCCTGACCACCACCATATTTTTTTTTAAGAGCCTCCGAAAACCAGATCCCACCGGCTGAATTTTTCAAATTTTTCAATGAAAATTTTATAAAATATTGTTCGAATATTGCTCTTTTATATGCTCAAAATTTTGGATAGAATAATTTAGTTATTATAAATATTTTTTTTAAAATAGGGAAATGGTGCTTCTTATAACCTTTGAAACCCATGTAACCACTTAATAAAGTATGTAAGTACATTGTATGAAGTACGTAAGTATAGTATCTCGACGTTCAAGTGTCGAAGGAAAAGTCAGATTGCTTAAGGGGTTACACACAATGAAGAGGTCGAAAAAGACGATTTCCCAAGATTTTTGTCTGGAAAGACATTTTAATTTATTAACGTAAAAATTTATATACATCTTTTTGTAACTCATAACTTTATTTTGAAATTTTTCTTTTTATAAAGCAATGAGTCTCCAAGTCCCTATAGTCCATCTCCGGGAGATCCTCCACTGAGAAAAAAAAATGGTTGAATGAACTAAATCTTTAGTCGCATACGCACGACTAAATATTTAGTTGTACAAACCCAAATTTTTTTACCTGAATCATATTTTGGTCAACTAAAACGCAGAATTATTCAACAAACTAATTATTTAGTTAGACCCAATAAATATTTAGTCGTGCGTATGCAACTAAAGATTTAGTTCATTCAACAATTTTTTTTCTCAGTGTCTAAAAAAACGGCGTCTCGCAGTGAGCATGGCATCTCTAGATTGGATCATCCAAAATCAAAAATAAAAAAGATTTGAAAAGAATAAAGAGAAGAGGAATAAGCAAATAATCAATTTTTAACAAAATGGCCGCTGCTCAAAAAAAATTCGATCTTGTATAAAAAATGTTGCCTTAAATTGTTTATAAAATGAAAAATATGTATTGCTAAAAAAATCTTTGATTAATTACTAAAAAATATATTTATAGAGCTTGTGTAAAAATTTGAGACTGGTCGGTTATGCTGTTTCTGAGAGTCTTGCTCAGTGACTTTGAAAACACAGTTTTGAGAAAAACGCGTTTAAAGTTTCAAAAGCCGTTTCACGTATCGTAATTAAGGGTTTACAAATATGCCTATAGCTTCGAAAATATTTGTCAAATTGACATGAAATTTCCTGTGTATATACTTATATATGGGGCATTCCAGGTCAAATCACGTGGTCATCGGCCTGACCCCCTTGGATTTAGTTGCCGAATTTTTTTTTGCGTATTTTGCTCCCAAAAAAAGCGGTCATTTTTTTCAGATTTTGATTACTTGTTTTACCCCATAAAATAATTTTTTTTCCATAACTTTTGAGTAAAATTGAATTACGCCCAGTTTTAAAATTCTGAAATTTTTTGCATTAATTCTATAACTAAAAACTAGTATTTTCATCCTAGTTTGAGAGTGGGCCGAGAATAATTTCTATTTTTTCTTCAATTAAACAAAGAAAATTTCTTTACACATTTTGTAAATTAAATATTTGAACGATGGTTTCCTGTAGGATAAAAAAAAAAGAAAAATAAATCATGTCTTGCCAAAAAAATTTGTTTCCTATATTTTGATAATATATTTTCGGTATTTTGCTAATAGATTTTCTATATTTTGATAATAGTTTTTTTCTTAATAGTTAGATAAAGTTTTTATATTGTTTTCGTGCTCCCTCCGAAAAGTAATACTTTTTTTCAATGCCTTAATTAATAGATTTTATCAAATCTATTACTAAAATATAGGAAATCTATTATCGAAATACAGAAAATATATTATCAAAACATAGGAAATTTTTTTTTTACCAAGACACAATTTATCTTTATTTTTTTCCCCTATAGGAAACCATCATTAAAATATTTAATTTAAAAAAATTGTAAACAACTTTTTTTTCTTTAATTAAAAAAAAAAATTAATTATTCTCGGCCCACTCTCGAACTATGATGAAAATACTAGTTTTTAGTTGTTGAATTGATGCAAAAAAATTCAGAATTTTAAAACTGGGCGTAATTCATTTCTACTCGAAAGTTATGGAAACAAAATTATTTTATGGGATAAAACAAGTAATCAAAATCTGAAAAAAAATAACATCTTTTTTTTAGACCAAAATATGCTCAAAAAAAAATTCGGCAACTAAATCCGAGGGGGTCAGGTCGATGACTACGTGATTTGACCTGGAATGCCCCATATATGTGTGTCATTCCATACCATTTCGACTTGGGTCTGACCCTTGACCTCTTGGATTTGGTTCGCGATTTTTTATATGATTGTTCTCATTTTGAAAGGCACCCAGTTTTTTTTTTAAGTTTTTTCAGATTCAATTTGAATCTTCTAGAATTTTTCAAACGATTTTATTGATCGACACAATTTAAAAATCTGAACAAATTCTGAAAAATCGTGTGTTGGATATCAAAATTTTTAAGCTTAGAGCTGGAGTGGGGAGATGACTGTTTTCAGGCTTTTTCCGAAAAAAAAACTTTAAAAAATTAGAAACGGTAGTCATTTTACTATGGATGGTTGCTGAAACATTTTCATATGTCGTATCGGATTTTTGAAAAAATTTTCAGATTTTCAGGAACCATTCATCAGCAAAATAAAGAAAAAAAATCTCTTGCGAAAAAACTGCAAAAAAATTCAATCATCCTATATTACATATGAAAATGTTTCAGTAACCATTGATAGTAAAATAACTCATAACATTTTTCAGAATTTTTTCATATCTTTAAATTGTATCGATAACTAAAATCGTTTAAAAAATTGTAGAAGATTCAAATTGCATCTGAAAAATCTAAAAAAAAAACTGAGTGCCTTTCAAAGTGAGAACTACCATATAAAAAATCACGAGTCAAATCCGAGTGGTCAAGGGTCAGACCCAGGTCGAATTGGTATGGAATGACACATGTACATTACGAGAATGAAATTAAAAAAATCAATTTTTTTATTTCTGACTGCGTTCAATTAAATTTAACTGCGTACATCATTCGGAGAAGTTACAGCCGCAAGTATCGAGGATTGACTTCACCTGAGCAAATAATATTTGATAGTGTAGGATGTTCGTCAGAGAAATATAGAGACTCGAATATCTAGAGACATATTTTTACATATTTAAATTTGGAAACATATTCCAATAATTTTTTCTTTATTTTACAAGGCTTTTCATTAATAATGTTGCAAATGTAACAATTGAGCGGGTATTAATTATCTATAATCTAATTCCTTCAATAAAGTCTCGATTTTTTAGGCTTTGTTGCTCTTGGAATTGAAAAATTGAAAGAAAATCATCGATAAATTACCTGAAGAATATTGTTTACGACTATATTAGAGCACTTTCATTTTGGCTCGTGGATAAATTCACAGACGCACATCAGGACATTTTTATAAACCTTTTTATTGTAATTTTGATATTGGGAAACTAACAGATTTTAATAATAATTTTTCCACGTTTACGAAAAAAATTCCGATTTCAATTAATCTAATTCGCCGTGTCAGCAATACAGTTTGTGAAGAACAGAATTTACCAGTCCATTCAAACGAGGCTTTACGAGGCGAGAAAAAAATTAATAATCGTATTGGATAAAAATCTATTTTTTGATCTTTTATCAGCCACGTTGGCAACTGCGATCTCATTTACTTCAATTCTGACGTTCCTATTGGCGAATATTATTATAATAAGATATGTACTTTTTGGGTCTACGAGTATGGAATGCTAAATGCACCAGCAAAGAGTAACTATCACTAAACAATGTTTAATTTATTTTTGTTGCATTTCAATGCGATTCGAATGCAATAAAAAAAAAAAATCGTTAATGAAAGGTATAATCTAGTATTTAATCCAAGGAATAAGCAAAATATCAATTTTCAAGAAAATGGCGGCTGCTCCAAAAAAAATTGATTTTGGATTTTAAAAAATTGCCTTAAATTGTTTATAGAATTGAAAATATGTATTGGTAAAAAAAACCTTTTATTAATTACTAAAAAATATATTTATAGAGCTTGTGTTAAATTTGAGTCTGATCGGTTATGTCGTTTCTGAGAAGTCTTGCACAGCGACTTTGAAAACACAGTTTTGAGAAAAACCTGTTCAAAGTTTAAAAACCATTTACGCATTGTAATTAAAAGTTTACAAATATGCCTATAACGTCGAAAATCTTTGTCAAATTGACATGAAATTTTTTGTGTATATACTGAAAAAAATGTACATTACGAAAATGAAATTTAAGAAATCGATTTTTTCCAAATTCCGACTGCGTATAATTAATTTCAACTGCGTTACATTATTCGGAGAAGTTACAGCCGTAAATATTGGGCTTCACTTGAGCAAATAATGTTCGATAGTGTGGGTGGGGGTCGAAGAGTCGACTAACCAATATTTCGAACGGCCGAAATCCCGAATTTTACGATTACGAGCGTTAGAATAATGAAACGCCGAAATCCCGATCGCCAGAAAAGAGAAAGTCGAGAGAGCCGCCCCATGCGTAAGAGAGAGAGGAGGCGCATCTCTCTCTCTCTTACGCATGGGGCGGCTCTCTCCGCTTTCGCTTTTCTGGCGTTCTGGATTTCCGCACTTCGTAATCCGAACGCTCGTAATCGTGAAATTCGGGATTTCGGCCGTTCGAAATATTGGTTAGTCGACTCTTCGACCCCCACCCCACAACAAATTTTGATAATAATTGTTCCACGTGTCGAAAAAAAATTCGATTTCAATTAATCTAATTCGTCGTGTCAGCAATACAGTTTGTGAAGAATATCGTTGCAAAATTTACCAGTCCATTCAAACGAAGCTTTAGTAGGCGAGACAAAAATTAATAATCGTATGGGATAAAAACATATTTTTTGCTCTTTTATCAGCCACGTTGGCATCTGCGATCTCATCAATTTCAATTCTGACGTTTCTATTGGCAAATATCATTATAGGGAGGTATATACTTTTTGGATCTACGAGTAGTATATAAGTGTCAATTGAATCGTCTTTAGCTATCAGTCCGTTTCTACGAGCGAGAATTCCTCAAAGACGAATAATGTCAAAATCCACGTTTATTCCACGTCTCGTTATCTTCATTACCTGGGTGAGTATGTCAATATACATGTCAGACATTATTATCGAATGAGAGAAAAAAACTCAAAATAACGGAACCTATATATATATATATTGGTGATGCTAAAAAATATCGTGCAAATTAAAAATTTGCTCATAGTTTTCTGATTTTTTCTATTGTTCGTTAAGCCTCCTTTATTAGCGATTCTTCGACCTCCTCTATGATGAGGAATTGAATTATGCCTCATTAAGGAAGCTCAATTAACAAGAAAAAAAATTCCAAATTGCTAGTTTGATATTTTCATAATTACAAAGGTTAAAGCGTTCGCGGGCATTTCCCAAAAATGTCGATTTTTTCCACAAACCATATAAAATATATTTTTTAAATTAAATATCAATTTCTCTTATCAGTCAGTACATTTTTAGAAAAAAAAAGATTGCTGCAAAATTACAAGAGTCGAAGCCGTGGCAAAATTTTTTAATTTTAAAATTTTTTTAAACTTCAAGTCCCAGAGTGGTTTTTCCCACATTGTAATAATTAAATCTTTGAATAAATATTTTTCGCAATAAATAAATCTGTTGTAACAAATTACAACTCCCAAACGCTGAACACTAGAATTCTTCATAAAATCTTCTGAATCAGTGCGAAATTCAATTGATCTGCTCAACTGAACGGAAAATTTAAATGTCAATAATTATTTCGTAATTTTTAGTTATTGAATAAGTACGCGTCGATTCCTCATTTATATTGGTACGAGGTATCATCGAATATAACGAAGAATATTGCCGAAATCCAATTATTGTACGAGACTAAAAGAGAGGAATGCGACAAAAGATACAAGCAGATGGAAATCGACAGCGTGTTCAATAATATAAAGGCGAGAGAGAATCTGAATGATACACTAAAAACGGTAAAACATTATGAAATCTTGAAATACAATCGACGTATCGAATTTTGCAAATTTGTTCGATCAAGTGAAACTTCGATTTGCCAATAAAATGCACACAGGTTCGGGAGAACTTGAGGTTATTGGAAGGATGGGAAAATTATAGCAAAACCGACGAGTGCTTTGAAACAGATTATAAACTAACGAAGGCGGCAATGTTGGCCGCTGAAAACGTGAATAAGTGTTGGAAGAAGCACTGGCAAGAAATTGTGCAAACAAAAAAAGACAAATTCATGGAAATGGAGTCCACTGTTATCAGGATAAATAATACACTTTCCTATATCATGGACAAAGAAATCGAGTGCGTGATCCATCCGGAGGATTTTAAAACGTACAATCTGTCAGTCGACAAACTGATTATCGTCTACTGTATCGAACAAGTGAGTAATTTTACTAGCCAATTTTACAGATACAGCGATAAGGACTTTGCTTGTTGTCCGATCGGTTTATAGTCAATAGATTCGTCATCTAATTAGGGAAGCATGGGGTTAGTTGTAACAGTTTTTGGAAAAAGGCCTGTAACACCTAAAATACGTATGCTTTGAGGATTGTGAGTAAGAGGGTTTGTAAAGTATATATCTGAGCACTAATTCCAATTAAAAAATAATTTTCAATCTTTACCCATCTTTTACACCAGACATTTTTTTTTAAAATGGGAGCTGTTACAACTTACCCCATGTCTGGGACTAGTTGTAACAGGCTCGGGGCAAGTTGTAACAATGAAAAGACTGGCAACATTTATAAGAAAGAAAACGTTTTCATTGGTTCACAGTCTTGTATTATTCATCGTGGTTCATTCTTGTGATGATTATAATCTTTGGTAGTCTCTCGTGCTAAAAAAAATACAATACAATAACTTGGCATATTCTACTGGGCAATATTAGAGTAAAGAAGACTAAAGGAATGCACAGAAAGCCGCAAATAATTTGTAAGACTATGCAATCACTATACTACAAGTTGTAATAATATTATTTATACAAATACATGTAGAGAGCAGAAAAAAATACACGCGCATGGGGCAAGTTCTAACATGTTACAACTTGCCCCATGGGCTCATTATGTCTACTTAATGAAATATCTCAAAAATTACAAAGTTTAGAATAATTTAAAAAAAAGCAAATGAAAGCCAGTTAAATTCATGATGTAATGAGGAAAAAATAATAAACAATTAATTTAATTTTAATAGTCAAAATCAAAATTTTCGTAAGTACTTTTTTTACGAAACCTGACCGAAATAGAGCTCGTGTGCATATCGCGGGGCATTAGCGGTATTTACGTTATGCTGCGAGTCACAAGAAGCACATTGAGCAAAAAAATGAAATCAAAATATTTTTAATTCCCGGTCAAAATTTAGTGTTACAACTTACCCCTGTTACAACTAGCCCCACGCTCCCCTACATATAATAATTTGTGATAATTTGTAATTTTAGATTTGTACAATTGTTACAATAATTTTACATAACTTGTGATACATCTATAAATGTATTTATATTAATTCCCAGCTCAGAGAATTTGCAAATTACCAAACTAACAGAGGCGCAACGCTCATTCGGAAAAGTGCTCATGATTTGCAAGATTATTATACCTACAAGAATTCGACGTTAGATGCCTGCTTCAAAAATGAGGCTATTCAGCCTTACGGAAAATTAGTAAATCAGATCACTGATCAGATATCCACATCGATACTCATACTACTGAATAAAATATGATCTTAAATAATGGATATTTCTTCCTTCAAATAATGGATTGTAGTTAGATATTCGATTGGGACGATGTTGAAGTTTGCGTCGTTAAAATGCAGCGGAAATAATTTATTTTTCAATTAGATTCACTCTTTGTAGAAAGCTTTCAAAGTGAAAAATCTTCGAAATATATATTGGGGTCTTCATTAATTAATTAATGCTAATTGCACGAGGAAAGAGTAAATATCACTAAAAATTGATTTTTCAAAATTTATTTTCGTTTCATTTCAACGACACAATCTTCAACGTTTCGATTGTTCAAAAAGAGCGTCCTATGACTATTTTCTTCGACGATTGATCTTGTAATATCTCTGTACATCAATTTGTACGAATAAAATAAAACTACGAGTAAAAATTGTGGCAGGTGCAAGCTTATAAACCATTTTTTAGCCAATTTTCCCAAACGCCTCTGAGCGTTGGTAAATATATTTTGAAACTTTAAATGCGATTTTTTCGAAACTACTTTTGTCAAATTTGCATACAGGACAACTTCCTAAAATCTATTTTATCGTTTTTTTTTTTATAAATTTTTACTATACATTTTGTAACTGAGAATTAAAAATAATTTGCGCCAAAAGTAATAATTTAGTTTCTGGGAGATATTATTACTGATACTGGGAATTTTTCAATACAAAATGTTAGATTTGACCGTCATACAAATATTAAAAATTGGAGAAATGTTTAATTTACTCGCAAACAAGAAATAGGTTGGAGGATTTCTTTTTATCGATATTTTATCGAAGCTGCACTTGATTTTCGATTGATCGGTCTTTTCACGAATTGAAACGTGATACCGAAGGAATGAAAGAAATTTTTTAGAAACAAATAGCACAGATTAGGGGAATGTGGGGCAAATTGGACACTGGGGGCAAAGTGGACACGCGAAAAATTTCAAATTTGGGCGCAAAGTGGACACGAGCTGAAATTGAAAATAATATCAAGGTCATAAAATGATTACTTCGAATTCAGACAATATCTGCACAATTCCCGCAATTTTCACAAATTTAAAAAACAATAATGGGAAATGAATTTCACGACTCAAAAGTCGATGAATATATGAAAATACCATGATTTATTCACTGACAAAGTAAATTCATAGTATATTTTCCACATGGAAAAAATTGGAGCAAAGTGAATCTGAAGAATTACGTTTTGTTTTTTATTTCATTCGAGGAACAGTTCTATTGGCTTTATTTCTTTGTTTATATTGTTAAGTTAATATTTTATTCGGGCATAGTCGATTACAGTGTCTCTATTTTCGAGAATCACCGAGTATAGATTTTTCTGCACCTGAGGAGGCGTGATCATTTTGCCCCCAATTTTTTTTTCAAAATCAGGGAAATTAGGTTCGGGAATCAATTTCGGGACATAAAAGTAGTTACAAGACCGTGTGCTTACCAACGAAAATCGTTAAATTCCTTAAATGTCCGCTTTGCCCCACATTCCCCTATAACGAGAATGAAGTCGTGGGAGTTTCATTTTTTTTCAACTCTTCAACGTTAATCCTAACTCTATGCGCCATCGATACTCGCAGGATATGCTCGACGTTACAAAAGGACTCTGGTGGAATTTTATCGGGAGAGACGCTATACGATATCGTCGATCACGCCGGGAACCAAAAAGACACAGAAAACGCTTTTGTTTCGGGATGTACGTTTGTCTCTCATTCGTTTGAGCATGTCCTCGTCATTGAAGGATCCTTCGGCAAAAATTCTAACTGTCCGTTCGACCGGAGTAAATCGGAAGTGAACGAGAGTCCCTCCGTTTCTCTCGCTTCCTCTTTCTTCCCTTTTTCCCATCGCCTTCATTGTCCCAGTAAAACCGTGCGCCAGAAGAAACGAGGGAAATAAAAGGGGCAAAAAGACGAGCATTTCGCTCGGAAATGGAGAAATGTCGGGTGTGGGCAGAAGCCCATAGAACGATCAAAAGAACCGGCAGCAGAGAAGGATTATCATACAACGCATGAGCGATTCTCTATAACGGCCGATTAATCCGATAATTCTTCGGGATACGAGCAGAAAAAAAGAGGGAGAGTCGAACAGGAACACGGTCATTCGGGACTTCCTCTCTTCGATCTAATCGGTTTTTTCTTTACTCTCCCTTTCTCTCCACACTGTCCGTTCTATTGAACAAACGCCCCGTGAGTCGCTACCTGGGTTGCGAAATTTTTAATGACAAAGTAATGCATTAACTATTACTTTTTTAATGGCTAATGAAATTAATTTCCATTAACCATTAAAATTTAATGGTTAATGGAATATTTTCCCAAAGTTTCAAAGGAATTCGAGTAAAATTTTAAGAGAGAGATCGTTTGGAAATTCTTCTCATTAGACTGAACCTAAAAATACTATTTTTGAAGTCACTAGACACGATTTCTAAAAAAATAATGATTTTCATTAAAATTTTCTTCGAAATTAGATTAAAAGAGATTTTTTTTTTTTGACTGCAACTTATTTTACAAGGCCAATTTTACAACTAATTTTACGTAGTGTAAATTGTATAAAAAATTGTACTGTTTTGCATACAATTCTGCAAAAAATTCAAATTTCAATATTTTTCAAAATCTTTCGTTCATTCATATTATACTTATCTGCTAACAGACAAAATTTGGTTTTTTGAAAATGTTGAATGAAAATGTTACAAAATATTATTTAAATCTTGCTCTTATAAATGCTCAAAATTATGAATAAAATAATTTCTTCATTATACAAAAAAAAATAAATAAATTTCTTTAACCTTATAGCTTAACTCTCCGTGGTCACACTTATCTGGGTCGATTTGACCTTGTCCATTTTTGCACAAGTATTGTGACCAAACTATCGATCGGAAAAATCTCAGAAAATTACAGAACATCCTTCAAACATTCTAGTTAATGTATTAAAAATTAGTTTATAAAAAATCAAATGACTATATATTCAAAAAAATTCATAAAAAGTAAAAATAGTCGTGGGGACGTTTTGACCCCGTGTGACCACGGAAGGTCAAAGTTCCAAGTTTTCTTTTCACAGTAATGATGATAATGATTTTGACCCTCAATCCATTCATTTCTATCGATATAAAGGATTCATTATTAAAATGCAGATAATTTTTCGGATTCCAATTAACAGATTACAATTAAGAGAACAAATGGAACGATTTAACGCGAATACAAAACTTCAACCCAGGGAATAAAAGAATCGCGTTGACCTTAAAAAAAACAGTTCAGGATACAGCAAGATCGATGGCGCGTTGATTCGATGAATAAATATAGCCAAACGAACAAGTCCAACGCTGAATTTGGAAATATCCCAAAATTCTCACAGACTCGATAGAGCTTATCTCATTAATTATTAAAAATTCCGATCGATATTGACGTCAACGCCTTTTTCCAATTTCACACTCTCACGTGAATCAGCGAATATATTTACAGAATCCTCAAATTCACCGATAAACGATGAAAAACGTGGCGATCCGATAAAACAAGGAATCGTGTAATGGAAGGAAATACGGCTCCTTTTTTTAGAGCTTATTTTAACGACAAGCTGCTGGAGAGGCGCTAATAAGTTCTCGAGTTCTGAGGGACGATAAAATCAACAGTGTGCACCAACGAGGCCGTTGTGTCTCTCCATGAAGGAAACGAAAATTCCCGCGTGAACACATATACGGAGGTGGATTTTACTCTCCTTTTGTCGCTTCGGGTTTCCTGTCGGTTCAACCCCGCGCGACCTTTTATTATGTAAATCTATGCAGATGACGCGGATAGTGCACCAAGTTCCTATATATAGTATATATATCGGGCATTCCACGTCAAATCACGCGGTCATCGGCCTGACCCCCTCAGATTCTGATGTCCAATGAATTGTGGGTTTCGTTTGGCCCAAAATATGAACTCAAATTTAAAAAAAAATTTATTTCATTTTTTCGGAGTTGCCCGAGCTAAAAAATCATTAAACTGAGAGAAAACATCAAGAGGGGCCTTTTTCAAATTAATGAAATTTTTTCACAGAAACTAGGGCCCAAAACAGATATTTTCGTTATAGTTTCATAATGGGCCAAAAGTAATTACTATTTGTTTGTTTTTTTAATTTTTTTTCATAATTTCTACTTTCATTGTTTCTTGTAGTGAGAATAACAACAAGAAACATATTTTTCTAATGGAACTTGATTTTTTTTTTGGTTTAAGAGTGGAACGACAACATTTTTCGAAAATTTATTAACCTCGACGACCTGAAATAAAACGGATGAATCGGACACAATTGAAAAATTGAAACACAATTAAAATAGTACCGTAAAACGAGGCTACTTTGACTTTGGGGGTAAATTTGTTGGTTTTTGGGGCTACTTATTTGGGCGAGTAGCAAAATACCGTAAAAACGTGTGCGCAGTGAACCCTCGTGACCTTGTGGGGCGGGAGGGGTCGTGGGGAGTGGGTAGAAGAGGGAAAAAAGTCATTCATAAACCAGGTACACAGATATGTGTAACAAGTCAAGATGTCCGAACAATCGACGATCCATTCGCCTGAAGAGAATAAAGAAGGGCAAGAAGAACGACGCCACCCTCTGTTACATCTGTAAGTTCCGAATTTGAAGTCACAAGTCCTACTCTAAGATCAAACTTTCCATGGAACTCAAGTTGGAACTCAAGTTCGAAATTAAGTTCCAATTGAAGATGAATCGTAAGATGACCTAAAGTACCATTGTAAGTTCATACTTAAGTTCAAACTTTAGTGCGAACTTCAGATCGATCTTAAGTTCAAATTTAAATTTGGTTTGAAGTTGAACTTAAGATCCATCTTGAGCTTAAACTTAAGTTTGATCGTACTTGATTATTTTCACAACTAATTTAAAATAACACGGTTGAGGGAGGCGATGAAAGAAGTTTGATCGAACTTAAGTTCAGGCTCATGATGGATCTCAAGATCAAACCTCAAACCAAATTCAAGTTTGAACTTAAGATCGATTTGAAGTTCGCATTAAAATTTGATAATAAGTATGAACTTACAATGAACGTCAAACCAATTTTAAGTTTGAACTTAAGATCGATTTGAAGTTCGCATTAGAATTTAAAAATAAGTATGAGCTTATAATGATACTTGAGTTCAAACTTAATATTCAGCTTAAATTTGAACTCACGTTCGATCTAAAATTCAAATTTGAGTTCAATAGAAAGTTTGATCTCAAGTTTGATCCCAAGAATTTAAAATTTGGGTCTAAGTGTTTGATATTTTTATGTAAAATATTTCTTCAATAAATATGACGAATTGATTGTAAAAAATCGTTGGTTTTCATTTTATTTCATGTACAATGTATAAAATATTATTGTTTTTTATCAAAATGATGTCAAAGCTGCATTTACGATGTGGATCTTTGACATAAGTAGCATTTCAATGCTTCTCCAAAATAGCTCCACACTCGGGGTTACTTTGGCTTTTTTTTTTATAAATATATAAAACTGTGAGGGTCTGGTGGGTTTTATAGCTAAAGGACACATTGTTCTGTTCGAGCAAAACAATATTTAATTTTGGACGTCAACTAAAGTTACGACCAAAAAACTTCCGAAGCACTAACAAAGTAGCCCCGTTTTACGGTACTTATTTTTGGCCTATTATCGAACTATGACGAAAATATCTATTTCGGGCCCTAGTTTCTGGGGAAAAATTTCATTAATTTGAAAAAGGCCCCTCTTGATGTCTTCCCTCAATTTAATGCTTTTTCAGCTCGGGCAACCCCTAAAAAATGAAAAAAAAAATTTCAAACATTTGAGGTCTCATTTTGGGCCAAACGAAACCCACAATTCATTGGACATCAAAATCGAGGGGTTCAGGCCTATGACTGCGTAATTTGACGTGGAATGACCCATATATATCTATATGTGTATATTTATATATATATGCGTTGGATAAAATGTGTACGAGCGCGTTGGCGTACAAGGGTTTTAATATTAACCCGCCGTAGGGGTTGATGCGCGGAATGCGAGAGGGTTGAAGGCGGAGAAAGGGAGACAAAAAAAATAGTGCGACGCCAGCGAATGACGGAGAATGAAGAGAGGGCCGCGGGGAGATATAGAGGTTTCGGAATGAAAAGCGAGAAATAATGGGGAAATAAAAAATAGAGGCTGAAATATTCTTCGAGCTGCGGCGCATGCGAGAAAACGATGTAAATATACGAAGAGGAGCAGGATAGAGCGGAGAGAAAGAGAGGAATTAGGGGAGAGGGAGCAAGTTGCTGCGGGCTAACACGTTGGTATGCCATTTTCAGCTCTCGGGATTCTGTGGCTTTTACCACGGTGCTACCGCATCCTGAACATGACGAGACTTCGTAGTGAGACCCTTCGCATCGGCATTCACGTTCCGTGACTCGAAAACGACGACCCCGAGACGTTACTCCTTGAATCATACTGATCTACTTTAAAAGGGAGTCGCAGACATTCCAAAAACTATATTAGTCGCGGAACAACGAATCTGGAGCAATGGAAAATTATCTGACGGCCAATTAAGGATGTATTGACAAAAGGCCTCAAAATGTATGCCTTTAGACCCCAGAATACCGCCTTAAGGATGTATTGCCTATAGCTCCCAGCAAAAAATTGTATTTCATTGTCGTACTTCGTGATACAATAAAAATCTAAAAAAATTCAGCAACAATAATTAATAATAATATTGCCTAAAAGTTATTAATAAATTGTTCATACGAATAATTATTTAACAATTTTTCGGTAAGTTCTTTTTTTCCTAAACAAATCGAACCGACGTTTGAGCCTGCCCCAATGAAAAAAACACAGTCGCCCTGCAGTCGGTAAGCAAGGGATCGCAAAATTAAAGACCCGCAGACTTGAAACCTAATTCCTGGAATTTCAGGATCTGGATAACAAATCAATTTCCTTAATATTGTCGGAGCTTTCATTCATTTTCCAAACAATATGTGAGCAAAAAATTGTAAAAATATCCAAGGCATAAAAAATGGCATTCCTTTCCTCTTGCTCCCTCGAAAAGGCTTATCTGCTGTTTGTTTGTCAAGGCTCTTTTATGAAAAAGCCACAATCGATGAACGTACTTGTCGTAAAGGAGCTCGAGAAACTGCTCACAAAGGAAACCTGGCGAGGGATGAAAAAAAGGACGAGAAAAGTATGCACAAATTCCCGATTTTTACGATTTTACGTTTCCTCGGCGTATGCTTGTTTATTTTAGCTCTCATCGTGCTCGCTTCTTGTTTTTGCTTCTTTTTCCTTATTCCGTTACAACTGGAACAAGCCCGTAGAAGTAATACGGGAAAAAGTGTAGCCCAGCCAGAAGCAACAAATCACACTCCATTTCCATGCTAATATACGATAAAATTGGCAACGAGCCATTCGCGGTTGTTCGCGATCTGCGGTGGCCATTTTCTTTGCTCTACGAGCATTTTTATTTGTCCCGAATGTGTACACAGGTTCGTACGTTGGCCAGCAATGTCAAGTCTCGGCCAGGTCGGTGTGTTCCATGTGAAAATAAGGAAGAAAAAAGTTTTTACGAAAAAAAGTCTATGAGCGCGCATCTTGGAAGATTTTTGAATATGGGGCATTCTACGTCAAATCGGCCTGACCCCCTCGGCTTTTGATGTCCGATGAATTGTGGGTTTCGTTTGGCCTAAAATATGACCCCAAATTTTTAGAAATTTTAGTTTTATTTTTTAGGGGTTGCCCGAGCTAAAAAAATCAAATTGAGGGAAAACATAAAGAGGACTCTTTTTCAAATTAATGATTTTTTTCACAGAAACTAGGGCTCAAAACAGACATTTTCGTCATAGTTCGATAAGGGGCCAAGATAATTACTATTTTTTTTTTAATTTTTTAATTGTGTTTGAATCATCCGTTTTATTTCAAGTCGTCGAGGCTAATAAATTTTCGAAAAATGTTGTCGTTTCACTCTTAAGCCAAAAAAAAATAGACGGAAACAAATGAGGAAGCTATGTGCAAATTTTTAATTTGCACGATTTTTTCATCATTTTCATAAAATTTTAATATTCTACGATCTTTTGCTGCTCATTCAATATCAATTTATTCATCACCTTATGCATTTGTGCACCTTGTGCATAATAATGCATAATAATTTTTTGAAAATTTCAAAATTTTTTTTCAGCCAAACCGCTCATGCAATTTTTCCGAAATTCTATATTGTTTTTCCTTGGTATTGAATGTGTCAGCATAAAACAATTCACCTCGATAGATGCAAAATTACAAAAGCTACAGAGGTTACTCATTTTTTGCGAAAAATAATAATTTTTTTTTAAACCAAACCTCTCGAGCAAAGTTTCCCAAATTCAATCCAAATAGTTCTTATTATAAAGTGTATCTACACATAAAATTTCAGGATACCAACTGCAAAATAGCTGCTTAATTACGAAAGTGTTCACAAGCATTTTTCCGGAAATGTCTAAATTTTTTTAGAACAAACCTCTCTCGCGTTTTTCACCAAATTTGTCCCTAACAATTCTTATCATCTAGTGTATTTGTGCAAAAAATTTTAGCCCGATACTTGCAAAAATGCGAATGTAGGAGCGTTAACAAAATTTGTTTGAAAATTTCAAAAATTTGTTTGAAATGAACCTCTCCAGCGATTTTTCTGAAATTCAGTATTATTTTTTGTTTTCATTGAATGTATCATCATAAAAAAATTCAGCTCAATACATGCAAAATTGCAAAAGTTAGAGAACTTACAAATTTTTTGCGAAAAATTAACATTTTTTTTTAAACCGAACCTGTTGGGCGATTTTTCCCAAATTCAATCCCAACCGTCCCTATTATAAAGTGTATCTGTACATAAAATTTCAGAGTGATAGCTGCAAAATTACGAAAGTTAGACGACCCACAAACATTTTACAAAAAATTCAAAGTCCCGCCAAATTGACAATTATTTTACAATTTAAACGAAATTCGCACTGAGTATAGGGACATATATGGTCTACTTGTATACGAAATTTCAAGTCGACCGCCCAAACCATTCTCAAGATATATTCATTTTAAGGAAAGCACAAAGCGTACACACACACATATATATATATACATATACATACACACATCATACATCCGTTCGGACATTTGTTCTAAATGTGTTTTTGGACGTTTTGGGACATTTTGAACATACTGACATGAAAATCTCAAAAAAAAAAAATTTCATGAAAACAAAGCTTCCTTTATGAGGAAGCAAAAATCAAGTTTCACTAGACCGCGTGATTTGACATGGAATGCGCCATATATTTGTGGGAGAACGAGGATGAAAAAAAATCGTCTGTATTCGTTTGTGTGTCGCACCGTATCGCGAAAGTTTTCATTGGCGAGCGTGTGGCGATGTAACTTTTGCCTTCGAATAAAAATGACTTCAAGAACGTGTACGTGAGTGCACTCGCGCCCACGTATTTTCTCCATCGTAGTTCAAGCACAACATTATTGTCGCATCACTGCGAAGTTTTCCCGAGCTCTTTTCCAACGATTCTCTTCATCCTTATGAAAAATATTCCCGATGACTCCGCGCTACTTTCAATAAAGGACATGGATAACCATAGCAGAAAAATAAGAGATTTATTACGTATTTTTTCGTCACGGATATTGCTCGTCGATGGAAGAACGAGGGGAGAAAATATGGCTTATCGAATATCGAATAAAAAGTTGCCTCAGGGAAAGTTCAACTTCGAAAGAGCTATCTTGCTCGAGAAGAGGCGTCATTTTGACGTAATTGGAATGAAAAAATCATATCGAGTAATTGTTGAGATGGAAAATCAGTGTCGATGAGTTCAGGGTGAGAGTTGGGGGAAAATGGCCCAGAGGGAATTTTCTCCGGGCTTTTCAATATTGATTCCTCAAGAGGAGACAATTATTTTCATTTTCTCAAATGTTCATAGTCAACATTTTTTCAACATACGTTTGCAATTTCATAGACACTGGCAGATAAGCAGATATCATTTTTATCGATGCATGAGTATAAGGAAGTTTCTTTTACATTCATGAAAATCAACTCCGCAAAAGGAGTGAAAAAAAAATATTTTTCCTGCTAAAGGATCCTCGAAAATGATCCTCCAAACGTAGGATCGTGATAAAACGAGATGCGAGGAAAGCCTGAAGAGTGAATTCGTAAAATCCACGCGGAAAATTGAGGGTGAAGCTTTGGATAGCAATATTTTCGGTGTTACAAACATATTTATTCTGCTGAAAGTGGAAGCTTTTCACGAGTATGTAACCCCGTTTCCTTGAGAAATAATTTTTTTACGGAAATCCCTTACCCTCAAATTCGTCCGAGCCGTTTTATCGCGGATTTCTCGATACGAACACAAATATCGACGAGCTTTCGCGCCCTCTGAATTGTTCGTCTCCTCCCACGTCTCTCACAAACTCTCGCTCGCGTTCTCTCGAGTTTGTACTCTCGCGAATGATACACGACATAGACGAGAGCAGGCGCGGAGCATAGCAGCGAAATTGTTGCCCTTTCCGGGCCAAAAAATAATATTATATTCCGACTGTATCGCGGTATTATTGCGATATACGACACAGCGGCAACGGCGAGAGCAGTTTGTGCCAGGAATTGGCCGAATATTCCGACATTTGGTTACGCAATGCGCGCCAAATGACGACGAACAACAATATGGCTCGAATCAAATATCGATATACGGATACGCGAACGTATGCAAAGTAAATAGACGTGAAAAAATTTTGGGAACGCCAGAGAAAAGTTTCGAAATTATCTATTGGCTTGTCCGTGGGTTTTTTTCTCCTCGATTCAGGATATCGATAAATTTGGTCGACTTGAGGGGAAACTTACGACTCCCAAAGAGCCTTTTTTGTTTATAAAATTTAAATGAATTGTTTAATTTTTCTTAATAATTAAAATGGCTTTTCCGAATATTCATGCGCAACGCGAGGATTTTCTTTGATTAAGGGGGGAAAAGGATCAGAAAATCGATTTTTTTCCCCTGATACTAAAACTTATAAGAAATAGTGTCAGAAAATTTGAAGTCATATTAGATGTAAATCATATGGTCAAGATTATCAAATAAATATTGAAGTTGAAAAAAAAAAATTTCTCTGTTTTATTCATGTATCAAACTTTAATCGAGTTTTTCTCAAAACTTTTTTTTTAAGTCGGTATTATTTTTATTATTTTTTTCAATATTTTTTTATGAACATTTAACAAAATATTCTTAGAATAATGCTTACTAATGGTTAAAAACAATTAAAAAATATTAATAAATAAGGTACTCTGAAAAAAATAAACAAAAATATGTTTTTTTTTTGTATCTCAGACCCTTTTCCCCCTTAATCGATTTCCTTTCTTTGCATCAAAAGAAAAAAGATTTTTGTTTTTATAAAGAATTGTTGTTTAATAAAAATTTTGAAAAAATCTCGTCGATATTTTAAAAGGATGAAAAAACGAAGAAAACTTTTGAGTGAAAGACGATAAATTTGGAATAACGTCCAGAGTTTTCTTTTATTAATTGTGTACGATTGCATTTAATATTATTTATTGCATACAATTGAAGGGAAATTTTGACAAAGACGAAAATTACAGAAAAAATAGTTTTGAGGCCACAAAAGAAATTCAAAGTAATTTTTTTTCCATCGTTGAAAAACGTCATTTAAAGAATTTCAATTAACAAATTATTATCAATACTTGTCTGAAGGTATTGAAAAAATATTTATATCCAACTATAAAATCTTGCAAAGCGAGTTCGATTTTCAAAAATTCGTTTCTTTCGAAAAAAGATCATCCCTTATATTTTTGTAAAATCGGAACGGAACTTTTTTTACACTTTTTCAGAAGCATTTTGAAAATACGCTTTTTTCGATTCTCAAGTTTTTTTTAAGGAAAATGAAGGCAAAATTTGGATTGTCAATGGTAAGATGAACGATGAATCGCTCAATGGGGCGAATAAAAGAAATAAAGTCGTGGAATATAAATTGAAAAGCTGGAAGAACTGGAGACTACAATTTTCCGATACAAAAATTCCGTAGCCTCGGGGTGATCTCGAAATAAGAGTCAATCAGAGGAATATTGAGACGGAGGATTTCGTATCAATCGCAGTCTTGGAATGAAGGTTTAATTAACCATTTGCTTTCGGCGAACGTTCAAAGGCGAATTTTCACCACGAGAGGATTTCAATCTAGCGATTCAATCGGGCAAGATACTCTTTCCATTGAATATCATTCTTGAGTACACGATTTTTATTCGACGAGCTTCAATCCCTCGGACTTGATTCACGATTTTATCTACCATTGGAGAAAAAATTCATTTTTTCTAGCGAAGAGAACCGACCAAATTGGGAAAGATTAATTTTCTTGACTTTAAAATTAATTATATTAATGGTATTAATTAATTATATTATATGAGGCATTCCATCCCAAATCGGACAGTTTGAAAAGCTTTTTTTTTATTTCTTCAATTTTTTTAAATTTTTGAGTACCCATCAAAAGACCCTTCCTGTTAAATTTTGAGATTTTTTTAATTACCCGTTCAAAAGATATTAAATTAACAAAAAAACCGCTCCTTTTTTGATGTTTCGGTCTTCTTTAATAATGGTCCAAATTGCAAGTTTTTTGTCAAATTTTTTGTTTTTTTATGGCCGTTTCAGAAAAAAATACAGCAAAAATATTCGACGTATTTTTGAATGAGTTTTTTGAGTTTTAAACGTTAAATCGCGTTTTTAAAAGTGAATGTCATTTTTTATTTTTCAAAATAATTTTTAGTTTCAAACATCTATCTATTTAACAATTTTCAAGACTAGTGCGATCGTGGGATCTCAATAACTAATATTTTTTTTCGATTTTTGAAAATTATCATTAAATAATTTTTTTTTTAAATAAATTATCATGAATACCAATTTTTGTTACTGTATAGTATTTTTTAAATCATTTTGAATTAAATTGAACACTTCTTCATTGTTAACAGATTTTTAAAATTAATAATTAATTGATGAGCAAATAACAACAGTTCAAGAATTGTACACGGAGAGAAAGTCATCTGTTAAATTTTCAAGACCTGAGGGTAAGTTGTTCGTGAGAAATAAATAAAAATGTAAATCCTAAATAACATGGGCTCTTATGGGATGCCGTCTATAAATATTAAATGCACAATCATTACAATACAGATTTTGACGAAAATTTGAGAATTAATGAAAAAGCATCTAAGGAACATTTTTAGAGCTTCATAAAATTGATTAGGTACTTGTGAGATTCATAATAAATTAATTAGTCTCGAAAATGCTGATTATTTTGAGGTTAAGCATTGTCAATGACTACGCTAGTCATCGCTTATTTTGAGGTTAAGCATTGACATTTTTCTTTTGACTCACTCGGTACCAGATGAACCTCCTTAATTTGAACTTTAGAGGCTCTTGTGAAGCTGAGGCTTCTTTGATCGTTCATTTTCAATGGTAATTAGCAAGAAATTTTCCAACAATCCGACATTTGAAATTCCGTGAGACACGAAAAGTTGATCATTTTCGCTGGGATATCGATGTACATAGATTTATACGAGTAAAGAGACTCGTTCCTGCGGTTTTATTGCAGAAGTATTTCACGCCAGACTCGACCGATTCTGCTCTGGTATTATGGCATCGTTATTCCCCTTCGGCGATCTTTGGAAATTTCTCACTGAGAAAGAAAAAAAAACGACCAGTGCTCCTTTGAGAGAATTCGAACGAAAACTCTTTGAAGTTGTTCGTGAAATGCACCTCGCATTCATTCAATCTCACTTCTTTACCGCGCTTTTCATCCTCGCGCCACTCGGAAAAGCGAAGGATTCAACGCGGCGATGAATTTGCGAGAAACGTGAAAACGAAAAAAAACGAAAAAAACCGAAAAATTGCCTTAATTAGTGAATTCGAGTACCGCGCGAGAGTTTCTTTTTTTTCGAGTTAAGCTTGAGCCCGGCAACCATTGTATACGTTTCTCGTGAACTAAATCTTTTGCCCGTCATGGAAAAAAAATTATATCATGAGATACACTGCTGACCAAAAGTTTGGAAGCACTCGCTCCGATTCCACGCTGTACAAAAAGTTTCACTGCTCTTTTAAAAATCAAGATATTTTGATTTGCCAAGCGGCGTTTTAAAGAGGACATATTGAGCTTCATTTCGCTTTTTCCAAAAAAAATTTGAGATTTTTTTTCAACTCGATACGTCCTTTGAAACATGGTCGTTTTTCGGATTTTTTTTTGGCGTTGTAATTTTGGCGCACAGACCATGAATTTTTTTTTTTTTTGCATGAAAAACTTGTGGTGGGGGTATTAGCTTCAATTTTTTTTTTAAGTTTCGTGCGATTTTTTTTGCACAAATATTCAATTTTTCGCAAAAAACGAACAAAACCGTGATTCGTCATATTTATAAACTGTATAAATATTTATAAAATGTAGCGTAACTCTAAAACTGCTGGGTTTTTGTGATATCACTAAGAGGGTGAAAAGTTACATACAATTATTCTGGATTCAATGAAATTTTTTCAGAATTTTTTCTCAACAATTTTTTTTTTTCTTATTTTTCCTGTAAACGAGATATTTTTTTATCTTAAACAATCAGGTGTCTTATCTCATCTACACGGCTCTTTCATCGAAAAACCTCATCTGCATGGCTTTTTCATCGAAAAACCTGTGTAGATGAGGTAAGAGACTCGATTTTTTAAGATAAAAAATATCTCGTTTGCAGGAAAAATCAATCAATCAAATTAAAAATTCTAAAAAAATTTCACGGAATCCAGAATGATTGGATGCGACTTTTGCACCGAAAAACATCATCTACACAATTTTTTCGTCGAAAAACCCGTGTAGATGAGGTAAGAAACTCGATTGTTTAAGATAAAAAAATATCTCGTTGACAGGAAAAATGTTCGAAAAAAAAATTTTGGAACAAAATTCTGAAAAAATTTCATTGAATCCAGAATGATTGTATGCAACTTTTTACCCTCCTAGTAATTTCACAAAAACCCAGTAGTTTTAGAGTAACGCTACATTTTATAAATATGGTTGTTTTTTGCAAAAAATTGAATACTTTGCGAACAAAAATCGTACGAATCTTAAAAAAAAACGAAATTGAAGTTAATACTCCCCGCTACAAGTATTTCATGGACAAAAAAATTAAAAAAAAAATCCATGAGCCATGGGCCAAAATTATGATGCAAAAAAAGTCGAACAACGACCATCTTTCAAAGGGCGTACCGGATTGGAAAAAAATCGCAATTTTTTTTTGGAAAACGCGGAATGAAGCTGAATATGTCCCCTTTAAACCGCTGCTTGGCAAATTGAAATGTCTTCATTTTTAAAAAAGCAGTGAAACTTTTTGTGCGGCTCGGAATCGGGGCAAGTGTTCTAAACTTTTGGACAGCAGTGTATACATTAGGGCGGTACCAAAAAAAAATATTTTTTTTCTTCTCCTAAACAGGCTCAAAAGTTTCATTTAGGTATAAGAAAAGGCCTGTGAAAATATGGGCTCTTAATATTAATATTAATATCGTCCCCATCGCACTTTTCGATTTTCCATAAGAATAACATGGGAAAAATTATTTTTACGTCTTTTTTCTTCTGATTTTTATAACTAGCAAACGATTCATCATACGGGAAATCTAGAGACATATCTTAGTACAGAATTGAACGTTCTACAAAAAAGATTCTGAGTTACTGTGCGAAGCTTCTTCATTTGGCAGAGCGCAGTTTGTCTCACTTTGCACGATAATAATCATCGAGTATCTCGGTTGCAATACGACGCAGAGTTTGCGGTTGAAAGTTACACTCTGCGAGGATAGAGAAAGGGAGCCGGTCTATTGGCGAATGCGCGATGATTAATCCGAGCTAGTCAACCACGATAGTTCTCTATCAGAGAAATATCGGTCGCAAAAGCGGAGTAACACAAATACACACGTTCGTATGAAAGGCTATATTCGTATAAACGAGGAATATTGTCGTTCATGTTCGCGGGGCAATTGCTCGAGCGGTTATTAAATTGCATCCTCCTCGGCGAGGGTCGAGGCGTCGCCGTCGAGTTTTCCCTCGTTCCTATATCGAACACAGTTTCATATCTGTATATATATTAGGGTGATTCGTTTCAGGGCGACTTTTTTTTTTACCCATCGTGCCCGAAAACCTTTAGTTGGTGCCCAAAAACGAAGTTTCGTGAAAGAGGGGTGTTGTCAAAAAATATTTAGAGGTCGCGAATCAAAATTGACGGTTTCCCATTTGAAGAACATTGAAAAAAAAAAATTCTCATTATTAGTGTTACCATTCCGCGAATTTTGATATCGTGATATTTTCTAAGTGGGCTTTTTTTGTAGCAAACTACTTTCTCTAGAAAGTTCTTATTTGAATTTTTTCAATATATCTAATAGCTCAGGCGTTACAGCCATTTAAATAGATATTTTCATACAATATTCACTTGAAATAATGATACCGCTGAAACGGTTGAATTTACGGACATGGCTCAATGAACTTAATTATAGAGTATCATATTTCGTATAAGAACCCACTTGGAAAATATCGCGATATCAAAATTCGCGGAATGGTAACACTAATAATGAGAATTTTTTTTTCCAATGTTAATCAAATGGGAAACCTTCAATTTTGATTCACGACCTCTAAATATTTTTTGACAAAACCCCCCTTTCACGAAACTTCGTTTTTGGGTACCAACCAAAGGTTTTCGGGCACGATGGGTCAAAAAAAAATAGTTGCCCTGAAGTGAATCACCCCAATATATATATATATACGGAAAGTTAATGCCCGATGCATTCGAAGGTGGTCAGAGATATTAAACGGTGCCTCTGTGTCGACCAAGCTCGGTTTAAGGGGTCATACCTCGGTCAGCACGTTTAAAAAAATCCTTCTTTCTAGAAACTTTTTTTTCCACAGGAATTACAAGTTTTTTTCGACCCTTAAATCTTTAATTTAAGTTACAAGCTTGAAAAGATTTCCACAAATTTTTCCATGGAAAATGGGGATAAATGTATCGTAGTCGTTTTTTGAAGATTCGTCTTTTGTTGGGTTTAGCCTTACTCAAAATACTATTTTTAGATGGAATTTTTTCAATTTCGAACCAACTTTATAGAAATGTTTAAGAAATAATTTGTGAATGTTGTAATGAAAGAACATTTTAAATTCAGAAAAAAGCTTTCTTTAAATCTTATAAGAATTAATTAAAAAATTTTGGGACCTACAAACATTATTGCATTCGTGTTATTGTTTCTAATTGCTGTTGACAATAGTCTCATCGATTTTACCCTTTATTATTGAATTTAGAAAAAAAAATAATTAAAATTTAATTGTAACCTTCAAATGGCATCTTAATTTTTTATCAGAGTAGAAGTTGAATTACTAATCCGGGTCTTCCTTTTTAGAATCTTTTTAAAAATTGTAACGATATTCGACGTTTATAAAATGAAAAATAAAATAAAAATTCATTTATACTTTTTATAGGCATTTTTCTTAAAATAAATTGCGAATATATTTTTTCTGGGACAATACAAGAAGCCTGGATCTATTGGGCTCAAATTTGAGGCAATTTTGTAACTCGTTGTTTTATCTTAAAAAAAAAAAAAAAAGAAACTGGTAAAAACTTTAAATCAACCCTTTCACTATACGATACTATTACGATACTTTTGCACTCCTCAATTAAAGAAATCAACACGTAGAATGATAGTCACAGTTTACGACATCAATTTATCGATTTTTCTTTGAGGGTCCTCTTTTCAAATTGTTTGCTCGATGGATATTAAATCCACTGACAACATTTTAATTGAGCTCGAGAATTCAACATGACAAAATTGATTTAAAAAATGCATCCCCTTTATTTACTCGCGAGAAATAGTATGAGGTGAGTTGCACCAAAGATAAGAATTAAAAAAAAAAACGTCATATTAAAAGCACCCAGTGAGACCTTCCGAGTTTTACAAGTCATGCCGCTGAATTTATCCGCGAAAATCTATACAAGGCCGGGCAGAGTGCGTTAAGATGAGAAAAAGAAGGAAAAAAAAGAAGAGAAGAAAAAACGAGAGGAAGAAAAATGAGAGGAAAAACGAGGAGGAAGAAAATGTAGCGGAGTCAAAGTGAGATGGAGAAGATGAAGTATAAGAACGGGACGAGCGAGGGGGGAAGAAAAAAAAATTCTCTCGCGGAATTCCGAGGATTAAAGAGGAAGAAATTATCCAGATGCAGTGGCTGGCATTTGCGGACGTGTACAAATGAGAGGCATTGAGCTCGGAGAGGGCCCTTTCTCCGGAGAGTTCACTCTCGCCGGCGAGTGAAAATGGTCCGAGTGAAGCCTCGCTCTGTCTGCCGGAGAGTCCGAAGAATGCATACAGAAGAGACGGTTAAAGAAGAGAGAAATGCGAGGGAGAGAGAGAGAGAGAGAGAGAGAGAGTGGGAAAGGTGGAAAAAAGTGAACCGAGTTTGTGGCCACAAAAGTATGGAGGATGAGGAAAAGTAGATGAAACGGAGCAAGACTGATGGAAGTAAGAAGTAAGAAAATCCCTCAAGAAGCCAAGCTTTAAGGGAGTATTCTGGTCGAGGATTTTGAAAAAATCTTTTTTTTTTTTGCATATATTCTGAAAGTTTAGAGCTTTGAGAATATATCGTCGAAAGAAATTTTTTCAATTCCAATAATTTACGGAGTTATAGCTATTTTAGTGACGTCGGAGCAAATCGGACTTAGAGACTTTTTTCTCAAAACTACTTTTCTCAATACGTCTGACATGATATCTCAAGTTCTACTCGACCGATTTACTTCAAATTTTTCATCAATCTTTAAAATTATTTTTATTTTATTTATTTTTATTATTTTTTTTACTATTGTAGAAAAATAAAAAACTGTGAAAAGAAGAGTCCAAAAACGCCTTTCTTCATTCAGACAGCCGCCATTTTGCGAAAATTTTTTTTAGCCCCAACTTTACCAGCTTATAATTTATTTAATTTTCTTTTTTTTCTCGAAAATTTGTTTGTTCATTGTCAAAATATTAATAAATTCGTTGTAAAAAAAGAATGGTAAACACTTTTTCGTTTTTTTTATCGAGCTCGAGAAAACACTTGAAATGTATGTCTCTAGACCAGAATACCGCCTTAAAGGGGATATTCGAGGAAACTTCCAAGATAACCTGCGATTCAACAACGTTGGAACGGAGTAATCTTACCGAGTAATATTTAAAGGGGTATTACACAACTATGGTTACACGGCGTGGATTAAATTTTATGCCCCAACGCCCATCGTAGACCTTTACATCACTCCAAAATCCATCATTAAGGTTGTTTAGAAGCTATGAAACCTTTGAATGTTAATTGTTCAATAAATAGCTTCTCAATAGTAGTGAAATTTTTACACGGCCTCCTGAATACTTCATGTAAGAACATACCAAATTTTCAGAATTCTATCATCATTACTTCAACCTCCTTAAGGATTAAAATAAAAAATTATGACAAAATTCTGAAATTTTGGTATGTTTTTGTATGAGGTATTTAAGAAGTCATGTAAAAATTTCACGACGATTAGGAAGCTCGTTATTAAGAAATTAACGTTTTGTTAAAAACAATTTTTCAAACAAATAAAAAAAATATTTATCAATAAACTTCGTTTTCTTTCCGTTGCTTCCAGTATATTGTGGATATTAAAAATCTGAGAGGTCAAAAAAAAAACTTATCGCAAAGTTATATCAGTTTTCATAAGACTACATTTAATTTTTTTAAATTTGTTAATCTTAATTATTCGATAACGAGCTTCCAAATCGTCGTGAAATTTTTACACGACCTCTTAAATACTTCATTGAAAAACATACCAAATTTTCAGAATTATCTCATTAAACGTGATTTGCTTCTAAACAACCTTAAGTCGTAACCATGAAAAAAAAAATCTTGTAAATTCCTTACCCCGCCCGCAGCTATAATCGAACATAGATCATCGATAGATCGACATAGATCGTCCACAAATCATATTTTCTGCATTAATTTATCTGATCTTAAAAGTTTGCATCGATTAAATGCAATGTAAATGCCTTATTTTTCAATAAGATCAATTTTTCCTCACTTTTCAAAGTGAACTATCATTGAAATATATTTTTGGGTATTTGTTGACGACTTGGGATGCCAAATGCACGAGCAAAACGCAAATATCACAGAAAATGATTTTTTTTAAATTATTTTCGTTGATATTGATGCATCTCTACTTTATAATCGACCTAATCACATTCAAATGTAAAAGACAAAAAAATGTTGTTACAAATAAGGCCCAGGAGAATAAAGAATATTTTAGAATAGAAGCGATAATAATTTAATTGATGATTTACCTTAAAATGATGATCCTGCTTGTCAATCTCGTGGTTGCACTGAAACAAAAAACAAAAAGGTTTAAATTAAAAAACTGTGAGTTAGGAATATTAATAATTTTGATCGTAATAAATATTAATAATTTTGATCTAATTATCGCAACATAGTTCCTTGTTAGGATTTTGAAAATTATCATGTTGAAGTTTGCTTCGTTGAAACGCAATGACAATGGATTTTTTTCATTTTGAAATTCGACTTTCTCAAAGATGAATTCGGGCTGTAAAAGAATAAATTTTTTTTTCCCGAAAGCAAGATAGAACCTTTGCGTTTGTATTATGCAAGCTTTAACATCCTTGAAACGTTATTTGCAAGTAAAAAAGAAAGTAGCGATTACGACTGTGAAAGGTTTACTGTGTGTTTGTCCGGAACATCATTTCCTTGTACGGAGATTCACAATATCAGAATAGCTTTCGTATTTTCTTTGCCAAGGATACGCAAGGATGCAGGATTAATAGGGTTAGAGGCGAGATTACCATTTTCAAAGAAACTCGGTCTCGTAAACAAGCTTTGAAACAGTGACAAGTGCCGGGAACTTTGTGAGCCACCGCACTTTGTGATGTAATCCGCGATGGATCAAACGTAAAAGGTTGTACGCAACACGATATTATCGTCTTTCGACACTTTCTGCGTCGTTTCCTGCAAAAATTTGAAATGTTTTCTGAATAGCTTGTTCAAGACGAACCGATAATTTTTTCCTCGTTAAGTAAACCTCAAATTCACGAGGAAACCTCAAATTGACCCGACTGAATAATCATTTTTAGTTTAGGGCGAAGTCCCACCGTAGAGGACACTTAAGGTTATTCATTAATAATACTATTATATATATAAGAACTTTGATTTTTTATATTTTTTTCCACAAACTTTGGAGTATTCTTTGGTGTGTTAATGATAGTACAGATTTTGAAAAAACGTAAAACTAAGAAAAATATATTTTTGAATTTAATAGTTAAAATAGTCGAGTCCGAAAAGTGGCACCTAGTACCAGACACTACGAATATTATTTGAAAAAATGGATTAAAAATGGTTAAATTTTGCAATGATCGCAAATATATTTATCGGAACACTCCGAAATATCTGCGCACGTCTTATGAGCCCATTGCTTACAATTGCCGCACTGGATCCAGTCATTATTGTCATCGAGGCTTTTTTCATATTTTCCTCGGGCAATTTTCCTTTCGTCATTATTTTTAACAGATTTGTCATAGTGAAATACCACCACAACAAGAACAACATGTTTTACATAAATATTTCACTAACGAAAAAAAAAATGGCGTCCGGTACTGGAAAAAAATTGAGTGTCCGGTACCAGGGACTCAACATGCAAGATTAAATAACAAAATGCGTTGCTATTTCACAAACATTTTGAAATTTAACCTTCATTATTTGAAAGAATACTTACCGAAAAGCATCCCAAGCTAAAAAACGGAGCCGCTAAACTCCTATTTTTTAGACAATGAATGTATGAAAATTACGGCTGACGCGAAATATTAATCGGCTCCAACGAAAATCAACTCTCGACAACGCGCGCATGCGCACTGCGGCTAGCTCTCTAGCGCGACCGTTACCACTGTGGCCACTGTTCGAACTACGCACGAGAACTTGTGTCGTTGCTCTCTAGTTTGGCTTATGTCAACAGTGTCCGATACTATAGGTGCCGTCCGGTGTTAGGGGACTTCCCCCTAATTTTCAATTTCAAAATTTTTTTAGATAAAAAGAGAACTTTTTTTTCAAATCGGTCTCATAATTATTTAAATTTTAATTAATTGAATTATTTTATTCTAAATTTTTTTTTTTATTCACAATTTTAATTTCACATTCCAAATTGAAATTTTTTTCAAGGTCAAAAATTCATATTTGAATTTTCAAACAAGAATTGTTTACAAAGGGTGTAGTGAAAAATTTCTCTACTACTGCGAGATGTTATTCAAAGGAAGACAAATTAGAGAATTAAAAAAATGTACGCCAAGTATAAATAAATATATTCCACACATCCAATTATTTAAACATTTAAACTTCCAAAAATTAGAGCTGCCAAAACACAAAGTATTTCAACCGAAAGCGGGACATTGTTTTGATTCTTTGAGAGCAAGCAATTTTTCAAAACACTTATAAATAGTATATTTGTGACAAATATAATTATTTTCGACAAAACATGACATTTCAAGAGAGAGACAATTTTTTCTATTGGAAAAATATTCTCTCATTCAAAATTAGAGCTTTCAAAACTCAAAACATTTCAAACGAAAGTGGGACGTTGTTTTGATTCTATGAGAACAATCAATGTCTTAAAACCCTTACAAATAGTATATTTGTAAAAAATAATTCAACTCTACGAAACATAAAATTTCAAGAGAGGCATTTTTTTTTTTTTTTTAAATACTAAATAGTCCCTCATTCAAAATTAGAACTGTCGGTACTCAAAAAATTTCAAACGAAAGTAAAGTTTCGATTCGTTGGGAGCATAAAGAACGAGTCTCCTCGCGATTGCGCGTATTCCGCGAGAAATTACGTATTCACGATGATTATCATGAATATCGGAAGACGTGTCGGAAAATAATACACGGAGAACCGGAGATCGGTACGATATGCAAGCGGGGGTAGCGTACTCCACGATTCATCACTATTCAAGCGCAAATTCCCACAACGGAAGCTCGCCATATCGCTGCAAGTTTCTCTCTCGCTCTGATGCCCGTAAATCTGGCAGGATTGTTCAATTTAGCAGTGTTAATAAATTATTAATCGATCACTCCACCAATATATTATACAATGTATATAATCTTCTGTCTCTCCAGTTTGTGATCACATGACCTGGTCTCGTCTCGTTGAATTAATAATGAGGAAACGACGCGCTCGTTGCTCAGAGAGAAAGAGAGAGAGAAAGAGAGAAAGCGCGCGCGCGCGAGAGGGAGAGAGAGAGAGAGAGAGAGAGAGAGGGAGAGGGCTCGATTATTGAATTGGAACGCGGTCAGCGAGACCGTGACCGGTGTTCCATTGCAACGAATACATCGTGGAGCAGATATCGTGTACAGAAAGGTGTATACAAAGTGATCAGAGTGTACGACCTTCTGAACCTGCGACCCCGACGAACCACGATAGCCTCCTCTCAGCTGGAACGAATATCTGCAGTATGCACTATAGAATGGAAAAGCAGAGGGCCCAAAATAATTTGAACTTCAATGTTAAGGAAACGAAGCGAGTGAGGGTAAAACTAATATTGCGAATTGATAATCATTTTTGGAGAATAAAATTAAGTGATTTCGAAAATTGAAAGGTTTTAATGATTCGTAAAAAAATTGGAAAGCCGCGAACTTTGGAAGACAGAACGAATAATCGGATTATTTTTATTTTATTGAGTATATATAAAGATGAAGAATTCAGCTTTATTTCCTGTATTTTTAATTATTTTTACAATTTGTTTTTCGATTTGGACTCTATTTTGAAAACTGTTTTCACCTTTTTTCAGTCTCTTCAGGTGCACCCATCTTCCAGAGGAGTTTTTTTTAAATACATTTTTACGATTGGATTCATAAAGGGGAAAGTTTGAGCTGCAATTCCCTTTTCTTAAAAACTTTGAGCGATTTTTTTTTCCAAAGTTATTCTGTTTTTTGTGAAAAAAGAGGAAATTTGAAAAATCTCGTATAACACGAAAACAAAGAGGATTCATGAAAAACTATAGGAGAGCAAAGAGTTGCGTCTATTTTCGTTGAGTTCAAAAGAATTTTTTAAATTTTTTTTTCAACAATTTTATTCTCATTTTCTGGTTCAAAAAATGTCGAAGTAAGAAAATATTGAAAAAAATTTTAAAAAAGACTCCAATGTGTTAATAATGGTAAAATAAAGTATTTTGCCTTCTTGAAATTTTATCAATAATCTCATAGTTCTCGAGTTATGGTAATTAAATGAACTGAGCTCCGACCAAAAAAATGGGGAAAAAAATGTACGAAAAAAAATCTCAAAAAATTGCTCTGAACTCAACGAAAACAGACGCAACTTTTTGATATCGTGAAGTTTTTCATGAATCCTCTTTGTTTTCGTGTTATACGGGATTTTTAAAATTTCCTCTTTTTTTCAAAAAAGCAAAATAACTTTGGAACAAAAAATCGCTCAAAGATAAAAAAAAAAGCCAATTGAAGCTCAACCTCCTCCTCTTTATGAATCCAATCGTAAAAATCCATTTAAAAGAATTTCCTAAGGAAAATGGGTGCACCTGCATAGAGAGAAAAAAGGCGATTAACAGTTGTTTTCAAAATAGAGTCCAAATCGAAAAACAAAATGTAAAAATAATTAAAAATATAGGAAATGAAGCCGAATTCTTCCCCTTTAAAATTCCGCTTGTAAAATGAATTTACGTTGACTTCCGGCGAAATGGCACAAAAAAACGTTCGAGACCTTTTTTGAAGTTTTGTCTGGAAACTTTTCGCCAGTATATACTTTGATAAAAGTGGAGAACATTTTTTTTCTCAATTTTTACAGACCCTTTCCCCCTTAACATCGATTTGTCATACTTAATCAAGTTGAGCGATAAAATACCTGATAAATACCAAAAATCTTCTATCAAAGTCATCACTCATCATAATAATAATTCACGATACCATTTGAGAAAAAAAAACATATGACAATAGAACTAAATGGCAAAAATGATTTGCCTTTCACAGTTCAAACGAATATTCGTTCGAAAACAGCGGAAATTTTTTTCGAGGCATTTCGTCGTCCGAAGGAATATTAATGTACTCCTGCTGCAAAATGATTTTTCCTCCGATTTGAAGAATAACCATTCAAAGGGAATTCGATGCAGAAAAGCGGTCTGTATGAGGAAGCCGAAAGGTTAAGCAAGAAATATTGCCAATGAAGTGATAGCGACGCGAGGTTCGTACGTAGCAGTTTGTCGGGCTTTCGCCCTACCAAAATGCGACGAATAGAAAGGTCTCTCGAAAAAGGAGAGAAAAGACGATATATATAAGAAAAGGAGAAAAGGTATATACCGAGAGAAAGAGAGGACGCACCGTTACTCAAATGGAATGTCAATTCGCTACTGTATGCTATCCGCGCAACGGTTGCCGACAAAAGACATTCTCTTGGTTCGCGATTGAATATGCGATTCCCTTTATACCTTTCGTCGCATCCTCTCTGTGGTCGTCGTATTTTCGTCGACGTGCTGGTGAATTCGCGAAAGGTTCGCCCAGGCGTCACCCAGACACGCTTTGTCCTCTCTTACTTCTCGCCCTTTCTCTTATATATCTCTGTATATGGGGCATTCGATACCAAGTCGACCGGAGTTTGACCCTCGACCTCGCTGATTTCGTTTACGATTTTTTATATCACTCTTCCAATTCAAAATAGCATTCAGATTTTTTTTCAGATTTTTAAAACCAAATTTGAGTACGTTATGATGTTATGAACATTTTTTTCGAAAACCTCGAGGGCCGTAATTTAAAAATCTGAAAAAATTATCAAAAATCCAATGTCAAAAATGCAAATTTTTAACCCAAAATTCATGATGTCCACACTGAGAAATTTTTTGTTGTTGAAAATGCAAAAATTTGTTTGACTCAACCAAATATTTGTTTCCGGATGTTCAACGAGATCATTTTGGTAATTCAACAAAGATACAGTGGAAGTTTTAGTTAAATCGGTTAAATCGTTGTTTGAATGGTCAAAGTTTCAGTTCAATGAAATAAATATCTTTGTACCAAATAAATTGTGTGATTGAAAATACGAATTGTTTTTTTGTTAGCGCTAAATTTTATTTAGTTAGAATATACTAGAAATCAACAAAATATTTGTGTACAGCAACTCAGTAACGTGTAAATCGGACTAAATCGTATCTGGAAATTCAACAAATAATTTCGTTCACCTCATATTTTATGGGTAACCAAATCCATTTATTGAATTAATTATAGTTTCATTATTTCAAACAAATTAATATTGAATCAACTTAATTTTTTTTAACTAAATGGATTTAGTTGTTTTAACTGAACTTTTTTCTCAGTGTAGGATTTCCCTTCTACCTCAATTTTAGGTTTTTATGAAGAAAACGTAAAAAAAATAGATGCAGAAATTGGTTTACCGTGAAAAGTGGCTTGAATATTTTTATCGTTAACAAACTATTTTTTGAAATTTTTTCACTTCTTTCAAAAAATAGTTCATAAATTTCTGCATCTTTTTTTTTTACGTTTTCTTCATAGAAAAACCTCAGATTGAGGCGGAAGCGAAAGCCTGGACATCATGAATTTAGGGTCCAAAATTTTCATTTTTGACACCGAATTTTTGAGAATTTTTTCAGATTTTTAAATTACGGCCTCAAGGTTTTGGAAAAAAAATGTTAAGAAAATAATAACGTGCTCAAATTTGGTTTTAAAAATCTCAAAAAAATTCTGAATGCTATTTTGAGTTGGAAGAATCATATAAAAAATCGTAAATGAAATCAACGAGATCGAGGGTCACACTCAGGTCGACTTGGCATGGAATACCCCTTATATATATATCGTCCTTCCGTTCTTCAGCGTCGTCCCTTTTTCGCTCCTTTTCCCGTGGTATACAACAGCCAAGGGCTCCACTATTATTTCGTCTATCGTTTGTACGTTCGGCTCTCGGACGACAAAAAAAAATAAAAAACCTTCTCAATTCCCTTCGAGGATTCACAGGTATCGCCCAAACGAGCTGTTCTCTCATAAAACAAATCACAGCGCGTTGAGAAGCGTCGAATAAAGAGGTAAAGAAAGGCGGACGAATATTCACAAGTGTTTTTCAGTTTGTTCGTCGTGACCGAGAGTTTTCTCTTCATTTCTTTGTCTTCTTCTTCTTCATTTTCTTTTCTTATTCTTCTCCTTCTTCAACATCTTCTTCCCATGCTTTTTCTTCTGTTTCTCCGTTTTCTTTCCTTCTTCTTCTTCTTCTGTTCCTTGCTCTTCTTGTTCTGCTTGTTCTACTTGTTCTTCTTCTCCTTCTTCTTCATCATATTCTCCTTATTCTTTTTCTTCTGATCCTCTTTCATCTATTTTTTCTTATCCTTCTCTTTCTTTTTCTTTTGCTTTTTTCCTTATTCTTCTTCTTCTTCTTGTTCTTTACCTTCTTCTCCTTCTTCCTTTTCTACTTGTTCTTGTTCTTCTTCTCCTTCTTCTTCGTCATCATATTCCCCTTATGCTTTTTCTTCTGATCCTCTTTCTTCTTTTTTCTTCTTATCCTTCTCCTTCTTTTTCTTTTGCTTTTTTTCTTCTTCTTCTTTTTCTTCTTCTTAATCTTCTTTACCTTCTTCTCCTTCTTCCCTTTCTACATGTTCTTGTTCTTCATCTCCTTCTTTTCTTCTTTTCCTTCTTCTGCTTTAAAGCTCGCTTCGATATGTTTTTTCTTATTGTCGTGATTTGAGTTTCGACGAAGGTAGAAAAATTCGAATGGGCATTCGACATCACGACGTTTTCGCGGCATCGCGAATTTTTCTGGTGGACATCACTGACCAAAACTCCGATGGTCCCAGAAGCCAAGTATATATAATTCGAGCTGGGCTACACATGAGACACGACAAAATCGACCACCCTCGCTGGGTTATAAATTCTTCCTTCCCTCCCTTCCTGCATTGAATGCGCTGAAACCTTTTTGCATTTATTTCTCTCCTTCACCCACATATATTCATTCTGTATATGAGGTATTTCAGGCTAAATCACACCCAGAAAAAAGATCCAGTATATTTAACTAAATCCTAGTCAAGCCAAATAAATTTTTTTAGTTGTAGGCCGGCCTAATACAATTCTATTCGTGTAAACAAAATTTTTTTTTTTTAATGACCTACGAAAATATATTGCGATCTAATAAATTTTTATTTAATATTAATAAATATTATTTCAAACTGAATAAATATGGATTTAAATGAAATGATTTTTTTTTTTTAATATTTACACAATATATATTTTTAAACATTCCAATCTTTGAATGTATAGCTACTACAATTTCGATTTTTCGATGACATGGAATTCAAATAAATAAATATAGTGGAAGTAAACATCGCCCAAAATTGGATGGAAAGAAAATTTTGTTTCAAGTAACTAAAAAATAATCATATAAACGATTATAGTACCTACGACTAGATCTTTTTTCTGGGTGCGGTGTCCAATCATAACATATTCCCATTTCATTGCTTTTCATGTTTCCGCGAGGTAAAATCGTTACGTCGCTAACAAAATTATAACTAAAAAATTTGCAAGTTTAAATCAATTTTTTTAACGTCAACATTGAATATTTTCAAGATAAACTTCCTTTTTCCAACTTTTGCAGATAAACTAACGACCAATAAAGTTTTGAACCTGCGCCTAATTTTAATAATTATTAAAGTCTATGTATTGATCTCCAATAATTATAATGAATCTATGAAAATCATATAATTAATCTTGACATAGACAATTTTTGCTCGAATACTGAGTTTGCTGGAAGTTTAGAATTAATAAAATTTGCAAGCCTCCAAAAAATAAACTTCAGTCGACATTTCAAATAATTTCAGGTGTTTTGTTACCTGAATCACCATTTCCTCAATCTTTTACTATTTGCCAATTAAGACGAAAATTTTAGATTCTTAAAAGTACATCAAAAAATGTTTGCTCATAATAAAAAAAATTAGAAAAAATTCTCAGAATGGATTTGAAAGATGCTGGAAACGTGTAAAATTCATAGATCAATTTAGAGGGCTTCAGGATTGCATATTGAATGATTTCGCCTGAAATGCATCGTATATTCTCGTGTATGTGTACTTTTTATGCATGCGCAAAAATTCGGAGGCTCTTGGTGGGCGATTTTCCGAGAATTCATCGTGATGCATTCTGGGTACGGTTTGTAGAAGCTCGTGCTTTGTACGGGAAACGCAATAGCCAAAAATCCGAGTAGAAAAGGCAACTCCGAAGTACCGAAAGTGGAACGAGAGAAGAGAGAAGGTATTTTTTTCATTTCAGCAATTTAAAATGCATCATGAACCGCGCATCTCTCCTGAAATCAATTTCTTGCAAACTATTTCGTACCACCAAAAAGTTGATTACTAAAAATCTTAATTTTTATTTCAATTCTCGTTTTTCGCCATTTTTTATCCGAAAGAATTAACAAAAAATCCAATCAAATAAGGAAGTAATTTGGAATTTCCAATTTATTCTTCATTGAACTTTAAACATTACAAGGTTTATTCCTCATTCTTTCAACGAGTTGAAAAAATTCAACGAGGTCGTTTCATGGAAAATTTAATTTGCGGTTAATATTAATTTATAAGAAATATTTCATCTCCCGGAAATCTAATAACGAAATTCGAGAACGTCGAAGAAATCACTTGATAGATTCAATTTTTTCTGAGTCGATAAATTTAATAGGCGGACCCTCTTTTCCGATTCTTCACCGATTATTTATCATCGAAATATCATGAGAGTTTATTCTTTTCTTGAAAAACAAAAGCCGATAGAATCGAAAAAGTTTCATTGCTCAACACAAACAAAAGTGTCATCATAAAATTAAGTTGATACCGAAAATTTCATAGTCAAAACTTGTTTTTTTTCTCTCTGAAACTCGATCGAGTTAATTATTCAAGGATCAAATTACGTTGTACGTCGGCGATGTATTCTTTACTGTTTTCAAATGATTTCATAGAACGAGGTTCGAACGAGGCTCTCTCGCGGAGCTCGAATAATTCCAATTTCATGAGTAAAATGGAGGTTTTACAGCACCAACCCAAAGCCAGACGTATAACGTTTTCTCTCGGTGCAATTCACAAAAGAGAAAGAGAAAGGAAGGAAGTGAGAGACTCGGAAATAGTGAGAGAGAAAATGCAGTCCGCGAGACTGCGGATGGAAGTTCAAGACGCATTCTCGTCACGGAAACGCCATAAACCAAACGTAGTCCGAGAGCGTATCTCGTGTATGAACGAATAATTTCTAACCCCTCCCGCGGGTAAACCCGTCGCAGTTGGAGTCGTCTAGATCATGACGGGGTCGCAAGTTGGAGCAGTCTGTTACGAGAATGTTCGTTCCTCGTAGAGATATCCGGATACTTTTTTTTTTTTTTTTACAATAAAGTTACAACGAATAAAGAGATCTCCTTGAGATTCTGACTAATAAATCCCGAAGTCAATTTACACAACAACAATTTAGTCTTTTGTAAATTTGTTTTTTGTCAAATTTCTGACTCGAAAAAAATTAGACTGAAAAAAATGATCAGTGACAATTCACGTGTAATATTTAAAAAATTACTGAATTCAATGCAGAATATACGGTTCAGAACTGTAATTCTGGCGTTTTACTCGGAATCCATTGTAAATTAATGGATTTAATGTAGTTTCTACTTTTCAAACTATTATAAATGCTGATTTACACTGTAAAAAATGTAATGTTCACCGCAAAAAAATGATAAAGTAGAAATAAGAAGCAGAAACGACGAAATCCACTGTGTTTGAACTGTAAAATTTACAATGGTCTCTGTAGAATGTTCAAAGCACATAATTAGAAATTGCAGTGTTCCCAGTGAAGAATCAAATGCGCGCCGCAAAATATGCAATGTCAATTTCAATTTTTACAGTGTGGCACTGTAACGGGACGACCTGCGGCGGGCCACGATCTCTGCATTTCGCCCGAGATCCGCTAGATGGCGTCGGACGGCGCACCCTCTCGCGCCAGCGAGAGAGCCACCGAGCACCTATAAGGTCCGATGCATTACCAACATCGGCGTCCTCAATTGACAGACAATTGTTGGAACATCACCCGCGTTCTGTGGTCGAGCAGTCCTATGGACTGAAGACTACATTTTCTTAATAGATCACCATTGCATTTCGGTGACGTTCGTGCTCTTTACGGGTGCGAGGTTAAACTTGATTCGCTTCATTGAATGATCTCACGATTAATTAGTCAAGTACAAGCCCTCGTGGTTATGAACCATGACCGAGGATAAATAACGGTTTAATGCAATATTTGAATAGATTGGAATTTATTCAAATATCGAAACGTTTCACTACACTATAATGTATTTTAGAAATTGCAGTATTTTCAGTGAAAAATAAAAAACGTACCGCAAAATATATTACGTTTTTTTCAATTTTTACAATGTACACTGTAATTTTTTCACGGGCCTTGGATAATTTTTACAATGTGAAATGTGTAAAAAGTTCACCGGATACAACAGAAATATAACGTTTCACATGGTGTACATTTTACTGTTCCACACTGTAAAAATTCGTCTGATGGGCATGTACTATGTCATATGTGACATCTGCGTATTGTATTAAAGAAATATGCAAATTTCACTGTTTGCCCTTCCAGGAGGGGCTGTTAATCGGGAAAACTGTAAAAATTAATGGGAATCTCAGCGGTTCTCACTGATCATTTTTTTCCGTGCAAGTTGAATGACTATGAACGGATGATATAATTTTATCACCAATATTAATTAATTACATTAATTATTAATTTTCATTCATTAATAATATGATGCTGAAGTTTGCATCATTTTGATGCAACGAAAATAATTTTAAAATTCATTAATTCTTTCAAATTTTCGAAATGAAAAATCATTAAAATATATTTCGGAGTCTTCATTAAGGATTTTAAATTTTAAATGCCAATATAAAACGCAAATCTCACTAAAAATGAATTTGAAAAATTAATTTCCGTTGCAATCTAACGATGCAAACTTCAACATCATTCAATAATTATATTATTCCGTCATTGACATTAGATTATAATTAGAGAACACATTAGCAAGCACATTATAAAAGGTGGAGGATAATTAAAAGGAGAAGCCTGAAAGATTGATAAAACCAACCCCACAATTGCGTGCAGCCATTCAAGACTATTAAATCAATTTCCCAAAGGGTTTTCTTTTCTGCCTCTCGTGGGATTATTTGATGGAATGATACGGTCGTTTTTGCTTAATATCACAGAGGGTGACGTGATATTATGGCTTTGAAAAAATTGGTGCGTATTAAAGTGATATTATGAAGGCAGGATTCTAGTCTAGAGGAAGGAACTTTGGTGCTGTTTTTGTGAATGAAAACAACGAATTTATGATTTCTTTAATCAAATTAGAAGTTTTTCGTTTTCCCAAAAATTAAAGGATCCCAGAAGAATTTCGAACCCTCAGGAAACCTTTAACTCTCGTTTAAATTATATAATAAATTTAAATAATAGCAACGTCATTATCAATATTTCTCAAGAAAAAATCTTAAACATGCCAACGCTGTAAATTAGACTGATTCAAAAATTTTTTTGTTTTCCCAAATAACCTATTAAATACTTTCGGGGAGGTGAAAAAATATGTCTGTTTAAAGCAGAGCTCTTAATACAAATGTTTAGATGTGTCTCGTCGCAAGTTTCTATTTCCCATTTAAATAACACGGGAAAAAAAAATTTCAAACTTTGAAATTTTATATCTCGGCTTCAAGTCAATATACCAAAATGAACGACAAATATTCTTGTAGATTATTTTTCCGACCCAAATGTCGGCCAATAGAATTGCACCATTCGACGTCACGTGGTACAACCTACATGGTATTATACTGATAATTTTTTGATTATTTTCTCTGGTAGTTGCTATATATAAAAAACAAAACATGATCCAGTCAAATTAACCACACGTCAAACTGACAGGTTGAATTCAATTGTGAAAATTGGAGATTTTGCATGAAAATGAGTCGATTTGGAGTTTGTTCTCTGTCCACCATTGATAAAAAAGTCAAAGGAAATGTTCCCATTAATACGGAGAAGGCAAAAAAAACAGTTTGGAACCAATTTACTACTGTTAACTGTTCATTTCATCTCATGGTGCAATTCTATTGGCCGACATTTGGGACGGAAAAATAATCCCCCGAATACCACACGAGCTTCAAAATTATCTGGCATTTCCCTCAAGGTTCCCTGCAAACAAATAAAGTCGTCAAGTTTTTCAGGAAAAATCACTCGCGCTTCGCGCTCGTGATTTTTTAACCTGAAAAACTTGACTCCTTCATTTGTTTGCAACGAACCTATCGGGAAATACCCGATAATTTTGAAGCTCTTGTGGTATTATAAGTGAGAATTGAACGCTCTACAGAAAAGATCTTTTATGATTTTTCGATAAACTCACTTCTTCAAAAGTTATTCGCGGTCTAATATAAAAGTACAAAACGCTGCCGCGTCTCTTGATATGTATATTAGCCTGTGAATATGGGTGAACTACTTCTTTAAAAATTAGGTAATTTATGTTAATGCAATTTAAACTTTTGTTTAAAGAAAGATTTTACGATATTTAGTCATAAGTTGTAACATTTTGCCGGAAACTAGAAAAAAAAATCAAATTTACTCTAAATTTAACATTAACCTTGAATAACTTTTGAAAGAGTGAGTTTATCGAAAAATCATAGGAGATTTTTTTTTGTAGAGCGTTCAATTTCCTACAAGAATACGTATCGTTCGATTCGGTACATTAACTTGGAGCCAAGATATAAAATTTCAAAGTTTGAATTTTTTTTCTCATGTTATTTAAATAGGAAATAGAAATTTGCTATGAGACATATCTAAATATTGATATCAAGAGTTCTCCTTTGAACAGGCATCTTTTTTTACCTCCTCGAAAGTATTTAATAGGTTATTTCGAAAAACAAAAAACAGTCGCTTTTTTTTAAATCAGTCTACTGTAAATAAATTCGAAGAGTCACCAAATAAAAAAATCATAATCAGCCTATTTTTGGGTCCCCCTTAATTAAACTTTGCCGCACATACTATCTTGAACATAATGGGAATCACGGTTTTTACGATATTTGTTTGACACTGTCGACAGTTTTGATTGGATTTCTTGTTTTTTTTTTAGTTCATTACTCACAAAGACGATCAAGAGATGACCCTGGATGAAGGAGAGAGGAAGGGGTGAGTCCGGGTGTGATAAACCATGGAGAAATAATATATGGGAGAGTGCTAGTTGGCTTTAGGGTCGGTGGGTCATAAAGTACCCAGAGGGACTTGGGTTAGCGTCTATAAAGTTGGCTATGTCGACGACCCCGTCACGGGATGAATATTAATCCGTGGGAATTACAGTGCGCGACAGTGGGGGCGAAAAGTGGGGTAGGTACAAACGGGTTTGAGACTGTTTGAGAGCGACGACGAAATTTATCGCTCTCGTACTTCCCAAGCTCGGGGATCTGTCATCGACGAGGTCCAGCCTAAATTGCTCCAAAGTTTCGACGGATATCTCCTGTATCTCGGAATTTAACATCGGCAAATGATGTTTTCGTTGGAACTCAGTCGTGGCTCGCTCGATAAAGCCAAAAGTTTAGGCTTTGGGCACGAGAAATGGCAACAGATAGAGAACATTCGTTACGTATATCCGCTAATTTGACTTTCATTAATCTCAAAGTGGGGCTGTTGAGAATAATTGCCAGGATCTCTGTGTATCATGAAAAAAAGACGCCCCAACTTTCCTCGCCATAAATTTCATTATAGCGACCCTCTTCGCTGATAGTTCGAAGCCAAATGGTGTCGCTAAGTTCCCGAGTCGCGACTTGATACACGGGAGGAAAAATCGAAAGAAACCAGATGCCCCGAATGGAGGAGACCCACGAAAAACTCTCATCTAGCTCGGCTAACAATATTGGACACAGTCTTCGTCGCGGTTATTAAGTAACCGCGGTACTGAAAAGTCTGGCGAATGGGGTGGGAAAGAGGAGGGATGACGGTGAGAGGATACAGTACCGTCCAATAGTTTGGAAGTAATTTTTTTGACGCAGTTTTCAAGGATGTTGAGTCCCTATGAAATCTTTTAATGTTAATTGTTCAATAAATAGCTTCTTAACCGTCGTGAAATTTTTGCACGACCTCCTGAATACTTTATGTGAAAACATATTAAATGTGCAGAATTCTATCATCATTACTTCAACCTCCTTAAGGGTTAAAATGAAAAATGATGAGAAAATTCTGAAAATTTGATATGTTTTTGTATGAATTATTTGAGAGGTCGGGTAAAAATTTCACGGATTAGGAAGCTCGTTATTAAAATATTAACATTTTATTAAGGACAATTAAAAAAAAAAATTAAAAGAATATTTATCAATAAACTTCGTTCTGTTTCCGTAGCTTTCAATAAGGTGTAGATATTAAAAAATTGAGAGGTCAAAAAAAACTTATCGCAAAGTGTTATATCAGTTTCCATAAAACTACATTTAATTTAATTTAATTTGTTAATGTTAATTGTTCGATATCGAGCTTCCTAATCATCGTGAAATTTTTACACGACCTCTTAAATAATTCATCCAAAAATACACCAAATTTTCAGAATTTTCTCACCATTTGCGATTTGGGACTCAACATCCTTAAGAAACAAAGAGTTTTGGAAAGTGGGTGATTTTTTGGAAAATAGCAATAGGAATTTTTCAGGATTTTATTAATAAAAAAATAAACATAATAAAAAAAAATTTAATTTATTTTCTAATTCCTTATCTAATGTTACAATATGTCAAGAATATTTTCCCATAGAAGTAAAAGTGTAGGAGAGAGAGCCTTCGAAAATTAGGTACCTAATTAGGTACAACCTCATTAGGTATAACTATTATATTTAAAAAAAAAAAATAGAGAAAATATTCATCTTTTTAACTTCCAAAACCCATGTAATCCCTCAATATGAAATTTGTAAAAAGTGTGGCCACGTTCAAGAACTACGTAATAATTGATAACAAATTTTGTAGAGAAATAGAAAAAGATCATCTTAAAGCTATTTATGTTATATCTTCAAGGAGGCCACTAAAATTTTTTTTAAAAATTGGCTTCCTTTTACAGTTAATATTTTTTTAAATTTATAGGAAAAATTTCAAGTCGACCTTTTTTAAATTAATCGAGTTGCAGTCACTTTAGTGCAGCAGAGAAAAACTTTCAACACGTTTTGCTCAGAATGGTTTTTTTAAAAATCTTATCCCAGCCAATACTCAAAAATTGATATGCTGATTTTTAATTCTTTAAAAACTTGTTTGAATATTTCATTTAATTTCAAGCTGATTAAAAAAATTTTGATAATTACTATCTTTGAACCTGCTTGAAAAAAAGGCCTTAAAAATAAATAAAAAATCAATCCACGGCCATTTTGTAAAGAATCAAAGAGAAAAAAAATAGCTATGCATAATAATAGCTACATTCGTATAAATGTTTATATTGTTTTTTCATTTTCAGACAACCCTCCGATAAGATATGAATGGGACACCAGAGAGGATATTTTTTTCCCTCAAAATAATATCTGTACCTTGTTAATTTTTGAGATTTTTCAATAAAAATTGTTACGAATTAAGATGAATGTACAGAGTGTCACACAAGTAACGGGACGCTTGAATATTTACTCAGCGAAGATAATTTTCCAAAAGGTCAAGGTCTCTTTTGCAGTACCTTTTGACAAGTAATATTCAATGGTGACCTTTATTTCGACCTTGACGATCACTTTCAAGGTTATTTCAAGGTAAATATTTTTTTTCAATGGAAAACTGTATTTTTCAGTCTTGAAATTAAACTTATTCCCAAAAAATTGATTGATTTTTTCCCGAATCTTTCAATGTAAATGTAAAACTGCTCGTTCTATTGATTTCAGAACTCAAAAATAGAAGTTTCCATTTAAAAAAAAAGTTAACCTTGAAATCACCTTGATGGTCATCGTCAAGGTCTCTACTAAACGCGCCTTGTTAAAATTAATAACTTTGGTCGTCACAGAAGAATGTGACAATCTTCAATTCCCAGAGGTATCCACACCTTGTTTAAGTTTAATTGACTTTAGAGGACCTTCAAGGTCAAAATGTACCTATGACCTACATATTTAGACGTGAAGTTTTGCGCTCTTTCGATTGCCGATGTCAAAAAAGGGGATTTTTGTTTGAAAAAAAAGTTGACACTGAAATAACCTTGAAGGTGATCGGCAAGGTCAAAATAACCTTACAAAAGCCCTTACAGTGACTCTTCCCCTGAATCATATCAATGGCGTTTCATTTCTCACCAAATATCAACCTGATTATTGCGATGGAAAATTCAAAGCATTCCTCGACTTTTGGCCATAACTGTATGCAGAGTCTCGAAAGGTTGATGAAGGTGGCGGTGTAAGGGCGGCTGGTGCGAAGAAGAAACGGCTCGAGTGTTTTACGAGAGCAAAGAAGTAGTATGTGCGCAGGTTGGTGCGGACTCTCTCGAGTAGATGATCGCCGACTGGAGCGTTGAAGCGTGCGGCTGGTTTATCTCGCGAAGATAGGGAAGAAAACGCGGGGAGAGGGCGCAAGAACTTATATGAGGGTGCAAAGAGGTGGTTGCATCGCGAAGTTGGCTGGTAAAGCACCGTTACCGCGCCAAGCCTTTTCCGCCGTCACAACTTTAATCGAGTGAACATGTCGGGCGTTAATTTCTTCGGGTAACGTGCCACCATCCTCTGGGATCTTAATCGCCATCGTTAAAATGGCTTGCCATGGCGTCCACCATGCACAGCAACCGAATTCGTTCTGGTGGACAGATTCCGGAGGACCCACCCCCTCCTTTCCTGCCCTTCGCGGTGTTAGATTTCCCGAGACATGTTAATCAGGCCGGAGAAACTTACGAGTGCAAAATTAGTCCACGAAACAGCTCTCAAGTGTCGGTAAATTACCGACGAAAGACTGGGACAAGATTCGCGCGCATTGGCGCCTTTTTCGTTCTCCGCAAACCGATGTCAGGACCCGCAGGGGTTGCGGATTCCTTGATCTCATTCTGACGGTGAACTTCGGCCGCATTTTGCCCGATACAGACGCTCCAAACGAGGATAAGACATATGGGAAAACAACGCGACCGAGAAATGGACTTTCAAGTGGTGGTGTACTGTATCTGGGTCGTTGAGGATTGATCGAAGAAGAGGAAGAAACGTGTATACTACATAGTTACAGGAATAGTGCGGATTTTCAGCAAAGGTTAGAAGAAAATTATTTTTCTACCTAACTTGCGGAGTCCAGAGCGCATTTACAACTCTACCGATTATTTCTCTCTCAGCAATAAACCCCTTAAACTTCTAAAATCGTTCTATCAAGTGACAACTGTACCGGATTACATCTGCACTCGACAAAAGTTTCTCAATATATTCGTACCAAGTGACAGAGCCGCTAATATTTTTCTGTATTGAAGAATAATCCTACCAGATCGCATCTCTACCGGAAAACATGTCTTCCGAATAAATGTTGGCGAATAAAAGTCACTTTTAATCTGATGAGCTTGTAAAATGGAAGAGTTGAAGTTTGAGTAATATGATCGAGACTTTCCGGGAGAGCTTTTCTTTGGGAGAATTTTTCTGGGCCAAGGATTAGATCTCGTGGAAGTAATTTTCGGTAGAGATTGATTATGGCAGAGCATGGTTTTTTGGTAGCGAAATTAACGAGCTTTTGCCTAGCAGAGATTTTATTATTTGATTAAGATGTTATGGTTGGAATTTAATTTTTGTAGAGTAATAACCGGTAGAGTTGATAAATCTGCCGCGTTTCTCAATACCGATGTGAATACAGTCACGCAGAAATAAATTTGTCAGAATTCTTCTGACAACGTTTCGCTAAATAAACGCGTCTTGCCGCTTTCTCAGAAACTCCTCGACTGGATGAGATAAAAATTGCCGTGCTTTCGTACAGGTCGCTCGTCACGTTTTCCACTACAATGAAAATCCTCGACTTATGTCGAAATCATACCTTCATTCACATTCTTCGAACGTACGAAGAAAAACCGGTCTTTACCGGAGGATCCTCGAACCGGGATTTTCACCCAATTGTCAATTACCATATATGGAAAAAAAACAGTTTTTCTAAACCTTTTCACGACAAATTATGCAAAATTGGAAGGCAACAAAACTTAAGGGGTTAAACCAAGTGCACTGATCGGGAAAAATTGAGCTTTTTTGAAAATTTTCGATTACCAAACTATGATTCAAAATGAAGTTTTCAGATTTTATTAGATGTGTATTGAGGTATGCGAAAGATATTTTTTATTCATATTTAAGGTACAAAATGGCGTCGTTGCAACAGGGAACTTGAATGCATGTTTTTTCTGAGCAGGAAAACGATAAAAGGCGAAAGAATTTTTTTTCTTCTCAATCTACTTTAGTATGTCTTTGGAAGTACTTGAGATTTCAATTTTTGGAGTCTTCTTTTTTTGGTAAAAAAAATCGACCTTAAATTGTTCACAAGCTTTTTCCCCTGAAATAAATTATGAATATCATTTTTATATAGTTTAGCATCACTTGAGCCAATACAATAAAAAAAATAAAAAGCTTTTAATTTTTTCAGTCTTCTTTTTTTGGTACAAAATCGACCTTAATTTTTTCATAAGCTTTTCCCCCCCAAAATAAATTCTGAATATCATTTTTGAATAGATTAGCATCACTTAAGCCAATAAAAAAATGAAAAAAAAGAAAAATCTCTGGGTAGTATAACCTCTTAATTCCTTTTGGACATTTTCAAAATTGCTCTCAATTTTTGGGTGAATTTAGGCCGCTGCAGTCTCAATGAAGATCTCAAAAAACGATTTTTTACATTGAGAACTCATTCTTAAGGGGAAATGAATTTTATTTTGGAAAAATAAATCTTTTTTTTCTGCTTTGCAATGATGAGCTTGAACTTGATGTTATTTTGAGAAATTTTCTGAGAATAAGAAAAGTTCAGAACTAACATCTTGATAAAAATGAATGCTACAGCATTCATTTTTATCTGAAAAGTGTATGAACTTATTGTTTTGGATATTTTCGCTGTTCAATGGAATATCCTCGGATCGTGTATTATTGCTAAATTCCAAATGTTATCGTTATTTCGTCATCGATTTGGTAATATTTCAACGATTTCGCGTGACATTGCGATAAAAATATCAACGAGCGAGGGAGAGAGGAGCTTGCTATGGGCGAGCAAATCGATTTCCCTCAAACGTCGCGCTCCGATAACACTTCTCGATGCTCTTTTCAACAGATCCTTTCATCCGCATTTCGCTCGACGATAAATTTTATCCAGTCGGGGAGATCTTGGAGTGTCCTCTTTCAAATCCATACTTCGCATCGCTACACCTTCGTGTGTGTGTTTGTGTGTGTGTGTGTGTGTGTGTGTGTATCGTCGAAGCCCGAAGGCGTGCATCCTTTTTCGTCTCGATGGTGCACATGCATGTTCCACCTCGGCACTCTTCGAAATACATACATATATGCACGGGCTATTCCAGGTTAAGTCAACCGACACTCACCCTCTCAGATTCGGTTCACGATTTTTCCTACGATTGTACCGAGGCCATAGAGCAGCACCAATTTTTATGAGATTTTTCAGCCTCTATTTCCTATTGAATTTTTTTTCAACCAACAAAAATATCAGAATTTTCAAATATTCGTCAAGTGGAGAAAAAAAAGGATCCCATGCAATTAATCTTTTTTTAAATTTATTTATTCGTTATTATTATTATTATTATTATTATTATTATTATTTATTTATTATATAATTAAATATTTCAATACTCAAGGCATAAGCTTGAAAGTTTCGTACCAAATTGATGACTGCATTTTGCATCATGAATCTTTAAATTTATTTTAAAAAATATTGATTTTTATTTTTTCTTGCTTTTTTTCATGATGAAATTATTTTTTTCGACAAAAATTCTGCCTGATTTTTACCAGCGGTGAATTTCCCATCAATATGACGTTTAAAAACAATAAAATAAAAACATTTTTTTTCCTAATTTTTTGTCTTATTTTCAAAAACCTCAAAATAGCACAATTTCAAGCGCTCATAACTTTACTATCGTTTGACTGATCAACATTTTTTTTTCGTACTTAAAGGCTGTCACTAAACTTCGAGAATGCCGTTTGCTTCTTTCCGATAACTCAATTTTTGTTGAAATGAGAGCAGTTTTGAAATCGTCGAAAAAAACGGATAGGGGTGTGTATGCAAAAATGTGCGAAAATCGATGGTCCAACTTTAAAAATCTGCTAAAAATTGAAAAATGGTCCGATATGAATGAACCAAAAAGGATTTTGAAGCTTGAACGATTACAAAGAGAATAGGCTAAATACAAGGCAGAAATTCCATCTGGAAAAAAAGTTCTAGTAATTTTAGTGAACCAATACAAATTTGTCTAAAGTGAAGACATTTTTTTATTTTTTGTAAACCTTATATCGATATATTTTGCCCCCCTGAAGACGAATCTGCCAATAGTTTTTCCAAAAAATCAAAATTTTTACAAATTTTCATCAAAAACATTTTTGCTCGTTTTTTTCACATTTTAAAAAACCTCAAAATAGCGAAATTTCAAGGGCTCATAACTTTACTTCGGTATGACCGATTCCAAAATTTCTTTTTCGTACGCAAAGATTATGACTCAACTTAGAGAGTGTCGTTTGACTCATTCTGATAACTAATCTTTTTTACAAATGAGAGCAGTTTGAAATTCACTGAAAAAATCGAAAAGGGGCCTTCGAAAATTTGCGAAAATCGTTGATCGAACTTTAAAAATCTGCCAAAAATTGCAAAATGATCAGAATCGAATGAACCAAGCAGGCTTCTGAAGCTACAACGATCGCAAAGAGAATGAGCGCACGTAGAAGTCGAAATTCCATTCGAATACAAAATCTCAGCCATTTTACTGAAGCAATTCAATTTCAGCAAAAATGCGAAAAAAAAAATTTCAAATTTCCATTCACGAAAATATTTTCTCCGATTTTCCTTGCTTTTTCTCATGAATAATTTTTTTTGAGAAAAACTTCTCTCTTCTTCTCTCCTAAGAGGAGTAAAAAATGACTATATTTATTAAAATTATCTTTCTCCAAATTTTTCTAGGTTTTTGTAAAATTTTTCACCATCTCGTTTCTGTTGAAAAAAAATAATTAACGATGGGAAAAACTTTAAAAAAATTTGAAGTGCTTCGAGGCAATAGTGAAAAAAAAACATGAACCAAATTCGAAAAGGATAAGGCAAGACTTTGGCTGAGGTCACTCGGACCAACCCATATGAATATATATAGATCATCCGGAATGCACGAAACTCGCCACGATCGAGCGAAAGCGTGCTAAGGAATCTTCGGATCGTTCTTACAAATGCAACGATACGCTGCACGACCCGGCGCATATCCGCATCAACTTTTTTTTTCCACTTTTTTTTCGAACTTTCGAACGGAGATTAATGGTAGCCCCTCGTTTTTTAAACTTATACCAAAGGATGGTAGATTCTCTTGAGAATTTGGAAAAAAAATTTCCCTTTTTTTTTACAGTACAATGGAATAGTTATCGCGTGAGAACGCTCAACTCCAAGAATTATATTGGATCGGAACGAGTTACGCGATTTCTCATATCCATTCCCATATTGTAACAAAGCACTTGGAGCTTTTGGTTTAATGACGTACGTGCCCATTGAACCACGAGCTTTATGATCTCCAATGTACAACAATGCCCATGCAATATTCATATATATGGATGTGTACATAAATTTTCCAGTCACGATCCATTAACGTAAAATATCCAACACGAGGAGTCATAAATTCAAACGACACACAGTAAATACCAAAACGTACTAAAAATTGTCCCGATGCAGAATCCTGATGACGTGAATTCGTACTTATGTTCCCATGTCGACTTCGTCGTCGTAGGAATTTTTTTTTTAATTTTTATTCTAGATGTGAACTGTCGGCCAAAAGGTTGGAAACACTCGCTCCGATTCCACGCCCCACAAAAAGTTTCACTGCTCTTTCAAAAATAAAGATATTTTAATTCACCGAACGGCGTTTTGAAGGGGATATATTCACCTCCATTTCGCTTTTTCCGAAAAATGTTTGCAATTTTTTTTGAACCCGGTATGCCCTTTTAAAGATGGTCGTTTTTCGACTTTTTTTTGGCATTGTAATATTGAGGTTCATGGAAATTTTTTTTAACTGTTTTTCCTATGAAAAACTTGTGACGGGGAGTATTAGCTTCAATTTCGTTTTTTAAAAAGTTTCGTACGATTTTTTTTCGCAACAATATTCAATTTTTCGTAAAAAATTACAATATTTATAAAATTTAGCGTAACTCTAAAACTACCGAGTTTTCGTGAAATTATTAAGACGATAAAAAGTTGCAGACAATCATTCTGGATTTGACAACATTTTTTCAGAATTAAAAGAAAAAAAAAATTTTTCGCAAAATTTTCCCGCCAACGAGATATCTTTTTATATCAAACAATTGAGTCTCTTACCTCATCTACACGGATTTTTCGATGGAAAAATTGTGTAGATGATGTTTTTCAGTGCAAAAGTTGCATACAATAGTTCTGGATTCATTGAAATTTGTTTTCAATTTTTTTTTTCGAATAATTTTGCTGTCAACGAGATATTTTTTTATCTTAAACAATCGGGTCTCTTACCTCATATACACGAGTTTTTCGATGAAAAAGTCATGTAGATGATGTGAAAGACCCGATTGTTGAAGATAAAAAAATATCTCGTTTACACAGGGAAAGTTGGAAAATCATTTTTTTATTAAATTCCGAAAAAATTTCATTGAATGCAGAATGATTGTATGCAACTTTTTACTCTCCCAGTGATTTCACAAAAACCCAGTAGTTTTAAAGTTACGCTACATTTTACAATTATGGTCGTTTTTTGCGAAAAATTGAATATTTTTGCAAAAAAAAATTGTAAGAAGCTGTAAAAAAATGAAATTGAAGCTAATACTCCACGCCACAAGTTTTTCATGCGAAAAACAGTCGAACAAAATTTCATGGTCCGTGCGCCAAAATTACAATGCCAAAAAAAAAAATCGAAAACGACCACGTTCCAAAAGGCGTATCGGGTAAAAAAAAATCACAACATTTTTTTGAAAAAGGTGAAATGAAGCTGAATATGTCCCCTTTAAAACGCCGCTTTGCGAGTCAAAATATCTTTTTTTTTTAAAGAGCAGTGAAACTTTTAGTGCGGCGTGGAACAAACTTTTGGTCGGCAATGTATCTTAAAAACGAAAATAAATCTCTAGCTTTGAACGCCTTTTTTGATTTTTTAGTTCCCTCAATGAGAATTTAAGAAACGCTGTCAATACTGGATAAATTATTCTTAAAAATTGTTTCATTTTTGATAAAAATAATTCACTTAAATCTGAAAGTGTCATTTGATTTTTTCAGAAAATAAATATCTTCGTCAGGTTTCCGCTAAACTAAAAAAAAAAATTGAAAATTATGAGGGGGCAATGTGAAAACTTTAAATTTGGACGATTTTTTTATCAGCTCGACCAAGTGGAAGTTTGGCTCACTTTTTCTAGATTTTTTTTTTTTTAATTTTCGAGGTTTGACGCTCGACAGGATTTTTTGTCTTTTTTTTCTGCAAAACTCATCACGTCACTCGCGCGGAATAACCCAAAAGTCCATACGATTCAGATATGGGTGAGCAGAATCGCCGTGCATCAGCGATTCTGGATCAAATTGCCAGCCAATCCACGTCACTGCGACGAGGGAAATCAAAATGACGAGAGAAAACTTCTGGAGCTTCAATTGCACACATCTCTATCTACTATATATAGATTTATGTATTTATATATTTTATAGGATAATCCAAGGGTCGGGTCACGTGCCATCAAACTGACGTTCACCTTTCCGGACGGCCTCGTCAATGAAACGTCGTTTGTCCTGACTTTTCCGCGACAGCGATGACCCCTTCCGGTACTTTTTCACACATCCGTGTCTAGTGTGACAAGAAATCGAGGAAACGAGGCTCTCGCGTATCACGAATCAAATTTTTTTAGTATACTTATGATTTAAGGGGGTATTCTGGTCCGGAGACGTACGTTTTGAGCGTTTTGGCAAGCTCGATAAAAAAACAAAAAAACAATTTTACCATCCTTTTGTTTACAATATAATTATTCATATTTTGACAATGAACAAAAAAAATCGAGAAAAAAAAAGTATAATCAAGTTATAAGTTGGCAAAGTTGGGGTTAAAAAAAGGAGTGTGCTAGCTGACAAGATGGCAACCTTTCTAGTCATCCGAGACAAAATTTGAAAAATGATACTCAATTAGTAAGAATGTTGTTATAGCCCCTACCTCAGAGAGAACGGAAAAAAAATATTTCGCAAAATGGCGGCTGTCTGAACAAAATAAGGGCGTTTTTGACGCTTTTTTCATAGTTTTTAATTTTTTCACGACGGTATGATAAATAATTTTGACTCAAAAGTGGTAAGGGTAATGAAAGTTATATATTGAAGGTTGGTAAAAAATTTAAAGTAAATCGGTTGAATAGAACTTGAGATATCATGTCAAACGTGCAGTTGAGAAAAGTAGTTTTGAGAAAAAGGTAGTAGTTGTTGCGTCACTAAAATAGCTATAATTCCGAAAATTATTGGAATTAAAAATTCTTTTTCCGAGCACATATTCTTAAGGGTCTAAACTTTAAGAATATGCAAAAAAAATTATATTTTCAAAATTCTAGACCAGAATACCGCCTTGACGAGCTCGAGCATTTGCGCGTCGTCTCGTGGTAAATTGTACTCACACCTAGAAAAAAGATCTAGTACATTTAAAACTAAATCCTAGTCAAGCCAAATAAATTTTTTAGTTGTAGGCCGGCCTAATACGGCTCTATTAGTGTCAACGAATTTGTGTTTTTTTTTGAATGACCTACTAGGAAAATATATTGCGATCTAATAAATTTTCATTTAATATTAATAAATATTATTTCAAACTGAACAAATATGTATTTAAATGAAATAATTTTTAAAAAAAATATTTACACAATATGTATTTTGACACATTTCAATCTTTGAATGTATACACATTTACATATGAAGTCTACAATTTCGTAAAGCTTCGTCTTTTCTTTAACAGAAGGGAAAAGAAAAAAGACCCTTTTTTGAGGGAATCCTTTTCGGGGATTCGACCATCTTGCGTTTTTCCGCAATGTTCAATGTATTAAATATCTATACTGAAAAATAAGGATATCAAACATGGACGAGCTTGGAAAGGATATAGGCGTCGAGAGGCACACTGAGAGAAAAAATTACTGAATTTGAGAACATGAACATGAATTTATTTATTAAATGAAAGTATTAATTGGATTATTTATTTGTTGAACCAAGAATATCACTCTTCATTTGAAAAAATATTTTCACGAATCTATTACTCCATTATATTAAACTGTTATTTAATAGTAACAATTAAATGCATGATGGATTTGATTTAATTTGTATTCATTGGATTAATTACATTTATCGCATCATAAACATTAGATTATTTGAATCTAAAAAACAACTTCAATACGAAATTTTTTTTTTAAAGAAAATAATTTAATGCATCATAAACATGAGATTATTTGGATCTAAAAAATGACTTCAATACGAAATTTTTTTTTCGAACAAAGTTATTTCTTTGCATTGAATTCATCATTATTTTACTTCTAAAAATATCTTTATTTAAATAGATTTTAATAAATTTGCATTCATTAGATTAATTAGATTTATTGCATCATAAACATGAGATTATTTGAATCTGAAAAACGACATCAATATTAAATTATTATTTTCGAACAAAGTTATTTCTTTGCAATAAATTTATTATTATTTTACTTCTAAAAATATTTCTGTAGTTTTTTCAATATTTATTAGATATAAAATTGATTGTGATTATTTGAAAAGAAGCTGTAGTAAAATAAATAACACATTATTTTATTCCAATAGAATATTTGTTTGGAATGATGACATTTTTATTTCCTTCAAGCAAAGAACTATCATTTCTATAGTATACTTTAATGGTATACATGAGTTGTTAAAAATTAAAAAACTGGGTTTTTAAATGTTTTCTTATATTCGAATCTTCATAACTCCTAACTTTTTCAAGTGCATAGTAGTAGTAGTTTATTCCAATAGAATATTTGTTTGGAATGATGACATTTTTATTTCCTTCAAGCAAAGAACTATCATTTCTATAGTATACTTTAATGGTATACATGAGTTGTTAAAAATTAAAAAACTGGGTTTTTAAATGTTTTCTTATATTCGAATCTTCATAACTCCTAACTTTTTCAAGTGCATAGTAGTAGTCGATAGCGTAGTTGGATAGTTAGGTAGGATAGGTATGATGGTAGGTAGGGGTCGAGGGTTCAAATCTCGGTCGGACAGAGAAATTAGTTCGGAGAACTGGCGCAGATTTGTCTTCTTTTTCTATTTATCTCTTTTCGGGGTCACTAGACTATGCATATTATTATAAAATGTTTTTTATTAAATATTTTTTATAAAATGTTTAGCAACAATTAATAAACACGCATTTGATTGAATCAATCATTGTTCCTGTTGATTGGACTAATTAATTTGTTGATTTGACAAATTTTTTTTCTCAGTGCTTCCTGTATTAAAAGACACGCATGTTTTGAATGATAAAATGTGTTCTTGATTCAAAAAACGTAAAACATACAATTGATATCATATTGTTGGATTCAAGTAAATTCGTTTATTGAATCAGAAATTTATGGAATTGACTGAAAAAAATGAACCAAGTAAATATATAAGGGAACCAATCCAATATGTTTTGGCAAATAATGAAAAAAATGATTTTTTGCCTTCAAAACTTTATTTCATTGGTTCTAGTAATTTTTTTCTCTCAGTGCAGGTTTGCTTGTGCGAGAGGTAGCCACCTGGCGGATTTTTGGGGTACTGACAAATCTGCAGATATGATCGGATGAGATTACGGGTGAATAGATATTTAGTAACAACGAATAGCATTTTTCTTTAACGCCTGTTTCTCGATGACAAGGAATTCATATAAATAAATATAGTGGAAGTAAATAACACCCAAAATTGGACGGAAAGAAAATTTTCTTTAAAGTAACTAAAAAATAATCAAATAAACGATTATAGTACCTACGACTAGATCTTTTTTCTGTGTGCAAAATTTCCCAATGAATTTTGAAACCAGAGAGAAAATTTATCAGAGCAGAAGATGGCTCCGGCCAAATGAAGTATCGGGCAAAGGGGAGGATATTTCACAAGAGAACAAAGGTAAAAGCGTTGAGGACGAGGAGGAGGAGGAGGAGAAGGAGGAGGAAGAAGAAGAGTTGCATTTGCCCGTTCAATGCCTGAATAACTCTTCGAGCTAAAGGGTCCTGAAAATGTGAGCTCTCTGGGAAAAGTGAGAGTGCAGCTCCCTCGTAAATATTTCCTCCTTCGAGAGAAGAAAAAAAATGAAGAAATAAAACGAACGAGGGGATGTTCGTCCGTTTAAACCAACGCTGGAAATAGAGGGAGATATTTGAGGGCTGAATGGAAAATGATGCATCGTCGGACAAGGAACTTTGTGTGTTTTTAATGCACTCATTCACAGGCAGATCCATGCAATAGTACAAAAAAAAATAGTGATAATTTATGGGCAACAATAGCGATGAATACTGGAGTATGTGAGAAAGTACTGGATTGTTCAGAAATGTTGGAAATAATCGAGGAACAACTCAAATAGGTTTGGTTGAGATACTTTTCATTGTTGCTCAAAATAAAAATTATGGTCTAGTAAAAATTACTGTGATGAGACAGAATTTATTTACAATGATAAAAGATTTCGTCGATTTTTTTTAACCATAATAATTTTTGGTTTTTAGATTGTCACAATTATTAGAGTCATGGTTACCATATTTTCCTTTCACTTTATCCTAAAAAAAAAATTCGCAATTAAGAAAAAACAGAAATCAATAATTGGAATAAATAATTAGATAAACTAAAAAATTTTACTTTTTAGATCAAGTTACAATTATTAGAGTCGTGGTTACCATATTTCCCTTTCACTTTATCCTAAAAACATTTGCTATTAAAAAAAAAAGTAAATCAATAATTGGAATAAATAAATATATGGGCATTCCACGTCAAATACGCGGTCATTGGCCTGAACCTCTCGTATTTTGATGTCCAATGAATTGTGGATTTCGTTTGGCCCAAAATATGACCTCAAATTTTTGGAAATTTTTATTTCATTTTTTAATGGTTGCCCGAGCTAAAAAAATATTAAATTGAGGGAAAACATAAAAAGGGGCCTTTTTCAAATTAATGAAATTTTTTCACAGAAACTAGGGCCCAAAACAGATATTTTCGTCATAGTTCGATAATGGGCAAGGAATAATTACAATTTTTTTTTAATTTTTATTTTCTAATTGTTTTTGAATCAACCGTTTTATTTCAGGTCGTCGAGGCTAATAAATTTTCGAAAAATAGTGTCGTTTTACTCTCAAACAAAACAAAAATCAAGTTTTACTGGAGAAATATATTTGTTGTTGTTATTCTCACTACGATAAAGAATCAAAATTAGAATTTGAAAAAAAAATTAAAATACAAAAAAAAATAGCAATTATTTTTGGCCCATTATCGAACTATGAAGAAAATATTTGTTTGGGCCCTAGTTTATGTGAAAAAATTTAATTATCTTTATGTTTTCCCTCAATTTAATGATTTTTTAGCTCAGGCAACCCCTAAAAAACGAAATAAAAATTTCTAAAAATTCGAGGTCATATTTTGGTGCCAAACGAAAACCACAATTCATTGGACATCAAAATCCGAGGGGATCAGGCCGATGACCGCGCGATTTGACGTGGAATGCCCCATATACGATAAAAATACCACCCCGCTCTGCTATTAATTTCGCAAAAACTTTCTGCTGCATCCAAAAATCCTATCAAACGCAAAGCCTTTCTTCAAAGCCAATATTTCATTTCATTTTCATCCGTGTGAAAAAAAATTGCTCGTCCATGAGAACGAGGAATTCAATTCTGTCGACTGATGACAATTGCCAAACTCTAGAATTTTCATTTCCAAAAGCCACGATATTCCGAATAGGAAAATCACGAGGGATTACCATGCGGGTAAAAAGATTTTGTCGATAAAAGCGAATAATACTCGCAAACGGAAATACGTTCGGAGTTTTAGCGAATCGCGTGAAACGTCCATCGAATTTATTCGCTCGAAAATTCGCGTCATTAGGATTCACGATGAAGAAGAGGAAGGAGGAAAAACGAAGATCTACACGCACAGGGTACTTTTTACGACTTTTCTTTTGTCTCCGACTGACGTTTAAAAAAAAAGGGAAAACTCGACCAAGGCCCGCTGCGGAGGCTTTTCTCTCCGCGCTCACTTTGTCGTCTCGTCTTCTTCGTCGTCGTTTTTTCGTCCGAGGATAAAGTTGGATTTAATCGAGATTAATCACTCCCCACAGGCATTCGCGCGCTCACGTTCGCCATTATAAATCATCGTGAAACTTTTTACGTTTACTCGAGTGTGCAACTCCCGGATATTTCGTCGTAGAGCCAACCTTTTTTTTAACCATGGGTTACAAATGAAAAATAAAAATTTTATTTCTCCAAACATCTTTGTAATTTCGCTCTGAGCGATCGCAACGAAGCTTCCTCGTCGAATGCACTTTGGCTCCGATTTTTCGTCTGCAAACAGCAGACCCGAAGAAAACGGAGGCTTTGTAAAAATCCGTCGGGAAAACCTCGCTGAATCTCGTCTCGATCGGACGTAAAAGTTTTATCCGCGAAACTCGCTCTAACGCGCTAAATCCGAATCAATTTTATTTTGTGCGAAAATCGCGGAATTTGCCAGCTTGAATTTCACACCTTCGTTATATCGAGCGTCGTATCGAGAGTGAGAATATAAAATTTAGAAAAGAGAAATCGATTCTTTGATAAAAGCTCAGTGATCGAGATTGTCGATCTAACGTCCTGATTTTGTGATTTTGTTGACCTGTTTGATTGAGAATGATTCCTCGAGATTTTGGGACTACAAGGTTTGTTCAATGGATGTCGAATTTACAGGCGAGGAAATTGTCCGAGAGCCCGAAAATGAGAGGCAAAAAAGAAGTACAAAAATCTCGGAAGGTCAGCAAAGCAGGAAATCTCACTCCAAAGTCTCCAGTATTTATGTCTCCCTTAATTTTTCGTCTAATTGTTATTAAGTACTCCTGGGGTCGTAGCTCAATATAATTGTGACTTATGGTGATGGGACTTGATGGTTTAACGAGCTATGTGGGTCATTCCATGTCAAATCGACCAAGAGTTGGAATCGACCCCTTTCAATTTCGATTAAATTTGGTCAGAAGTTTTTGTTTTCAATAAAACGAAGTTCCACCAAAGGAAAATTTTTTAAAAATTTTTCTTCGAAAGTTATGCAAAATTCAAAATTTCACAATTTTTCAAATCTTCCAAGTTTCTTTTTTAAATATCTCGAAAACTATTATAGTTACGAAAAATCGTTCTGAATTCGTCTTAAATAGTATACTTAGGGCTACGAAAAAAAAAATGTACCGAAAAAAGATTATGAAAAATGATGAATCTGGAGAATTTTGAATTTTAAAAAATCGTGAAAATCCAAGTTCCGTTTTAAATTTTTGGTTTAATTTTTTTTATATAATACCTTGTACTGATCTTAAAAGATCCTGAAATTTTCAGAAAAGTGTTTTTTGTTTTTTCAAAAATATGAATTTTTGAATTGGTAAAAATCTTGTAAATCCACGATCAACATTAAAATTTTGTTTCCGTTTTTTTTGATAATACTTTGTACTAATCTTAAAAGATCCTGAAATTTTCAGTAAAAAAATTTTTTTTTTACCAAAATAATGTTACTTTTACTTTTTCTACTGCTTAAAATGACAAAACTACATGATTGCTCAACTTAACTTAGCTGAGAGGTAAAAAAAAAAAAACTACCAATTTTTTCAATTTCATCGAAATTGAAATGGGTCGATTTGACATGGAATGACCTTGGTATTGAATCTTTTTGTGCTGCACAATGCAATTAAAAATCTCATCATTAAAAATTTCAAAAAACCAACCCAATTTCGAATTGACACAAAATGGCGGGTGCTTAAACTTGGACTTTTGATTATTGAGACTTGCATTTTTTATGCATCCAGAATTTTGAAAAATTTCGAATGTTCAAAAATCTTGAAAATCCAAGTTCCGTATTTAATTTTTGGTTCAATTTTTTTATATTGAACTGATCTTAAAAGATCATGAAATTTTCAGAATCAACTAAATAATTACCTTTCTTTGATAGAGTAATTATTTAGTTTAGTAACTTTTCCGAAAATCGATGGGAAAATTTGTTTTTCACCATGTCCTCATTTAACTAGTTATAAATAATGATATTCAGGTGGAGAAAACCAAAAGTTTCTATCAACAAATTTTTTAACAGCGAAAAACCGTAAAAAGTAATATCAGATTTTTCAAAAATTTCGAAAAAAGATGAGAATATTTTTTTTCTCCATTATATTACATCATAGTTAGTAATATTCAGTTGGAGGAAGCCGAAATCACTCAACTCAACAATTACCCAAATAAATAAAAACTGCAGATTCTATTTCTTCTTAAATAACAAAACTAATTTCTCGTTCAACGTTCCAGATCACATTTTCTCAAATTTCAATGTTCAACGTTCTGACGTTACTAACATGAAGAATCTTCACTTCAGACCATGACAGCATCGTTAGCTAAAACGAATCGAGCTCGCAGGACTCACAATGCCGTAAATATTACACGTACATCTGTTTTTGTTCGTCGAGCTTAACGGTAAACGTATTATTTCCACAAAATGTGTATTTACAGCGAGATGAAGGAATCCCGCGGGCTATTGGAGCATGCGCAGTCGACGAAAAGCCTCAGTGAGCCCTTGTCCCTCGAGAACTAAAAGCCGAATAGCATTTCTCTATCGCATTTCCTTTGCACAGAGCCTGGAGATTGGCTAAAACCCTTAGTTTCTCACTCTCCCTCTCTCTTTCCCTCTCTATCCTTCTTTTCGCCTCTCTTTCAGCGAGTTTGAAATCTCAACGCTTTCTCTCATAATTATTTCCTCGTTATTTCTCAAGAGGTTTTCCCTCTCCCACCCCCTGAAACGTTTCTTCTCACGCTGAGCTTTTAACCCTCTGCGCGACCATTTCACAAACGACGCCAATTAAGGTCTAGGCCTGTCGCGAAAGAGTTACGCAATAAAATCTTTTCGGGCTCGGCGAGGCTCGATAAATTAAAAACGTCGCGGTGTGAAGAGGTGAACATTTTCTACGCGCATATTCGAGAACCGAGGTAAATTGCATTGACAACGAAAAAAACAGTTGTGAGACGGCAAAGCCGAGGTAAGGAGAAGTAAAAAAGAAACGAGGGAATGGGAGAGAGGGGGAGAGAAAGAGGAAAGTGGGAAAGAGAGCTTTGAAATATATAAACACGACGTTCGAGGTCCAGAAAGCCACAAGCTCTCCCCTTGAGACTCTTGCCACGCGAAAAATGCAACACACACGCCTCATAAAGTGTTCCTTGAGTCACGCTCGGAATACTAAACGATATGCGAGTAACCACTAATTGTACCGAGCGTCACGAGTTATCGCCAGAGGAAGAGAAAAGTATCAAGATATTTATGCCACGGTGCAAATGAATCCAGCAAAGTTTCGTTTTAGAAATATCGTCTAGAATTTATTGAATAAATTTTAAATAAATAAATTATGAAAAAGTAAATGAATTGAATTTGAAAAAATAAATAAATAAAAACCCTGCAAATTAGCCAAAGCATGGCAATCAAATTTGGCTTCCTCATAAAGGAAGCTTCATTAACTATCGAAAAACATGAGTAATCAACGTGCAAATCTGCAAAATTCTTTCAAATTGACTTCTTGCCAAATTTGATTTTTGCAAAATTCAATAGCGAACGATCTTGATCACTATTTTGAAGGTGTACAAAATTTCAGTACAATATCTCGCAAATGGCCGAAGTTACATTGAGAAAATTTTTATGTTGAAAATGCAAAAATTCGTTTGACTCGACCAAACATTTGTTTCCGGACGTTCAACGAGATCATTTTGGCAATTCAACAAAGATACAGTGGAAGATTTAGTTGAACCCGTGTAGAAATGTGATAGGGCAACCATTAGTTGATTCTTGCCCCTGATCCGCCCTGCCTGATCCGATTTCCCTGGCAGGGCCCTGATCAGGAACTTAACGACCTGGCCCCCAGTTATTACATTGAAATAATCACTTATGTATCAGTGCCCTGCATGATCAGAATATGAACAGTTTCCGACGATGTTATTTTTACACTTTTAAGCAACATATTTCTGTTATTATCCTGACAGGGCCCTGGTGTGGAAACTATTGGGTTCCCTTAAGTATTTATTAAAATAAAATTATTTCTATATCGGCTTTCAGTTCATGCATCGCATGGCCAAAAAATGAGCAGGTCCTGAACTTGTGTTGTGAACTTATGAAAGTCGTATTTTTGTAATATGAAAATACGATACAATAATAGTAATAACAATAATAATAAATTAACCATCATTGCCTCGTTTATTATTATCATTAAATTATTATTATATTTAATTATTATTTACATTATCACTTTTATCTCGCGAGAACAAGCAATCGTGCGCCTGTCACATGTTCGTAACGTAGGCAAAGGATTATTATTATTATCACCACGAACCGCGTCGCGTTAGTTCCGAGACTTGGCGCGAGATGTCGCAGGACGGCAACCGTTGAACTCCCATACGGATAATGTAAAGAGTATGCTTATAAAGACGAGTGCGAGCACGGGTGTTAGCAGAGGTCGGTGTCGAAAGAATCCATACAAGGAGTTCTTGCCGGCTTATGTAATTGTACTTATTTATTTAATTCTCGTAGAGAATTTCCGTTCAGTCGGAAACCAATATTCTCTTCAAGGATCGCCAAATGAGAAGTGTACCCTAAGAAAGGGTTGCCTCGAAATAAATAATAAGATGCATACATCGAAAAAGGAGTACCTCGTAAAAACTAATTGATCAAAAAGCGCTTCGGTGTATGATCGGGAACTTCATGGCCGCGATCAGGGCCTTCAAGGGCATGATTCTAAAGATCTTAGGGGGCTGATCAGGATCTGCCAGGGTCGGATCATATCGTCATAGGGGTCTGCTCATGACCGCCGGATCCGAAAATGGCCAGCCAGGTGTTACATGGCATAACAGGGCCAGTTAGGATGGGCCGATCATTTCCCTACATTAGTTAGGGAGGGCAAGTCAGGGGCAGAAGTTTTTCCCTACCGAAATTTCTACACGGGAATCGGTTAAATCGTTGCTTGAATGGGCAAAGTTTCAGTTCAATCAAATAAATATCATTGTATCAAATAAATTGTGTGACTGAAAATACGAATTGTTTTTTTGTTACAGCTAAATTTGTATAGTTAAAATATACTAGAAACCAATGAAATATTTCTGTACAGTAACTCAGTAACGTGTAAATTGGACTAAACTGTATCTGGAAATTGACCAAATAATTTCGTTCACCTCATATCTTATAGTTAACCAAATCCATTTGTTGAATTAATTATAGTTTCATTATTTCAAACAAATTAATATTGAATCAACTAAATTTTTTTCAACTAAATGGATTTGGTTGTTTTAACTGAACTTTTTTCTCAGTGTAGAGCACGCTATTTAGAAAAAAAAAATTTGATAAAATTTTAATCATTTGATCGATTTTCGCCACATTTAATAACAAAACATCTTCGATAGCTGTATTAGCTCCGTGCAAAGTTTCAGTACAATATCTTAAAAATTGCTCGAGTTAGAGCGCTTACGCTATTTTTGAAAAATTTAAAATTTCATAAAATTTTAATCCCTCGATGGATTTTTGCCAAATTCAATACCAAACAACATTAATAGCTATACGAATTCTGTAAAAAGTTTGAGTGCAATATCTTGAAAATTGCAGAAGTTAGAGCGTTTACGCCATTCTTGCAAAAACGAAAAAAACGATAAAATCTGAACACCCGTTAGAATTAAAACAAAATATTTTCATAATAAAGAGCACATGATTTCTCGATGTTCTAAGACATATTGAACACATTGGCATAAAAATCTCGGAAAAAAAAAATTTTTCATGAAAACAAAGCTTCCTTTATGAGAAAGCAAAATTAGAAAAAAAAACAAAAATCTATGAATGAATATCTGTTGACCTTATTCAAATCTCAATTTAAGAGTTTGATACCTGAAAGGATGTATTAATAAAAGAAATTTTCAATTGTATTTTTTTTCAGCAATTATTACACTATCAAAAAACGAATAGTTTTTTGGTGGACTATTACTCTATATGCAGTAACTCTGTTAAATTTTAAATTTTAGCTTTAGAAACCTAGAAGACCAGGGTGGGACAGTCATTTTCAGCAAATTTTGAACTATATCATCAAAATCACTCGACCAAAAATTAAACAAATTTTTTTAGAATCATTGGAGATGTTATTTAAAAATAATACTTCACAGGATATTTTTATAATTTTTTTGGTATTTAAAATAATTTTTTTTCAGCAACTAATAATAAAGTCGAGGAAAATGACCTTGTGTCCTTGAGAACCGGCTCAACCAATTCCTCTTCTGCTGAATGAACAATTTACTATACATACTTTTTGATTATTGCATCAAAAACTATTCACGAAGACCAGTGATTCAATAAAGCCGGTATATACAGCGAGATCAGGGTGGATCGATTTATCGTCACGTGGTGGAAGCTCAGCCGTCATTCTACTCGTCCCATGTTTGTCCCATGGGAAATCTGACGCCAGCGCCCTCGAGAGCTTGCGAGCCAACAGAGCGAGAGAAGAAAAAGGGCAGGAGAGAGGGAGAGAGAGAGAGAGAGAGAGAGAGAGAGAGAGAGAGAGAGAGAAATGCACAATTGCAGCTCTACCATTTATTTCTATGCCAAAAATCCAGCCCTACCTCAATAAAACTCTACCAAAATATCCTCACCAAATGATAAATCTACCAAATCAAATCTGCACCGATATTTCATCTGAACGAGCCTCACAAGTATTGTCGAATAAAAGGGTCGGAGGCTTTTTAATCCGGTAAGCTTATAAAATTAGGAAATTATCCGGTAGAGATGTTTCTGGAAATCTGAGTACACTTATCATGTAGCAGAGATGTGATTTTATAGGATTATTATTCGGTTGAGATTAACTTTGGGAGACTTGTAACTCGTCAAGGTCATTAAAACGCTTCCTTTTGGCAAAAATGATACCCTGTAGCATTATTATTCGGTAGAGTTGGTGCGGTAAAGATTTATTGCATTAGGGATGTATTTCTGGCAAAGAAATAACTGGTAGAACTGTAAATATACAACTGAGAGAGAGAGAGAGAGAGAGAGAGAGAGAGAGAGAGAGAGAGAGAGAGAGAGAGAAGGAGAAAAAGAGAAATATCGTTTGGGAAACGATGAGAGGTGGTCGTTGCGTCGGGGGAATGTCACAAGCTCGGGTCATCGTCGTCAACGTCGTTCCCATCGGGTGGGGTGACGCATTTTATAGAAGAGAAAGAGAGGGGGGGGGGAGAGGAAAAGGGGGATCGAGGGAGAGTCCCCGGTGTGGACGCGTCGAAATTCGTCGTAGCAGGTCTGTCCGGGCTTCAGGATATACGCGTCAGCGACGATGCTGCATGGAACCCTCACCCCCAAATCCCCTGGCCCCTTTTAGACCCCCACCCAAACCCCTGCCCCCGCCCCCTGGCTGCTAAATCGCGAAGCAACCACCGTGCGGCGCGAAACACAGAGAATTTCGCGTTTACAAAGCGAGAAACATCCTCGGCGTTTGTCCAGCGTAAACATACTTACGCATGAGCTAACATAGAGACAATAACCCACCCCTCGTGCCGACTACCCCCATCCCCTCCTCCTCCTCCCCCTTTTGCCTCTAGCTGAGCCGCGACGAAACGGACGCGCATCGCGGATGCTGGATAACGCATGTCGGACGTTGGACCGACAAACGTAAATGCATACGCGCTTGTTAGCGGCGCAATACGGTAAACTCGTAAAACAATATATTTACGTGAATTTTGGGAGAAATTAGGAAAACTTCGAAGCTACGAAACGTTGTTTGCGTGAGCGATATCCGTTGAGAGATCTCCCGATTGACAAACAATTACAAGTCTCCAGCTTGTTAACTCGGTCGGTAAGTTATCGACATTGGAGCCCGCTCTAATGAGAAAACACGGTCAGTAAGTTATCGACGTTGGTGCCCGCTCCAATTACAAAACACGGTCGGTAAGTTATCGACGTTGGAGCCTGCTCCAATGAGAAAACTAGGTCGGTAAGTTATCGACGTTGGAGCCTGCTCCAATGAGAAAACACGGTCGGTAAGTTACCGACGTTGGAGCCCGCTCCAATTACAAGACATGGTCGGTAAGTTATCGACGATGGAGCCCGCTCTAATGAGTAAACACGATCACCCTGCAGTCGGTAAGTAAGGGATCGCGAAATTTGAGGCCCAGAGACTTGTAATCTGATATACTTGTAAAATAGTAGAGCTGTCGAGTAGAGAAATAAATGGCAGAGCTGTAAATGTGCCTTTTTCATCATGTATCATGATTCTTCGTTACTTATTTCATCATAGTTTTCTGTCATAGAATTTCTAACACTGATTTTTAATTAATGAATTAAATAGATATATTATTTTTCATTTTTTCAAATTTTCAAAAGGTTTTTCAAATTTTTCATTGTTTAAAGGATTTCCAGGACCTTCTCTGTCGCAAATCGACCGGGAAACGTGCCCTAGTTTCTCACGTATTAAAAATTTACCAACAGAAAATCTGAAAAATTCTAAAAGTACTTTTTTAAAAATCATTTAGCATATTTTTAAGGAGCCTCGACCAATGGAAGATAGGATAAACGAGATTCCACCATAAATGGCAAAAAAGTGTAAAGGCGAATCGAGATAACAATGAGAATAGAGTCAGTGGAACATCAAAGGATCTTGAGAGTTTGTGAATTATAACAATCGTGGGGCGGATGCTAAACATGGAACGACTATGAGAATGTCTCTTGTCTTGAAGAACAATTCCATATAAATTACGATGCGATTAAACAATGGCGCATTATAAATGAGATGAGCAAAGGCCCTCTCGAGTGGTAGATAAAAAATACAAAAAAAAAAAAAAAAAACAACGGTTAAGATTTGATTCTGGCGGTCTGACCGCTAAGAGCTTGAACTAGGGTCCTGCGGGGGCGGTTGAAATTGTGGTTAGAATTTTATAGTGGTTAAAATTAAAATTTTTTTGATAATTAGAATTTTTAAAACCTCGTCGAATAAAAAAAGGGCCTTAAAAATGAAAAAGTCGATGGAGAGGAATTTTTTTTCTTGCCGTTAAGATAATATTAATATCTCCGTTAATTTTCAAGATTTTTCAATGGAAATTGCTACGAAGTAAGTTGAACATTTACATAATAAAATAACAATAACCCGATCTCTTGATAACGAGTTACGCTACCGAAAAAAATTCTCAAACATTGACAATTTTTTCCACCTCTAACAGTGGCTTCACCCCTCAAAATATACTGAATTAATTGGCTTTTTCGCAGAATCGAGATAGACATTTTTTCCAACATACAAAAACGTTTTCATGTTTTTTGTACGATTTAGTGCTTCTCATTATAAATGAGAATAATGTAGATACAGCAAAAACGCTGGAGGTGGAGTTTGCTTCCAGAGTTAATTGCAGGTGATTAGAGCGATTAACGAGAGGATATTCTAGGCCATCATTATTTCTGCTCAATCAATATACTCCAACGTAAATTCATCAAAACACGAAAACAAAGTTATCAACGTCGTATTAAAAAAAAAAAATGAAATAAAGTTCCGTTGAAGAGAACAATCCAACACGGTGAATCGATATTTCTTAATCAATCAGTATTTCTTGATTGAATAAAAATTTATTATATCCTATTCTGTTCCATGCATCTGAATTTATCTGAAGATCATCAGATCCAACGATCGTTGAAGATTTCATGAATTATAATTCATTTTTCTCTCTTTTGAGTCCATCCAAAGTTACGCGTTTCACAGTGGTAACTTTTTTTTTCTTTTTTATCACAACTAGATCATCGAATCCGCAGTAAAACGCACAAATGCACGGGCATAAAATGACCCTTCGCCATAGCCGAGAAAACGCTTCGTGCATCCGCGAAACGATTCAAACAATACCAGCGAAATTTCAACGTGACAAATTTATGTATGGTAATCCCATTATTGTTGTTATTACTATTTATCGATCGCAGCATCGGAAAACCTTGCTTCGCCATTGGGTCAATAAATAAACCATTGTTCCTGTTTCGTACGAATTGATTTGTTGCGAGCCACGAAATATCTCATTAATATAACAAAAAGCATGATGAAAAGAGAGTCTGCAATCGTACAGTTTAAAGAATTTTTTGCACACATGAAAAATAAAATTGATTTAGAAAAATTGAATAGGGAATGGAGAAAATATCTTTAAAAAATGGATGTTTTGTGCAAATATTCTACAAAAATAAAAAGTAAAATAGAAATATTGCCATATCGTCGAATATAAAAGCTGTTTTCTAAAATTTCGATATTATTTCATTTATAATTAAAAATGGCGATCGCTCAACTGGTTTAAAATTAATCACTCGTATTTCGGAAGAGCTAAGATCAGTTTTAGGATTCTGTACCTCAAAAAGAAGAAGAGAATCACATTGAAACAATTTGATATAAAATATTTGATGTATAAAATAGTTGATGATAAAAAAATATTTTGAATAAAAGAAAAAATTTAATTAATATTATGTATGCGGTATTATTTGAAAGAGCTGCCTCTAAAAATTCTAAAAATATTTTTGCTTATAGTTTTTACGTATTTATTATACTTTATATATTTTATTTTTATAATTTTTGGTCGAGTGGTTTTAATGATATAGTTCAAAATTTGCTAAAAATGATTTTTTCCCCTTGATCTTCTAGGTTTCCTAAAGCTAAAATTCTGATTTTAATAGGGTTAGTAGATATAGACTCCTATCGAAAAACCGCCTGTTTTTTCGACATTGTAATAGTTGCTGAAAAAAAGAGTATTTTTAATCATTCAAATAATATTTTGAACCATTGATATTAAGGGGGATAAGGGTCTGAGATACAAAAAAAAACATATTTTTGTGATTTTTTTTTCAGAGTACCTTATTTATTAATATTTTTTAATTTTTTTTACATTATTCACTATTATTCTAAGAATATTCTGCTAAATTTTCATTAAAAAATATTGAAAAATAAGCCATCGGTAGTGGTGAGAACAGAGTCACCTGAAAAAAAGTCAGGATAACTCAAGATTGCTTCATCCGAAATTAAAAAACCAAATAGATTTCTTTAGTACATAAGTTTATCTTGGATTTGAACGAAGGAATTAACAAAATATTCATTTTTGAATTTTTGGTAAAGGTGCAATAAAAAAACTCGGATTTTTGTCAAAAATTGCTCTTTTTGTTCAATTAAAAAATAAGTTGTGATTGAAAAAAAAAATCCTTGGTTCAGAACCAAGTATCTAGTATGTAAAAGAAGTGTGCAAGGCTTAGGCGAAATCGGTCCAAAGGTTTTCGAGAAATTTTGACTACCGACTTAAAAAAAAAATTTTGAGAAAAACGCGATTAAAGTTTGATGCATGAATAAAATAGAGACAGTTTTTTTCTAACTTACATAGAATCGTCGATTCCAGCTTCATAAAGCGACTCGCCTGCAGCTGCTACATGACCAACACACTTCTTTTTATTTATTCGATGATCTTGGCTATATGATTGCGCCTCAATAACTTTTTTATAAAATCAATTCTCCGGAGACCGGAGACTCAATTGTCTGTAACTCGAAAAGTTTTGCTCCTAATTACTTCAAATTTTCTGACAATATTTCTTATAAGTTGTAGTATCAGAAAAAAAACGATCGTCTGATTCTTCCCCCCCCCCCCCCCCGTAAATCCTAATTGTGCGAGTCCGACTCGCTCTTGGCTAGTTTTTTCCATTTATTCGCAATTTTTTTCCGAACTAATTTTTATGACCCTCCCCTCGTAGCTCACGAAACTTTCCGACCGGTCACCCCCATATAACGCCCATAGTCAAACCTCCACGAGCTGTAATAATACGAGGGACTCGCTCGCTTCGATTGTCACAACGATCCAAGATTTATAGACACCCCTGTCCATTCTCTCTCTCGGGCGCCGGCTTCACCCGAAATTCCCCTCTTCGCTAACGTTCATTGTTATTCATTGCCCAGCGTAAATAACACCTATGGAGCGTTGTTATACATCCGGAATATACGCGCAAAACGAAAGAGACCGAGACAGAGAGATAAATATGCGGAATGGGGGTGGCGATGCTGCGGGTAACTGGTTAGAATATGCATGTTCTTGCAGAGTTACATCTGCAGTGGAGATGCAGCTGAGAGTGCGGAGCTCTTGGATGATTTCCCTATCTATTTGCTTGCGAGTAACGTTGTGAAAAAAAAAAAAAATTCTGATGGTCATTGGGGCGAAGACGGGGAAGGAAGGAAGAAAGGCAGAATGAACAAAGACGAGAGGAAGAGGAGAAATGAGAGAGGAAGATAAATAAGAGAGAGATGGAAGAGACGGAGAGAAAGGCCCTGCGAACTGTATTTTAAGGGGTTATACGCAGTCAGGATTTTCAAAAGAATTTTTTTAATTTCATTTTCGTAATTTACATATATTTGAGTACATATATTAGGGTGGGTCAAATAAAATGACTGATTTTTTTCCCTCAATATAATGAAAAATGGATTTTTTGGCATCTCAAAAAAACCCTCTGCAAGTATTAGCCCTTTATATTTAAATTAAGAGGTCCCTCATCGAAAGGTTTAATTTCCCATTTAAATGACGTAGTAAATTTTTTTTTCAACTTTGGAATATTATTAGACTTTAACCGTTGAGGTTAGGAGAGCTTTTTTAGCACATTTTTGTAGAACATTTGATACTCTACCAAAAAACCCTCTTGTGTCTAATCGATAAAGGTAACCGGTCAAAAAATAATCGGTGATAATTATCACTAGTTATAACCGATTATTTTTTGAACGGTTAGCTTTATCGATTATTTTTTGAACGGTTAGTTCTATCGATTAGACACAAGAGAGCTTTTTTGTAGAGCATCAAATGTTCTACAAGAATGTGCTCAGAAAACTCTCCTAACCTCAACGGTTAAAGTCTAATAAAATTTCAAAGTAAAAAAAAAAAATGTCCCATGTTATTTAAATGGGAAATAAAAATTTGCGATGAGGGACCTCTTAATTTATATTAAATGTGAAGGGCTAATACTTGCAGAGGGTTTTTTTGAGATGCTAAACAATACATTTTTCATTATATCGAGGAAAAAAAAATAGTCATTTTATTTGACCCACCCTAATATATATTAGGGTGACAGTTATTTGAGCTTTGGTGGGCATCTCTACAGAGCTTATCATTAACAAAATTATGGATGAAAAGAATTGAAAAAATTTGATTTCGTACACCATACTATGCGCAATAAGTGTACCAAGTTTCAAATTTTTCTTATTAATATTATACTCCAAGCGATTGAAATTTTAAATGCAAAATACATGTATTTATCCCACGCATCAATGATTTTTTTTTCCGAGTATAATATTAATGAGCAAAATTTGAAACTTGGTACACTTATTGTGCATAGTATGGTGTACACCAACTTTTTTCAATTTTTTTCGTTCATAATTTTGTTAATGACAAGCTCTGTAGTGATGCCCAAAACATATTTAAAACTTCAAACGCCCGGTGGCACGTTTTCCAATTTTCCGAGCGCCTCCAAACTTTACACAGATTTTTTTTTATACACCTTGATTATGTTTTTGGGGTGGCAACGAACTTATTTCGCCAAAGCCTAAATAACTGTCACCCTAATATATATGCACAGAAAATTTCATGTCAATCAGACAAAAATTTGAGAAGTAATAGGCATATATTTGTAAACCCGTGCTTTTGAAACTTTGAACGCGTTTCACTCGAAATTTTTTAGAAAAAAAAAATCAAAACAAAGTTAAAAAATACAAAAATATGTATATTAATTTTTTCATTGATAAATTAAAATGTCTTCCCAGATTTTTTTTTCAAAAATTGCTTTTTTTCGGCCTCCTGACTGCGTATAACCCGTTAACCGTTGTCCGGTCTTTCCGATTCATCGACGTCCCCGTGTCTTGTCGAGCTTTCCATCGAGCTCCCTCTTCGCACCTTTCGCGAATACGAATGACGTTGAAATCAAACGAATACTCGGAGGGAGGTTTCTCCTCCTCCTCGAACCGCTGAAGTACGATCTCACGTGTGTGTGAAATATTCCAAAAGGAAAATGGCAAAAAATAAATATTTATACGTATACCCTGTTTTATTCTCTTTTTTTTCTTTCTTCGTTCCTGCACGACGTGAAATATCCCATGGATAGTCCGATCGAGAGGCATTTGTACGAAAAAAGGAAAAAAAAATCATTTTGAAAAAAAAACAAAAGCTTCTCGGCTCGATGCATGGAGGTATATGTATGCAAATATGAGTCAAGAATGTGGGAAATAAAAAAAAGAAACGTCGATGGCGGATGTTGAAGCGAGAAAAGACCGGAAGATCGTGAATGCGAGCGTCGGCGACGTATATTAATGAACGTCGAGGATGAAACGTGAATGTTGTACGGCGCATTTTGTTTGGCCGAGATATGCAAGTACGTTTTCTTCTGTTTTTTTTGTTCGCGCGATTCCTCGATGCGATCGGAGAGGAATTGAATTAAGTTTGTGTGTAATGAGAATGTAACAAATACGAGAATACAAAAATGGTTTTTATCTCTGTTATTTTTTCAATGATAATTTTACGCATTAATTCCCACTAAATGCTGCATAAAAAAGAAACACAAAAATTATTTCTATTATTTTTTTCAAAAATAATTTAACGCATTAATTTCCAATAGAGCTGCATCATTGAAAAAACACATAAATAATTTTTATTATGATTTTTATTATTTTTTCAAAAATAACTTAAGGTACTTTGGAATGCAAAAAAAAAGAAAATTTCCAAGATTTTTTTGTCTCTGCTCCTTTATCAGATGTGGTGATAAAACTGTTTTTACAACATTGTTTCATCCTTCGAAAGTACAGAAAAAAATATTATTCTTTATTTTGATTCTTTGAATAGTTTATAGAAGGCGCCAAAGTCGAAAATGTCTTTTCTCATGGCCGACTATCGCCGTTAATGAAAAATCGATTTAAAAAAAATGGCGCATGTTTGAAATGAAAATAAACCATTGATGTTTCACAATTTATTTCAAACATCCGGCAATTTTTTTAATTGATTTTTCATTAACGGTTATAAATTGTTGTGTAAGAAACGTTCCTCTTTAGAAAGTTTTTTTATTTTTTTTGTTTCAGACTTACCAATCCTGATATTAACTGTCGGCCATGGGGCAAAACATTTTTGAAGACTCGTATTTGGCGCCTTTTATAAATTATTTAAAGAAACAAAATAAAAAATAAAAATATTTTTTTTGTACTTTCGAAGGATGAAACAATGTTGTATGAATCTTAAAGATTTGCTTTTTTTTAGCTTTCTAAAGTAGACTAGTACGTTAATTCCCAATAAATGCTGCATAATAGAGAAACGCAAATATGATTTAGATTATTTTTTTTCAAAAATAATTTAACGCATTAATTTCCAATTATGCTGCATCGCAGCTGAAAATTATTTTTACGATTTTTACTATTTTTTCGAAAATAATTCAACACGCTAATTCCCAATAATTCTGTATCATAAAATAACATGAAAATGTATGTTATTATTGTTTCAAAAATAATGTAAACTTTAATTCCCAATAATGCTGAATCCGAGAGTTAAAATAATAAATGAGATTGGCCGAGCTTAAAATAAGGTTAATTTGTCAATTATTTATCGATAAAACAACAATGAAACTTGTGATTCGGAAGAGAGATCCTAAATTGGCCGATTATTCGGATGAAGAGGAGTCAAGAGTGAAGATGCAAATGACGGAATGTATTCGATTGAAAATATAAATGAAGCCGCGCGATTATTAATCCGGGAGGGGGGAGATTCAGTTTTGTTCGTAATATTGGCACATCGATGACAGTACAGAGAAATCTGTATGCTGCAGAGTTTATTCATGCACCGTGTCACAAAATTATACAACTCGTTGAGTGTAACGATTCGTGATTGAATGTTTATTCCCGACGAATATAACTGCGCGAGGCCCTTAATTAGTTGAGTGATATTTTCCGGCGAACATTTATTGCGCCACGGTAACGAATCGTCGGTAAATAAACGACGAATTGATTGTCGAACGACCCCGATACCTCGTTATCGAACAATTTTCCGTGCTACAATCGGACTAATGAGAATGAAACTAATTGGCAATAAAAGAGACTTCGGAGAGTGGGAGAGGGTGAAATGCAAATGAAGATAATACGCGTGATGAAGAGGTCGAAGCAAAAGTAATTTAACGAAAAAACCCTCGAAAGTGATGACGATGATTCGTCGTGGAATCGAATCTTTTCTGGCAAAATCAATGCTGTATCGATTCAATTTTTTACAAAATTAAAATCCTGTTGGCTGACCAAAGCCAGAAAAAATGCCGCCCAACCTGGAGTGGCATCCTTCTATTTTTTTTTTCACTAAAACAAAAAAAGGTGATGACCACTTTCAATTTTTTATTCCTTCTAATTTTTTAAAATTCCGAGGTCCTTAATAAATCCTCAAAAATTTCCAGAGTGGAATTTTGTGAAATAAGCCCAATTGACAATTGTTTTTTTTTCAATCGTAAAAAAAAATAGAAGGAAAAAGAATGCGACTCCGGTTTGGGCAGCATTTTTTCCAGAATTGATCAAAGTATTTTTTGAGTGAAAAAAAAATTAAAAATAGCGAACTTCGATAAAAAGATGATTTTTCTCGAAAAAGTGAAAAATTTCATAGATTTTAATATCTTAAATTTTTTTTGTATTTTTTTTCGGAAAGTAGGGAAATGTGGGGCAAAGTGGACACGAGAAAAATTTCAAATTTGGGAGCAAAGTGAAACTCAAAGCGAGCTGAAACTGAAAATAATGTCAAGGTCATAAAATTATTACTTCGAATTCAGACTATATCTGCACAATTTCGTAACGTTCCATACACTATTGAACAATATATTCAAAATAAAAAGCACGAAACACGGAAATGGCAGAAAAAAAAATCATAAATTTAAAAACAATAATAGGAAATGAATTTCACGACTCAAAAGTCGATGAATATGTGAAAATGATTTGTTCACTGGCAAAGTGAATTCATAGTACATTTTCCACATAGCAAAAATGGGAGCAAAGTGAATCTGAAGATTTACCTTGTTTTTTTTTTTAATTTTATTCGAGGAACGATTCTATTGGGTTTATTTCTCTGTTTATATTGTTAAGTTAATTTTTTATTCGGGCATAGTCGATTACACTGTCTCTTTTTTCGAGAATCACCAAGTATAGATTTTTCTGCATCTGAGAAGGCGTGTCCATTTTGCCCCAAATTTTTTTTTTTTTTAAATCCAAAAAACAAGAATGGGAAATGGATTTCACGACTCAAAAATCGATGAATATATGAAAATACCATGATTTATTCACTAACAAAGTGAATTCGTAGTATATTTTCCACATGGAAAAAATTGGAGCAAAGTGGATCTGAAGAATTACAACGTTTATTTTTAAATTTCATTCAAGGAACGGTTCTATTGGCTTTATTTCCTTCTTTATATTGTTAAGTTAATATTTTATTCGGGCATAGTCGATTAGTGTCTCTATTTTCGAGAATCACCAAGTATAGATTTTTCTGTACCTGAGGAGGCGTGACCATTTTGCCCCCAAATTTTTTTTTTCAAAATCAGGGAAATTAGGTTCGGGAATCAATTTTGGGACATAAAAGTAGTTAAAAGACCGTGTGCTTACCGACGAAAATCGTTAAATTCCTTAAATGTCCACTTTACCCCACATTCCCCTACATTCACAAACGAAAATTTTCAAAAAAAAAAAACGTCGCAATTAGTCAATTTTTAACGAAGTTATAGTCATTTAAAAAAATAACCTTTTTCTTTTCGATTGGATATAAAAATTTGAAAATTTCCTGAAAAATGTTTTTAATTGGGCAAAAACAGAAAACAAAATTTCAGCCAAATCGAAAGGGGGCGGGTTTAAAAGTGGTCGATTTGACATGGAATACCCCAAATATACTGAAAGACGAATTTTGAAAAATTTATTTTCGCTCCATTACAACGATGCAAACTTCATCATAACTTCACTCATCAGCCCTTGTCATTTGAATCCCTCAAGGAAGACACAAAGTTACCTACTGACCAGTATCAGCCTTCAATAACCTTTTTTCCTGTACTTTAAACCTATAAAATGGAGTTGAAACTTTGACATTTGGATGCTACGCGCACCTTCGACGCGCTTTCTGCACTCTCTCTCTCTCTCTCTCTCTCTCTCTCTTCATTCGTGGTCCTTCCTCGTGTTTTACTCCCCGCCCCCCTATCCTGGTTCCAACTTTGTCCCAAGCAAGCTCTAAAAGCTCGCTCGGTCTCGCTCGCTCCCGCGCAATCCGTTCTTCCTTCAACCAACGGAAATGGCCCACTCCCGTCTCGCACTTCCATACGATTCTCCGTCTCTCACCATAAAGCTCCCCCGTTTTCCGCCGCCCCCGCGCGCCCCCACCCCCCGACCCTTCGTGGGCGCTCTCCCCCCACTCCCCCTCCCTCTCTTTGGGGCTTCGGGACATCTCTCGTACGGCGCACGATCGCCCAGTCCGCCGGCGACTCTTCAATGGGAGTGACGCGCTTTTTGGACCGCGCCGGATAATCCAGCTGCTGCTGCTGCTGTTCCCCAGCCCCAGACCCCCTCCCCCGGCGTATCAGACCGCTATCTCGTGCTTTTCATGCGCTCAAGACGAACAAACAGACGGGAGTTTCCATTCGAGTTGGATGTTGTGATGTTTAAGCTCTCGAGGGAACAAAGAGGCGCGAGGCGGCGTTTCATCGAAACAAACACACGAGGAGAATGAAAAACGTGCTTGAGCACCGTTTCTCTTCCTCGGGTCGTTGAGAGAAACGACAAAAAAAAACGCGTTTGTTCATAGACTGAGCATACACACTTTTCTTTATTTTCTCGTGCGTGCGCGTGTGAAGTTTCTCTTCTCGTTTGAAAAACGACGCTCGTAAACAATGATGTATGAAATGGTGATAAATAAATATTGGGAGAGAAAAAATAACAAAATTTATCAATGATGCACGAAAATACGATGATTGTGATTTATGATAATGTGGTGATGAATTTTGGAGTATCTCGACTTTACCGAAGCGATCGATGAATGAGGGTAATGTTTTTTATTTCAATTATCGTTGTGAACAATGGATTGTCAATATCGAGTGAATTTTTATCAATTATTCAATTATTTGAATGATTATTCAATCCTTTGAATTGTCTTGTAATTTAATCAATTATTCAGTGTGAATTCTTTAATTGATTTAATTAATTCATTAATTTTTCTTTAATTGATTCTCCACCAGAGGTGGAAATTCAAGATTCAAGAATGAGACTATTTTTTTTATCTTCTAAAAATGCTGAAAACAATAGATTGTCAATATCGAGTGAATTTTGATTAATTATTTGAATCATTATTCAATTCTTCGAATCATTTCAAAATTTAATCAATTATTCAGTATGTATTCTATTATTGATTTAATTAATTCATTAGTTTTTCTTTAATTAATTCTCCACCAGAGATTGAAATAAAAATTCAAAGAATGAGACTATTTCTTTTTTATCTTCTAAAAATGCTAGAAACATTTATCTTTTGTCTTCTAAAAATACTGAAAACAATGGATTGTCAAAATCGAGTAAACTTTTGATAATTTTTATATTACTTGAATGATTATTCAATTCTTTGAATTATTTAAAATTATGAATTCTTTAATTAATGTAATTAATACGTTGATTTTTCTTTAATTGATTCTGCACCAGAGGTGGAAATTCAAGATTCAAGAATAAGACTATTATGCTTCTTTGTTTTCTAAAAATGCTGGAGGTCGGCGAACGAGAATCATTCAATGCAAAAAATGCGGAAGAATTTACTTTCTGCGGGATTACAATGGCCAACGAGAAGTTTAAGGGCGTAAGGAAAATGCTTTTTGGGAAATTTATCGCGGGAGTTTGGCCTTTTGAGAGTTTGAGGGCCTTTGAGTTACTGCTTGAGACTATACACAACGACCGGCTGTGTCTGCACTGCACGGTCGTTTTTCCCTTTTTTTTCGCCGACGCGACTCGTGCCTCTCGAGGAGTCGAGGAGAAAAATGGCTCGTCTATATATATATATACATATATTAGGGCGATTTTTTTTTCGACTTTTTTTTCTTCCACTCCCCACCCGAAATTTTGTTGTATATGTCTGAAAGAGAATTCCCTGAAAGTTACAGCCCTTAATATTAATATTAAGTACTTTCCCTTCGCGCGATAAGTTTTTCCATTTGAAATACACGTAAATGAAAAACTTTTTTCGTCAACATGTTACCACTCCGCGGTTTTTTATGCTGTCACATTGATTTTGGCCGCAATTTACGTAGAATCGAACGATCTTTAAAAGTGTCTTAAGCAGCGTAAGTGTAACTTACACTGGTGAGATGGTACGGGTCCCTAAAGTTGATTTGTACCCAAAATTCTCGATTTTTTGCTGTTATCTCCGAAATGATTAACTTAACCGAAAAATCGTAACATGAAACTTTGTTGGAAATTTACATTCCTCCAAAACAGGTCCTTTAGATCTAACTGCCCAAATTAATATCTCAAGAAATATTGATTTTAGCGATTAGGTCTAGAAAACCTTTTTTGTAGGAAATTAAATTTCCAGAAAAATTTTTCTTTACATTTTTTCGGTAAAGTTAATGATTTCGGAGATAACAGCGAAAAAACGAGAATTCTGGGTAAAAATCAACTTTAGTGGCCTCGTACAATCTCACCAGTGTAAGTTATACTTACGCTGTTGAGGACACTTTTAAAGATCTTTAATTCTGCGTGAATTGCGATCAAAATCAATGCGATAGTATAAAAAACCGCGGAGTGGTAACACTTTGAAGAAAAAAGCTTTTGATTTACGTGTATTTTAGATGAAAAAACTTATCACGCGAAGGGGAAGTACTTAATATTAATATTAAGGGCTGTAACTTTCAGGAAATTTTCTTTCAGATATATGCCACAAAATTTCGGGTGGGGAGTGAAAGAAAAGAAATCGTCGAGAAAAAATCACCCTAATATATACGTATGTATACTTAACTTGACTAACCTAACTCTCGTGTACATTTCGTCAGAACTGTCTGCCCTCACCCTCTCGCGAATTCACGAGGAAAGTAGGAGGGAAAAAAAAGCACACGAGCTCGGGCTGTGTGTGAACTTTCCAACTTGACTTTGTGTACTTAAGCCTGCCGCGTGCCCTTTGAAATTCAAACTCTTCCCGCGGTTTGCATAACCCTTTTACTCGGGCATCCTCTGACTCGTGTCCTTTTGCGAATTTTAAACGAATAATTGTACATCCTCGAAAAAGGACACTCCTTTGTCCTCGAAGCTCGGACAAACAACCGTGAGATTCATATTTTTTTTTTTTTAGATTCACACACACTTTTACATCTTTCGAGAGATTCGAAGGATAATTGCGGAAAAATGGTACAACGATTTTATGCCAAAATTTCAAATATTCTTTTTGTTGGACAAAATTATCCTGGATAATATATTGTGACGAAGTATGTGTAATTTTGAAATTTATGGTTTCAACTTTAAAAAAAATTTTTTTTTAGTTATCAAATTCACGATTCAATTATTTTTATTGAATTTGCAATATAATTTCTAAAGATGAAAATATACAGAAAGATTTTTCGTTTATTTATATTTAATCTTGTTATTGAATGTTTATATTTTCGTTTTAGCGACCCATGGATAATTGAAAATTTGTCTCATCTCTTAGGGTCGTTCTTTCGTACATAGGAAAGACAGGTCATTGATTCCAAAACTGATTTTTTTTGTATCGATTTTTAATCTTGAATTAAAGGATCTTTTTTCTTTCAGTAACCCACTATTAATTTAAAGAAAAACAAATTAGGTCATTAATTTAAAAACTCATTTTTCGTTTATTTATTTTTACTCTTGGGTTAAAGTTTCTTTCTTATTCTAGTGACCCACGAATAATTAAAAAAATTTCTCACCCCTTAACTTTTCTCACAGAAGAACGAGTTCGATGGTTCATTTAAAAACTCATGATTGGGATAAATATCGACCCGGGAAAAACTATGAAAAAATCATCACACCAACAAAAGTCGTTATTGATTCAAAAACTTAAACATAATTCGCTTGAACTCTAAAAAAAAACACGACAAAAAAAGCAATCCTCGACTATTTTTCCAAATATATCGACCAACTCCAAGAAATGCTCCCAAAAATGAATCCAAACGAAAAGCATTAAGGGGGGAAACCCATATAAATGGTCGAAGATGACGAGGAATTTCGGGATTTTTTTTCAACGCAACTACTGGACCGATCGTTTTCAACTTTGGAGGCTATTTTATTGTACATTCGAAGACTTGAAAAATATTTTTTTAAGGTACCAGAGACTTCGATTAACTTTTAAACGCGATTTACTCGAAACTACATTTTTGCAATTTGCGGCAGGGATAAAAAATAAACTATTCATCCGATTCATTTCAACCAAATATTTTTAGACACATCATTGCAAACCCTCATCGATAAACGTCTATTTTCAACAAAAAAAATAATTTGACAATCATTTTTTGCATAAAAATGTTCGGTGAAAATTCGACCTTTTTTCTCTGAGTGCCGTCATTATTACAATATTCAACTTTTGAAACTTTTTCTTGTTTTATCAACAGCGTACTTTCATATAGAATGTAATGGTTTCTGATTTTTTTGTTTCCAATGAAAAACAAAAAAAATACAGCTGCCAAAATTCGACATCGCGGGAAAAATTCGTTCAGCATTGATTGGTTGCAGGCTGCTGATGAATACTTATTTTCGATCAAAAAAAATATTTTTCAAGTCTTCGAATCTACAATAAAATAGCCTCCAAAGTTGAAAACGATTGGTTCGGTAGTTGCGTTGAAAAAAAATCCCGAAATTCCTCGTCATCTTCGACCATTTATATGGGTTTCCCCCCTTAAAGTCGTGATTCCGCGAGATCTTTTTCACATCCAAATTCAGTGCGTTAAAAAATCAATCGACCGCGAAGTGAATTTTTCAATCCGTTCTCTCGGCATAAATTACCGTGGAAAAGTAATTTCAGATTTCATTTCAACCATGAGGAAAATAATTATAATGAAATTGAACTCTATCGCACAATATTGATGCGGGACGATGAAATTCAATCAGCCGTGCGCTTTTAGCGCCCCCAACGACTCTCCTTAAGCGCATGAGAATCATCCCAAGTGTAAAATAAACTATCGTTTAACACAGGTATAATAATAATAATTATGACGATAATAATCTATCGTTATTCGCGCTCTAGCTCCTCACTGAGGAAACTCTCTCGCGAGTTATCTCGATGGAATTAGTAAGAGCCATTAAGTTCGCGTTCGGTCGCTCGTTTTCTCCCACCTGCTATTCCTATAAATCTGTAGCCTCAAATGTATCGTCGTCGTCGTCGTCGTCGTCGTCGTCGTCGTCGTCGTCGTCGTCGTCGTCGTCGTCGTCGTCGTCGTCGTCGTCGTCGTCGTCTTCGTCGTTCCCTCAACGATTCCCTATACTTTGTTTCGACCCGGACTCTCCAGCGCGCTTTTCTCGTTTCCCAAGACGAGGGGTGACGCTCGTAACGACATCTTAATGAAGTCGTAATGCTTTAAAACACGCTTTATATCTCAGAGAGTATTCCTCCCGTGATATTTCGTAAAATATTTATGAGTAGACTGATTCAAAAAAAGCGACTAATTTTTGTTTTTCGAAATAACATATTAAATACTTTCGGGGAGGTGAAAAAAGATGCCTTTTAAAAGCAGAAATATAAATATTTAGACACGTCTCATCGCAAATTTCTATTTCCCATTTAAATAACACAGGAAAACAAAATTTCAAACTTTGAAATTTTATATCTCGGCTTCAAGCCAATGTACCAAAATGAACGATACACATTCTTGTAGAGAATTGATCGCTCAACAAAAAAGATTTTTTAGGATTTTTCTATAAACTCACTTCTTCAAAAGTTATTCAAGGTTAGAGCTAAATTTAGAGTAAATATTTTACTTGTTTTTTTTTTAGTTTCCGGCAAAACATTGAAACTTATTACTAAATATCGAAAAATCTTTCCTTTAACAAAAGTTTAAATTGCATTATGAACGTTCAAAGTTTGTACTTTTTTTTCCTGTGTTATTCAAATGGGAAATGAGACATATTTCAATATTTATATTAAGAGCTCTGCTTTCAACAAGCATCTTTTTGCACCTCTCCTAAAGTATTTAATGTGTTATTTCGAAAAACAAAAAATATTCGTTTTTTTAAATCAATTTACTCCTCGTCAATTGTTTATTAAAATATGATCAAATCTTGGCAATAAAAAAATGTCCAGCGCCGAAATATCGAAAAAATAAATTTCTTCAACTGAACGTTTCATAACCTAAAATTTTGAGCGATAATTTTGTAACAAATATTGTCATACTGTGCAGGAAGATTTTGTCCGACATTTTTGAATTAAAAAAATAGCCAAAAAATATGACTCAAACTGGAAATATTGTTTTCTATAAGATTGTCAATGTCATTCAATCCGCACATCTTGAGGGATTTTTTCAGTATTTGGAGGGAACGTAGAGAGTATTTTCAGGTATAGCTGATTAAATTTTTCGACCCTGTGGTTTTTCCTCATTTCAAGAGACTGAATATACAAGGCTAAACAATATAGGACGATAAATTTGACTTGATTACAAAGCTTTTCCTATGAGAAAGCAAAAATTAAAAGAATAGATTCCTGATTTTGAAGTTTGCATCGTTTCAAAGGAAATGGCTTTTTTCCTTCAATTCATTTTTCCTAAAATTTTTCAAAGTGAAGAATCCTTAAATAAATATATTTTGCAGTATTTATTAGAGACTTGGAATGCTAAATACACAAGCAAAGTGTAAATTTAACTCAAAACGAATTTTAGAGATTTATCTTAGTTGCTTTGGAAATAAAGCTTCATCATTTTCGTTTATGAATGATCGAGAATGATCTCAGTTTTGAATAGCAAACTTCGTGACAACAATCATCAAGATTGATTGATATCTTTACCAATCCAAAATATCAAAAATTTCCCAGTTGCTATGCACGAATAAAAAAAATTCTATTTGAACAAAATCGGATTTTTTTAAATTAAGGATGTTGAGTCCCTATGAAACCTTTTAACGTTAATTGTTCAAGAAATAGCTTCTTAATCGTCGTGAAATTTTTACACGACCTCTTGAATACTTTATGTAAAAACATATTAAATTTTCAGAATTCTATCATCATTACTTCAACCTCCTTAAGGGTTAAAATCATAAATGATGAGAAAATTCTGAAAATTTGGTATGTTTTTGTATGAAGTATTTAAGAGGTCGTGTAAAAATTTCACGACGATTAGGAAGCTCGTTATTAAAATATTAACAGTTTGTTAAGAAATTTTTTTTAAACAAATAAAAAAAATATTTATCAATAAATTTCGTTTTGTTTCCGTTGCTTTTAATATAGTGTAGATATTAAAAAATTGAGGGGTCAAAAAAAAAACTTATCGCAAAGTTATATCAGTTTCCATAAGACTGCATTTAATTTAATTTAATTTGTTAATGTTAATTGTTCGATAACGAGCTTCCGAATCGTCGTGAAATTTTTACACGATCTCTTAAATACTTCATCCAAAAACATACCAAATTTTCAAAATTTGCTCATCATTTGAGACTCAACATCCTTAACTAACTGTTGGAGTCGAATCAACTTTCATTCAATTTTTGGTCAGAGACCGGAAACTGGAAATACAATTTATTAAATTTTCGGTGAATCCACGCCAGATCGTTGAATTTTTTAAATGAAATTTTGTATTTATTCAGAAATGCAATTATCTCAAGCCAAGCCAAGTAAAAAATATATAAAAAAATTTATTGAATTTTTGTAAAATTTCAAAGAAAGGCTGCAACTCTTGTATTTCAAATTTTTTCCGGTACATTTACATTCGAAAATCTTTCTTTTTATAGTTGGAAATTAAATTTCTGAATTTTCATAAAGTCACACGAATAAAGTTGGGCTCGACGTTCGCCTTTTCTCGCTCGTCTCTGCAGAGCCGAAGCATTTTCCAGCTGCGTTAGTTTTTTCCCAGCCCTTCGTTCTATTAGTCTGGGATTTTAATTAACGACGAATTACAAGCTTTGCACTTCGTTTATTAGCGGGGAAAACTCTCCGGTGGTCCGAGTCAATTGAGTGCATGACGCCAGTGAATTTTGCAACCCCTTTCCCCTCTCTCTCACTCTCTCTCTCTCTCTCTCCTTCTCATTTCCTTTCGCACCGGATTTTCCACTTTCTCTATACATACCCTTCGTTAACCGAAAATTCTCTTTCCTCCACTTCAACCCCGAACGATACTTTGCCGCACCTTTTGCAATGGTCCCTCGCAATACATAAACTACCCCCCCCCCCCCTCTTCGCCTCACTATTGGCAATAGGGTGAACTCGTTCTAATGGATCCTCCAATAAACTCAACTTTATTATCGCTCCAGCGAAAATAAAAATATTCTGATATATCGTGATAAAAAAAAACGTGCAAATTCGAAATTTGTACATTAATTTTATATTACTTTTACACATTTGCAAATTATTTTCTGTGAGGATTTTCTAATTTTGACATCCTCGTAAAGAGAGTTGTGAATGCGTGAAAATAATGAGAAAGTACAAAGTGCAATTTGTATAAATTGATGATGATGAAGTTTGCATTTATTTAATGTAACGATAATAGTTTTTTTTTAACAAAATTAATTCTTCCTGAAAAATTCTTGATGGGTGAAAAATCGTTGAAATGTATTTTTAGGCCTGTATTGAGAACTTTAAATTTTTAACTCACAAGCAAAACGTAATTCTCACTAAAAAAGAATTGAAAACAATTATTTTTATTGCATTGCATCGATGCAAACTTTAACATCATATAAATTGACGAAAGCTGGAAGAATTTTTTTTTTAATTCTAATCTCTTGAGAACATTGAGGGACTACATGGGTTTCAAAGTTAAAAAAACTTATTTTTTATATTTCTTTATAAAACGAATTTAATTAATTTAATTTAATAAAAAATTTTGAGCATACAAAGGAGCAAACATTTAAACAATATTTTACAACATTTTCATTGAAAAATTCGAAAAATTCACTAAGTAGGACCTGATTTCTAGCTCTAGATCGTGATTGAACAAAGGATTGGATAAAAAACTAAATTTTGAATTTCTGGCCAAGTTGTATGCAAAACAGTACAATTACATAACGTACAAATTACATTACGTACAGCCTTGTAAAATTAGTTGTAATCGAAAAAAGAAAATCTTTGTTCAATCACTAGTCAATCCAAAATTTTAATAAGATCGGAAATTTGGAAATTCTAAAAACGCTTTCTAGAAAGCGTTTTTAGTCTCTATCTATCCTAGAATTTCACTCCGATTAATATTAAATTTTAGGAAAATATTCTAGACATATGTACCGATGGATAAAAATTTAAAAAAAAATTGATTTTTGGAATTTGCCAAATTCAAGTAACTCCTTAATTCATTCACGCTTTCTAGGAAGCGTTTTCAGAATTTCCAAAGTCTCTCTCTATCCTAGAATTTTACTCCGATTAATATTAAATTTTAGGAAAATACTTCTAGAGATATGTACCGATAGTTAAAAAATTAAAAAAAAATTGATTTTTGGAAATTGCCAAATTCAAGTAACTCCTTAATTCATTTTCGTGCAATTTAATACCAAATCCATGCTGCAAACTATTTATAAAAAATTATTAACTTCTTAGGTGGAAGATTTTAATTCTTCGAGGAAATCACTCACAATCTTATGTATTATGAATATATAATGCCGCAAAAATCTTTAAAAAAAATCGTATCATAAAATCATGGCGTTCTCCATAAAAAAGCAAAAAAAAAAACATACGGAAACCAAATCAAATCAATTTTTGCAGATTCTCGAGTCCTCCGGAGACGCTTCACTCCTTTTCAAGCTCCAACTCTTCTTTCGGATCCAGCGAGTGAAATTTCATCGTGGATTTTCCGGATAAACGAAGATTCGAGAAAAATATTGCAGCTCGAACATATTACGCGTAAAACGCGAGTCGAGGAATAGAAAAGCTTATCGCGGTCTCCTCGAGCGGAAAATCGAACGATTCAGTACGTCGATGATCGTCCATGATTTCCAAAGTTTCATTCGGTAATGCAGCTCCGGAGTAAACGGTAAAGTTTCAAGTGCAACGAGATCTGTGAGTAAAGTGAGATTGGAAGAAAAGAGAAAAAATGGCTGGAATCAACTATGTTGAAACAGTAAGTTACTCGCAGTCCAGTCAATGAACGCCAAAGGCTCGAAACTTTTGCACGTGAAGAAGGGAGAAAGTTAAACACAGGGAAAGAGGAAAACGGATGAAAAAGGGCTCGATATCGACGAACTCGAGTGCGATGAATATTTTTCACCGGACTTTTGTGTAAACCCAGTGCATCGAACCCTCGAAAAGTTTTTCCATTTTCACCGAGTGGCGAGCCCTGTTTGAGCCTTTTGGTTTCAGCGGAGCTTTGGCCCAGCGTTGACCTCGGTGAAGAGGTATTTTCGCCTTTTACAGAAGCAAAGAATCAATAAAACCATCGCGTTTGTATCGGGAAAGTCGGGGATTGAGCCCAAAGATTCGGCAGCGATGAGAAAGGGCGCGTTTGGCCTAAATCGTCCATAAAACTGCGGCTTCGATTCACTCTGGGAATTCCCTGTTTTCAGGAACGATATCGACGCTTGTTGATCGAATAAACAACGGAAATAAACAACGGAAATACTTCCGCCAAAGTCGTGATATCGATCGCGAGGTGCGGTTCAAAATGCGCGAATCATGATCCGCAAACGAATCGTCGATTAACGATGAAACGTGTGTGACGATTTCACGATGGAATGGACGAGTGCGCGAGTTTTCCTTATCACGGAAATATCGTCTATCGGAATGAAAAGTTCAAACATCGTGTAAACGCAAAGTGTTCAGTGAGGGTGTGAAAGGTTGCGTTGAGAAGTACGATTGGATGTTCGATTCAAGAGGAATTGCAGAAGGAAGTCAAAAGTCTGAGTCGTTCTAATAATCGCTATTCGCACATCAATTCCAGATTTTCGAATCGGGTGAGTTATTTGAGTTATTGATTATAGAAGACTGAATTAGAGATGTTCGATTATTTGGAAAGAATCGATTCTTATCGATTTTTAAAAATTTTAAAAAAAATTAATTGCTAATTAAAGCTTACATAAGTGTTTATCAAGTTTTTGCTATGGGAAATGATTAAATTGGATGAATTTATTTTTAATACAAAATGATGAATACAAAATAACGAATATAGAGCAGTTTTCATTCTGGCTAAACATAGTTTGATCCTTCAACACATTTGCAGTTTTTAATATATTCTTTAAAATATTATGAATATATTTAACAAATCAAGCTTTTTTCTATTACATAAGTTTCTATTGTTTTAAGATACTTTGTATATTTTGGCTTTCAATCTTTTTTTGGTTGGATCATGTTTTCAATATTTCAAGTTTTTATTTTTTTTACTCTTTTTCTGACGTTCTCTCATTTTCACATACTTTTTTTTCTTTTAACCTTGACGTTGATGTTTCATAGACTTTTGTCAATCTTTATTTAATTGCCAATCTTTAATAGATAATGAATTTAATTTAAAAAAATGAATTTTCAATGTTCAAAGTCAAAAATCGATTCACCTAAAGATCGAAAAGGAAAGAATCGATTCAAAAGATCGATTTTTTTAAACAAAAGAATCGATCTTTCGAAGAATCGAATCGGAATCGAACATCCCTACTGTGAATATCTTGAAACCTGCCTGAACCATCGTGATTATTTCATAATTCTGATGATATCAATTTACAAAAATGCTTCAAAGTTAGCGGAATTTATTTGACTTGAAATACGGTTTATTTTTTGACGACAAATTAGATGACGTTTCCGGAAGTGGATTATTGACAAGAAAAAAATAGTGCTGGAGAATCGTAAAAAATTTGTTATAAAATTGTATTCGGTAAAAATGAGATTCCATGGGGTAAAAACTACCCCTATACTTAATAGAGGACAATCATTAATTATAGGAAACTGTAAATATCTTTAAACATGCATAAATAATTCTGATGAAGACAATCTACAAAAATGCTCTCGAAAATGCTTCAAAATCAGCGAAATTTATGTGACTTAAATGTGGTAACTTTAAATGAATAATTTAATTAATGAATAAAATAAATAAATAAAATAAACATTATCATGATAGAGGGTCGTAGAAAATTGTTGATAAAATTTTGCACATCTTAGAGCAGGATTTTTTTTTGTAAAAATGAGATTCTACGGGGTAAAAACCACCCCTACAGCAAAACTAATATTTTTTTAAGAAAATTTCCACGGTTAAAAATCGACACGCATTTTATTTTTGAAAAAAATGTGAAAGCTAGAAACCTTGTAGAATTTCAGGACTGAAATTATCAACATTGCTGATTATAACTAATCTCAATAAAATCTGAGAATGGTAGAAAAATGGAAATCTTGTTCCCAAAATTCAAGTTAAAAAAAATGATGGAACTCCGATACGGGGAATCATTGAAATTTAAAAAAAAATCAAATTATCTCTTGCGTCCTTGAGGCTTTTTCATTATAATCTTATTAAGGGCTGACACCATTCTCAATTGATAAATTTCACGAATATTATTGTTCCATGACATTTTTTTCATCCAAAAAAATTTATAAAAACACGTTTGTAGGGCTCTTACAGTTACTCCTTGACCTAACTTCCGGTGCAGGAAACTGAAAATTGAAAGAAAAGCTCTTTTTTATAATTTTTTACGATAGAAGTAAATGTAATAAAATATTATTGTTCTATTACATTTTCTTCCACCCAAACAAATTTATTAAAAAACTTTTTTAACACTCTTACCCCTTAATCCAACTTCCGGTGCAGGAAACTGAAAATTGAAAGAAGAGCCTTTTTCTATAATTTTTTTAAATGAAAGTATTTTGATAGAAAGGTTTTAATCGAATGTAATAAAATGTTATTGTTCTATTACATTTTCTGCCACCAAAAAAAATGTTAAAAAAACGTTTTGACGGTCCTTATAGTTACCCTTTAACCTAACTTCCGGTGCAGGAAACTGAAAATTAAAAGAAGAGTCTTTCTATAATTATTTTTGATGTAAGTAAAGGTAACAAAACAATAATATTCAAAAAGAGCCATTAATTAATCAATGCCATTATTCATGGAGATACCTGAAGCCCTTTTGAAGAAAATACCGGAGAAAACTTAAATTTCCATTCAATTTTGAGAAAAAAGAGGTAGAAAGAATCTCGTCGTGATGTCCATCAGTTTTGACGTGATATACGACGATGGCAAGGACTTGAATTGATCAGTATTACAATGCGCGTCGACAACGTTCGCTAATTCGATATTACGTTGATGGGTTAACGCGGTCTCCTCGGATACAACGAAATGCGGCGAGCTTACCGCGTGTATGTGACGTTGCTCGGGGCATGATGAGCCGAAATGGGCGGTGAAGGCGAGACATGCGAGGCTGGAGGGTGCAATATGGGGAGGTGGACGTCGGAATAGAGACCAAGAGAATGGTAGTAATAGACGAGATTCGCAGCCCGGACATCGGGACGACTATTCCAGCGTGATCAATGTCCGGGTGTATAAGCGCGCACGGGTTGATACGATAATCCAATAATCAGCGGTTTCAGCCGTTGATGAGGCCAGGACTGACGCTCTCATCGAAAGAGAGAGAGAGAGAGATAGAAGGAGAGAGCAAGAAGGAGGATTGTCCCTGCTGGAGAGCGTTATAGACGAAATGAGAATGAGAGAGAGAGGCGAGCGAGATTCATCCTTCGCCTGTCTCTGCGCGTTCGAAATTCACCCGCAGAATCGCAATTACTCCACGCATACGGTTTACGCGTCGGATATATATATATATGGGTCATTCCATGTCAAATCGACCAAGAGTTGGAATCGACCCCTTTCAATTTCGATGAAATTTGGTCAGAGGATTTCGTTTTTAATAAAACGAAGTTCTACCAAACGGAAAAAATGTTTAAAATTTTTTTCGAAATTTCACAATTTTTTGAATTTAATTTTTGATTACATTTTTTTCATATGATACCTTGTACCGATCTTAAAAGATCCTGAAATTTTCAGGATAGTGTTTTTTTGGTTCAAAAATATAAATTTTTGAATTTTGGTAAAAAAAAATTTGTTGTTGTTTACCTCTCAGTTAAGTAAAGTTGAGCAATCATGTAGTTTTGTAATTTTGAGCAATGAAAAAAAAATAAAAGTTACAGTATTTTGGTTAACAAATTTTTTTTTATCAAAATCCAAAAATGTATATTTTTGAAACAAAAAAACACCATCCTGAAAATTTCAGGATCTTTCAAGTTCAGTACAAGATATTATATAAAAAAATGGGACCAAAAATTGTATGTTGATCCTGGATTTAGACGATTTTTAAAACTTCAAAAATTCATATTTTTGAAAAACAAAAAACACTTTTGTGAAAATTTCAGGATCTCTTAAAATCAGTACAAGGTATGATATAAAAAAAAATGAACCAAAAATTTAATGTTGAAAGTGGGTTTTCACAATTTATAAAAATTCAAAAATTGTCCGAATTCATCATTTTTTGAAAAAAAAATTTCGGAATATTTTTTTTTCGTAGCCAAAACTATACTCTTCAAGACGAATGCAGAACAATGTTTTCGTAACTATTATAGTTTTATATTTAAAAAATAAACTTTGAAAATTTAAAAAATTGTGAAATTTTGAATCTTGCATGACTTTCGAAAACAAATGTTTACATTTTTTTTCTTTCGTAGAACTTTGTTTTATTAAAAATGAAAACTTCTGAACAAATTTTATCGAAATTGAAAGGGGTCGAATCCAACTCTTGGTCGATTTGACATGGAATGACTCATATATATTTGTATTAGGTATCCTACATATGCACATGTACAGCAATTAGGAAGGACGGAATCGGGCCTTCGAATGGTTTAAGGGGAAAGCATCCAGCTAACTCTGACCGCATCTCCGATGTAGACAGATTGCTTCTACGATCCAATGGAATTTCAGACATGACACAGATTATAATGTCAATCTCTGTTTCTCTTTGATTTCCTATCGATTCTCTTGAAGCAAAAAATTCAAATGAGGTAGTATAATTCCTTGAGGGGGAAAATGGAAGCTTTCTGCGATTTTTTTTTTATCATCAAACAATGAATCAAAACAAAGTTTTCAGATTTTATTAAAAGTATTGAGGTGTGCAAAAATATTTTTATTTTTATTTAAGGTACGAAATGGCGTCGTTGCAGTTGGTAACTTGAACACATGTTTTTTCTGAGAAGAAAAATGACGTAGACGGTGAAAATTTTCATCTAGAAGAAAAAAACAAATTTTTTCTGAATCTACTCAAGTTTTTCTAAGGAAGCAAGATTTTTTTTTTCAAGTTGACATATTGGCATCAATTTTGATTTTTATCTTCTTCTTTTGGTAAAAAATCGATTTTAAATTATTTATTGCAACTGTAATTGTTTATCAATCCTAAAATTTGGATTTACTTCGATGGATAATTTATCAGAAGCTACAATTAAAATTTCGAACGAATCGGATGAAAATTGATCGAACTTTACGCAAATTTCAAAAACTCAGTTTTGAGAAAAATGTGTTTAACGTTTCAAATTGTATTTATTAACGCAATATAAAGTATGAAAATTGTTTGTAATTTTGTCCCTTCTGGAATAGCTTCGAAAATCATTTTTGAATACTTTATACATCATTTAAGCCACTAAAAAAAAATGAAAAATCAAATTCCTGGGTTGTATAACCTCTTAAACATTTATATAAATATTTTTTTATTTATTTTCACGACTGGATATAATTTTTTATCATAGAAATTGAAACTCACTTTTCTCCTAATTCAATTGAATCACGAAAAAATAGTCTATTGCCCAAAACAGCAAAAAAATTGAAAAAATAATTCCTGATGTTTTAAAAATGTTTTAAATGTTTTAAATTCCGTTTTTAAATTCAATTAAAATTTGAATGGATCTTTCTACATAGCCAACATACTCTGAGAGACCGTGTAGGGGAGCGTGGGGCTAGTTGTAACAGGGGTAAGTTGTAACACTCAATTTTGACCGGGAATTTAAAACATTTTGATTTAATTTTTTTGCTGAATGTGCTTTTTGTAATACGCAGCATAACGTAAACACCGCTAATACCCCGCGAGACATCAAAATAAGAGGATATGCACACGAGTTCTATTTCGGCCAGGTTTCGCAAAAAAAAATACTTACGAAAATTTTGATTTTTACTATTAAAATTAAATTTATTGTTCATTGTTCTTTCCTTGTTACATCGTAAATTTAACTGGCTTTCATTTGCTTTTTTTAAAATTATTCTAAAGTTTGTAGTTTCTGAGATATTTCATTAAGTAGACATAATGAGCCCATGGGGCAAGTTGTAATATGTTACCACTTGCCCCATGCGCGTGTATTTTTTTTCTGCTCTCTACATCATATTATTACAACTTGTAGTATAGTGATTACATAGTAATACAAATTATTTGCGGCTTTTTGTGCATTCTTTTACTCTCCTTTACTCTAATATTGCCCAGAAAAATATGCTAAGTCATTGTATTGTATTTTTTTTAGCACGAGAGACTACCAAACATTATAACCATTACAAGAATGAACCACGATGAAGTATACAAGACTGTGAGCCAATAAAAACGTGTTCTTTCTCATAAATGTTGCCAGTCTTTTCATTGTTACAACTTGCCCCGAGCCTGTTACAACTAGCCCCAGACATGGGGCAACTTGTAACAGCTCCCATTTTTTCAAAGAACGTCTGATGTAAAATATGGGTAAAGATCAAAAATTATATTTCAATTGGAATTAGTGCTCAGATATATACTTTACAAACTCTCTTACTCACAATCTTAAAAGCATACATATTTTTGGTATTACAGACCTTTCTCCAAAAACTGTTACAACTAGCCCCACGCACCCCTATTCAACCGAGGATTAAAAATTTTGCGTTAAAGGAAAAAAATGATTATGGAACGACCACTCGCGGAATTATGGTTCCTCAACTCATCATTATAGTCCATAACCCCTTAATCCGATTATAGCTCGAGTAATGTACGATTGGTGAGCAAATAGCAAAGAGCCTCGGAGAGCTTTTATAACTCTCATAACTGGTCCGGCACCAAGAATCCTCCTCGTTCAACCTCGGTCCGCGCCATTCTGACCACGTTAGCGGAGCGTTACTCGTGCATTACTCGTTAATAAAGCGTCCCTCTCCTCTCCCCCCCCCCCCCTAACATCGAGAAGAGGAGGGAGGATTAAACTTTTCTCCGCGGTGAAAATTTACCTCTTTTTGCGCTAGAGTCTTTGGTATAAAAATTTTAATCACCGCGTAATTATTAAACGACGTTATAAAACAGGGAAGCTTATAAGTGCCCGGGACTCGTGAATCGAAAAAGCGGCGGTACCGGAACCCCAACGAAGAGCATAACGACCGTGGAGATTTTTTCTTCGACTTTTCATGATGGAAAGAGAATTGAACGAGGTTTTAAATGTACTCGTTAAAATTTCCGTTTATCCATTGACGACAAAAGTGCATTGGAAAAGAATTTTGATGATGACTCAAGGTTATTGCAGTTTATTGCAGTTTGCTCAAGATTGCTCAAGATTCTTCGAGGTTTTTTTCTGACGCAGGATCAAAGGGAGACCAATCAACCGGGTCACATCAGTCTGATGTCCGTGTAAACAACGAGCTAGTTTGTGAAACCAGCCCCTCGATCAATCTTCCCTGCCGAGAACACGACAACCAGACAGATCCAGACAGATCCGGGAGTCCGGTCTAAATTGAACGAGGTCGCAGTGCGCGATCGAGAAATCCCGCGGTTTGCTAGGTATAGCGATATCCTATGGTGAAATATACGTCTATTCGTGCAAGTTCAATTTCAGTACAGACCTAGGCAGATAGAGAAGAGAGAGAGAGAGAGAGAGAGAGAGAGAGAGAGAGAGAGAGAGAGAGAGAGAGAGAGAGAGAGAGAGAGAAGGGGAGAGCAATAGAGAGAGAATCTAGGATAGACGCAAAGACCAGGCTCTCGATGCGCCTGAGGCCATTGGCTTGCCACAACGAGACAGTATTAGATTGAGATCTGGAGGATCTGGATAGTGAGATTTGGAATATACGTATGTGGAATACGCCAAAGTGAGAAGAGCAACATCCACGGACGATCGCACACATTGATATGGCCGGATCTTGTCGAGAAGCCTCAAATTAGGAAGGAGCAGGCACCTCCGGGGCCACTGAATAGTCCGAGGGGCTTTAGCCTTGGCCAGGACGTGGCTAGCAGAACCTACGCTCCAGGAACTTCACCCTGTATCTGGCATTACAATGGACACGTACGGAAGACGCCTTCCACCGAGAATTTCCGTCTGCCAGGACCTTCCTCCTGTGACTGGTTACCTGCGCTCCGTTATGGGTCCTGTTCCTTGGAACACTTGGCACCTTATCGGCCGACTTGGAATCCCTCCGCACATTGGGACGTCGCTTCCTCGTGTTGAAACGGCCCTCTAACTCTCAGGCATTCGCCTCGTACGTCAGCGGAACGACACTACCAAGACGTGTATTGCAATCTTACGTTATAACGACAAAGCACATGTCCAGGGAGTATTCAGTGGAAAACTGTGTCCGGGATTTTTCCAATGCACTACCGGCGAAAATTTTCCGGACAAAACTTCAAAAAAGGTCTGGAACTTTTTTTTTTAAATGCTATTTCGCCGGAATTCGACGTAGACTGATTTAACAAGCGGCATTTTAAGGGGGAAGAATTCAGCTTCATTTTCTGATTTTTTAAATGATTTTTACACATTGTTTAAACGCGAATTTGGACTCTATTTTGAAAACAGCTGTTTTTCACCTTTTCCCCCCTTTCTTCAGGTGCACCCATCTTCTCGAGGAAATTTTTTAAATACATTTTCACGATTGAATTCATAAAAGGAAAAGTTTGAGCTTCAATTTCCTTTTTTTTTTAACTTTGAGCAATTTTTTTCCCTAAGTTATTCTGTTTTTTGTGAAAAAAGAGGAAATTTGAAGAACCCCGTATAACACGAAAACAAAGAGGATTCATGAAAAACTTCAAAATAGCAAACAGTTGCGTCTCTTTTTTTTTGAATTCAGAGGATTTTTTCAGATTTTTTTTTTCACTTTTGTTTTCTCATGTTGGGGCTGGACAAAAATTAGGGAAAAAAATTTGTAAAAAAATTCCAATGTGTTAAAAATGGTAAAATAAAGTACTTTCCATTCTTGAAATTTCATCAATAATATCAAGTTTTCGAGTTATGGTAATCGAATGATCCGAGCTCCGACCCAGAAAATGAGAAAAAAAAAATTGGGAAAAAATCAGAAAAAATTCCTCTGCACTTGACAAAAACAGACGCAACTTTTTGCTTTTCTGAAGTTTTTCATGAATCCTCTTTTTTTCCATGTTATACGGGATTTTTCAAATTTCCTCCTTTTTCACAAAAAACAGAATAACTTTGGAAACAAAATCGCCCAAATTTAAAAAAAAAGGAAATTAGAACTTAAAGTTTCCTCTTTATGAATCCAATTGTGAAAAAATATTTAAAAAAAATCCTCTAAAAGGCGAAAAGCAGCTGTTTTCAAAATAGAGTACAAATCTAAAAACAAATTGTAAAAATAATTTAAAAAGTCAAGAAATGAAGCCGAATTCTTCCCCTTTAAAATGCTTTAAAATGGTTAAATCAGTCTACGTTGACTTCCGGCGAAATGGCATAAAAAAATGTTCCAGACCTTTTTCGAAGTTTGTCAAAAGGGGAAAAACAAAAGGGTTTCAATGTTTCCCAGATTTTTTGGGTCTTATTTTTTACCAGCAAAACTTTAAAATTTATGGAATTTCGGAAAATAATTTAGTAACAATGACATATTTTATTTTTTATTAAAATAGAAATTGAAAATTGCCTTCAATATTAATATCTCAGTTGATGTAGTATTTTTGTAATTTTTTGTATTATTAGCAAGAGCTTAGTGGAAAGCTTGGAAAAACTGTGAAAATTTGAGAATTCAAGAGCTAACGCAACTCTAGCGGTCAAAAGAAGGCCTAACTTTGACAAATTATTTTGGGAGTTTGGAAAAAGGAATACGACTTCTTTTCAGAGAGTTTCTTTGACACATATTGAAAGACGAAAAAAAAAATTTGTTATCATAATTTTGATACATTTTTTTGTTGCAAGATCTGCAACAAAGAAACTAACAAAAAATTATAATCTATATACTATTGGCTATGAAAGTACATAGAGGTTTTTTCAAAATAAAATTTTGTAGAAATGGTGCACTTTTGAGAAAATAAATTAATCTTTGGCCAGAATTTAAACAGTTGAATGTTTATAAAAAAAAGTTTACATGAAATAAAGAAAATAGCTACGTAATTCCATATACATAATAATATTGTAAAGCTACTGTCAACATTTCAAACAGATCCATGCAACAATGTTCGAATAATCGGTCTTCCCATTTTAAAAAATTAAAAAAATAGAATTTTTTCATCATAGATCGAACAAAATATTGCTCTAATGACCCTGAATTATAGTAAAGTCAAAAACATCGATTTTTCCAAAACCCTGGAGTGCTACCCCTTAATTGACCCCGTTGGCATTTGATTAGCCAGAAAGTGAAGAGAAAATCTGGAAAAATTTTGAAAATCTATTTCTGGAGCCAAAAAACACTTTCTAGAAAGTATTCCAAAATCGTAGGAATCCAGGGTAGGACACCTCATATAGGAGCATCAAGTTCATACATGCTGTTTGATTTACAGAGCAGCGGGAAGTGTGGACATGGGGTGGTTTCAACCTGCTGCACGTGACAACCCAACCCCCGAGGCCTATAATCCATTACCCTCATGGTCGTCCGATGTATGCCCTTCAGTGTGGCTCCAGGCAGGAGAAGAGATGAAAGTCCCATCCCCAAGCCTCCCTTTTTTCTCTGCGGATCTATATCAACCTCTCGGTGGATGAAGGAGAAGGATAAAGGTTCCCGACTAACTTCCGACCACTCGAGGGGACCTCATCATCCGATAACGTATACCAAAGTCAACGACCTTCCTTCAGAATCCAACTATCGCATGTGCACGTCCTTGTGACCTTCAAAGTGACACCTTTTCCGAAAGTTAGCCTTTTTTCCAAGCTTCCAACTTTGGAGGCTTATATTTCCCTTTTTCCTCACATATTGGACGAAGATTAACGGAGAAAGGTCGAGCCAGGTCGAGGCAAAAAATGTGGACACTGAGCTTTTGATTTTGATGAATAGTTCCTTCATCGAGGAATTTACGAAACGACAGAATACAGTTGTAAGAAAATTCTCAGCAATATGTTGTAGGAAAATACGAGTTGGCTGTATATTCTTTGGGAACGTGTTTTCCTGACTATACATCAACGAGAGCGTTTTAGTTCTCGGAGTGGAGGATCGGGGAGTAAAAGTCGATTGGCCCGAGGAAGCTCTGGACTTGTGCCAAGAGGAGGCTCGTGAATCCGTAAGCTTTGGCTGACCTCCGCGAACCCCATAAGTCTTGTTCACGAAAATATATGAGAATCATTTATTTTTCACATGACTCTTGGCCGCTGCGTTGGATTTTCAACACTTTTCGAAAATTTCTACGCTTCAGAGTGATTCTTAACTCGGTGGAGTTGCGCGATGATTGGGCGCCACTTGGATTGGGCATGATTTTGGATTTTTTTGGGGGGGGGGGGTTTGATTTTATTCGAGAAATGTAAGGTCGTCGATAATTCTGGGCGCGCTTCTCTCGGATGACCGTGACTCTTGGAAAAAGAGGGAGAGAGGATGGAATAGCGTCAGTGTGGCCCTATATTGATCTTGTTTCAGAATCGCTGCTGACGTAAGGGGATGCGGTGGCCCGTAACGAAAAGCCGAGGCGCTCCTCTGTGCACAATGAACCCTTGTATATATTGTGCAGTAAGTACATACGTATATATGGGGTATTCCACGTCAAATCACGCAGTCATCGGCCTGACCCCCTTGGATTTTGATGTCCGATGAAGTGTGAGTTTCGTTTGGCCCAAAATATGACCTCAAATTTTTAGAAATTTTTATCTCATTTTTGAGGGGTCGCCCGAGCGAAAAAATCATTAAATCGAGGGAAAACATAAAGAGGGGCCTTTTTTGAATTGATGAAAGTTTTTCACATAAACTGGGGCCCAAAACAGATATTTTCGTCACAGTTCGATAATGGGCCGAAAATAATTACTATCTTTTTTTTTTTGTATTTAAATAGTAATTTATTTTTGGCCCATTACACAGCCACACAAAAAAAATTCGGCCTGGGGGTCTGACTATGTACACTGTATGTTTTTGGGGTCGCTGAATCCGAATACGAGGTTGGTTTAACCCCAGCACGTCAGGGTTTAGCTATAACCTCAACAAACACTCAAAAATTCAGTTGTTTTTCAAATATCTCGAAAACTATTATAGTTACGAAAAAATCGTTCTGGGTTCGTCTTGATAAGTATACTTGTGGCTACTAAGAAAAAAATATTCCGATAAAAAATTTTGAAAAATGACAAATGTGGAGAATTTTGAATTTTTATAAATCTTTTTTTTTATATATTACCTTGTACTGATCTTAGTAGATCCTGAAATTTTCAGAAAGGTGTTTTTTTGTTTTTTCGAGACCATGAATTTTTTAATTTTAAAAAATCGTGTAAATCCACGATCAACATTGAATTTTTGCTTCAATTTTTATTTTATAATACCTTGGACTGATCATAAAAGATCCTGAAATTTTCAGGATGGTTTTTTTTTGCTTCGAAAATTAAAAGATCCTGAAGATTCCAGGATCTTCAAAGATCAGTCCAAGGTATTATGTAAAAAAAAAAATTAATGTTGATCGTGCATTCACACGATTTTTAAAAATTCAAAATTCCCCAAATTCATCATTTCTCAAAACAAAATTTCGGAATGTTTTTTTTTCCGTAGCCACAAGTATACTCTTCAAGACGAACCCAGAACGATTTTTTCGGGGCTATAATAGTTTTCGAAATATTAAAAAAATAATCTTGATTTTGGAGTGTTATTTTTTGAGGTTATAGCCAAACCCTCACGTGCTGGAGTTAAACCAACCTCGGATTCGGATTCAGCGACCCCAAAAACATACAGTATACATAGTTTTGTGTGAGGCCCCTGTTTATGTTTTCCCTCAATTAAATGATTTTTTAGCTCGGGCAACCCCTAAAAAATGAAATGAAATTTTTTAAAAATTTGAGGTCATATTTTGTACCAAACGAAAGCCACGATTCATTGGATATCAAAATCCAAGGAGGTCAGGCCGGTGACCGCGTAATTTGACGTGGAGTGCCCCATGCATTTATGAAGGATTTGATGCTATAATGTTCATTCTCGGGCATATAGTAACGGAACACACTAGCCCGGAGTAATTACCATGATTGGTCTCGGCTCACTATGGGCGATTCCCGCCAAATTACCGCTCTCTAATTGCGACGTTTTGTTCGGTCGTCCGAGCAGACATATACAAATAAATATGTATATAGAGTAGGGTGGGTCGAATAAAATGACTAATTTTTTTGTCCTCGATATAATGAAAAATGTATTGATTGGCATCTCAAAAAAACCCTCTGCAAGTATTAGCCTTTCATATTTAAATTAAGAGGTCCCTCATTGCAAATTTTTATTTCCTATGTTATTTAAATGGGAAATAAAATTTTGCGTTGAGGGATCTCTTAATTTAAATATGAAGGGCTAATACTTGCAGAGGGTTTTTTTCAGATGCGAAACAATGCATTTTTCATTATATCGAGAAAAAAAAGAATTAGTCATTTTATTTGACCCACCCTAATATAGAGCACTTTTATCCATGCATTAACGAAAGTTCTTACGAGACGAGATATTTAATAATGTATTAATAATTGAAACAGCTGCTTGAGGTGGGTCAGAAAATTGGAAAAAGTGGTTTCCAAAAATATTTTTGGTGGATAGGATCACATCTTAATAGCGTTGTAGCATCTGCATCATTGTAATGCAGCAAAAATTAATTCACTTTAATTCATTTTCATTCCAAATGATTAATGAAGACTTCAAAATACGTTTCACGATTTACACAAAAAGTTGTTTTCATAAATAAAAACACGTTATGGTGAAAGTAACGTATATTATTTTCATTTATTTATCGAAGAGCGTGATTTTATTTGAAATTCGAGTTGGAAAATTCGAGAATTCTCGAGGGTCTCGATCGAGAATCTCATCAGGCGAGAAATTTCTCGTCACGTCTCGAAACTCCGAGAAGAGAATTTTTCAAGACGAGATCAGAAATTTCTCATTATTTTTGAACGCGCACCTTCAACACCCTTATTTTTATATTTATTTGATATTTCGAAAATCATTTTGATCAGGTAGAGAATAAACAAATAAACTATTGGAATTTCGTTCGGTATTTTTTTTTTTTTTTTTTAACATTATCAGATCCAAATGACTTTGATCACTGCAAATGATTTTCTCCTCTGTAATTATTTATTTCTAAGTTCAAAAAAACATCAAGGAATTAGATAGTACTTTTTGGAATGCCAAACTTGTGTAGAAAATGTGAAATAACAATTTGCAAAAGAAAAAAAAAGAAAAATCGCAAAAATGCTTTTTTGGCCCGCCTGAATGCGTTTACCCCCTTAAATCCAGAAAATTAAAAAACCTGGCTAGAAAAAAACGACAGAAACATGTGAATTCACTGGATATTCTATTCACACACATCAAGAATCGGTTATTAATGAGCTGCAACTTGAATCTCGGGCCGAGAGTCAAGTTTCCTTTTTTTGCCTTGCACAATCGTGCAATTATTCTCACGTCTTCTTTCAGCTCGTTCGATTCGCGCTTCCTCGAGAGAAAAAAACCTCCCTTCGATAATGTGAAATCTCATTAAATATCTCCTTTGACAGGGAATACTTTCAGCGTCAAGACTTCTCCAGTACTCTCATCTAATAAAAAAGGAATCCTCCGGATTAACTCGATCCGAAGTCTTTTTTAATCAGGCTTGGAAAAAAAAGTCATCCAACGCCATCGTCAGATTTCCAATGTTCTCCAATTACAAGACACTGCTTTTTGGTCGCAAAAAATAATTCTGAAATTCCCTATACAAGAGATAAATCCGCCAAAATAATTCTCCGAACGATGTTCTCGATAAAAAATACAAAAATATTTCTGGAACATTATTGGAAAACTTTCACCCTTTCTCTTGGGATCGTATTCGCGAAACTCTGGCGGAAGAACGATCAATCAGGATTCAGTTTTCCCATAAACTTTGTAAATCTTTGCGGGTCGAATATCGTCGTTATCAACGAGGCGAGAGCACAAATCCCGGATTATCTTGTTTCATTATCGTTGATCAATGAAATCCCTCCCAGTGAAGAAACAAAATTACGAGGATAATGCAAATTTCGCGCGATCGAATAGCAACGAGGGCGAGGAAAACGACGCGAATTTCAGGGTTGCGAAATTTTTAATGAAACAGTAATGCATTAATCATTCCTTTTTTAATAGTTAATGGAAATAATTTCCATTAACCATTAAATGCTAATGGTCAATGTGAATAATCTCCATTAAGCATTAAATGCTAATGGTCAATGGGAATTATTTTCATTAACCATTAACATTCAATGATTAATAGAAATTATTTCCATTAACCATTAAAATTTAATGGCTAAGTGAAATAATATCCATTAACCATTAAATCTTAGTAGTCAATGGAAATTATTTTCATTAACCATCAACATTTAATGCTTGATGGAAATTATTTTAATTAACCATTAAAATTTAATGGCTAATGGAAATTATTTCGATTAACCATTGAATGTTAATGGTTAATGAAAATAATTTCCATTCATCATTACTTTTTTAATGGCTAGTGGAAATTATTTCCATTAACCATTAAAATTTAATGTCTAATGGAAATAATTACCACTAACCATTAAATGATAATGGTTAATGCAAAAAATTTCCACTAATCAATAACATTACACGATTAATGGAAATAATTACCATTATTCAATAAATGTTAATGGTTAATGAAAATAGTTTCCCATTAATCATTACTTTTTCAATTATCAATAAGAGTTGATGGTGAATGAAAATTATCTCCATTAACCATTATGTGTTAATGGTTAATAAAAATAATTTCCATGAATCATTACTTTTTTAATGGCTAATGGAAATAATTTCCATCAACCATTAAAATTTAATGTCTAATGGAAATGATTACCATTAACCATTAAATGTGAATGGTTAATGGTTAATGGTTAAATTTAATGTCTAATGGAAATGATTACCATCAATCAATAAATGTTAATGGTTAATGGAAGTTATTTTCAATTATCAATAAGATTTGATGGTTAATGAAAATTATCTCCGTTAACCATTATGTGTTGATGGTTAATGAAAATAATTTCCATTAATCATTACTTTTTTTATGGCTAATGGAAAAAAATTCCACTAATCAATAACATTTCATGATTAATGGAAATTATTTTCAATTATCAATAAGAGTTGATGGTTAATGAAAATTATCTTCATTAACCATTACATGTTGATGGTTCAATTAATCAATAAGAGTTAATGGTTATTGAAAATGTAAATGCATTAAAAAAAAGTAATGCATTATTTGCAACCCTGGCGAACATCGCGTTTCCCTCGAGAGCTTTGATCAGGCTGAACAAATACGAATGAACAATTTCATTGGCACGAACCACGGGTTAGTTCCAACGCTGATGGCAAAGAGAACATTGCAGAAATGGGGGATAAAAAGGGTTTGAGCACGCGCGAAGGGTGGACGCGCGTCCAGGATGTAAATATTTGCCGGGTGATAGATTACGCGCTCACGGATTTACGACACGTTGATTGAATGTGTAACGGGGCTTTATACGGGGATGCTGCACGAGACCACCCTTACGAGAGTCGGGCGGGATTCATGTGGAAAGCGTCCAGGGGATGAAGGAAGGCGCCGGCGGGACGCGATTGCGCTTAGCAGGCAAAATTGCGCCGAGGAAAGACCGAGCTGTATAGTTACAACGAAATATCCACGTCGAATTTATCGTGCGAGACGTAAACCGAGAAACCGAGTGCCGACACCGAACCCCCGCAATGGAAATACAACCGTAACAGTCCGATGATACGGAAGTAATCGTAATATCCGAAGCAATTTCGTCGCAACGCTCGCAAAATTCTTCTGGCTTTTTGTACGAGAAGCAAAGCCTCTGATATTGCGAAGAAAGGCAATCTCTCCGATAGGCCCATTACGAGTGATTGTCAATTGTTTTCAGAACCAGTTTTCCTGCAAAATGTACCTGTTGGAAGATTTTCTTAATTGTTTAATTTCAGTGTGGAACGATGTAATGAGAGTTGTTTTATTCATTTTTGTGGGAGAGAAAATGATTTGTCGATTTTAATGCAATAAAAGTTCGGAAAATTGCACAAATCCTTTTTGTGAAATTTATATTCTTTAATTTTTCATCATCATTTTATGAATTTATGAATTATATCAGAAGTTTATGAAATTACAAATTATAGATTAAATACAAAATTAAAAGATTGTGTCCAGTTAAAAAACGTATTATTGCGATTTAGAAAAAATTTATTCCTGAAGAATATTGAATGATTTTTTTATTAAGAATTTTTTTATACGCTTAAAATTTTTTTTAAGCGTTTTGGAATTCCAAACCAAATTATCGAAAATAATTTTTTTTTTTTAATTCAATAAAATTCTTGAATTCATCAATATTCCTTTTTATTGATTGAAGTAATTTCCGAAATATTAAATTGAAACAAAATGACGGCTATTCAAAGTGAGTTTTGATTTTGGCGAATAAATTAAAATATTTTGTTTATCAAATTGAAAGTAAACATCAGATTAAAAAATCCATTGATCAAATTCTGGATTTTCAAATCTAGAAAAAACCCCAAAATTTCAGAAAATGATGTAATAATTTTGAGTTAACGTAGTCTTAGATAGAAAAATTTGATTTTAAATAAAATATCTGTAAAATTAAGACATTGAAATGTGCATCGTTTAAATGCAACGAGGATACTTTATTTTTCGATCAAATTAATTCTTCCTGAAATATTTCTAAAGTGCAAAATCGTTGAAATATATTTTTGGGGTCTTTACCAAGTCCTCGGATGTCAAATACACGAGCAAAGGGTAAACATCACTAAAAATAAATTGGAAAAAAATTATTTCAATTGCATCGCACCGATGCAAACTTCAAGGTCATATTTTCACTTTCATTTCCTCTAGCTTTTTCTACTTTCCCCGGAGTTGTCCGTTCTATCGTAGAAGAGATAATTTGCAACAAGTTTCTCATGTACAAAAAATCATTCTCCATTTTTTGTATTCAACCAAAACGCGAGAGCGATTCTTTGGCTCGTTACCAAATGTTTTTTCTTCTCGTTTTTTTTTTTGTTCTACCCTGCACTTATTTTACACGGCAATAATTCGTCACTTTTCACGCGCTTCCATTGGACAGTGTAGAAAGAAAGTGGATAACCTTGTTTTGGGTACGACAAAAGATAAATCCATCACATCGAGAGAGAGAGAGGGAAAGGGTGGGGGGGGGGGGGTTAAGCTCGTTATAAAGCGATTGGGGACTCTCGTTCGTATCCGCGCGATTCGGAGACCCATTAAAACCGAATTTTCTGGCGACCGGAACATGAAAAAGCGCGAAAGCAACGACAGAAGCGATAGAAGGTGGACGCTATATATATATATAATATATATAGGGAAAAGTGGGGCAAAATGGACACCATAAGAAGATAACGGATCTAAGACGCTGCAGATAGTGTAAAATCGCTGCTTTTCCTCTAAAAATACCACTTTTATCAATCAAGATTGCCCCTAAAAAAATTCCGGGCTCAACATGGACATGCCAATTTTTTTTTTTTAATTTTAGTTAACGAGGAAAAACGTTAAGAAAACGATTTCCTTCTGCTTGGCGTATTTTTGCAATTTGATTTTTGGAGAAACTCAATTTTAATCGTAGTTGCATTATCCATTTTTTTTTTGCCATTATGGAGGTGTTTTGCCATTGGTACTTCATTTTTTTTTTGGCTCTGAGAATAATCCAAGTATTTTGGTTAAAGTGGGTTACCGTAATGCTAAATTATAATAATTCATAATAATATTAATAAGAAATTTGTAATGAATCCCTTATTTTCTAATCATTTTTAAATTTACAATTTTTCTCCAAATTTTGGATGACCTCTATTTTGCCTCCAGTGTCCATTTTGCCCCACTTTCCCCATAAACATACCGAGCAAAACTGTACGATCGTGTTGTCCCGTTAAAATAAATTCCGCAGTGTATAGCTTGGAGGAACGAGAGGGTCGCGAAAACGAGCTTGCGGAAAGCTGGAAAGAGTCCTTCTTTCTTCTCGTATGCAAGATCCATGAGAGAGGGGAAGGGGTGGATTTTGGGGGGGGGGGGTGAGAGATTTGAAAGGGAAGAGAAATTGAATGGCACTGGTATGGACCAACGATGAGATAGCTCGGGCACTACCCTTAACCGATACCCCCGTCGTTTCTCACCACGCTTTTCTTGCCCCTCCCCCCCCCTTCCCCCAGCCCAACCCTCTCTGGGAGTGAGGAGTGTCGCGGGGGACCGATCGTATGCTATCGTTAATGGAGCCGAGACGGAAATTGGTTCGAGCTCCCCAACGCGATATCATCCATGACCCATACTCTCTCCTCTGCGCCAAGTAAGAGTGTTATATATGTATATATGATGTACGTATGTATTTCTCGGTAAGTTTTCGACTTGCGCTTAGCGTCGAGCGAACGAAAAGCAAGTGAAGGAACGAGAGGAAAGCTCCAAGCTCGCGGTTGGGGACCAATAAAATCCGAATAAAAGCGTCGCGATCTCCACGCTGCTCGCGCCACCGAATTCCTACTTCGTCTCATTCCCTTCTTCTCCTTCGCAAAGCCATAAATCTCCCTCTCTCTCTCTCCTCATATATATGGGGCATTCCACGTCAAATCACGCGGTCTTCGGCCTGGCGCCTTCGGATTTTGATGTCCAATGAATTGTGGCTTTCGTTTGGCTCAAAATATGACTCTAAATTTTTAGAAATATTCATTTCATTTTTAGAAATTTTTATTTAATTTTGAAAAAATTTTATTTGATTTTTAAACATTTTTATTTCATTTCTTAGGGGTTGCACGAGCTATAAAATCATTAAACTGCGGGGAAACATAAAGAAGGGCGTTTTTCAAATAAATGAAAGTTTTTCACAAAAACTAGGGCCCAAAACAGATATTTTCGTCATGGTTCGATAACACAGCCACACAAAATTTAAAAAAAATTTCGGCCTGGGTATTTGACTATGTTTTTGGGGTCGCTGAATCCGAATCCAAGATTGGTTTAACCCCAGCACGTCAGGGTTTGGCTATAACCTCAAAAAATAACACTCCAAAATCAAGATTATTTTCTTAATATTTCGAAAACTATTATAGCTACGGAAAAATCGTTCTGGGTTCGTCTTGAAGAGTATACTTGTGGCTACGAAAAAAAAATATTCGGAATTTTTTTTTTTTTTAGAAATGATGAATTTGGGGAATTTTGAATTTTTAAAAATCGTGCAAATCTACGATCAACATTAAATTTTTGGTTCAATTTTTTATGTATAATACCTTGTACTGATCTTAAAAGATCCTGAAATTTTCAGAAAGGTTTTTTTTTGTTTTTTCAAAAATATGAATTTTTGAATTTTTAAAAATCGTGTAAATCCACGATCAACATTAATTTTTTTTTGTATAATACCTTGGACTGAATATCGGAATATCTTAAAAGGTCCTGGAATCTTCAGGATCTTTTAATTTCCGAAACAAAAAAATACCATCCTGAACATTTCAGGATCTTTTAAGATCAGTCCAAGGTATTATATAATCAAAATTGAAGCAAAAATTTAGTGTTGATCGTGGATTTAAACGATTTTTTTAGATTAAAAAATTCATGGTCTTGAAAAAACAAAAAAACCTTTCTGAAAATTTCAGGGTCTTCTAGGATCAGTACAAGGTAATATAGAAAAAAAAAGATTTATAAAAATTAAAAATTCTCCACATTTTTCATTTTTCAAAATTTTTTATCGGAATATTTTTTTTTTAGTAGCCACAAGTATACTCATCAAGACGAACCCAGAACGATTTTTTCGTAACCATAATAGTTTTCGAGTGTTTTTTGAGGTTATAGTTAAACCCTGACGTGCTGGGGTTAAACCAACCTTGTATTCGGATTCAGCGATCCCAAAAACATATAGTGTACATAGTCAGACCCCCAGGCCGAATTTTTTTTTGTGTGGCTGTGTAATGGGTCAAAATTCTTTCTTTTTTTCTTTTTTTGAATTGTGTTTGAGTCATCCGTTTTATTTCAGATCATCGAAGCTGATAAATTTTCGAAAAATGTTGTCGTTTCACTCTTTAACCAAGAAAAAAAAATGAAGTTTCACTAGAAAAATATGTTTGTTGTTGTTATTCTCACTACAAGAAACAATTAAAAGAAGAAATGATAAAAAAAAAAAATTAAAATACAAAAAAAAATAGTAATTATTTTTGTCTTATTATCGAATTATGACGAAAATATCAGTTTTGGGCCCTAGTGTTTCTGTGAAAAAAATTTCATTAATTTGCAAAAGGTCTCTCTCTATGTTTCCCTCAATTTAATGATTTTTTTGCTCGGGCAACCCCTAAAAGATAAAATAAAAATTTCTAAAAATTTGAGGTTATATTTTGGGCCAAAACAAAGTCACAATTCATTGGACATCAAATTCCGAGAGAATCAGGCCGATGACCGCGTGATTTGACGTGGAATGCCCCATGTTCATATATATGGTTATGTACCTAAACTCCGTAGTTCTGTTCTTCGACCTCCTCGCTAACCACCCAGAGAGAGAGAGAGAGGGAGAAGATGGCAAAGAGAGAGGGAGGAAAAAAATTCTTGAATGTCCGGAGAATTCCACTGCGGCAATTGCCGCCAACCTCGAGCACACGCCTGCCCTTACCGATAAACTCAATTAGCCAATGAAGTTAATTGAAATACTTTCCTCTCCTTTTTTTGTGTCCTTCTTTTACTTTAAACTTTCTCGACTGTTTCTTTGAATCAACAAGCCCGTGCCACTGAATTCCGTCGGAATGTCATTTATGAAAAATGCACGAGGAGATGACTATCTTGATGGACATTTTTGCCAAGCACACTGTGACTCTAACAGGGGTTTATCAAATTCGAAATTCTTCTTCATTCGGAGAAACATCAATATGTTAGTTAATTAAAGGAAATTTTGTAAATTTACTATTTTTATTTTTTATTTTTATTTTAGTAATTTTAATTTCGATTTAAAAAAACATACTTTGGGAGGGAAAGCCACTGGAAGGGGTAAAAAATTGTAAATGCTTGAGAATTTTTTTTCTCAGACATAATTAATTGTTAGAGGATCAAGTTATTGTCATTTTAATATTCAAATTATTTAAAAGTAATTTTTATTTTTTAAAAATTCAAAAAATTGCCAGAAATATGAATATCATCTTAACGACAAAAAAAATATCTTAGTTAAGGGTTATTTGAAAGTTTAAAAAAATATCAATCCCTACACGATTTTTTAAAATAATTATTCACAAAACGGCGTCAAATTAATTTTTTTTCAATTTTCAAGACCCCTTTTTTTATTCAAAGACATTTTGAAAATAGTAATAATCGAAATTTTTCAAATCGGCTGTGCGCAGACTCAGCTATTGCAATTAAGAATATTTTTAAAAAAATTGGAATTCGGCGGATAAGTTTTTGAGTATTTACTGGAATAAGATTGAGGAAAGTCATTTTGAAAAAAAAGGCGTTTGAAGTTTGCTCTCACAAAAATGACTGTAACTCAATCAGCTTTTATAATTTTACCCCAAAATTTAACCTACATGTTTTAGAAAACATTTACTTTGAAGAAATGTAAAAAAAAAAAATATTTTTCGTAATTGCTCTCCCTTTAAAAATACATTCTAGGTTAAGTGAGAAAAAATGCATGTAAAAAATTGTGACGAATTAATCTACAAATCCAGAAGTCAAGATCTTTTAGTGAAAACAACCCTTAACCCAAAATGGGGATGAAGCATGATGATCGATATTTTTTTTTCCTCGGTTCTACTAATCTTGCGTCTTATCACGTGGAGAAGGAAATTGATTACAAGCGAGTTTTTAAATCGAGACGAACGACAGTTCGGAGATTCGAAAAGTTCGAAAACGTGCCGAAGAGACGCACCAGCGGGATGATGAAAAGACACAGCCTTTGAGAGTACGCCCTACGTCGTATAATAACGAGCCATAGACGAGAGGAAACAGGAAAGAGACACCAACGTTTTTTTTCTCTTTTTTTTAGCCCGACGTCTTTCCTTCCTCGCTCCACTTTGTTCCGTTTTCGTTTACGATCCCCTCTCGTGTATTTCTCTCTGCGCGTGAGCGTGTTGCGTCAGTCGTCGACTTTGGCATCGACGAGCGAGAAAACTTTGAATGAGTTGGCGTCCCGATGAGAGAAATTTTCGTCGCGCAAAGGAAAATCGAACTCCAGCTGAGCGATATCGAGGAGGAGACGAATTCGCAAAAAAATGAATAAAATATAATATCGACGTCAACGAAGATTAATAATGGAGCAATTTCCAATAATATGTAACAACCTTAAAATATTGATAGTCGAGTGACTTGAAAATTTTGTACTACCGGAGAGTAATTAATTTTTTACGAATTTTCATCTAGACTTTTGAAAAAAAAAAAAAACAATTTTTTTGCACGTTGTTACAAATAAGGCCCCGGAGAATAAAAAATATTTTCGAATAAGAGCGATAATTTCATTGATGATTACCTTAAAGTGATGATCCTGCTCGTTAATCTCGTGATTGAAACTGAAACAAAAAACAAAACAGTCGAAATTAAAAAACTGTGAGTTAGAAATATTAATAATTTTGATCTAATTATCGCGAAACGAAGAATTTTTAAAAAATGAAAAATTTGGAAATTTTTCGTGGATATAAGGTCTCAATGAAACTATCTTTCCAATAATTGTAACAGAATTGAAACATTGAAAATTTTCATGAAATTCCTAATTAAGGATGTTGAGTCCCTGTGAAATCTTTTAATGTTGATTGTGCAATAAATAGCTTCTTAATCGTCGTGAAATTTTAACACGACTTCCTGAATACTCCATGTAAAAACATATTAAATTTTCAGAATTCTATCATCATTACTTCAACCTTCTTAAGGGTTAAAATGAAAAATGATGAGAAAATTCTGAAAATTTGGTATTTTTTTGTACGAAGTATTTAAGGGGGGAAACCCATATAAATGGTCGAAGATGACGAGAGATTTCGAAATTTTTTTCCAGCGCAACTACCGGACCAATCGTTTTCAACTTTGGAGGCTATTTTATTGTACATTCGAAGACTTGAAAAACATTTTTTAAAATCGAAAATAAGTATTCATCAGCAGCCTGCAACCAATCGTTGCTGAACGAATTTTTCCCGCGATGTCAAATTGCGGCAGCTGTAGTTTTTATTTTGTTTTTCATCCGAAACAAAAAAATCAGAAATCATTATATTCTATATGAAAGTACGCTGTCGATAAACCAAGAAAAAGTTTCAAAAGTTGTATGTTGTAATAATGGCGGCACTCAGATAAAAAATATCGAATTTTCACCGACCATTTTTATGCAAAAAATGATTGTTAAATTAATTTTTTTTTGAAAATGGAAGTTTATCGATGAGGGTTTGCAATTATGTATCTAAAATTATTTGGTTGAAATGAATCGGATGAATAGTTTTTTTTTATCGCTGCCGCAAATTGCAAAAATATAGTTTCGAGTAAATCGCATTTGAAAGTTAATCAAAGTCTCTGGTGCCTTAAAAAAATGTTTTTCAAGTCTTCGAATGTACAATAAAATAGCCTCCAAAGTTGAAAACGATCCGTCCAATAGTTGCGTTGGAAAAAAATTCCGAAATTCCTCGTCATCTTCGACCGTTTATATGGGTTTCCCCCCTTAAAATGTCGTGTAAAAATTTCACGACGATTAGGAAGCTCGTTATTAAAACATTAACATTTTGTTAAGAACAATTTTTTAAACAAATAAAAAAAATATTTATCAATAAACTTCGTTTTGTTTCCGTTGCTTTCAATATAGTGTAGATATTAAAAAATTGAGAGGTCAAAAAAAAAAACTTATTGCAAAGTTATATCAGTTTCCATGAGATTTAATTTAATTAAATTTGTTAATGTTAATTGTTCGATAACGAGCTTCCTGATCATCGTAAAATTTTTACACGACCTCTTAAAAAATTCATCCTAAAACAACCAAATTTTCAGAATTTTCTCATCATTTGCGATTTGGAACTCAACATCCTTAATTTCCTGATGTCTTCATTAGCCTCGAATCCTATCGGAAATTCACGAGTATTCAGGCTTAAAATGATGACACTTCAGTTTTCATTCTAAGTTTGGCCTGCATTTTGTTTTTCCCTCCTTCTGGAATGCTTTTTCGAGTATCCAAGTCAGCGTGGCTCGTGCCACGCTGAAAACACGAGACAAAATGAGACTGACGGATCAAATGATCTATAAATAAGGGGGATCCTTTTTGCGGGCTTTGGGGAGTTTATAAATACACGTCGACGCCGTATAAACTACAGCGTGGAGTCTCTCTTCCTCGATGGGTGAGGCACACGAACAGGCAACAGATGCACCATCCACCGAATCAGTGCCGTGCTTTAAACCCTATCTCTCGAGCTACTAATAGAGCAAAGTTAAATAACATGGTCTGCAGGTCAATCGAACGAAACAGACTATTTTTCATTCGAACATTTTCATGTTGGATCAGGGGAAAGTCGTCCACAATGACCTTCAAGGGGTTAGGCCACTCTACAGACAAAAAAAAGGACAAAAAGAGAGCTCCTGATTTTTTTTCAACGATACCATAAAATAAATCGGATCTACAAAAAAAATGTTTTATCATGCATTTAATTGACAATACAAATCTATATTTTCACGACGATGTACGCGAAAATGGCGACTGTGCAGCATTTTTCCGATGATGCCTTCAATTCTGGAAGGTCGATGGCCCCACCAATAACTCCTATAATTTTTGAGTTACGATGAGGCACCAAAGTTTTTTCGATTATATATAAGAGTAGCTATAGAAGTAGCTAGGATTTTTCTGATATGTTGTTTTTTGTAAAGATGGCGCGTCAAAAAGTATAAAATTATATGAGAAAATCGTCAGTAAATTGTTTATAAAAAAGGAACTATGCAAAATATCGAAAAAATCTTACGTACTGCCAGGGTTGCAAATAGTGCATTACTTATATTTTAATGCATTTGCATTTTCATTAACCATCAACTATTAAATTATTTTTATTAACCATTAAAATTTAATGGTTAATTAAATTATTACCAATAACCATTAAATGTTAACGATTAATGAAAATGCAAATGCATTAAAAAAAGTAATGCATTATTTGCAAACCTGCCCATTACAGTGCAGTGTGCAATAGAAAAAATTGCCATTACCCATTGCAATGTAATGTGTAATGGACAAAACTTTGATTGTAATTTTGGGAATGGAAAAATGTAGATGAACAAATTGTTGCAATTTTGCATTACATTTTATTGACTTGGGACTTAGATTTTCAGGTATCTTAAATTCTAAAAAAGCATCTATATTATAATTCTAAAAAGCATCCATATTATAGATGCTGTTAAGAATTTAAGGTACCTGAAAATCTAAGTCCTAAATCAATAAAATGTAATGCAAAATTGCAACATAATTCAATAATAATAATAATAATAATAATAATAACAACAATAATAATAATAATAATAATAATAAATGCTAGTTTCAAGCAGAGAGGGGAAGAGAAGCGAGCGATAAAGCAAATAAGCCGTCGACTAAGCCGTCGTCGGGGAGATTGGTGGACATTGGGGAACTCGTCTGGGGTGCACTGGCCTCCCCGAGTACTTATTTGTGTGTGTGCGTGCACGTGATGAAGCTCTGCTGTGCATTCGCATTTCGGAAGCGCACGCCACTTAAAACTTTCGACTCTTCGCAGGCATTCGGTCTCGCGCGCTTTTTTTCCCTCCGTCTCGCACGCACTTGCCGTAGACTTTAGAGATATTCATAGACCAGGAGATAGAGAGAGAGCGAGAGAGAGAGAGAGAGAGAGGGGGGAGGGAGGGAGAGCGAGAATGCGAGGGTGGTGAGGAAGGGGAGGGCAGAGCTTTCAGAGAACTTACTGGCTATTCGTGGTTTCTCCATGGAGATCTTACGAATTTACTCGCGAAAAGTCCCACATTGTGAATAGGTCCAATGTTGGAGGAATATGGCATACCTTGAAGATTTATGATTATCGAGTCAAGTTCAATTTGTGGAAGGAATCTGAATGAGAACGTTAGAAAAGGGTAATTTTTACAGATTTTTTGTTCTATAATGAAAATAAACTTTTTTTTCAAGTTTTGGGATTTTTTATTACTTTTTTTTTTATGTTATGAATAATTTTTTGTACGAAAAAATTAATTTTGTGTGAAATATTGTGAAATGTTTGAAACGTCCCAAGACTATAATGTTAACTATCAACTTACCATAAAAAAATCCAAAATATCTCTTAATTTTTTAATCACCCGTTTTTATAAATGACTTGAATTTTGAAGATTATTAAAAAATTTTGAAAATAATTGTTTAATTAGTTTTTCAAGTAAATAACGAATAAACATACAAAATTTGGTTGATAGGAAATTGAGAATAAATTTTTTTTTACTCTTTTAGTTAGCGTTGAATTCAATTATTGAATTGAATTCAATTCTTCTTCAGTTAAGGATGTTGAGTCCCTATGAAATCTTTTAATGTTAATTTTTCAATAAATAGCTTGATCGTCGTGAAGTTTTTACACGACCTCCTCAATACTTCATGTAAAAACATATTAAATTTTCAGAATTCTAACATCATTACTTCAACCTCCTTAAGGGTTAAAATGAAAAATGATGAGAAAAATCTGAAAATTTGGTATGTTTTTGTATGAAGTATTTAAGAGGTCGTGTAAAAATTTCACGACGATTAGGAAGCTCGTTATTGAAATATTAACATTTTGTTAAGAACAATTTTTTAAACAAATAAAAAAAATATTTATCAATAAACTTCGTTTTTTTCCGTTGCTTTCAATATCGTGTAGACATTAAAAAATTGAGAGGTCAAAAAAAAAACTTATCGCAAAGTTATATCAGTTTCCATAAGACTACATTTAATTTAATTTAATTTGTTAATGTTAATTGTTCAATAATGAGCTTTCTAATCGTCGTGAAATTTTTACACAACCTCTTAAATAATTCATCCAAAAATATACCAAATTTTCAGAATTTTCTCATCATTTGCAATTTGGGGCTCAACATCCTTTAATTCACCGATCAAAATCATTTTACCTCAGAAGTAGTCTAAAGAAAGTTTAAAGAAGATTTAACAACTCATTTTAACGAAAGAAAGAAAGAAACTCATTTAAAGAAAAAACTCAAAAATTATAAATTCAAATTCTTGTTAGAATCGTCCAAGTATGACTTGAATAAATAAAGTTTTACTATTTTTACTATTATTTAACCCTTCTAATGCGAGTTCGACTCGCACTTGGCAAGTTTTTTCCCCAACTTAAAACCAGCTTATGATTTATTCAATTTTCATTTTTTTTCTCGAAATTTTTTTGGTTTATTGTTAAAATATTAATAAATATGTTGTAAAAAATGTATGGTAAAAATATTTCGGGTTCTTTTTGTCGAGCTCGACAAAACGCTCAAAATGCTGCAAACTGCACATCACTCGTGTCGAATCTCGTGAGTTGAGTGCCCGTTTGTTCGGCCAGAGTTACACTCTTGCCCGGCAATTCCCACAGCCCGAGTCATTTTTTTCATGCCTGTTTTTTGTCCCCTGTACTCGTGTGAGTCGATAAAAAAGGTCTCTTTTGGCTTATCCAACGAGGACACCATGAGAATAACGATGCCAACGATATTACACGGTTTACGGCGTTGTCCAGAGAGGTTGAATAAAAAATGGCACCTGGTTCCCCTATTTTGGGGTTCACCTATTTTTTGGATGGATCTCGCCGGAGGGGACGGTAAAATGTGGGGCAAGATGTCGGAACCTTTGAATGGAGTTAACTCGATGGAAAAAAAGATGAAATCCTCGAGCTTGCTTCGTGCTTTATCCTGAAGGACCCCTTCGAGAGATATCGACGACTTTCCGTGTTTGTGTAAAGTCCTAAAAGTGTGCGAGGCTCTGAGCGTCGCGACGTCGACGTCGACGGCCTCGCGGAAGCTTCTCTCTCACGACGTTTCTCGTCTTCGTTGCACAAGACTCATATAGGCCTTCTTCGCTAACGGCATTTCCACGTTGAGCCTCACTAACTATGGTAATTAAGGGGCGATAACGCGCTGTTGAAAGGAAAATGGAAAAAGAAAAAAAGAAGAAAGAAGCGCCGAAGCCAACCGAGATCCTTCGGCGCGGTTACGCTTGGAGCAAGATTCGAGCCTGAAGGGAAATTAGATAGAAGCGCATAGCGCGAAATTGGAAACGGCCCGATGTCGACTTAGCGACAGGTTAATGCAATCCTGAAACGAAATTATCCGTTATCCTTCTTTTACATTTTTTCTTTTTTTTAATGCCTAAGAAAATGATAAGAAAAAATTATATACCAGGGAGAGAAAATTGTTACAAGATTTGTGTAATTACAAATTTTACAGTTAAAAAATTGAAAATAATTTTTCGTTATTTTTTACATCGCTGATAGTTTTTTTTTGCACTTTGAGAGGTTCTTGATGGAAATTAATTCGCAAAAAAGGGTCCAATGATTTTTTATTTTGAGAATATATTTTTGAAGGGAATGAATTCGAGAAAAAAATTATTGTAGTTGCATTACAATGATGAAAATTTCAACGTCATGATGAAGAATTTTATATGTAATGAGATTATCCAGAATTCAACATTTTTACATTTTCCGATTGATTTTCATTCGCTTTATTTTATGAAAAATTCATAATTCGTAGTTGATTTCATGATTGAATACTTATGATAGTCAACAAATTTATTTTTTCGAAAAATAATTTCAAGAACTCGTTGTCACTTTGGAAATAATTCCGGAAACATTTTTTATTTTTCGAAATTATTATTTATCAAGTTTTTGCAAGATCTTTTGATTTTTGCTTAAATATCGATTTTAATTCATCGATTTTTCGTTTATCTGAAAGTTTGAAGCTTCAAATAAATGAAAAGCTGCTCGTGAAAGAGACTTGGCTTACGATTATGCAAATATGACTTTGCAAATTTGTAATTTTCACTGATGGAAAAATTAAAGAATTTATTACATTTAAAAATTTATCAAAAATCACAGAAACTTTTTCAAAAATTAAATAAACGCTTCTTGGACCAAATCGTTTGATCGCCGTGGCTTTCTCAACGTCCAAGTTAAGGGGGGAAAAGGGTCTGAGATAAAAAAAAACATATTTTTGTGATTTTTTTTCAGAATACCTTATTTATTAATATTTTTCAAAATTTTCTACATTATTAAGCATTATTCTGGGAATATTCTGCTAAATTTTCATTAAAAAATATTGAAAAATGAGCCAGTGGTGGTGGTGAGAACCGAGTCACCTTAAAAAAAAGTTTCCATGCGGTGATCAGGATAACTTATGATTGCTTGATCCGAAATTAAAAAACCAAAAAGATTTCTTTAGTACATAAGTTTATCTTGGATTTGAACGAAGGAATTAACAAAATATTCATTTTTTAATTTTTGGTAAAGGTGCAATAAAAAAACTCTGATTTTTGCCAAAAATTGCTCTTTTTGTTTAATTAAGAAATAAGTTGTAATTGAAAAAAAAATCCTTCATTCAGAACCGAGTATCTAGTATGTAAAAGAAGTGTGCGAAGCTCAGGCGAAATCGCTCCAAAGGTTTTCGAGAAATTTCGACTACCGACTTAAAAAAAAAGTTTTGAGAAAAACGCGATTAAAGATTGATACATGAATAAAATAGAGATTTTTTTTTTTCAAACTTACATAGAACCGACGATTCCAGCTCCATAAAGCAACTCGCCTGCAGCTGCTGCACGACCGACACACTCCTTTTTATTTATTTGATAATCTTGACCATATGGTTGCGCCTCAATAACTTTTTTACAAACTCAATTGTCCGGAGACCGGAGACTCAATTGTCCATAACTCGAAAAGTTTTGCTCCTAATGACTTCAAATTTTCTGACAATATTTCTTACAAGTTGCGGTATCAGAAAAAAAATCGATTTTCCGACCCTTTTCCCCCCTTAACTCAACTCAATTCAGTGTCTAAATTTTGCCTGCCCAGAAATAGATGGAGGAGAGGTTTGGAGAAAAACCATGAAGATTCTTAATGAAAAATACCTTCGTGGAATATAAACTGGAACGAACGAGGAAAAGCATCCGGTCCGCCGGTAATAATGCTAAAGGCGAAAAAAATGAGCAGTAGAGGGTGGTACTTATTTTTTTTTCAACAGCAAACGGCGCCTTATTGCACGAGAACGATACAGCAACCTTCAGTAGAGAGAATGCTTTTTTTTCATGGAAAAAAACGCGAATTTCGGTGGCTCTTTCTCTCATTTGGAAGGGGGAGAATGCATCTCCGGAACCTTTTTCTCGTTTCGGTTATTATGACTCCGAGACTTTTCTCAACCTTTACAGTACAATCTTGTACGTATTACGGGATGAAATTTAATTACGATCTTCAGCTGCTGCCTGCATTCTCGAACAAAGTATGGCAATGAGAAAAGAAGAAGAACTCCTCTCATTAACCGCACCCGTTTCGTCCTTTGTTCTTCGCACAATTTTTTTTTCTCCTTCTTCTTAATCTCGCTCTCATCTGACATTCCTAGCCAATCAATCTAATCGCCGATCCGGAATCTTCGGTCTCTCTATGGACGACTTGGCTCTGGTGACCCGCGAATTTCTCCTCGATTACTTTAATTTTCATTGCACTCAATTACTCGGACGAGTTTCCACGACTGGGAGAAATTCAAGTGGCCCCCTTTTTTTTTATTTACGAAGGAAGTAAATGACAGGATAATTGACATTGTTTTATCAGTTGAATAAAATTCACGATGCATCATTTATAATTTACATTGAATTTAAATTGAATTCGAAAGAAAAAATATATTAAATGAATCAATTTCTTACAATTATTCTCATTAATCGAGTGATTATTGGAAATAATGTGTAATGAGAAACTCAATAATTTATTCGATGAGGATCGAATTACTGTTAATATTGAATTACGATTTAACCAAAAAAATCAATAATTTGTGGAGAAATGTTGTATTAATTTTGGAAAAAGTAATAAATAATAAAAAATTGCTAATGCATTTTTTAATAGTTACTGATTGAATATTCGTTAATAACTTATGTGATGTCGTATGACATTCGATACGATAAATACTAATATGTGAAATATTCAAAAGATCTAGTTATTATAAAAAATAAAACAACTTTTTTAATAGAGTTATTTGAGCTTATAACCATGACACAATCCATACACACAAATACGTAAATATATACACAATAATTTTCTACAAATTACTGTTTGTTTAAATTAATTAGTAATATCTTCCTTACCAATTACTATATTTAGAAAAAAACTTGATAATAATTATTCGCTAATTACTAATTTTTTTGGAAACATTGAAATATTTTGTCGCTAAATACTAATTTTTTAGAAAAATTGTAAATATTTTGTCACTAATTACTAATTTTTTTTGAAAAATTAGAAATATTTTTCACTCATTACCAATTTTTTTTAGAAAGAATTCGGAAATTTTTTCTTACTAATTACTAATTTTTTTTTACTAATTATTAATTATTCGAAAAAATTATTAATAAAAACAATATTTAAAAAACCGCTCTTTTTTGGTATTATGGTCATAACTTCTTTGATAATGATGCAAATTAAAAGTTTTGTTTTCAAAATTTTTGTTTTTTATGGCCTTTTCAGAAAAAATACAACAAAAATATTCGACGAGTTTTTGAGTTTTTAATTTTAAATCGCGTTTTTAAAAGTAAGTGTCATTTTTGATTTTTTTTTCAATTTTTTGTTTCAAACATCTATCTATTCAACCATTTTTAAGACTAGTCAGATCGTGGGATTTCCATAACTATTTTTTATCGATTTTTGGAAGAAAATTTTTTTTTTTAATAAATTATTATGAATACCAATTTTTGTTACGGTATAGTATTTTTTTCAAGATTTAGAATTTATTTCGACACTTTTTTTATTGTTGACGGGTTCTTAAGATTTTTTTTACTAATTATCAATTATTCGAAAAAATGATTAATGAAATCAATATTTTTTACGAAAAAAATCGATACTGCCGATCACTGCCACGAGCGTGGTATAAATTGCACCTCCTGTTGTCTCAATAATTCCCACATGAGGCTTGAATTTTAATGTCCACGAAGAGTAAAAAGAGGTCGGGAGTATCGTCTGAACGAGTACCAGTCGATTCTACTGGTCAGGCCTTGCCCGACAACGCGTTGCATGTTTTCGCATGACACGTTCGTTCAAAACGAAACAGCGAGTGAAACATCCGTCAGGAAACACACAGACAAATGCATTATGCACACGCAATACCGAGAAGGGTCTGTCCACTTTGTTTTACGAACATTCTCGTTGGGCCCATTATGGAGCGTTACAACTGACATTACAATACGTCAGGCGTGCTCTATCTGTCTCCCCTTTGGCATTTCGTGTCTTCGCTGTTGGATTGCCGCCTCGAACTCCGCATGCACCATCACTTCCACGTAGATGACCCCTTTACTATCCGCGTGTTTGAGCTCGAAACGAGCAGTGAAACGCAGAATTACGGCGAGAAAGAAAGAGGGAGCGAAGGAGGGAGCGTGTGAGAAACAGAGATGGGCAGTAATCGCTTACTTTCGTAATCGATTACATCCGATTACAGATTACAGATTACAAATGTAATCCTTAATCCAATTATTCGGATTGCAGATTACAAATGTAATCCGTAATCCAACTATTCGGATTACAGATTACAAATGTAATCCGTAATCCAATATGTCGGATTACGAATTACAAATGTAATCCGTAATCCAATTATTCGGACTTCAAATTCCAAATTTAATCCGTAATCCAATAAGTCAGATTACAAATTACAAATGTAATTCTCCATCCAGTTGGGTTACAATCTCCACGAGGAACCTGTTAAATTCGGCTCTACAAGGATTGAGGATGGTTTTAAAAAAAAACTTAAAAAAAAAAATGTAATCCGTAATCCAACTATTCGGATTACAGATTACAAATGTAATCCGTAATCCAATATGTCGGATTACAAATTACAAATGTAATCCGTAATGTAATTATTCGGATTTCAGATTCCAAATGTAATCCGTAATCCAATAAGTCAGATTACAAATTACAAATGTAATCCGTCATCCAGTTGGGTTACAATCTCCACGGGGAACCTGTTAAATTCTGCTCTACAAGGATTGAGGATGGTTTTAAAAAAAAACTTGAAAAAAAAAACCATCGTCTATCCTTGTAGAGGACGAATTACATTTGTAATTTGTAATCCAACTTATTGGATTACGGATTACATTTATAATCTGTAATCCAAATAATTGGATTACGGATTACATTTGTAATTTGTCATCCGACTTATTGGATTACGAATTACATTTATAATCTGTAATTCAAATAATTGGATTACAGATTACATTTGTAATTTGTAATCCGACTGATTGGATTACGGATTACATTTATAATTTGTAATCCGAATAATTGGATTACGGATTGCATTTGTAATCTGTAATCCGAATAATGATTACGGATTACATTTGTAATTTGTAATCCGGGATCACGATTACGCCCATCTCTGGTGAGAAACGGTGAGGGACAACGTCACAACGTGTGGCTTGTCTCTCCCTCTCTCTCCCTTCGTCGTCACTCTGATCCTCCCTCCCTCTCTCTCTCTCTCTCTCTCTCTCTCTCTCTCTCTCTCTCTCTCTCTCTCTCTCTCTCTCTCTCTCTCTCTCTCTCTCTCTCTCTCTCTCTCTCAAAGGGTTGAAGCGAGAGAGGACAAACGTTGACAACAGGAGCCGCAAAACCTTCGTCAACATGCGAAAATACAAAACGTCGCTCGCACGAGCAACAGGAAACCAATCTATAGCGAAACGTCTCTTTCTCCGTTATTGGAGAACGTCTGAATGCGTCTGGCTCTACTCTGACTGGCTGACCCTTCTACGCCCTTTAACCTTGTAACCTTCACGTCGGCGTTGTAGTCGTCCCTCCAGGGCTTGAATATCGTGGTTTCCCGATCGGTGTCCCTCCCCTTCTTTCTCTCTCTCGCCACAGAGAAATTAAACCGCACCGAGGCGAATCGTGCGTATCGTCGATGTCACCTCGGGCTACTGCAAATATCACGCTGGTTTTCCCAAACCTTCTCTTTTACCACTTCTCATCCTCCTCGTCCTTCTCTCACTCTCCCTTCCGTCCTTCGGTCCCTTTTTTTTCTGTGAAACGAGGCACTTTCGCCAATCACACTCCGGGTAACGTTTTGATGCGAAAACTTTTGCTTCAGCCTCTTTTTTCATTTTATTTGGCTTTGTTGTGAAGAATGACGCGTTTGAATTTTAATTTCCAGGATTTAATGAACAGATTCAATTTTTGCCAAAATGCAAAAAAATTCTTTTTATTTTTTTCAAACCTTGTATATTGTATTTTGCTCCCCTGAACAGGAATCTATCAATATAGTTTTCTCAAAGAGTCAAATTTTCGTGAATTTTCATCAAATCACTTTTGGCTCGATTTTCAAAGGTCTCAAAATAGCGAAATTTCAAGTGCTCATAAATTTATTGTCGTTTGGCCGATTCGAAAATTCCTTTTTCATACGCAAACTTTGTGACGGAAATTAGAAAAAGCAGTTTAGTTAACTAACAGTTAACTAACAGTTTGGACAACTTCATTTTTGTAGAAATGAGAGCAGTTTGAAAATGGTCGAAAAAAATTAAAAGAGGTATGCAAGAATTTGCAAAAATCGATGGTCCAACTTTAAGAATCTGCAAAAAATTGAACAATTATCGAAATCGAATGAACCAAGCGGGGTTTCGAAGCTTGAACGATTACGAAGAAAATGAGCGCAAGTTGAAGTCGAAATCTTATCTAGAAAATAAGTTACAGTCATTTTACTGAAGTTATTGAATTTTAGCCAAAATGCAAAAGTTTTTTTTTTTTTTCGAGTGTATGTATTTGTATGTATTTTTCCCCCTGCATACGAATCTACGAATAGTTTTTCCAAAAAATCAAAACTTTTACGAATTCTTATCAAAAACATTTTCGCTTGAATTTGGCCACATTTTAAAAAACCTCGAAATAGCGAAATTTCAAGGGCTTATAACTTTACTTTGGTTTAACCAATTCCAAAATTTCTTTTTCGTACTCAAACGTTGTCACTTAACTTAGAGAATGCCGTTTGGTTCATCACGATATGTCAATTTTTGTTGAAATGAGAGCAGTTTGAAAATCGACGAAAGGGAACGGAAAGGGGAGTGCTTTCAAAAAATTACAAAAATCAATAGTCGAACTTTAAAAATCTGCCAAAAATCGAAAAACGATCGGAATCGGATGAACCAAGTAGCGTTTTGAAGTTTGAACGATCACAAAGAGAATAGACTAAACACAAAGCAGATATTCCATTTGGAAAAAAAGTTATATTCATTTTGGTGAACCGATGCAAATTTATCCAAAATGGAGAAAGAAAAAAAAATTCAATTAATTTTTTTAAAAGCTTATATCGATGTATTTTGCCCTCCTGAACACGAATCTACCAATAGTTTTCCTAAAAAATTAAAATTTATAAGAATTTTTATCAAAAACATCTTTCGCTCAATTTTCACGCCATTTTAAAAACCTCAAAATAGCGAAATTTCAACGAAGCTCCAAGAAGAGAGTACGCTATCAACGAAGTCAAAATTTTATCTAGAAAATAAATTTGGTCGTTTGCTTGATAAAGCATTTTAGACATCTTCCTGCTCATTCACAAAAGTTGGGGAAACGGCGAACAGTCCAAAGACTATTAGACGGGAAAAATTGTCAACGGGTTGTAAATGATGTCTTCTCAATGTCTCGCCTCACCGTGAGGAGAATATAGCATGAGATTCGAGAACACGAGAAGACGTCGACCAAGACAGGAATAAATTTGTCTTAAGGCCGAAAGCTTCTCCCTAGAAACTTTCCATGCGCATACACACGAAGTTATATATCCACACATACATATTTATACATTGTACATGTATATATGTGGCATTTCATCCCAAATCGGACAGTTTGAAAAACTTTTTTTTTTAATTCCCTTAATTTTTTTTATATTTTTGAGTACCCATTAAAAGACCCTTCCTGTTAAATTTTGAGATTTTTCTGATTACCCGTTGAAAAGATATTAAATTAATAAAAAAACCGCTCTTTTTTTGGTATTTTGGTCATAACTTCTTTAATAATGGTCCAAATTAAAAGTTTTTTTACATTTTTGTTTTTTTATGGCCTTTTCAGAAAAAAATACAACAATAATATTCGACGTGTTTTTGAATAAGTTTTTTGAGTTTTAAACGTTAAATCGCGTTTTCAAAAGTGGATGTTATTTTCTATTTTTTTTTTTTCAATTTTTTTTTCAAACATTCATCTGTTCAACAATTTTTAAGACCAGTCCGATCGTGGGATTTCAATAACTACCATTTTTTTCGATTTTTGAAAAATAATTTTTTTTTTAATAAAGTATTATGAATACCAATTTTTGTTACTGTATAGTATTTTTTTCATTATTTAGAATTTCAATTTGACACTTTTTTATTGTCAACAGGTTCTTAAAATTACTAATTAATCGTTAAGTCTGTTTATGAATAATAATAACAACAGTTTTTATTTATTCACGTTTTTTTTTGAAAACCTTACATATTTCCTGAATTAGACTATTCCTTGGCCAATACCTTTCCGTTACTCATTGGAATAATTGAATGAAATTTTTGTGTCCCCCTGTGATTGACTTCGCAGTATTTTATCGCAAATAAAATCTTTCTTTTGCATCTAAATAATGTTTCTCAGGTGAAAATTTGATAGCAATATTCGGTAGACTATTTAGATTCAATGCCCACTCGTACAATTCTTGACCTGTTGTTATTTGCTCATCGATTAATTATTAATTTTACAAATCTGTTAACAATGAAAAAGTGTCAAAATTAATTCGAAATGATTAAAAAAATACTATACAGTAACAAAAATTGGTATTCATAATAATTTATGAAGAAAAAAAATTTAATTTTCAAAAATCGAAAAAAATAATAGTTATTGAAATCCCACGATCAGACTGGTCTAAAAAATTGTTGAATAGATAGATGTTTGAAACAAAAAATTAAAAAAAAAAAATCAAAAATGACATTCACTTTTAAAAATGCGATTTAACGTTTAAAACTCAAAAAACTCATTCAAAAACACGTCGAATATTTTTGTTGTATTTTTTTTCTGAAAAGGCCGTAAAAAACAAAAATTTTGAAAGAAAAACTTTCAATTTGGACCATTATCAAAGAAGTCATGACCAAAATACAAAAAAAGAGCGTTTTTTTCGTTAATTTAATATCTTTTGAACGGGTAATAAAAAAAATCTCAAAATTCAACAGGAAGGGTCTTTCGATGGGTACTAAAAAATATTAAAAAATTGAGGAAATAAAAAAGTTTAATTTGGGATGGAACGCCCCATATATATAAATAGATTATAGTGAATGAACGAGGGGAGAAAACGTCGCAGTGCTGCAACTTTGGTACGACGCTCCGTGATGAGAGAGCGTGCGTTTGCTGTAGCAAAGCCAATTATTTCTCGTGTCTCGTGGAACGAGCTTTATCACGGAGACGCGGAAAAGCGCGTTTCTGAGTGGGGAAGACCCGAGACCAAAAGAGGGACGGAGAGCGGCATCTCCACAGAAGTAAGTTAACGAGAGAACAGAGCGGAGAGACGGAGCAAAAGCCCTTAATCAGATATCGCGCCTTCCATTAATGGCGTATCACCCGATGGCCAGCAGGGCTTTTGCTCAGTAACTTATATGTATTCTGTTTATACTTACATTGATATACTTTTACACGTATTTTCAACACTGATGGGGCACACATAAGCTCTCTTTGAGGTCAGAAAGATGCGAGAGATAAATAAAACTGGTGTAATACACTCGCCATCACGAATGAGCAGTCCAGCAATAATTTTGCTCGCCCACGCTCCGCAAAAAACATCAATAATCCACACCACAAAGCTGGACACGATTTCCTTGAAATTCTAAATATTATAGAGAAAATCGATACGACCACACTGAGAAAAAACAATGTACCAGGATTTGTTGACTGTTAACAAATGTAGAGTTGAATACGGCGAAATGAATTATTTGTTGACAGTTCATAAATTAAAAAAATATTTTTCGACAGTCAATAAATTATTTTGACAAAAATAAAATATTTCTTAACAAATATTGTAACAGTTAAGGAATATTTAAGTAAAAGTGCCGAATATATTTCTTTACTACAAATAAACTGTTTTCTCAGTGCGGAACGTTTCAAGAATTATTTCTGGCAAGATATTTTATTAACATAAAAGTTTATATCCATATTTTTGTAATTTGTAACTTTATTTTGAATTTTTTGTTTGTAATATTGATTCTTGAAGCTGCCGTAACCGATCTCTGCTCTGACATGAGAAAAAGAACATATCGCCCAAAAGTTATTAACAAATTGTTTAAACAATTTATTAAGCAATGATAAACAATGATCAATAATTATTATTGATAATTGTTGTTTATAGCATGCCAAATGTTGCTGAATTTTTTCAGATTTTTATTGTATCACGAAGTACGGAAATTTCAATCAGATACAATTTTTCCTAGGACGTCATAATCAGCTGTTTCAAGCGTAAATAGTAAAAAAAAAAAAATTTCATAGGAAAATTCCGAAATAATTCCAGGCGATTTCATGTATACGTACGCTACTTTTTTCATGCTTGACATTTTATTTTCAACTCTATATTGTTTAATTGTTACGTTGCCTCTTTCAAAATTTGTCCTTTTTAGCCAAAAGTGAACTTTGCGAGAAAAAATCGTACGAACATTTAAAAAAAAACAAAAAATGTAGCGTCTGCTAAGCCTTTCAAATGTACCGTAGATAAAAAATATTTTAAAAAAATGCAAAATAAAGCTGAATTCCTTTCCGTCAAAACGCTTTTTTAAAAATTTGATTATCTTTTTTTTGACGGAGTTATGCAGCTTCTAGTGCGGCAAGAAATATTGACTGATGTTTCCAAACTTTTGAGCGGGACTTTTTTATCGAAAACTGTTTTTTGATGTAGTTTTCGAAAAAAATGCTACAAATTTATTGAAACCAATCTTCATCGTTTTTTTTTTTAATAGATTTTTGGAAAAATCGAATATTTCTCGATGATTACCACTTTCAATTTTTGTTTTTATTTATTTTTTTTCAAATTTGGAAGTTCTCTGAACACTCTCAAGAATTTGCAGAATGATGTTATGAGAAATGATGCTAGTTGAATTTTTTGTTGTTTCATTTGGAAAAAAAAAATAGAAATCGAAAAAAAACCACTCTGAAAAAATTTGAGGATTTGCAGAAAATGTCAAAGTTGGATATAATGAAAAGAGAAAAAAAATAAAAAATGGTAATCATAGAGAAACTTTCGATTTTTTTTAAAAATCTGAAGAAAAACAGTGAAGATGAGTTTCTATAATTTTCTTGTATTTTTTTTCAAAAAGTACATTAAAAAACGAAAATTTTGAAAAAATAAATGTTCCGATAAGTCAATTCTTATAGCTATAGCTATTTGAATAATAAAAAGACAATTTTTTTGAAAAATTTATAACTTTTTATCGGTTGAGTAAAAAAATTCGAAAAAATTCTGAAAAATGTTTTTGATAGGGTAGAAAAAGATAAAAAAGTTTCAATCAAATCCAAAGAGGTCGGGTTCTGAAGTGGTCGATTTGGCGTGGAATGCCCCATGTACATTACGAAAATAAAAAAGAAAATCGATTTTTTTTTATCCCGACTGCGTATAACCCCTTAATGGAGTGCATTCAAATCGAAGATGCACTTTTATGGATTCGATCTTTCGAACTCTGCTCGTGGAAAGGCAAATTACTTCACGAAGACATCTTGGATGAAGCTCCTGGAGAAGATTCCATATAAATATGCCCCGAACTTCATCCTGTTTCTTCGCCCCCGAAGTTCAAGGATTAAAAAACTTTGACGTAGTCGTGAGATCCTGGCCGAAATTACTTCTGCACTGCAGTCTGTGCATTAAGGACAAGGACACTCCGGAGAGGCTCTAAATATATATAGTATATACATATACAATATATATATATATGTAATTGCCCTGGAAGGAGCAAGGATCTGTAAGGCTCTCGGGTTAAACGATTTTGGCTTCGAGTTTGAATTTCAGCGAAACTGAGCCGTACGCTCGTAAAAGACATTCTGTCCTCTCAAGAACTCATCAGAGCCAGGACAAAATTGAATTTCCATGAGAATGAAATTGCAAGGATGTGTAAGAGGATGACAATGATATTTTTTGGGGCAATTAGTTTACATTAAAAAAAAAAACAAAAATTCGAAGAATCACTCAGAATAAAGCATCGAATTTTTCGAATATTTTATTGAAATCAATTTTTCAATTTGTTCATAAAGAATCTTTTGCTCAGCTGTTATTTGACTCCACTAAATTGCTAAATCTATTTTCAAAGTCGTTTTGCAAATCCTTCGAAATTCTCGTTGAATTTGCACTCTTTTGGATTTGGAATTAAATCGATAAATTGCATTATTTCAACGTGCGAGCGCATTGCAGTTGAATTTTCGGGAAGTATGAGAGGGATTTTCCATCGTGGATATTCTTGTTGCAAAAGAATTTATGGCTTCCGGTTGGATCGCTGACCAACCGAGTTCCGCGGTTCAACGTTTGGTTCGCCGCGTGCGTATGCTATTTTTTTTTTTCGTTTTGTTTTGCAGCTCCGAATCGGCATTATTCGGTCCAAAGCCCAAAGGACGAAAGGAGAAAAAAATAATAGCAAAAAAAAAGTATCGTAAACGTATATGAATACGAGTCAAGGGGAATACACACACGCTTTGGGGATATCGATATTCCCACAGGTTTCGCGAAATGCCGAAAAAATGCGGTGCGACGCGTAAAAACCACGATCGTGTCATAAATCGTTGGCGATACTCTCGGCATCTATGAGGCCCCCTCCGATCAAACGCCACACCCCATTTTTTTGGCCAAACCCAGAGAGAGAGAGAGAGAGAGAGAGAGAAAGAGAGAGAGAGAACTAAATATCCTTGCATACTCGGTGAACATATTTTTTTGTTCCTTGCCTGGATAAAATCCGATATCATTTTTTTTTCAAGCAAATTTAAGCTCTTCGTTGAAAAAAAATCTAATAATTATTTGAGTGAAGAAATTATACCCTAATATGAAAATTTTTCTCTTTAAAAATCGTGAAGAATTTAAAAAAAATTTCATCTATTTTTTACTTATACAAATTTTGTTTTTAAGCAAATTTAAGCTCAACGTTGAAGAAAAATCCAGTAATCATTCGAGTGAAGAAACTGTACTCAAATATGAAAATTTTGATAGAAGGATAACATTTTGCTCTTTAGAAATCATGAAAAATCATTTTAAAAATGTTCCAACTATTTTTTACTTATAAAATTTTTCTTTTCAAGCAAATTTAAGCTTAATGTTGAGAAAAAAAGTCAATAATCATTCGCGTGGAAAAATTATACTGTAATCTAAAAATTTGGAGAGAAGGATAAGTTTCCTCTTCAGAAATCATGAAAAATATTTTTTTTAATCTCCAGCTCTCCTTTTTCTTATATAATTTTTTTCAAGTAAATTTAAGCTCAACGTTAAAAAAAATCCAATAATCATTCGCGTGGAGAAATTATACTGTAATCTAAAAATTTGGAGAAAAGGATATAATTTTCCTCTTCGGAAATCATGAAAATTTTTTTTTTTAATCTCCAGCTCTTTTTTTCTTTACAATTTTTTTTTTCAAGTAAATATAAGCTTAACGTTGAAAAAAATTCAATAATCATTCCGGTGAAGACAAAATACTCTAATCTAAAAATTCGGAGACAAGGATAAAAAATGTTCTCTTCGGAAATCATGAAATATATTTCAAAAAATTCTCCAACTATTGTTTCACTCATAATTTTTTTTTTCCGTCCAATTTGATAATTTTTTCAACATTCAATTATTCCTCACTTTTCTCCATCCTGAATAAAAAAAAGCGGTTTCTCCGTAGGGGATGATAAGTTATTTATTTAAAAAAAATTAAATCGAATATCAGAGCTTTTTTCCATTTTATTCCGCTGAATCTTTAATTTTATTTCGCGGAATTTTTCGATTTATTCCATTAACAATAGCCAGGGAAAATTCGAATATGCAAGCCCGGGGGATTTAATATAACCCGAAAGCCAAAAACGAATTATTCGGCAGCGAGAGACTTTTGGAAAAATCCGCGCGATTTCTCGCAAATTTCATCAGTTAGCGTGTCGCGATCAGTGCGAATGAAAAAACTTATGTTGCATGGCGTTATTTCGAGCCCTCCAAATTTGTGTATATGGGGCATTCCAGGTCATCGACTATTTTGTTTCTATTTAATTTTTTTTTTGTAATTTCTTATTTCGATTGTTTCTTGTAGTGAGAATAACAACAACGAAATTATTTTTCTAGTGAAACTTGATTTTTTTTCTTGGTTTAAGAGTGAAACGACAACATTTTTCGAAAATTTATTAGCCTCGACGACCTGAAATAAAACGGATGATTCAAACACAATTAAAATTTTTTTTTAAATAGTTATTATTTTTGGCCCATTATCGAACTATGACGAAAATATCTGTTTTAAGCTCTAGTTTCTGTGAAAAAATTTCTGTAATTTAAAAGAGGCCCCTATTTATGTTTTCCCTCAATTTAATGATTTTTTAGCTCGGGCGACCCCTTAAAAATGACATAAAAATTTCTAAAAAATTGAGGTTATATTTTGAGCCAAACGAAACCCACAATTCATTGGACATCAAAATCCGAGGGGGTCCGGCCGATGACCACGTGATTTGACGTGGAATGCCCCATACATATAATCGTATATAAAGCGGGATTTCACGTGTGTGGCGTTAAAATTTACGCTCCGTTGATTCGCGATATCCCCGACGCGCCCGGAGGATGCAGCAGAATGAAAACAGAAAAAAGGGGCGGGAAAAAAAACAAATTCGCATCAGTCGCGACTGTCGCGAGAGCTATTCGATTTCTCGTGCACTTCGGACCGGCGCAAATTTATATTTTCGTTTCACTCGATTTTTCGCAGTGCATTTTCTGCTGCCGTATGCGTTTATTGCCGTCGATCTATACATCAAACCGTTTGAAATTGGATTTAACGGAAGGGGGAAGAAGAAAGAAAAAATAGGAAAATTCCCCTCGCTTCGAATATTAATACAGGCTCAGCGTTCCAATGTTCACTTATACGCCATAAATCCCATCGGCTTTTTACGCGAATTTCGTCCCATCACACGCCCGATGAACATCCATAAATGTGATTGCTCGTGAAACGTGTATCGGCAACGTTCGTTTTCAATTAATTTACATTAAAGAAAAAAAAAACGCTGCGTTTTTATTAATTCCACTTCATAGCTCGTTAGACTCGTTAATCTCACGAGCCAGAAGCGAGGGGACAATATTGAGGAAGAATTAAAAACCACACGAGGAATTATTCGATATTTTGGAATTTATTAATTGGAAAAGAACGATAAAGTCATTTTGCGGATATCGTTAATTTTGCTCTCTGCTGGAGGAAGCTTTCTCTTCGTGAAATAAATTTCTTTAATTATTTTTATACATTAAAAATGTCCGAAAATGTCGACAACATTTTTATGAATTTTCGTAAAGACATTTTTTCAGATTTTCATGCTTCTTCTCATGAATAGATTTTTTTTCGACAAAAACTCTGCTTGATTCACATTCAGCGGCGAATTTTCCATTCGAATAAGGTTTGAAAATGATAAAAATATAAAATTAATTTTTGCTCATTTTTGGACGACTTTTCCGAAAACTCAAAAAAGCGAAATTTCGATAGCGATTCAAAAATTTATTTTTTGTACGCAAACGTTGTGACTGAACTTGGAAAATTCCGTTTGGTTCATTTGGATAACTAAATTTTTGTAGAAATGAAAGTAGTTTGAAAATGGCTGAAAAACATGAAAAGAAAAATTTGCAAAAATCGATGGTCGAGCTTTAAAAATCTGCCAAAAATTGACGAATGGTTCAAATCGGATGAATCAAACGGGGTTTTAAAGCTTTAACGATCACGAAGAGAATGAGCTCAAGCTGAAGTCCAAATTTCATCTAGAAAAAAAATTACAGTCATTTTAGTGAATAGACTCAATTTAAACAAAATGCAAAACAAAAAAAATTTAATTTATTTTTGTCAAGCCTTACATCGATGTTTTTTGCCTCCCTGAACACGAATCTATGAATAGTTTCCTCAAAAAATCAAAATTTTCGTGAATTTTCATCAAAAAACACTTTTGCTTATTTTGGCCCTATTTTTAAAAACCTCTAAATAGCGAAATTTCAAGAGTCCATAACTTTACTTTGGTTTGACCGATTTCAAAATTCCTCTATCGTACGCAAACGTTATGACTAAACTTAGAGAATGCCGTTTGTTTCATCCCGATAACTCACTTTTCGTTGAAATGAGAGCAGCTTGAAAAACGGAAAGGGGTATCTTAAAAAATTTGCAAGAATCGATGTTTGAACTTTAAAAATCTGCCAAAAATTGAAAAATTATCTGAATCAGATCAACAAAGCGGCATTTTGAAGCTCGAACGATCACGAAGAGAATGAGTTCAAGTTTAAGTCGAAATCTCATCTAGAAAATAAATTACAGCCATTTTAGTGAAGACTCAATTTTAGCCAAAGTGCAGAAAAAAAATTTTAATAAATTTTTTAAGAACCTCATTTCGATGTATTGTTCTCCCCTGAACACGAATCTACCAATGATTTTCCCAAAAAATCAAAATTTTCATGAATTTTCTTCAAAAACATTTTTGCTCAGAGCGAAAAAAAACTTGCAAATTCAGTATTTGCAAAGCTTCCTCTACGAGGAAAACTGTGAAAGCTTCGTGCTCATACACTATAAAAAATGTTATTAAATTTCATATACTTATTATTGAAATTTCATATTCTTTTGTATATTAAATTTTAATAACAAGTATACGAAATCGAAACTAATAGACATCAATCGGAAAATTAACAACTTTAACTTCAATTCAATATTTGTATATTGAAATCAAGAGAATATCCTCTGAAAATTAAAGTTTATATTGGAATATTACTGCACACATGTTCATGAAATTTAATATACTGTATACGCATAAAAACTTCATATTTTTTTATGAAGTTTCAACAGAAATTTTTTACAATGTAGAGGATTTGTAAATACGAAAAAATACAAAAAATGCAATGTACAAATTTTGAATTTTGAATTTTTTTTCTTATCCCAAAAATTTTCTAATTTTCGCCTCTTTAAGGGTGTTGAGTCCCTATGAAATCTTTTAATGTTAATTGTTCAATAAATAGCTTCTTAATCGTCGTAACATTTTTACACGACCTCCTGAATACTTCGTGTAAAAACATATTAAATTTTCAGAATTTTATCATCATTACTTCAACCTCCTTAAGGGTCAAAATGAAAAATGATGAGAAAATTCTGAAAATTTGGTATGTTTTTGTATGAAGTATTCAAGAGATCGTGTACAAATTTTACGACGATTAGGAAGCTCGTTATTAAAATATTCACATTTTGTTAAGAACAATTTTTTAAACAAATAAAAAAAATATTTATCAATAATCTTCGTTTTGTTTCCGTTGCTTTCATCATAGTGTAGATATTAAAAAATTGAGAGGTCAAAAATAAAACTTATCGCAAGGTTATATCAGTTTTCATGAGACTACATTTAATTTAATTTAATTTAATTTGTTAATGTTAATTGTTCGATAACGAGTTTCCTAATCGTCGTGAAATTTTTACACGACCTCTTAAATAATTCATCCAAAAACATACCAAATTTTCAGAATTTTTTCATCATTCGCGATTTGGGACTCAACATCCTTAAGCGAAATTTTTCTTCGCGAAATAAATCATTTTTTTCGATAAAAGGAAAAAGTGAAAAACAGAACGATCTTGATATTTTTTATCTGGGGCTCGAAATGATTGAAGCGTACATTTGTATCCGAAGCGGATATGGGCTGTCACAGTTGTTTAACCAAATGGGAAGAGTCGTGGGTCGGCAATCGTTTACCGCGGTGCCGATTTACGTGACGAATCCATCATATAGCCGACGGCGATATAATGAATCGTGTGCCCCCCCCCCCCTCTCCTCGTATGGCGGAATAACGATTTACGGGAGCGGAAGGGATGCGTTTCCGGACAGACGAGCGTCGGGATGGAGCGGACGGAGGAGAAGGAGGAGAAAGGAGAAAAAAAATGTCCCGTCAGCCTGTCGTTGTACGCCGGCCTGGATAATACCGTTGGAATTGAAAGTATTGTGATGTGCGAGGCGTGGACAAAAAAAAAGAATAAATAAAAAATTAATTTAAAAAAAAAGAGCCACCAGTTTTGTTTTTTCAATTATTCTCACGACAACTTCGATTACGCTGAATACGAGCGAACGAGGAACAGAGAAAAATGAAATAACTCAAATGGATTTAACGGGAATTTGTTCGTGTCGCATTGAGGCCGATGTCAATCGTGTGTGACACGAAACAAAGACACGAGAGTGCGAAAATTATTGTGGATTATATTTCAAATAGCGATGTTCAGAGGCCAGTGAGTGACGTTGCAATTGAATCAATGGAATAATGAAAATTGCGGATGGAGAAAAATTGAGCTATTCGACGATTGAGGTCTGATCACAGGGACTGAATCGTTCGTTGGAATGTGGAGAAAAATTTGTGGTTGAAAAAAGAGTAATGAGATGTTTTGGAACTTGACATTTTTTCCGATTGAAAATATCAATGATTATTAAGGGAGTTGAGAATATTGCTTTGAGGGAGGAAAGACACTGTGAGAGTTGAGTCAGTTTTCAATGTTTGAGAATTTTTTTTACAGACATAATTAATCATTAAAAATTTGGGCTTTTGGTATTTTGTTTATTATTTATTTAATTTATTTTATAGCGATATTAATTTACAAATATTGAAAATTGACAGAGATATAAAATATTATCTTGACGGGAAATAAAATTTCCACTACATTTTACTATTAATTGTTTGGTGAAGAATTTATTAAAAATTTTTTTAAAAATCCATATCTATAGAAATCTTCTTCATTTTTGTTATCGTTTTTATTTGATTGTTTATTTGATTTCTTCATTTTTAGGGCCTTTTTTATTCAAGCGGGTTTTAAAAATAGTAATCATCAAAATTTTTGAAATCAGCTGTGTACAGACGTAGCCACTGCATTTACGAATATTTGAAAAAAAATAAAATAAGAAATTAGCTCATAAGTTTTGTCGTTTTTCCCTGGGAGAATATCGAAGAATGTCATTTTTTTGACAAAAAACGTCGCTTTAGTTGCATTTTTCTTAATATAAAGTTAAGTATTTAGTAAAATATTGATAATTATACCAAACTATCTCATCCTCGTTTTTTTTTTCATCAATTATGAGAGATATTAAGGATGTTGAATCCCTATAAAATCTTTTAATGTTAAATGTTGAATAAATAGCTTCTTAATCGTCGTGAAATTTTTACACGACCTCCTGAATACTTCATGTAAAAACATATTAAATTTTCAGAATTCTATCATCATTACTTCAACCTCCTTAAGGGTTAAAATGAAAAATTATGAAAACATTCTGAAAATTTGGTATGTTTTTGTATGAAGTATTTAAGAGGTCGTGTTGAAATTTCACGACGATTAGGAAACTCGTTATTAAAATATTAACATTTTGTTAAGAACAATTTTTTAAACAAATAAAAAAAATATTTATCAATAAACTTCGTTTTGTTTCCATCGCTTTCAATATAGTGTAGATATTAAAAAATTGAGGTAAAAAAAAACTTATCGCAAAGTTATAACAGTTTCCATAAGACTACATTTAATTTAATTTAATTTGTTAATGTTAATTGTTCGATAACGAGCTCCTAATCGTCGTAAAATTTTTACACGACCTCTTAAATAATTCATCCAAGAACATACCAAATTTTCAAAATTATCTCATCATTTGCGATTTGGGACTCGACACCCTTAAGAAGTTAATGGCCAAACGAAATCTGAATTTTCAACAAATTCTCGTTAAAACTCCTACGATATTTTATGAATAGATACTTTCACCCTTTGAAGACCATTTGCCCGATTATCTTGCAATCATTTTTCAATAACAGATTTTTTGAATTTTCAATTACATGAAAACTGAATTTTCAATTATGAAATTTTCAATTATGCGACACCTGTCCAAAGAAAAATCCAAATCGTTCGCGTTCTCACTAAAACGTCCTAGACTCAATGACTTTTCAGAATTTTCACTTGAAATTCAACCTACATACTTTCAAAAAAATAAACATCCAAGAATTTCCAAAAAAAATTTTAATTTTTCCATTGGCTTTCTCGCTCACCAATCTGAAAAACAGTTTTTCTAGAGATCAACTCTCATTCTTTAATACTTCATAAACGTCATAAACGTTCGAACCAAAAACTTTTCCGACGTCATAGCGTAACCAACGAAACAACGGATATTCTTTTCTCCAGGGAAGAATGAGTTTTACTGCCTCGCAATACGGAAAAGCTCAAAAAAAAAAAAAATAGAAAAAGAGCGACGCAACGAGGCGAAACCCACGAAATTTTTCGCGTCTCCCATTCTCCAAATCTTTTGTTGTCTCAACGTCGTTTCGACGCGCGCACACTGACACAGAAATAAATATACATATGTACATTGTCCATTGGTGAGGTCGTCTTTCGCCATGTCTTCAACCTTATAGACTCGTAAAAAGAGTTACGCTCTGGCGAGTTAGTCGCAATCATCGTTAAACGGAAAGTTGTACATACATCCACATATACATAGATATATATGGGGCATTTCACGTCGAATCACGCCGTCATCAGCCTGACCCCTTCGGATTTTGATGTCCAATGAATTGGGGCTTTCGTTTGGCTCAAAATATGACCTTAAATTTTTAGAAATTTGTATTTCATTTTTTAGGGTTTGCCCAACGTAAAAAAATCATTAAATCGAAGAAAAACATGAGGAGGGGCTTTTTTCAAATAAATGAATTTTTTTTTTACAGAAATTAGGGCCCAAAACAGATATTTTCGTCATAGTTCGATAATGGGCCAAAAATAATTACTATTCTTTTTCAATTTTTTAATTGTGTTTGAATCATCCGTTCTATTTCAGGTCGTCGAGGCTAATAAATTTTCGCAAAATGTTGCCGTTTCACTCTTATTGTTAAACCAAGAAAAAAAAATCAAGTCTCACTAGAAATATGTTTTTGTTGTTGTTATTATCACTACAGGAAACAATCAAAATAAGAAATTATTGAAAAAAAATTCAAATACAAAAAAAAAATTAGTAATTATTTTTGACCCATTATCGAACTATGACGAAAATAGCTGTTTTGTGCCCTAGTTTCTGTGAAAAAAATTCCATTCATTTGGAAAAGGCCCCTTTTAATGTTTTTCCTTAGTTTAATGATTTTTTAGCGCTCCTAAAAAATGAAATTTTAGCTCGACCAACCCCTAAAAAATAAAATAAAAATTTCTAAAAATTGGAGGTCATATTTTGGGCCAAACGAAACCCACGATTCATTGGACATCAAAATCCGAGGATTTCAGGCCGTTGACCGCGTGATTTGACGTGGAATGCCTCATATATACTAACCATGTATACGACCGCACGTTGCAAAAAAAAAAAACAACAAAAAAACCATCTCGGAAGTTCTCACTCTTTTACCCTTGATTGAACTATCCGAGCGAGACGTTGTATATCTGTATAGAGATCCGAAGGCGCATCCTTGGGGATTTTCAACTGGATGGTAAAAAAAAAAGTGATAACCTCACCAAGGAATAAAGACTCCCTTGCACCTGCTCTATCTGTACGCTTTATATTGCCGAAAGAAAAACAAAAAAAGTAGTGGGAAAACGACAGCGAGAAACCACGAGAAAGAGCGCCGATGTTCGAGCTTCGTCGGCGGAGAAATAAGTCGAAAAAAAAGAGAGCGTCACTGCGCTGCCTTGAAATTGTTTCGAAACTTGGGCCAAACTAACTCCGCCGAGGGTTTTCCTCTCGTTGAAAACACACACGCGCACACACGAGAGGAAGGAGAAAACACCTTCAGCCAATGTGGATCCGCGCAGTAAGCAGTTCTCTATCCTCACAGTGTGGTTCCCCCCCCCCTTAATGTACCAAATTCGTCACTGCTGCCCTCGGAAAATGACCTCATCGCCTCCACCCTGCCTTCACCTGCTTGCCAGCCCATGTTATGTCCTCAATTTTCCTCCAACAACGACAACGCACACACGTGCATTCGCCCGAGGAAGTCTGAAACTTTACCTACGGCTTGGTCAAACTTTGCCTGGACTGGTCCAGAAAGCTCGCCAGTGGTGTAACACATCCATAAGTCAGCCTCGGAAGTATACCGCGTCACGATAATACCACTTTGACTGCAGTTTTCCAACAGCCTCTCTCTCTCTCTCTCTCCTTTATTCAAAGATACTTTTCCCCTAGACTGAGAAATTTTTTTTGTTGAAAATTCAAATATTTGTTTGACTCAACCAAATATTTGTTTCCGGACGAGTAATTATTGAATTACCATTTTGGTAATTCAACAAAGATACAGTGGAAGTTTTAGTTAAATCGATTAAATCGTTGCTCGAATGGGCAAACTTTCAGTTCAATCAAATAAATATCTTTGTACCAAATAAATGGTGTGATTGAAAATACGAATTGTTTTTTTGTTACAGCCAAATTTATCAGGTTAAAATATACTGGAAATCAACGAAATATTTCTGTACTCAGTAACGTGTAAATTGGAATAAACTATATCTAGAAATTGACCAAATAATTTCGTTCACCTCGTATCTTATGGTTAACCAAATCCATTTGTTGAATTAATTAAAGTTTCATTATTTCGAACAAATTAATATTGAATCGACTAAATTTTTTTCAACTAAATGGATTTAGTTGTTTTAACTGAACTTTTTTTTCAGTTCACCGTCCCAACCCGAAAAATTCAGCAACATTCGGCATGCCATAAACAACATTTATCAATAATAATATAGCCCAAAAGTTATTAATAAATTGCTCAAACAAGTAATTGTTCATAATTTTTCCATAAGTTTTTTTTTTCTTGAACAAATCGAATGCGTCAATTTTTCTGAACGCATATGGATTTTTTCAGAATTTTTTGTCTATTTTGGAATATCACAAAAAACATTCTGAAATATAAATAAAAAAAACTGCCAATTTCGTATATGGGGTGTTCCATCCCAAATCGGACAGTTTGAAAAACCTTTTTTTTCATCAAGTTTTGTATATGTTTTAGTACCCGACGAAAGACACCCTTGCTGGTAAATTTTGAGATTTTTTGCTGGTAAATTTTGATTACCCGTTCAAAAGATATTAAATTAACAAAAAAACGGCCCTTTTTCGGTACTTTGGTCAGAACTTCTCTAATAATGGTCCAACTTGAAAGTTTTTAGTTGAAAATTTTTGTTTTTTTATGGCCTTTTCAGAAAAAAATACAACAAAAATATTCGACGTGTTTTTAAATGAGTTTTTTGAGTTTTAAACTTTAAATCGCGTTTTTAAAAGTGAGTATATATTTTGATTTTTTCCTTAATTTTTGGTTTTAAACATCAATCTCTAACAACTTTCATGACTAGTCCGATCGTGGGCCTTCCATAACTACTATTTTTTTTCGATTTTTGAAAACTAACAATTTTTCTTAATTCAAAAAGTTTTATAAAAAAGTGTCCAAATAAATTTTAAATAATGAAAAAAAATACTATACACTAACGAAAATTGGTATTCATAATAATTTATAGAAAAAAAAATTGTATTCATCAAAAATCGAAAAAAAATAGTAGTTATGGAAGACCCACGATCGGACCAGTCTTAAGGCCAAGCTAAACACCCTCCCCCCTCCCGCCTTTCCGCTCTTGTGAGTGCGAGAGAGAGCGCCTATAGGGGTCCTGTGAGAGCGAGAGAGTGGGTTTTTAGCCTGCCCTTAAAAGCTGTTGAAAAGATAGATGTTTAAAATTAAAAATTAAAAAAATAATCAAAATATACACTCACTTTCAAAAACGCGATTCAAAGTTTCAAATCCAAAAAACTCATTTAAAAACACGTCGAATATTTTTGTCGTATTTTTTTCTATAAAGGCCATAAAAAAAATGAAAAATAAAAAAAAACTTTCAATTTGGACTATTATTAAAGAAGCTATGAATTTTTTTTCGGGCCTATTAATAGACGCAGCTCGTTTCTAAGAGTTTCAAAACCCCAAAATTTAGAATTTCTACTGCCAAATATAATCACTATATCAGGTGTACAATCTCCATATCTAAAATCTTTCGTCCTTTTGCCCTTCCCAAATCGTGCGAGTGCTAAAAAAAAATGTACAAGCTCATTTTGCATGAGTGGACACTTTTAATTCGGGGCAAGGAGAGTTCACTTTGCGCGCGACGTATAATCGCAGCTGTTGTTTGGCGGCCGTTGCACCGGGCAAATTAATTAAAATAATCTTGGCTTATTAGTAAGGACGCAAGACCAAGCGGTGATCCTGGCTTGACGAGATAAGAGTGGCTTAATGAACGACGAGGAGGGTCACGCTCGGATATTGCTCGAGCTATTTCTTGCACCAGCGCAGAAATACATGTTTTATATACGTTTCAACTCTTGGACGAAACTAAAAAGTATTCACAAATTCGTATACATAAATTCAGGAATTAATTAAATTGATTAAGGGGGGAAACCCATATAAACGGTCGAAGATGACGAGGAATTTCGGAATTTTTTTCCAACGCAACTACTGGACGGATCGTTTTCAACTTTGGAGGCTATTTTATTGTACATTCGAAGACTTGAAAAACATTTTTTTGAGGTACCAGACATTTTGATCAACTTTTAAACGCGATTTACTCGAAACTACATTTTTGCAATTTGCGGTAGCGATAAAAAAAAAACTATTCATCCGATTAATTTCAATCAAATATTTTTAGACACATAATTGCAAACCCTCGTCGATAAACCTCCATTTTCAAAAAAGAAAATAATTTAACAATCATTTTGTGCATAACAAAGTTCGGTGAAAATTCGATCTTTATTATCTGAGTGCCGCCATTATTACAATATTCAACTTTTGAAACTTTTTCTTGGTTTATCGACAGCGTACTTTCATATAGAATGCAAAGGTTTCTGATTTTTTGTTTCGGATGAAAAACAAAAAAACTACAGATGCCGCAATTCGACGTCGCGGAAAAAATTCGCTCAGCAACGATTGGTTGCAGGCTGCTGATGAATACTTATTTTCGATTTAAAAAAAATGTTTTTCAAGTCTTCGAATGTACAATAAAATAGCTTCCAAAGTTAAAAACGATTGGTCCGGTTGTTGCGTTGGAAAAAAATCCCGAAATTCCTCGTCATCTTCGACCATATATGGGTTTCCCCCCTTAATTCACCAAATCGTTATCTCAATTAAAACGGGAGCAATAATGAAGTTCTGTAAAAGATTCTTTTGATAAACTCGAAATTCAGCTAAACGAGAAATCGATAAATTCATTTTTTTGAATAAAAAATTAAAAGGGACCGATCGATAATTATCAATAATTATGAAATTATTTGAAAAATTGTGTATTAATCAAAATTACATTTGTAGATTCTTTCCTTCAGCTGAATGTTCGAAATTTCATACATGTTTCTTTTGCCACATTTTGTGTAAATTCATTCATACTCAAGTTCGATAGAATTAAACATAACATTGTAGAAGGATAATTTAACGACATTTTAGGTTATCGGGAAAAAAATTGGAAGAGTTTTTAGTGCGAAAAACCGATCGCAGAAGTTTTAGAAAAGCACGTCTGACTATTATTGACCTTTTCCACTTGTTTCTATCGTTTCTGTAAAAAGTAAGGTTACGTTGACTTTAGGGCACATTATCATTAATTTTGGGGTAAATTTTAGAACCAATATTATTTTATTGTAGAAGAAATAGATGCAAGTCTACTTTACCATAAATTGCGTATTCTAATTAAGAAAAGTGGAGCAGTTGAAATTAGAAATTCTCAATTTTCGCTGCCTCAATTTTTCTAAAAGCTCATTAACTCATTGAAAAACCCTTTGACCAATTAATCCGCCTCTACAATAATTATACCAACTCTTTCCCCATAAAACGGGGCTCTAATTTCATACAATCGAGTTTTCCGCCTCTCTGAATGGAAAATATTTCTTCTGCACGAAAATTTATCATCTCAGCATTTTCAACGGATCATTTCACTTACAGAGGAAACTAAATTATCCACAAAATTATTCAAATCGTCTTCGGAGCGTGGAGAAAAATTTTCTTCTCGCAACTCGCGTGAAAGTTTTCTTCGGCGAGAGAAAAAAGGGAAGTGAGCAAAGCGATAGGGAAACGAAGCGAATAATTCGTCTCTGCGAGGAGAGTCTCTTAACTTGTGGGCGAAAAAAATGATGTTCGAGTAAGCTACGAGAGATGAAGGAGTAAAAGTCCCAAATAGATTGTGTAAACGATAAAAAGAGGGCGTGGGAATCAAGGCTCGCTCTGTGGATTTTCCGAGTGGGGAAAACTTCTTTCAACGCGTATGCCGATGAGCGGGGAGCGTGGAAAATGTTTGAATCAGCGAAAATCGAGGCTGCCAAAGCGTCCTCGGATAGATGTATGTAGGAGAGCGTGGGGCTAGTTGTAACACTCAATATTTGACCGGGAATTTAAAAAATTTCGATTCAATTTTTTTGGTGAATGTGCTTCTTATTACTCGCAGCATAACGTAAACACGTTTCGTAAAAAAAATACTTACGAAAATTTTGATTTTGACTATTAAAATTAAATTAATTGTTTATTGTTTTTTCCTTGTTACATCGTTAATTTAACTGGCTTTTATTTGCTTTTTTAAAAATTATTCTAAAGTTTGTAGTTTTTGAGATATTTCATTAAGTAGACATAATGAGCCCATGGGGCAAGTTGTAACATGTTGGAACTTGCCCCATGCGCGTGTTTTTTTCTGCTCTCTACATGTATTTGTATAAATAATATTATTACAACTTGTAGCATAGTGATTACATAGTAATACAAATTATTTGCGGCTTTTTGTGCATTCTTTTACTCTCCTTTACTCTAATATTGCCCAGAAAAATATGCTAAGTCATTGTATTGTATTTTTTTTAGCACGAGAGACTACCAAACATTATAACCATTACAAGAATGAACCACGATGAAGTATACAAGACTGTGAGCCAATAAAAACGTGTTCTTTCTCATAAATGTTGCCAGTCTTTTCATTGTTACAACTTGCCCCGAGCCTGTTACAACTAGCCCCAGACGTGGGGTAAGTTGTAACAGCTCCCATGTTTTCAAAAAACGTCTGGTGTAAAAGATGGGTAAAGATTTAACATTATTTTTCAATTGGAATTGGTGCTCAGATATATACTTTACAAACTCTCTTACTCACAATCTTAAAAACATACATATTTTTGGTATTACAGGCCTTTTTCCAAAAACTGTTACAACTAGCCCCACGCTTCCCTACGGATAAACAGACAAGATGGCTCCTGCTTACAGCCGTTGCTTGTTACATCGTTTTCTGCAAATTTCGGCGTCCTCGACGCGGAAACCAACTCGACTAAAAGGACGACCCTCGAAAAAGTCCCTTCGTATTCCCCCAAAATTTCTCGCTCTTTTCGTTCACGCTCGAGGAACTTTCAATAATATTCTGTCCTGCGATATTAATCGACCATTATCCTCGACTTTGTGACAAAAGCCAATACGTCTTTTGTCACTCGATAATGACGAAGAAACGAAATAATCGATGCGAATTAAACAGTCCAAGCCGAAATTCGTAAATAATTACAACCTTCATTTCTTCGAGTTCTTTGGTCTATTTCGCGGTGAAAAAAAATACTGGAGACGTTAAATTATTCAGGAATAGTGGCTGATGTTATCAGAATCTTTTTATTGTAAATATATTGTTATGAACAATTAAACGTTGATCGTAATTCGAAGACATTGAAAATTAAGTGGTCGCAGTTAAAGTGGTCACATTTTTAGAGAAAGCACGATGTTAATTGTTGTGAGGTTTTTAGTTGGAGTTATTAACAAATATAAAGCTTCCTTGCTACTATAAATATGACTCTTTTTCCAGTGAAAAAAATTTCTGAAATTAATTTTGAATTAATTCAATTATTAATTAATTTTTAATCAATTAAATAACGGTACCAATGGCAATCTCAACTAAAAACACGGCGATGACGACTCAAAAAATTCAAGTAAAACTAAAAAAAATATTGAAAAAAATAGAAATTATGTTATGAATCCGGTGCATGGCGAATGGAACGTATCGTCGAAATCACTCTGCAAAATGCTAGAGTCGAATTCAATGAATGAAATACCGGGAATGGAAAATTGCCAAATATTTATCAGCGGTAGCGTGACAATGAAATTTCCATTAGGAGGGAATTTTCGTGAGCCCAATCGCATCGTGGTAATTCCGTTTCAATAAATTCAAATGTAGGAAATTTAATTTTCACGATTTTTGGTCCTAACTCGTACGTAAAAATGATCTCCTTTCGCGGTAGTGCCAAACGTTGGCGACGAGAATTGCCCTTGGCATCAATTTCGAACGTGATGAGAACGAACGAGCTATGGAAAGATGAAGAGAGGAGGAAAGAGAGAGAGAGAGAGAGGCACTCGACGAGTTTCATCCACTCAACGTGAACGAATCGCCCACTCGAAACGATTCGTTATCCGTCCCATCAACGGGTTCACTCGCCCAGATAGGAATAGCAGCAATGATAGAGTATAAACGTGTTGGGGAGTGTGTAAATATGTGTGTGTGTGTGTGTGCGTGTCTGTGCGAGAGGAAGAGTAATAATATGAGGGGAAAAAAAATCTCAATGACTCCGGACTCGGTGGACCATCTGAGAAACGATTCTGTTTCTTACACGTGGCCCTCTCGTACTTTTCGTTAAATTCTCGACAGCGACATAAACTCAGGCTGCTCAAGATCGTAATAAACGTATGTCAAGTGGAATAGAAAAAAATTACAAGCTGTAATGATCATTAATATAATATATTGCAGAAAAAATTGACGTTGATGAATTTTTTGAATCGTGCACATTAAAATTGGGACAAATTTTGTGTGGGATGTATAATTCATAATTTTCGAAAATTTATATCCTCGAACTTCCTTATAAAATCATATATTAGTCGTCAAATAATAATAATAATAATAATAATAATAATAATAATAATAATAATAATAATAATAATAATAATAATAATAATAATAATAATGAAATGTTGTTTTTAATTTTATTTCCATTTTTCATTTCATTTTTAGTAATAACAATTAAATTATTATTATTTTATTTTGGCATACCGAAAAAACAAAAAAATACAAACGATTTTGAGTCAGTTAAGATCATTTGAAATTTCCAGAGAAGACTCCCAAATTTTAATTTAGTGTCCAGCTGTTCGTATCAGAGTGTCAATCGATGCAGAATTGATTGATGGTTGCGAATATGATAATTAAATCACTTGATCAAATTTTTTTGGCTTAAAAGGAAAAATTGATCCTGTAGAAATTATTTCAACATTAAGAAAAGCCTGACAAAATTTAGAAACCGACTGTTCTAATTGAAAAATGATTACGAAATTATTGGTAGTTGCAAACATGAAAATTCAATCGTTTAATCAAATTATTTTGGAACATTAAAAGAAAAAATGGAGTCAGTGAAAGTTATTTAAACATTGAAAAGAACTTAGCCTGGCAAAATTTAGAATCCGATGGTCCTAATTCCAAAATAATTGCAAAATGATCGGTGGTCGCAAATGATAATTGAATCTTTCGATTGAATTTTTTCGGAACATTAAAAAAAAATTAAAAAGAACTCAGCCTGGTAAAATTCAGAATCCAGCGGTTCTGATGGCAAAAAATTCCAAAATGGTTCGAATCACAGATTAAAAAAGTTATTCGCGTTAATGTGCAATTACAATTGAATGAGTAAAAGTTCGGATGAAAATGTAAATTTTCCCTCATCGTTGCATATCCAACGAGGAAAATTAATATTGAAAAGCATCGAACGAATTTCGTGTATTGGGTGCGTCAAAGCTCGTTTTTTTCTCTCTGTGCGGTATTACCAATGGCAAATGAAAAAGCTTGATTGAAAAAAAATTGAAAAAAATCACACACATTACTCGAAGGCTCGAAGGAATTTTTCCGAACACGCCAATATCGAGCTACAGTACCACATTCTCTTTCAGTATCGCACTTTTTCCGCAGACACCCCCGAGGCAATCATTAGTGTGATACAAATGCAAACGAAAAAAAAAAAAAAAAAATCTGCAACGCCAAACGGAAAGTTCACTTTTTCGATTCCACATTTTCCTCCTGTCTGAATCGAATATTCGCATTTTTCATCAAGAATTATGGCAAATAACATTCACATCGTACGCATTATTTTAATTGGGAATTCATAATTCCGTGTCCACATATTTTACACTGAGAAAAAAGATCAATTAAAACAACCAAATCCATTTAGTTGAAAAAAAATTAGTCGATTCAATATTAATTTGTTTGAAGTGATGAAACTATAATTAATTCAACAAATGGATTTGGTTAACCATAAGATATGAGGTGAACGAAATTATTTGGTCAATTTCCAGCCACAGTTTAGTCCAATTTACACGTTACTGAGTTGCTGTACAGAAATATTTCGTTGATTTCTAGTATATTTTAACTAGATAAATTTAGCTGAAACAAAAAAAACAATTCCTATTTTCAATCACACAATTTATTTGGTACAAAGATATTTATTTGATTGAACTGAAACTTTGCCCATTCAAGCAACGATTTAACCAATTTAACTGAAACTTCCACTGTATCTTTGTTGAATTACCAAAATGATCTTGTTGAACGTCCGGAAACAAATATTTGGATGAGTCAAGCAAATTTTTGTATTTTCAACAACAAAAATTTCACAGTGTACATTTCATTTGTCAATGTGCAAAAGCTTCGATAGGAGACAAACTTTGGATCTTCGATGTGAGGCAAAAAAAATGCACGACCTGTAATTTACGAGCTAGATTATTTTATCCGCATTTTGGAAGATTGTAACGGGTTTTCAAAATTTATATTCGCATGACGGCAAAATATAAATACAGGGGCAAAAAAATTCGAAACTATGCGGAAACTCGAGAGTTTAAAGTCCACGAACATTCGCGAGTAAAACATAATAAAAAGTTTTGTAGCGAAGGAAACTCGGAAAATTATATTGACTTAGTAAACTCGCGAGGTTTTTCTCCCGAACTTTCCGCTGCACCACTGCAGCCGTAAATTACCAATGTTTTGCCATCCTGCGTTACGTATATGTTACATTTTAGAGGAAAAAGCAGAGCGGCGAACGAGCTCAATCGTGATGTGGTGAAAAACGATTTTGAGCGTGTAAAGAAGGTGAAATAATATTGGGAATTCAATTAAACTCGATAAAAAAAATCGTGGATAAACGGGGGAGGACAAAAATCTATGAAAAAATCAGATTAAGATTAACATTTTTTTAACGATAGAAGGAGTCAATTTTTTCACCAACTTTAAGAAAATATATTTTAGCGTCACATATTGAATTCATTCAATTCTGACGCTATTTTTGTAATATTGAAGTTCGAATCGTTGCAACGCTGAGAAAATAAATTTTTTCAATTCATTTTTAGTAAGGTTTTTGCTTTGCTCTTGCATTTAATATTTAGGGTTCTTAATAAAGACCGGAAAAAAAATGTCAACGATTTTTAATTTCGAAAATTTGTAGGAAGAATGAATTTTGTTAAGAAAAAATGTAGGTTGCAATCGAACGAAGCAAACTTCAATATTATTTATTTTTTAAATAATATTTTGTTTTTCTAGCATTGTAAATTGGCACTTGCACAATTGTTTTGTCGCAAATAAATTTTGCATAATTTTTGCATTAATTTTTTGAGACATTTTTTTTCATGAAAGAAAAAATATTCTAGAGACTCTTTACTAGAATATATTTATGGACCAAATCACTTAATGACTTTGTAATTTTTCACGCCCAATCTATTTCTTAAGCCTTGAATTCCATGATTTTAAAGTTTGCATAATTCAAAGATGCAACGGTAATAATCTATTTCTTAATAATATTCATTCTTCCTGAGAAGTTTCCAAAATAAAAAATCGTCAAAGTCCACTTTGAGTCCTTTATTAAGGACTTAAGATGCTGAATGAACAAACAGAGGGTAACATTTAAAAAATAACATTAAAAATAAACATTAAACATAACACCAAAAATAAATTAAAACAAAATTATTTTCATTGCATTACAAGGTTGCAAACTTCAACATCATCGAATTCCAAATGTTTATTATTATTCCTCCCTTAAATCTCGAATTTCAAGTCAAAAACGGGATCTCAAGTTTCCTAACTAATTTCTTAGCATCGGCAGCCAAATTGGTTGTTTTTGCAGTGTCGTCATTAAAATCATTAAAAAAATAATTAACACTTATTTGCAAAAATAACGATAAATAGATCATAAAAATCGTCAAAGTACTTTTCATTGGAAATAATTATTTCTGTCCAAACAATCAACAATACAAAAACGACCATTCAACAGCTCAGAGGCTTGAATTGTTTTGCAGGATTTCAGTCTATTTTCTAACGTCATTTTTTTATTATAAACAAATAACGAGCAACAATGAAAATCACAACTGGAAATTGTGAATAAAATAAAACGACCTCAAAGAATTATCCTCCATGTTGTTCAACGTAAAACCAAAAGGAGCAAGGAATGGAGGCCTGAGAGTCTGCAGAGGAAATTGAACTCTCACTGGATAATAAACCTTAAGCAAACTTCCCGGTAAATAAAATATTAGAATAGCGAAACAAGCGTGAGTTAACGATGAAACAGAGGTTTGCAGGAACGAAAAAAAAGGAAAAAATGCATAAAAGTTTAACGTCATCGTAACTGCGCGAATCCAGAAACTCTTTATCATATATATATATTAGGGTGATTCGTTTCAGGGCAACTTTTTTTTTTACCCATCGTGCCCGAAAACCTTTAGTTGGTACCCAAAAACGAAGTTTCGTGAAAGGGGGGTGTTGTCAAAAAATATTTAGAGGTCGCGAATCAAAATTGAAGGTTTCCCATTTGATTAACATAGGGGGAAAAAAATGCTCATTATTAGTTTTACCATTCCGCGAATTTTGATATCGCGATATTTTCCAAGTGTGTTCTTATATAGGAAATATGATACTCTATAATAAAGTTCATTGAGCCATGTCCGTAAATTCAACCGATTCAGCGGTGTCATTGTTTCAAATGAACATTGTATGAAAATATCTATTTAAATGGCTGTAACGCCTGAGCTATTGGATATATTGAAAAAATTCAAATGAGAACTTTGTAGAGAAAGTAATTTGCTACAAAAAAAGTCTTATAAGTCGAGCCCGTAGATTCAACTCTTCCTCAGCTATTGGTGGATGAAGTAAAATAAATAGATTTTTTGTTTTTGTTTTATTGTTTCATTTGCATAGGGAATTCTTTGTAACATTTGTCGAATGGTTTTTCTGATGATTTTGTACATGCTATCTCATAGACAATGGAGTTCGTTTGATTGAATGAAACAAAAAAATCTCTATTTTACTTGATACACCTATACCTGAGAAAGGGTTGAATTTATGGTCTCGGCTTATGAGACTTTTTTGTAGCAAATTACTTTCTCTACAAAGTTCTCATTTGAATTTTTTCGATATATCCAATAGCTTAGGCGTTACAGCCGTTTGAATGCATATTTTCATGCAATATTCACTTGAAATAATGATACCGCTGAAACGGTTGAATTTGGGGACATGGCTCAATGAACTTTATTATAGAGTATCATATTTCCTATGAAAATCCACTTGGAAAATATCGCGATATCAAAATTCGCGGAATGGTAACACTAATAATGAGAAATTTTTTTTTCCAATGTTAATCAAATGGGAAACCTTCAATTTTGATTCGCGACCTCTAAATATTTTTTGACAACACCCCCCTTTCACGAAACTTCGTTTCTGGGCACCAACTCAAGGTTTTCGGAAACGATGGGTCAAAAAAAAAAGTTACCCTGAAACGAATCACTCTAATATATATGTATATATGACGTCCTCTATCGTGTGTCCATACAAACGCGCAAAAGTCCGACAGTTATCGTGGCCCGCATTGTAAACTCGTCGTTTTTTGTTCTCGCACCCCCTTTCCCTCGCCCTCGCTCCCAGGATCGGTTGTAAAGGACCCGGGAGTCAGCACGAAAGAAGGAACGAGGGGGATGAAAAAAAAGGGAAGAAAAAAAGCTCGGTTGCAACGTGCGGGAAGTTCCGAAAGAGCGAGCATGACGTAGAGTGTGCTGAGACGTGGTGGAAAAGCGGAGAAAATGAAGGAAAAAATGAGAGAGAAGAAACAAGAGGGTGAGAAAGTATCCTGGTACAGGAATAAAGAGACGAGAGAGAACAAACGAAATGCAGGAGCCCAAAGAAATCCGCGAAGTCGTCAAAAAAAAATGCAACTCATCCACACATTTTTTCATGTGTTTTTTTTTCGCTTTTTTTCTTCTATTTTGCTTCTGCGACGATACGGTAATGCTGGGAATAACCCCAGGGCCAGAAGTCTCGGGGATCCCCGAGGACGTCATTATCGCGACGTAGAACCGGACGTAACGGCGCTATGCACAATTTCATTACCAACGTGCACGACTCTTTACTCTACGTGCCAGAGTTGTCGCTCCCTCGCACAATTTTATCTGTGTGCACATATATGGGGCGTTCCACGCCGATTGCACCCAGGTCTGACCCTTAAGCCCTCCGATCAAGTCCGCAATTATTCATGGATTTGCAGTACCTCTGAAAAGCACTCAGGATTTTTTTCAGATTTTTTTGGAGCGATTTGGCTTAATGATAATTTTATAAACAAATGTACTGTTAACTCAAATTTAAAAATCTGAAAAAATCACAAAAATTTCGTTTCTTATATGGAAAATTTCAAGCGCTGTGTAACAATAAGCAGACCTCCTGTTTATAACAAGCTTTTTTGAAAAAAAAAAAAAATTTTAATAGAACAAGAAACCTGCATTTAGTGGGTCGACAACCAAACATTTTTTTAAACAATTTCAATTCATCGAAAATTTTTGGATAACGGCCCACTCAAATCGGGTTTCTCCTTAAATTTTTCATATAAAAAACGGGAGTTTTGTGATTTTTTTCAGTTCTTTAATTTTGGGCCAACAGTGCATTTGTTTATTAAATTATCAGTGAGTGAACTCGCTCCAAAAAAATCTGAAAAAAATGCTGAGTGCTCTTCGGAAGTACTAAAAAACCATAAAAAAAATGGGGAACAAAATCGGAGAGGTGAAGGGTCAGACCCAGCTCGAATTGGTGTGGAATGCCTCATACATGTATATAATATGTATTTGTTTTTGTGTGCATGTGTAACGGTACTTTGTGCATTACGACCGACACTCTTCTACGCGCTTGTGCTGGCGAACCAGCGGGGGAAAGAGCATTATTTATGCATCCCCATGTGCAACAACGTGAGTGCATATACTCGATATACAGTTCCCAGAAACTTCATCTGTATACTCGATGTTTTCCACCTCACGACGAATTGTTTGCCAGTATTTTCTCTCGTTCTACCCTATGTACGCTTTATCCGGTTTTCATAAATTTTTACCCGCTTTCGAAAAATCTCATTACGCGAGAAAATTACGGATGAAATAGAATGATCCGAGTACGGGGCTCTATATGCTGGATAGTTTAATTACGCCCTCCGTGTGAAGAATGCTCAACGAAGGACGCTTGAGCTGTTGTGTGTACTTTTCTAATTTGCAGAATTTTTTTCATCGTTTGGGAATTTTTAGACTGTATAATTTATTTGTACTTTATTTTAATTATACATTATTATTATTATTGTTTAATTTTTATTATATATTATTATTATTTAATTTTAATTATATATTGTTATTATTTGATATCACATGTTATTGTTGTATAAATTGTTTTATAATTTATTATTGCAAGTCAGAATTTCACGAGTGATTGTTTTGAAGTTTGATGTTCTTGTTGTGTTATTATTTTTATGCAGAAAGCTTCTGTTAAGTAGAAGCAGAATTAAGAATATTTGTCAATAATTATATTCACTGCCGGAAAAATCAGGACAGAAATTTTGGTAACGATATTTCTTCTGGAATTGTCATGTTAAGGGTTTAAAAAATCGACTCTGACGAGAAAAAAGAATGCAATATTTTTTTTTTACAAAAAATATGATTCATCATGATTTTTCAATCATTCGATTGTCAAAAAAGAATTTTTTTTTTTGAGAAGGAAACAAATTTTCGTCCATTATCAAAAATTATATTTGACAGAGAAAATTCTCGTTCCCAGACCAAAAGTCTAATCATGTTAGAATTTTTATACAGAAAATTTGACATTTTCATGCAAACGAAGTTTTTGTTATGAGGAAGCAAAATTAAGAATGTTCATCAATAATTTTATCCAGTTCTTGAAAAATCAGAGTTAAAATTTAGGTAACAGAATTTTTTTTAGAATTGTCATGTTAACGATAGAAAAAAATTCGACTCTGATGATAAATCATTTTATTATCAAGGAAGAATTTGTTCTCTCAGAAGGAAAAATCATTTTCGCGCATTATCAAAATTCTATTTGACAGGGAAAATTCTCGTTTCCAGACCAAAAGTCTGAGAATGTTAGAATTTTTATACAGAACATTTGACATTTTCATACAAACGAAGTTTCTGTTATGAGAAAGCAAAATTAAGAAGGTTTATCAATAATTTTATCTAGTTCTGGAAAAATCAGAGTTAAAATTTTGGTAACAGAATTTCTTTCAGAATTGTCATGTCAATGATAAAAAAAAAATCGATTCTAGCGAGGAGGAATAATTTATGTAATTTTTTTAGAAAATTTTTTCGTGCATAATGAAAAATTCCAGTCGACACGAAAAATTCTCGTCTCCAGACCAAAATTCGAACTTCGCCATTAAAACCACTCCTTTCTCAGCACATTCCAACGCGAGGTTTCTTTCAATTGTGCAAAAGTAGGGAAAACTCGACAAAAGACACGAATACATATTTATCCATATCCGACGATGCCTTTTGAAAAATATTTTTGTGATTTTCACTCGCCCGTTCGTGGGATAAACGAGGGCGGAAGTTCCTTCGGAAAGGACGAAACTTTCATCAGAGGCGAGATGGGGAAAAAGGGTTGAAAAGTTTCTCGAATAGGCAAAAGAATGGGATGCATATCTTTACGACGATAAATGGAGAGCTTTCGCTTCTCAAAGAGTCGATTTTTCACTCTCACGAGTCACTTTTATCGATGAACCGCATTTTTTCTCTGCACCAAGAATTTCGATTATCCTTGATGAGCTTTTCTTTTGCATTCTCTGATACGCGATCTCTCACGAGAATGGGAAAAAAGCTTGGAATGCAATCGGGCAAAAAGCTTTTTTGACCTAATGACGTCAAGGGCGAAACTGAAGCTTTCCTGAGCTTTTGACGCTCGTTTCCGGGGAAAACCTTTTAACCGAATCACCGAAATGTTCGAGTCGCGGGCGAAACGTTTTCCCCGATCCGTGCGATTTTATTCGGAGACGTAAGAAGAGGACGAGGAAGAAAAAGGATCCTCACAATCCTGGAGAACGACGTTCTCGAAGAGGACGGTCGTTGCGTCGCTCATGAGGATCATTTGATTACCGAGACGAGGTAACCCATTTCTACAAAACTTTCGAGAAAACTCCGCGGTATTGAAAATGGTATTTCCACGGAGCTTTCTCTCCTGTCCGTGAGATACGAAACCGAGGTATTTGTATAAATTTCGTATTGTATTGGAAATTGGATGCTCGTAACGTATATATGCAACGGATTTATACTCTCCCGTATGCGAGAGCTTCGTTTCGAAGCTTCGATTTTTCAACAGTACACACGGAACATGCGAGAACGAATTGTCCCGCAAATATTCGAAATGGGACAATATGGGACACCCCATTTAAATATACCGCGTCAAAGCTTGAAGATTCATCAGAAATGAAACTACAGAATGATTATGCAAGGAGAAAAATTTTATGATCTTGAAAAGCGTGAAATATGATATAGTGAAATGATAAATAAGAAAAGCGGAAAATTGGAAATATCTGGAACATTTTGTTGCCTCAAAAACGAAGAAAAATCATAATGTTGAAGTTTGCATCGCTGCAATGCAACGAAAATAAATGTTTTCAATTAATTTTTAGTGAGTTTTACGTTTGGCTTGTACATTTATAATTTCGAAACCTTAATAAATATCTCAAAATACGTTTGAACGATTTTTCACTTCAAAAAGTACTCAAGAAGAATTAATTTCATTAATAAATAATTAATTAACGCTGCATTACAACGATGGAAACTTCAGCATCATGAGAAATCAGAATTTTCTTCCTTACAAATGTTCAGAAGGTTTCTAGGATTTTCTGACTACGATAAAAAAAACGACTCGAACGAAACTTTGAGGAATTAATTTAAGAGTTTTTCTTCGAGGGATTCAATTTAAGGGATTTGATTTCAGAGATTTAATTTAGGGGATTTAATTTATGGGATTTAATTTGAGAGAAGAAATTGTATTTTTCAAAATATATTTCTATTTGATAATATCACCTTTAAGCTATATTCTCTAAAAGTTTCATTGAAATATTCCTAAAATTAAATGAGGTACGTTTTATAAAAGTTGGCTTACTTAGATAAAGCAGCGCCATCATTCAAACTTTGAACATGTTTTTTTTCAAAATTTTTCTTTCTAAATCATTATCCATGATATCTCGAGATGCGCTTGATGTATTGTTTCCAAATTTACAGGAAATACGATGAGAAACATTGAAAACCAATTGACGATCACATTTTTCAAAAATCCATCTTCGTTTTTCAATAATTACCTGAAAATGTCGACTTTTTTCATAGATTTCGTACCGAGTTAAAATTTCTCGCTATTTTAGTAAAACCAATTATTTTGAACATCAACGATCGTCAAATAATCGTATTTATCGTAAGCTTGAATAATTCGTTTAGTTTTTAGACTTTAAATGAACAGTTTCAAGCGAAGAGTTGGCACAGCTCGAATGCCACGAAAAACAATTTCGCCATTTGTTAAGTTTTTGTTGTTGTTTTTCTGTATTTTCTAAGATTTTTTTTAAAGACTCAATATATGTATCCTTGTGTAAAAAAAATAGTTCCTTTTTCAGTAACCATGTAACATCGTTTAAATACAGCAGAGATAATTTATTTTTCGATAAAATTCATTCTTCCTGAAAAATTTTCAAAGTGAAAATTCGTTGAAATTTATTTCGAGTTCTTTATCAAGAACCCTGCATGCTAAATATACGAGCAAAGTGTAAAGATAATTAAAAATGCATTTTGAAACTTAAGTTAAAAAGCAAATTTTCGAGATTTTTTGCTTTGCTCCTAGGCTATGACTATAAAACTGTTGTTACAACATTGTTTCATCCTTCGAAAGTACAAAACAAAGGTTTCTTACTCAACAATCTACCACCGTTAATGAAAAGTCGATAAAAAAAAAAAATTGCACATGTTTGAAATGAAAATAAAAATTCATTTTTTCACAATTTATTTCAAACAGCCGCCATTTTTTTTTTATCGTCTTTCCATTACCGGTGGTAGATTGTTGTGTAACGAACCTTTCTCTTTAAAATGCTTTTTTAGTTTTCTGTTTCAGACTTGCCAATCCTGAGATTAACTGTCGGCCATGGGAAAAGACATTTTCGACTTTGACGCCTTCTATAAATTTTTCAATGAATCGAAATGAAAAAATAAATTTTTGTTCTGTACTTTCGAGGAATGAAAACATCTTGTAATAATAGTTTTATAGTCATATCTGATAAAGGAGCTGAGAAAAAAAAATCTTAAAAATTTGCTTTTTTTTTAGCCTTCTGCAGTAGACTAGTACCTTAAAACTCAAAACCTTTTCAATTACACCAAATAAAGCCTCCCTTCAACGGAGAGTTTTGATCGATGTGGGGGCTGACATTTCGTTAACGTGAAAGATAAATCCCAACTTACTGAATCAAAGTCAACATCGACTCTTTATTCCGTTGCCTCGGGTATCCCATTTTACCCTGGTCCAGAATAAAAAATGTACAGATATATATCACGTGCAGTACCGAGTCTTGGATGCCTATATTTCTCGAGGAATAATCGATGAGACAGCGAGGTATTGGATCGAGTTCGATGGGGCCAATGTAATCTTCAGGATCGAAATATATACGCGATACAACGATGGAGAAAAAGAGAGGAAGAGGGAAAAAGAACGAAGGGCACAAACCCCATCGAATCGAACGTCGAGAAAGATTCCGAGACGAGTGTAAGGACGTATAACAGCAATTTCTCCCTGTCTCTCGTTCCATTCCTCCCCTCGGTGTCCCTTTCCATCGAGATTATTAAGATATCAAGGGAAAAGAAATAAAAGGATAGAATGCAAAGACGAGAGGAGACGAAAAAAAACGAATCCCCTTCTGTCTTCGAATCATAGAAAGGGGGAACCTCAACGAGGGCTTCTCTTCTGACGGAGCTTCGACGAAATGAGTTCGATAAATTTCCTATAAGTGTGTATATAGCTGACTGAGAGAAGGGAATTTATCGATGGAGAACCCCCCGACGAGTATGAAGAAGAAGGAGGAGGAAGGATCTTCAATGAAGGGAGGAAAAAAGGGGATGAAGAGACGAGTGAAATCCTGGGTCTGATTACCATCGTATTAGATTTTCGATTAGACGAGACTTTCCACCTGTTTCGCTACCCTCGAGCAACTCCTCTGTTGATGTCAGCTCATATTTATATAAACATAAAGTCGTGTCGCAACAACCCCCGGGGAAGATTCTACACCGCCACTCTAAAGAAGAAAAAACGGAAATGTTTTTTTTTTTTGAAACAAGCTTTTATTAGTTGTTAAAAAATAATTAAAAACTTAAAAATAAAGCTATTCCGATTGGAAATAAGTTTCCAAATATGAGCGTGTTACACTCTCTTTTTTCTCTTGTTAAAATGTAACACGCTTTTATTTGAAAATTTATTTCCAATCGGAATATCTTTATTTTTAAGTTTTTAGTTATTTTTTATTAACAACTAATAAAAGTTTGTGAAAAAAAAAATTTCGTTTGTTTTTATTTTTTACTTTTTAGTATTTATGATGTTAAATAACTAGTTTAGTAATGTATATCTAGTTTCGCATAATTTTTCGCACAAAAATTATTTTGCAAAATTTGTTAGACAAAATTATTTCACACAACTAATTTGCAACATTTTTCTGCAAAATTTATGCAAAAAAATGTTTTCAGAAATTTTTTTGGAAGAAGACTGTTGCGCAAAATTTTCGTAGAGAAATGTTGCAAATCAATTGCTTAAAACCATTTTGTAAACAAATTTTAGCAAAACAATTTTTTTGCAAACAATTTTGCGAAACATTTTTTTTGCAAAAAATTATGCGAAACATTTTTTGTTGCAAAACAATTTTCAAGCAAATTTGTAATAAAAATTTTGCGAAACAATTTTTTTTGCAAACCGGGAAGTGGGTCAAATTTAACGTGCAAGATTACAGACAGACACCGGGACAGGTGAAACTAAATAAAAGCTTTTAAAATAAAAACATCTGCATTAAGGTGGGCCGAAAATCCGCTTTTTTCGAAATTCTTTTAGCAATACCGAAAATATTGTTTATTATGCTGAAAAAAAATCTGTGCGAAGGGAACAAATGTTGAGTCAATATCTGAGGCTTGCCAAAGGTCGTCAAAGTTTAAAGCGTTGAAAAAAATGTTCTTGCCTTACTTTTATTAGAAATTCAATTTCTCTACAAAAGAGGTCCGTATTTGAAATCATGTACGATTGATAGTTTCTAAGATAATTGCTGTTTTAGTGTAAAAATAAAAATCTAAATAGTAAAAAATAATTGATAAACTTCTTATTTTATATAAAATTTAATTCTCTAAATAAATCTCTTATATGAAATTATTTAGGATCGATGGTTTTGAAAATAATTGCAATTTTAGTAAAAAAAATTGTTATTTTCCTCTATATTTATATTTTTTGTGGATAAAAAATAATTGATAAACTCCTTATTTAACAGGAAATTTAATTCTCTACAAAAATCTCATATGAAATCATGTAGGATTGATAGTTTCTAACATAATTGCAAATTTACTTCAAAATAGTCATTCTTCTCTCTGTAAATATTTTTCCTGTGAAGAAAAAAATTTCATTCCTTTCTTTTATTAGATTCTGTACAAAAACAACCTTCGAGTCTTATTGTATAAGAATTAAAATATTCGCGACATAAATATGAATATACGGGGAATTCTGAGTCGGCTAACTTTTAAATATGATTCGCAATTTTTTCGAGAATCACAACGAAGCCATAATCCCAGTTTTATTCGGATTTTTTTCGTAAAAATTGAAAAAAAAAATATTTTTTTTATTTACCACATGTTTTTTTTAAAGACAGCCCCATGGAAATAAAGTATATGTAAGAATATATTTTTCACTATATAAGAAGTATATTAGAAATATATATTAAGGGGTTATGAGCAGTTAGGATCTTGAAAAAAAGCTATTTTTCAAGATTTTTTTCTGGAAAGACACTTTAATTTATTAACGTACAAATTTATATACATATTTTTGTAACTTTGAATTTTATTTTGGAATTTTCCTCGTAAAAAAAGAATGATTCTTGAGGTGCAGGAAAATGACAATTTTTTTTACTAAAATTGCAATTATCTTAGAAACTATCGATCCTACATGATTTGATATAAGACCTTTTTTGTATAGAATTGAATTTCCAATAAAAATAAGCCCAGAAATTTTTTTTTTCAACACTTTGAATTATGACGATCTTTGGGCGAGTCTAAGATATTGACTCAAAATTTTTTTCCTCCGCACATATTGCTAAAAGAATTTCATTTCGGATGTAGACAAGTATGGGATGTTTTAAGGGTTGTAAAAATATCGTGGACCATACAGAATGCCAAGGAGAAAAGTGGCAAAGAGCTAGAATCTTATTCGCATGACAAGGCAGTATAATTTCGCGATTGCCTCGAGGAAAGAAGGAATCGTCGTATATCTCCGTGTCAGCAAAGCTGGAGCAAGAACCGACGAGTGAGAATATCGTTTTTTCTTTTTGCTTCCGCTTCAGCTGACGAGACTCTTCGAACGCTTCGATCTGGAGCGCGGAAAAGAAAAATCGTCCATCAAACGTTTGGACACAAATCGGAGAAATCAGACTTGAGAGGATCCTAAGATTTTGGAAAATTTGTATTTTTTTGTTGTTGAATAATATTTTAGGGATATAGGAACAATATTGAGTTGGTCTTGTAGTGAAACATTTTTTTAAATGGTTCAATTTTCCATTTTCCCGCAGCGCTTTTTACGAAATCTACTTTTTTCAAAGTGGGAGCAAATTTTAGTTTAAATTTTTGACTGTAGCTTCACAATCACATTTTTCAAAAGTGCACGATTTCTACAAAATTTGATTTAAAAAAACTCTGAGTACTTCCATAGCCAATAGTATGTTGATTATAAAATTGTTTAGTTTTTTTCCATGCTTTGTATTTTATTAGAAATTCATCCTTTCATCGAGGCGTTGAAAAAAAAGTCGTCTTCATAGATTGGCTGTGGCATCGCTATTTTGCATCAAAATGATGATGAAATTTTTTTTATTTATTCTTCACTATGTGAACCCTATGAAAATAAATCCTATTCGTTTTTTTTGTACACAAAAAATAAATTCTCAAAGCTGGGCCTTTTTTCGGCTGCTAGAGTGATGTTAACCCTTAAGGGAAGGTACAGAGAGTGCAGACTAGATGAAGCAAGAATTTTCCTAAAGAAGTACCCCTTATTCTTGATTTTCGGCCATTTTCAAAACTTTCTGATGCTACCAAAAATTTGGTTATCAGATTTGACTCCCAGCAATTGGACGCGATCAACTTGATCAAATCTGACCAAAATGCTTTCGGACCAAATGCTTTTTCGAATTTAGTTAACGTTCATTATTTATTATTAAGCATTGTATAATAATCCCTGAAACTTGAACAAATTTTTTTTCAACTTCTTCCAAGTCATCCTAGATTTTCGCATCTCAAATAATGTTGCTCTTTGATTAATTAAAAAAATTTCGCACTCTTTTACGAATATTATAGTCGCCAGTATAATTTTTTACATTTTCTTAATGATTTTCACGAATGACCTTTCGTTTCATTTTCCCGACTGGGATGCCCCTTTTTTCCCAGTTCCTTCAGAACTGACCCTCCTTGTATCAAAATTAATCCCGCCCAATTGTTATTCGTAGGAAAAACAATTTACCATGTTTATTAGCCCAGATTTCCTTTCCTGATCATTGGGCTTTCATGGGATGGAAAATCAACCGGGAGAGGCGCATATTCATGGACTTGGGACACGTCACGAGCGACAGATGTGGGTCGAAGCGATTCCTCCCCTAAGAAAACTGGAAAAACTACTCTCACTGAGCGCGACAGGTTGCTGACATCTCGTTTTTTTTCTCTCCCCTTCGACAAGAATCGGAAATCTCTCATTGCCAATCCTCTTCGACTTTCGTCCGATTATTCCCGAACATAAATGCCCCAAATTTCGATGCACGACGGAAAAGCATCAAAATAATATCGAGAAGGATTTCCCATCGTTTGTGTTCGTCACAAACGTTTTGCATCCCTTCACTGGACATCGATGATCCGTGTAAATTCAATGATAACGCAACGAACCATCGAACCATAAATGGACATTTTTGTTGAAAAGTTAAAAATGGCCGAGATATTGAGCGATCCCCTTAAACAAAAAAAAAAAAAAATTCCGCAATGTCTACGCTCGCGCCTTTACCGCAAGCGTAGGACCTTAAATATTGGTTGTAACGAAAAAATCAAGAAGATCAAAATTGTAGGAAATATAATTCTCTACAACTATTGTTCCACACATTTATGTCCTAAAGTTAATAACAAACGCGATAATTGAATAATTATATTTTTTTCGATATTTTCCCCCTTAAATAAAAAAATATCGATCGCACGATAAAATTTGTAAGGAAGAAGTTGTAGGAAATCGCATTTGCAACAGATCAAGTCCTTACCATTTTTGTTGAAAAGTTAAAAATGGCCGAGATATCAAGCAAAAACAGTTCTCCCTTGAATTCAAGATGGCGGCTGACGCAGCGGCGGAATTCGGCCGCCATTTCGAATTTTCACTACTATTGACTAGGCTAGAACAATAAAATTACTGACGGGAATTTTTGCAAGGTAAAGCCCTTTTTTGTCTAACTCGACTGGACTAATAGTAAACGCAGAAAATCCGGAAAATCTCCCCAATATTTACAAATGAAGCCCCGTAGTGTATCACTTGGGATTCTCTGTATATTTTTCTGTTTTTGCTTCACCGCCGATTGTGGTATGAAAAAAAAAAATGAAAAGAAAGAAGAACGAGCTTGGCGCGGCAAATCCCTCCTCTCCCTCTTTCTATCCTCTTCGTTTTCCCCAGAGATCCTTTGAACCAAGGAACGGAAGCGTAACCCAACCAGTCTAACACAAAAACGCGGATTTGATTATGCTCTTGCACATAAAGGGAAATCGTTTCCTTTTTCATTCGCGGAATAGAGAAATGGGTTGCGAAAATATGGGCCGGGAAAGTGCTCCGTATGGCGACCGATGTGTGCGCGAGGCAACAACTCCACAACCATTTTCGTTGAAAATTTCATCAGCCCAGAGATGAGCTTTCCACGCGCCCGAGAGTGGCCTTTTTTTGCAGAGTCTTTTTCAACTATGCTTTCACAGAGATTTTACACTGAGACCGATACAGCTCTTTATTTTGGATCGCTGAGCTACTTTCTCCTTTGTTTCTTCTCAAGGTCATCATTGATCCGATGACCTTTGGCTAAGCATAAATCGGAAATTAGAAGCCTCAGAGATATATTTTCAGTTTCGAAAAAAAATATCGTATTTTTGAGAATTTTTATCTGGAAAAACCATAATTTAATTCAGTTAGTCCTACATTATCTCCTCTCAAGGTCATCGATGATTTGATGACCTTTGGCTAAGGATCCAAAATCTATTTCCGGTTCCAAAGAAAAATTGCGCTTTTTAAGCATTGTTTAGTGCAAAAACGATTATTTAATTCAGTTGGTCCTACTTTATCTCCTCTCAAGGTCATTGATGATGCGATGACCTTTGGCAAATCGGAAATTCAGAAACTTAGCAATATATTTCCGGTTCCAGAGAAAAAAGGCGTTTTTTCGAAGAACTGGTTAGTGGAAAAACGATTAATCAATTCCGTTGGTCCTACTTTTTTTTTTCTCAAGGTCATCGATGATCCGATGACCTTTGGCTAACCATCAATCGGAAATTCAAAAACTTAGCTATATATTTGCAGTTCGAGAGAAAAATGGCTTTTTTAAAGAATTGTTTAGTTGAAAAATGATTATTTAATTCAGTTCGTCCTACTTTGTTTCCTCTCAAGATAATCGATTATCCGATGACTTTTCGCTAACCATCAATCGGAAATTCAAAAACTTAGCAATATACTTCCGGTTCCAGAGAAAAATGACTTTTTTAAAGAGTTGTTTAGTGGAAAAACGATTATTTAATTCAGTTGGTCCTACTTTGTCTCCTCCCAAGGTCATCGATGATCCAATGGCCTTTGGCCAAGCATCAAAGGCAAATTTAAAGACTCAAAAATATATTTTCTGTTTAAAGAAAAATTGAGTGTTTTTGAGAATTATTTTCTGGAAAAACCATCAATTGATTCAGTTGATCCTATTTTGTCTTCTCTCAAGGTTATCGATGATTTGATGACTTTTAGCGAAGGATCAATGGAAAATTCAAAGAATTACAAATAAATCTTCTGTTTCAGAGAAAAATGACGTATTTTAAATACTTTTTTCCCTGGAAAATCGTTATTACATATCCGTAAGAATATGTAATACTTCAAGAAGTGATATCAAGAAAAATGGCCGCCACTTTTGACCTTTGGGTAATATTCATTAATTTTCTTTGCTTCCATAAATCTCAATGAACTAAATTATTGCAGATCAATGGATAGAACTAGGAAAACATGGCGATCAAATAATTGCCAAGCTAGTTTAGTTTCTGGATTACTCTAAATGTCGATCGGGAAACCTAATTTTCCGGAAGCTCGTCTTATTCGTCGCTCTCCATACGGATCATTGATTCGTCGAGGCCAATGCGTCAAGTTGACGATATAATTGCGGTGGGAATTGCGAGTAATTTGGCGATGTAACGCTGCCGGACGACAATTCCATCCAGCCGAAGACTCGAGGGTATAATTTATCCATCGATGCGTACAGGACCAACCCGTTTGCTATAAGGAGTGGTTAGTGTATACACACAAAGATGATGTTGTAAACCGCGTAACGATGTATCCTGACAAATATACATAACTTTGGGGCAATTAGTTCCGCATCGTCGCGTCTACCAACCTTATTCGAAATCCAGTTGCAACATTTTCCCTCTCAACTTCGAGGGACTTTCACAGATACGACACTCATTCTCTCTTCCTATCTTCAAACCCAAAACCAATGGTAAACTTTGAGAAATTAGTTACACGAGAATTCTCACATCGACTAACAACTACTACGCCACACTCGAAATGCGTGATAATTCATTCAAACGAATTTTGTCCAAAAAAAATTAACCTATAAATTTGGACAAGCCCAGAAGGAGAATTTTTAAAACAGAAAGAAATAATTGTATCGAATTAATTGTTTGAGAAACGTTCAACAACACGGAATGTTCTCATAAATACTAATTAGATATTTTTCAAATACAAAAATTGCAATTTGAAAAAAAAAATCGATTTTTGACCAAGAAAAAATAAGTTTTTTTATTTGATTTTTTTCGCATTAAGATAGAATACAAATATATGGGGCATTCCATGTCAAATCAACGACTTTTAAACCCGACCACTTTTGATTTGGCTGAAATTTTGATTTCCTTTTTGACCCCATTAAAAACATTTTTCTGGAAATTTTCAAATTTATTTACCCAACCCAAAAAAACCTTTTTTTTTCAAATAGCCATAACTTCTTTAAAAATTGACTAATTGGGAAGGTTTTTCTTCAACACTTTCGTCTTTGAATGTACTTTCCGAAAAAAATTACAAAAAAATTTTAAGATATTGAAATCTATGACATTTTTCACTTTTTCGAGAAAAATAAGCTTTTTCTCGAAGTTCGCCATATTTAATTTTTTTTTTCACTTAAAAAATATTTTGATCAATTCCGGAAAAAATGTCGCCCAAAATGGAGTGCACCGACATTTTTTTATATTTTTTTTTTATTTATTAAAAAAAAATCTCCCAGCTGGGCTCATTTGACAAAACACCACTCTGAAAATTTTTTGAGAATTAATAAAGGACCTCAGAGTTTTAAAAATTAAGAAGAAACAAAAAATTGAAAGTGGTAATCGTCGAAAAAATTGTGATTTTTTTACAAAAAAGTTAAAAATATAAATAGAAGGAAATGTCGACACACTCCATGTTGAGCGGCATTTTTTCCGAAATTGATTCAAGTATTTTTTGAGTGAAAAAAAAACATTGAAAATGGCCAACTTCGAGAAAAATATGATTTTTCTCGGAAAAGTCAAAAATTTCATAGATTTTAATATCTTAACATTTTTTGTATTTCTTTCGGAAAGTACATTTAAAAACGAAATTTTTTAAAAAAAAACCTCCCATTAGTCAATTTTTGAAGAATTTATAGCTATTTGAAAGATAAAAAGTTTTTTTTGTTGGGTAAAAAAATTTGTAAATTTCCTGAAAAATGTTTTTAATGGGGTAGAAAAGGAAAAAAAAATTAAGTTAAATCGAAAGGGGTCGGGTTCAAAACTGGTCGATTTGACATGGCATGATCCATACATAATTAAAAAATCACAATTTAGATAAAAAACAATATTCAATTAAATTTAGAATAAATAATGCATAATTAATAAAAAATAAAATACGAGATAATTTGATATAAAAAAATATAAAAATAATATAATATGAATACTAAATAATAAGGTAGAAAATATTATAAAGTATGCCCTGTCCAAATTAAAAATGAAAGAAACAAGAGTTTTTCCGAGCAAAAAATCAAAAAATCGTACCTTTTGGCCAAAAATCGTCGTAACTCGGTTAATTTTTCGAATTTTCACAAAACCTTTTTTTGGAAATCAAAGTTAAGATCCTACTCTACAGAAGTGTAAAATAAGTAAAAAATTATCTCACAATTTGAATCTAAAGCAGGCCCTTTAAACTGTCGCGCAACTTCGCAGGTTCTTGCACTTTGGCTCGCTCTCGTGCTCTTTTGCAATAAAAAGCACGCGTTTTATCGTACCGTTACACGAAAGCTTAATTTCATTCACGAGGACATGTAGCTTTTTCCAAGCGCATATGCAAACGAGGAAATTCCTCGGGACCCAAAAGTTACGAGGGCGTATATATACGAGACGAGGATAAGTATGCGTGTGTGTTAGTGTCTGTGAGCCTTCAGACATCGCGGTGAAGGCAAGAGACACGTATATTTATATATATGCAAAAACATTCTCCGGCCAAGGTTTGGCTTCTGGCGCGGGATACCCGCTGCGTGGGACAGAGTGGAGGAGACAAACCTCCCTGAGTGGTGGTACAAGAAGGAGGTTGCAGTTTGACTCTGGGGTTAGACTTCAGAGATTGACTCCAGAGATTAACTCTAGAGATTAATTCCAGAGACTGACTCCAGAGATCGACTCAAGAGATTGACTCCCGAGATTGACTCCAGAGTTTGACTCCAGAGTCAGAATATGGACATTGGAGGCAAAATGAAATCCATACAAAATTATTCAACTAGAGTTTGACTCTAAAGTTTGACTCTAGAGTTTGACTCCAGAGATTAACTCCAGAGATGAACTCCAGAGATTGACTCCAGAGATTGACTCCAGAGATTGACTCCAGAGATTGACTCCGGAGATTGACTCCAGAGATTGACTCCAGAGATTGACTACCGAGATTGACTACCGAGATTGACTCCAGAGTTTAACTCCAGAGATTAATTCCAGAGACTGACTCCAGAGATCGACTCAAGAGATTGACTCCCGAGATTGACTCCAGAGTCAGAATATGGACATTAGAGGGAAAAGGAAATCCATACAAAATTATTCAACTATGTTTGACTCTAAAGTTTGACTCTAGAGTTTGACTCCAGAGATTAACTCCAGAGATGAACTCCAGAGATTGACTCCAGAGATTGACTCCAGAGATTGACTCCAGAGATTGACTCCAGAGATTGAAGCCGGAGATTGACTCCAGAGATTGACTACCGAGATTGACTCCAGAGTTTAACTCCAGAGTTTGACTCCAGAGTTAGGATATGGACATAGGAGGCAAAATGAAATCCATAAAAAATTATTTAACTAGAGTTTGACTCTAAAATTTGACTCTAGAGTTCGACTCTAGAGTTTACACTTTAAGTGGCTTCCTAGCTGCGGTATCTTCTTATAGTGTTCGTTTTACCTCCCTTACCCTATTTATCCTCTTTTCGGTGGTATTTCACTTCGCATGAAGTCACCGGTACACAAGGATACCGCATACTTAAAATATTCACGTGCCTCATATGCAGTATCTCTTCGTGACCTCCACACTCTCGTACGAGAGCGTCTTCCTTTCCTTTACTTTACTTTCCTCCTTTTCGTTGCTCCTTCGTTCTAGCTTAACGGGACCCGCACGATTGATAGCCGCTTCAAACCAGATGGGTCGTCGCATTTTTCATTCTCCCGGCATTTTATCCCCCCCCCCCCCCCCCCCCAGGAGAGTATTAAATCGCGGAAGAGCGCCGACCAAATGGGAGAAAAGTCGGGATCACGATGATTCGCGAATGGAGATAAAGGATAAAATGGAAGATTGAAATTTAAAAAATCCGATATATCGATATCGAGCATCGAGTGAAAAAAAAGGATTCAGTCGGTTCATTCGCGGATCTCGTAAACCCATCACTGGCATCTGTAGCCAATCAACGCTTTTTATGGTTAAATTAGTTCTGACGAGATTGAGGAGCAAATCTGAATTAAAACGATAAATAAGTCGAATTGATGTGCTTTTAGTGTAAGCTGGAATAAGAGGCTTATATACTTTATATGTGTCATTCCAGCCCAAGTGTGTAAACCCGTGACCCTGACCCTCTCGGATTTATTTGATTTTTTTTATATGATCGCATTGAGTCTAAAATACACCCTCATAATTTTTTCAGATTTTTCCAAACATCCCTTATTTCAGAATTTTTTTTTTTGAAAAAAAGCCATTTTTTTAAATCTAAAAAAATTCTGAAAAAACCGTCACAATATATAAAAAATTTCAAGCTATCACCCGTAGTGGGCAGATTTTTTTTCTGTATTTTACGTGATGGATTGAAAAAAAAAAAAATTTTTTTAAACGCCATTTTTTAAAAATCTAAAAAAATTCTGAAAAAACCGTGATAATATATAAATAATTTCAAGGTATCACCCGTAGTGGGCAGATTCTTTTTTCTGTGTTTTACAAGCTATTAACGTTCTCAAAATTCTAAAAAATTCTCAAATAGCTCACCTTAAGCAGATACTGGATTATTTTGGTACTCAAATTGAGTATCTGCTTAAGGTGAGCTATTTGAGAATTTTTTGGAATTTTGAGAACGTTAATAGCTTGTAAAACACAGAAAAAGAATCTGCCCACTATGGGTGACAGCTTGAAAATTTTTATATATTATTACGGTTTTTTCAGAATTTTTTTAGATTTAAAAAAATTTTTTTTTTTTAAATCCATCACGTAAAACACAGAAAAAAGAATCTGCCCACTACGGGTGATAGCTTGAAAATTTTTATATATTGTCACACTGAGAAAAAAAAATGGTTGAATATGCAAAATCGTTAGTTCAAAACGGGCAATTAAATATTTATTTGGTCTAACTAAATAATTAGTTTCTGGAATAATTCCGCGATTCGGTTAACCAAAATATTGTTCAGGCAACAAAAATTTGGATTGTACAACTAAATATTTAGTTCCACGTATTCAACTAAACGATTTTGCATATTCAACCATTTTTTTTCTCAGTGCGCGGTTTTTTCAGAATTTTTTTAGATTTAAAAAAAAATAGCGTTTTTTTCAAAAAAATTTTTTTTTTTAAATAAAGGATGTTTGGAAAAATCTGGAAAATTATGAGGGTGTATTTTAGACTCAATGCGATCATATGAAAAAAAATCAAATAAATCCGAGAGGATCAGGGTCACGGGTTTACACACTTGGGCTGGAATGACACACATATATGTCGATATTACTGAAGAACTTTTTAATAAAAAAATATTGATTTGTTTTAAAAAATAATCTGCAGTTTTTGAAACACTCTGAAGCTAAATTTGTCCCTCAGCTTTCAAGAAATTTTTCAATTTTTGTAAAATTAATTTTAGCGCAAAACTGCGAGATTCGTTAATGAATTCGAATTTGGCAACTTTTAAAAACAATTGGATTTGTTTAAATTATAATATTTACATAATTTTTTAGGTCTGCATGGAGGGTAACTTTGCAAAAGTTAACATATTTTTTTCAAGTGTATTTTCTTAGATAAAATATTTTTTTTTGCTGACATTTCAATCCAGAATTTCTCTCATCAATCGGAATTTCCTTTTGACAAAAAAAAAGAAGACAAAACACGTTCGCCGAATTATTTCTTATTACGTTAAAATGAATTATCTAAAATTATAAAATTAAAAAATTCAATTTCATTAAATTTGAATTCAATAAATTTGATATAAACTGAAGAAAGATGATATATTACATTTCTTTCGTAAATCAAAAATATGAGAATGGAAAAATGGGTGAAATTAGAGTATGAAAAAAAATTCGGTGATATTCTTATTCCAATCATCCCCTTGTGAATAATATTACTGGCACGAATCCAGGGAAAATCCATGAGGGAAGAGACACGACTGACCTCGTAAAGTGCGAACCCTCAGCTCGGCGAAATATTCGTGAAATTATCATCCCGAGTGGTAAGTAAACGTTCAAAACACACTATTCAGAGGGTATGCGCGGGCACTGCTTCACCCTTCGTGAATCGTTAAAAACTGGACGCGTTCCAGACCCCGGGGATGCAAAAAAAAAGGTTCACGCGCGAATTCCGCATTACTATAATGTTTTCCGTCCAGGATGAAGAGAGTAAAAAATATCCGAAGAATAATTGGAGCTGTCTGCCGCTATAGCATTTCGTTTGGACAGCGAAAGATAAATTAACATTGAGGCCAAAGTCTAATTATTATTTCAACTCGAAGCAAATGTAAAACATGAAAAATCTGTACAAAGGAAGCGATTAACGAATGCGCTGTACTGTTAAAATCAGTCCTAAATTTTCGATACCTATTAGGATTGAGATTTCCAAAAGACTCTTCGACAACAATTTTCAGCGGCGTATATTTTCGTTTTCGCTCTTTATATTTTTTAAAATATTCTCTATTAATTGACCTCCTAAATTTGTACCATTAATTACGAAATCTATTAAGAGAAAATTTGAAAAAAATCCAAAATGTAAAGAATTTTTTTTTTAATAGAAATTTTTCTAAGAATTATTCATCTCCATTTTTTTCAACTGAATGTTTGATTTCTTTAAATAAATAGCGAATTAAATACTGAGCACGATTTTCTGCAGAAAAAAATGTTACAGGGCAAGCTACATTTTTTTATTGTCGATTCGTGGATAAATATTTTGACGGAGAATTGCTGAAATAACAGTCCTGAATTAACAGACGCTCTCCAACCTCCTCGACACGTTCACTAATGTAAACCCTTGCGTTTCCCACAATTCTACTAAAATGGTAGTGAAAACACGATGCAGGCATATCATGGGCCAGATCCCATTAATTCCATGCGCTTGTACAAATACACATACTCGCATGAGTCGTATTCAAGTACACAGAGTCTAACCATAAATACTGATAATTCTACCTACATTGAAGTACAGATTCAATGGAATCTAAATCCATTACCCCAATAAACCTACCGGTCCCCAAGTGGAAAAAAAATATTTTAAATATACGAGAATTAGGTGCTCATTACGTGCTATTTAGGTGCTAAATTCAAAAATTAGGTGCTCGTCCGGTTTCGTTGAAAAACGAAAAATTGCCAGGGGCCGCTAGCTTGATGTAAAGCTAGCGGTCCCTGGGATGAATAAATTTTCGAAAAATATTTCACCCGTGTCAAAATTAAGTGCTTTTTAGGTGCTTTCAGAATATACATTCAATGATTCAATCCGTCCACCCCATTGGCCAGAATAGCATCTCGAATTTTTTTTTAAGAGACTTTCATGAGCGAAGTCTTGAATTTAAAATATATCGCCTCGTCCTTATACAGAAAAATTGGTGAAAATTAGTTGCTTTCGAGATATGCATTGCTCGAATTAGGTGCTCCACCCCCGCGATGGAAAAACCCACCCCCTTATCGGAACAAAGAGACTTTCACGTGCAGAATTTTGATTTGGATAAATATCGCTTTGATGCACCCCCGTGATGGAAAAACTCACCCCCTTGACAGAACAAGGGGACTTTCGCGTGCAGAATTTGTATTTGAATGAATATCGCTTTGTCCGTGCACAGGAAGATCGTGCGAATTAGGTGCTTTCAAGATATGCATTGCTCGATTTAGGTGCTCCACCCTCGCGATGGAAAAACTCACCCCCTTATCGGAACAAGGGGACTTTCACGTGCAGAATTTTTATTTAAATAAATATCGCTTTTTTCTTGCACAGAAAGATCGTTCGAATTAGGTGCTTTCGAGATATCTATCGCTCGGTTTAGGTGCTCCACCCCCGCGGTTGAAAAACTCACCCTCTTATAAGATCAAGGGGACTTTCGTGTACAGAATTTTCATTTCAATGAATATCGCTTTGTCCGTGCACAGGAAGTATTCATTCACCGTAGCGGGAAATGCAAAGTGATTCCGCATTTACTTATGTACAGCCGATGACGTGTTTCAAGTTTAATTATTTTTATTTCATTCGATTATTTTTATTTCATGTTACTTTGATTAATAAAACAAATGATTTGATACGAGTAATCGAAAGGCCGAAGGCCCAAGGCCGAAAGCCCAAGGCCGAAGGCCCAAGGCCGAAGGCCCAAGGCCGAAGGCCCAAGGCCGAAGGCCCAAGGCCGAAGCCCACGGCCGAAGGCCCACGGCCGAAGGCCCACGGCCGAATCTATTACGTAATATATTACGTTTCTTTTGTAATTATAAAATATAAATTCGTGAAAGTTAAGTTTTGTAAATGCCATATTCACAATCACCAGTAAATTTTCAAGCACAATTAAATTCTATTAATTTAAAAAAAAGCTTTGTCATATTTTGTTTAGATGCGAAAAATGATGAGAGCCAATTGAGAGACCTGTTTTCCATCGATACGTTAGAAAATATGAAAATAATCGATTCTTAATTCGTAATAATGTGATATGAATATCCTGAAAATTGGCGGAGAATGATAAAAACTCTTTTTTTTTTCATCAAACAGATTTTTCGGTCACCACGAAAAAAAATACATCACAGATCTACTAAGATTTAATTTAACAGAGGGAAAAATGATTTTCCAATCAACGAATGTTTTTGCAATTATGATGGTTAATTGAAATAATGTATTAAATTAAAATTTTCAAACACACTTTAATTCTATTAAATAAAGAAAAGCTTTGCTGTATTTTGTTAAGATGTGAAAAATTATTTGATCCAATTGATACCTCTTTTCCATCGATCCGAGAAGTTCGTGAAACCCTTTTTTCGCCCTTAATGTGATATTAATATATCAATATTAATAATTTAATCAATATTAATTAATGATATTAATAATATTATTATATTAATAATTTGGCAGAGGGAAAAATGATTTTCCAGTTAACGAATGTTTTTGCAATTATGATGGTTAATTGAAATAATGCATTAACCACAAAATTCGGTGATGAACGTTCAGCGAAGGATGCTGAGAGAATGATGCAAGTGAGGGGGCGCGTTCGGTTGGTTGGATTTCGCGACCAAAGCTGTCTTCATGAGTGACACACACCCGAGATCCCGCGGTATAATTTAACACTCATCGGCCAGAGCCAAGCAACTTTGTTTATCGACCGTAATTAGATTCCGGGGTATGGCGTTGCCGTTCCGTCGAGCGAGATTAATTAACGTCTCGTACCTTCGGGACCAACGACATCGACACGACAAGTACATGCACATAAACTGCAATGACGAACGCGTAAACGCGCAATTCCGCTGCATTCGACAACGAGGAGCAACAGACAGCTAACCTCAAGCCTGGGGCTCATAAACCGAACTTTGTGTTTGCGCAATAATTATAAAACAATTCATTCGCCATTCCGGAAGCTTGAGATTATTTTCGCTGTCACACAAAATGCTTATCAAAGTAATTTCACGTCAGCACAATAATTATAAAATAATTAATTTTCCACGTCAGAAGCTAAACGTCGCTTTCGCCATCTCACCTTTTTCTGAAACTCAACATTTACCCCCAAAGAACTTTAAACCCTCCAACAGGGTTATTTAATTTTTTGAAAAGTTTTTGCGGTTTTTTCTAACTTTACAATCCCCTTTTTTATTTTCCATTCTTCCAGAGAGACTTTTTCATGAAAATGAAACTTACTCCCAAACAATTTTCAACCCCCCAACATGGTTATTGAATTTTTGAAATATCTTTGTAATTTTTCTAAGTTTCGAAGAGAATCGCTTTTCCATTTATTTCCAGCCTGCCAGAAAAAAGAAGACCTATACATGAAGCTAAAAATTTACCCCATAAGCATTTTCAACCCCCCAATAGGGTTATTGAATATTTTGAAAAATCTTTGTGGTTTTTCTAACTTTCCAAGAGAATCGCTTTTCTTTTTATTTTCAGCCTGCCAGAAAAAATAGAACCTTTTCATTAAATTAAAAATCTACCCTTTAAATTTTCAACCCTTCAACAGAGTTATTTAATATTTTGAAAAATCTTTGTGGTTTTTCTAATTTTTCAAAACGATCCTTTTTTCAGCCTGCAAGAGAAGATATTTTTATGAAACGAAAAATTTACCCCCAAAAAATTCTTATTCCCTCAACAAAGTTATTGAATATTTTGAAAAATCTTTGTGGTTTTTCTGACTTTCCAAGAGAATCGTTTTTTTTCAGCCTGCTAGAAAAAAAAACCTTTTCATTAAACTAAAAATCTACCCTTAAGAATTTTCAACCCTTCAACAGATTTGTTGAATATTTTGGTTTTTTTAACTTTGCAAAAAGATCCTTTTTTTTATTTTCCAGCCTGCAAGAAAAGATGTTTTTATGAAACTAAAAATTTACCCCCAAAAAGTTCTTAATCCCTCAACAAGATTATTGAGTATTTTGAAAAATCTTGGTAGTTTTTCTAACTTTCCACGAGAATCTTTTTTTTTCCCGCCAGTCAGAGAAGAAGAGAACTTTTCATGAACCTAAAAATTTACCCCCACAAAATTGAACCCCCGCAACAGGATTATTGAATACTTTGAAAAACCTTTGTGGTTTTTCTAACTTCCTAAGAGCATAGTTTTTTTTTTAATTTTCCACCCTCCCCTCGACGAAAGAAGATGCAGCTGAGGGTTCAAAAAAAAGCTTTGGATTAAAGGGGGTGGCAAAAAAAGACCGACTAGACGTCCGAGAGAACCAAAGAGCCGGAAGCTACAAAAAGAAAACAAAAAATGGACTCAACGAACACGGGATAAAGAAGCACAAAACTCGAGTCGCAACACAGCGAGAGCGGAGTCAGCGGAGAATAAACGGGGTTCCGCAAAAAGTTCCGGACAATGGAAAATCATTTGGGAGGGGTGAAAGGGAAATTTCTCTGCGCAAAATATGTACCCTGCGGTGTGAAGGGTTGGATCGGTCCCGGTACACGCAGCCATCCTTGTTGAATGCCTCCTCATTCCCTCCCGGAAAAGGGGTTGGAAAATGTCTGTGTGTGCGAGGACCAGCTTTTACCCTCGTAAAAATATATTTCACACGACGCGAGGGTCGGAGGATATAGGAGAGGCGGTAAATTGGCCGCGAAAGATGAACGGGCATTAAATTTGTCATAGGAAAATTATGCGGGAGTTATATACGAGCGACACTTTGGATGGAGCCGCTGAGGGGGTTGATGCAACTGCCCGAACGATTGGGGGTGGGTTTCGCGTTATGAAGAGGGTTCTCTGCACGCGAAGGGTGCATTCGGAAGGTTACACAGCAGCGCGTGGAATGCTGGACCCGGAGAATGAGTTTGGGGGTGGCTCGAGTCGTTTTGGCTACAAGAGACTGCGACAGTAGGGTTTATAGATCTCACCCCCCCCCCCCCTGTATTTAAGGGTAGGGAGGCAAAAGAGGGCAAAAGGGACACGCGAGAACGGGTTATGGTGAAATCGATATTCGCCAGCAGCAGCAGTTACCCTTTTATTTTGCCACTGGTTTCTCTATCCGGAGGGTGCTACCACTCCACTCAGCCTCCTCTGCGAGAGGCAGCAACCCCAAAATTCTCTCTGGCCTCTCTCTGCAAGCTCAACGACCGTGTGGTCTCTCCAAATGGCAACTGTCTGCCACCCACAGCCTCTGACTTCCGGTTCGCAACTATCCAACCTTCACCCTCTCTCTCTCTCTCTCTCTCTCTCTCTCTCTCTCTCTCTCTCTCCTCTCTCTCTGTCGAACGATTTTTCTTCTGCGACTGCCAAAGCCTGCCTTTCTCTCTTTCTCTCTCTCTGGAAACTCGATGGATAAGGATACGAATGGATAGACGAAGTACCTCAAAATAAATTGTTCAACTTTTCCAAGGCTCTGGCTCTGCGGTTAACTTTAGATTCACGAGATGCAAAATGAACGAATAATATGGTGAGAGAGAGAGACAAGACCTCAATGCAAATGGGTCATTCCATGTCAAATCGACCAAGAGTTGGAATCGATCCCTTTCAATTTCGATGAAATTTCATCAGAAGTTTTCAGTTTTAATAAAACAAAGTTCCAACGAAGAAAAAAAATGAAAATTTTTTTTTTCGAAAGTTATGCAAGATTCGAAATTTCACAATTTTTTAAATCTTGTAACTTTATTTTTTAAATATCTTAAAAACTATTATAGTTGAGAAAAAATCATTCTGGATTCGTCTTAAAGAGTATAATTGTGGCTACAAAAAAAAAATATTCTGACAAAAAAAATTTAAAAAAATGACGAATTTGGAGATTTTTTAATTTTCAAAAATCGTGAAAACCCAAGTTCAACATTAAATTGTTTGTTCAATTTTTGTTATATAATAGAATATACTGACCTTAAAAGATTCTAAAATTTTCAGAAAGGTGTTTTTTGTTTTTTCAAAAATATGAATTTTTGAATTTTTAAAAATCGATCAACATTACATTTTTTTTATGTAATACCTTGTTCTGATCTTGAAAGATCCTGAAATTTTCAGTATGGTGTTTTTTTTGTTTCAAAAACATACATTTTTGAATTTAAAAAAAAAAATTCTTTTGTTTACCTCTCAGTTAAGTAAAGTTGAGCAATCATGTACTTTTGTAATTTTGAGCAATAAAAAAAAGTAAAAGCAATAGTATTTTGGTAAGAAAAAAAAAATTCCAAAATGCAAAAATTAATATTTTAGAAACAAGAAAAACACCATTCTGGAAATTTCAGGATCTTTCAAGATCAGTACAAGGTATTGTATTTAAAAAAATTAACCAAAAATTTTATGTTGATCGTGGATTTACACGATTTTCAAAAATTCAAAAATTCATATTTTTGAAAAAACAAAAAACACCTTTCTGAAAATTTTAGGATCTTTTAAGATCATTACATGGTATTATATAAAAAAAATTGAACCAAAAATTTAATGTCGAACTTGGATTTTCATGATTTTTGAAAATTCAAAATGCTCCAAATCCATTATTTAAAAAAAAAAAAATTCGGAATATTTTTTTTTCGTAGTCCCAAGTATACTCTTTAAGACGAATTCAAAACGATTTTTCGTAACTATAATGGTTTTCGAGATATTTAAAAAATAAACTTAAAAGATTTGAAAAATTGTGAAATTTTGCATAGCTTTCGAAAAAAAAAAATTCATTTTTTTTCCTTTGGTAGAACTTCGTTTTGTTAAAAACGAAAACTTCTGACAAAATTTCATCGAAATTGAAAGGGGTTGATTCCACCTCTTGGTCGATTTGACATGGAATGACCCAAACGTAACGTTGATCAACACTCTGCAGATGGTTTTCGTAGCTTCTTCCTTGTAGCTTCTTCCTTGTTACATCGTGACTTGTGAACATTTTCTCGCAGCTGCGGTAGATTGATCCGTGAAATAACGCTGGTATGAACTTTGGTTCAAGATCTCGCGAGTTTCGATTACAAGCGAAGAGTAGACTTTTGTGAATGCCCGATGAATGCGGCGGGTTAGAGGAAAACGAAGAGCACTTTGAGAGTTCGGGTTACAACGAGTGCGCTCGTGGATCTCGATGCATTAGCAATTCACCGTGAACAGTGGAGCTCCTCGTCCATTTGCCGATTGGAAATTGAGACCTACATTGGTAGTTTGGAAGTATAGCATGATTTTTTTTTTTTTACCGTGTTTTCTCCCAATCGCTGTAGCAACGTTCCGTGGCGGACTTGCTTCATCATCGGGTTCTATTGATCAGTTCCGATATATTTTCCAGATTTCTTTGCTTCCTCGAGCATAGAAATATTGGAAATTCAATTAGATCAAATTTGGTTTCTTATTCCAATCAGATCTGGGCAGCATCAATTAAATTTGTAATTAAATTACATATTCAATTACATATTATTTTGAGCCATGTAATTGAATTGGATTCAATTACTAATTACTTCGGTCATCGATCACTGAATGCATTTCAATTACATGTAATTCGGAAGAATATCATACAATTACTTGTAATTGATGCTAGATGTAATGCAATTACTTGTAATCGATGCTCAAAGTAATTCAATTACCTATCATCGATGCTCGAAAAACTTGAAATTAATTTTAGCAATTAGGTCTAAGGACCTTTTTTGTAGGAAATTAAATTTCGAGAAAAAATTTCCTTTACATTTATTTTCGGTAAAGTTAATCATTTAATTTAATAATTACATGGATGTAATAGAATGACATCGATGCAATTAAATTACATGGATGTAATTGAATCACATGGATATAATTGAATTACATCGATGTAATTAAATAACATGGATGTTATTAAATTACACGGATGTAATTGAATTACATGGATGTCATTAAATTATATTGAACAACGATTTTTTTGGGCATCATTTCAATTTTGATGCTAATTACATCCCGCATTGTAATGGAATTCTGTACTAAATAAAATGCTGAAAATAATTACCATCAAAATTCAAATTCCATTACAATGCTCAAAGTATTTCATCATCGAATAATTTCAATCACAAATTTGCCCAACCCTGATTCCAATGTGATTTGTTAAACTGAGAAAACAATGTACCAGGATTTGTTAACTGCTCACAAATGTAAAGTTGAATATGGCGAATTAATTATTTTTCAACAGTTAATAAATTAAATAAATATTTTTCAACAGTAAATAAATTATTTTGAAACAAATAAAATATTTCTTAACGACTAACAAATTTTGTAACAATTAAGGAATATTCAAGTAAAAGTGCCGACTAAATATATTTCTTTACTACAAATAAACTGTTTTCTCAGTGTATGATATATGCAAAAGCAACGAGAAATTTTCTTCTATTTTTTATCTAAAATATTTTTTTCTTTGAAACGTTTGCATTGTTGAAAAGAAACGGACGGTTTTCTGGTAATCCCCGACTCATCTACTAAGCCTATTAAAATCTAAATTTTAGCTCTAGAAACCTAGAAGATCAGGACGCCATTTCTATAGCAAATTTTGAGTTATATCATCAAGACCACTGGACCAAATAATATTTAAAAAATATTTTTAGAACCCTTAGAGCGAACCCTTTCAATTGATATGTCACACGATTTATTTATTAATTTAAAAAAAATATTAATATTTTGTTTAGAAACTATTATATTTTAGAAAAAACAAATACTTTTTCAGTAATCTATAACTCAATATCTGTTAACCCTATTGAAATGTAAATTTTAGCTTCAGAAACTTTGACAATCATAGGGAGAGCATTCATTTCTAGTAAATTTTGAACTATACCATAAAGCACTAGACCAAAAACTAGTTTTAAGAAATTTTTGGAATCCTTAGTATTCTAAAAAAAATTCTAGAAACTATTCTGGAAATTATTCTAAAATTTTTCTAGAAATTGTTCTATAATTTTTCTCGAAACCGATCTGAAAATTTTCTAGGAATTATTCTAGAATTTTTCTAGAAACTATTCTAAAATTTATCGAGAAAAAACGCTTCGTGACAGACGGAGAGATTTTGATTGAAATTCTAACTGGTCATTTGGTCATTTTTTTATGAAAATGGAATCGACGTTGGAATCGAAATTTAATGGAGCCATCGAGATTTTTCGCCGTTGAATTTGGTAAAAATTTTACGGAGAATAATAAAAATCTAAGCATCTAAAACATCTATTATTTTCAGATCTAAAGCGAACTTTTTTTCTTCTTTCGGGTTTTCGGAAACTCAAATCTAAAACAGTGTGTGCAATTGATCGAAGTTGAACGTGCGATGGTACGAAATTTCGTTCCGACCAAAAGTTTTGGAATAATGGTTTGGACCTCGGTGCTTCGTGTCCAGTTTGTAGTCAACGGAACATGGAGCGTAAACGAAGCGATTTATCGAATTAAGGACACTCAAGTGATAAGGGGGAACTCCACTTCAACTATCCTCCGGGTCTCAGACGCACGTAGAAGGGTCGAGAGTCGTGGATAGTTTGGATGTTGGAGGATCGAACGACCACATGACCGAAAAGACAGAAAGAGAGGAAGACAGAGGGAAGAAGAGAGAAAGGGAGGAACCGACGTCCTCGGAGCTGCGGAGTATTCTCGATGAAGTTATATGCAGAGCAGGATAGATTGGTTCTCGTATCAGTTTATGGAAAGGGGACGAAATTTTACTTTATATCTTGCTGAGGATGTGCCCGAGGCGCGCATATGTCTCGAGATTGGGCTAAACCCACTTGGCGAGGAAACAGGAAGAGAAGGATACTTTTCGGGGGCTGCCACGAATCCAAAAGGATGTGTATAGAAATGAGAAGCGACGATATCGAACGTCGTTTATAACGCTTCCGTGCAAGTTTCCATTCCCCACTTTTGGCATATCTCTGGCAAGCGAAGAGCGCACAGGAACCGATGAATAAAAGCCGGTCCACTTTCGTGGAACAATGGCGGACTCCGCAGTGCCGCAGTGAAGAGAGAAAGAATGCCTCTCTTGAGCCGATATCGCTCGAATCAATTTAAGATCGCAGGTGGAACGGAGGAAGAGGCTCTGGGGTATTCCGGAGTGTTCGGAAATTATATTGACTCGGGAAGATTGAGGATCCCGATGAAACTTTGGACGACTTTCTTTACGCTGCGACCTGCACCAAAGTCGTCAACTTTGGGACCAGGCTTTTACGCTTTTTGGGACTCACATGAATAAATGTGAAAGCAAGATCGCGTTGCAAATTATCGACTGTTTTTTGAATTTTCGTCCAATAATGGCTCAAAAGAGTGCGAGAGTATTGGCAAATGTGATCCCTGTCGGAGTTGAAAAGACATCGATGAGGAATGTCGTTTATGATCTCTTTTCTAGTGTTTTCCATATTTTAATGTTCCATGATTGAGCCATTTTCATAGTCCCAAAAAATAAATTCTGTATAATAAATATAATAACGAAATAAATAAAAAAATACTCCATTGTGTCCTGCTAAAAAATTTTTTTCAATTTTGAGCTTTTCGTAACTTAAAAGAATATACATTTTTGTTTAAAAAGTGGATTTTGGCGATTTATAACACTTTAGTCTTTAAATGAATTTTCTACTGTCTGATTATAAATAACATAAAAATTATTGCCTACATTATTTTTTATTTTATCGAAAAATTAAAAAATCAATGAATTCATGAATTAAGGCTGTTCAGTTTTGAAGTTGAGAAGACATCGATTACTTTTTTCAAATCCTGCACATTTGGCCCACTTTCATAGTTCCAAAAAATAAATACAATATAATGAATATAATAATTAAATAAATAAAACAATACCCTATTGTGTCCTGTTAAAAAATTTGTTTTAATTTTGAGCTTTTCCTAATTTAAAAAAGTACAAATTTTTGTTTAAAATTTAACTTTGGCGATCTTCAACACTAATTCACACTTGAAATCAATTTTCTACTGTCTGATTATGAATAACATGAAAATTATTGCATAAATTATTTTTTATTTTAGAAAAAAAACAAAAATTAATAAATTTATGAGTTAATAAGGCTCTTCAGTTTTGAAGTTGAGAAGACATCGTTGATTTTATTCAAAGCTTGCAAATTTAGTTAATAGACCCAAAAAATTAATAAAAAATATATAATAAATAAATAAATAAATAAAATAGTAACCGATCATGTCCCGTTAAAAAATTGGTTACAATTTTGAGCATACTTTGACTTGAAAAAAATACAAATTTCTGTGTAAAAGATGGATTTTTGCGATTTTTAGCACTTTTTTAAAATTAATTTTCTACCGTCTGAATATAAATGACATTAATTTTATCGCGAACATCATTGATTATGTTATCAAAAAATGTGAAAATTCATAAATTAGTGAATTATTAAGGCCCTTCAGCTCTAAAGAACGCGTTCAAAAAAAAAAATAATAGATTAGACATTGATCCCACGGATTAGAGGGTAAAAAAAAATAACTCGTGAATTCTCAAGGGTTTATTATTTCTTTTACGAGTGTCACCAAAACAATGACGTTTTCAAAAAGTTGAGAACGACTAAACTTCGATCGTTTTTCAAAGTTCGTGACCCGCAAAGGGTGAGTTACAAGGGTCACTCTCCATTATGATTCTTGAAATAATTTCTTTCGAACAGTGGAGCGAAGAGGCCAAGGAAAATAAGAGAAGGTTCGAACGATTCAACCTCGATCGGTCCTCGATAAATCCTCGAGGAAGTTTAAAGGACGCCTTTAATGGATTCGCGGCTATCTTCGTCGCTCCTTCTCTCGTTCGCTGCTGAACGTCGAATGACTGCAACGAGAGACGGAGGAGGAAAGGAGCAAAGCCAAAAGCGAGAGAGAAAGCTCAAGATGGAGAAGAAGGAGAGTAGAAAAAAACGAGAAAAACTACGGAGTCGGCTCTCGCTCGCAAAGTTTTCATCTCTCTTTGACCCTCCTTCTCGCGAATCCTTCTTGCTCGTTCGTTCCAAACGGACCTGCCACACGTTATCGAGGAAAGGAACCGAAGAAGGAAGCGAGGGCTGAGACGAGAGGGAGGGAATCTCTCGAAGAGGCAAAGCGACCTCTCACGGCGAGAAACGCCCGACTACTTTTAGCTCCGGCGTCTCGAGACGCCATTCAAGAAATCGAAGAACGTCCAGCTCTCCGATTTATCGCTTGCACTCGTCTGAGAAACTCGAAACTCCGTCTCTCCTTATGTATATCGGGGAAGGTTGAATAAACAGACCGGACAGCTGACACACAGAGAGAAGGAATATCGAGAACGAATACAAGCGGAAAAGAGGTGGAGAAATGCACGAAATCGAGAATCGTTTGACAAAGGATGCGTACACTGGATTTTCCGGTTCACTCGAGGACCAAAAACAGAGACGAACGGAGAAAATGGAAGGTCCGGGATTGAATAATCGATTTTGCTGCGAGAAATCGTGATTCTTGTGGCAAGAAAATATAAATAGAGAAACGGAGACGTTGAAGAGAAAAATGATTTTGTAACCTGCTCTATTGAGTTATCAGAGACTTCAAAATAAAATTGTACCAGAATTTCAAAAAAATGTCTTACTTCATTCAAAGAAAATGTAAATAAAAAGACGAAATCGTTGAATCGAAAGAAAAATGATTTTGTAGTTTGTATCGTTGCAATGCCATGAAAATAGATTTCTGAAAAATGACTTTCATTCTTGTTGGTGGGATTGTATAGTGGAATAATTGTTGAAACGTTACTTGAGATTGGAAACCAGAGGAAATTGATTTTAAGCTCGATCGGAACCATATTTTGTCGCCGGAAGTCCAAGAAACAAGATCAAACGTTGAATCTTAAGGCAGTATTCTGGTCTACAGACATTTTTGAGCTCGATAAAAAAATACATTTTTGCCATAATTTTTTTTGTACAACATATATTTATTAATATTTTGAAAATAAAGAAAAAAGTTTTCGAGAAAAAAAAATTAAATAAGTTGTAAGGTGGTTAAGTTGTGACTGACACGATTGCAACCCTTCTATTCATCCGAACCAAAATTTTAAAAAAGATTCTTAATTAAGAAGAATGTTGTTATGACCCCTAACTCAGAGAAAACGAGGGAAAAAAATTTTGCAAAATGGCGGCCCTCTGAACAAAAAAGGGCATTTTTTGTCTGTTTTTTCGTAGTTTTTAATTTTATTACAATAGTAAAAAAAATAATTTTGATACAAAATAGGCAGGGACGATAGAGAGTTAGACATTGAAGATTAGTTAAAAATTTGAAGTAAATCGGTCAAGTAGAACTCAAGATATTATGTCAACTATGTTGAGAAAAGTATAGTTTTGAGTCCGACGTCACGAGCAAAGTTGCTGCGTCACTAAAATAGCTAAAATTGCATTAAAATGCATTAAAAAAAATTATTCTTTCAAAATTCTAGTCCAGAATACTCCAGAATTAAGGGGTCTTGATTTCCGGGATCAATAGCTAAACCAATGGATGTAACCATGTAAACCATGCTCATGTAACTCTCAATGAGACTGAGGACGAGTAGAGGGTGCTTACAGCTGCGTATACCCAAAGGATCTGTATGTATATATATTAGGGTGGGTCAAATAAGATAATTAATTTTTTTGTCCTCGATGTAATGAAAAATGTATTGTTTGGCATCTCAAATAAATCCTCTGCAAGTATTAGCCCTTCATATTTAAATTATGAGGTCCCTCATCGCAAATTTTTATTTCCCATTTAAATAACATGAGAAATTTTTTTTATTAACTTTGAAATTGAGGTTAGGAGAGTTTTTTTAGTACATTTTTGTAGAATATTTGATGCTCTACGAAAAAGCTCTCCTGTGTCTAATCGATAAAACTAACCGTTCAAACGCAAGAGAGCTTTTTTGTAGAGCAGCAAATGTTCTACAAAAATGTGCTAAAAAAATTCTCCTAACCATAATGGTTAAAGTCTAATAAAATTTCAAAGTTAAAAAAACTTCCTATGTTATTTAAATGGGAAATAAAAATTTGCGATGAGGGACCTCTTAATTTGAATATGAAGGGCTAATACTTACAGAGAGTTTTTTTGAGATGCCAAACAATACTTTTTTCATTATAGGCGAGGAAAATAAATAAGTCATTTTATTTGACCCACCCTAATATATGTATATAGATCATTAATTACTGTTTCCCGATATATACACTCGCCGTCTCGAGAAGTCCGGTATTGACGCCTTGAGTGGCAATAATCGAATCGAATTTCGATTAATATCTATGTACTGGCAATAATCTAGGATTAGCCGGGTTATGTAATACATGATAATCTACTGCATCACACGTGCATCTGCCCAGTTTCTCGATGCGCTAATCGCAACGAGGGAATTCCCGGATTCGGAGAATTCCCGTATGATAAACGAGACAACGTCCAAAGGAAAGGGCTTGAAAATCTCAATAAACATGGCCAAATCGCTTTTTCTCTCGAAATTACATTTTCAAAAGCAATTAGTAAAATATTTGAAACACCACTGCATCGATTATCCTTAAATTTAACTTTTTCTGGATGTAAAAATCAAATAAAAATTCTGGATGAATAAAAAATTTTAGTCGCAATAATCAAAACTCTAAGTTTAAATACCCGCCATTTTGTGTCAATTCGAAATTGGGTTGATTTTTTCAAATTTTTCATTATGAGATTTTTAATTGCATTGTGCAGCACAAAAAGATTTAATACCAAGGTCATTCCATGTCAAATCAACCCCTTTCAATTTCGATGAAATTGAAAAAATTGGTAGAAATTTTTTTTTTACCTCTCAGCTAAGTTAAATTGAGCAATCATGTAGTTTTGTAATTTTAAGCGGTAAAAAAAAAGTAAAAGTAACAGTATTTTTGAAACAACAAAACACCATCCTGAAAATTTCATGATCTTTTAAGATCAGTACAAGGTATTATATAAAAAAAATTGAACCAAAAATTTAATACGGAACTTGGATTTTCACGATTTTTGAAAATTCAAAATTCTCCAAATTCATCATTTTTCAAAAAAATTTATGTAAGAAATAAACTTGAAAGATTTGAAAAATTGTGAAATTTTTCAAATCTTTCATAACTTTCGAGGAAATTTTTTTCAATTTTTTTCCTCTGGTGGAACTTCGTTTTATTGAAAACGAAAACTTCTGACCAAATTTCATCGAAATTGAAAGGGGTCGATTTCAACTCTTGGTCGATTTGACATGGAATGACCCACTATAACCTTTTTAAAAATAATATTTTTTTAGCAAAAAATTCTTCAATTTTCTTCAGATGTTACTTTACAAAAAACCAGACTTCTGTCATAATATATAATTACGAATTTCCAAAAAATTAATCAGGTATAACCAGTTAAATAGTAATTGATGGTAAGGTTCAATATCAGTTTTTTTTTAAATAGTTGTTGATATAAAAGAGACGCCCTTAAATCGTATTGAATGACGCATTAACATTGAAAAGGAGTCCTGGATTAATTTACGCGCTCGGACCATATTTCTTAACTCTCACCTGTATATCTTAGCTAGGGACAAATGCGCCCTCTCTTGGGCACAGAGATAACGAAAGTTCGGTCCTGCGTCTCGACAAGACGGATGCACACTCTCGGGTCTCATCCGTTTCAGTTCACCGGAACAAGGATGGAGACTCTGCTGGGATCTATAATCCCGCTGTTGGTTTAACTCGTCATGCATGTATGTACCAATATATACATACGCGTCGTTCTACGCCAGATCGGACACCATTTAGCTTTTGCATCTCCGATTTTTTTGAAAATTTCTTATGTTTTAGTATTGGTTGAAAGATGCTTCCATGATTTTTTTCAATTTTTTTTATCGAACCGTTTCCGAGATATCTATTTTTCAAAAATAGAGTTACTTTTTTTTCAACGTCTATAACTTTGCGAAAAATGCGCCAAATGGGACGTTTTTTTTCGAACTTTTTGTTTTCAAACGTACTTTTGATAAGGAATATTGAAAAAAAATTCAAACCATATTTCTTAAAAATTTTCAAGTGTTAAATATAAATTGCTGATTTACAAAAAATATGTACTAAGCGATTTTCTTAAACATTTTTTGTAAAAAACTGCCATTCATACCACAACTTTTAAGCCTATGTAGATAAAGGGATAACGATGAGATCTATTTTTTTTCGGAAAGTTATGGGCATTTTAAAGAAAAGTAACGTAATTTTTGAAAAATCGACATCTTGAAAACGGTTCGACAAAAAAAAATTGAAAAAAATGATGGAGGCCTCTTTCAATCAATACTAAAACATACGAAAGTAAAAAAAATCGGAGATGCAAAAGCTATGTGGTGTCCGATTTGGCGTGGAACGCCCCATATACATGTGTCCATATATTAAATTGTTAGAAGGAAAATGCTTTATTTTCTCATCGCGCTTCTCATGCAGATTTTCGTGTCTTTCCGGTAGAAAATGTTGGTTTTTTTCTTTCCCTAATACTGTAAATTCATTTTCATTTCGTTCTCATTTCAAGACAGTTTTCAAAAATAATAAAAATCATGATACCGAAAATTCTGACTCATAATAATAATTTGGAGAAAATTGTAAAGAATTTTCTGATCTCTGAATTTCGAAACTCCCCGGAAATAGTGTTTTTGGCAAATTGAGGGGAAAAAGGTGGAAAATGTAGGTAAATATATGCATCTTGACGTCTTTTCACCCCAATAAAGATCGAGCCACGTCTTTCCGATAGAATAGTCTCCACTTTGCTTCGGCATCAGGAGACAAGCGAAAAAATAGGTCGAGCAGAATGAAGAATGCAGGCGACGAGTTCGAAGCAACGCGAAAGGAGAGATAAGAGGGGCAAAAGCAATGGAATCGAGAATGTCAAAGACGTCGTTTATTTTTCTCGTACATTCAGACTCTGTATCGACTTTCTTCCAGTTTTCACACTTATTATTGGCGCGAACAGAGCTAAAAGATTTTTGACAAGAGCGTCGTCGATCGTGAACTATAACAAACTATGGAAAAAATATCTTTAAATAGGAGGCTGAATGAATATAAAAAGGCTAAAAGAACATTTTGGTAAAATACATTATTAAGGATCTGCCCGATTAGATATCTGTTGGACAATCTTTTTTTTGGGTCTCAATTCATCAAAAAAATAAAAAATAAATATGAATCTAACGCGAGAGATTGACAACATTTTTTTATAAAAATTAAAAAGTTACACATTTCTCAGATTTTGTTTGAATTATTCTTAAACACAGAGAAAAAATAAATAAGTAAATAAATGAACAAAAAATGTATGATTAATAGTAAAGAAAATCTAGATTGCTAAAAAATCAGCTCAAACGAGAACTGTTGCTCGTTTTCAACAATTTTCTGAAAATTTAATTGAATTCCCAAACGATTTTTGGCAAATTTTAGCATTTTAATAATTCAATATTTTATTACTATATCGATCATTTACTATTTCAATAATTTACAGTAAAGGTCCCAAAATCTTCTTATTTCCAAACCAAATCATTTTTGTTTCTGAACCCCAATTGTTGACCTTTTCTCTAAACTTCAGGCCCTGTTTCAGCTTAAATATTGAGTTACACTCCTTTCATATTGACCTACCCTCAAAGAACAGGAAAGAGAGGCAGAGGGATGATTTGCTGCCCGGAGAAAAACGCGTTATTAATGTCCTGGGGTTGAAAATGAAGAGAGTGAAACGAAGCATCGTGAGAATTGGCGAACACACGCGAGAAGAGGAAGAGTAAAAGTTGTACGAGGATCCGTGGGGCTTTTTTCTCCTTCGCTGGCAAACATAACGCGTTTATGGCGATCGTGCCGAGAATTCCGTGAGATTGAACCGTTCCGATACGACTCACACCACACACATCTATATATATGAGGCATTCCCCGTCAAGTCGGCCACCCCATTTTTTGAAATCACCAAAAATCGCATACAAATTTTTCTAAAGTAGTTCTAACTGACAAGAAAATTGGTGATTTTTTTCAGATTTTTTTATTACATATTTTAGCCGGAAAAAAATACAACAAAATTTCTTGTTTCATTTCGTAACTCGAAAATTATTCATACGACGAAAAAAAAAGTACAACATGAAATTTAGGATTTTCAACGTACTGTTCACTGAAATTTTGTACAAACTCCTCCAAAAGCTCAATATGCCATTTTTGGAGCAAATAATGTTTTGATATTTTTTTTTCTCAGAATTAACATCTTCGATTCGTCTGTAGTTCTAACAGTTTCTTACTTGATGTATTTACAGACGATAAAAAAATTGGCTCGGTGGAGAATCCATTCCTTCCCATGCGTTTTTCATCCCAAATGAATACACAAATTTCTCGGTACATCAACAGGGTTGAGACTATCCATAGATATTTTCTAAAGCCCGCATTTTTGTTTATTTTTTGTACTTTTTCAATTTTTTAAACTTTTTTCGTTTTTATTTTTTTAAACATTTTTTTGTACATTTTAATAAACTTTATCAATGGAACCATGTACACCGATAAAGTCTATTCAAATTTAAGTCAAAATCTACTTCACGTCTCTCGGTTGCAGAAAAGAATTAATTAACCCTCTTTGGATACACCGACGTTTCTATGGCCAATGAGTACTTTTTTACCTCGATTTGGGCATGATTTTCGGGAATGAAGCAATGATAATGCTTTGTTCCCCCGGAATCTTCTTCGCAGTATCAAAACGAGATTATTTTGTTATTTTTCCCTGTCTACGATTAATAATGATAAAATATCAATATCTACGCTATGTCGTTAAATCACTCTATAATGATAGACTGTATCAATGAAAATGCATTTGAAATAATGGATTCTCCGCTACGCCAATTTTTTTATAGTCTGTAAATATATCAAGTAAAAAACTGTTAAAACTACAGACGAATCGAAGATGTCAATTCTGAGAAAAAAAATATCAAAACATTATTTGCTCCGAAAATGGCATATAGAGCTTTCGGAGGAGTTTGTAAAAAATTTCAGTGAAAAGCACGTTGAAAATCCTAAATTTTATGTTCTACATTTTTTTTCGTACGATGAATAATTTTCGAGTTACAAAATGGGACAAACAAATTTTTTGTATTTTTTTTTTAAATAGAAAAAAATCTAAAAAATGTTATTTCAAAATCTGAAAAAAATCACAAATTTTCTTGATAGTCAGAACTACTTTCTGAAAATTTGTATGCGATTTTTGGCGATTTAAAAAAATGGGGTAGCCGACTTGACGCGGAATGCCTCATATATATCATTGTAAAGAACAATGCGTGGGTCCACCAACAGAGAGGATTAAATGGTCAAAGCGTGACGGAGGAGGGACGTGCGACGAAGGATTTAAAAAAAAAAAAAAAGGGACAAAAGGGTAACACCGAAAGGCAATTGCGCGTTTCGAGCGAAGGCGCGAGAGCGCGGAAGAGAAGAGCGAAACGATGATAAGCGAGATAGCAGAATCTACGCTGTAGATTTTTGAGATTCTACACGCGCTATCACAGCATCTGTGTGTAAATGTGGGAGAAGAGAAAAGCGTTTCATCTCTTCGCTCGTCGATCGAAGATTAATGTACAAATTGAAAACGCTCGCTGAATCGATAAACGGTCGAGAAAAGTGAGGCCGAAGGAAAAACTAACGTCGAACAGGCTTATTTCGCGATGCTGAACGTCGAGGCAAAGTCTGTGGAAATGGAAGTTCATTGTAACGTTCGTTTTCTTCTCGGCAAAACGTTCCAATGGAAAAAGAAAATCGTATTTAGCGAGAAAATATTTGCAACGATCGGTATTTCGCTCAAAGAATTATTCCATTTTTTCTCAGTGAAGGATTTGATATTCTTGAAATTTGATATTCCACTTTCAATTTCGAATGTAATCAGTAATTAATGCGCCATTAATGGCGAGGAATACGAGGAAGAATTTTTTTAATTTAGAAGGTACTTTTTCATTGAATGATTGATTTTATTGTAATAATTATTGGACTAGTGTAATATTTTTTGTTATTAATTAATTGGAACTATAATGGAGTCTTGTTTTGAGATAGAAGATTCCTCTATTGGCAATATAGTTTGTCATCGATGCACATTTAGTGCCAAAAATTAAATTAAATTAATTTAAATTAAATTAAATTAATCTAATTTAATTCACATTAATTGAATTCAACTTGAACGAACCCTTAACGGTTCCACTATCTAGGAATTTCATAACGGTCCGATGGGGTCCATTAGACCCCACAAGAGAAAAATTGTCTATAATTCAAACAGTCACACTAATATTTAAATTTAAAAAATACTGGTAGACCCCAAAAACATAAAAAAGGGCCAATTGGTTTTTTTTAACAAAAATAAAAATTTTAGTACAAGACAAAAATCGTGAATCGATATTCTTGACTGAGTTATAAACTTTAAAAAATCGCTGGGGTCCAGAAGACCCCAGTGGGACCGGGTTAATTCAATTTAATTTAATATAAATATTAGACTCTATCAATTATTTCTAGAGATTTTTTTTTGCTGACGGCAAAACATTTCTATTCCAATTCCGAACACAGCACATTCTAAACATATAGTGACGAAAAATTTATAATTTTTGAAATTTTCATTATTATTATTGCTGGAGATTTCTGTCTCCTTCGTCAAGTCGTGATATTGGACATCCTGTCGAAGATCGTCATTACATTGTAAACGAGCCAAGTGAAATTAGCACTATCATCATCGAACGACTTGTGCGAAATGTCAATGGTCAGTTTGACCACGACCGATAACTATTCGTCCAACATGTATATATATACACATATAAATATTAGGGTGGGTCAAAAAAAATGACTAATTTTTTTTTCCTCGATATAATGAAAAATGTATTGTTTGGTATCTCGAAAAAACCCTCTGCGAGTATTAGCCCTTCATATCCCTCATCGCAAATTTTTATTTCCCATTTAAGTAACATAGGAAATTTTTCTTTTACTGTGGAATTTTATTAGACTTTAACCGTTGAGGTTAGGACAGTTTTTTAACCACATTCTTGTAGAACATTTGATGCTCTACAAAAAAAGCTCTTTTGTGTCTAATCGATAAAACTAACCGTTCAAAAAATAACCGGTGATAATTAGTACTAATTATCACAGATTATTTTTGGAACGGTTAGTTTTATCGATTAAGCACAAGAGTGTTAGAGTATCAATTGTACAAAAATGTGCTAAAAAAACTCTCCTAACCTCAACGTTTAAAGTGTAATAAAATTTCAAAGTTGAAAAAAAAGTGCCTATGTTATTTAAAAATTTGCGAGGAGGGACCTCTCAATTTAAATATGAAGGGCTAATACTCGCAGAGGGCTTTTTTGAGATGCCAAATGATACATTTTTAATTATATTGAGGAAAAAAAAATTAGTCATTCTATTTGACCCACCCTAATAAATATGTATATACATATATTTATATGCAGGTTCACACGTTTACCTCAAGTTACCGCAGGCGTCAAATTTCATTACGTTTCTTTACGACACGCCCAGACGGTGCATTTCGTCCAGAAAGTAAAGTCTAACGTGAACTCAGGCGTTTACTGCCTTCACAGAGATTTAACGCCACATTCGAACGAGTACGTGACACTTTATGACACTAAAAAGTATTCTGGTTACATTACACTTTTTCTAATGCAAAAAAATCCATTTTTAAGGGGCTACTTTGAAGAGTAAAAAAAATGGCATTTTCCAAAAATATTTTTATTGAAATATTCATAAAATTGAATGGGTTAAATTTTCTAATAAACTGGCTTAGATAAATGACGATCTCATTTTTTTTTAATCGATTTTATTTTTCAATAGTTACGTAAAAATTAAATCTTATTGAAACAGAGGATTTGAACAGTTTTCAATTTTTTTATCCTAAAAATGAAATTCATGACAGTACTTTTGAGAGGTCTTAAGTTATGCTGCTTTAAATGTTGAAATCTTTTTATTTCATTGCATCGAAATATCAAGCTTTTTTTCACTCCAACATTGAACCAAGATGAATTCTTTCAAAAATAACAAGAAATACGATGAGAAACATTGGGAGCAAATTGACAATTCCATTTATTAAAAATCGGTTTTCATTTTTTAATAGTTTAATAGTTTTTAATAGTTTCAATTCGTCGCCATTTTGTTAAAACAAATGATTCTAAAAATCTTGTAGTAACTTTTGATGAGAAATTCGATGGGGACCTTAATTTTGACCTTGACTATCACCTTTAAGGTTATTTCAAAATCAACTTTTTATCAAATGGAAACCTCCTTTTTAACATCGACAATCGAAAGAGCGGAAAATTTCACGTTCAAATATGTACTTAGGTCATAGGTATATTTTGACCTCGAAGGTCCTCTAAAGTCAATTAAGGACAAGGTGGGGATACCACTGGAAATGAAAGCTTTTCACATTCTTTTGTAAGGACCAAAGTCATCAATTTCAACAAGGCGCATTTAGTAGTGACCTTGACGATGACCTTCAGTACGATTTCAAGGTCAAATTTTTTTTTTTTATGGAAACTTCTATTTTTGAGTTCTGAAATCAACAGAACGAACAGTTTTACATTAACATTAAAGGGTTCGGAAAAAATCAATAAATTTTTTTTGGAATAAGTTTGATTTCAGAACTCAGAAATACGAATCCTTTTTCACGGATCGTTTCCCAGACGAAAATTCCGAATTCTAACCTTTTTTTCGGGATACGTTAATTTTTCTTCTGAATTAACAAATTTGTTGTATTTTTTTTTTCTTCAAATTCAACCCGGGGCGAATTTTCTTTTGGATTACTCTCCGTGGAAATATATAGACGAACTCGTCTGCGCACTGTTGCAGGAAAATTGGGTTAGGAAATTGACGGATGACATAAATGTTGTACACATATGTTGACTGTCTCTCAGCCGAGTCACCCTAATGGCATTTCCAGAGCCCAGAAACTGTGTGCGCTTCCTTCGCAGCGAAGCATTCCCAAGTTTACGTAAACGGATCTGTCTTTCACGTCGTCTGACGCAATTGTGCACGTGTCTGTATTCCTGTGTCTGCTAACTTGACGCTCGTTCTTGTCCCTCTATTTTCGTCACCCTTGCCCCCCTCCTTCACCCTCTTGCTCTTCGCCCAGTGACGCTTACTGGGATAAAGCGGGATATTTTTTTACCCCAGTTAACCAAATTTTCATCGGCAACTTCCGCTTTTCGTCAGTCACTTCTATCTCCCTAATTATCCAAACATAGACGAGGCTGCTATTTTTTCTTTCCACCTTCTGATCCATCAAGTAGGCAAACAAACTTAAAATACGACAAAAATTAGAAAAAAGTACTTTTTTGTTAAAAAAAAAAGCTCAGTACGAAAAATTGATAATCCCCTGAAAATTGTGGAAGGTCTAGGGGAAAAAAGGTCCTGGCAAATTATTTTTTTTTTAAATTTTATTAGAAGGGAGTTTTACATCAAAAATTGATCGGGGAACATTAATAACCCACTAATTTCTCAAAATTTCCAAAATTTGGGGGTTGAAAAAACTATAAAACGCCTGAAAGAGGCGTTTTTTTGTTAGCTGACCTTGTAAGCTTTTTTGATAATTGAAAGTTAGATTGAAAATGTTCAAGGAAAAAGTAACTTTTTGATCCATTATTCAATAATTTATGGACTTTTATATGCAGACAAATATATGTTTTTTAAATTAAATGGAAATTGAAATAATGGATTTTAAATCTTTGGAATTGAACTTTAAATCCCGAAAGTCATGACGCATATTTTTTAATTAACTATAAAATAAAATAATGGATCTTAAATCTTTGGAAATGAGCTTTCAATCTCAAAAATCATGACACATATTTTTTCAATTAAATATGAGATCAAATAATGGATCTTAAATCTTTGCAATTTAGCTCCAAATACCAAAAGTCACGAGAAATATTTCTTCAATTAAATATAAATAAAATAAATAATCCTAAATCTTTGGAATTGAACTCTGAATCCCGAAAGTCACGACGCATATTTTTCAATTAAATAAAAAAAAAAATAATGAATCCTACATCATTGGAATTGAATTCTGCATCCCAAAAGTCACGACGCATATTTTTTCAATTAAATATAAAATAAAATAATGGGATCTTAAATCTTGTCAATTTAACTTTCAATACTAAAAGTCACGACGCATCATCAATTTTTCCATGATCAAATTTCTTGAACCTTCATTCTTAATGCGCCAAAAAATGAAATCGATCAAAATCTAATTTCCGATTTTTTTTATCTTTCTCTCCGGCACGAAACTCAATTTATCAAGGACTTTTCCATCTCACGCTGTGCTAGTTTTTATTTTCCCTGATATTTTCCAACGTTCGGACACCCGCGGGGTGTCCCTGGGGTACGTAATAACGACACGGGAGAAATGTGAAATTTTAATGTTGCTTTACGTCGTTCAGCGCTGTGACCGATTACTCAGTGTAGCTTTTCCTCTCTCCAATCCCCATTTCCTCCTGCATCGGCCGACACGCTGGGCGAGCTTGCAATTGCAAAAGCTCTCTTCCGACATCACAGCGAAAGAAACACCTCCGCGCGAAACGACCGACGAATGGTCACCTTATATTTTTCACAGGGCGTCCAAAAGCTTTTCCCTCTGCAGTTGCCCTCTCCCACTCAATTCCTTTCACCCCTAAATTCTTCATCTTCGTCTGTGGCAAAACTTTTTTGCCTCTTCGCCTTTAGGAGAGAAAAACGAGTGAAGCCTTTTATCGAATAATACCGGCTAATAAGATTTTTACGAGAGATTCAAGGACTTTTTTTATACAGCCCCGTGAAAAAAGGGATGAAAGATTGTTTTGTGCAATATAAAAATATTTCCTGACTCAATTGAATTAAAAGATACGTTTCAATTTCCGTTTTCATTTGTTAAATTAACGTTAAGTTCATTAAGTTAAGTAAAGATACGTTTTAATTAAGGAATTGTATCCAGGAATTGTATCTAGTCATGAAAGTAAGAAAAAATCATTTCTAGAAAATAATGCTCAAGTTTGCATCGTTTCAATGCAACGATTGTTTATTTATTAATAAAATTCATTCTTAAGAAATGTTGGAATTTAATCGTTGAAATATTTTTTTGAGGTCTTTATTGAGGATTTACGATATTAAATGTATAAATAAAACGTAGATCTGACTAAAAATGAACTGGAAAAACTTGTTCTCGTTGCGTTGCATCGATGCAAATTTCGATGTCATTTTAGAAGTGATTAAGGGGTTTACCCAGAAGTTTTATTTTTTTTTTATTGGCTCAAATGATGCATGTCTTCAAAAATTCAAGTGTTCAAAAATGATATCGAAAAGTTATTTTAGGAGGACAAGCTTATAAACAATTTTTATAGCTTATTTTCCAAAACGCCTCTGAGTTTAATTTTTATTCTGTTGATTTGAAATTTCCATTGCAGCTTCTTAGATTATCTATCGAAGTACACACGATTTTTACGATTGAAAAATAATTGCAATTGTAATAAACAATACAAGATCGAATTTTTACCAAAACAGAGAAATAAAAACTGGAGCCAATTTGAGGATTTAAAAAAAAAATTAAAATCTTGGGTACTTCCAGAGTTACTTAATGCAACGACGCCATTTTGGATCACAAATATAATTAAAAAATATTTTTGTACACAGAAATACATATAGAATGCAAATGTCAATATTGCAAATGTTCACCCCTATCGGATTTTAAAAAATTAAGAAGAAGAAGAAGAATTAGGTGGCTTTTCAAGCCACCTAATTAAGTGCAATCTGTTAAGGGGGGAAACCCATATAAATGGCCGAAGTTGACGAGGAATTTCGGGATTTTTTTCCAACGCAACTACCGGACCAATCGTTTTAAACTTTGGAGGCTATTTTACTGTACATTCGAAGACTTGAAAAACATTTTTTTTAATCGAAAATAAGTATTCATCAGTAGCCTGCAACCAATCGTTGCGGAACGAATTTTTTCCGCGATGTCGAATTGCGGCAGCTGTAGTTTTTTTGTTTTTTATCCGAAACAAAAAAAATCAGAAACCTTTACATTCTATATGAAAGTACGCTGTCGATAAACCAAGAAGAAGTTTCAAAATTTGAATATTGTAATAATGACGGCGCTCAGAGAAAAAAGATCGAATTTTCACCGAACATTTTTATGCAAAAAATGATTGTTAAATTAATATTTTTTTGAAAATGGAGGTTTATCGACGAGGGTTTGCAATTATGTGTCTAAAAATATTTGGTTGAAATGAATCGGATGAATAGTTTTTTTTTATCGCTGCCGCAAATTGCGAAAATGTAGTTTCGAGTAAATCGCGTTAAAAAGTTAATCAAAATCTCCGGTACCTTAAAAAAATGTTTTTCAAGTCTTCGAATGTACAATAAAATAGCCTCCAAAGTTGGAAACGATTGGTCCGGTAGTTGCGTTGGAAAAAAATCCCGAAATTCCACGTCATCTTCGACCATTTATATGGGTTTCCCCCCTTAAAATTTCGTATTATAATTCGTGCAGAGAATATTCGTCGTGCAATTAATTTTTTCACTACCTTCAATCAATGAAATCCAGTTTCAATTACTCTCTTCTACAATCTTTCACGGCGTGAATAATTAGATTTTTTTCCAAAGCTCGACATTCTTCAACATCCCATCCCTATTTTTCCTCCTATCTGCAATCGTTCCATGTATCTGCAATTTTTTTTTCCAACTCTGAATCGAGTTCCACGGGATAACCGCACTTTGTTGTCTCTACGACCGCGTTAGTCGATGCAAACTCGTTAACTTTTTCCCCTTCACATCAAAGAATGTCAATCCCTCGTCTCGTTTTTTCGTTTTCCAGCGCCGTATGCACGAAAACTCCCGGAAAAGTTTTGTTTTTTCTCTCTCTGCGAAATGGTTTCAGCGAGAAAGGACGTTGGGGAGTTTGGGGCAAAGAGCCTTGTTCGAATTCGTACATAAAATGGGGAGGAAAAAGCTGAATGTCTCCAAAGAGAAGGAAAAGGGGAAGAGAGGAGGAGGGAGGATGAGAGATAGATCGAAATAATGCGATAGCCGGAGAGTAGAATCGGATTTAGTATTTACTTAACGGTAATGCCTTTGTAGTCTGATGGCGAAACGGGAAAATGCGAGGGATCGAGATAGCTCGTGTTGCTTTGATGATAGAACGAGGAGAGAAAGGAAAAAAAACAATTGTCCACCATTGGCTTAAAGTACATTCTCCGCTGTGAGAGTACTTCGCATATGGAAATATGGCGCCATTGATCACACGTAACTGAACAATCAAATTAAAAATTATACAGAGTACATACCGGCAGGAATAATGGCCACGTGCAAACGTCCATCGTCGACTCCACTCTGCAACAGAAAAAAGAAAATATCTCATGAAAATTTGTACAATTATCGTAGCAAAAAAATTCCAGGGTACAAATACACGAAGCAGGGTTGCAAATAATGCATTACTTTTTTTTAATGCATTTGCATTTTCATTAACCATTAACCATTAAAATTTAATGGTTAATGGAGATTATTTTCATTAACCATTAAAATTGCAACCATTAAACCATTAACTGCAACCATTAAAATTTAATGGTTAATGGAAATTATTTTTACTAACCATTAACATTTAATGGTTAATGGAAATTATTTTCATTAATCATTAAAATTTAATGGTTAATGAAAATGCAATTGCATCAAGAAAAGTAAGGCATTATTTGCAACCCTGCCCATTACAATGTATTGTGTAATAGAAAAAATATCCATTACCCATTGCAATGTAATGTGTAATGGACAAAACTTTGATTGTAATTTTGGGAATGGAAAAATATAGATGAATAAATTATTGCAGTTTTGAAAATAATATCCATTAACCATTAAATTTTAATTTTCAATGAAAATAATTTCCATTAACCATTAAATTTTAATGGTCAATGAACATAATTGCCATTAACCATTAAATTTTAATGGTTAATGGAAATTAATTTCATTAGCCATTAAAAAAGTAATGGTTAATGCATTACTTTTTCATTAAAAATTTCGCAACCCTGACTCGAAGTTATCGAAATTTGCTACCTTGGAATTGTTTTCCAAAAATTCGTTCAATGATTGAGTTAGTTAGGAGTAATTTGACGAGCGTTTACAATTAAGAAAGTGATAATTCATAGATTAAATTGAGGGGTAGGAGAAATTTCGATCAATCGACCCGGATAAAAGATGAATTTGGAATGAAGATTTGATAACGTTTCTCTCCGAATAATCTCACGATATCATCGAAATAATGGTTGATAACGATAAAAATAAACAAAACATTTTTTTTGCTCATTTTTCGGAAACTTTTCGGGAATTTAAAAATAGTGGAATTTCAAGCCCTCATAATTTTAGTATCGGTTGACTGAGTCTAAAATTTATTTGCCGTGCTTTTAATTAAATGACTTGAAAAATTTATAAACATTGATTAATCTTTAAAAAATTTGCCGAAAATCGAAAAATGATCGGAATTGGATGAACCAAGCGGGGTTTTGAAGCTTGAACGATTACAAAGAGAATGAGCTCATGTGCAAGCTGCAATTCCATCTAGAAAATAAATTAGACATTTTAGTGAACCGATTCAATTTTAGCCAAAATGCCTTATCTCAATGTATCCGCCTTATATCAATGTATCCCCCCCCCCCCCAATACGAATCTATGAACAGTTTTTCCAAAAAAACAAAATTTTTACGAATTTTTATCAAAAACATTTTTCCTCGATTTTTGCCCCATTTTCCAAAACCTCAAAATAGCGAAATTTCAAGGGCTCATAACTTTACTTCGGTTTGACTTATTCCAAATTTTTTTTTTCGTACTTTAAGGCTGTCGGTAAAGTTAGAAAATAGCGTTTGGTTCATTCCGATAACTTAATTTTTATAGAAATGAGAGCACTTTGAAAATCGCCGAAAAAAATCAGCGAAAATCGATGGTCGAACTTTAAAAATCTGCCAAAAATCGAAAAATGCTCTAAATCGGATGAACAAAGCGGCATTTTGAAGCTTCAACGATCACGAAGAGAATGAGCTCAAGCTGAAGCCGAAATCTTATCTAGAAAAAAACTTACAGTCATTTTAGTAAACAGATGGAATTTTTGCCAAAATTTAAAAAAAAAAATTCATACCTTATAACGATGTATTTTTGCCCCCTTAGCACGAATCTACCAATAGTTTTCCCACAAAATAAAAATTTCCATGAATTTTCAATAAAATCCGGCGTATAATTAAAAGGCATTACAACAAATAAAAATTTAACATCATTATTCTTAGCAACATTTCACTCGGTTTTTTTTCTTATCCGAATAGGAAAAAAAAAACATTCGTTACTCGAAATATATTCGATCCTCGGGAACTTTGCTAATTGGACTTTCCAGACTAACAGATGGAATGTAAAAAATCAGAGCGTCAATATTTCATCAATGTCTGTTTCAATCCATGTAAATCGTTTGAATCGCTTAATTCTTGTACGGAAAAAAAAACGGGCACGTTAATTAAATCAAGTGAAATGTAATCCGTGAAATATACGCGGTAATATATTGACGCGAATGCGACACTGATTGATTTTATAAATCCATTCCCAATTAAAAAAGTCGTCTGAAGGATTTTCCTCGACGAATTAACGAATCGTTTCCACGAGTCAGAAAAAAACGTGCTAATGACTTTCGATACACGAGGGCTTGTTTATTTATTTATTTATTTTTGCTGGGAAAGACGAAATTAAACGAAGGGTGCGAAAGGCGAGGGAGAATTTTCTAAAGCCGTCACTTCGCGCGATTTATGATCGAATTCATCGTAATACATGTCCCCTTGTAAGGCAACCGCACCTATTTGAGGAGGAAAAATCGACGAATGAATAAATCCGGGTGCGAGGTCGTTGAAAATACGAGAGACGGAAGAGAGGGAAGAAATAACAGGAGGGAGTCAATACAGCGAAACGAGTAATTAACAAGTCAGCAAATTGGCAAAATTTTCAATGCTGTGAATCACATCAAAAAATATTTACCAATATTTATCAAGAAATGTATATTAATTCGAGAACGATCAAACTCAAATAAATACCTTTTCTACGATTTTTCGTTTCAATAAATTTCATAATTATCAAATTATCAATGGGCAAAATATTCAATGCTGAGAATCACGAAAAAATGTTTGCTAATATTTATCAAGAAATTTTGTTCGTTTCAAAGACCTTGATCGAATGTCCAATCAAAATGAAATCGAACGGTGGCAATCCAACGAAAATAAATTGTTTGACAAATTTATTGCGTTCAGAAATAAATAAAATCAATTGGACAACCAGATAAAAAGAAAACATCAGTCAGCGATTATTTAATCCCTCTCGAATGAAAGTCACCAGGAAAAAAAGAGTAGATACTAAAGTTTGTTCAATACTTATTATTTATTGTTCAACAATTAATATTTTTCTTATTTACTTATGAGGAATATTAATAAACTCGATCATATTAAGAATCAACTGTACTCTTGTGGATTAATTACTTTTAGAGTAATTTTCAATTTTCTAAAATATGAATTTCAATAAATTTTAATTTTTTCTCAAAATGAGAGAACACAATACAATCCTCGTCGAAGTCCTCGAGATTATTAATATCATCTGTAAGTAAATAATAATAATAATAATTCAACCATGGAAAATAATTGTTAAAAAAAATTCAAGTATTCAAAGTACTTTTTTTTTCTGGTCAAACGATTGAAAATTTGTCGCAAACAGAAAGACAGAATTCCATCATTATTATCGGTTCACAAGATCAATAATGTCCTTTGATCCATGTATTTTTATCAAGGCTTTCTATAGATCCTGTTTTTGAACGCAATTTATTTTTTCTTTCAGACGAGCTCACGCGCGCTTGCTTCATAGAAATTTCCGGAAATTGCTGACTCGCGGATGTGACGTCACGATGACAGAATCCACAGAACGGGGCGTTTGTAATCGGCGAAAAAGCAACCTTTCGATCCTTTCGTGCGCGGGACGACTTTTACTATTGAGTTTTCTCATTCCCGGCCTCATCACGACACCGGAAGTACGAGCTCAAATCTCCGAATGTCCACCCACCGAGGCGATACCAGGCTGTCCCTGTTACAACTTCGAGGATGGACTTTTTCTCGAATGTCCCGGAGCAACCGAGGACACATTGAGAAACACGATGCTCGGTGTCATGAACGAGGGTGGTGAGTATTGGAAAACCCTGCAAATTGAACATTTGCACATTGCTTCCTCATCTCAATCACATAGCTTCCTTTATCACAAAGTATGGCGATCAAATTTGGCTGCCTCATAAAGGAAGCTTTGTTAACTATCGAAAAACATGAACAATCAACGTGCAAATTTGCCAAATGCTTTCAAATTTACTTCTTGCTGAATTTGGTTTTTGCCGAAGTCAATAGCGAACAACCTTGATCACTATTTTCATTGTGTACAAAATTTCAGTACAATATCTCGCAAATAGCCAAAGTTAGAGTACGCTATTTGAAAAAAAAAAAAACAAACAACATTTGATAAAATTTCAATCATTCGATCGATTTTCGCCAAATTTAATAACGAACATCCTCGATAGCTATATTAGCTCTGTGCAAAGTTTCGGTGCAATATCTTAAAAATTGCACAAGTCAGAGCGTTCACGTTATTTTTCAAAAAATTCAAAATTTCATGAAATTTTAATCCCTCGATGGATTTTTGCCAAATTTAATAGCGAACGACCTTGATAGCTATATTAGCTCTGTGCAAGGTTTAAGTACAATATCTTAAAAATTGCACAAATCAGAGCGTTCACGTTATTTTTCAAAAAATTAAAAATTTCATGAAATTTTAATCCCTCCATGGATTTTTGCCAAATTCAATACCAAACAACCTTGATAGCTATACTAATCCTGTACAAAGTTTGAGTGCAATATCTAGAAAATTGCAGAAGTTAGAGCGTTTACGCCATTCTTGCAAAAACGAAAAAAGTCGATGAAATCTGAACACCCGTTAGAATTGAAACAAAATTTTTCCATAATGAAGAGCAATTTGCGCTCGACAAGTCTGCCAAATGTTAGCTCCATATCTCGAAGCGTTCTTGAGTTATTCATTATTTACATCTGAAACACAGGATACATACACACTAGGGTGGGTCCAATAAAATGACTAATTTTTTTTCCCTCGATATAATGGAGAATGAATTGTTTGGCATCTCAAAAAAACCCTCTGCAAGTATAAGCCCTTCATATTTAAATTAAGAGGTCCCTCATCGCAAATTTTTATTTCCCATTTAAATAACATAGTAAATTTTTTTGTTCACTTTGGAATTTTATTAGACTTTAACCGTTAAGGTTAGGAGAGTTGCTTTAGCACATTTTTGTAGAACATTTGATGCGCTACAAAAAAGCTCTCTTCCATCTAATCGATAAAACTAACCGTTCAAACACAAGAGAGCTTTTTTGTAGAGCATCAAATGTTCTGTAAAAATGTGCTAAGAAAACTCTCCTAAGTGATAATTATCACCAATTATTTTTTGAACGGTTAGTTTTATTGATTAGACACGAGAGAGATTTTTTGTAGAGCATCAAATGTTCTACAAAAATGTGCTAAAAAAAACTCCCCTAACCTCAACGGTTAAAGCCTAATAAAATTGCAAATTAAAAAAAAAAAATTACTATGTTATTTAAATGGGAAATAAAAATTTGCGATGAGGGACCTCTTAATTTAAATATGAAGGGCTAATACTTGCAGAGGGTTTTTTGAGATGCCAAACGGTACATTTTTCATTATATCGAGGAAAAAAAAAATTAGTCATTCTATTTGACCCACCCTAATACCCTTTAACCCTTCCCAAAATTGCAATCAAAGTTTTGTCCATTACACATTACATTGCAATGGGTAATGGAAATTTTTTCCATTACACACTACATTGTAATGGGCAGGGTTGCAAATAATGCATTACTTTTTTTAATGCAATTGCATTTTCATTAACCACTAACATTTAATGGTTAATGGAAATAATTTCCATTAACCATTGAATCTTAATGGTTGATGAAAGTAATTTCCATTAACCATTAAATTTTAATGGTCAATGAAAACAATTTCCATTAACCATTAAATTTTAATGGTCCATGAAAATAATTTTAATGGTTAATGAAAATAATTTCCATTAACCATTGAAATTTATTGGTTGATGGTTAATGGTTAATGTTTAATGAAAATGTAAATGCATTAAAAAAAGTAATGCATTATTTGTAACCCTGTCTCCAACATCATGAAAATTGGATTCATGATATATATACATATATTTTTTTAACAGGTCCAGCAACGATAGTCCAATCATTGAGTGTCTACGAGCTGGACAAGAGTATCGAGGAATTGAGGGAGGGTTCTTTTCCGGCTGGTTCGCAGATAAGACATCTTCAGATATCGCACTCGTCGTTGAGGGACATAAGCGAGAATGCATTCGGGAATCTGAAGGAGAATCTCGAGTCATTGGCCCTCGTGTCGGGTCGTTTGTCCCAAGTGCCGCAAAAATCATTGGCGGAGTTGCACAAACTGGCGGCATTGGATCTCGAGGCCAATCTCATAAGTGATCTCTCGTCCTATTGTTTCTGGGGTTTGAAGCTAATAAAATTGAGTCTAAAGGGCAATCAGATATCGAAGATATCGGAGCACACGTTCACCGGTCTCGAGGACAGCATGAGTGACCTCGATCTCGCCGAGAACAAGCTAAAATTATTTCCAATGACCGCGTTGCGAAGACTCGAGAGTTTGGCTTCTCTGCGCTTGGCTTGGAACGAAATAACCGAGATTCCGGACGACGGATATTCCAAGCTGGATTCTCTGTTGATACTCGATCTCAGCAGCAACAATTTTGATAAACTCGGCGACGATTGTTTCAGGCCATGTCCATTTTTGCACACTCTCTCTTTGTACTACAATTCCATCGAGACCATTCACAAGGACGCGCTTGTTTCATTGCGTGACCTTGAGTCGATCGATCTCAGTCACAATAAAATCGTTTTCCTGGATCTGACGACGTTTCGAACGAACGAGCGACTCCGAACGATCGAACTGAGTCACAATCACATTCATTACATCGGCGGTGTTTTCTCGCGTTTGACGGAACTTCGAGAATTGTATCTGGCTGAGAACAATATATTGGAAATTCCGGCGGAAGCTTTCGCTGGTTGTCAATCGTTGGCTGTTTTGTATCTTCAGCAGAACGCGATACGTCGAATCGACGCCAAAGGTTTTTCGAGCCTCGTTCAATTGTCGCAGCTTCATCTGAGCAACAATTACATCGAGCGTTTGCCCATTGATTTTCTCGAATCGAGCGACAATCTCTCGACGCTTTCGCTGGACGGCAACAAAATACGAGATTTGCAGGCTGGAACGTTCGTGAATCTGCGACAATTGCGGGAATTAAGGTTGCAGGACAATCTCATCGGTGAAGTGAGAAGAGGAGTATTCTCGAATTTACCGTCTCTGCTGGAGTTGCATCTGCAGAATAACGTTATAACGAGCATGGAAACGGGTTCGTTGAAGAGTCTTAACGCCCTTCAACACGTAAATCTTCAGGGCAATCAGCTGACGATTCTCGGCGACGTCTTTCAATTGTCAACGGGAGACTCGACCAACGGAGGTAGTTCCTTGGTTTCCATCCAACTCGACAGCAATGGACTCGAGGTTCTCCACAATGATTCCTTAAGGGGACAAGCATCGGTTAGAATAATGTGGCTCGGACACAACAGATTGACCCATCTTCAGGCGCCGTTGTTTCGCGATTTGCTCCTCGTCGAACGTCTTTATCTGACGAACAATTCAATCTCCAGAATCGAGGACACGGCCTTCAGACCGATGCAGGCACTCAAGTATCTCGAGCTGAGCATGAACAAATTGCGTCACGTTACGACGAAAACTTTCGCTGAACTTCACGAACTCGAGGAACTCTATCTTCAGGACAATGGTCTGCGAAAGCTCGATCCTTACGCTCTCGCCGCTCTGAAGAAGCTTCGAATACTTGACCTTGCCAACAACGACCTTGCGACACTGGAGAACGCCATGTTTCGCGATAATCTGCCGATAACCAGCTTGAATCTGCGCAATTGTTCGATCGAGAAGATCGAGATCGACGCTTTTCGCGGCTTGAAGAATCTCCTTGATCTCAATATTCAGGACAATCGTCTCAGAGCGGATGCTCTTGGAAAATTGAAATTTTTGAGTCTGCGCAGATTGATCGCCTCGGGCAATAACTTTGACGAGATTGCCGAGGGAAGTCTCTACGGTTTGCCCTCGTTGCAGGAATTGTTCATCGATGATTCGCGCATTGACGACATCCCGGAAACTGTCTTCACACTCAATCCTAATTTGGCTCGTCTTCATTTGAGTCGAAATGTTCTGCGGAATTTACCGTCGCGACTCTTTTCCGGATTGTACTCTTTGCGAGAATTGCGAATTGATCACAATCGACTGACCATCATTCCCTATACTTCACTCTTCTTCGCTCCGAATCTCGAGATTCTGTCGTTATCGCACAATAGCATTGACGCCGTCAATGTCGCCAATCTCACGACCTTGAAATACCTTCGAGAACTCGATCTCAGTAACAATCTCATCGAGACGATGCTGGGATTCGCTACTGCCAATATGTCGAGACTGTTGTCCGTTGACCTTGGTCACAATAATCTGAAGGCTCTGCCTGTGAATTTCTTCGCTCGATCGACGATGCTTCGTCGAGTCGATCTCTCGGAGAATAAATTCGTGAGGATTCCCGCTATCGCGCTTTCGGGACAAAATTTACCGGCTCTAACGTGGCTGAATCTGACGAGAAATCCGCTGAATCGCATTCACGACGTTCCAGCGGAAACGACGTATCCGATATTGCAGGAAATTCACATTTCCGGCACGAATCTGAGCATCGTTACTTCTCAAGACTTCGAGGCCTTCCCCGCGCTTCTTCATCTGTTTCTCAGCCAAAATGGCATCATCAGAGTGTCGCCCGGTGCTTTCCGGAGCTTGCCCAATCTATTGACCCTTCACATGGGCATGAACAGCTTGGAGATCCTGCCCAAAGAGAGACTTCAGGGCATGGAACATCTGAGAATACTCAATCTCACTCACAATCGTCTCAAAGAGATCGAGGAATTTCCCACTGATCTCAGATCACTACAGATTCTCGATATCTCGTACAATCAGATCAGCATCGTTGGAAAAATAACCTTCAAGAATCTCGTCAGTCTCGTGGAACTCCATCTCTATGGGAATTGGATAAGCGCCATTTCGAGCGAGGCTTTCAGACCCCTCAAGAAATTACGTCTCTTGGATCTCAGCAGAAATTATCTCGAGAATTTGCCGCTGAACGCTTTTCGGCCACTGGAAACTCAGATACGCAGTCTCAGAGCCGAAGGTGAGCGTTGGTGGAAAAAAAAATCCCGTATCGAAAAATAGATTTTGAAAAAATGGACTCGTTCTGCTGAATGGAAAATTCAATTCTGTTCTCTCGAAATGCAATTCAAAGACCCAGAATTGGTGAATTGTTCTTGATATTTCTTTTATTATTTGGGAGAATTTGTTCAACAATTTGTACCTTTTCTTGAACAGCTGAACGTTCGAAACTTCAATTTTACAAAAAAAAAAATTATGATGTCTGTAGAAAATAAGATTACAGACATTGTAGGGAAAAAAAATAGATAGGATTGGGGATGTTTGATTCTTTGGAAAGAATCGATTCTGAATCGAATCAAGAAAATCGATTTTCATGAAAAATCAAATCCAAAGAGTCGATTTCGTGAGAATCGATTTTTAAAAATCGTAAAAAAAATAAATTGCCAAATTAAAGCTTACGTAAGTGCTTATTAAGTTTTTCCTATGGAAAATGATTAAATTGAATTAACTTATTTTTTATACAAAATGGTGAATACAAAATAACAAATATAAAGCAGTTTCTTTCTGGCTAAACATAGTTTGATTCTTTTACACATTTTCACTTTTTAATATCTTGTTAAAAATATTATGAATATACGTAACAAAGCAGACTTCTATTGTTTCTATTGTTTTACGATATTTTGTCTATTTTTACTTTCGATTATTTTTTTTGTTGGATCATGTTTTCAATATTGTAACGTTCAATTTGTTTTACTCTTTTTCTCACGTTTTCAAATTATTGCATACTTTTTTTCTTTTAACCTTGACATTGATGTTTTATAGACTTTTGTCAATCTTTATTTAATTGCCAATCTTTAATGGATAATGAATTTCAGAAAAAATCAAATTTTCGATTTTTAAGGTCAAGAATCGATTCACCTAGAGATCGAAAAGGAAAAAATCTATCTTTTAAAGAATCGGAATCGAACATCCCCTGTTCGAAATTATTGCCTTATGGTAAAAATGCTTATACAAGACAAAGAATCGAGATATTATTTTTTTCATCAAAATGGAGTGAAACTGTAGTTATTCAAGTAATAATTTTACTATTTTGAGAAGTATTTAAACTTTTCAATATTTAAGATCTTCATATTTCTTAAAAACTCTATAATAGAATAATTTTTTACACGTGAAGGGGCAATCCGATCCCCCTATTTGAGGTAAAATGATCCCCTCATGGGGTAAAACGATCCCCGGGTTCCTAGTTCTGAATTTAAATGATTCAACATATTTTTGTTTCAATTTTTCATGAAAAAAAACAAACAGTCAAAGAAGAACACTACAAAAGACACCGATGAATCTATAACATCGAAAATAAAGTAAAACTTTTTAGGGTAAAATGATCCCTGAGTTTTAGTTCTGAATTGTAATTATTTGACGTATTTTAATTTTAATTTATCATTGAAAATACCAATAGAAAAAAAAACATTCGAGTCAATTTGCTAGATAAATCTAGTCTTCGATAAAATCAGTAGTGATTTTGATCATGGGGATCATTTTGCAACCTTTTCACCTGAGAAAATTGTTCAATTGTTAATTGCAAGGTTAATTAATTAATTAATTAAAATTAACAAAAAATAACTAAAATGAATTAAGTTAATTAATTAACCTTTGAATTAATTAATTGCAGTACCCATTTTTGCACCAAATTTATCCACCATTTTTCCAGTCGACGAATCCTTAATTCCCCTTCACTTCCAATCACGGATATGAATTTTTGATCATTTTCATATTTTTACAATATATAACAAGAGACAAAAATGAGAAACTTTTGCCAAAGCCGGTGTCTCCTACAAACGTTTACCGAGTAAACGAGGGGTGGCGCTCCCTCGCCCTTCAACAATTGAATCGCGCAGCGAATCAACGTTCCAGAGACGGCGGGGTTAGGAGAACAAAGAGAAAGAGGAGTGCGCTGTTTTTGCACCATCTCGCATCATCTTTCTGGCGCGTTTTTTTGCTTTTTTCGCGTCAATATCAAATTTCGCGCGACATGGCAAAAACGAGGCTGTCGGGTCTCGGCGTTTCCTCTCTCCTCTATGCTCCCTGCCGCCCCATATATTCCTTATCTACCCCTACTTATAAATATATGGGGCATTCCATACCAAGTCGAACTGAGTGTGACCCCTCGCTGATTTCGTTTACGATTTTTTATATGATTCTTCCAACTCAAAATAGCATTTAGAATTTTTTTTTAGATTTTTAACACCAATTTTGAGTACGTTATGATTTTTTGAACATTTTTTTCGAAAACCTCGAGGGCCGTAATTTAAAAATCTGGAAAAATTCTCAAAAATCCGCCGTCAAAAATGAAAATTTCAGACCCAAAATTCATGATGTCCAGGCTTTCGCTTCCACCTCGATTTTAGGTTTTTATGAAGAAAACATAAGAAAAATAGATGCAGAAATTAACCAACTATTTTTGGAAATTGTTGGTTGACGATAAAAATATTCAAGCCCCTTTTTACGGTAGATCAATTTCTGCATCTATTTTTTTTTTACGTTTTCTTCACAAAAACCTAAAATCGAGGTGGAAGGGAAATCCTGGACATCATGAATTTTGAGTCAAAAATTTTCATTTTTGATACCAGATTTTTGAGAATTTTTTCAGACTTTTAAATTACGGCCCTCGAGGTTTTCGAAAAAAAAAGTTAAAAAATCATAACGAACTCAAATTTGGTTTTAAAAATCTGAAAAAATTCTCAATGCTATTTTGAGTTGGAAGAATCATATAAAAAATCGTAAACGAAATCAGAGAGGTCGAGGGTCACACTTAGGTCGACTTGGTACGGAATGCCCCATATATATCCCAGGCTTTTCCGATCCCGAAAGAACTCGTTTCGTGCGTCTAATCTCCCACGAGAAATGGTCTTGCGGGTTTTCGATTACCGATAAACCCCGCTTGCAAGAATCTCCGACGTACTTTCTTTTTCCAACCTTCCTATTCTTCAGCACTTTTCTCACCCCCGAACGTTCCTCGATCTCTCTCATATTCACAAATAACCTGAAAATAATTATTAGAATCGATAATTAAGGGGTCAGACTTTTTTTAATATATTGATGTTTTATATATTATATATGGGGCATTCCATGCCAACTCGTCCTACCGTCAAATTTTGCAACTCCGATTTAGAATATATTTGGCTATCTTTCTATACTTATTGCAAAAGGTTTCCTTGAATTTTTTTAAATTTTTTTGTCCAGCCAATCACGAGATACGAATTTTTGAAAATTTCGCTGATTTTTTTTTCAAATAGCCATAACTTGGTGAATATTGCTCCGATTTTAAAGTTTTTTTGTTTCGAATTGTGCGTTTTTAAATCAATTTTCCGAAAATTTTATGTAAAAAATTATTCATAGTTAATTCAACTGATTTTTTTTTCAGTTTGAATTTAAAGACGATTTTTTAAATTGTTTGGGTTCTTCGATCTTTTTCAAACAATTCTCAAAAATATTTGTTCCTAAAACACAAACTTTAAGCCCGGTTCGGTAATGGGAAAACGATGGGTTCAATTTTTTCTCGAATTTTCGAAATCATGGATTTTTTTTTTGTTTTAGCTTCGAAATGAAAAAAATCAGTCGAATTAGATATGAATAATTTTTTACATAACATTTTAGGAAAGTTACTACAAAAACGCACACTTTGAAAAAAGAATCGGAGCAAATTTCACCAAGTTATGGCTGTTTAAAAAAAAAATCAGCCAAATTTTCAAAAATTTCTATCTCATGATTGTCTGGACAAAAGAATTTGAAAAAAATTAGGGATATCTTTTGCAATAAGTATAAAAAGATAGTCAAATATCACTTTCATCGGAGTAGCAAAATTTGACGGTCGGACGAGTTGGCATGGAATGCCCCATACATATAAGGCATCCAAACCCGTCAATCTTCAATCCCTTCCGATTTGATCCTGATTTTTTCGATTTTTTATTTTCTAGGTCTCTCAAAAGCTTCCTTGATTAAATCCATCCGGCTTTATAATCGAAGCTTCAACAAAAATCGACTCTATTGTTTTGCTCCATCGCATTTTTTTTTCTCTCTTTCCATGTACGAGCGACAATTTTCGTGTCTTTGATTCGCAGAGAATCCGTTGCACTGCAGTTGCGAGTCACAGGAATTGTGGGAATGGCTTCGCGATCATCAGAAGCTCGTCGGTGGTGTAGGTCGTGATCGCGGACGCGGAAGAACCGAGGGTGGTGTCGCCGGGGTCAGCGATGTCGAGACGGGTTTGCTCAGATGCGAACAGCCGCCGGAACTCCGGGGACTCGTTTTTCTCGATCTCGATCCTCATGCTTTTTGCTCGGCTCCGCTTGTTCTCAAACTCGCGATACAGGACATTCAACCCTTCTCGGTGCTCGTCTCGTGGCAGAGCCGCAATCATTCGGGGCTTCACGGTTATCAGGTCGCTTATCACGCCCTTGACAACGTGGACGAGGTGAGTGGACCGGTAAATATACTCAGAATTTTGACAATTACTTTTGTTGGAAAATTATCGGTTTTTCGTGAAAAATACACAAAATATATTGCACGTTATAAAATTTTTGGATATCGTCGATAAATGGACATAAATATTTGTTATATTTTTGCTTCTGTTATATTTACGCTCAAAATACATTTTTCGCCTGCGTATAAATACTTAACCTCTGTTTATTATCAAATGTATAAAAACATTCTCATTTTTTTAATTAAATGTACGGTTATATTTTATAATAATATTCAGAATATATCCCGAATATATTGTATATATTTGGTTTTGAAAGCGCGATATATCAGAAATGTTTCGAAATATTTGTTCAATATATTAAATATATATTGAAAATTATATATTGAATATATTCAAAATGTTTATAAACGTCAAAAAATGGGCTTTGTGCAATATATTTTTGCATATATTTTATTTCGTATCAAAAGATTTAAAAAAAGAGAAAATCTGGAGATATCAAAAATTTAGGGCTGTTTAAATTGAAGATCCCAATGTACATTGAATATATGAGACGTTAAATATATCAAAATCATCGTTATTATTTTATATCATATTATAACATATATTGAAAGTATAGCCGAAATGAATTCAATATATTTTCATCTCAACGTTAGATATTTGATATATATCCTGAAAAATATATCAACTATAATATAAGCGAAAAATATTTTTCCGATATATCCTAATTATACCGAAAACATATTTTCTATACTAATGAAAGTTCCAAAAATGGAAAATATTTTCACTAAATATATTATTCAATATATTTCTGCATATATGTATTCAGTTTCCATGTGAAATTTATTAAAATCCACGCAATAATACATATGGCATTTTTCATACGTGATATATATTTCATATAAAGTTTACCGATATAAATGCAATATTAAATTTCTCTGTTAAAATCCTTTATATTTTATATCATATTATAAAATATATTAAAAGAATAGTCAAAAGTCAGATACATATCCTGAAGATATATTAAATATAATAAAAGCGAAAAATATATTTTAGATATATCCAAATTATGCTGGAAATATTTTTTCTATAGTACGAAAGTTCCAAAAATGGAAAATATTTTCATTGAATATATTATTAAATATATTTCTGGACATATTCAAAGTCTATATGAAATATATGAAAAATTATATTTATAGAATATCCACGCAACAATAATTATGGCATTTTTCATAGGTGATATGTATTTCATATAAAGTTTACCGATATAAATGCAATATTAAATTTCTCTGTTAAAATCCATTATATTTTATATCACATTATAAAATATATTCTAAGAATATTGAAAATTCAGATATATATCCTGAAGATATATTAAATATAATATAAGCAAAAAATATATTTTAGATATATCAAAATTATATTGAGAATATATTTTCTATACACGAAAGTTCCAAAAATTTCATATATTCTTATCGAATATATTATTAAATATATTTCTGCACATATTCAATGTCCATATGAAATATATGAAAATTGATATTTATAAAAATTTAAACAAATAAAAATAAAAATAAATCAATTTAAATTTATAAAAAGTTCCTATTTAAAATCCCTCCTCATATTTCACCTGTGAAAATATTACCGAGAAAGTGTAATCGGTACGATTTGTTTTTTTTCTCGTTCAGGTGAAGGGAAAGCTTCTCGATCCAAAATCACGCTCGGTGAGACTCTCGAAATTGTCGTCGGACACGCGTTATCTAATCTGCGTTTTGGGCCTCGGAAGTTGGGGCACACCGATACCGGAGAACGTGAATACGTGGCAATTGAATGGCACCCACGACGACGTTATCGAGAGCACGGTGCCGCCGGTTATGATTAATTCACCGATGAGTCGATGCACCGAGGTGCGAACGCTCGATGGACCGGACACGATAATAGGCGAGGGTACGATCGGCGATCGTGGCGGACTCGCGAGCATTTTAACGCGACGCTTGGGCCTCATCGTCGGCAGTTGCATGGGTTTCGTCGTTTTCATCGTACTCGTCTCGGTTCTGGGCTACATGAAGATGAAGAAGCAACGAGCCGCGATCAAGAGGGAACAACCTTTGCCCTCGAATCCACCGGAATACATGTCCTACAGGCATTTCTCTCTTCAGGGTGGAGACAGAACGGAAAACGCGTGTCCGAGCTTCATCAGCAATATCGGCACGACGCCTTTGAACTCGTAGCACAAAATCAATTCAGGACGAAAGATCAGTACGATCGAGAATCACGACATCGAACTCAAGAGCGTCTCCACTTGCACCGGAATGTTTGGTTGACGACGTCAAATCGAGGGAAAAAAATTAATTTTCCCAAAACGAGAAGAAAAACTTACGAGATAGGAAAAAATTGATCCGCGACTCTTGGACTAGGATCCACGGTTGAATTCGACGGTCAACTTGCTCGTGTGAAGAAAAAATGCACCGATCGACGATCATTGAATCGAGGAGATGTCGTCCGGAATTCGGCGAATGAAAAATCGACCGCGGTGGATTTGTGGTTTTTTTTTATGAAAAAAAAAAATCCTCGAGCCGAGAGACAAACTGTTAGAGAGTAACTTCGGTGGGAATTACGTTTACGGTGATTTTCGAGTGTGTAAAAAAAAATAAAAGACGAGTATGAAAATAGTTGAATGATCGACGGGAGAACGAACGGGAAAAAAGAGCACTTGAACAACGATCATACGAATTCCCAGATTCTTGTATCTATCCGCGTTAAGACTGATTTTTTAACGATTAACAAATACAAACATACGCCACACACAGAAGCATGGTTTCATTTTTTTTTTTTTTTAGTTGGAAAACCTCCAACTGTGTGTAACATAGATAATTTTCTTTTGTAAATAACAATATAGTTCGTGAGTGGCGAAGACGACGATAACGAGTGTTCGGATAAAATGACGAAGGAAAAAGAATTATTCGACGATGTTTTCCCCTCGATAGAGCAGTTGAGGCGATATTTGACCGAGAAAAAGGAGGATTTTTTCAGCATCGACATCTCTACCGGTTATAACATCGCTGTACAACTGTACCGAAAAAAACAACCTTGAAGACCAAGCTCCATTTTATAATTTTCCAATACAATGTTTCGATGGATCGTGAAAGGACATGCTTTCCGGAAAATGTGCGTCTGGAAACAACTCTACCGAAAAACACGTCCATCAGGTCGAATTGTTCGCGATAATCTTCGTCGGAAAACGCCTCTATCGAAGTCTCTTTTCGAGAAAGTTTCGAAGATTTTGGTGAAATTTTTTTCGGTGGAAGTATTATCTGGAAGAGTTGTTTTATAGTTTGACTCGTTTTATGGTAGAGATGTTTTTCTTTCAATCTTCCCGCGGCGTTGTAAATCGGTAGAGATGTTCCGGCAGAACTGTTTTTCGGTAGAGTTGCTCGCTGGAAGAGTTTTAACCGGTAGAGATGTAAATTTGTCGAACGTTCTCGAATCCTGATAAATGTGATTGAACACAGCGGAGGGTTTCATCGATTGGAAACGCGATCGACGAAACGAAATCGACGCTCTATCGAAGCCAAGTTTTATTCCTGCCAAAATAATCGAATTCGCATATTTGCCAAACAAAAAATGTCATTGATACGAAAAACTTACACGCACACGATTTCAAAGATATTTTGCGGAGGGACAATTATATATTGTACATAGTTGAAGATGATAACACATAGCATTGTTATATTACAAGTCTAGACTTTCGGTTAATAAAAGACAAAAAAAGGAGAAAATATTACCAAAATAATGTTTTTTTTGTGTTTGTCATTTTTTTGAACCCTGTATCCAGAATCATCGGCCGAACGACGCGTTGAGGAGGAACGCACGTTCTAATCACCGAGACGAGATTTTTTTGAGACGAGATTTTTTTGAGTCGAGATTGTTTCGAAAGAAGACGAGATTTTTCGGGACAAGATGAGATTTTTTCAAAACGAGATTATTTAGAGACGAAAAAAGATTTTTTTGAGGCCAGACGAGATTTTTTTGAAACGAAACGAGATAATCTCGAGACGGGACGAGATTTTTTTGAGACCAGACAAGATTTTTTCGAGGCAAGACGAGATTTTTCGGGACAATGCGAGATTTTTTCGAGACGAGATTATTTGGAGACAAGACGAGATTTTTTCGGGACGAAACGAGATTATTTCGAGACGGGACAAGATTTTTTCGAGACAAGACGAGATTTTTTTGAGACAAGACGAGAAAATGGTCGATCTCGTCACGTCTCAACTAGAAATGTGTCGATTTCAACGATTTCACGAAAAAATCGTCCCAAGTCTCTATAAAATATTTGTATGAAAATAAATTTGTTAGATTGACGAAAATGTCATCAATTTCCCTTTAAAGGGGTAGTTATAATATTATGTTGTCTTTGGAAAAGATGGCGCGTTTCTAAATCAACAAGCACAAAATTCTATGAGAAAATCGTCAGTACATTGTTTATAAAAAAGCAACTATGCAATATATCGAAAAAATCGTACGTACTGCCTTTTAAATTTTCAAAAAAAGAACGTCCTAATTAGTCAATTTTTGAAGAAGTTACAGTCATTTCAGAAAAAAAGCTGTTTCTTTTGGGTAGGATAAAAAAATTTGAAAATTTTCTGAAAAATGTTTTTAATTGGGTAGAAAAGGAAAACAAAACTTCAGCCAAATCGAAAAGGATCGAGTTAAAAAGTTGTAAATTTGACATGTACTAAGCCCCCTCCACATACTAAGTTACCTTTTAAACAACGAAAAAACGAATTTTTGAAAATCCTGGAGTAGCCTAACCCCTTAATCAGTAATATCAGGATCTATTTGTTTACATTAAGGCGGGGGACTAACAACGAAGCTCCGGAATTTCGCGTGAATAATCGAACGAGCTCCCGGATAATTTCGAGCCTTCGGGAAACTCGTCAGTCGCAATCAGATGAGCCAAAGATTCCTAACCAATTAGTATCCCATAGTCAATGCAGAGATCGACTTCGAGAGAAACGCAAATTATCCGACATACATGCAGGGCGCACATATCGCGATGTATCTTTGATTGGAGAAATGCGAGGGAAGGAACATCCCTCTCTGGTGCCTCTTCCTTCTCCCTCCTTCCCCAACCTTTGGGGAGTTTGAATGCTCGTTCGATTCTCGAGTGCCAAGAATCGTTAGACGTTTCAAGTTTCGATTCACGAGATATGCACTCGCGTGGGATTCGATCGCACATCCATCTCGATTTTCGTGAAGCTCCCCCAGGCCTTCGAATTCCTTCCTCACGTATATTCACGGAGGAATAAAGTTCAAAGGACAAACTTTCCCGTACGTGAAAAACAAAGATTCGAAACTTGGCCAATAGTAACATTATATGTAGATTCGACTATTTTTAAATTCTTCTCGTCCATCGAGCTAGGAATTTTATCAAAGGTAAGGGGAAAATTTTGTTTGCTTCCAAAATGTTCGAAAGACTCTTTGAAATTTTTTTTTTTTCGATTGCCCAACAATGAATCAAAATAAAGTTTCGAGATTTTATTCTTCTTGTATTTGTACAAAAATATTTTTCATCAATATTTGAGGTCCAAAATGACGTCGTTGCAGTAGGTAACTTAAGGTAACTTACCCCTGTTACAACTAGCCCCACGCCCCCCCCCCCCTAATAGTCTACTTTAGAAGGTCAACAAAAAAGCAAACTTTCAACCCTCTGTAGACTTAAATTTTGGGACACCGTCTGTACATTGGGTCGTTCAAGTCCTGCTAATGTTTTTTTCTAAGAAAAAAACCAAAAAAAAATCTGAAACAATTCTGCATTACTTTTATAACATTTGTTTCCATGATCCAATCATTCATTTAACCATTTATAGTAAACAAAATGTTTGTACAATTTTTCTAATTCTAGATTTGAAAATTTGGCTTGTGCCTTAAAATACCCAGTGTACAGATGGAGGGTTAAATTTTTTTTCTCAGCTCCTTTATCAGATATGGCTGTAAAACTGTTATTACAACATTGTTCCATCCTTCAAAAGTACAAAACAAAAATTTATTTTTTGTTTTCATTCTTTGAATAATTCGCCAAAGTCGAAAATGTCTTGTCCCATGGCCCACAGTTAATCTGAGGATTGGCAAGCCTGAAACAAAAAAATAAAAAAGCATTTTAAAGAGGAAGGTTTCTTACACAACAATTTACCACCGATAATGAAAAATCGATTTAAAAAAAAATGGCGGATATTTTGAATGAAAATGAAAAATTGAATTTTCCACAATTTATTTCAAACATCCGCCATTTTTATTGTCGATATTTCATTAACGGTGGTAAATTGTTGTGTAAAGAAACCTTCCTCTTTAAAGTGCTTTTTTATTTTTATTTTTCATTTTCGGCCATTTTCGACTTTGGCGCTTCCTATAAATTATTCAAAGAATGAAAATAAAAAATAAATTTTTGTTTTGTTCTTTCGAAGGATGAAACAATGTTGCAATAACAGTTCTATAGCCCTATCTGATAAAGGAGCTGAGAAAAAAAATCTCAAAAATTTGCTTCATTTGAAGAATTGTTTATAAGCTTGTTCCTCAAAAATAGCTTTTGAATATCATTTTTGAATAGTACATTTATGATTTGAGCCAATAAAAAAAATGACAAAAATACCGTGTAGCATAACCTCTTAAGAATAAAATTCGATGACAATTTTTCTTATCACTTTCGTGTTTTTAATTATAACTTTAAAAATGAATTACGTGATTTATAAATTTGGAAGTTGGAGATTTTTCTCTGCTTTGTCGAAAATATTTTTAACTTTGCTATTGTCAGGGAGAATAAAAATTAAATGTAAAATCGTATTTCTCTCGAATGCTCCCTAAATTAACTCGCATTGTTCTGCACAACGAAAGAGTGATTTTATGTACAAATTCTATTGGCCATTATTAGAATAATAAAAAGATATTGCGACTCTATTCAACGCAAATTATCTCCATCTTTTCTTCGAATGGCGCAAGATGTTTCAAAAATGTTTATGCAGGAGTTGCTTTTTCGTAAAGTGTTTCACGTGCAGTTGAGGTGAAGTTTGAGGAACGAAAGGGAGGAGGTTTTATACGACCACGTCGTAACGTTTGGCCCGGATAGAAGCGAAGGGATCAAATTGGAAAAATTCGCCAAAGAAGAGCTCGGTCGAGCAAGAAATTGAACGATCCGAACGATGACACAAGAATCTAGATGGTTCACTGGCTGCTCGTAAAACGAGACGAGCTTGTTTTACTTCGTACGAAACAAAAGACAATCCCGTTGAAGTAAACGTTACCGTGGAAATTAATGTACAGTGAACAGTTTTAGCTGTTTCAGTTGTCATTCCAATCTGGTGACTCACTTGTTTGTCGAAAATGAAAAAAAAAAACTTGCTCGTTTTTAAATTCGAGAAAGAGGAAATTCAGCCTTTTTCCAATATTCAGCAGGAAATTTTTAACAACCCCTAAAATTTTAATTTATTAAAATTAAATTCCCTAATCAAACTAATTATATTAAATTAAATTTAAATATACAAATTGAATTCCTTATCGAGTTGAAGTCTAATTTATAAATTAAAAAATAATGCCAAAATAATCAATCATAAAAAACATTATTTTCTCTGAACTGATTATTAAGGGCATTTAGTTTTTGTAATTAATACGCGGAAAGGTCAAAGAATAAACATATTGTGCAGGATTAGAGCAAGAGGTAAAATGATCCCTCATGAGTTAAAATAATCTTCCATGAGGTAAAATGATCCCCCGTGAGTTAAAATGATCCTTCGTGAGGTGTAAAATGATCCCTGCGAGGTGAAATGATCCCCCATGAGTTAAAATGATTCTTCATGAGGTGTAAACTGATCTCCCATAAGGTAAAGTTATTCCCCATGAGTTAAAATGATCCCCCATGAGTTAAAATGATTCTTCGTGAGGTGTAAAATGATCCCCCATAAGGTAAAATTATTCCCCATGAGTTGAAATAATCTTGCATGAGGTAAAATGATCCCCCCATGAGATAAAATAATCCCTCATGAGGTAAAATTATTCCCGAGAATCAACTACTGAATCGAAATGATTTTGCATATTTTTATTTCATTTTATTATAAAAAATACAATCTCAGACTTGAACAGCACAAAATTAACAAATAAATGTATAACAACAAAGTAAGATTCCTTAGAGTAAAATGATCCGGGGATCATTTTGCACACCCGTGGGAGATCGTTTTGCCCCAACCGCCATTCTTACACGTGATGCGTTGAATTAACTCAACCAAACCGATTTGAATCCAATCAACATTGAATCATGCACTTCAGAGGAACGATAATATCCATAAATAATAATATTCAAAAACGAAAATAAACTTTTTCAATTCATTTTTAAGTTTTATGTTTAGCTTGCACATTTATAATTTTGAGACCTCCATAAAGGGGAGAATTAATCTCCTTAAAAAATAATCAATTGCCGTTGCATTACAACGATGCAAACTTCAGCATCATTTTCAATGATGGATGATAAATCGCGCGCAATCGAGAATGATGATAACAAATCGAACTCCCGGACTCTTGAATCGACGCAGCGGAGTTTCAGCGCGAAATGTTGTACAAAAGAGGATTAACGTTCCCTATTCATACTCAATGCAGAAATTATAAATGTGTGTATATGCAGAAGTATGGATGTAAATTGTACGTTTAATCCGGGAATTCATTGGAACCCCTGTGAAAGCCCATCGTCGAAGCGTTTTTGTTTTCTTGTTTATCGTGAATGCATGTCGCTGAAGCTGGCAGACGGAGCTAGCAGACGCGCGCGCCGGCTTGTGGTTGTGACTGTACTCCCAACACAAGCCCGTGCGCTCCAAAAAGTAGTACTGCCAAACGGTATGCATGCATTGGAACTTTAATAAATTAAAAAATGAACTTGAAATTCATTTTGTATCTTGCTAAATTCACGTAAATGGTTAATCAAAGGTTGAAAATATATAAACAAGTGATGTAATAATTAATAACGTTGACTCTTCCAATACTAACAAATTGACGAGGATAACGAACGCACATGAACAACAGTTCTCGTAAATTCACAGGAATATTCCCTAACCCACAAGAAACAAAATGGGCTATGAGAAACCCCGGGGCCGAAATTGTTTATAACAAATAAAAATTCTTTTTCATCATTTCAGCACGTCTAAATTACAAACAAATAATCCCACAGGCACACGCATGACGCGAGACACTCGTAAATTTACAGGAATATACCCCTAACCATAAAAAACAAAACAAGCTATGAGAAACCCCGGGGCCGGGATTGTTTATAACAAATAAAAATTCTTTTTCATCATTTCAGCACGTCTAAATTACAAAAAAAAAATCCTACGGGCACACGCATGACGCGAGACACTCGTAAATTTACAGGGATATACCCCCAACCATAACAAACAGAACAAGCTATGAGGAACCCCGGGGCCGAAATTGTTTATAACAAATAAAAATTCTTTTTCATCATTTCAGCACGTCTAAATTACAAAAAAAAATCCCACGGGCACACGCCTGACACGAGACACTCGTAAATTTACAGGAATATACCCCGAGCTATAACAAACAAAACAAGCTATGGAAAACCCCGGGGCCAAAATTGTTTATAACAAATAAAAATTCTTTTTCATCATTTCAGCACGTATAAATTACAAACAAATAATCCCACGGGCACACGCATGACGCGAGACACTCGTAAATTTGCAGGAATATACCCCTAACCATAAAAAACAAAACAAGCTATGAGAAACCCCGGGGCCGGGATTGTTTATAACAAATAAAAATTCTTTTTCATCATTTCAGCACGTCTAAATTACAAAAAAAAAAATCCTACGGGCACACGCATGACGCGAGATACTCGTAAATTTACAGGAATATACCCCTAACCATAACAAACAAAACAAGCTATGAGAAACCCCGGGGCCGAAATTGTTTATAACAAATAAAAATTCTTTTTCATCATTTCAGCACGTATAAATTACAAAAAAAAATCCTACGAACACACGCATGACACCAGACACTCGTAAATTTACAGGAATATACCCCGAGCTGTAACAAACAAACCAAGCTATGGAAAACTCCGGGGCCAAAATTGTTTATAACAAATAAAAATTCTTTTTCATCATTTCAGCACGTATAAATTACAAAAAAAAATCCTACGAACACACGCATGACACCAGACACTCGTAAATTTACAGGAATATACCCCGAGCTGTAACAAACAAACCAAGCTATGGAAAACTCCGGGGCCGAAACTGTTTACAACGAATAAAATTTTTTTTTCATCATTTCAGCACGTATAAATTACAAAAAAAAATCCTACGGGCACACGCATGTCCTCGACAATCATACTCCCCGACGATAATAGTCCCCGACGATAATAGTCCTTGACGATAATAGTCCCGACGAGAATAGTGCCCAACGATAATAGTCCCCAACAAAAATAGTCCCGGCGATAATAGTCCTCGACGATAATAGTCCTCGGCGATAATAGTCCTCGACGATAATAATCACCGACGATAATAGTTTTCGACGATAATCGTCCCTGACGATAATAGTCCCTGACCATAATAGTCCCCGACGATATCCGTCCCCGGCGATATCAGTCCCCGACGATATCAGTCCCCGACGATACAGTCTCTGACGATATCAGTCCCCGACGATAATAGTCCCCGACGACGATAGTCCCCGACGATAATACTCCTAGACGATAATACTCCTAGACGATAATATTCCTAAACGATAATAGTCCCCGACGATAATAGTCACCGACGATAATAGTCTCCGACGATAATAGTCCCCGACGATAATTGTCCTTGACGATAATTGTCCTTGACGATAATTGTCCCCGACGATAACTGTCCCCGACGATAATAGTCCCCGACGATGATAGTACCCGACGATAATAGTCCCCGACGATAATAGTCCGATACGATAATAGTCCTAGACGATAATAGTCCTAGACGATAATAGTCCTAGACGATAATAGTCCTAGACGATAATAGTCCCCGACGATAATAGTCCCCGACGATATCAGTCCCCGACAATATCAGTCCCCTACGATATCAGTCCTCGACGATATCAGTCCCCGTCGATATCAGTCCCCGACGATAATAGTCCCCGACGATAATTGTCCCCGACGATAATGGTTAATGGAAATTATTTTCATAAACCATTTAATTTTCATTAATCATTAACCATTTAATTTTAACGGTTAATGGAATCTTTTTTCATTAACCATTAACCATTAAATTTTAATGGTTAATAGATAATGAAAATGCAAATGCATTAAAAAAAGTAATACATTATTTGCAATCCTGCCCATCACAATGAAGTGTGTAACAGAATTTCCCTTACCCATTGCAATGTAATGTGTAATGGACAAAACTTTTATTGCAATTTAGGGAATAGAACAATATAGATGAATAAATTATTGCAATTTTGCATTACTTTTTATTGATTTAGGACTTAGATTTTCAGGTACCTTAAGGATGTTGAGTCCTTATGAAATCTTTTAATGTTAATTGTTCAATAAATAGCTTCTCAATCGCCGTGAAATTTTTACACGACCTCCTGAATACTTCATGTAAGAACATATTAAATTTTCAGAATTCTATCATTATTACTTCAACCTCCTTGAGGGTTTATATGAAAAATGATGAGAAAATTCTGAAAATTTGGTATGTTTTTGTATGAAGTATTCAAGAGGTCGTGTATAAATTTCACGTCAATTAGGACGCTCGTTACTTAAATATTAACATTTTGTTAAGAACAATTTTTCAAACAAATAAAAAAAAATTTTATTAATAAACTTCGTTTTGTTTCCGTTGCTTTCAATATAGTGTAGATATTTAAAAATTAAGAGGTCAAAAAAAAAAACTCATCGCAAAGTTATATCAGTTTCCATAAGACTACATTTAATTTAATTCAATTTGTTAATGTTATTTGTTCGAGAAAGAACTTCTCAATCGTCGTGAAATTTTTACACGACCTCTTAAATAATTCATCCAAAAACATACTAAATTTTCAGAATTTTCTCATCATTTGCGATTTGGGACTCAACATCTTTAAATTTTAAAAAGCATCTATTTTCTTATTGCAATGTAATGTGTAATGGACAAAATTTTGATTGCAATTTTGGGAATGGAAAAATATCGATGAATAAATTATTGCAATTTTGCATTACATTTTATTGACTTAGGACTTAGATTTTTAGAATTATAATCTAGATGAACAAATTATTGCAATTTTGCATTCCATTTTATTGTCTTAGGAGTTCAAATTTTAATATAGATGCTTTTTGGAATCAGCCTTGGCAGCTACCTTAAATTCTGAAAAGCATCTATAATATAGATGCTTTTTAGAATTTAGGTACCTGAAAATATAAGTCCTAAATCAATAAAATGCAATCCAAAATTGCAATAAATTTTTCATCTACATTTTTCCATTCCAAAAATTGCAATCAAAGTTATGCTCATTACACATTATATTGCAATGGGTAATGGAATTTTTTTTTATTACGCACTACATACGTAATAGTGCTTATATACGCACTACATACATAATAGTTCTTATATATAAGAACTATTCTGACAAGCAGAACTCACCGAAACGATAATCCTCGTTGGATCGATGACTTTTTCCGGCCAACGGGATGACTGCGTTTTGACTAATAACCCATTGAGGAGGGATAGAATTATCACGAAGTGGCTTGACGCGCACGGCTATTTCAAACCCCGCCTCAATCGGGTTGGCTCGTCGGTGACCTGTTGCCATCTGTTAAAAAATTACATTATATCAGAAATAGTCAGAGACAGTCAGAGACAGTCAGAAATAGTCAGAGATAGTCAGAAATAGTCAGGGATAGTCAAATATAGTCAGATATATTCAGAGATAGTCAGAAATAGTCAGAGACAGTCAGGGATAGCAAGAGATAGTCGGAGATGGTCAAAGCTAGTCAGATATAGTCAGAGATAGTCAGAGATAGTCAGAGATAGTCAGAGATAGTCAGAGATAGTCAGAGATAGTCGAAATAGTGAGGTATAGTCGGAGATAGTCGGAGATAGTCAAAGATAGTCAGAGATAGTAAAAGATAGTCAGAGATAGTCGGAGATAGTCAGAGATAGTCAGAAAAAGTGAGATATAGTCAGAGATAAACAAAGATAGTCGGATATAGTCACGGATAGTCGGAGATAGTCGGAGATAATCAAAGATAGTCAGAGATAGTGAAAGGTAGTCAGAGGTAGTCAGAGATGAACGGAGATAGTCAGAGATAGTCAGAGATAGTTACAGATAGTCAGAGATAGTCAGAGATAGTCAGAGATAGTCAGAGATAGTCAGAGATAGTCAGAGATAGTCAGAGATAGTCAGAGAAATTCAGAGATAGTCAGATAGTCCCCGACGATAATAGTCCCCGACGATAATAGTTCCCGACGATGATAGTCCCCGACGATAATAGTCCCCGACGATAATAGCTGTAACAAACAAACCAAGCTATGGAAAACCCCGGGGCCAAAATTGTTTATAACAAATAAAAATTCTTTTTCATCATTTCAGCACGTATAAATTACAAACAAATAATCCCACGGGCACACGCATGACGCGAGACACTCGTAAATTTACAGGAATATACCCCCAACCATTAGAAACAAAACAAGCTATGAGAAACCCCGGGGCCGAAATTGTTTATAACAAATAAAAATTCTTTTTCATCATTTCAGCACGTATAAATTACAAACAAATAATCCCACGGGCACACGCATGACGCGAGACACTCGTAAATTTACAGGAATATACCCCTAACCATAAAAAACAAAACAAGCTATGAGAAACCCCGGGGCCGGAATTGTTTATAACAAATAAAAATTCTTTTTCATCATTTTAGCACGTCTAAATTACAAAAAAAAATCCTACGGGCACACGCATGACGCGAGACACTCGTAAATTTACAGGAATATACCCCTAACCATTACAAACAAAACAAGCTATGAGAAACCCCGGGGTCGAAATTGTTTATAACAAATAAACATTCTTTTTCATCATTTCAGCACGTATAAATTACAAAAAAAATCCTACGGGCACACGCATGTCACCAGACGACTCGTAAATTTACAGGAATATACCCCGAGCTGTAACAAACAAACCAAGCTATGGAAAACCCCGGGGCCGAAATTGTTTACAACAAATAAAATTTTTTTTTCATAATTTGGATCTTTTTTATCAAATGAATTTTTTTTCAGTGAGACGCGTGGTGGATAATTTTTATTTGTTATAAACAATTCTAGCCCCGGGGTTTCTCATAGCCTGTTTTGTTTTTTATGGGTCATGCTATATTCCTGTAAATTTACGAGTGCCTCGTGTCATGCGTGTGCCCGTAGGATTTTTTTTTGTAATTTATACGTGCTGAAATGATGAAAATTTTTTTTTATTTGTTTTAAACATTTTCGGCCCCGGGGTTTCTCATAGCTTGTTTTGTTTGTTATGGCTCGGGGTATATTCCTGTAAATTTACGAGTGTCTCGTGTCATGCGTGTGCCCGTTGGATTTTATTTTGTAATTTATACGTGCTGAAATGATGAAAAAGAATTTTTATTTGTTATAAACAATTTCGGCCCCGGGGTTTTCCATAGCTCGTTTTGTTTTTTATAGCTCGGGGTATGTTCCTGTAAATTTTCGAGTGTCTCGTGTCATGCGTGTGCCCGTAGGATTTTTTTTTGTAATTTATACGTGCTGAAATGATGAAAATTTTTTTTTATTTGTTGTTAACAATTTCGGCCCCGAGGTTTTCCATAGCTTGGTTTGTTTGTTACAGCTCGGGGTATATTCCTGTAAATTTACGAGTGTCTGGTGTTATGCGTGTGCCCATAGGATTTTTTTTTGTAATTTATACGTGCTGAAATGATGAAAAAGAATTTTCATTTGTTATAAACAATTTCGGCCCCGGGGTTTCTCATAGCTTGTTTTGTTTGTAATGGTTAGGGGTATATTCCTGTAAATTTACGAGTGTCTCGTGTCATGCGTGTGCCCGTAGGATTTTTTTTTGTAATTTAGACGTGCTGAAATTATGAGAAAGAATTTTTATTTGTTATAAACAATTTCGGCTACGGGGTTTCACACAGCTTGTATTGTTTGTTATGGTTAGGGGTATATTCATGTAACTTTACGAGTGTCTCGCGTCATGCGTGTGCCCGTGGGATTTTTTTTTGTAATTTAGACGTGCTGAAATGATGAGAAAGAATTTTTATTTGTTATAAACAATTTCGGCCCCGGGGTTTTCCATAGCTTGTTTTGTTTGTTATAGCTCGGGGTATATTCCTGTAAATTCACGAGTGTCTCGTGTCATGCGTGTGCCCGTAGGATTTTTTTTTGTAATTTAGACGTGCTGAAATGATGAAGAAAATTTTTTATTTGTTATAAACAATTTCGGCCCTGGGGTTTTCCATAGCTTGTTTTGTTTGTTATAGCTCGGGGTATATTCCTGTAAATTTACGAGTGTCTCGTGTCATGCGTGGGCCCGTAGGATTTTTTTTTTGTAATTTATACGTGCTGAAATGATGAAAAAATTTTTTATTTGTTGTAAACAATTTCGGCCCCGGGGTTTTCCATAGCTCGTTTTGTTTGTTACAGCTCGGGGTATATTCCTGTAAATTTACGAGTGTCTGGTGTCATGCGTGTGCCCGTAGGATTTTTTTTTGTAATTTATACGTGCTGAAATGATGAAAAAGAATTTTTATTTGTTATAAACAATTTCGGCCCCGGGGTTTCTCATAGCTTGTTCTGTTTGTTATGGTTAGGGGTATATTCCTGTAAATTTACGAGTGTCTCGCGTCATGCGTCTGCCCGTAGGATTTTTTTTTGTAATTTAGACGTGCTGAAATGATGAAAAAGAATTTTTATTTGTTATAAACAATTCCGGCCCCGGGGTTTCTCATAGCTTGTTTTGTTTTTTATGGTTAGGGGTATGTTCTTGTAAATTTACGAGTGTCTCGCGTCATGCGTGTGCCCGTGGGTTTTTTTTTGTAATTTAGACGTGCTGAAATGATGAAAAAGAATTTTTATTTGTTATAAACAATTTCGGCCCCGGGGTTTCTCATAGCCCATTTTGTTTCTTGTGGGTCAGGGTATATTCTTGTGAATTTACGAGAACCTTTGTTCATGTGCGTACGTTATCCTCGTCAATTTGTTAGTATTGGAAGAGTCAACGTTATTAATTATTACATCACTTGTTTATATATTTTCAACCTTTGATTAACCATTTACGTGAATTTAGCAAGATACAAAATGAATTTCAAGTTCATTTTTTAATTTATTAAAGTTCCAATGCATGCATACCGTTTGGCAGTACTACTTTTTGGAGCGCACGGGCTTGCGTTGGGAGTACAGTCACAACCAGAAGCCGGCACGCGCGTCTGCTAGCTCCGTCTGCCAGCTTCAGCGACATGTGAATGCACGTCAGCGTTGGTTTTTCGTTTTTCTATATCTAAACGCGAAACGAGCGTGCAATCGGATTTCCCATATTTTACGCCACGTTCACACGAAATGATCATGAAAATGGACACTGGAGTGACACGGTCGAAGGGAAAAAAACACATTCCCGAGCGTTATAAAATGCCGGTTCTACTCGCGGCTTACGGACCCCCGATTTCCAAAACTAAACGAGAACGACACGTGAAAAGCGTGTTTCGAGATGAATATTACGTTGTGTATATACGCAGGAAAATGGGAGGCAAAATGGACACCACATAAGAAGATAACGCAGCTAGGACTTTACTTATAGTGTCAACTCGTTGTTCCTTGTTAAAAAATATCATTTTTATCGTTTAACTTTAAAATTTTAAAAAAATACCCAGGGGCAAAATGAACACCAGCCAAAAATTGTTGATTTTAAAAAATTGAAGTAAACGAGGAAAAACATTGAAAAGACGATTTCCTTCATTTGTAGACATTGCATCACCTCAATATCTAAGTTATTAAAGCAATATTCAATTTCAATCGTAGTTGCATTATCAATTTTTTTTACAATTATGGAGGTGGGCCATTTTGCCCCCTCATTCTACTTTGGCCATCGCATTATGAAATATTTTAGTTAAATTGGGTTTCTAATTCTTTAAAATTAGAAAAAATAGTAAAAATGGGTTTCTAATTTTTTAAAATTAGAAAAATTAGTAAATTTGGGTTTCTAATTTTTCTATAATACTATTAGAGTTCGTTGGGGCGTTTTTTTTTCTAATCTGATGAGAATGACAATTTTTCAAATTCTCCACCTCTTGACAGACTGTCGTTAAAATGTCGAAATCCAGATCTGATTTTGCGTGGGGGAGTTAATCAAGGTATATCAAGGACGATTTTAATCATAATTTCCTAATTTTCTAATTCTTCGAATTTTGAGTTTTTCTCCATGATTTTTCATGGTGTCCATTTTAACTCCAGTGTCCATTTTACCCCTCATTCCTCAATACATGTTTCCACGTGACAGTAACACAGCGTAAGCGATTTACTATCACGAGAGATGCATCGTTTGACGCTCGTATTGACATATACGGGGCGTTCCATCCCAAATCGGACAGTTTCAAAAACTTTTTTTGTTATTTCCTCAAATTTTTTATATTTTGTAGTAACCATCAAAAGACCCTTCCTGTTAAATTATGAGATTTTTTACATTACCCGTTCAAAAGATATTAAATCAACAAAAAAACCGCTCTTTTTTTGGTACTTTGGTCATAACTTCTTTGAAAATGATCCAAATTAAAAGTGTTTTTTTTTTGTTCTTTAATGGACTTTCCAGGAAAAAAAAACAACAAAAATATTCGACGTGTTTTTGAATGAGTTTTTTGAGTTTTAAACTTTAAATCGCGTTGTTAAAAGTGAGTGTCATTTTTTTTTTTTTTCTTTAAACATCTATCGATTCAACAATTTTCAAGACTAGTCCGATCGTCGGATTTCCGTAACTACCATTTTTTCGATTTTTGAAAATTAATTTTTTTTTTTTTTCATAAATCGTCATGAATACCAATTTTTGTTACTGTATAGTATTTTTTTCAATATTTAGAATTCATGACCCTCTCGAATCTGGCTTCGATTCAGATCTGATAAATGGAGCCATTCTCTTTCACAAAGCTTGAGATTCCACTGTGGGTTGTACTTAACTATTTTGCCAGTTGCACAAGATAACCTTGATACTACTATTTGCAAATTTTACAAAGTAAAAATAAAATTAGCCCTTCATATGAATTATTATATGAAATCACAAATTTTTTTCGAATTTTTTTTCAACTTGTCTGAAGCGTTTTTGTTCTCTAATTTTTTTTTACGGTTTGAGCTGACAGAAAAAACTAAAAAAAAAAGGAGAGCGCCCTCGTTGGCTTCACTGCGATCGTGGGAAAAATTGTGAAACGAATTCGGGAGTTTTGAGAAATTTAGAAGCGAGCGTTGGCTCAGTTTATACAGAATATCTCGTATCTGCGCTCTGTTAGCGATTCGGCATGCAAAACATACATTGCACGATGACACGAGTGGAAGATGAGAATTTTTTTTTCGTGGAAAAACAATTTACAGAAGGGGTATAACGTGGACGAAATTGGACGCAGATCCGCGGCTTTTCGAATGACAAACAAAGAGGGAAAATTGGAGATGTCGATGTAATTTGAAAAGCCGCAGGATTTTCGTGAAATGAATGCGTCGAACTCGAATGAGTTTTCATCCAGAAGCGATGGAAAATCATTAAAAACGTAAATTGATTTTTTTTGTTCAATATTCGCTTATCTATGTCTCCATTCATTGTTCGAGAGAATATCCTGCAATGCAATTCAACAAAATATTTAAATATCACAATTTCATCTATTCCCTTTCAGAATTCGCTCGAATGTAAATTCGAAGAATCGTCGAAATTGCAAATTTCCACGATCCTGTTTTAATCCTCTTTACGCATTTGCGGGCGAGTTCTCCATCGAATTTTGTCTCGAAATGCAAAGCTCTGAAAATGCGTATTACAAATGATTCAAAAGCACAAACCATGTATTTTCTATCATAATTTTTGGATTTAACGAGATGAACAGGATGATAAAATGCGGCAAAAAAAATAGGTTACATTTTACGATTTTGAGGTTTTTCAGAATGGGGCTAAAATTGAGAAAAAATGTTTTTGATGAAAATTCATAAAAATATTGATTTTTTTGAGAAAACAATTTGTAGATTCGTATTCAGGGGGACGAAATACATCGATATAAGGTTTGAAAAAGAAAAATTTCTGCATTTTCCCCAAAATTGAATCTGTTTACTAAAATGGGTGTAATTTTTTTTCTACTGGAAATTTCGGCTCTAGACTGCGCTCATTCTCTTCATAATCGTTGAAGCTTCAAAACGCCGCTTTTTTCATCCGATTCTGATGACTTTCCGATTTTTGGCAGATTTTCAAAGTTCGATCATCGACTTTTGGGTTAACCCATATAAATGGTCGAAGATGACGAGCAATTTCGGGATTTTTTTTCAACGCAACTACTGGACCAATCGTTTTCAATTTTAGAGGCTGTTTTATTGTACATTCGAAGACTTGAAAAACTTTTTTTAAGGTACCGGCGACTTTGATTAACTTTTAAACGCGATTTACTCGAAACTACATTTTTGCAATTTGCGGCAGGGATAGAAAATAAACGATCCATCCGATTCATTTCAACCAAATATTTAAACCTCGATAACCTCGTCGATAAACCTCTATTTAAAAAAAAAAAATCAATTTAACAATCATTTTTTGCATATAAATGTTCGGTGAAAATTCGATCTTTTTTCTCTGAGTGCCGCCATTATTACAATATTCAACTTTTGAAACTCTTTCTTGGTTTATCGACAGCGTACTTTCATATAGAATGTAATGATTTCTGATTTTTTGTTTCTAATGAAAAACAAAAAAAATACAGCGGCCGCAATTCGACATCGCGGGAAAAATTCGTTCAGCAACGATTGGTTGCAGGCTGCTGACGAATACTTATTTTCGAATAAAAAAAATTTTTTTCAAGTCTTCGAATGTACAATAAAATAGCCTCCAAAGTTGAAAACGATTGGTCCGGTAGTTGCGTTGGAAAAAAATTCCGAAATTCCTCGTCATCTTCGACCATTTGTATGGGTTTCCCCCCTTAAGACGTCGGTTTTAACGCACAATAAGTTGGGCATAATAAAAAAAAATTCCTGGAGAATATGTCGAAAAAGGATGGACAGTTTGTATTTCAATCATCCGGAGGAATTTATCGAATGTCGAGCGGTTGATATTTTATTATCACCATATCCGGATGTGAGAAGAAAAAAAAAGCTGCGAGAGCTTTATTCTTTCGGGCGCGTTCATATTTACAGCGTCGCATTTTTGTTTCGCCATTTTACTGGCTCGTAATTGAATTTTCCGGAGCCACGTCGTGTTTGTAAAGCACTTCTACGAGAAAGTTTATCGTTGACTTTAAAAAAACAAAAACATACAACACGGATACGTTTGAACAATACTGAGCGCGAACGATGTCAAATTGACGCTGAAAAATAACGCGAAAAACTCTCCATTGAAAAAGGTGTGCTCCGGCCACCTGTGTTTGCGATACGATTTAATGCAATTTCCAGAGCTTTAATTTGACAAGAGAATGGTTCGGTGAGCGAACGAAAGTTTATCCAACAGCTGGCGCACGGATAAAGCTTCATTTGAATAAACAATTTTTTCACGTTACACCGTGTACATTTTGGATGCAATTTTCGAGCGTAATTTTCATTTCCGAACGAAAACAATACCGTTATCTCGATAAATCGATTGGGAACACGCAAAATGTTGAGTTTTTTCGCTGTTACAAAAATGATTTATTCAGCTTCGATAAATTTATTCCAAGGAATAAAGTTTCATTGTCAGATAAATCTGAATAATTTATTACGAATTAATTTGTTTCAGTGATTTCGTACGATTTTGAATTTCTCGAAAATAAATAATGGGATCGATACAAAAAAATTGTTACCCGATATTCAAAGCAATTTTTTTTTCAGTTTTCATAAATTTATTTGTACTAAGTAAAAATCATTTTTCTCGAAGTGCAATTTCCTGGAAACTTTGTAATTTTTGCACGGATAGTTAAGGGGATTTAATTTAAAACAAGAATCAGTTTTTCGAAAAACGTTTCAGCACAATTTACAATGTCAGAATATGATGCTAAAGTTTGAATCGTTTCAGTTTAACGGTAATAATTTATTTTTTAATACAATTGATTCTTCTTGAGAAATTTTGGAACTAAAAAATCGGTACAATAGATTTTTCGGTTTTTATTAACTTCAACATCATTGTCAAAATTGCATTATTTTTAGAATTTGCATTATTATTATTATTTTTATTATTATTATGCATAAATCATTGATATGATTTTTATGCCCTGCTGGTTTTCTGGAAATTGAACGGATCTGATTGTCAATTGATCAGTGATCGTCAGTATCGATTTTTTCGTCAACGATATTGATTTTATTAATCATTTTTGATAAAAATTACTGATTAGTCAAAAAATGTTACTAATTTTTTATAAAAATTCGTAATTGTCGGAATAATATTAGTAATTTTTCGAAAAAATTAGTAATCAGCGAAAAAATATTACCAAGTTTTTTTACAAATATAATAATCGGTAAGGAAGATATCACTAATTAATTTTAAAAAAAAGTAATTTGTGGAAAAGTATTGTGTATATTTACCTACTTGTGTGTACGGATTGAGTCATGGTCATAAGCTTAAACAACTGTATTAAAAAAGTTGTTTTATTTTTTATAATAACTAGATCTTTTGAATATTTCACACAATAGTATTTATTGTATCGAATGTCGTACGATATCAAATAAGTTATTATTAATACGAATATTCAATCGGTACCCATTGAAAAATGCATTATTATTTTTTTATTTATTTATTACTTTTTCCAAAATTAATACAACATTTCTCCACAAATTATTGATTTTTTTTTTGTTATTTAGCAATATCTTTCTGGCTAAATACTAATTCTTGGAAAAAATTAGTAATATTTTATCGTTAATTACTCATTTTTTTGTAAAATTAGAAATGTTTGGTCACGAATAACTCATTTATTAGAAAAATTAGTAATATTTTGTCACTAATTACTAATTTATTGGAAAAATTTGTAATATTTTTTTGCTAATTATTAATTTTTCGAAAAAAATTTGATAATAAAAATAGATAGATTTTTTTTTCGATCACTGCAATTGATGAGCGATTTATGGACGTTTGTCAACAGAAAAATGAAATTCTCATTGAGGAGAAAATGTCAAATTTACAGAGTAATCCACTCAATCGACTGGCACCAGTTAAAATGCAGAGTAAAAAATATTTTGAACAATAAAACCTTGTTGAATGACAATTATTGGACCCTGGTATGTTGATAAGAAGGCGACGGATGAGGAGGGTAAACAAGATTGTAAGAAATTTGCCTAATTACGAGATAAATCTCTCTCTCTCTCTCTCTCTCGAGGAAACGAGAAAATCGTTGTGCACGAGGTTGTGCGTGCTTTTTTTTTGCCAAGACCACGAGGAAGCTCGAAAAGACACGCTCGTTGTACTATTTATCGTGGAATGCTTAATAAATTTTGGGCGAAAGCAACCGGCAGCAGAGGGTGATAAATCGCGCGCCCCCTGTCTTCTTCATCCCTCTCCGAAGATTCCCGCTGGTTATTCCCGTGTTTCGCGAATTTTCTCGGGCTCTGGAATGCCGGAAAAACCCTCTTTGTCGCGCAATTACTCTGGCCACAGTTTTCCATGTCAAAAAGAGCCGCAAGATCCTCGATTAGTTTCTCGAGAGATGTAAAAACGAAGGAAAAAATCGTGACAAATTTCGAGTCGGATAGCGCGAGTCGATAAACAATCGACTACTCAAGAATCATTATTTTTTTAAAAGAAAAATTTCAAAATTGAGTTAAAAGTTACAAAAAAAATGTATATAAACTAGACTGTGCGGAAAAAAATCGATCTTTTTTTTCGGTTGCATCCACCAAAAAAAGGTGAATTAAGGTGAAAAATGAAGAATCCCCGAAGGAGAGCTCAAAAAAAAATTATTTCGAACGGCGCATTGCATTTGAATATTCTCCATAAGAATAACACAGGAAAATATTGGCACTTCTGAACGTCGTAGTAGAACTCTTCAGAAAAAAATCTCACAAAAGAGTCATTGCGATATTCCGATAGAGAATTGAATTCCCTACAAACAAAAAGTCCTTACGAACAATTAGCTTAGAACAATCGTTCAAGTGGTATCGCTGTCTAAAATTGAATTGATAGAAAAAAAAAATTCAAAAGGTTGAATAATCGAATTTTTCGAATTTTTCGCTTTACGAAAAAACTTTTTGGGTTTTTTTTTATAGAGAATGTTCTGCTCTAACATACAATTTGCATGGAATCGTTCTCAAAATATTTCTCTGATACAAAAAAGAATCGAGAACAACAAGACATTTAAAAGAAACGACGTCCATCATTGATCGTGTTTCGAAAAGTTTTATTGAATGAATTTGGTTTAATAAGATAAAATAATTTGTTTTTACATTATAATACTTAATAATCATCGTTCCTTTTTTTAAGAGTCTGTTTTTTGCAATTGGGCTATTTCTGTCGATGATTTTGCACTGTGCCCAATAAACAGCGATACCACTTGAACGGTGGTTCTAAGCTAATTGTTCGTAAGGACTTTTTTTGTAGGGAATTCAATTCTCTATCGGAATATCATAATGACATTTTTGTGAGATTTTTTTCTGAAGAGTTCCACTACGACGTTCAGAAGTGCCAATATTTTCCTGTGTTATTCTTATGGAAAATATTCAAATGCAATGCGCCGTTCGCTATAATTTTTGGTTTTGAGCTCTCCTTCGGGGGGTTCTTCATTTTTCACCTTAATTCACATTTTTTGAAACTATTTTCGCTCGAAACTGATGACGTTTTGTATCTGATTGAAATTTCCGTACTTCGTGGTGCAAAAGGATCTGAATAAATTCAGCAATATTAGGCATAAGCAACAATTGTCAATAATAATTATTCATCACTGTTCATCAGCGCTTAATAAATTGTTTGAATAATTGTTTAAACAATTTCTTAATGACTTTTGGGCAATATTATTGATAATTATTGTTTATAGCGTGCCAAATGTATCACGAAATACGGAAATTTCAATTAGATACAATTTTTCACTGGGACGTCATGATCAGAGTTTCGAGCGAAAATAGTAAAAAAAAAAAAAATTCATAGGATAGTTCTGAAATAATTACAGGCGATTCCGTGTATACGTACGCTACTTTTTTTATACTTTACATTTTCTCTTACACTCTATAGTTTTTGAGTTACGTTGCATCTTTCAAAATTTGTCTTTTTCAGCCAAAAGTGAAATAACTTCGCGAGAAAAAAACGTACGAAAATTTTCAAACAACGAAAATGGAGCGTCTGCTGTAACCCTTTCAAATATACCGTAGATGAAAAAAGACAAAAAAAAATGTCCTCAAGTTACGCGCCCAATTCGCGATGGTCGAAAAAAAGGCCAAAAAACGGTCGCATACAAAAATGCGTACCAGATCGAAAAAAATCATAAAAAATATTTTTAAAAAGAGCAAAATAAAGCTGAATTCCTTCCCGTCAAAACGCTTCCTTAAAAATTCGATTATCTTTTTTTTTTACGGAGTCATGCAACTTCTAGTGCAGCAAGAAATATTGACTGGTGTTTTCAAACTTTTGAGTGCTAAATTTTTACATTGATAAATTAAAATGTCTTTTCAGAAAAAATTCTTGAAAAATCGCTTTTATTCGTCCTTCTGACTGATATTTATTTCTTCTTGCTGCTACACGCTCGCACCTCTTCCTTTTCGGTTTTCTTATCCCTCGTCACGGTGAATCCAGAATTGTCCCTCTTTCACTCCTCGCTATCTCGTCCGAGGAACGTTCTCCACCCTGTTATCCCCTCCGAGAGAGGGAGTTGTACGAGAACTTTGGACGGGGGACAAAGTTGAGGGAGGATTGGGGACAGAATCCACGGTGGCAGTCGCGTAAAATCTCTCTTGTCATAAAGTTTATGGCCCGAGTCTCAGTTTCTGGCGCGAAGTAGAAAAGAGGGAAAAGGAACGAGACGCGTATGTATATGGTCGAGGAGGGACGATGGGGCATCAAGGAAAGGAGAGGACCTGCGAAACCAACGAAGCCTGAGCTTTTCTCACGCTACTCTGTCCCGCAAAAGTCCCCCCCCCCCCTCTCTCTCTCACTCTCTCTCACTCTCACTCTCTCTCTCTCTCTCTCCCTCTCTCTGCCTCTTCTTGCAGCGTTTGTCTTTCGGAGCCAAAAGAAGAGATCCAAGATTTTCGTACGTAAGTGCAGCGTGTAAGATACGAACACGAGAGGAAACGAAGAAAAGCCCAAAGTCGACGAGTAAAAATGTGGACGTCATAGTTTTATAGGGTGGGAAAATTTCTTGAATAAATATTTTCAACGCTCTGGCGAAGAACCCTTCGATTGGAACTGCAGAGGTCGAAGAGGACGAAGAGAAGGACGCGCAGGTTGAACGATTCTCGAAGAGATTCGAAGAAAATCAGGGACACGCTGATGATGACGAGGAGAATCGAGAGGAAGAAGAAGTATGAGAATGGTTTGACGAACGAGCTGGAAAATCCGGGAAAAGACGGAACACACTCTTCGCGGGAAGAGCAATGTAGAAAGTTTGAAATTTTTTCGAAGGTGAGGCGCGCAAACTCCGTTAAGTATGTGGGTGAAGAAAAAAAATGTTTTATAACGGAAATAAAATTTGTACGAGTGCGCATGAGAGCGAATCAATTCACCGATGGATTCGTTTTTGCTGCACTTGCGTTAGGAAAAAGTGTTGGCTTATTTTCCAGGCTTATTTACTTATTTATGTAAGCGCCTTCCGATGGCGTAATTTCTCAAGTTTGTGAACTTTGGACTCCCGGGAAGTTCAAGGTAAAGGGCTTGAGTCCAATTATCTTAATTGGACTAATTATACAAGGCAGACTGCTTAATTGAGCAAATAAGACTAACTATTGTACAAGATACGAGACTGGTCCTTTCGTTAAATCGGGCTTATCAATCCAGTTCTTCCCACTGAATTATATTATATTATATTATGTTGTATTAAATTAGAAATATTAATGTAAAGAATGATAATAATATAGTTCGAAATTGGCTGAAAGTGACCATTTCCCACTTTTCTGGATTCAAATGGATGAACGTTTCAAATTCAATTTCCGGCACAACGAAAAAAAAAACATAAAATTTTCCAAGTAGACAATTTTAATTCATTTCGGAGACTTGTCTCTGCGAACTTTAGTCTTTATTTTCCCTGATCTACTTCATTTCTAAAGGTAAAATTTAAATTTTAATAGGGTTGGTAGATATTATCATAAAATACTAAAAAACTACTCGCTTAAATTAAAAAAAAAAAGTTGAAATTGATATATCATATGATGTATCATTTGGAAGAAGTTTGAAAATGTTAAGGCTTCTCTAAGGAATCTTAAAATATTTTCTTCATAATTTAATTTATTTTTATTGTATTTCAATTATTTATTATTTAATTCAATTATATAATTTTTTCATGCAATAGATGCTGAAGAAAAAATTATTTTAAATAAAAATAACTGTATTGGAGTATTGATAAAGAATCCTACTCGTGAGCTCAACGCATTTCTGGGTATTTTTTTTTTGACTATCAAACAGCCTAATTGCCCAGAAAGTGTTATATTTAATTGCTACAATTTATCATCACAGACGACGAAATGTTTTCGTGTTTCCACTGTTTTGCAATCTTACAATCGAGTTTTTTCTCAGCCTACAATATTTTTTAATTCGTATTATATATTTTCTCTGTGTTGGGAAAATAAAAATAAATGCGATCGAATTCAAAAATTCAATATTCGATGTTTCTATGCACGATAATCGAGATCCCTATTTTCGAGAGTTTTATCGTAATTTCGTGGATTCGTCGCGCAACTATTTTTTTCTCTCCCCCTTACAATGGCTTGGTGTGTATTAATTTCGTGGTATCCGCCAATAAAATTGATTTATCTAAACGTACCGTAGCGATTGCCCCAAATGTGGGGGAAAATCGATTTTTTTATTTTCCAAGGTTTCATTTACACTCTGCTGCAGAATCTAGGCTCATAGTAGACTCTCAGTTCGTTTTCGAGTCTACTATGAAGCGTTCTCCTTACTGATTGTGCTGGTATTGATGTTTCACGATCTAGAGGGAAATCGAAGAGGGGAGAGATTGTCGCTCCAATGTGGGGAAAGTATATTGCAGGCCGATTATTTTAATGACACCCGGGTCGGACTCCTCCTGTGTCGTAGGACAAAGGCCCGCTATTGCCCATGAACACGATGGACCACCGATGAATGAATATATATTTATATATAGGGCGAAAGAGAGGGGAAGAACTGCCAATAACGCGAGACCGATCAGTTATGAGGCGTCGATAACACACCCTGGTAAAATATAATCGATATATATCGAATTTTCAATGGCAGCGTGCGCCAGGCATTTTCTCCATTGTACGAACTAAACGTATGAGAGAAGAGCATCATTCTCGCACTCCCAGCTCGTCCTTTATGATTTTCTCTCTCTCTCTCTCTCTCTCTCTCTCTCTCTCTCTCTCTCTCTCTCTCTCTCTCTCTCTCTCTTTCACCCTCTCAATTTCGCTCAGGGTTTGCCTCCATTATTGCTGACCCAGTGAATCACTATAGTGGATTTCCTCTTCCTTCTTACACGAAACCCCTCAAAATTACGCAAAAAACTACAATTACAACCGATTCGAGCAAGAATCAATGTACTCCAACCAAATAAAAAAAGAATGTTGAAGTTTACATTCCTTCAGACCAAAAAAGCAAATCTTTGAGATTTTTTTCTCAACTCCTTTATCAGATATGGCTATAAAACTGTTTATAAAACATTGTTTCATCCTTCGTGAGTACGAAAAAAATATTTTGATTCTTTGAATAATTTATAGAAGGCGCCAAAGTCGAGTCTTTGATAATGTTTTGTCCCATGGCCGATAGTTAATTTCAAGATTGGCAAGTCTGAAACAAAAAAATTAAAAAGCATTTCAAAGAAAAATTTTAATGAAAAATCGTAAAAAAAAAAAATGGCGGATGTTTGAAATAAATTCTGAAAAATTCAATGGTTCATTTTCATTTAAAACATGCGCCATTTTTTTTAACGATTTTTCAGTAACGATGGTAAATTGTTGTGAAAGAAACCTTCCTCTTAAATTCTTCCTTAAATTATTCAAAGAATCAAAATAAAGAATAATTTTTTTTTGCACTTTTGAAGGATGAAACAATGTTGTAAAAATAGTTTTATCGTCACATCTGATAAAGGAGCTGAGAAATTTTTTTTTTTTAATTTTCTTTTTTTTTGGCCTTCTAAAGTAGAGTAGTACCTTAAATCCAATGAAAATAGTTTTTTTTTAGAAAGAAAAAGATATTACAAATTGAAAAACAGTTGAAATGTAGTTTTAAGGATTTTACAACGCTCCATGTGCTTTTTATTTAGTAAAGTCGGGAAAAAAAAGAAAAAAAAACATTCTGATACTGAAAGAAACAAAAACTAACAATAACAAATAAGAAATAAGAGTAAGAAAGAAATAAGAAACTGAAAAATGAATTTTTTTATTATTCAGAAAGGTAAGACGTAACGTAGGGAAATTTTGTTAAAATTTTTTTTTGTAAAAATAAGAGCTGTTTGAAAAAACCCTAATTTTTATCGAAATTTTGAGTTTAAAAGATTTATATCTTATAAATGTGCCCAATCAAAAAAAAATCTACGGCACGTCTTGGATAATATTACAAAGATATAAAATGTGTTGTAAATTTTAACAAAATTGATTTGTTTTTTAAATCGTAATTATACATTTCTACAAAAATTGGTTATTCTCACTGACAACAATGAATATCTGAGGAACAATTAATAATTTTGTGTTTGTAAATGTATAAAATTAAAATCGAGTTACAGTAATTTGTTTTAAATGGCATTTTCATCTTTGACATAAAAAAATCCTTCCATAAAGAATATTATATTTTTATGGACTTGAAATTCCCAAAGTTCAGATGAACGATGACTCGACAAATTTATTAATTTACAAAAAAAATATTGAGACTTTGTCAACACTCAAGAAACAATTCTTGCAATATCCTTGAATTTTTTAAACTATTATTTATTCAATTAGTTAGTTAGTTGTTTATTCAATTAGTTGTTTAGTTAGTTAGTTGTTTATTTAATTATTTATTTATTTAGCAAGCTCTTTCAATTGTTCGATAAATAAATACTCTTTCTGATTTATCAAAGAAACTTCAAATGCATGGATTTTAGATCTAGAAGACGCTCAAAAAATCTCATAGAATCATCGATAGAGTAGTTTCTAAACTGCAGCTCCTTTTTTGTCCATCTATCAATTGAGCGTTTCCACTCAGCACGAATCCTTTATCAGTCTCGGTAATTCGTAAGAAAAATTGTCAAGAGCCTCCGTGAATCCATTGAGAAAATAACGTTGTTGGATTTTGAGAAGGAGCAGCCGAGCCTCGAAACGACGAGACCGGCTCAAAAAGGGCAAAGCTAGGCTTGGCTTTTTTAATTTGACGAAGAAACGAGAGCATCAAGAAACTGCTAATTCTAATAACGGTTATATTCAGAGAGAGTCATTATAGAATTTGTCAGGCCGAGCGATAGAGCGAGTTCATTTTCGAGTCTGGGGCCAAGTAGAACGACTTGGTGGTTTACAGAGAAATGGTTGATGCAGTAACAGAGTGGAATGAAACGACAAAGGTGGAGTGATGAGGCGTGGAATTAAAGCCTCGAGGGACAAATTGTGGGTCGAAGGGGTTGAGGAGGTTGCGAGGGGCGAAGCTCGAGCGTCAACTGTGCTCATCATAATCTCCGAGACAACAGAATGGCTCCTCTGTATCCGCCATTACACGACTGGTGACTCTAGCTTCGTCAATAATGAGACCCCTGCATTGTTTTCCCTTCTGCCAGAGCTCGTTAGATCCAACTATAATTTCATAGATCTCCTCCTCTTCTCTTTATAGCAATATTCTTTACACGCGATTTGTCACGAGACTCTCGAGTCAAAAGGGCTTTTGGGGTCGCATTCGCATCGCGTTCATTCGTGATTTGACCGCCGGAACAAGCTTCGTCCTCTCCCGGAGGAAAGCTCGCGGTTGGGGAATTATAGAATGAGGAATTCTGTTGGGTTCGTTCGACAACAATGGAGTCGTTAACGTGACCGCGAAAATCCGACGAGGGATGAGCGTTGAACTAAACCGCGCCCAAGGAAGATGGAATATTTCGTTGTTGAATATGCGAAAGTACTCAACAAACCCGCCCCAGCTTTGTCCCGAACAAAGCTGCTTTGCTCCGATGTCGAGGCTTATTCGATGCTCGTCGCCTGGAGTTAATCGAGAAATCGAATAAAATGTTTGAGAAATAAATAGGAACGATGCAAATTTTGACTTTTCTCCAGGGAAGCCTGTTTATGATAACCTTGAAAATATTTAAGGATGTTGAGTCCCTATGAAATATTTTAATGTTAATTGTTCAATAAATAGCTTCTTAATCGTCGTGAAATTTTTACACGACCTTCTGAATACTTCATGTAAAAACATATTAAATTTTCAGAATTCTATCATCATTACTTCAACCTCGTTAAGGGTTAAAATGAAAAATGATGAGAAAATTCTGAAAATTTGGTATGTTTTTGTATGAAGTATTTAAGAGGTCGTGTAAAAATTTCACGACGATTAGCAGGCTCGTTATTAAAATATTAACGTTTGTTAAGAACAATTTTTTAAACAAATACAAAAAATATTTATCAATAAACATCGTTTTGTTTCCGTTGCTTTTAATATAGTGTGGATATTAAAAAATTGAGAGGTAAAGAAAAACTTATCGCAAAGTTATATCAGTTTCCATGAGACTACATTTAATTTAATTTAATTTGTTAATGTTAATTGTTCGATAACGAGCTTCCTAATCGTCGTAAAATTTGTTCACGTCCTCTTAAATAATTCATCCAAAAACATACCAAATTTTCAGAATTTTCTCATTATTTGCGATTTGGGACTCAACATCCTTAAGGCCTGTCAAAACCAGGAGAAAAAATATTTTTCGCATTGACATGAAATTTTCTGTGTTCGGGGCATTCCACACCGATCCGACCTGGGCCTGACCTTTCACCTCTCCGACTTTATCCGCGATTTTTTATGGTTATTTAGTACCTCTGAAAAGCACTCGGGATTTTTTTTTAATTTTTGTGGAGCGATTTGACTTGACTATTATTTTATGAACAAATTATTTTTAGCTCAAATTTAAAAATATGAAAAATGCACAAACATCCCTTTTTTATATGAAAAATTTCAAGTTTTGAGCCAAAGGGGCTTCCTTCTGTTTATAAGCTCTTTTGAAAAAAAAAAATCTTTATATAAGGGGAACCTGAATTAAGTGGGAAGGAAGTAATTCAAACATTTTTGTATGAATTGAAGCGGTTTACAAAAATGTTTGGATAAGGGCCCACTCAAATCAAGTTTTTCCTTCTAGGTAAATTTTTAGTTTTACCTCAATTTAAAAAAATCACAAAAATCCAGTTTTTCATATAAAAAATTTCAAGCGTTGAGCCAAACTAGCCAGGATTTCCCTTCTATTTATAACAAGCTTTTTCGATTTTTTTTTTTTTTTAAATAAAAAGAGAAACCTGAATTGAGTGGGTCCTTATCCAAACATTTTTTCAAACACCTTCAATTTATACAAAAATGTTTGGATAACGGCTCACTCAAATCAGGGTTGTCCTTCTATTTAAAAAAAAAATCGAAAAAGCTTATTATAAACAGAAGGAAACCTCTGCCCACTTTGGCTGAACGCTCGAAATTTTCCACATAAAAAACAGGATTTTTGTGATTTCTTCAGATTTTCAAATTTGGGCTAAAAATAATTTGTCTATAAAATTATAGTTGACTCAAATCGCTTCAAAAAAATCTGAAAAAAATCGTGAATGCTCTTCAGAGGTACTAAAACACCATAAAAAATTGCGGACAAAATCGGAGAGGTGAAGGGTCAGACCCAGGTCGAATCGGCGTGGAATGCCTCGTATATACTTGAATATATAAACATTACGAAAATGGCATAAAAAAATTGATTTTTTTAAAAATCCTGTCTGCGTCCCCTTAATATCTCGCTCGATTCAGGGTCACTTAATTTTTGTTTAGCAGATAATCAAAAATTTGGGGGAAAAAAACGAGAAACAAATCCGTGCTTGTTATTCGGATTTTATCGCTGCTTTTTATTCTCTCCTATTTCTCTTTGCTCTTCGTTCGTCGCGAAGTTATTCCTTGATGAGGATTTTCGTGCTTTTCATTTCCCTCCTACGTATATGCTTTTCCATTTCATCCTCGTCACTTTGACCTTGCTTGACCTTGCTTGACCTTGGACGAGTCGACGAGACACTCATCTCCTCGCTATTTGAACCAACCCCCGTCATTTTCGTTCTCGTGAAAACTCAACGTCATGTTTTTGTGCTCATTCTCTCTTATCGGGAAGACTCTCTCGGAGGACGATTGACGGTGGGGACGAGGAAGATTGCGGGTTTGTCAAGAAGTTTGTGGATCTTTCGAGCTCGACGTTAGGAAGCCAATTAATCGATCTATTCGGGAGGAAATCTCATAAGTGAACTCTTCGTCCTGTCCCGCTCTCTCCTCTATTTTCCCTCTCGTTCTCCATTTTCCTTGTGCTTTTTTTTTGCTCGGTACAGAGGAAACGACGACGTCAACGATTTTCTTACCAATATCGTCGCTCTCACTCACACGTATTTCCGATTTAATGGAACGAGCAAAAGTACCCTTACTTTACACTCCTCTTCCTCATTTTACCGACGATTCAAGACGGAAATTCATTTTTTTTTTTTTAAGACGCTTTCACATTCGCGAAACTTTTGGCGTCTATTCGGAGTCATCGATGGACAAAATAAAAAGTTAATCGAGGGAAAAATTTCACTGAGTTTCTTTCGCCGATATTTTGCTAAATTCCTTCGGATTATTCGCCAGAAGTGATTTTTTGTGGAACAAAAAAAGTTTCCATGAATCTTACGGTATTTTGAAATTATTTTGTAAGGGATGATTGAAAATTTGGATATTTATCAATCACTATTTTGTTCAGAAAAGGGGAGAAAAGGACCCCAGCGGTCATCCTCGTCAAATTTGGTCCATTTTCAGAGAGACAGAGGACAATCTAAAATTATCAACGGGAGTGATTTTGAATCCTGGAATCATCAATTTCGATATCCTTGCAATAAGGTAAATGTCCCAATTATTGAACAGGTCCCAATTATTGAACACTATCTTGTATTATTATTATTTCTCATTCACCTGCATGCATTCATTCATTTATAAAAATTTTATTACACATATGGAACTTTTAGCTTTATTGGGACATAGAAAATGCAGAGTGTCCCAATTATTGAACACTCGAATTCTCCAAGATAGCGTCATTAAACCCATCAAAACATCGAGACAGTTAAAGCGCGACAGATTGCGTGCATCGGATTTATTCGAACAAAAATTGTAAGTTCCTGAATAAACTTACCTTTATTCTCTTACTAATAACTCTGAGATCGTCAAATCTATTTTTTATTTGTATATTCGTGCAATAAACATAAAAAGAAAAGCAAAAAGAGAATATAACCTAAATGTAACCTACAAATACGAATGTAATGTTCAATATTTTTTGCTCTCCGATATTTCAGTCGAAAAACAAGAGAGCTGCGACAAAATCAAACAAAAACGGAACATAAAAACGAGGAAGCTGAAAATAAAAATAAAATAAAGTTCGAGTTGAAAAGCAAAAATAAACCAAATGCGAATGAACCAAAAACCTGTCAAAAGGGACTAAATATATATTTTTGTATTTTTACATGATCAATAAAAGATTATTTGAGTGTTTGATTTTACTTTTATTTCTTAATATTGTACCCAAAATAATATTTTCAGAACGGAAAAAGAATTCTCGAGAGTGTTCAATAATTGGGACATTTGCATGCTTCACATTGTTATTCTTTTTTTTATTTGAAATCATTTAAAAATAATTTAAAGGGTGATTTTTCGAAAGTAAAAATATCAATGTATCATTTGAGCATGAAAGGGATGGGTTTTTTCTTGATTTTATATTTTTTTCTCACCGAATTCAATCCCCAATCCCCAATCCCAATCCCCTTATATTTAACCAACTTCACGACGACATTTCTTGGAAATCTGTTCACGGCGAGATATTGCCTCAATGATCGTTATCGGATTATATCACCTCCTGCGATGTCTCTTTATATCGAGTAATGCTCGTTGCAGCCCGAGATTCTGCGAAGTTTACTCGCAGCTGCGTCTAATATCAAAATTCTCCATCCCTTTTCGCCCCCTAATTCCTTATCGTCATTGGCCGAATAGACAACGCGAAGGAGCTCGAAGTAAACGCCATCAAAAGCGTTTAACGGCTGTACGAGTTGAACTTCAAGGATGGTGATCTCGAATATACATACAGGACACTCCATGTAAACTCAGCCATCGTCCTTGTGAATTTAAATTTCGTTAAAATTTTTTCTTCACCGATCAGTTTCAAATTTTTACACAAGCTTTATCAATACATTTTTTAGTAATTGATCGGAGGTTTTTTTACCAATAAATATTTTTAATATACTTTTTTTTAATCAGTCGCTGTTTTGTTAAAAATTGATATTTTGCTTATTCCTTCGATTAGATACTCCATTACACCTTATATTAACGGAATATTGATATTTTGCTTATTCCTTCGATTAGATACTCCATTACACCTTATATTAACGGAATATTAACGAAAAAAATTACAATTAACAAAAAAACCAATTTTTGAAAATTTTTAAAATCTGACAAACTGCAATTCCCTATCGTCATTCTTATTCCTATCCTTATTCTCAAACTACTTATTAAAAAATATATTTTATACCAAAAAACACAAAAAATTAAATGTTAGAAATCTGAGAAAAATTTGAATTTTTATCATTATCCTTAAACTTCCCATTTCAAAGAAATATATTTTAGACAAAAACACCCAAAATTGAAAATGTTGAAAATTTGGAAAACTGAAATTTAAAATAAAAAATCTCCCAGTCACGAGTCACAGTGGGCAGATTAATTAATTTACAAACTAATTTGACTCAATTATTATTTGCAAATCATTCGTAATTCATTATTCCCGATTTTCCGATTTTTAAAAGTACGAAATGTTCCTTAATTTTTTTTTCAACGAAAACTGGTAGAACGAATAGTCGAAAAATCGTATTTGTTACTCTTGAAAAAAAATGGTAAAAAAAATCGCGACCGAAATCCTGGAGATCAAGATCCTGGAAGCGTCATTGGACTTGAGATTGAATGTCCCATATAAATTCCGTGTGTAATTGCGATATCAAAATCGTGCAATGTTCGCGAAATTGATGATACAGATGGTGGAAATTTCGTGAGAAACGGATTTCTCGAAACAGAGAGAGATAGAGAAAGAAAAACTTCGCGATTCGTCATTGTATTTTCGGCTATAATAATTCAACAACAATTTAACAATATAAATCAATTTCTACAACGATTTTTTATTCCCTCTTTTTTTCGAACGAACCATTTGGACCCATTCAATCGAGATTCCGTTTTGTTTGCTCTTTCGTCTCGAGATCACAAAAGGACAAAGTCCTATTCGATTCCTTTTGTTTACCCCGCCGTTTGCAAAAGGATCAAGACGTTTTTCCCCGTTTATCACACTGTCCCTTATATCTATATATATTAGGGTGATTCGTTTCAGGGCAACTTTTCTTTTGATCCATCGTGCCCGAAAACCTTTAGTTGGTGCCCAAAAACACAGTTTCGTGAAAGGGGGGTGTTGTCAAAAAATATTTGGAGGTCGCGAATCAAAATTGAAGGTTTCCCATTTGATTAACATTGGAAAAAAAAATTTCTCATTATTAGTGTTACCATTCCGCGAGTTTTGATATCGCGATATTTTCCAAGTGGGTTCTTATAGGAAATATGATACTCTACAATAAAGTTTCATTGAGCCATGTCCGTAAATTCAACCGTTTCAGCGGTGTCATTGTTTCAAGTGAATATTGTATGAAAATATCTATTTAAACGGCTGTAACGCCTAAGCTATTAGATATATCGAAAAAATTCAAATGAGAACTTTGTAGAGAAAGTAATTTGCTACAAAAAAGTCTCATAAGCCGAGTCCGTAAATTCAACTCTTTCTCATCTATAGGTGGATGAAGGAAAATAAATAAATTTTTTGTTTTTGTTTTATTGATTTATTTGCATAGGGAATTCTCTGTAACATTTGTCGAATGGTTTTTCTGATGATTTTGTACACGCTATCTCATAGAAAATGGAGTTCGTTTGATTGAACAAAACAAAAAAATATCTATTTATTTTACTTTATACATCTATACCTGAGAAAGTGTTGAATTACGGGATCGGCTTATGATACTTTTTTGTAGCAAATTACTTTCTCTACAAACTTCTCATTTGAATTTTTTCGATATATCCAATAGCTTAAGCGTTACAGCCGTTTGAATAGATATTTTCATACGATATTCACTTGAAATAATGATACCGCTGAAACGGTTGAATTTACGGACATGGCTCAATGAACTTTATCGTCGAGTATCATATTTCCTGTGAAAACCCAATTGTAAAATATCGCGATATCAAAATTCGCGGAATGGTAACCCTAATAATGGGAATTTTTTTTCCAATGTTAATCAAATGGGAAACCTTCAATTTTGATTCGCGACCTCTAAATATTTTTTGACAACACCCCCCTTTCACGAAACTTTGTTTTTGGGCACCAACTAAAGGTTTTCGAGCACGATGGATCAAAAAAAAAGTTACCCTGAAACGAATCACCCTAATATATATACATAATCTCGACCGAGAAATCTTTCTCCCGCTTTGCCAAGTGTGAATTCACCAATCAATCCGAACGTCTTGTGATATCCCTTTTATTTTTTATTTTTTTCTTCATCTCTTCCTTTCCTTCGATCCTCGAAAGACTTTCCATAGGACACTGATTCATGTACACGTGTAAACACACACACACACACACACAAATATATGTGAAACAAAAAGTACACACAGCTCAAATGTTTCCGTACGTGAAATTGGAAGGGTCGGATTTTACGATTATTGGGATACTCGTGAAAATGTTGGAAGATTGGCAAGTTACATGGCTACCTTTTTTTCTTTTTTTTTTATATATTTTTTGCTGGACCTACGCTCGAGATGTGCTCGTCGTCTCCTTTCTATCTCGATGTTTTTCCTGGGATTCAGTCTGCGTCTTATCTAATACGAGAAAAGGTTGAAACTGAATTGAGAAATTACGTTGAATTGCCCAAACGAAAATAATAATAACAATGATAATTATAATAACGGGGATGTGGATCGAGGGTTAGACCCGCGGGATGAGTGATAATAAATAATAATATCTTTTTCAACTGCGATAGAGAGCGATCTCATTGTTGGAAAAAGTTTTAATGAACTCGATTAGCACGAAGCTTTTGCCTCGAGCATTCGACGCACAATCTTTGTTTCCGGTTCTCATGGCACTTTCTCGTGGATATTCGATAAATGATCCCATTGCATGACGAGCAAGATCATAAAGAAAACGTGGTATTGTCCTTTCTTATGACTCAGATCGTGATATTCTACGTTCTACAGCTCTACCATTTGTTTCTCTACCAGAAATACGTCTCTACCACGATGAAACATTACCGCGATATCATTAATAATTGGGGAGTCTAACGTATAACATCTCTGCCAAACAGAGGCATTTCAATGACCCTACTCAATAACAAACCTACCAAAATAAATTTTCACCAAATTACAACCCTCTGAAATAACATCTCTACCGCAAAACAAATCCTCGGTAAATCGCCCTCAGGATTGCCAAAAATTTTATCTGATTGAAATTTTCGTACTTCGTGGTACAATAAAAATTTGAAAAAAATCAGCAACATTTGGCATGCTATAAACAACAATCACCAATAATAATATTGCCCAAAAGTTATTAATAAATTGTCTACACAAATAATTATTCAACAATTCGTAGGTAAGTTCTTTTTTTTCTCGAACAAATAAAATGCGTTAATTTTTCTGAACGCATATGATTTTTTTCAGAATTTTCGCTCTATTTTGAAGTATTATAAAAATATTCTGAAATACAAACAAAAAATTGGCAATTTTGTATATTGGTATGTACATTCGTGTGTTGTATGTACATTCAATTTCGCAAAAATCGCTCATTTATATAATTTTGAATTTTTCGCAAAAAGCGATGGTCAGAAGTTTTGGTTTTCAATAAAACGAAGTTCCACCAAAGGAGAAAAATTTAAAAAAATTTCTTCGCGAGTTATGCAAAATTCAAAGTTTCACGATTCTTCAAATCTTTAAAGTTTATTTTTTAAATATCTCGAAAACTATTATAGTTACGAAAAATCGTTCCGAATTCGTCTTAAAGAGTACACTTGAGACTACAAAAAGAAAAATATTACGAAAAAAAAAAAATGATAAATGATGAATTTGGACCATTTTAAATTTTCAAAAATTGTGAAAATCCAAGTTTCGTATTAAATTTTTGGTTCATATTTTTTTATATAATATCTTGTACTGATCTTGAAAGATCCTGAAATTTTAGGAAAGGTGTTTTTTGTCTTTTCAATAATATGAATGTTTTAATTTTTTAAAATCGTGTAAATCCACGATCAACATTCAATTTTTGTTTAAATTTCTTTTAAATAATACCTTGAACTGATCTTGAAAGATTCTGAACGTTTCAGGATGGTGTTGTTTTGTATCCAAAATTCAAAAACTCTATCGCTCCTGCCACTTTTGTATAAAAAATATTTTTTTTATTACTCATGCGGGAAAAGCGGTATCTTTACGCCCGCTGTTACGGTTGAAAAGTAGCTTTTTGCCCATTTTATTGCACTCCGTGCGCAAAGTGCCACTTTGCGCACTCATACAATAAAATTTCGTACGATACTAGTGCGAGAAACTTTTTCTCAACTCGTGTGATTGCAACATTCGCCTTCAGCTCATGCTGAAAACTCACACTCGACAGAAAAAGTTTCATCGCACTAGTATCGTAATATACTATTATAATTGCGATGTAGGTTTTTCATTTATTGAACGGTTATTTGAGTGGGCAAGGTTTACTTTGCGCACGCAAATTATTCTTTGCGCACGCAAATTCAGATAAAGAACACTGCCGAAATTAAATAAAAGAATAACGTTGGTGAAATTCAACAAAAACAAAAACGCAACCGAAATATTAAAACTGAATTGAGGTTGACGTGACTGATCGTATACTATTTCATTACTCATGCGGTTCTTGTTCTTGTTCAAAATAAAATTATTTTCATTGTTCCTTAACTAAGTTTTCTATATATTTCTTAACTTTTTAGTTATTATTTTGGGTCTGTGGGGGGGGGGGCTTTTCCCCCCAAACCTCCCACCGGGGCTTCGCCCCAGGACGCCACGAGGGCTTCGCCCCCGGCCCCTGCCCCCCCCCCCCACCGAGGCAATTTTATATTGGGATTTATTCCACATTCGCAATAAAAAATAGTATGTGCAACTCGTGCGGCGTTGTCGCACTAGTTGCACAATATACTCTTTTACTACTGTAGAAAAATTAAAAACTATGGAAAAATAATCAAAAAACGCATTTTTTTGTTCAGACAACCGCCATGTCACGAAATTTTTTTTTTTCGTTTTCTCTGAGTTAAGAACTGTAGCGATATTATTACTAATCAAGAATCTTTTTTAAAATTTTGTATCGGATGACTAGAAAGCTTGCAATCGTATTAACCACACACCCCTTTTTTAACCCCCAACATTACCAGCTTATAACTTATTCAAATTACTTTATTTTTCTGGAAATTTTTTCTGTCTACTGTCAAAATATTAATGAATATGTTGTAAAAAAAAGAATGGTCAAAATATATTTTTTTAGCGAGCTCGACAAAGCGCTCAAAATAACCGTCTTTAGACCTGAATACCGCCCCTATTAGTATTTCTAGTAGAGAAATAAATAGTAGAGTTGCGGGCCGAGCAAAAAAATCAAAAAAATTTTTTTTAGAACCACATTGCTGTCGATTTTACTGGAAATATCGAATATATATGTCATGAATATTCCATGATTCAGGCGCATATTTTCCTCCCATACATTTGACCTGTGAATTTTCGTTCACGTCCAGCTAAACTCATGGAAGTAGAGAGAAAAAAAAAGCACGCCGATCTGTGTATGTTCCAAGAGCGACGCCAACGGTGGCATAAATCTGCCGGAGAATCGAGGCAAACGACAGAACCGGGACGCAACATTGCGTTCGTTTTTTTTTCTTCTTTTTTTTCGCGAGATCGAATTTCCTAGCCGGGACTCGCCAAACGCGATAAAAATTGTTGACGACTCTTGGGAAATGCATATTGAAAAAAAAAAACGGACTGCCTTTTTTCGCTCGTCGATGCAACCGATAGAGAGAAGCAGCGGAAAGGGTGGAAAAGTGGGAGAGGGTGCTTCGCCTCGAGGGAAGATCAGAGCTCGGTACGATTTTGCGCGCCCTGTATATTTGCGAATGAGTGACATCCCGTTAATTTATATATGTGTGCTCAAAAAAGAGAGCAAAAACGATTATTTTTGCAACGTATCTCGAAAAATTGTGTATAGAAACAAACCTCGAGGAATTGGAGTCGAAATTCGAAAAATTGATTTTTTTTAAATACGCATTCTTGTTCTCAATGTTTCGAAAAAACCGAAGAATTGTTTTTTTTTAAATATACATTCATGGTCTCGATAGAATTGAAAAATTGAAAACATTGAATAATTGAATTAATTGAATAATTGAATAATTGAATAATTGAATAATTGAATAATTGAATAATTGAATAATTGAATAATTGAATAATTGAATAATTGAATAATTGAATAATTGAATAATTGAAAAAATCGAAAAAAAATGAAAATTGAAAAAAATTGAAAAAATTCTACGTGGTTCTATCTTCATGGAGATGTACTTCTGGGAAAGAAATAAGTGGTTTGAAAATTTACAAGTATTTTTTCAATTTTTACTTGACTTGTTCGTCCTTTCGACGAGAATTCCGGTGAAATTTGTGCAAAATCGATTTTTCCTTCTACATTGTCTTAATTTCTTAAGATTCACGTTTTCGTCGTTAATTGACTCTCGGGGAAGTTTAAACGCTGCGTGGGATGAGGCAGAACCGAGAAATTGTCGGTACTCGACTGCAAGGCGAGTGACGAACAAAAACCTCAATGTCCAGGATTACCCGGCAATTTATCGTGTATTCGAGGCACTTCTTTTGTCCTCGGTTGGAGTAGTCTGCGCTGCATTGTTCGGTTATGTATGACGAAAAAAAAAGCAATCTCATTTTGGGGCGAAGAGGCCGCGAATCTTCCGCTCACAGCCGCGAGGGCTCGGTGATTACGAGGAAAAGCGAAGGGACATCATTTTGTTCGTCGATTTATTCAGGATAAGCTGCTAAGGGTGCGAGAACAATTGTCTCGTCTACTATAATCGCGAATAATTATCGTTTCAAGTGGATTATTAAAATTAATCCATATTTCTTTTATTTCTTTGCTTAAGATCAATTCATATTTAAAAAAAAATAAAATACAAGTTAGAATACAATCAATGAAGAAATCAGAAAGTTGTTTGTGAATTTCTGATTCCCACAATTTTTTTATCACTTTCTGGAAATTCCAATATTTTATAAACTCAGGAATTCATAAGTAATTCTTTAAAAATACAAAATCAATTTCTAAGAATGAAGTTGGGGAAAAAGTGTCCAAAACGATCCCTGTAGATAAAATGATCCCTACTCATTTAATCGAATTTTATTTATGTAACTTTACTTATTTCACTTTTTTTATTTTACTTTATTTACTTAACCTTGGTTAGCAAACGAAACAAATCACTTGTAAGAACATCAGTTGGGGCAAAACGATCCCCCACTGTGTGTACAAAATGATCCCCGGATCATTTTACCCCAATTAATTTTACTTTGCCGCGGATGTTGTAAATTCATAATTGACTTTTCTAGTATTCAGGTCTAAGACTATTTTTTATTGTAAAATGAAATAAAAATAAGATAAATTATTTCAATTTAGTTGTAGATTCTCGGGGATCATTTTGACTCATGGGGGATCATTTTACCTCATGGGAGATCATTTTACCTCATGGGGATCATTTTACCTCATGTGGGATCATTTTTACTGAGGACCATTTAACTGGGGATCATTTTACCTCGAATGGGAGGGATCATTTTAACCATCAGTGCGTACGAAATAATCGTTTTGTAGGATTAAAAGTTCAAATATTTAATAGAAGCGAATAAGAATTGGTCAAATTGATGGTCGAAAGTATTTCTTGATTCTTCGCATTAAAACAGCTGTTTTCTTCAAGAGAATCATTTTCGGACACTTATCCCTTCATTGGTGCGAAAATTTCGAGCTTGATAGTTGCGAATTTACGAAAACTGGAACCGGTTACATTTGTTTAATTTCTAATATTTTCAGTTTTCAAAAATTTTCTGAAGAAGTTTTCCGATAATTTTCATTTTGTTTAGAAAACCATTATAGAATTCCTCGTTCTAAAGGAGCTCGAAGGTCAATTTCGCCCATGGAGGAGGCTTTTCGAGCGATGGAAAAAAAATGGTCATGGGCAAATTCCTAATTAGCAGGACCTTTTTTTTTAAATGTCATTTCGCACGTTGCCACCATTCCGCTGCAAATACCGCGTGACATATCTCGTTAGTGGCAGTAAATTCGAATTCGAAATTGTACCTGGTTCTTAATTAGTTCCTCGTCATTATATACGGGGCATTCCAAGTGAAGTCGTGGAGTCATTTCCCCCGGGTCATAAGATCCGTGCATAACTTTTTTTTTCGCATTGATTCCACTCCAAAAACAGCCTAATTTTTTATAGAATGTTTTGCTTCATATTTTTTTTATCCTTATCTTTTTTTCAGTTTCTAAAATAAAATGAAAAAATTAATTTCTAATACCCCTTACATAAGTCAAAAAATAAAATAAAAATAAAACATAGATTGGAAAATTGATATTTTGAAAAGTATCCAAAATATCAAAATTTTCCAAGATATGTTTTATAGTTTTATTTGGATTGTTGACTTATGTAAGGGGTATTGTTAATTAATTAGAAATTAATTCTTTTATTTCATTTCTTAAATTCTTTAAAAAATTCTTTTAAAAAAATTAGGCTGTTTTTGAAGTGGAATCTACGCAAAAAAAAATTGTGCAAGGATCTGATGAACCGAGGGAAATGACTCGACGATTTCACTTGGAATGCCCCATATATACGTGTGCGGGTGCGTTGGAAACTGTCGAACACGTTAGACTTGCCGAGCCCCTATATAAATCCCTCTGTCCTTGTCACATTTGAAACCCAAACTGGGGAAACCACCCTCGCGAAACGCTTGTTCGGCAGTCGCGTTTATTTTCATCGAAAGTGCAGCGCAAACTTTGAAGCGTTGATGCGAGTCGGAGCTTTGGTTTGCGCGGGATATTCCGCTCTTCTCGTTCAGCTTTCTCCGTGAAAACGAGAGAGAGAGACAAAGCGAAACACACCGGGATGAGCCGTGCCGAGCTACGCTCTGACGTTTTCCTATTAGCGCTTTTGCCTCTTCCAGTTCTTCTTCCAGAAACAGACGTAACTCCGTGCAACATCACGTCGCAATTCACTCGCTTTCGTCGTATTCTCCCCCTTCTCCTCATCCAACCTTCTCTCGTTTGGCCATTTTTCGCGGTTCCTGAGCCACGCTGACTTAACCTCAACTCTTGAATTTGCTGAACTTCGTAATTAAGCCGCACACTCCTTTATTTGCATAGAAATCTTCGACAAAGGAAATGCACGTTTTTGTCCCTATTTTTCTGAGCTCTGCGTACATCTTTGTTTGCAATAAAAAATGAATCGTTCTTTTTTTCGTGATTAAGATTGTAAAAATATCTCGATCAGTATTTTCAGGATCTTCGAAGGTGGAAAACCTTAAGGATTCATAAATTGAAACTTAACTCATTTTATTACTTATCTTACACAGAAATAGTGACATAATAGTGACGACTTTTTCGTCTAAGTAAGTCAATAAGCGTTTGAAATTTCGCGATTTTGAGGTTTTTCAGAATGAGGCTAAAATTGAGGGAAAATGTTTTTTATGAAAATTCATAAAAATTTTGGTTTTTTGAGAAAACTGTTGGTAGATTCGTGTTCAGGGGGACAAAATACATCGATTCAAGGTTTGAAAGAAAAAATAAAATAAATTTTTTTTTTTTGCATTTTGGCAAAAATTGGATCAGTTCACTAAAACAGGTGTAATATTTTTTCTACTCGCAATTTTGGCTCTAAATTGCGCTCATTCTCTTTGTAATCGATGAAGCTTTCAAACGCCGCTTTGTTCATCTGCTTATGATGGTTTTTCGATTTTTGGCAGATTTTTGAAGTTCGACCATCGATTTTTGCAAATTTTTTAAGGCATACCCCTTTCCGTTTTTTTCGGCCATTTTCAAACTGCTGTCATTTCTACAAAAATTCATATATCAGAATGAACCAAACGGCATTCCCTAAGTTTAGCGACAAGGTTTAAGGACGAAAAAGAAATTTCTGAATCGGTCAAATCGATCGAAAGTTATGAGCGTTTGAAATTTGCGATTTTGAGGTTTTTCAGAATGGGGCTAAAATTGAGGGAAAATGTTTTTTATGAAAATTCATAAAAATTTTGATTTTTTGAGAAAACTATTGGTAGATTCGTCTTCAGGGAGACAAAATACATCGATTCAAGGTTTAAAAGAAAAAATAAAATAAATTTTTTTTTTTTGCATTTTGGCAAAAATTGGATCAGTTCACTAAAACAGGTGTAATATTTTTTCTACTCGCAATTTTGGCTCTAAATTGCGCTCATTCTCTTTGTAATCGATGAAGCTTTCAAACGCCGCTTTGTTCATCTGCTTATGATGGTTTTTCGATTTTTGGCAGATTTTTAAAGTTCGACCATCGATTTTGGCAAAATTTTCAAGGCATACCCCTTTCCGTTTTTTTCGGCCATTTTCAAACTGCTGTCATTTCTACAAAAATTTATATATCAGAATGAACCAAACGGCATTCCCTAAGTTTGGCGACAAGGTTTAAGGACGAAAAAGAAATTTCTGAATCGGTCAAATCGATCGAAAGTTATGAGCGTTTGAAATTTGCGATTTTGAGGTTTTTCAGAATGGGGCAAAAATTGAGGGAAAATGTTTTTTATGAAAATTCATAAAAATTTTGATTTTTTGAGAAAACTATTGGTAGATTCGTCTTCAGGGGGACAAAATACATCGATTCAAGGTTTGAAAGAAAAAATAAAATAAATTTTTTTTTTTTGCATTTTGGCAAAAATTGGATCAGTTCACTAAAACAGGTGTAATATTTTTTCTACTCGCAATTTTTGCTCTAAATTGCGCTCATTCTCTTTGTAATCGATGAAGCTTTCAAACGCCGCTTTGTTCATCTGCTTATGATGGTTTTTCGATTTTTGGCAGATTTTTAAAGTTCAACCATCGATTTTTGCAAATTTTTTAAGGCATACCCCTTTCCGTTTTTTTCGGCCATTTTCAAACTGCTGTCATTTCTACAAAAATTTATATATCAGAATGAACCAAACGGCATTCCCTAAGTTTGGCGACAAGGTTTAAGGACGAAAAAGAAATTTCTGAATCGGTCAAATCGGTCGAAAGTTATGAGCGTTTGAAATTCGCGATTTTGAGGTTTTTCAGAATGGGGCTAAAATTGAGGGAAAATGTTTTTTATGAAAATTCATAAAAATTTTGATTTTTTGAGAAAACTATTGGTAGATTCGTCTTCAGGGAGACAAAATACATCGATTCAAGGTTTAAAAGAAAAAATAAAATAAATATTTTTTTTTGCATTTTGGCAAAAATTGGATCAGTTCACTAAAACGGGTGTAATATTTTTTCTACTCGCAATTTTGGCTCTAAATTGCGCTCATTCTCTTTGTAATCGATGAAGCTTTCAAACGCCGCTTTGTTCATCTGCTTATGATGGTTTTTCGATTTTTGGCAGATTTTTAAAGTTCGACCATCGATTTTTGCAAATTTTTTAAGGCATACCCCTTTCCATTTTTTTCGGCCATTTTCAAATTGCTGTCATTTCTACAAAAATTTATATATCAGAATGAACCAAACGGCATTCCCTAAGTTTGGCGACAAGGTTTAAGGACGAAAAAGAAATTTCTGAATCGGTCAAATCGGTCGAAAGTTATGAGCGTTTGAAATTCGCGATTTTGAGGTTTTTCAGAATGGGGCTAAAATTGAGGGAAAATGTTTTTTATGAAAATTCATAAAAATTTTGATTTTTTGAGAAAACTATTGGTAGATTCGTCTTCAGGGAGACAAAATACATCGATTCAAGGTTTAAAAGAAAAAATAAAATAAATATTTTTTTTTGCATTTTGGCAAAAATTGGATCAGTTCACTAAAACGGGTGTAATATTTTTTCTACTCGCAATTTTGGCTCTAAATTGCGCTCATTCTCTTTGTAATCGATGAAGCTTTCAAACGCCGCTTTGTTCATCTGCTTATGATGGTTTTTCGATTTTTGGCAGATTTTTAAAGTTCGACCATCGATTTTTGCAAATTTTTTAAGGCATACCCCTTTCCATTTTTTTCGGCCATTTTCAAATTGCTGTCATTTCTACAAAAATTTATATATCAGAATGAACCAAACGGCATTCCCTAAGTTTAGCGACAAGGTTTAAGGACGAAAAAGAAATTTCTGAATCGGTCAAATCGATCGAAAGTTATGAGCGTTTGAAATTCGCGATTTTGAGGTTTTTCAGAATGAGGCTAAAATTGAGGGAAAATGTTTTTTATGAAAATTCATAAAAATTTTAATTTTTTCAGAAAACTATTGGTAGATTCGTCTTCAGGGGGACAAAATACATCGATTCAAGGTTTGAAAGAAAAAATAAAATAAAATTTTTTTTTTTTGCATTTTGGCAAAAATTGGATCAGTTCACTAAAACAGGTGTAATATTTTTTCTACTCGCAATTTTGGCTCTAAATTGCGCTCATTCTCTTTGTAATCGTTGAAGCTTTCAAACGCCGCTTTGTTCATCTGCTTATGATGGTTTTTCGATTTTTGGCAGATTTTTAAAGTTCGACCATCGATTTTTGCAAATTTTTTAAGGCATACCCCTTTCCGTTTTTTTCGGCCATTTTCAAATTGCTGTCATTTCTACAAAAATTTATATATCAGAATGAACCAAACGGCATTCCCTAAGTTTAGCGACAAGGTTTAAGGACGAAAAAGAAATTTCTGAATCGGTCAAATTGATCGAAAGTTATGAGCGTTTGAAATTCGCGATTTTGAGGTTTTTCAGAATGAGGCTAAAATTGAGGGAAAATGTTTTTTATGAAAATTCATAAAAATTTTAATTTTTTCAGAAAACTATTGGTAGATTCGTCTTCAGGGGGACAAAATACATCGATTCAAGGTTTGAAAGAAAAAATAAAATAAAATTTTTTTTTTTTGCATTTTGACAAAAATTGGATCAGTTCACTAAAACAGGTGTAATATTTTTTCTACTCGCAATTTTGGCTCTAAATTGCGCTCATTCTCTTTGTAATCGTTGAAGCTTTCAAACGCCGCTTTGTTCATCTGCTTATGATGGTTTTTCGATTTTTGGCAGATTTTTAAAGTTCGACCATCGATTTTTGCAAATTTTTTAAGGCATACCCCTTTCCGTTTTTTTCGGCCATTTTCAAATTGCTGTCATTTCTACAAAAATTTATATATCAGAATGAACCAAACGGCATTCCCTAAGTTTAGCGACAAGGTTTGAGGACGAAAAAGAAATTTCTGAATCGGTCAAATTGATCGAAAGTTATGAGCGTTTGAAATTCGCGATTTTGAGGTTTTTCAGAATGAGGCTAAAATTGAGGGAAAATGTTTTTTATGAAAATTCATAAAAATTTTAATTTTGTCAGAAAACTATTGGTAGATTCGTCTTCAGGGGGACAAAATACATCGATTGAAGGTTTGAAAGAAAAAATAAAATAAAATTTTTTTTTTTTGCATTTTGACAAAAATTGGATCAGTTCACTAAAACAGGTGTAATATTTTTTCTACTCGCAATTTTGGCTCTAAATTGCGCTCATTCTCTTTGTAATCGTTGAAGCTTTCAAACGCCGCTTTGTTCATCTGCTTATGATGGTTTTTCGATTTTTGGCAGATTTTTAAAGTTCGACCATCGATTTTTGCAAATTTTTTAAGGCATACCCCTTTCCGTTTTTTTCGGCCATTTTCAAATTGCTGTCATTTCTACAAAAATTTATATATCAGAATGAACCAAACGGCATTCCCTAAGTTTAGCGACAAGGTTTAAGGACGAAAAAGAAATTTCTGAATCGGTCAAATTGATCGAAAGTTATGAGCGTTTGAAATTCGCGATTTTGAGGTTTTTCAGAATGAGGCTAAAATTGAGGGAAAATGTTTTTTATGAAAATTCATAAAAATTTTAATTTTTTCAGAAAACTATTGGTAGATTCGTCTTCAGGGGGACAAAATACATCGATTCAAGGTTTGAAAGAAAAAATAAAATAAAATTTTTTTTTTTTGCATTTTGACAAAAATTGGATCAGTTCACTAAAACAGGTGTAATATTTTTTCTACTCGCAATTTTGGCTCTAAATTGCGCTCATTCTCTTTGTAATCGTTGAAGCTTTCAAACGCCGCTTTGTTCATCTGCTTATGATGGTTTTTCGATTTTTGGCAGATTTTTAAAGTTCGACCATCGATTTTTGCAAATTTTTTAAGGCATACCCCTTTCCGTTTTTTTCGGCCATTTTCAAATTGCTGTCATTTCTACAAAAATTTATATATCAGAATGAACCAAACGGCATTCCCTAAGTTTAGCGACAAGGTTTAAGGGCGAAAAAGAAATTTCTGAATCGGTCAAATCGATCGAAAGTTATGAGCGTTTGAAATTCGCGATTTTGAGGTTTTTCAGAATGGGGCTAAAATTGAGGGAAAATGTTTTTTATGAAAATTCATAAAAATTTTGATTTTTCGAGAAAACTATTGGTAGATTCGTCCTCAGGGAGACAAAATACATCGATTCAAGGTTTAAAAGAAAAAATAAAATAAATATTTTTTTTTGCATTTTGGCAAAAATTGGATCAGTTCACTAAAACAGGTGTAATATTTTTTCTACTCGCAATTTTGGCTCTAAATTGCGCTCATTCTCTTTGTAATCGATGAAGCTTTCAAACGCCGCTTTGTTCATCTGCTTATGATGGTTTTTCGATTTTTGGCAGATTTTTAAAGTTCGACCATCGATTTTTGCAAATTTTTTAAGGCATACCCCTTTCCGTTTTTTTTGGCCATTTTCAAACTGCTGTCATTTCTACAAAAATTTATATATCAGAATGAATCAAATGCCATTCCCTAAGTTTAGCGACAAGGTTTAAGGACGAAAAAGAAATTTCTGAATCGGTCAAATCGATCGAAAGTTATGAGCGTTTGAAATTCGCGATTTTGAGGTTTTTCAGAATGGGGCTAAAATTGAGCGAAAATGTTTTTTATGAAAATTCATAAAAATTTTGGTTTTTCGAGAAAACTGTTGGTAGATTCGTGTTCAGAGGGGCAAAATACGTCGATATAAGGTTTGAAAGAAAAAAATGAAATTTTTTTTTTGTATTTTGGCAAAAATTAAATCGGTTCACTAAAATGGCTGTAATTTATTTTCTAGATAGAATTGCAACTTGGACACGAGCTCATTCTCTTCGTCATCGTTCAAGCTTCAAATCCTCGCTTGGTTCATCCGCTTCTGATGACGAACAAGCAATACAAATATTTTTCTTCACAATATCTTTCAACACAATTCTGATTTGGGATTAAATCGGTCGATTTAAAAAATTCAAACTGGGTTATTCTTGAAAATATTCATTTTTAACAATAAAATTCAAGAAATTTGGAAAGTTGTATTCCTTTCATAAAAATTTGAAACACTTCGCAAATAATTGTAATAAATTAAAAAATTTCAAATTGATTTTAAAATAAATTTAATTATGTATAGTGTACATAATTATCATAGGAAATTAATTTTTTTCATTTTCAAATAATTTTTCCGAATGACAAAAGAAATTTCAAAAACTATTTCACTAAATCAGGCCTCACTTTTGGAATGTTTGACTAAATTATAATTTGGCACCCGAGTCGATAAAGTCACTCGCTGTTTCCGGTCTAAACAAACATAAAGAAAAATGTCGTTTCGCGATTTATTTCGAGAAAAGAAAGATGAAAAATGTTATTCCCTTTCAATGAAAGTTGAGTCATCTCAGTCAGCGTTATTTTTTTCCGCAGATCGAATTATTTTCTCTCTCGGATCTCTCGTGACGAAAAACACGAAGAAAAGATACGCGATAGTTGGGCATATGAGGCCATTACAAGCTGGACTCGTAAAACGCAAGACAACGAGGTTCATATGATACACACACACACACTTTTGTGCACAGTCGTATCATTCGTTTCTATATATGAGTAGTTCTTTTTCAATCGGACCACTTTTTTTTCACCCTCTCCAATTTTTTTTTGAAAATCTGCCAGTTTGAAATATTAGTCAAAAGGAACGTCTGTGATTTTTTAAAGAGTTTTTTAGGCGTCCGTTCAAGATTTTCAATTTTTCATTACGAACACGGTATCTCAAGAAATATTCATCAAACAAAAAAAAACAGAAGAATATAAACTTATTTATTTTTCTCACTTTATCGAAAAAAATTAAAATCATAATTTTTCTGCTCTGAGAAAATGGAAATTTGGCAAAAAAATGAGAATAAATTTTTTTTAAACCTAATACCACACTTTCGATTTCGGTACAAATTTTACAGGATGTCTGTCATTGGGTAAATAATCTACGACAAAATTTTCAGAATGACAGACATCCTGCAAAATTTGTACCGAAATCGAAAGTGTGTTATTAGGTTTAAAAAAAATTTATTCTCATTTTTTTGCCAAATTTCCATTTTCTCAATGCAGAAAAATTATGATTTTAATTTTTTTCGATTAAACGGAAAAAACAAAAAAGTTTTTATTATCATGTTTTTTTTGGTTTGATGAATATTTTTTGAGATACAGTGTTCGTAATGAAAAATTGAAAATCCTAAACGGACGCCTAAAAAAATCTTTAAAAAAATTACATAAGTTCCTTTTGATTACTCTTTCAAACTGGCAGATTTTGAAAAAAATTGGAGAGGGTGAAAAAAAAAGTGGCCCGGTTGAAAAAGAACTCCTCATATTCGGGATGAAACGGCCATTTATGACTTTCTCATTTATCGTCGAGTCGTAAAGGATATATTGATATTTTTAGGAAGGCTTTCCATCGTTATATCATATATGATATATACGACTCAGCCTCATCCATTCCTCGTGCATCGTGAAACTATAAAACCATTTCATTGCAAAACTCGTCTTTTTCGTTTCAATCATTCTCCCATTGACCTTTCTTCTCACTTTCAATGTCTATTTCGACTTGACGTTTATAGCCTCAATTTATAGTCTCGAAAAGTAAGTTTTAATGAAATTGAAATCCCACTAAAACTTACTTTTCCATTGACCGATGGATCGGGAAACGTCCAAAATGGTCCCTCATGGGTAAAATGATCCCTCATGGGTAAAATGATCCCTACTGATTTTATCAAACCTTCATCAAACTCGTTTTAAATATTTAGCTGTTATTAACGCACATTATACTTCCACTAAAGCGCATGATTTTCTGTTAATTAGTAATTATCAGTAATTAATTTATTAGTAATTGATTTAATAATTAGTTTTACTACATTTGATTTAAAAAAAATGATATTCTTGATCCTTCATATTGTAAAATCATTTTTTTCCTTAAGGCAGTTATTTTGAAGACCTTTCCCTCATTCGATGTAATTCGATATTTGTGTAATCAAGCCAAATGTCGGTTTCATCCGCATTATTGTTGGTCGATCTATCGCTAACATGATTCCCCTGTTTTTGGTCGCTGATGCTCTCATTTTCGAGGTGGGTAAAAGTGTTATAGCCTCGGCGAATGGCGCGTCATTACACATTCACGTGTCCAAAACCCGAATTGTTGGAAACGTGAATTCGCGTTATAACGTTAAGGAGTGTGAGGAACAGAAAGGGACGAGAGAGTGCAGAGGGAAAGGGAGAAAGAGGCAAGGGGAGAAAACGCGTCACGCTGCGTGTATTTTAACAGGTGCAGTTCAGTCTGATGGTCGTTTTCGGTGTTGCGGACCATCAAAAGAGAGCTCGTTTGAACCATTTGATCGAGTATTATAACCATTGAATTCACCATTATGGGCTCTTCGTGGAAAGTACACATTTGATGGTTTTCCGGAAATTTCATTTATCGATATTTTTCCATTGGTAACGTATAATTGATTAATTATTTTATTGCATTGTATCGCGGGTTAAAATTTTTATTGAATTCCCTAATTGACATTCATTCCCATCGAATTAAAGGGTGATAAGCAGTCAGGATTTTTAAAAATCGATTCTTTTTTTTTTATTTAATTTTCATTTTACAAATATTTGGTTCGCTTCTCATTTTATTGAGTTTTCATTCTTACGATTCATAATCGCAATTTTTCGGGCTTTATGATGACAAAACTTCAAGAAAGGTCTGGAACCTTTTTTCATGCCATTTCGCCTGAAATCAACGTAGACTAATTTAACAAGCGGCATTTTAAGGGGGAAGAATTCGGCTTCATTTCCGGTTTTTTAAATTATTTTTACAATTTGTTTTTAGATTTGGACTCCATTTTGAAAATAGCTGTTTGTCGTATTTTTTCCTCATCTTTTCAGGTGCACTCATCTTCTAGAGGAATTTTTTAAATACATTTTTACGATTGGATTCATAAAGAGGAAAGTTTGAGCTTCAATTTTTCTTTTTTTAAAACTTTGAGCGATTTTTTTTCCCAAAGTTATTCTGTTTTTTGTGAAAAAAAAGGAAATTTGAAAAATACTGTATAACACGAAAACAAAGAGCATTCATGAAAATATTGAAGATAGCAAAAAATTGCGTCTGTTTTTGTTGAGTTCAGAGACATTTTTTCAGATTTTTTTTCCGAAATTTTGTTTTTTCATGTTGAGGCTGAAAAAAAAATTAGGGAAAAAAATTTGAAAAAAAATTTCAATGTGTTGAAAATGGTAAAATAAAGTATTTTCCCTCTTGAAATTTTATCAATAATCCCATAGTTCTCGCATTATGGTAATTGAATGGTCCGAGCTCCAACCCAGAAAATGAGAAAAAAAAAATTTGGGAAAAAAACTGAAAAAATTCCTCTGCCCTCAACAAAAACAGACGCAACTATTTGCTATCTTGAAGTTTTTCATGAATCTTCCTTGTTTCCATGTTATACGGGATTTTTAAAATTTCCTCTTTTTTCACAAAAACCAGACCAACTTTGAAAAAAAAAATCGTTCAAAGTTAAAAAAAAATGAAATCGAAGCTCAAACTTTCCTCTTTATGAATCCAATCGTAAAAATGTATTAAAAAAATTTTCTCTAGAAGATGGGTGGGTGGAAAAGAGGCGAAAAACAGCTGTTTTCAAAATGGAGTCCAAATCTAAAAACAAATTGTAAAAATAATTTAAAAAATCATGAAATGAAGCTTGATGTTCCCCTCTAAAATGGCATAAAAAAAACCTTTGACCTTTTTTGAAGTTTTTTCCGGAAACTTTTCGCCAGTAGTTTAAATGACTAAATACATTAAAATAAATAAAATACAATTAAATTACTTAAATAAACCCGACAAATATTTTCGAAGTTATAGGCGCATACTTGTAAAATTGAATCGAAGAATTCGCAGCAAATTGAATCGTTCATCGATTTGGGATAGATTCTTGCACTTTTCGATGGCTCTATGAATGTTTTCCAGTCGGCGCAAAAAGCAAGAACGATCTCCGGAGTTTCCTACTTTGGAAAACATTCTCGTACACAGGATTTTATGGCTGCTTCCACAGATTTAGCCGGAGGATCGCGCTCACTCGTTTTTCTTGAAATGGCGCGAAGCGTCGCTCTTAATTTACGATTGGATCGGAAAAAAGCGTAAACGCGCCTCCACCAAACCAATTCCCGTTTCGCCTCTCACCTTCTCTCGCCCTTCTCCGTGTTACCATTGTGTACCTACAACCTCACTTTTCAGCCTTATACGACCGCTGTAACGAGATCACTGCGCTCTTTTGTGGAGAAGATACTTTTGTACGGCGTGGCTTTCTTCCCAATTGCCTCGTCCTTTTTTTCTCTGCGCTCTTATCATTCTGCGGCTTTTGCTTCCTCTCTCGAATGCCCCTTTCTCCTCTTTTTGCTCTCGGCCTCGCGTATAACGGAAAATAGCTTCGAGTCCATCGTGAATCCTTCAAATTTGCGTGGAATCGATTTGCCATTAATTTTGGAGTTTGTGGTTCTCTAAATGACCTTGAAATATTTTTTTCTCAATTTTTTGAATTGCGCGTTTCTAGCTTCCGATTTATGGCCGGGGATTATTAATCTAATCAAGTTTTATTCAAACATGAACCCATTTTCATTTAATAAAGTATTAAAAATTCTGGTGTAATTTTCAGATTTTTAGGCTCACAAATTTCGATCACAGAATTTTTGTGAAATTTTTTAAACAAAAAAATGTGTACAAAAAATTAAAAAAACACATACAAATTCTCTGACCCATAAAAATTTGCAAATTACTTATATTTCGCCAGAGCCATTAAAAAAAATTGGCTTGCATTGCAAAAAGCATTTACTACGTGAAAACGAAGCTGGGAGGATTCAAAAAAAATTCTATGAAGTTTCCCTGCCACCGAAAACCATCAATTCGTTGTATATCGATCGCGTTTGAGCCGAGCAAATGAAACGAAAAATCCAGTATTCGTGTGTACCGGATATAAGCCGATTCTCGAGCATGATTCAAGCGTCCCCGAAGGGAAAATGGATTTTTCACAGTCCGATCATTTTCTTTTTTTTTTTTTTTAGTTTTAGTCCAGAGTGCTCTGAGTGGATTACCTTGTTACCCCAGAGTGGACACGTACGTACAATATTCGCAAAATCCGGTATAAATGGTCCATCGATGCGTCAAAGCGTATTTCACTTTGATTTTTCAAGTGATTTTTCAAGAATTTTTTCAATAAGGATATTTTAATTTATCGATTTTAAAATTTATATACATATTTTTGAAACTTTCAACTCTATTTTGAAATTTTTTTTTCTGAAAAATTATGATTCTGGAAACCGCTGTAGCCGATCCCCGAGAGATTCTCTAAAAAAAGGCTTCTAGCGCTGATATCTCTGGATTAGACGATGAAAAATAAAAAAAAATAAAAAAGATTTCGTTGATACAAGGTCTAATCTAGTATTTAATCAAGGAAATAAGCAAAATATCAATTCTTAACAAAATGGCAGCCTCTCAAAAAAAATGTCGATCTTTGATGAAATTTTTTGCCTTAAATTGTTTTTATAAAATTAAAAATAATTATCGGTAAAAAAAATCTTCGATTAATTAAAAATATATTTATAAAGCTTGTGTCAAAATTTGAGATTTATCGGTTTTACCGTTTCTGAGAAATCTTGCTCACTGACTCAAAAAAATCAGTTTTGAGAAAAATGCGTTCACAGTTCAAAAAGCACTTTACACTTTATAATAGTAAAAAAAAAAATTTGTACCAAAATTCAAAAATGTATATTTTCGAAGCAAAAACATACCATCCTGAAAATTACAGGATCTTTCAAGATCCTGTACATGGTATTATATAAAAAAAAATTGAACCAACAATTTAATGTTGATCGTGGATTTGCACGATTTTTTAAAATTCAAAAATTTATAATTTTGAAAAAAAAGCACCTCTCTGAAAATTTCAGGATCTTTTAAGATCAGTACAAGGTGTTATATAAAAAAAATTAGATCAAAAATGAAATATGGAACTTGGATTTTCACGATTTGTGAAAATTCTAAATTCTCTAAATTCATCATTTTTCAAAAAAAAAAATTCGGAATATTTTTTTTTTCGTAGCCCCAAGTATGCTTTTCAAAACGAATTTAGAACGATTTTTCGTAACTATAATAGTTTTCGATATTTGAAAAAAAAAAAATTGAAAAATTTGAAAAATTTCCAAATTTTCAATTTTGAATGACTTTAAAAAAAAAAGTTCAATTTTATTTCTTTGGTAGAATTTCGTTTTATTGAAAACGATAAGTTCTGACCAAATTTCATCGAAATTGAAAGGGGTCGATTCCAACTCTGGGTCGATTTGACATGGAATGACCAATTTGCATTACGAAAAATAAATTTAAAAGACCGATTTTTTAAAAATCCCCCTTAAAACAAATTTCAAGGTTTCGCAGTATCTGACTCAACGAGAAATATCCTTTACTCTGTGAGATTCCCTCTCTCTCGTTCCCTCTATCTCTCTCTTTCTCTCTCGTCATCCGTGGCATCCAATTTGTGGAAAATTGTTACCTCGATCTGTTGCTCGTTGGACAAACAAATATTCGACCACGTAGTTGATTCCATCGGTTCCATAATCCCTTCCATAAATGTATACATTTCACAAACAGATTTACATCCCTGCACAAATGGTTCTGTGCACAATCGCGCCTAGCAAATATATATATAGTATCAATTGTCAAACGATCGCTCGATCTCTGTAAATCGGAGGACGATTGATACGAAACATCGAGCAAATAGTTATTGGCTGAAACGAAATTCTACTCCAAATTGAAAATCGTTTTGAAATATATATTTGCATATACTTGTGCAAGGAAAAAGTCTCGAAAAAAGCCCAAATTTACATTCATCCAGAATTGCAAAAAATGCATTATTTTAACGATGCATCATCGATTTCATTAATGATTATTTTTTCACTTAATAATGGGACTCAACTTCCATTATACATTATTCGTTCGATGAATAATGTGATTAAAAAAATATTGCATTCTATTTTTAGTTAATAATGCAAATGTCGGACCATAAAGCATTACATTAGTACTGGAAAATGTAAAAATGAAACATTATGCATTACGTTATTAATGAGTACTTGGAAAAACATTACATTATCCGTTGCTGAAGTAATGCACAATGTGGAAAGAGTTACGTTACTCATTACTGAAATAATGAGTAATGCAAAAATGTTCCATTATCCATTATCAAAGTAACAGATATTTCAAAGTAGCGTTAATTTTTCATTACTATAATACTGAATATTTTGAATAATGCATTATTCGGAATAAAAATATTTTATGCATTCGTGGTCAAATAGGACAATGCAATAAAATCTTCCTTTTATTTACGAAAGTGGAAAGTATGGATCGATGTAACCGGTTCAGGGACTCGATGGTATGGGTTTATGAAATTTGTTCAAGTAAAAAAACCCAAAAATATAAACATCGGAATGTCAACGGAACTGATAATCCCCGTTTTTAAATTTGAAATCAGAATTGAAAATTTGAGTCGAAAGAGAATAAAATACACATATGCTGTGCATTTCCCTTTGATCTGACAAATAAAAAAATGCACAAGTGGAAGATGATTTTTCTTTTGGTTGATTCACAAATAAATAAAAAATGCATGCAATTATTCGAGAGTAAAAAAAAAGTAAACAATCGTATATGAACAGGAATCATTATTCCCTTGACAATTTCCGGTCAAAGATGAAAAAGAAAAATATGCTGTAGGTTTAAATCTGATCTAACAAAAAAAAAACAAAGTACCAAATTATATTTTCGAAGTTAAAAATTAGGAATCTAAACAAACGAATTTCCATAGAGGGAAGTCTAAACAAACGAATTACCCTGTAAACAATTTGGGGGAATAACACACACGGTCAGAGATGTATCATTCTTACGCATTATGATTATAAAAAATCATACGAAAAGAAAGATTTCATTGACATTGCTCTCTGCATACAGAAATTATTTTTATTCCTTCAAACCATTACTCAAAGTAATACATTATTTATAGATGTAATGCACTGCCCGTTGTAATGTGTTACTCAAAGTAATGAATTGCTCAATGTAATGCATTACTAAAAGTAATCCATTGCTCAATGTAATGCATTACTCAAAGTAATGCATTATTCTTCGGTTTTGTACCATTCATTACTATAGTAATGAACATTTGTTTCTACTTTGAATTACCCATTACTGTAACAATGGGCAATGGCAGCGTTTAGCATTATCCATTACTGCTGTAATGAATTACGTTTTTTTGCACTATTAATTATTAATTTAATGCATAATCGTTAGGTTTCAAATTGTTCATTACAAAAATAATGCTTAATGTTTGTATCATAGCATTTTCATTACTTCTAAAATAAATAATGCATTATTTTTACATTTTTATTTCGACAACTCTGCATTCATCAAATTATTTTGCTATAATCTGAGATTTTTCGAAAAATCGTACCTATCTTCTCTTTCGACCGATGAAAAAAATTAATTAGTCACGGGCTGATTTTCAATTTGCACGATATTGTTTCCGCGTCGATGTAAAATTGAATTTAAAGTCAATCAGTGATAATTCAAACACGTTGGAGAAGAAAAATAATATTCTTCGTTTGTTTCAGTTCCGTTAGAACAGTCTCGCGTTTCGTTGAAATATCGATGGTCCATAAGGGAATTTGATCTATTTCCCATTGGCAGCAAAAAGCGTGTAGAGTTTTCGAATGGCGTGTATCGCACAATCGTGCGTTATCCACCGCCAACAAACGCCGTTTTCCCACTCATCATTTCTCCCCTGTCTCGAAAAATGTCCCCTCCACATCGTCGACCCCCGACGCAGTTTCCTCATTATACACAATCCGCTCGCTGACGATACCAGATACATTTTCATCGCTCCGAAATAGTCAGCAATTATGACGCCTTCGGCAGGTCGGGGCAATATGGAACACACGCTGAAAAGCATTGGAAATATCGATGCATGAACATCGATTATTTCCGGGATGTATAGGATTTTCTCATTTTATATATCAGGAATAGGGATTGAATATAGAATTGGGCTTCATTTCCTGATTTTTTAATTGTTTTTACAAATTGTTTTTAGATCTGGACTCTATTTTGAAAACAGCTGTTTTTCGCCTTTTTCCCCCCTCTCTTCTAGGTGCGTCCTTCTTCTAGAGAAAATCTTTTTCATACATTTTTACGATTGGATTCATAAAAGGGAAGTTGAGCTTCAATTTCTTTTTTTTTTAAATTTTGAGCGATTTTTTTTTCCGAAGTTATTCTGTTTTTTGTGAAAAAAGAGTAAATTCGAAAAATCCCGTATAACACGAAAACAAAGAGGATTCATGAAAAACTTCAGGATAGCAAAAAGTTGCGGCTGTTTTTATTGAGTTCAGAGGCATTTTTTTCAGATTTCTTTGTTTAAAATTTTGTTTTCTCATATTGAGGCTGGAAAAAAAATTAGGGAAAAAAAAATCTAATGTGTTGAAAATGGTAAAATAAAGTATTTTCCCTTCTTGAAATTTCATCAATAATCCTATAGTTCTCGAGTTTTGTAATTGAATGACCTGAGCTCCGGCCCAGAAAATAAAAAATAAAAATTTGGAGAGCGAGAATCTGAAAAAATTCCTCTGCACTCAAAAAAACAGGCGCAACTTTTGGCTATCTTCAAGTTTTTCATGAATCCTCTGCCTTTACATGTTATCCGGGATTTTTCAAATTTCTTCTTTTTTCACAAAAAACAGAATAACTTTGGAAAAAAAATCGCTCAAAGTTTTTTAAAAAAAAGTAAATTGAAGCTCGAACTTTCCTCTTTATGAATCCAATCGTAAAAATGTGTTTTAACAAAATCCTCTAGAAGATGGGTGCACCTGAAGAGAGGGGGAAAAGGCGAAAAACAGCTGTTTTCAAAATAGAGTCCAAATCTAAAAACAAATAGTAAAAATAATTAAAAAATCAGGAAACGAAGCCGAACTCTTCCCCTCCAAAATGCCGCTTGTTAAATTGGTCTACGTTGACTTCCGGTGAAATGGCATAAAAAAACTTTTGAGACCTTTTTTAAAGTTTTGTCCGGAAACTTTTCGCCGGTAGTGTTAATAAATTATTAAATTTAAACTTTTAAATTCATTAAAAAAATATTTTTCATAATATTATAATATAATACATTATCATAATTTAATACAATATTTAATATTTACTGATAAGTTGATTCTTGCAAAAATGAGATAACTTTGAAAATCGTTGAGAAAAATGTGTGAAAGGGGAAAAAATCAAGGTGTTCCAAATTGCCCCGATTTACCCTCACACACGTATAGTCTCGCTGTACATCGATGATTGTTTCACACCTACTGTTTATATTTGATTATCAACGAGTGGAATATGAATATTATAATATTTGCGAGAGGGTGATACAGATATAAATCTCTCTTTCGGAGAGGAGAGCGGTTATTTTCACATATTCCACATTTGTATGGCTATTTTCAGAGGATCCGAAGCCTCTGACTACTCTCTCATTCCCTCGCGGCTTCCGCAGACGTTTTCATTAATATATCGCCCGGGAAAACGTGGTCGAGCCTGGCCTCGTAATTCACGCATGAAAACGTCGAATTCGTACTCTCTCCCTTCTCTCTATCTCTATCTCTCTCTCCCTCTCTCTCACTCTCTTTCTCTCACCGTAACGAATTTGCTCTGGATATATCTCTCGTGGAGGCGTCTGCCGCATTAGTTCTCCTCTCGGACAATGAGTACGTAATCCGATTGAAATTTCCACTTCCAACGAAGCTGCAAGAGCGGGTCATATCCTCTCTCATATACGGCTCGTTGTCCATCTGTCCATGTTTGTATTTTCCAATGACAATGCAACTGAATATATATGGGGCGTTCCACACCAAACCGGTCACCATTTAGCTTTTGCATCTCCGATTTTTTTCAAAATTTTTTATGTTTTAGTATTGGTTGAAAGAGGTCTTCATGATTTTTTTCAATTTTTTTCGTCGAGCCGTTTTCAAGATATAGATTTAAAAAAAAATATGTTTCTTTTTTTTTTTTGTAAACGTCCATAACTTCGCGAAAAATGGGCGAAATAAGACTTTTTTTCTAAATTTTTGTTTTTGAACGTACTTTTTATAAAAAATATTGAAAAAAATTTTCAAACCGTATTTTTAAAAAAATCAATTAATGCGGTAATCATATATTGTGGTATATTCAAATAAAAATTATCGGTCATCGTTTATTTAATGATTAAGATATATCTATTTTATTTAAAAAAGATAAATATTTATTTCCAACACGGATAACTAAAATATGGAAATTGAAAAATCGAAAAAAAAATAGATCCCATCGTTATCCCATTACCTATTAAGGCATAAAAGTTGTGAAATAAGTGACAGTTTTTCACAAAAAATTGTTAAGAAAATCGCTCTGTACGGTTTTTTTTAAATCAACAATTTATATTTAAAACTTAAAAATCTTATGGAAATACGGTTTGAAAATTTTTTTCAATATTTTTTATAAAAAGTACGTTCAAAAATAAAAATTTTGAAAAAAAAGTCCCATTTTTGCCAATTTAACGGCCCATTTTTCGCGAAGTTATGGACGTTTACAAAAAAAAAGAAACATATTTTTTGAAAAATCTATATCTTGAAAACGGATCGACAAAAAAAATTGAAAAAAATCATAGAGGCCTCTTTCGACCCATACTAAGACATAAACAATTTTGAAAAAATCGGAGATACAAAAGCTAAATAGTGCTAAATTTAAAATCGAAAAAAAAATAGATCCCATCGTTTACCCACTATCTCGTTAGGCTTAAAAGTTGTGGAATGGATGACAGTTTATTACAAAAAAAAATTAAGAAAATCTATCAGTACGTGTTTTTTGTAAATCAACAATTTATTTTTTAAACTTGAAAATTTTATAGAAGTACGGTTTGAAATTTTTTTAAAATATTCTTCATCAAAAGTACGTTTAAAAACAAAAATTCTGAAAAAAAAACCATTTGCCCCATTTTTCGCAAAGTTATGGACGTTTGAAAAAAAAAGTAGCCTAATTTTTGAAAAATCGATATCTTGAAAACGGCTCGACGAAGAAAATGAAAAAAAATCATGAAGACCTCTTTCGACCAATACTAAAACATAAAAAATTGTGAAAAAAATCGGAGATGCAAAAGCTAAATGGTGTCCGGTTTGGTGTGGAACGCGCCATATTATAGATGCTTTAAACCTCGGCGTCCATCGAACAGACGCTAATTTCTCTACCGTAAAATTCCAAACTGATTACAGATGTTGGCTTACGTCGTCAAAACACTCTTTTCCAGAGTAAAAGAGGAGCGAGGAAGGAAGAGGAAGCCACGTGGGTTCCTCTTCCTTTCTGAACACATGTAAATGATAATGGATGGCAAATTTGAGAATATTGGAATTTAAAAATTTTCTTTCTAGCTTATGTTCTTAAAGGTCTAAACTTCAAGAATATGCAAACAAAAATTGATTTTTTTTCTACATTCTAGAACAGAGTACTCCTTTAAATCTTCTGGGAAAACCATTTTCGTTGAGAACTCTATTTTTCTCAATTACAAACAAATCTAATCATCGGAAAATGTCTTTTCCATTTTCAAGGCCCACTTATTCATGCCCAAAATTAATTTATCATTCGAGGAACGTTTTTTTTTATATTAAAAAAACAATTTTCCAAAAATTTCATATAGCTTCAAAAGATGACCTCAATCAAGGTCAAGAATCAAGGTCAGATCCAAGAGGTTTAGGAAAAAGAGTATCAGTCTAGCTGACGTGAAATAATTCATGCTTGTGTAACTGACGTTGTCCGTAGAACCGATAATGAGCATCGAATGTGCGCTATAGTGTCATCGTGACAAAACACACGAACGTCTATCGGCGGCTTTTACGGATTGGAGGGAGGAATTAGGGAGGCAAATCGAATGAATACGAACGAGACGCGAAACGTAAACCTTCGATGCTCCACAACCAATTTCGATTTGTTCTCGTGAAAGCCCTCGCGGTGGAGCGACGTTTTCACGTTTGTACACGAACACATCGATGTTCCCGTACTTTCGCACATATCGAGCGCACGCAACCATTTTCGAAAGTAAAACCGCACACGTTCAATCGCTGAATTTCGACGATTTCGGACTCATCCATTAGCGGTATTACGCGCACTATCGCGGATCCCATGCATCGCACATTCTTTCGAAATTCGTCAACGAACATTATCAGAATTTTTATATACATATATATTAGGGTGATTTTTTTCGACTTTTTTTTTATTTCTTTCACTCCCCATCCGAAATTTTGTTGCATGTTTGAAAGAAAATTCCCTGAAAGTTACAGCCCTTAAAATTAATATCAAGTACTTTCCCTCCGCGTGATAAGTTTTTCCATGTAAAATACACGAAAATCAAACAATTTTACCACTCCGCGGTTTTTTATGCTATCGCATTGATTTTGGTCGTAATTTGCGCAGAATTGAACGATCTTTGAAAGTGTCCTCAACAGCGTAAGTGTAACTTACACTGGTGAGATGGTACGAGGTTACTACAGGTGTTTTTTATGCCCACAATTCTCGTTTTTTCGCTGTTATCTCCGAAATGATTAACTTGACCGAAATCATGTAAAGGAAAAATTTTCTGGAAATTTAATTTCCTACAAAAAAGGTCTTCCAGACCTTATTGCTAAAATTAATATTTCTTGAGATATTGAACGTTAACTTATTTGTGATATGAAATTTTTTATGGATTATCGAACCAAAAGTTTCAAATTGTTGATATTACATATCATATCACCACTGGTGATATGATATGTGATATGGTGATATGATATGGAATATCAAGAATCAAAAACTTTTGGTTCGATAAACTATACAAATTTTATACAATAAATAAGTTAAGATTCAATATCTCGAGAAATATTAATTTCAGCAGTTAGGTTTAAAGGACCTTTTTTGTAGAAAATTGAATTTCCAACAATATTTCCCTTTGCGATTTTTCAGTTAAGTTGATCATTTCGGAGATAACAGCAAAAAATCGAGAATTTTTGGTAAAAATCAACTTTGGGGACCCGTACCATCTCACCAGTGTAAGTTACACTTACAGCTGTTCAGGACACTTTTAAAGATCATTCAATTCTACATAAATTGCGACCAAAATCAATGCGATAGCATAAAGAACCGCGGAGTGGTAAAATTTTGACGAAAAAAGTTTTTCATTTACGTGTATTTTATATGAAAGGAAAGTTACGCGAAAGGAAAGTACTGAATATTCATATTAAGGGCTGTAACTTTCAGGGAATTTTCTTTCAGACATATGCAACAAAATTTCGGGCGGGGAGTGGAAGAAAAAAAAATAAAATCTGGGTTTGATTTTCTAGGTTTTAGAAACCTAGAAAATCAGGGGAGATGATCATTTCCAGCAAATTTTGAACTAGGTTGAAACCAGTAGAACAAAAAATTTTAGAATCCTTAGAAATAGGTCTTCGAAACGGTAGCTTTCACAACATATTAATCTGAATTATTTTTATTTCAAATATTTTTTTAGCTACTATTTCACTGTCGACAAAATAGTAGTTTTCCGGTAAACTCTATAACCCAATATTTACTAACTCCATTAAAAATAGTTGTAGAATTTTCAGAAGTAGCTCTTTTAAATGATATCTCACAAGATCTATTCATTTGAAATTCTGTTTGAATTAAAAAAAAAAATTTTTGCAACTATCAAACTGTCGAAGAAGCTGGTAGTTTTCCGATAATCCATGACTCAATATCTACGAACCCCATTAAAAATATTTCTAGAATCCTTAGAAATAGCTTTTTCAAATGATAACTTACACGATGTATTAATTTTCAAAAAAAAATTCGAACCACACTGACCCACTATATTTTAATGTAAAATACTATTTTTTTTAATCATTGACTTATGCCAAATTTCAAATTGCTACGTTGCATAATTTTGAAAAAAAAACGGTTTTATCTTTCAAGATACGGAACCCTAAGAAATCTCATACTTCTCTATCATCGATCCGGACGTTTATTGAATTTTATAGCTCGTGAATTGTTCTCAGATACAAAGTTTGTGGCATTGAGTGAGAGACCAAATGGGGGGCGCGTTCGTTGTATTTGAGAATGAAACATCCCCCTTGGTTTGAGAAACGCGAGAAAGCAAATTTGAGGGTGTTTTGCATCGTATATAACGGCCAGAGTGTGCGCGCAAACGTCAAGAGAGATCTCGTCGAGGGTTCGTGGGCTCTGCGAGATGCTATTTGGCTCTAAATGCTAATCCCGCGTTACTCGAATGACTTGTCGCAAAAGGTGCTGGAATTGGTGGGAGAAGATGCTCTCTCGGAATAATGCAAACAATCCCCTTGGGCGAAGTCGTCGACCGCGGAGACAACTGGAATTACGAAGTTTGCACGATACTGCGACACGAGGTTGATGGGGAAAAAAAAATTCAACCCTCCATCAAATACCATTTCTATTTGCCCCTCTTCATTGTCCCGGTAAACGATTCATCGTCCGGTCCAGAGAAAAGTTTCATTTGCATTCTCTGATTATTTTCACTGTCTCAAGTGCACAGAATTGCAGAAAAAATCAGAATTAAATGTTATTCTACTTTGTTCGTTCATAAACAATTTTATGGAAGATCAAAAGATATTTTTACACCTCAGATTTTTAGAATCTTGTTATTCAGAACAAACAACTTTATTTTTAAGAAGCATTTGGGAAATGTTAATTTTTTCATAGATTCTCTACATCATATTCTAAACTTGCTTTCAAGTTGATTAAAATTTTGAAAATATTTTCCATAAAAATCTATTTTTTCGACTCGATAAATTATACCCGTAAATTTTTATTTTTCGTTATTGACTTAGATTATGTAAAAACTATTCGAAAATGATATCCTGAAGCTATTTTTGGGGGACAAGCATATAAACAATTTTTATAGCTTATTTTTACGATTGAACAATAATAACATTTGTAATAAACAATTTGAGGTCGATTTGTGACCAAAAAACAAGCTAAAAAAGAAAACTGATGCCAAAGCGTGAATATAAATGAAAAAATTAATGTCTTGAGTACTTCCAAAGAAAAACTAAAGTAGATTGAGAGAACATTTTTGTTTTCCTCCTGAGAAAAAACATGTGTTTAAGTTACTTACAAAGACGCCATTTTGTACCTATGATATAAATAAAAAATATTTTTACACACCTTAATACATACGGAATAACGTCTCAAAACTTTATTTGGATTCATTGTTTGGTGATCGAAAAAAAAATTCCCAAAAAAAGCTTCGTTTTTCAGCCTGGATAACTCCTCAAATTTTAATTAAATCGATTCTCTCAGCTTGTGCTATTCGCTAAATTATTAGCGCCTTAAGAAAGCTAAAAAAATTTAAGCAAATATATGAGATTTTTTTCTCACCTCCTTTATAACATTGTTTCATCTTTCGAAAGTACAAAAAAATATTTTTATTTTTATTTTTATTCTTTGAATAATTTATAGAAAGCGCCGAAGTCGAGTCTTCGAAAATCTCCCATGGCCGACAGTTAATCTCAGAATCGGCAAGTCTGAAACAAAAAAATGAAAAAGCATTTTAAAGAGGAAAGTTTCTTACACAACAATTTACCATTGTTAATAAAAAATCGATAAAAAAATGGTGGATGTTTGAAATAAATTGTGAAAAATTCAATTTTTCAATTTCATTTCGAACATCCGCCATTTTTTTCCATTTTTCCTTAACGGTGCTAAATTGTTGGCTAAGAAACCTTCCTCTTTAAAATGCTTTTTTAATTTTTTTGTTTCACAATTGCCAATCCTGAGATTAACTGTCGGCCATGGGAAAAGGCATTTTCGACTTTGGCGCCTTCTATAAATTATTCAAAGAATCAAAATAAAGAATAATATTTTTTTTTGTACTTTCGAAGGATGAAGCAATGTTGTAAAAACAGTTTTATCATTACATTTGATAAAGGAGCTGAAAAAAAATTCTTAAAATTTTTTTTTTTTTTTTTTGCCTTCTAAAGTAGCCTTCTAAACCTTAACGAGAAAGTCTTATGATTCATTGTGAATTCATGATGCCCTCTTGTCTTCCAAAGTAGTACTCGAGGAAAACCATCTCAGAAATGTTAGAAAAATTAGTGTAACATTTCGAATCTCGCTCACAAATCACTTCAAGTCTCTAATTCTGTTCTGCAAGGTAAACGAAAGTCTTCTCGAATTTTCCAAGCAAAAGAGAGAGAATCAAAGACGGAATAATTCGAGAGCTTGCGCACTGAGAAATTTTTTTTGTTGAAATGCAAAAATTTGTTTGACTCAACCAAATATTTGTTTCCAAACGTTCAACGAGATCAATTTGGTAATTCAACAAAGATACAGTGGAAGTTTTAGTTAAATCGGTTAAATCGTTGCTTGAATGGGCAAAGTTTCAGTTCAATCAAATAAACGTCTTTGTACCAAACAAATTGTGTGATTGAAAATACGAATTGTTTTTTTTGTTACAGCTTAATTTATCTAGTTAAAATGTACTAGAAATCAACGAAATATTTCTGTACAGTGACTCAGTAACGTGTCAATTGGACTAAATCGTATCTGGAAATTGACCGAATAATTTCGCTCATCTCATATTTTATGGTTAACCAAATCCATTTGTTGAATTAATTATAGTTTCATTATTACAAACGAATTAATATTGAATCGACTAAATTTTTTTCAACTAAATGGATTTAGTTGTTTCAACTCAACTTTTTTCTCAGTGCGGAAGAGCGTGAGAAAAAAGCCCCCAAAGGATTTGTTATCTGTGGGATTCCCCGAGCGCAATTTTCACACCTAGTCAAACAGAAGTGCCGGGAGTTAGTTCACGACCCCTTTTTGACAAAATGTGTATTATTAGTGGTGCGAGAATCGCGAAACGACGAGGCGAGGAAACCATTTTGATCGACTAATCTCGCGACTCTTGTTTCCGAAGGAAACTCAACTTTCTCCGGCAAACATTCGCCAATCTATGGAAATTTCATGCGACGAACATGAGAAGAGAAAGAGAGAGAGAGAGAGAGCTATTTTTCTTGTCGGAAAACCAAGTTGAGGGAAATCGAGATACACATCTCAACTCCGAGCTTCTTAACCCTCAAACTCACTCGCAAAGTTATCATTTGTTCAACTTATAATCACGTTTTCGAAATAACGAAATAACGCACGACGAGGGTGAGCGAGATTTGTTAAATGCGATTGTCTACTCCGCGACGAAGTGTAGTTTCAACGCGCTGAATGGATTTTCCAACCGAAATTTTGCGCTCCCGGGAAATTCGAAGAAACTGAGAAATTCGAACGAAAATTATTTCAATGCCCAAGAAACACCGCTGGGAATAAATTATTACCTGGATTGTTTGACAAGGCGACTGACCTTGAAATATCTTTATTGCGAGCTGAATCCGGGAAGTTCGTTAACGCAGAATTGGGAGATCATTTTTGGACTTTGAAAATATTTTTCAATGGTTTGAAAGGTGTGGAAAAAATTTGTATTCACAAAAATTTACAAAGTTTCGCGTTATTCGGATTTTTTAAAATGTTCGTGACTTTAACGGATTCGCTAAATGTCTACTCAGTAAATTTATAATTTGTAATTCGTAAATTTTAAGTTTGTAAATTGTTAATTGTGAATCTTTTAATTTTTAATTTGTAAGCTGTAAATTTGTAATTTGTAAGTGCTTTTGAATCGTATTCAATATTAAATTAAATAAAACTAAAGTAATAACGGGTAGAGATGTAAAGGAACTAAACTCCATAGATTTGTATGATATTGTAGTTTGTTTCTTTTTAATGCAATCGAAAGAACGGATTTTTCAATAAAATTCATTTTCCCCAAAAAATTTGGAGATTAAAATGTGTTTTCATTAAGGACCTGTGATTAAGGAATTGAGACTTTTTTTTATTAATTAATAAAATTCACACCCAGAAAAAAGATCCAGTACATTTAACTAAATCCTAGTCAAGCCAAATAAATTTTTTTAGTTGTAGGCCGACCTAATACAACTCTATTCGTGTCAACGAATTTTTTTTTCTTCAATGACTTACTAGGAAAATATATTGCGATCTAATAAATTTTTATTTAATATTAATAAATATTATTTCCAACTGAACAAATATGTATTTAAACGAAATAATTTTTTTTTTTAAATATCTACACAATATATATTTGTAACCATTTCAATCTTTGAATGTATAGCTACACATATGAAGTCTACAATTTCGTAGAGCTTCGTCTTTTCTTTAACAGAAGGGAAAAGAAAAAAACCCTTTTTTATGGGAATCCTTCTCGGGGATTCGACCATATCTTGCGTTTTGCCGCACTGTTCAATGAATTTGATACCCTTACTAAAAAATAAGGATATCAAACATAGACGAGCTTGGAAAGGATATAGGCGTCGAGAGGCAGGTTCGCTTGCGCGAGAGGTAGCCACCTGGCGGATTTTTGGGGTACTGACAAATCTGCAGATATAATCGGATGAGATTACGGGTGAATAGGGGTATTTAATAACAACGAACAGAATTTTTATTCAACCCCTTCTTCTCGATGACAGAGAATTCAAATAAATAAATATAGTGGAAGTAAATATCACCGAAAATTGGATGGAAAGAAAATTTTCTTTAAAGTAACTAAAAAATAATCAAATCAACGATTATAGTACCTACGACTAGATCTTCTTTCTGGGTGCATTCTTCTCAGAAAATTCGAAAATCGTTAAAATGTTTTTGGGATCTTTATTAAGGAATCGAGATTTTAAATGCACAAGTAAAACGTAAATTTCACTGAAAAAAAAATTAAAACTTATTCTCGTTTCGTTGAAACGATAAAAACTTCGAGATAATTAAAATTGCTGCTCGACTGTGATTTGCAACATCTTTTATCATCTCCCAAGATTGATCAGCAAGACCCAAAGATTCGTCCTTAAAAAGGAATTGACTCGGAAAAGTTCGAAAACGCAACGTGAGTCAAAAAGTAACCAGACTGCAAAATTTCATATCCGTGAAACTTCAGTTTTCGCGACATTCAAGATTTCGCTGTCGCACGATGAAAATCTCATATCCGTTGAAACCCGGTGAAAAATTTCACCGCGACGAAGATTTCGTTACTCTTGGAAGTCACAGAGGACGAGAGAAGGGGGCGAGGGGATGAAAGTGCGACAAGGGGAGGATTTGAGGGTGAGAAAATGTTCTCTCAAAGCTTCGAAAACACGAAGCTCGAAGACTCGTCAACGCGTCGTCGCTATATTTCGCAGCAGTTTTCAAAAACACGCGGAAGTCAACTCGGTGAAGCACGAGAGACGAGACGCTGCTTCCTCGCACCACGAGGGCCAATTACGCGTGCCTGAAATTTTCATCTTTAAGCCCCGCGAGACGTTTCTGTGTTTTTCCCTCTTCTGCGATAGCGAAACAAATTGCCTGACTCAAATAAGTTGAAAAATAAATATAAATATCGTCCTCGTGCGACGAGAACTCCCTCCCTTTCAAAGTGCCATTGAATTTTATAAGATTATAAAATTAATTTAAATTAATTAGTGTTATTAATTTTTTAATTTATTTAATTTAATTTAAATTAATCATGAAATGATTAATCCCCTCCATTAGTTGGCAAGTTTCTTTTGCATACACAATTTAGCAGGAATATTAAGGGGTTACATGGATTTTAAAGGTTGAAAAAAAGCATATTTTCTCCATTAAAAAAAAATATAATAGATAAATTCATTCATTCAAAATTTTAAACATGTACAAGAGCAACATTTAAACAATAAGATTTAACAATAACATTTTTATAAGATTTTGATTGAAAAATTTGGAAAAATAAGTTTTAAAAATTGAAGAAAGTGTTCTCGTGGTGGTCAGAACAACTCATGATAGCTTCATCTGAGGTTAAAAAACCAATTTTGTTTATTAGTAGATAATTATAGCTCGTGATAGAACGATGGATTTGAAAAAAAAAATTAATTCGAATTTTTGGCAGAGTTCTATGCGAAACAAAAAATTCTATCGAAAAAGAAAATAGTCACAACTCCAAATGATTGTACAACAAAATATCTACATTCTATATCTTATATATATGGGGCGTTCCATCTCAAATCTGTCAATTTGAAAAACTTTTTCTTTTATTTCCTCAATTTTTTTACATTTTTTAGTACCCATCAAAAGACCCTTGCTGGTAAATTTTGAGATTTTTTTAATTACCCGTTCAAAAGATATTAAATTAACAAAAAAACCGCTCTTTGTTCGGTATTTTGGTCTTAAGTTCTTTAATAAGGGTCCAAATTAAAAGTTTCTTTTTATGGCCTTTTCAAAAAAAAAAACAACAAAAATATTCGACGTGTTTTTAAATGAGTTTTAAACTTAAAACCGCGTTTTCAAAAGTGAGTGTATATTTTTTTTTTTTGAAAATTAACCTCCCAAATAAACCCAAAGAATGAAAAAAAATACTATACAGTAACGAAAATTGATATTCATAATGATTGATAGAATTTTTTTTTTTTCAAAAATCGAAAAAAAATAATAGTTACGGTAATTCCACGATCGGAATAGTCTTAAAAGTTGTTGAATAGATAGATGTTTAAAACAAATTTTTTTTTTTTTAATCGAAATCTACACTCACTTTTAAACCTCAAAAAACTCATTTAAGAACACGTCGAATATTTTTGTTGTATTTTTTTCTGAAAAGGTCATAAAAAACAAAAAATTTCAAAAAAAAACTTTAATTTGGACCATTATTAAAGAAGTTATGCCCAAAATACCGAAAAAAGAGCGGTTTTTTGGTCTTTTGAACGAGTAATCAAAAAAATCGCAAAATTTACGAGCAAGGGTCCTTTGATGGGTACTAAAAAATATAAAAAATTTGAAGACATATAAAAAAAAGTTTTTCAAACTGTCCGATTTGGGATGAAATGCTCCATATACATCTAATAATATATAAAATCAAAGTATCTATATCTAATAATTTATAAATAATATTCGGATAAATAAATATCCGGCTGAAAATGTATTATTATTATTATTATTATTATTATGTACGTGGATATTGTATCCATCCATGGATATTTTTGTAAATAGATATTCGTGTATTAGGTTAATTTTGTACTTGTTTTTTTTTTTTTTGTAGAGGCAATGTACAATTTGCACTGCGCACTGAGAAAAAAAAAGGTTGAATATGCAAAATCGTTAGTTGAATACGGGCAACTAAATATTTATTTGGTCTAACTAAATAATTAGTTGCACCTATTCAACCAAACAATTTGGAATATTCAACCATTTTTTTTTCTCAGTGCGTAAGGCCTTATAAAATTGGTTGTAATTAAAAAAGAAATTACATTCGATCAATCACTCAGTCAATAAAATTACGAATTATTTATTATTATATATTTATTTATATTTATTTATATTTATTTATATTTATTTATATTTATTTATATTTATTTATATTTATTTATATTTATTTATATTTATTTATATGTCTATTATAATTATTCATTGATTATTCGTCGATTTTGGAGGAATTGTATCCACCAACTTCAAAAATAGTATTTTTAGCAAAAGGCCTGAAGAGAAAATATTCCATAGGCTCTCTCCTAGATTTTTACTCGGATTGACTTGAAACTTTGGGAATATTTTAAACATATTGTACTAGATGGAAAAAGTGGATTTTTTGGAATTTTTAAATCCGTGTAACCCTTAAAAAAAATGTAACGTTCTTTTGAACTTTCCTCCTTCTTTTTGGCAACTCCTCGCCCGAAATGAAATGCCTCGTTTGAACCCTTCTCATCCCCAAATTCCGCACACGTGGTTAGGATAGCGCGAGACGCTGCGAAGAGTTACGATCGCTACGAGGTTAGCCTCTCGTCGCTCGCAGGGATTCCCTCTCTCGGAGTCGTCCCTGCAGTATAACGGAGGAACGTTTTGGGCCGCGCACACACACGTTTAAGTATTTCCCGAATGATGTATTCGTTGTTGAGAATCAAGAGGCCGTGAGCGATATTTTACGGGGATGGTAAGCGGCGAAAGAGTTTTCTTGTCCAAACTCCGCGACGTTCCCTCAATGCGAGCACCCTTAAGGGGTCATACGCAGTCAGGAGGTCGAAAAAGGCGAATTTTCAACATTTTCTTATGGGAAGCCATTCAAATCAATTAACGTAAAAATGTATATACATTTTTTTGTAACTTTAAATTTTTTTTGAAATTTTTATTTTTTTAAAATAATGTTTTTCGAAGCCACCGCGGCCGATGTCCGCGGAAGGTCCTTTAAAAAAAAGGAGCCTTGCGGTGAGAACGATATTTCCGAATTGAATAATCCAAAATGAAAAAATAAAAAAAGATTTCGTTGATATAAGGAATAATCTAGTATTTGATCGAAGGAATGAGCGAAATATCAATTTTTAAACAAAATGGCAGCTTCTCAAAAAAAAAATTCGTTTTTTGATGAATATTTTTGCTTTAAATTGTTTATAAAATGGAAAATATTTATCAGTAAAAAAACCTTCGACTAATTAATAAAAAATATATTTATAAAGCTTGTGTAAAATTTGAGACTTTAAGGATGCTTTGCTTCTACAGTCCCAGTCAAAAATTTTATCTGTTTGAAATTTCCGTACTTCGTGATACAATGAACATCTGAAAAAATTTAGAAACATTCGGCATGCCATAAACAACGGTTATCAATAATAATATTTCCCAAAAGTTATTAATAATTTGTTCAAACAAATAATTATTCAACAATTTTTCCGCAAGTTCTTATTTTAAACAAATCGAATGCGTTAATTTTTCTGAACGCATATGAATTTTTCAGAATTTCTCCTCTATTTTGAAATTCCCGTTTTGAAATTTTTCGAATGGCTGTGTCGATTTATTTTTTGGTCCACTTTGAAACTTTTCAAAGCTGAGGATGAACCTGTGTGCAAAAACATATACAAAATTGGCAATTGTTTGTTTGTATTTCAGAATGTTTTTTATAATATTTCAAAATACAGAAAAAATTCTGAAAAAATTCATATGCGTTCAGAAAAATTAACGCATTCGATTTGTTCAAGAAATGAGAAGAAAGAACCGAAAATTTGTTGAACAATTATTTGTTTAAACAATTTATCAACAACTTTTGAGCAATATTATTATCGATAATTGTTGTTGTGGCATGCGAATTATTCAGAATTATCTTCTATCTTTTTTCTTACTTTTTCAAAAAACTTTGAAATTATTCCGATGATTACCTCTTTGAATTTCATTTTTTTTTTTTACTTTGAGATTCTCTCAACATCTTCAAAAATCTCCAGAGTGATATTATGAGAAATAAGCTGAGTTAAAAAAAAAAAATTTAATTGAAAAAAAAAATAGTAAACGAAAAGTCCCGACTCTAAAATTTCAGAGAATTTGCCGAAAATGTCAAAGTGTCTAAGATTTAAAAAAAATGAAAAATGGCAATCATCGAGAAATAGGTCCGATAAGTCAATTTTTGAAAAAGTTATAGATATTTGAAAAAAAAACCAATTTTTTTTGTAAAATCTCAACTTTTTATCGGTTGGGTAAAAAAGTTAGAAAAAATTCTGAAAAATGTTTTTGATAGAGTAGAAAAAGATAAAAAAGTTTCAGCCAAATCGAAAAGGGTCGGGGTCAAAAGTGGTTGATTTGACGTGAAGTGCTCCATGTACTCAAGTGTACGGAAATTACGAAAGAAAAATTAAAAACCGATTTTTTTTAATCCTGACTGCGTATAACCCCTTAAATGTCCGCACGAGTTATGAAGAGGGAGGGTGAGTTCGAGGACTTGAAAAAAGTGCGAAAAAGGAGACCAGACGAGAAAGGGAGGGGGGGAAGCTCCATAAGAGACCGCGGTCCCACACGTCGAGGAGTACCTTCCTCCCTTCCTTCCTCTTCTTTTCAGCCTTCCTGTGCCCTCACGAACTCTCGACGTTATCGAGATTCTGAGAGCACCTGCCGTTGCCTCAACCGCTGCAATTTCGCCCTCGCGAAATTCACCAACCATTCTCAACGGAAGGCAATCTTTTGCTTGCTCCGGAACATTTCTCTCGCTCTCTTTGTAACCCTCACTTCTATGTACATTTCGATTCTCTATACGTCGCAGTTTCTCGAATGGATTTCTGATTTATCGGCCAAGTTCGATGGTTCAAGACGCCGGCGCCGATAAATCGATTATCCGAACATAATTTTAACCGACAGCATTATCGCTCGACTTATTATACCCCGAAATATTATCTGTAATGTCAAAGTTTGCGTCGTTTGAACGCAACTAATTTTTTTAAATTTATTTTGAGGATTCTTGATTTTTTTAGAGGCTCCGAAAGAAGTTTCGGAGGTTTCTTGCATTGGAAAATTATTCTCAGGAAAAATGAATCTAAAAATAAACGAATTTTTGTTTAATTTCAACGATGCAAACTTCAGTATCATATTTTGATTAATGAAAATTATTTATATGGGTCATTCCGTGTCAAATCGACCAAGAGTTGGAATCGACCTCTTTCAATTTCGATGAAATTTGGTCAGAAGTTTTCGTTTTTAATAAGACAAAGTTCTACCAAAGGAAAAAAATTTAAAATTTTTTTTTCGAAAGTTATGCAAGATTCAATATTTCACAATTTTTTAGGGCTTTCAAGTTTATTTTTTAAATATCTCGAAAACTATTATAGTTACGAAAAAATCGTTTAGAGTTCGTCTGCAAGAATATACTTGTAGCTACGAAAAAAAAAATATTCCGAAAAAAAATTTTGAAAAATGATAAATATGGAGAATTTTGAATTTTTAACAATCGTGCAAATTTACGATCGACATTAAATTTCTGGTTCCATTTTTTTTTATATAATACCTTGATAATACCAGGATCTTTTAAGATCAGTACAAGGTATTATATAAAAAAAATTGAACCAAAAATTTAGTTTTGATCGTCGATTGACATGATTTTTGAAAATTCAAAGTTCTCCAAAATCACCATTTTTCAAAATTTTTTTTCGAAACATTTCTTTTTCGTAGCCACAAGTGTACTTTTTAAGACGAACCCAGAACAATCTTTTCGTAATTATAACAATTTTCGAGATATTTAAAAAATAAACTCGAAAGATTTAAATAATTGGGAAATTTTAAATCTTGCATAACTTTCGGAAAAAAAAATTTCATTTTCTCTCTTTGGTAGAACTTCGTTTTGTTTAAAACGACAACTTCTGACCTAATTTCATCGAAATTGAACGGGGTCGATTCCAACTCTTGGTCGATTTGACATGGAATGACCCGTATAGATTTTAATATTTTCATTTTCTTTAACAATTCAATTGTCCATTGATGGAAATTGATGATATTGAAGTTTGCATCGTTAAATTGTTGCAAAAATAAATTTCAAAAATCAAATATATCTCTCTCAAGAATCATTTCACAGAAGGAAAGATCTTGGGAGCGTTTTCGAGAATCTTCATTGAGAGTAAACAAAAAAATCTTTCAAGTGTAAATAATTATAAAAATAACAAAAAAACTTGTTTTCTCTAATTTTTCAAGTTGAAAACTGAGAGAGTTTATGGAAAGTGACACGATGAATTTGAGCACTGAAAAAAAAATGTGTGAATGAACAAAATCTGCAGTCAAATACGTTCAACTAGATAATTTAGTTAGTACAATTTTCAACATTTTTTTGCCTGAATAATATTTTAGTCAACCGGAGCGCAGAATTGTTGAAAAAACTAATTATTTAGTTAGACCAAATAAGTATCTAGTTTAACGTATTTGACTGCCGATTTTGTTCATTCACACATTTTTTTTTTCAGTGAGGAAGAAAATTCATAAGTTTCTCAGACTATTCATTCATAAGTCGGCGAGCGAGCTTTTGGTCTTTTTTCTCTGTGCTCTTCTCTAAACTTCCCAAAGTGTACGTAAACTACATATTGCGCCAGCTCGTAAATTCAATATCCAAGCGTATCTCCAAAGTATCTTTTTTGCCTCGTCCCTCTGAAACGGGGAAGCCAAGCAAACTCTCTGTTTCCACTCCTTTCAATATCGGTCCTCATCTATACTAGCGATGGAAAATGATGTTATAAATTCACGACGAACCTCGGATAGAAGCGCTGTTTATTGCTCAGCTGCTGCTTCCCGATCACTTTTACCATGGAAAAAGGGTTTACCACTTTTACCCGATCACTTTTTTCCGAGGGAAGGGAAATACGTAATTAAGGGAGTTTGATGATGAGAGCACATTTTAGATGGGCAGCAGAATTTTTTCGTCGTCCCTAAAAATTACTACCTAGTCGTATGTTAGTAGTTTATTTCCTGTCTAATTTCCAAGACTATAAAATACCAAATATAAATAATTTACAATCAAGAGCATTAAAAAACCCAATTTATTTGATATTCAAGAGGTCACACGGTCAGGATTTTCAAAAAATCGATTTTTCCGTCCAAAAGTTTGGAAACACTCGCCTCGATTTCGTGCCGCATAAAAAGTTTCACTGCTCTTTTGAAAATTAAAATATTCGAATTTAACAAGCGGCTTTTCAAAGGAGACATATTCAGCTTCGTTTCGCTTTTTCCAAAAAAATTTTTCGATTTTTTTAAATCTTGCTACGCTCTTTGAAACATTGTCATTTTTTGGCTTTTTTTTGGCGTTCAAATTTTGACGCACGACCCATGAAATTTTTCAAAACTGTTTTTCATATGAAAAACTGGTGGAGGGGAGTATAAGCTTCAATTATTTTTTTTTTTTTAAGTTTCGTACGATTTTTTTTCGCAAAAAATATTTAATTTTTCGCAAAAAACGAGCATATTTACAAAATGTAGCGTAACTCTAAAACATTTTCGTGATATCACTAAGAAGGTAAATATAATCATTTTGGATTCAATGAAATTTTTTTAGATTTTTAAACCAAAGTTGAGTACGTTATGATTTTTTCAACATTTTTTTCGAAACCCTCGAAGGCCGTAATTTAAAAATCTGAAAAAATTCTCAAAAATCCTTTGTCAAAAATGAAAATTTTTGACCCAAAATTCACGATGGCTTTCGCTTCCACCTCAATTTTAGGTTTTTATGAAGAGAACGTAAAAAAAATAGATGCAGAAATTAACGAAACTATTTTTGGAAATTGTTGGCTAACGTTAAAAATATTCAAGCCACTTTTCACGGTAGATCAATTTATGCATCTATTTTTTTTACGGTTTCTTCATAAAAACCTAAAATCGAGGTGGAAGGAAAATCCTGGACATCATGAATTTTGGGTCAAAAATTTGCATTTTTGACACCGGATTTTGGAGAATTTTTTCAGATCTTTAAATTACGGCCCTCGAGGTTTTCGAAAAAAATGTTCAAAAAATCATAACGTACACAAATTTGGTTTTAAAAATCTGGAAAAAATTCTGAATGCTATTTTGAGTTGGAAGAATCATATAAAAAATCGTAAACGAAATCAGCGAGTTCGAGGGTCACACTGAGGTCGACTTGGTATGGAATGCCCCATTTGTATAATAAAACCCAAAATAATGCTCTATGCAAGGCAATGATCAGAAATATTATATCAAATATAATATAATAATATTATTATATTATATATTATATGAATAATTAATAATTATTATTAATTATTGTAATATTTTTTCCTATCGTCTTGCGCAAATTTCTCATCCTATTTCCTCGAGTTTCTCACTCTCTATCACACTTTCCCACTATTTATCTATTTCGCAGCTCGTACATATCCGAGGGTGTGTTTTGGCGATATATAGTATCGGGCACAGGAAAAATCGACCCCTATCCGATGTCCATGGAGCAGAAAAGATTATCTCAAGGATCGTCGCTTCAGGCGTCAGGCGGGGCTCACTGAAGAAGCAGGAACGTTTCTTCAGTGGCGATACACTAACACAGACATGGACACAGACCCCTGTACAAAGGGAGAAAAGCCTTCTCGATCGTTTGTGATTCTCGAACGAGAGAGAAAAACCTTTTGGCCCCGAGGGTCTTGTTCGTGGCGCGGTTACGTCGCGAACTCCTTATATTTGGCCCACTGACGGAAAAATAAAAAAAAAGGAAAAAAAGGAGAGAGAGAAAGACGTGACGTTCGATGCTAAAGACGTGACCCCCGGAACCATTCGACAAATTGATCCTCAAGCGTCCTTTTTCCCTTCAACGCGCCCTCGGGACAATCGTATCAAAGCTTTTCCTTGACCGCGCCTTGGAGCGATTTTTTTCCTATCGAAAGATTATTCATCCGAAATCCAAGATATAGTCTAATATTAATTTTAATTTGTTAATAATCAATTTTCAATAAACAAAATATTGCAATTTGACTTTGAAGTTTGCAATTGCTTGTTTTTCAACGACTGGTCATTGAAAAAAACTTTTTGAAGGTCAATAAAGGACAAAAATGTTTGTTTTTGGTGAACGATGTTTGAGCCAAAAAATTTTGTCATTTATAACTTTTTTGATCCGTCAAACTTCAAGTTTATCCATTTATAGTCTCTTAGAATTTGATTCTAAATCTCAAGATAAAGCGATTAAGGGGTTATACGCAGTCAATAGGTCAAAAAGGGGCGATTTTTCAAGAATTTTTACTGAATAGATATTTTAATTTATTGACGTAAGAATTTATATACATATTTTTGTAACTTTTAACTTTATTTTGAAATTTTACTTTTTAGAAAATAATGATTCTTAAAGCTGCTGTAACTGATCTTCTAGAAAAAGGCATCTTGCCGAGAGCACGATCTCTCTGGATTGGATCGTCCAAAATAAAAAAGATTTCATTAATATAAGATATAATCTAGTATTTAATCGAAGGGATAAGGAAAATATTTATTTTTAACAAAATGGCGGTTTCTTGAAAAAATATTTTGATTTTTGATGACATTTTCAAAGTTTCATAAGCACTTTACACATAGTAAATACGGATTTACAAAAATGCCTGTAAATTTGAAAATATTTGTCGGATTTACATGAAATTTTCTGTGTAGATGGGTTATTCCGTGCCAATTTGTCCTACCGCCAAATTTTGCACATCCAATTTGGATGATATTTGGCTATCTTTTTATACTTATTCCAGAAGGTATCCCTGATTTTTTTCAATTTTTTTTGTCCAGCAAATTTTTTTTTGTAGTAGAAAAAAAAAGCAGGCCTTTGAAAATTCGAGAAAAAATAATACCCATCGTTTTCCGATTACCGGACCAGGCTTAAAATTTGTGTTTTACGAACTTATATTTTTGAGAATTTTTTGCAAAAAATCAAAGGACGCAAACAATTCCAAAAATCGTGTTTTAGCTTTAAAATGAAAAAAAGTCGAATTAGCTATTTCTAATTTTTTAAATAAAATATTCGAAAAGTTCATTCAAAAATGCACAATTTGAAAAAAAAACTTCAAGATCGAAGCCATTTTCACCGAGCTACGGCTATTTGAGAAAAAAAATTCGCAAAATTTTCAAAAAATTCGTATCTCACGATTGGCTGAACAAAAAAATTTGAAAAAAATCAGCGATGCCTTTTGCAATAAGTATAAAAAGATAGCCAAGTATCATTTGAATCGGAGTCGCAAAATTTGACAGTAGGACGAGTTGGCATGGAATGCCCCATGTACTTACATTTTTGTACATTGCGAAAGAAAAATTAAAAATCGATTTTTGTTTAATCCTGACGATTTTCTGATAATCCTGACGTATAACCCCTTAATAGAGATATTGAAATCTTTGTTTGGATTGCAATTTTGAAAAAGGGTCCCAAACTTTTGGACGATCCTGTATAAACACAAGAACACACGTACATTTCGATGCACATCAGTATATTACGATTGGACTTCTCTCTTTCCCAAACCACCGAGTACCTGTCCTACATTTAACGGTTGTTTAACGATAGCAGTTTCGTGGAAAATCGATGCTATATCCCGACGGTTGGACTTGATGCGAGCAGAATACAGAAACGACTGGAGCCACTCGCTTCGTCAAGCACACAAGCGAGGGATTAAACCAAAGGGTTTTCGTTATTCAAACGTATTCGAAATATCACGTTTTATGGACGAGTGTTTGGCAACATGGTAAAAATTCCATAGAATCGGCCGAGGGCTTTTTTTTATAAATCGAGCAATAGCCGGATTGAAATTAAAATATAGAGATATGAGTATAAACTTTGAAGATTTGAGATTGAAAAAAAAATTGAAATCCTTAAATTTATATATAATTTTTATATAATTTTATATATAATTTTTTGGTAGCCACTCAAAATAATTAAAACAAAAATATCTATGTACAAAAATAACCATCTATATAATATCTGAATACAAAAATATTGTATAAATAATATTTGGATAAATATATGAGGTATTCCCGCTCAATGGGACCCCCTTTTAGGCCGACCTCTTTCGATTTTCTTGAAACTCGAGTATGTTTTAGTGTTGCCTGAAAGTATATTGTACACCAATTTTCAGATCTCTAACTATAATATTCTTTGGAATACACCAAAAGTTATATTTTAAACTTTTTGCGTATTCAGCGCTTCGAAGCTTTGGCACGGCGCGAAATAAAATTGGAAAAATTCTTTGACAATAGCTTTCGATCGGAAATTTCCTGCGCTTTTCGAAAAAAATATCAGCGATTCCGAAAAAAAAACGAATTCATTTGAATTTCGGCCAAAAACCGAAAAATACAATATTTAAGAATTTCTATTCTACTAAAAGACTTGGCATTAGTGAACGGATGCGAGTTCCAACTTGAAATTTATGTCGTGACTTCTCAGATATATACAAAATATGAAAAAAATTGTTCCGCTTAATTAAATTATGCTCTTTTTTTGTAAATCAATTTTTTCGGTTTTCGGCCGAAATTCAGATGCATTCGTTTTTTTCGGAATTGCTGATATTTTTTTCGAAAAGCGCAGGAAATTTTCGATCAAAAGCTATTGTTAAAGAATTTTTTCGATTTTATTTCGTGCCAAAGCTCCGAAGTGCTGAATGCGCAAAAAGTTTGAAATATAACTTTTGGTATATTCCAAAGAGTATTATAGTTAGAGATCTGAAAATTGGTGTACAATATACTTTCAGGCAACACTAAAACATACTCGAGTTTCAAGAAAATCGAAAGAGGTCGGCCTAAAGGGGTCCCGTTGAGCGGGAATACCTCATATACACAGCTCGAAATATTATTATTATTGAGTTATTTTTGTACTTGTTTTTTTATATAGGCAAATTTTGACTGTATATTTAGGACTGTTACTCATTTCTCTCAAAACAGGAACATTTATACGAACTTCGGACATTATTAAATTTTTCATTCAGCGAATCAGTGACGAATTGAAAAAATTGTACTCTCAATATTGAAATTCAATATTAAAGGAATTAATATCTACTGAAATTACTTCATATTGAGACTTTTTCGAACTTTTGAATATCTAAACCGAATAATTCAATAAAATTGTATGAATTTAATCCGATTGATTTGATTTGATTTAATTTAATTCAATTCAGTCGATTTAATCAAATCGTGAATGGTTCAATCGACAATTGCATCGAGTCTCTATTTCCTGGCAATTTCAATTTTGTGTGTTATAATTTATAATTTAGTTAATCCTCAGGATTCCTGAATCGACTTCTGGGGGATGAAAATTACGTCACGTTCGTCGCATCAGCGCCGGTGTAATCTACGATTTTCTCGACCCTTTACGAACGTTCGTGTGTGACCCAGCAAAAGGAAATTTTACCTTCCTTATATATACGGCAATACGGTAATCGAAATGTGTACGGGACGGCTTTTGCTACACTGATTCTCAGGACTCGAGTCACGATTCACAAAGTTTGTCGGAACACGAGGCTGCCCATTAAGAATATATGGGTCATTCCATGTCAAATCGACCACTTTTGAACCCGCCTCGTTTCGATTTGGCTAAATTTATTTTTCCTTTTCTACTCCATTAAGAACATTTTTCTGGAAATATTCGAATGTTTTTATCCAACAAAAAAAATTCATTTTCTAATAGCTATAATTTCTTCAAAAATTGACTCTTTGACACGATTTCTTTCAAAATTTGCGTCTTTAAATGTACTTTTCGAAACAAAATACAAAAACATTTTAAGATATTAAAATCTATGAAATTTTTCACTTTTTCGAGAAAAATCATCATTTTCTCGAAGTTGGCCATTTTCAATTTTTTTTTATTGACTCAAAAAATACTTTGATCAATTCCGGAACAAATGACGCTCAACATGGAGTGGACCGACATTTGTTTCTATTTTTTTTTTTCACTGTTTCGAAAAAAAATCAAAATTTTTTCGAGTATTACCACTTTGAATTCTTTTTTCTTCTCAATTTTTCAAACTCTGAGGTCCTTTATAGATCCTCAAAAATTTCCCGAGTGGCGATTTGTGAAGTAAGCCCAGCTGGGAACATTTTTTTTTTTTCCCACTCCAAGTTGGACGGCATTTTTTCCGGAATTGATCGTAGTATTTTTTTAGTGGAAACAAAACAATTGAAAATGGCCAACTTCGAGAAAGATGATTTTTTTCAAAAAATCGAAAAATATCATAGATTTTAATATCTTAAATTTTTTTCGTATTTTTTTCGGGGCCTATATTTAAAGACGAAATAAAAAAAAAAATATCCCAATTCGTCAATTTTTAAAGAAGTTATAGCTATTTGAAAAAAAAAAGTTTTTTTTGGGTTGGGTAAACAAATTTGATAATTTTCTGAAAAATGTTTCTAATGGGGAAGAAAAGGAAAACAATAACTTCAGCCAAATCGAAAGGGGTCGGGTTTTAAAGCGGTTGATTTGACATGGAATGCCCCATATACATACAGATATGTGTACAAATACAGGGGTTATCTTGGCCCTTGAGGGGTGGGATAATTCACTTGGTTTGAAATTGAATTTTGAGCAGGATAATAGACCCGGATCAACACAAAATGTCGTGTACTCAAAGTTCCGAACGTCCACGTGAATAAAAAATATACTCATGAATTCTTCAATATCATTAATTCAATCAATTATCAATTAATTAATTAATTAATCAATTGTAAAAATTGACGAAACCCGTCAATACTTGGTAAATAATTGTTCAAGTCAATGAAAAACGTTTCAAGAATAATTTCCTAAGTTCAAGCAGGGTCTTGCAATTTTTTCAATTTTTCCTTAAGGCGGTATTCTGGTCCAGAGACATTCCTTTTCAGCGTTTCGTCGAGCTCGTAAAAAAAACCAAAAAATATGTTTTACATTCTTTTTTTTTACAACATATTTATTGAACAAAAATTGATTGACAAAAATTGAATTTCGAAAGAATGGATTTTTTCAAAATTTGCATTTTGAAAAAATTGATTTTTACAAAATTCTAGACCAGACTATAGAAAAAAAATTTTTGAAGCTCGTCGAATTCGTGGAAAAAATAATGAGCGAAATTTGAAGGGACGAGAGTTGGTGGAGCCAACTTGGACTTTGCCCCCTTTACTCATATTCGCACCCCATCAATGAAAAATCGAAGCTCGAATTCAAAGAGGTCCACGGGGGTGAGAAAAAGAGGGTGGATGACCCATCCATCAATGAAAGTCAAGTGGGGACTCTCCGTTTGGGTTCTGAAATTTTTTTCTTTTTCTTTGATCCCTCGTTACGAGAGTCCCATCTCCCCCAGAGCCTTTAAGGGGTGGCTATAGTATTTTTATCGTTATTCAGGGTCGTTAACGAAAGAGAAATGAATGGGAGGGTGGACGAGAGAATTTTTGCCCAACTTGAGGGATGAATACACGACCGAGCAGAGGCGATACAAGGGGTTGGTCCTCCATCCTCTCAGCCACCACCAAAAGGGGATATAAATAAATCCCTTTCGCCAGAGGGGGATGAAGAAAACCAACGAGACCCTTTAGGCATGTACAGGTGGATGATCCTACGATGTACGTCAGGGCTAATCTTGGCTTACCCAACCATCCCCTTTAGTTTGTCTCACGTTGGACCTCTCCGTTTACTTGCTCGCACCCTCCACCCCTTTCTCAGCCTCAGCTTACATATATGGGGCGTTCCATCCCAAATCGGACAGTTTGAAAAACTTTTTGTTGTCCTCAAATTTTTTATATTTTTCAGTACCCATCAAAAGACCCTTGCTGGTAAATTTTGAGATTCTTTTGATTACCCGTTCAAAAGATATTAAATCAACAAAAAAAACCGCACTTTTTACGGTATTTTGGTCTCAAGTTCTTTAATAATGGTCTAAATTAACAGTTTCTTTTTTGAATTTTTTTTTTTTTATGGCCTTTTCAGAAAAAAAATGCAACACAAATGTAAGTCGCGTTTTTAAAAGTGAGTGTATATTTTGATGTTTTTTTTTTTAATTTTTTGTTTCAAACATCTATCTATTCAACAACTTTTAAGACTAGTCCGATCCTGGGATTTCTATAACTACTATTTCGATTTTTGAAAACTAAATTTTTTTTTTATTTGAACAGTTTTATAAAAAAGTGTCAAAATAAATTCTTAATAATGAAAAAAAATACTATACAGTAACGAAAATTGATGTTCATAATAATTGACAGAAAAAAAAAATTCATTTTCAAAAATCGAAACAAAATAGTAGTTATGGAAATCCCACGATCGGACTAGTCTCAAAAGTTGTTGAATAGATAGATGTTTAAAACAAAAAATTTAAAAAAAAAACCAAAATATACACTCACTTTTAAAAACGTGATTTAAAGTTCAAATCTAAAAAAAACTCATTTAAAAACACGTCGAAAATTTGTATTGTATTTTTTTCTGGAAAGGCCGTAAAAACCAAAAAATTGCACAAAAAAAACTTTTAATTTGGACTATTTCGACTATTATTAAAGAAGTTATGCACAAAATACCGAAAAAAGCGCGGTTTTTTTGGTCTTTTGAACGAGTTATCAAAAAAATCTCAAAATTTACCAGTAAGGGTCTTTTGATGGGTATAAAAAAAATTTGAGGACAAAAAAAAAAGTCCGATTTGGGATGGAATGCCCCATATACATTGCTTTACTTACAAGAAAATTCCCGTGCTCGTGAGAAACTCACCCCCAAAGATAATACTTCCGAACAAGAGATATTAACGAACAGCGATTTGTCGACAAAAGTCAATATCCTTTTAATAACGTCACAAAAAGTTTATGTATCCCGTATGATGAATTATTGAATTTCCATATTTGTCACTGGTAAATATAATCCGATGTTATTTTCACTCGCGAAAAGACTTTTTTCCTCATTGGATGAAAATTGAATTTTACGCGATATTGGTTTTTAATGAAAATTCATGAAAATTTTCATTTTTTGAAAAAAGAATTGGCAAATTTGTGTTCGAGGGGAAAAATAAATCGATATAAGGCCCGAAAAAAAAATCATTTTGGCAAAAATTCAATCGGTTCACTAAAATGGCTGCAATTTATTTTCTAGATAAAATTTCGACTTAGACACGAGCTCATTCTCTTCGTAATCGTTCGAATCAAAATTTATCAAACAATTCTCCCTGATAATGAAACAAGTTTCAAAAGTCGAATAATCACGTCCATTTTTCGTTCAGCTGAAAAAATTCAAAATCTGAAATATTTTTTTTCTTCCAATCGACTTCACGAATCCCGGGGGAAGATTCTGATGGTAAAACGAAAGAGAAATCGGACGAGTGAACGAACGTGAGACATTGCGATGGAGGGTTTTTTTTTGCCTATTTCTCCGAGTACACAAATCTCGAAGGCTCGTTGAATCTGCTCGATAGGCGTCGAGAAAATAAGTGGGTGAATGTTTTATAGGGCACGCTCCATCGGTGAATTATATCCATGTTGAATGAGGATGGGAATAACGGCGCGAGGGTCCGAATCGTAACGGGAAAGGAAAAAAAAACAATATGGCCTGAGCTCGGTAATGAAATACGAAAAAGGGTGAGAAGCGTTTTTTTATGCCACAGAGTTTTACTCCGTCGAAGAAATTTATGAAGCGAAGAAGAAAAATGAGTTGAGAGAGGAGCATAATTGATTATCGATGCATTCCATTCGGAAAATATCTCGGATAATAATTCTAATTCTAAAAAATTAATTCTTGTGCACAATTTCCTAAAATGAGACGATTTGTCAATGTTTTTATCTGGATTGAAAAGCATCATTTTCGATCATTGTTAAAATGTTTATTTATCAATATTTTTGTATTTACTTTTTATACTTGTTTTTTTCATGTTCGATTTTTTTTCATTCCGAAAGAATCCTGACAACCAGAAAAAGGATTTATTTGATCAAAATAAATGTTTCCCATTGATTTAAATTTGGACCCAATAAATAACCAATTAAGCAGAACATTGAATAAAATTTCATTTTAAATAAATTTATACAGGAAATAAATCATTTCGTCGGTGTATGATTTGCAAATTCATGCCGAGAATAAAATTATATTATTTTGTAAATACGAATTTATCGAATACGAGTAAACACGAACAATTGATAAAATTCAATGGAACTTTACGACTACACAAATTGCTCAAAAACGTCAAACGATTCAATGTAAAAAATATATAAGGGGCATTCTATCCCAAATCGGACAGTTTGAAAAACTTTTTTTTTTCCTCAATTTTTTTATATTTTTTAGCACCCATCAAAAGACCCTACCTGTTAAATTTTGAGATTTTTTTGATTACCCGTTCAAGGATATTAAATTAACAAAAAATTTTCAAAATTTTTGTTTTTATGGCCTTTTCAGAAAAAAATACAACAGAAATATTTGACGTGTTTTTGAATGAGTTTTTTTGAGGTTTAAACTTTAAATAGCGTTTTTAAAAGTGTCATTTTTAATTTTTAATTTTTAATTTTTAATTTTTAATTTTTTGTTTTAAACATTCAACTATCTTATTCAACTTTTTTCATTTTTTATTTTCAACATTCAACTATTTTATTCAATAATTTTTAAGACTAGTCCGATCGTGAGATCTCAATAACTACTATTTTTTTCGATTTTTGAAAATTACAAATTTTTTTTTTTTTATAAATTATTATGAATACCAATTTTTGTTACTGTATAGTATTTTTTTCAATATTCAGAATTTGTGTAATGAAATTCTCTTTGCGTTTATGGAAACGTAATTATTCGTCAGAAATCGGTTGAGACTTAATTTTAAAAACGAAAATTGTCTCAACAGATACACAGTGACGCAAATAAACGATAAATAATACAAGAAAAATAAAAAGAATCACGGATTGAATTTGCACATGCAACACGTTAGGCATTTCCAATATAACACGGATCAAATGATAAAACACACATTTCAGTGGCACGACAAATATTTTTATATCCGATTATAATTATACAACGCACATCACAATCAAATCAAGAGCATACGATTTCAGCCACTCGCTTATATTAAGAGAGACTCGATCGAGAGCGGCACGTATTTAAAGAGAAAAGAAAAAAAAAAAAAATATTCCACATTAATGTTAGGCGAACGTACAAAAAGGTAAAAATCGTTTTATGCGTGATGCTGCTATTGCCGTGTCAATAAATCAATGAGCGAGTTCGGTTATTTTATAAAGAAAAAACTTATCTCGAGACACGAGTTTTCTGGCAGGTCACCGGCGATGTTGGATTCCCGGAAATAACCTCCTTCTTATAGAGAAGAGAGGTGTCGATGAGATAAAAAAAAATCGTCCGGAGGAATCCGCGAGTTATATACACTCTATAACAATAATTATCGAAGATGATACATAATCATACGAAGATGATACAAGAAGTTGTTAATTACTCGGTGACACAACCGATGTCTCGCTACACCGACCGCTCAACCAGCTCTGTTCTCTTTCACCTCGACGATCCTCTCGCTTTCCTCTCTCTCTCCCTTTCTCTTTCTAATTCTCTCATTCGATATTCCAAAATCACGCGATAAATTGTCGCCTATCGAGGCGAATCTCGATACTTTCCGCTCTTTCTTCTCATACTCTCTCTCTCTCATTTTTCGCTCGTCATATCCAGTAGCGTATGAAGCTATTGGGGTATAAATTTCTCCTACATTTGTTTTGACACTTTTTTATTGTTAACAGGTTCTTAAAATTAATAATTAATCGTTAAGTCTGTTTATGAACAATAATAACAACAGTTTTTATTTATTCACGTATTTTTTTGAAAACCTTTAAAAATCTCTTAACAATGAAAAAGTGTCCAAATTGATTCAAAATGATTTAAAAAATACTATACAGTAACAAAAATTGGTATTCATAATAATTTATTTAAAAAAAAAAAATTTAATTTTCAAAAATCGAAAAGAATAGTAGTTATTATTGAGATCCCACGATCGGACTAGTCTTAAAAATAGTTGAATAGATAGATGTTTGAAACAAAAAATTTATTAAAAAAAATAAAAAATGACACTCACTTTCAAAAACACGATTTAAAGTTTAAAACTCAAAAAACTCATTCAAAAACACGTCGAATATTTTCGTTGTATTTTCTTCTGAAAAGACCATAAAAAACAAAAAATTTGAAGAAAAAAAACTTTTAATTTGGACCATTATTAAAGAAGTTATGACCAAAATGCCAAAAAAAGAGCCGTTTTTTTGTTAATTTAATATCTTTTGAACGGGTAATCAAAAAAATCTCAAAATTCAACAGGAAGGGTCTTTTGATGGGTACTCAAAAATATAAAAAAATTGAGGAAATTAAGAAAAAAGTTTTTCAAACTGTCCGATTTGGGATGGAATGCCCCATAAGTTATGAACCCTTGATTTGGTCAAAAAAAAATTAGTGGAAACGTTTTTCTCACGGTTTTCCATAATTTACCGCATTGAAAGCAATCTAAACCGATGAAACTCCATTTGCTCGAGAGATGAGAGAAATTAAAACTTGGACAAGCCCTCCACCTACAATCCACGGACAGACGTGTGGATTCATGGAATTTCCTTAATTTATGCGTAATTAAGCTTCGGCGAAATGAGAGAGAACGTTGAAATCCTATGTACAACCCAGGGATGGGCGGACTCGAATCAAAAAGTATTTAAATACATGCTTTAAATGATAAATCATTTTTGACTCGTGATTTAAACGGGCTCGGAGTATCAAGTACTTTCGGACTTGTGATTTAAACGGGCTTGGAGTATCAAGCCTTTTTTGACTTGGGATTTAAACGGGCTTGGAGTATCAAGTCTTTTTTGATTGGTGATTTGAACGGGCTCGGAGTATCAAGTACTTTTGGACTTGTGATTTAAACGGGCTTGGAGTATCAAGCCTTTTTTGACTTGGGATTTAAACGGGCTCGGAGTATCAAGTCTTTTTTGATTCGTGATTTGAACGGGCTCGGAGTATCAAGTACTTTTGGACCTGTGATTTAAACGGGCTTGGAGTATCAAGCCTTTTTTGATGTGGGATTTAAACGGGCTCGGAGTATCAAGTCTTTTTTGATTCGTGATTTGAACGGGCTCGGAGTATCAAGTACTTTTTTACTCGTCACTCCTTTCGATTAAGAGTGACAAATTCTTTTTAATTCTGAGTATATTTAAGCTTTAAATTCATTTTAATTCCTTTTTTAATCGAATTAAGAATAATAATTAGTGACAAATAAATAAATAAATAAATAAATAAATAAATAAATAAATTTTTTTTTTTTTTTTTTTTTTTTTTTTTTTTTTTTTTTTTTTTTTTTTTTTTTTTTTTTAAATGGGCCAGTATCGACCAAATCCGGATTTGGTTTGGTTGAGTCTACGCGCGAGCATACTGGCCCGTATTAAAAAAAAAAAAAAAAAAAAAAAAAAAAAAAAAAAAAAAAAAAAAAAAAAAAAAAAAAAAAAAAAAAAAAAAAAAAAAAAAAATTTATTTATTTATTTATTTATTTATTTATTTATTTATTTATTTATTTATTTATTTATTTATTTGTCACTAATTATTATTCTCCGTATGCGGAGTTATAATTTGTTGTACCGGGATCGATTTGACCATGGTACAATTAAAAAATATTCAGGAATTAATATGAATTTCGTCGTTTAATTCGATTAAAAAAGGAATTAAAATGAATTTAAAGCTTAAATATACTCAGAATTAAAAAGAATTTGTCACTCTTAATCGAAAGGAGTGACGAGTAAAAAAGTACTTGATACTCCGAGCCCGTTCAAATCACGAATCAAAAAAGACTTGATACTCCGAGCCCGTTTAAATCCCACATCAAAAAAGGCTTGATACTCCAAGCCCGCTTAAATCACAGGTCCAAAAGTACTTGATACTCCGAGCCCGTTCAAATCACGAATCAAAAAAGACTTGATACTCCGAGCCCGTTTAAATCCCAAGTCAAAAAAGGCTTGATACTCCAAGCCCGTTTAAATCACAAGTCCGAAAGTACTTGATACTCCGAGCCCGTTTAAATCACGAGTCAACAATGATTTATCACTTATTTTTTTTTTAAGTTCTTTATGCCCATCCCTGGTACAACCTTGGGTGAAAGTTTTCTCATTGCCCATCGCATCGAATAGTTTGTGGATGAAAAAAAAAAAAAATTTAAACCCCATCTGGAATATATTATAATAAATGTATTTTGATCCAAAAGTTAAATGTTTCCTATATATTTTGAAAAAATTAATTTGTAAATATCCAATATTATTTTTATTATTTATTATTATATATTTATTAATATAGAATATAACATTATACAATTTATTATCGTTCAAACGAATGAAAAATGAGAAAAAGTATTTGTTTAACGAAAAATTAAAAGACCTTGCAAATACTTGACAAATAATAATTTTAAAAAATCCAAGATATTTCAATAATTATTTCGAATATGTTGACAAAATCTCAAAATTATTTTGCAAAAGAATGAATTTTTCGCTTTTTCGTTCATCCGAACGTTCGGAATTTCAAGTCCATAAAAATAAACATTTTCAAATGATACTTCAATTTTAAATCGTCAAAATTTCACGCGCTCTCAAAACTACATTCCTCTTCCACCAATTGAATTAATTTAAAAGCCTTTGATGCAATTTTTTTTCAATTATTTCGTTCACCAATTTTTTTTTTTCAATCGAGTGGGGCTTCCACGAAGAGCGAAGAGCTCGACTCAAACACGACAATTTGTAGCCCGGAAAAACGATGAGCAATGTGAAGTACACGAATTTTCGACTCGAGGACGAAATTCAACGAGAAACCTCATTTAACACGGAATTTCAAGTTGAAATCTTTAACATACACACACTCACACATACATTCTCGTCACTTGTCTATTTCTCTTCCTGCGATACGCTGCTTCTCTTCCACAAAACATTTTCCCGAATTTATCCTGAAACACGCCTGCGGCTAGTTTCTAGATATATTTCCCTCTATCCAACCGCGTATCCTCTACCATATTTATCTTGCCACTTTTGCACGTCTATCAATCTAACATAAGAGCTAGGAAATTGCCTCACGAAATTAGTCAATTGTTACCCCCAAAATTTTGCTAACTCTGCGTTACAAAATTCTATCTAACAAAACTTTCTCCAACGAGAAATCATTCCACCAAAAAATTATCATGACCAGACTGGTCCAAAATAAAACACTATTTTTTTACAAGCTTTTATTATTATTATTATTATTATTATTATTATTATTATTATTATTGTTGTTGCTGTTGTTGTTGTTGTTGTTGTTATTATTATTATTATTTAGTTTCACCTGTCCCGGTGTCTGTCTGTTTGTAATCAAATCTTGCAAGTTAAATTTGACCCACTTTCCGGTTTCCGATTGAGTTGAAATTTGTCATGCATATGAGGTATTCCAGCCTAAGTGTGTAAACCCGTGACCCTGACCGTCTCGGATTTATTTAATTTTTTTTTCATATGATCGCATTGAGCCTAAAATACACCCTCATAATTTTTTAAGATTTTTCCAAACATCGCATATTTCAAAAAAAAAAAAAAAATTTCGAAATACAATACGAAAAACACAGAAAAAAAATCTGCCCCCTACGGGTGATAGCTTGAAATTTTAAATATATTATCACGGTTTTTTTAGAATTTTTTTAGATTTTAAAAAAATGGCGTTTTTTTCAAGAATTTTTTTTTTCGAAATAAGGGATATTTGGAAAAATCTAAAAAAAATTTTAGGGTGTATTTTAGACTCAATGCGATCATATGAAAAAAAAAAATCCGCGGGTCAGGGTCACGGGTTTACACACTTGGACGGGAATACCTCATATGTAAATCGGATGACAATGCATTATTATCACAAAAGATTGGCAAATTTTTTGCAAAAAAATTGTTTCACAAAATTTTTATAAAAGGTTTGCTTGAAAATTGTTTTGCAACAAAAAATGTTTCGCATAATTGTTTGCAAAAAAAATGTTTCGTAAAATTTTTTGGAAAAAAATTGTTTTGCAAAATTTTGTTCACAAAATATTTTTAAGCAATTGATTTGAAAACATTTCTCTGCGAACATTTTGCGCAACAGTCTTTTTCCAAAAAAATTTTGTAGAAAAATGTTACAAATTAATTGTGCTTAATAATTTTGTCTAACAAATCGTGGAAAATAATTTTTGTGCAAAAAATTTTGCGTAACATTTTTTTTGCAGAAATTTTGCGAAACTAGTTATAAATTACTAAACTAGTTATTTAACATCATAAATACTAAAAAGTAAAAAATAAATAAGTGAAAAAAAAATTTTAAAGAAGCTTTTACTAGTTAATAAAAAATAACTAAAAAATTGAAAATAATTTTATTCCGATTGGAAATAAGTTTTCAAATAAAAGCGTGTTACATTTTAACAGAAGACGAAAAAAAAGAGGACACGCTGTTATTTGAAAATTTATTTCCAATCGGAATAAAATTATTTTTAACTTTTTAGTTATTTTTTTATTAACAACTAATAAAAGCTTGTAAAAAAAAAATTTCGTTCATTTATTATACTTTCTATTCTATACAATCATAGTTTTCTGATTTGCCATTTGATTAACAAATGGAAAATCTATTTTCGTATTTTGGATAAGGAAAACAATCATTCTGTAGAATGAAAACGAAGTATAAATGATAAAATAGACAAGATTGAGTAAACAAATAATCATTTACTTGAATAGTCCATTGGGTTTCAATCTAACTAAGCTCATACCTTCAAAAGAGGTTATTCTATTTTTTTTCGAAAATGTAAAAAACAATGTTTTATGTGGGATAAAATGGGTCGGAATAAATTTTTAGAATAAAATGAGATCAGTATTCCCATCAATATTTCTCTATAATGAATCATAGAAAAAAAAATCGAAAATTATGACCATACGTTTTTTCGTAATTTTATAGTAAAAACTATTATTTCACAAAATAAAGAGTGAATAAAGAAATATGGACTTGAAGTTCCGAACGTTCAAATGAACAAAAAATCAACAAATTTATTTTTTAAAAGAACAATTTTAAGACTTTATCAACACTGTGAAAATAATTCTTAAAATATTTTTGAATTTTTAAAATTATTATTCACTAAGTTATTCGCAAGCTTTTCTAATTTTCCCTTTAATCAATACTTTTTCTGATTTTTCATTCAACTGAACGTTCAACTTCAAGTACATAAAAAAATTAACGTTTCAATTATGATGCTGAAGTTTGCATCATTGTAATGCAACGGCAATTATTTATTTATCAAGAAAATTAATTTTCCCTAAAAAAAATCTCTGAAGCAAAACATCATTAAAACGTATTTTAAGGTCTTTATTGAGGTCCTAAAATTATAAATGCACAAACTAAAACTTACTAAAAATGAATTGAAAAAACTTGTTTTCGTTGCATTGCAAAGATGCAAACTTTATCGTTTTTAATTTGGGTTAATCTAATGACCAATACTCAAGATCTTATTGTGGAATTATTAATTTACTTCTTCTTTTATCCGAGATATAAAACAATTTGTCTAGATCGAAAATTCAAAAATTTTAGCTCCATAAATTGCCCTAATTGTTATTTTTTTTCAAAGAAACTCAATCATTGCGATTTTTGGGAGAAAAATTAATATCTGATGAACATTATCTCAACGAACCTGCATATTTTCCTTCGGCATCTCGTCTTGGATCTGCATTTTCAGGAACAAGCTATAAAAAACGGGTTATTCACAAAATATGCGATCTATTCTGCTGTGACGAGATAAAAGTCCTTTTGGCTCGTGAGATGTAAAAAGCATCTCAAAAAACAATAATCTACGCAAGACTCGACAAACTATTCGTTCAAATCAGAAAACGTGGGACAAAAAATTGCCCCAAGGTTGATATTATAGAAAAAAGTACTGCAGAATAGAACATGACAATGGAAAATATTGCATAGTGACGCAAAAACGATGACTGTCCATTTTTTTACCAAAAAAAAAAATGGAACGCCATCGTCCTCTTCGAATCTTCTTTGATCCTTGACCTTGTCGAATGCTCCGATGATCTGAAAAAAAATCGTCGATTTTTCACCCACTCTGAAACAAAAAATCACAAAAACAAGCCAACCCAAATAAACCCACAAAATCACAAAAACAAGCCTGCCTGCGTTGTCAAACACACTCAAGAAAATTCTACGTTACTTAAAAGCTACGCGACCTTCCTAATTTTTAGTCTGTGGCTGAAAAACGGAAGAGAGAAAATTTATAAAAATCCCATTCGCACATTTTACTCTACTTAAGAGCTACGCGACCTTCCTAGTTTTGTCTCTAAAGCTGAAAACGGAAAAGCAACGAAGGAAAATTCACTCCACGGTTCTCAATCGTTCCACCCAGGTGCAAAAACTAGGACCGCAACTTCCGGGATGCGGTCGACACCCGAGCTCAGTATGACCTCGCGCCACCAAGGTCATACCTTTTCACACTGGCTAAAATCATCAATTTTCAGCATAATCATCATAATCATCATCATTTATCCATCAACGCGAGTGTGAGTGTAAACAATCACAGTTGCGTTGATGGACGACAAGAAAATTCAAGTTTCCCAGGAAAATCTGAAAAATCCTATAATTCTAAAGAATTCACGTTTTTTTCAAATCCTAAAATCGAACTGATGACTCGAATTCATGAAAATCTAAAGATATTAAAAATATGCTTCACGATAAAAATCCACATTGCTCGAACTTCACAATTTCGCCGTTCCTGAAGAAAGAGACGAGCGTACGAAAAAAAGAGAATCATTGAAACGCGCCCGTGATTGTTCCGCTTTTCTCAAGCTTCAATCTTTCATTCCAAAAACGACTCTACAGTTGTTCACGCAACTCTAATTTACAAAAAAAAAAAAACATTTCTAAGAGAGTGAAGCCCTCTTAGACTAAAATAACTCCCGGGAAAAAGGATAGTCCGATTGGAAAGAGAAAAAAGTCGCAAGACTGCCAAATCCGACGACTTTTTTACGAATATGGGTCAGAAGAGGTCAAAAGATTTTCGGACGACGAAGAAGGGTCCGAGAAAGTGGACATAATATCGCTGAGCGCATGCATTTTAAAAAATTGGTGAAATTTACTGGACAAATAAACAACGTGATTGTCCAAAATGGAGTCACGTGCTCGAAGAGCTGAAGAACCGTGTTCTTGAAGTGACCTTCAAATTCATGAAAAACCTCGGTTTCAGACTGGATCGAAGCGGTAAATTTTAATTGGAGAAGAATTAGATGAATTAAGGATGTTGAGTCCCAAATCGCAAATGATGAGAAAATTCTGAAAATTTGGTATGTTTTTGGATTAATTATTTAAGAGGTCGTGTAAAAATTTCACGACGATTAGGAAGCTCGTTATCGAACAATTAACATTAACAAATCAAATTAGATTGAATGTAGTCTTATGGAAACTGATATAACTTTGCGATATGTTTTTTTTCTTGACCTCTCAATTTTTTAATATCTACTCTATATTGAAAGCAACAGAAACAAAACAAAGTTTATTGATAAATATTTTTTTTATTTGTTTCAAAAATTGTTCTCAACAAAATGTTAATATTTTAATAACGAGCTTCCTAATCGTCGTGAAATTTTTACACGACCTCTTAAATACTTCATACAAAAACATGAAAAATTTCCAGAATTTTCTCATCATTTTTCATATTAACCCTTAAGGAGGGTGAAGTAATGATGATAGAATTCTGAAATTTTAATATTTTTTTAAATTTAGTATTCGGGAGGTCGTGTAAAAATTTCACGACGATTAACAAGCTATTTAGTGAACAATTAACATTAAAAAATTTAATAGGGACTCAAAATCCTTACACGTTAGAAGCCTTTGAATGGAGAAACCACTTCGAAACAGCTGATCGCCGTCGCGAATATCCTTCTTGCCCGCAAAAATTAACGAACGACAATCTATCGATTTTTATTATTCAATTTTTTCGAAAAATTAATAATTAGCAAAAAAATATTAATTTTTTTTTTCAACATTAGTAATTAGCGGGAACATATTACTAATTTTTCCTAAAATTAGTAATTAGTGACAAAATATTACCAACTTTTCTAATAAATAAGTAATTAGTGACAAAACATTTCTAATTTTTCAAAAAAAATGTGAAAAAATTTATGTGATATCATATGACATTCGATACAATAAATACTAATGCGTGAAATATTCGAAAAAATCTAGTTCTTATAAAAAATAAAACAACTTTTTTAATAGAGTTGTTTGAGCTTATAACCACGAATTAATTCGTACACACAAGTACGTAAAAATACACATTACTTTTCTACAAATTACTGTTTTTTTTTAAATTAATTAGTAATATCCTTCTTACCAATTACTATATTTAGAAAAAAACTTGGTAATATTTTTCCGCTAATTACTAATTTTTTTTTTTTTAATTAGAAATATTTTGTCGCTAATCACTAATTTTTTTGGAAAAATTGGAATTATTTTCTTACTAATTACTAATTTTTTAGAAAAATGAATAATATTTTTCCGACTAATTATAAATTTTTCGAAAAAAATGATAAGGAATAAAATCAATATCGTTGACGAAAAAATCGATACTACCGATCACTGATACATTGTTACTATTAATTTTATTTTGAAAAATCCTTCTTTGCTGCGTTCAAGTGATGCAAACTTCAATTATCATCTGAAAAGTATGATTTGTTATTGATATGAATGTATGATTTATTATTGATTTATTTATTGATTTATTGATTGATTATTGATTATGATTTGACACCAAAGTTTAAGAAGGGCAAGAAGAATCTAATCCTGAGCTAAGACAATAGACAATTTGAACGCCCAATCGCAAGTCGATGGAAAATAATATCGAATTCGAGATTATTTTTGCATCGAGTTGCGGTCACTATGCAATGTGGGCTAGAAAATGTTAATTACAACCAGGATCTCGTGTCGGTTCGAACCATTCGTCCTGCGACATGATGAGATCGCCGGAGGTATCCTCAAAGATCTGACTCACTCATTTGTCGTTTTCCTCACCAATCTTCCTCGAGGTTCCTGATGTCCTGATCCTGATGTGGAAGCCCTGATCCCGAGCTGGGAGCCCACGTCAGATTGTCTTCCTTCCAGCAGTGATCGGCAAAAAAAATCTATCTATTTTTATTTTCCAATTATCGTATAACATTCGATACAATAAATACTAACGTGTGAAATCTTCAAAAGATCTAGTTATTACAAAAAATGAAAAACAACTTTTTGAATAATACTTTTCTACAAATTACTGTTTTTTTTTTTAAATTAATTAGTAATATTTTTTCGTTAATTACTAATTTTTTAATAAAAATTAGAAATATTTTTTGACTAATAATTAATTTTTGGAAAAAAATGATTAATAAAATCAATATCGTTGACGAAAAAATCGATACTGCCGAGATCACTGCCTTCCAGTCAGATAAATCTACAACATCAATTAAAATAATTAATAAAAACCTGTATATTCTCGATTTATCGAAAATCGATATCATTATAACTATAGTATTTTTTTATTTTTATTTTTTCTGTTAGGTAATCAAGTTATGAAAAGTCAAAAGCCCAAAATTTTTGTTTCGTGACACAGAGTTTTTGGGAATTTAAAAAATGGCCCTATTTCGTCAATTATCAGATTAGGTAATGTTTTTTTTTGAAATTTTGAAAGTTAGATATTTGAAAAATAAAGAGCAAATTTTTTTTAAAAATTCATAACTTTTTTTCGGTCGAGTAAAAAAATTTGAATAATTTCTGAAGAATGTTTTTTACAGGGTAGAAAAAGATAAAAAAAAGTTTCAGCCAAATCGAAAGGGATTGCGATCAAAAGTGGTCGATTTGGCATGGAATGCACCATATAAAAACATATTCAAGATTGCGTGGAGCTTGTGTTAATACAGAAAATGTTAATAATGTTAATAATGTTAAAATGTTAAATCGACTTACCCAGTTTGAGGAAGAAACGAAGATTCCTGAAAGCGCGAAAATGCAATCGGTATTGCACTTGTTTGACGAAACCGAAACTTGATCGATCGCGATTACCCGGTTAAAAATAAGACTTTGGTAAAACTGTTTAAAAAAATACTGCACTGTTAATCCAATTGGCGATGCGGTGTAATCCAATAGGCGAAGCGATGTAATCCAATAGGCGATGCGATGTAATCCAATAGGCGATGCGGTGTAATCCAATAGGCACTTTAATGCACTTTAAACACTGCTTATACAACTAAAGAGGCCATAAAATGCACTTGTAAGCACTGTAAAATAAACGATGCACTGTATTCGAAGACACTGCTTATACAACTAAAGAGACCATGGTAAATATCACTTACAAACACTGTAAAATAAACGATGCACTGTATTTCACATCACAGTAATCCGATCGGCGTAATCCAAATCGGTGTAATCCAAAAATTGGTGTAATCCACAAAGCGGAGTAATCCAAAAAGTGGCGTAATCCAAAAAGTGGTGTAATCCAAAAAGTGGTGTAATCCAAAAAGTGGTGTAATCCAAAGAGTGGTGCAATCCAAGAAGTGGTGTAATCCAAATCTGTGTAATCCAAAAAGTGGTCTAATTCAAAAATAAGTTATTGATATGAATGTATGATTTATTATTGATTTATTTATTGATTATTGATCATGATTTGACACCAAAGTTTAAGAAGGGCAAGAAGAATCTAATCCGGAGCTAAGACAACAGACAATTTGGACGCCCAATCGCAAGTCGATGGAAAATAATATCGAATTGTATATCGGTGTAATTCAAAAAGTGGTGTAACCCAAATCGGTGTAATCCAAAAAGTGGTGTAATCGGTGTAATCCAAAAAGTCTTCGAGAAAGGAAATAAAATTGTCAAAATATAACCGAGAAAAATATATTCTTATCCTAACACCTTTAGTGGGCCTTTTCTATTCGTTTACAAAAAACAATTTTATTAAAAAAAAAAAAAAACACTACCGGCGAAAAGTTTCCGGACAAAACTTCAAAAAAGGTCTCTAACGTTTTTTCATGCCTTTCGCCGGAAGTCAATGAAAAGTAATTTAACAAGCGACATTTTGAAGGGGAAAAATTCGGCTTCCTTTCCTGTATTTTTAATCATTTTTATCATTTATTTTTCAATTTTGACTCCGTTTTTAAAACAACCCTCTTTTCCCTCTTTTCAGGTGCACCCATCTTTAAGAGGAAATTTTTTTTATATCCATTTTTACGATTAGATTCATAAAGGGGAAAGTTTGTGCTTCAATTTCCTTTTTTTTTTACTTTGAGCGATTTTTTTCCCCAAGTTATTCAGTTTTTTGGGGGAAAAGAGGAAATTTGAGAAATCGCGTATAACACGAAAACAAAGAGGATTTATGAAAAACTTCAAGATAGTGAAAAGTTGCATCTGTTTTAGTTGAGTTCAGAGCATTTTTTTCAGATTTTTTTTCTAAAATTTTGTTTTTCCCATTTTCTGGGTCAAAGTTCGGATCATTCAATTACCATAACTCGAGAACTATGGGATTATTGATAAAATTTCAAAAGAGAAAATACTTTATTTTACCATTTCCAACACGTTGGAATTTTTTTTCAAATTTTTCTCCCTAATTCTTTTTCCAGCCTCAACGGGAGAAAAAAAATTTTGAAAAGAAAAATCTGATAAAATTCCTCTGAACTCAATGAAAATTGAAGAAACTTTTTGCTATCTTGAAGTTTTTCATGAATCCTCTTTGTTTTCGTGTTATACGGGATTTTTCAAATTTCCTCTTTTTTCACAAAAAATAGAATAACTTTGGAAAAAAAAATCGCTCAAAGTTTCAAAAAAAGGAAATTGAAGCTCAAACCTTCCACTTTATGAATCCAATCGTAAAAATGTATTAGAAAAATTCCTCTGGAAGATGGGTGCATCTGAAGAGAGGGAACAAAAAGGCGAAAAACAGTTTTTTTTCAAAAATAGAGTCCAAATCTAAAAACAAATTGTAAAAATAATTAAAAATCAGGAAATGAAGCCGAATTCTTCCCCTTTAAAATGTCGCTTGTTAAATTAGTTTATGTTGACTTCCGGCGAAATGGCATAAAAAAACGTTCGAGACCTTTTTTGAAGTTTTGTCCGGAAACTTTTTGTCGGTAGTGTATAAAGTCATCATAAAGTCCGAAAAATTACTCTTATGTATCGTAAAAATGACAACTCAATAACATGAGAAGTGAACCAAATATTTGTAAGAGTCGCGGGAACCACGTTTTGAATTTTTATCAATTTCGGAATATTCTTACCTTCAAAAAAAGGCACGAGGTCCTTTGAAATCTCTGAAATCCCATCCAAGGTCCCTCAAACACTGAAACGTGAAAAGTGCACATAAAACATTAATTACAAAATCTTACGGAACAAGAAATTACAGATATTAATGAATTTCGGAATATTCTCCCCTTCAAAAAAGGCACGAGGTACTTTGAAGTCTATGCAATCCCATCCAAGGTCCCTCAAACGCGTACTGAAACCTAAAAAGTGCCGAAAAAACATCAATTACAAGAACTCACGGAACAAGAACAAGAAATTACAAAAATTAATCAATTTCTGAATATTCTTACCTTCAAAAAAGGCACGAAGTACTTTGAAATCTATGAAATCCCATCCGAGGTCCTGCAAACACGTACGGAAACCTGAAAAGTGCACAAAAAACAAAAATTATACTCAAAATTAAAATATCGTCGATCTTCATTGACGAAGGCAATATTTAAAAAGTTGCCCTTGGTTGAAATTTTAGAAAATCCCATTTTTAAGAGGCAGAACAACGATTGTATGAACGATATACAAAACTATTTTTTTCATGAAAAAATTCGAATAGTTACTCGAAAAAGTTCTCATCAACTTGCAAAAAAATTAACTTTACAAGTTTCTTCACAGAATTGTACGAGTATGACAATCTTTTCGGCATTCCCTAAGGATCGACTCTTTATATCCAGCTTACTCTCAAAAACCAAGTCTCAAAAACTAGTCTCAAAAACTAAATCTCAAAAACTGATCTACACTACACTAAAATTTCTACCCCATCAAAATTCGAATTCTCCATCAGGTGAAAAATGTTGTTTCCCTCGATACTGACGTGAAATTACATTCATTCACATTTTGCATAATTCGTCGGTCGTTTTTTCAGGAATTTCATAACTTCCTCCAAATTATTAATTATAATTATAAATTATTAGTTATATCCACAATCATGAATCTTTGCAAATAACTGGAATTTTTTCATGTTATCACCATCCATGACTTAATAAATATGATTTTTCCCAAAAGGAATAAAAACGTCAACTAACGAATAGCGAAAACATTTTAATGCACGTGACTCGATTTCTCATCATTGAAGTCTTCATCCTCGTGGCAAACAGAACATCTATAAAATATGTCTGGAAACGGATCAATCTTATTCCCCGGTGAATACAAGTGTCAGGAAAAAGGTAGTCGCGAGAAGATCCGAGTTTACCAGTTTGGTCTCGTTAGTTATATACTGCGATGTACCCAGTTGGGAGGAAAAAGCCTCGCGAGAAGGTGAGAGAGCGTCCAGTGATGCCATCGCCACGAACACATCCGAGCCAAAACACGGACGAGCTTGTGGAAAAAGCTCTGGAAAACAGTCTCGAGGTGACAAGTCTCGAAAAAGGATCCTTTCACATATCCTTCTCCTTTTTCCCTCGTCTTTATCTCTCAGGCGGGTGATAGTTCAGTATTTTCAGGAAAATGTCTCTTCTGCGCGAACCAGAGGCGCGCACATACGAGCAAACAACTGCCTCCAGATCTCTCTCTGTGTGCAAGTATGTACAGCAGAGTTGTAAATAATGCATTACTTTGATAATGCATTACTGTATTTATTACCGATTATACTGCATAATGTTAAATGGATAAGTTTACCATTACAAAATACAAAAGTAATGTGTAATGGATGCGTGTTTCATTGCATAAAAAAAAGTAATGTGTAATGTATGCATGTTCCATTACAAATAAAAAAGTAATGTGTAATAGATATGTGTTCCATTGCAATTAAAAAAAGTAATCAGTAATGGATGCATGTCCCATTACAAATAAACAAAGTAATGTTTAATGGATGCGTATTCCATTAAAAATAAAAAAGTTATGTGTAATAAATATGTGTTCCATTACAAATAAAAAAAGTAATGTGTAATCAATGCATGATGTACGTCCCATTAGAAATAAAAAAGTAATGTGCAATCACTGCATGTCCCATTACAAATAAAAAAGTAATCTGTAATGGATGTATGTCCCATTACAAATAAAAAAGTAATGTGTAATGAATGCATGTGCCATTACAAATAAAAAAGTAATGTTTAATGGATGCGTGTTCCATTACAAATTACAATTTGAAAAAAAGTAATTTGCAGTGAAGAATATTCCATTACAAATAGAAAAATTGCGGTGGTCGTATTAAAAACTGGCGCATTGCTGTCTCATTATTTTATTTCGCTCACTAAAAGTTCATCCCCAATTATCACAAATGATCCATTAAGTTAAGTTAAAAAACAGACAGTTTATCGTTAAATATGAAGTACGAAAATGTACTCAACCCCAAAAATTATCCAACTTTATATTGAACTTGCTTTTTTACACGCTGTTAGCCATAATTATAAGCAATCTAATAAAAACTACAAGTTACTGATACAAAATTTGTCGCTTTATTGAATCCCTAAAAAATGTGCATGTTCTTTGTTTTTAACTTTATGGATCATTTGTGATAATTGTGGATGAACTTTTAGTGAGCGAAATAAAATAATGAGACAGCAATGCGCCAGTTTCTAATACGACCACGGCAATTTTTCTATTTGTAATGGAATATTCTCCACTGCAAATTACTTTTCTTTAAAATTTTAATTTGTAATGGAACGTACAAACATTAGACATTACTTTTTTATTTGTAATGGAACACACATCCATTAAACATTATTTTTTTTATTTGTAATGGCACATGCATGCATTACACATTACTTTTTTATTCGTAATGGCACATGCATCCATTACACATTACTCTTTTTATTTGTAATGGAACACACATCCATTAGACATTATTTATTTATAATGGCACATGCATCCATTACACATTACTTTTTTTTATTTGTAATGGGATGTGCATCCATTACACATTACTTTTGTAATTTGTAATGGAAAATTTGTCCAATACACATTTTTAAAGTAATGGGTAATGCATTACTTTTACATTACTATTTTCACAACTCTGATATAGAGATGGTTACCGTTACAGTGTAAGAAGTACATCGAATCTTCAACAGGGTTTCACACATGTGGCTCCTGTGAGCAGGATATTGCGAGGCAGTCGTTCAACTCTATTTTCAGTGTGTCTGGCTGCGAGAGAGCGAAAAAGGGAGGGAAAAAATGTATAGAGGGTTGTCTCGGAGGATCGATTCCGGTTAGAGGGATAAAAACTGTACGGTTCTCGCTCTGTCTCCTTTTAGTGTGTATTACTGTGTAGTGTCGCCCGTATTCTTGGATACACTTCAGTTGGATGCACGTGCACGAATCAACAGCTGGATAACAAAGAGACTCGGTTCACGTGGTTTTGGAGACAGAGGAACATACCAATGCGCCCTTTTATTCGTCGAAAATCCGTTTGCGCGTGTATTCGTGGCTGCGTCTTAGCAAAGGACCGCTGTAACTCCAACCCTCCATCCTCTAGTCTCCGTTTATGCCCTCCCAAACACTCGGTTTCTGAACGGGGGGACGCACAAATAGCCTTTTGCGCCGAATGGATTTTAGCCAGGTCCATCAGCAAGGAAAGGAAAAGCCTTTTCTACCAGCAAATTCACACACAGACTCTGCTACTTTCTCATACACACACCATCATTGTTTATACGTATATGTGTGTCTGTTTCTGTGAATATACTGTACAAAACGCAAGCATAGACAGGGAAATATGGATCAGCGAAATTTTGGCTACTGTCAAATTTATATTCTTTGTTTTCTCTGCTCTTCCTACTTGATTAAAGGGTTATACGCAGTTGGGATTGTTGAAAAATCGATTTTTTAAATTTCATTTTCACAATGTGCATATTAGGGTGGGTCAAATAAAATGACTAATTTTTTTTTCCTCGATATAATGAAAAATGTATTGTTTGGCATCTCAAAAAAAACCCTCTGCAAGTATTAGCCCTTCATATCTAAATTAAGAGATCCCTTATGGCAAATTTTTATTTCCCATTTAAATAACATAGGAAACTTTTTTTTTTATCTTTGGAATTTTATTAGACTCTAACCGTTGAGGTTAGGAGAGTTTTTTAGCACATTTTTGTAGAACATTTGATGCTCTACAAAAAAGTTCTCTTGTGTTTAATCGATAAAAATAATTATCACTCAAATTACCGCTCAAAAAATAATTATCACTAATTACCACCGATTATTTTTTGGCGTTTTTTTTTCGGAAAAAGCTTGAAAATAGTAAGGAGGAAAAATTTCCCCACTCCGGCTCTAAGCTTGAAAATTTTGATATCTGACACAGGATTTTTCAGAATTTTTTCAGATTTTTAAGATGTGTCGATCAATAAAATACTTCAAAAAATTGTAGAAGTTTCAAATTGAATCTGAAAAATCTAAAAAAAAAAAACTGAGTGCCTTTCAAAGTGAGAACAATCATATGAAAAATCGCGAGCCAAGTCCAAGAGGTCAAGGGTCAGACCCAGGTCGAAATGGTATGGAATTACACATATATATTTGAACGTCCAATGCAATGTTTCCCTCTGTCTCTTTGCTATACCTGTGTTTGAAAGCACAGCGTTGGGCCCCTTCGGGCGCAAAGCTCTCCGCTAAGCCAGTTTCCCGTGTTATTTCACAATCTCGAGAGTGAAACAATCGAGTGCAAACCTCCGCCTGTATCCTTGTGTATGTCCATGTATTTGTGTTTGAGAATAGTGCAAGGTCCGTGTACTGTAATGTACAAGTGCGCATTTCACAGGACTAAAAATAACGAGAGAGAGAGAGAGAGAGAGAGAGAGAGAGAGAGAGAGAGAAGACGGAGGGAAGAAAGCACATATCCCGTGGGATATGTGAGTATAGAGCTTGAGTCTGAGTTTGAGAGAGTGCGATCGTCGACAGAGAGTCCCATGGACCATCGAGCAAATGCAGAAGCTGGAGGTTGTACTTTCGTCTTCTTTGTGACGGGAAATTATTTCGAAAACAACTAATCCAGGTGGAAGGGTTCAATGGGCGGAAGGGTTGGATGTGAAAAAAAAAACGAGGAAACTTCGACCAACCGAGCATCGTCGTAGTCGCATCACGCAGGAAACTTTCGGAGGGCTTTTCATGCCGCTATCAATGCAGCGGATAATCGCATTAACTCCTTAACGTTCTCGGGGAATAGTAATTCCGCGAGGCCTCGTAGACACTCCGCCCTGTGCGTGTTTTCCACGCGTACATTGCTCGTTCCCGAACAATTTATTGGCTCCGTTTTCACTGCCAAAGTTTCCTCGTAAACGGGAAAATTTTCAACGATTTTACACGTGTTACATCACGAGTAACACTGTCCCGCGTTGTAACGCCGATATTGCGAATTTTATACGACCAGACGAGTTTTTATCCTTTGTTTCTGTCGAGTAACCAACACAATTTGATGCCTTCGAAGTTTCGCATCCTGGGACCTGTAATGTCGAATGTTTCTTTAGTGAAATGTGCGGACAGACTTGGAGAATTATTTTGTGATTATTTGTCGAACTTTTAGATTGTGTTTCCGTAACATTGGGATTTTGCAAAGAATGGCAAAAGTTTCAATTCATTTTTACGGAATTACTGACAGAAAATTGAATTCGTATTTTGACATTTACTTTTTTAAGAATTAATTACCAAAAAGTGAGCAAAAATATTTCAACTTAAATCTTGATATATATGAATCTTTTAAAATGTTTTCTAAAGTCTTTCACTTTGCATACTATTGAAAACAAATTTTTTACGGAAATACTGACAGAAAATTGGTTTGGTATTTTGAAATTTACTTTTTTAAGAATTAATTACCAAAAAGTGAGCAAAAATATTCCAACTCGATATTTTGTGTGATCATTTTTTCTACTCAGGTTTTCGTTCAGCTGAACGTTGAATCTTGATATGAATCTTTTAAAATGTTTTCTAAAGTCTTTCATTTTGTATACTACTGAACACATTTTTTTCATGGATTTGAAATTCCGGAAATTCAGATGAACGATGACTCGATAAATTTATTCATCTAAAAAAAAAATTGAGACTTTATTAACATTCAGGAAATAATTCTTGAAATATGTTTGAATTTTTGTCTTCTTATTATTGATTTGGTATTTGCAAGCAATTCTAATTGTTCGATAAATAAATATTTTTTCTGATTTTTCGCTCGTCTGAAAGTTCGAAACTTCAAATGCATTTTTTTCAATGCATTTTTCATGATTCTCTCTGTTTAAGGTCTGAAAAAGTATGTTTTCGAGATCTGATGAAATGGATTCAAAAATAAGATATTCTTAGAAAATATTCTTCATGGAAAAAATTTTTAGTTCAACGTATTCCATTATTCTTTATTGCCCTGAAACAAAAACACCTGAATTAAAAAATCTCAAGACTCGCATTATTACGTAAAAATTATAAACTTAAATGCAAAATTAAAATTCTGGCTCATAGTTTATTCCAATTATTGATTATTAATTATTCCATGAAATTGCTCGTTTTCGAGAATTTTGTCCGAATTTAAATTTCGATGTTTTGTGGTAAAAAAAAAATTTGAGCAATAAACGGCCGATAGAAAACTGAAAAAAATTTTGGAGCACTTTTGCATCAGATGGAAGCGCAAATCTATGGGGAGAATTTATTGACTAAACCATTTACTAAAATTATCTGTTCCAGTACTGAAAGAATTAGAACTCGCCTTTTCTTTGCATCACCCTAATGTATGTCTTTCATTGAAAAGTTTTGTTGAACTTTGCGTTGCTATATAGCGAAAGATCTATGCGACGACTGGATCGCACTTTAGCCAGCTTTTCCACCAGAATTCGATATTATTTCGCGCTTTAGCAATCCCCCTCTGCCAAGGGAAAAAGGCTGTGCACGTGGAAAACTTTACCAGGCGCCACCTGGTGAAACGTTTATGCGCTATCGCTAAGTTTCCACACGGTCGGACGATCATATTCGGAGGCTCTTTGGCGTCGGGTCATTCTCTGAACGTGAAATATCACTGCCTACCGGAAGTTGTAAATCACTTGTGCTCAAGAGACGACCCAGAAGCAGTCTGAATATATATATATCATTCCATGTCAAATCGACCAAAACTTGGAATCGACCCCTTTCAATTTCCATGAAATTTGGTCAGAAGTTTTCGTTTTCAATAAAACGAAGTTCTATCAAAGGAGGAAAAATTAAAATTTTTTTTTTAAGTTATTCAAAATTCAATTTTTTTTTTTTCAAATCTTCCAAGTTTATTTTTTTAATTTCTCGAAAACTATTATAGTTACGAAAAATTGTTCTGAATTCGTTTTGAAGAGTATACTTGGGGCTACGAAAAAAAATATATTCCGAAAAAAAAATTGAAAAATGATGAATTTGGAGAATTTGGAATTTTCAAAAATCGTGACAATCCAAGTTCCGTATTTTATTTTTGGTTTAATTTTTTTCCTTCTTCAATAAAACTCCGCTTTATTGAAAACGAAAACTTCTAACCAAATTTCATCGAAATTGAGAGGGGTCGATTCCAACTCTTGGTCGATTTGACATGGAATGACCCATATACGTGTATATATAAAGATGTTGGGCCATGTTGAACCTCCGGGAAGGTGCTGGAGAATATACCAAGCATTCGCTTCATGATCGTCCACGGATTCTCGTTGCATAAATATTCTCTAGTATTTTTGGGCCAAATACGGGTGTTGAATTAACTATGAGAATTCAAATCCCCATTTGGAACGTGGAAGTGTATTTCTGCGTAAAATTGCATGAAGGGTTAGCAGCGTTGGCGCAAACTAAATTTTTGACAGCTGTCAATTGTCACGAATGATTGTTTTCTTGGAACAAACTCGTAAAAACAAATTTTCCAACTTTGTTCTCCAAATTTTGTTCAGACCATCCGAAATCCGAATCTTCTCCGGTTTATCCTCAAGCTCGAACCCGAGTCTACAGACTGATTCAAGTTTCCCTTTGCAATCCTAATTTTTTTTTCAAATTTCGTTTAGACAAATTATTTTTGGACCTATTATCATTGTGAAGCCCTATTGTCATTAATCATTTCCCCTTTCGCAATTTTAAGCCAATGCCGTTGTGGAGACTCTCTGCACGTATTTTGAAACAACTATAAAATAGAGTGCGTTGGAAAAACTTGTGTTCTTTATTTTGTTCACGGTTCGTTGAGATGGCGGAGGAAATCAGTAGCTCACGCGTCGAACCAACGTATGTGCTTCGCGACGAACGTGAAAGTACGGTACGACGAAAGTGCACACAAACATATACATTAGAGTGATTCAAAAAAACGACTACTTTTTGTTTTTCGAAATAACACATTAAATACTTTCGGGGAGGTGAAGAAATATGTCCGTTGAAAGCAGAGCTCTTGATGTAAATATTTAGATATGTCTCATCGCAAATTTCGATTTCCCATTTAGATAAACACAGGAAAAAACAAATTTCAAACTTTGAAATTTTATATCCCGGCTTCAAGTCAATTTACCGAATCGAACGATATGTATTTTTTTAGAGAATTAAACGCTCTACAAAAAAGGTCTCTTATGATTTTTCGATAAACTCACTCCTTCAAAAGTTATTGACGGTTTAATATATATGGGGTATTCCATGTCAAATTTACAACTTTTATACCCGACTTGTTTCGATTTGGCTGAAATTTTGTTTTCCTTTTCTACCCAATTAATAACATTTTTCCGGAAATTTTCAATTTTTTTTATCCAACCCAAAAGAAAAAGCTTTTTTTTCTGAAATGACTATAATTTCTTCAAAAATTGACTAATTGGGACGGTTTTCTTTGAAAATTTTCATTATTACATGTATATTAGACTGTGAATATGGGTGAACTACTGTTGGTAATTTCTTTAAAAATTTGGTAATTTATGTTAATGCAATTTAAACTTTTGTTTCAAGAAAGATTTTACGATATTTAGTAATAAGTTTCAACATTTTGCTGGAAACTAAAAAAAAACGTGAAATTTACTCTAAATTTAACTTTTACCTTGAATAACTTTTGAAGGAGTTAGTTTATCGAAAAATTATAAGAGATCTTTTTTGTAGCGCGTTCAAAATATAAAATTTGAAAGTTTGACAATTCTTTTTCCTGTGTTATTTAAATGGGAAATAGAAATTAGCGATGAGACATATCTAAATATTTATATTAAGAGCTCTGTTTCAACAGGCATCTTTTTTCGCCTCCCCGAAAGTATTTAATATGTTATTTCGAAAAATAAAAAATAGTCGCTTTTTTTAATTAGTCTAACATACACACACACACGTTATTGACAATGTGTGCATACATATACGGAGTATTCCACGTCAATTCAACAAAGGTTTTCCCCTAAATTCTCGGATTTGATTCACAAATTTTTCTAGGTTTGTACTGGTGCTCAAAAGCCTTCAATTTTTTTAACTATTTCTTTGTGAACCAGTTTATCAGTTACTTCATTTTCCTGAAACAAAAATTTCGGAGTTAAAAAATTTCTAAAAATCTCAAAAAGTTTAGTGTCAAAAATATCTCGTCTCGGAGTTTCGAGGCGAGACCAGAAATTATTGTTTCTCATGTCCCCTTCCACCCCAAAAAATATCAAGTCAAACGTCACTTCAGTTCACTTGGAATGTCCCATATCGAAACATGTATTCGCCTCTAAGTGCAACGACGCTATACTTTTCTCTCCAGCTTTTTCCTACTACCCACGTATACATCAGCTATGTGCTTCGTTGTTTACCATTATTGCTATTGTTTTTTTTTTAATATTGTTTATATATATTAGGGTGAATCGAAAAAATAAAAACTGTTGGCTACCCTCGAAAATCAAGGATATCGTTGAAATAAAGGTCTCTCTGCAACGATTCGATTTATTGAATTTTTTTAGAGAGCGCGCGGGACGTTCAAAAACGTCATTTTTAGCGTCAAATTTACAATATCACTGATAAACGGAAACAGATCATTCAACAAATTCTGAATTTTTTATATAAGATGCCCAGATATGTACTCTATCAAACCCATATTTATCGAACGTTAACAAATCGTTCATATATCCGAAAAAAAATCTCTGAAAATCAATATTTTTACTACTTTTCAATTCACCATGTCATTAAATATTGATTTCTGTCTTCTATAATGTTTTTGTATTTCTTCCATCTTTTTCCTTCTGAAACTAAGTATCAGTATTGCTTACAATGCGAAAATTCCTAAAAAATAAATCTTTTTAAATATGAAAATTTCCGAAATATTTATTTTTTAGCAATTTTCGCATTGTAAGCAATACCGATACCGAGTTTTACAAGAAAAAAGATGGTAGAAATACAAAAACATGTTAGAAGAAAAAAAATCAATATGTAATGATTCAATTAATTGGAAAATAGTGAAAATATTGATTTTCAGACATTTTTTTTCGAAGATATGAACCATTTGTTAATGTTCAATAAATATGGGTTTGAAAGCGTACATACCTGGGCACCTTATATAAAAAAATTCAGAACTTTTTGAATAATCTGTTTCCGTTTCTCAGTGATAAAGTGGATTTAACGCTAAAAATGGCGTTTTTGAACGTCCCGCGCGCCCTCTAAATATTGTCAAAAAATCAAACCGTTGCACGGAGACCTTTATTTCAACGATATCTTTGATTTTTGAGGGTAGCTAACAGTTTTTAATTTTTTCCATTCACCCTAATATGTATATATATTTTGTTCCGCGACAGAGCGGATACGAGAGTGCGATAAAAAAGAAATAGAAAAACAGAACTTTGCACGGTTGCCCTTTAACGAGAAACGTTGGTAGAAAGAAAAAATGAAACGAGTCTCAATGGGTCTTGAACTCGATATATCGGAGGAAACTTCGAGCGACTTACGAGTCACGGATCGTAAGCGCAAACATATGTGCGCTAACTTTGAAAAATAGTACAGTTGTACGGTCAAAGTTTCGGAGCAACTTTCATTGAAGTTGGGGAGCAACGTTAAAGGTGACGTATGACGCGAAAAAAGAGGGAATTATTTTCGTTAATTAATTCCTCAAAATTATCAATATTCAGGGCGACCCCATTGGCCATTAAGGGGTTATACGCAGTTAGGATTTTTTTTAAATCGATTTTTTTAACTTCATTTTCGCAATGTACATATATATTTGAGTGTATACACAGAAAATTTCATGTTAATCCGACAAATATTTTCAAAGTTATATTTGTAAACTGGTAATTACTTCGTTGATAGTGCTTTTGAAACTTTGAACGCATTTTCTCAAAACTCTGTTTTTTGAGTCGCTGAGCAATATTTCTCAGAAACGGTAAAACGATCATTCTCAAATTTCTACACAAGCTTTATAAATATATTTTTTAGTAATTGATCGAAGGTTTGTTTGGCTGATAAATATTTTCCATTTTATAAACAAGTGAAAGCAAAAATTTACATCAAAAGTAGAATTTTTTTTTTTGAGAAGCCACCGTTTTCTCAAAAATAGATATTTCTCCGTTATTTTTTAAAAAGAAAAATTTCAAAATAGAGCTAAACGTTACAATAATATGTATATAAATTTTTAGGTTAATAAATTTAAATGTCTCTCCAAAAATTTTGAATAATCGCTTTTTTTCGACCTCCTGACTGCGTATAACGCCTTAAGGTATCTGAGCCATTACACCAAAATGATGTTGATAATTTGAAATTATTGGTAACGAGAGATATTTGATTGTCAAAATACTAAGAAAAAATTTCAAGACGATTTGAAAACTCGCTATTGAAAAGTTCTGATCCAAACTTTCACAATAAAAACGTCGATTTATGGTGAACATTTTTTTTTTTTTTTTTTAGTGTTTTTAAATGGTATTTTGATAAAAGAAAATTACTAATTTTTTAAAATGTGAACTGGCCAATGATGTTAACATAAAATTGAAATTGACCATGGAAGAAAAATTTTCTTTTCGGGTATTAAACTTTCCAATTGGTACAATCTGAAGGGAAAATTCCGTTGGTGGGGAAGTAGGTGGCTTTTCCCATCAATTTTCTCGGCCTACTCCGGGAAAAATTAAGGGTAGGCCGGGAAAGTGGGCCGGGGAGGGGGCAAGTGTATAAGTGAATGCATAGACGTTGCTGATAGTGGCAAAGTCATGAAACAAACGTTTGGCCCTGTTTGCAGGAGCAACGAGCGCGATCCTTTGTCAGTTCTCAGCATACGTGCTACCATCCACGTGCAGCCTCGATATTAGCTGCCGGGAGTTCAGAACCCGGACGAATGATTAATCGCAAACCCCGAAATCCCTGTGCTCTACCGCCTTAAACTTCCGGTAGAAGTGTGGAGAACGATATATGAGATGCGGAGGATTGTACGAAGGAGAGAGAGAGAGAGAGAGAGAGAGAGAGAGAGAGAGAGGGAAACATCTCACAAAGGTATCAAAGTAACCTTTGCCCGAGCCATATCAGTTTGCACAAGTTTATGTGCTTTACCGCGGGAGAATCTATGGGCCGCGCACACACGATGAGGAAAATTACGTGTGCAACTTCGTTCGAATGCTCAAAGAAAATATTTCGAAAGTTGAACCGAAAATCATGATGATAAAAAATATTTGTGGGACAATAATATATGAGTAATTTCACGTCGATTCAACGTTTTGTCGGTGACCCCTTTCGATTTTTTTTATTTTTCTTAAATGTTATTATACATGCAAAAAGAAGGATCCATGTGAATTTTTAGCTCTCTATCCCGAAGTTGTTGATTTTTGTAAAAATATTCTTAAAATAATCATTACTTCTACAATAACCGAGATATTCTAACTTGCTAAGAGGTCATTTTTTTTTCAATGTACTTTTTGAAAAAAAATCGATAATTAAGAAAAAAAAGTATGTCTTTTTGGCAGTTTTAAGCTAAAAAATTTGATTTTTTTCAATGGGACCCCTTCAATAAAAAAAAAAATTATACAATTCTACTTAAAAAATAATTTTAATGTTTTACTGAAGATGGGATTCAAATAACTTCTTATTACAAAAAAAAATCGATTTTTTTTTCGTAATTTTGATATTTTTTCCTTCTATGACCACAATAATTGATTTCAATTATGTTCAAATAAATAATTTAACTTCTCTCACACATTTCCTTTGTAAATTACAATAAATAACATTAAGAATTACAATTTTTATGTAAAAAAAATTGAGGTTTATTGAGGTTTATTGAGGAATTTTTATGTAAAAAAAATTGAATAAAGTGCAAAACGTACTTGAATTGTAATTCTTAATGTTAATTATAACAATTTACAATGGAAATATGTGAGAGAAGTTGAATTATTAATTGTAACATCATTGAAATCAACTATTGTAGTCATATAAGGAAAAAAGATCAAAATCACAAAAAAGAAAAATCGAAAAAAAAAATTTAATAACAAGTTATTTGAATCTCATCTTCGGTAAAATTTCGAAAATTTTTTTTTTTTTTTAACGTAGAATTTTATAATTTCTTTTGAAAAAAATCGAAGGGTTTCAGTGAAAGAAAATCCAATTTTTTAGCTTTAAACTACTAAAAAAAAACATTAAAAACATTTTTTTCTTAATTTTCGACATTTTGTTCGAAAAGTACATTGAAAAACAAAAAAATGACTTCCTAAAAAATTAAAATATCTGGGTTATTGTAGAAGTTGTGATTATTTTAAGAATATTGTTTGAAAAATCAATAACTTCGGTATGGTTTAAGATAGAGAGCTAAAAATTGGCATGGATACTTCTTTTTAAACTCTGCCTAACTTCGAAATTTGCTGTTAAATGAGTTAAATGATTTTGAACCTGGATTTAATGGAACAGAGACTGAAAGATGAAAACTGAGTTGATGACATTTTTTTCTTGTTCGAGGTTGAGCAATACTGATTCATACTGTGTAAGTTTTTTTACGAGCAAAAGGTGGCACCGTGTGCGTTCATAAACAGCCCATTCAATACTCGAAGCGAGAGTGTCGCTAAAGAACTGCGAACAAAGTCCCATAAATGAAGCTTTTTCGCGGAAAACTCGAAAAGTCCTCGGGCGAAAAAAGAGGTTTTCACACGAGCGTTACTATTGAGTGCACTTGTAACAAATTGACAGAGGGGAAGAAAAAACTTGTTCTCAACCCTGATATTATCAACGGTGCTTGCAAAATTGATTCAAGAACTCGATTCTTTTGAAAGTTTCGGTAGATTGTCCGATAGCGAGACTGAAGCATAAAATTGTATAGCTTTCAAGATCCAAAATAGATTTTTTTCCAATAAATTTCGTATCACTTAATGTTTATAACATTTTTAATTTCTTATCAAAGCTTTTTTGATTTAGCAAAGTGGTGCTAATTTTTTATACGTATGCTATTATCAATATTTAGATGAAATGGATTTTTTTAAGGAAAAATTCAAATTGACTTTAAGACGGTAAATCATTGTCGGAAAAAGTAATATTTTTGCTGTGAAAGTAGGTTTTATAATTCGATTCATACCACAAATTAAGTCCCTTGAAAACGTTGTTAAGAATTATTTTTCAATATTGATTTCCCAAAGAATTAAAAAATATCAATTTTGACTTTGTAAAATTTTTTGTGAAAGCTCTTTTCAAAGTCTTACAGTTTTTCTGTTTCATAATGGCTCAAAAATGTATTTAAATTTGACATTAATTGTAACTATATAAATATCAAGAAATTTTTTGGCATTTTTCTATTCTAATAGTTACTTTTGTATTGAAAAAATTATTCTTCAATATCCAAATATGCAATAATACCATTAAAAAGTTTCAAAAAGGTTTCCCCCTTAAGTCTTCATTATGAGGAAAGCAAAATCGACGGACATACTTATCCGAAAAAGAAGCGTAGCAAAAGTTATATAAGTCCATAGTTCACATAGCTTCCTTAAAAAACAGTATGGCGATTAAATTTGGCTTCCTCATAAAGGAAGCTTTGTTAACTATTGAAAAACATTAGTAATCAATGTACAAATTCGATCGATTTTCGCCAAATTTAATAACGAATATCCTCGATAGCTATATTAGCTCTGCGTAAAGTTTCAGTGCAATATCTCAAAAATTGCACAAGTCAGAGCGTTTACGCTATTTTTCAAAAAATTAAAAATTTCATAAAATATCAATCCCTCGATGGATTTTTGCCAAATTTAATAGCGAACAACCTCGATAGCTATATTAGCTCTGTGCAAAGTTTCAGTACAATATCTTAAAAATTGCTCAAGTTAGAGCGTTTAGGCTATTTTTCAAAAAATTCAAAATTCCATAAAATTTTAATCCCTCGATGGATTTTCGTGCTCGACAAGTGTGCCAAATTTTAGCTTGATATCTCGAAGTGTTTTCGAATTATTAATTATTTACATCTGAAACTCAGGATACACACACACACACACACACACCCATCCGGACATTTTTTCTAAATATGATTTCTCGATGATTTAAGACATTTTGAACATATTGGCATAAAAATCACGAAAAAAATTTTTTTCACGAAAATGAAGAAACTGAATACAAATTTCTAATTTCCACAAATTTTAACGTTTTGTCAAACTAAATGAAAAATATTAATCACCTCTGGTGAACTTATTAATCGAGAATTGAAAGTTGCCTTATCTTATAAAAATTCAAATTCCGTGTAATTTAAAAATTGTTACGTCTCTTCAGATAATCGAAACCCTAATTCATTATCCCTTGCTTTTATCATCAACATTACTCTGGGCGCATTCTATTGTTGACTGCATTTTGTACCAATTTTCCGCCAAAAATGCGATCCTTTGATGAATTAACAGTTTGAATCTACCCTAATGCATTCCTCGAATATTGGCATTGACTATTTGCATACTCTCGCTCATATATTTGATTACTTTTGACCAATTCATCGCCCAAACTGAGTGGCGCGAGTCACGCAAAATATTTCATTAGTGAATAATGAATTTTTAATGGAAAATTTCTAATGAAACAATATTGAAGCCAACGTCACTTCAAATAGAAAGTTTCCAGAAACTTTAATTATCGAAAGTCCGAAGAAGTTTGATCACTTTGTCAAACACGTTTTTTTCTAATTAACGTTATTCATTATTCATGCTTCGATCATTGAAGAGTGGAAGTAAAGTTGCATTAGAGCAACGAATAATCAATGTACGAGAAGTAATTATTGTAGCACATAGAAATTTCGATAAAGTAATTAACCTGGACAAAGTTACACAGAGCACAACACGGAATAAAAATTCTGTGTGCGCGTTTCATCTGGGAAAGTGCACTAGATAATTATATTCGTCTATCTTTAAAGCGAAAATTTTCAGCCAACAAAATCGCAATATTCCAAGCAATCAAACTAATGAAATTGAATAATCGATATGTCAATTAATTCATTTTTCACTTTAAAATTTCACTACTCCAATCCTCTCGCATCTAATTGATCTAATTAATTATAGAGGGGTCATTCCATGTCAAATCGACCAAAAATTGGAATCGACCCCTTTCAATTTCGATGAAATTTGGTCAGAACTTTTCGTTTTTAATAAAACGAAGTTCTACCAAAGGAAAAATTAATTTTTTTTTTTCGAAAGTTATCCAGAATTTCACAATTTTTCAAATCTTTTAAGTTTATGTTTTAAATATCTCGGAAACTATTATAGTTACGAAAAATCGTTTTGAATTCGTTCTAAAGAGTATACTTCGGGCTATGAAAAAAAAATATTCCGAAAAAAAAATTGGAAAAATGATGAATTTGGAGAATTTTGAATTTTCAAAAATCGTGAAATTTCAAGTTGGACATTAAATTTTTGATTGAATTTTTGTAATATAATGTCTTGAACTGATCTTAAAAGATCCTGAAATTTTCAGAATGGTGTTGTTTTGTTTCAAAAATTCAAATAAAAACAAAATATAAATTTTTGAAACAAAACCATCCTGAAAATTTCAGCATCTTTTAGATCGGTCCAAGGTATCATATAAAAAAAATTTATCCAAAAATTCAATGTCCAACTTGAATTTTCACTTTTCCAATTTATCAAAATTCAAAATTCTCCAAATTCATCATTTTTCCAAATTTTTTTTCGGAATATTTTTTTTTCATAGCCCGAAGTATACTCTTTAGAACGAATTCAGAACGGTTTTTCGTAACTATAATAGTTTCCGAGATATTTAAAAAATAAACTTGAAAGATTTGAAATATTGTGAAATTTTGGATAACTTTCGAAAACAAAAATTTTAATTTTTTTCCTTTGGTAGAAGTTCGTTTTGTTAAAAACGAAAACTTTTGAACAAATTTTATCGAAATTGAGAGTAAGTAATTGTTAGATTATAGATCAATTCTATCGTCTATCTCTGGTATATCTTTTTAAAAACTGTTTCGAGTTTCTATTCGAATAATTCCAAGTCCAAAAAAAGTATGAAACTCTTTCATTCTGTCGATAAAACAAATACCTGCTTTTGCCTTAGCCAGGGCTAAATTGCAGATTCCTGTTTGACCGATCGGGGTCGATAAGAAGAGCGCAGTTATCTTTTCGTGAACGAAATTCACGAATTCGTATTCCTTTCCGTCAATAGATGGTGCTGCTGTTGAGTTTTCCGATTTGAATGTTTGATGAATCATCCGTCCGATGGCGCAAAGTCGTGTCGCGTCTCAGGCCCCATTCATCGCGGAGTCTGGCTTGGGTTTGCCAGTCCAAAAGCAGCAGCAAGCATCTGTGTGTTTGGAAAAAGGAATAAATTTACGAGTTTCCACGCTGATCGTCGACTCCAATTCCAAGGAAATGTCACGATGAGAATCATCGATTGTCTATTGATACTCTTGACGGCCACGGCCGTCCCGACCGAAGCTTGTGAGTACAAAAATTAAGGAATAAAATGGATAAAAGAGTCGTTTAGTTTCTCGTAGTACGACATATTTTCTGCATGACTCCTCCCCGACCAAGCCCAATATCAACATGGCGTGGGTTTTTAATTAATGACACAATAAAATCGTAGTTTCATTGCTCCTACATTGATTATTTACCAAGATTATTCAAAAATTCGAAACTTGATAGAATTTCTACTTTTTCATAGTTTTTTTTATAGATTGCACGATGGGTAGCAAAATCTTTGAAATTCATTAACGTAAAATGCCATTCTAAGCAGCATCATTATCCATCGTGCTTTAAAAATCACAGAATTGTGCATCGATATAGAAAAAATCATTGCTAATCGAATTTCACACTCGCTGCATATATATTGCACAATATTTGCAAAGAGATTTTGCAATTTCTCAAAACTTTATAACCCATTTGTGCAAATATTTATAGATCTATTCAAGAATTTTACAACGAGACTTTGCAATTTCTCAAAACTTTACAACCCATTGATTTGTGCAAATATTCATAGATTTACGGACGATATGAAATCTCATCCAGGATAAATTTTCAAGAATTTACACATTGACTCATTCGGCCACTCCCCTCTCTTGCCCTATAATCTATGCAATTAACGCCGCTATGACTCAAGTGCGACTATCTTGCGTTCAATGTTTTTTGTTTTCGCCCATTTTACTTTGATTTATTACTTATTTTTATTTTTCAAATTTTTCAGATGATTACGAATGCAACTTACCGCTGCTCCACACAGCGGCTCTAACAGCGACTTCGTCTTCGTCCGAAAGAGGTCCCAATCAGGCGAGACTCAATGGTAAAATTTATTGCTATCGTTACTTTTTGCGACTCAAAGTATGAGAAATTTTATTTGTCGACCCCAAAATTTTGCAACATTCACGTCACATTGTGAAGTTAGCAGGAAAAAAAAAAATATATATTTGTCAACGTTTTTCTGGTATCTTCGTACAAAGAACGAATTTTATTTTTTATCCCAAATACGCGCCAATATTTTGTCGATCGATGAGAAAAAAAATCTATGTATCCAAATTATATCTCATTTTCGTTGAGAATTCTCGAGTCTTCAATCATTTCTACATTTTCACGCTCTGAAGTCTAGCCCGGTTACAATGAAAAGTATCACCTTTTTGCAACAATGTATGCCGCAAAAAATGACGCTAACCTCAATGAAAAAAAAAATTTTGCAACATCGATATTTTTCGATCTCGCAATATTGAATCTCGCATATTTATGCGAAATTGACAACGAGAATCTTGAAAAATATCAAAGATTGCCCAAAGATTTGGAAATTTCGGCAAATTCATCGACAAATGGGAAAATTTTGGGACTCGGGAAGCCGGCGTGGCCGTTGAAAATTTTCGGATTGCCGGCATAAAAGTTATCCATGACTGAAAATATTGCGAATATTACGTGACCGACTCTGAAAAACTTACCGCGCACCGATTTTCGAAGTCTCACCTCGTCCATTCGTTCTGATGTTGCTGGATGAAAAAAAATGAAAATCTCGGCATCTTCGACGTCCATCTTTTGTTGCTCCTTTAGCGTCCTTTCCGTGCAAGTGTACCGAAGCGCCAACGGTTTTTTACGCTCCACCCACCCACCTCCTCAAAACCGGCGCCTCACCCCCGCGAAAATCAAAACGAGAGATGCCAGAAAACTTTCGTTGACAAATATCATACCTTTCAAATGTCCTTTTCGATTTGATAAATCCCGAGGGCGAATCACGTATGAAAATTACAGTAAATTGTCTGAATAATTCGAGTGAAGATGAAAAAAAAGGCTTTAATTGTTGCTCGTAAACTCCCCCTCCCACTTTGGCGCCCACGCGCAATTTAGCTACGTATTTAAAAAGTTTGTCAAGTAACCCACTGACTCGTGACACGTTTCATTGAACCGTCCTTAATTATCATTCTCTTGATTAATCGCTAAAGAAAAAGAAAATACGTACCTCGGAAAAAGATGCGTTGAAAAAGCGCGCTGTCCGCGGAGAGAAGCCGGTAGCGCAGTCAACGGACGAACGGACGAACGAAAAGAAAGAAAAACATGACAAAAATAAAATGTTGTTAAAAAAAAAAGTACTGCCAACCTCGTGAGAGTACAGCGCCAATTATGTTTGCTGCAGGTGGACGCTAGAGAAAACAGAAAAGTGATATTACTGGAAAGTTCGATAGTGACGGAAAATCGTCTGTTTGCAGTGAGAATAAATATAGTATAAAATATACGAGAGAACAGAAAATATATGAGAATACGACAAATATTAAGTGCCGCCGTTCGATCGAAAAAAAGGATGACGAGCACAAGCGTCAGATGGTTTTTCGATTGGGCCAATTGGAATCCAACCGAGAATGAATTACTTCGTGCGATATCGTGTTTACAATTGAACGAGAAGGAACGCATCGGAAAATTTGTCTTTCGCAAAGACGCGAGATCGTCGATGGCCGGACGATTGATGATGAGAAAATTCGTCAACGAATATGCCATTTTGCCTTACGACAAGATCGTCTTCACGAGAGACTCGAATAACCGGCCAATTTTGTCCAATAACGCGACGAAGAAAGCTCCAAATTTCAATGTCTCGCATCAGGGTCGTTATACGGTTTTGGCGGGAGATTTGAATGACGTTGAATTGGGTATAGATATTATGAAGCTCGAGTACACGGGAGGAAAGCCCGTTGATGAATTTTTTCGCATTATGAAACGTAATTTCACGGACAACGAGTGGAAGGAGATAAGAGGAGTTTCTGGTACAGAGGAATCCGATAAAATATCAATGTTTTGCCGACACTGGGCTCTCAAGGAGAGTTACGTCAAGGCAATCGGTGTTGGCATCGTCGTTGATCTCGGTAAACTCGATTTTCGCACTGAAACTAAATTGTCGCTCGACGATTTTGCACACGATTCCAGTCTATGGATCGATGGGGTACGACAAAATTGGCTATTCGAAGAAATTCTCATCGACGAGGAGCACTGCGTTGCCATCGCATCGCGTGGAAAAAATGGAGAGACTATCCGGCCGAATGGCGGGAAATTTGAAAATTTGAATTTTCATGAATTAATGATTAACGCGATACCACTTTATCCGGAGGATCACGAGTACGTTAGAGAATATTTTAACAAAGAAGAAAAGCCTGATTGTCGTTGAAACCAGGTATCTACGGTCGAAACTATTTATGAAGAAAAAAAAAAAATATTTTTCAATATCGGACGGTTCATTGAAATTTAATCGTATGTGAAACAGTCAGTGGGCCAAATAAATGATATACAAATTTTTTTTAAATTTTTTTTTCCATTCCTCATTCATACTAGAGCGATATGAACAAAAATAATGAGTAGTCGAAGAGCCTTGCCTCAATCATTGGAGACAGGATTGGTTTTTTTTCTGAAAAAAATGTGGAATTTCTGGGACAGGGTTTTCCTATATTTTTTTATATGCATGGCGTAACTTTGCAATCCTTTCAGGAATATATCAAAGCTCGTTACGTTACTATTTGGATAGACTTTTTGTGAATTTTTTCAAATTTCTAAATCAAACCTTTTTGTGAAAGTATTGAATTTTTCTTTACATTTCTTTTGATTCAACGATTAATTCCTTGAACATCCAAAATGAAGGAATAATTTTTTTAAAAAATGCGATTATAAAATGAAGAATAAACTACTGTCTCCATAGATCGGTTATTACGATACTCAACAAAATATTTTTACAACAATGTGAACTTAGAGTGAACATTAAGATCCTCTCGTATTTTGTGACTGTGACGCAACTGGTACATATTTATCTTTGTAGAAAATGCTTTTACTTCTTTATTTTAAATTTATTTCCCAAGAAAAGTATCTCAATGTTTGATCGATATTCGCCAGCTTGACGTGAATGTATTTCTATATACGTGTTGAATATCTCTCTCACGCTTGCTTACTATTACGTTATTATTTATGACCCCAAAGCTCTTGTCACGAATCTTCAATCTTCCTTTCAAACATCTTTTTTTTGTAAATCTGAAAAAACTAGCCAAATCAGTATCGAAGAAGAAATTTCTTGTAGAATTCACCTTTGAATACCTTTATTACATTATTTTCCTTTCGTGGAAAATAATTATTTGAAAAATCATTCGGAACTTTGCCAGATGCCCTTTTTTCCCAAAAAGTTAAGTTTGAGTTGCATGCATGAGTACGTGTTGTTGTGGCATAGGCGAAAAGGCATGGACCGCCGGGGGCTCAGACAATAATCAGTACCTGATAATCGACCTGGGTCAAGTGAAGAACGTCACTTCGATCGAGACCCAGGGTCGTGCAAATTATGCCGAATTCGTTAAGGAATATACCATCAGCTACGGCACCAATAATCGTGACTATGTGGACTATAAGGAGGCCGGAGGCAACGTGAAGGTAATTTTTTCATCGCCCATGCGATAAAACAAACAAAAGAAATCATCCAAAGTCACGTGGATGAAATCGAGATCTCTCGAAGAGCCACAAGAAAAAAAAACTGCAATTTTGAGAGGTGGCTGTGATTAACAAAATGCACGCCGCCAGATTTTTCTTCCACTCTTTGATGAGAAGGTAAAAATTGAATATGCACGGAGCTCGCATGCAGCAACTTTTCATCCCTCATCCCTCCATTTGCATGTTAGGAAGCTTATAAGTAATTCATAGAAGATTAGTGCTGTAGAAGAAAAAAATAACTTTTTACTGTACGTTATGACCAGGGTTGCGAAATTTTTACTGAAAAAGTAATGCACTAATCATTACTTTTTTAATGGCTAATGGTTAGTGAAAATAATTTCCACTAACCAATAACATTAAATAATTAATGGAAATAATTTCCATCAATCAAAAATGTTAATGGTTAATGGAAGTTAATGAAAATTAACTCTTACATATTAATGGAAATCATTTCCATTAACCATTAACATTTAATGGTTAATAGAAATTATTTTCATTAACTATTAACATTAAATGGCTAATGGAGATAATTTTCATTAAACATTAACTCTTACATCTCAATGGAAATCATTTCCATTAACCAACAACATTAAATGATAAATAGAAATAATTTCCATTAATCAAAAATGTTAATGGTTAATGGAAGTTGTTATCAATTATCAACAATCGTTAATGGTCAATGGAAATTATTATCATTAACTATTAAAATTAAATGGCTAATGGAGATAGTTTTCATTAAACATTAACTCTTACATATTAATGGAAATCATTTCCATTAACCATTAACATTTAATGATTAATGGAAATTATTTTAATTCACCATTAACATTTAATGGTTAATGGAAATTATTTTCATTAACTATTAAAACTAAATGGCTAATGGAAATAATTTCCATCAACCATTAAAAATTAATGGCTAATGGAAATGACTTCCATTAACCATTAAACGTTAATGGTTAATGGAAGTTATTATCAATTATTAACAACCGTTAATGGTCAATGAAAATTATTATCATTAACTATTAACATTAAATGGCTGATGGAGATAATTTTCATTAAACATTAACTCTTACATATTAATTGAAATAATTTCCATTAACCATTATTAACCATTATTTTCATTAACCATTAACATTAAATGGTTAATGGAAATTATTTCAATTAATCAATAAGAGTTAGTGGTTATTGAAAATGTAAATGCATCAAAAAAAGTAATGCATTATTTGCAACCCTGGTTAGGACTAAACAAAAAACATTAAACTGACCATCAATAGTGATAAGTGCATTGGTTGAAGGATCTTTTATAGTTACCTATGCTCGATTGTGATCAGTGGGACGATTTTTTTTTCTTTTTTTATAACTGGATTTTTAACGTGATAGGGTGAATGAAAACCTGCAACATTTGTGTACCTTCTTTGGTTTTATTTGTTTTTGGTTTATTATTGTGACACTAAAATGAGGATTAATTTGTGAAGACTAAAATTTCTTCTTTCGCCCAGGAAGCAAAAATTTTTTGTTTCTTCGAGGAAATAAAAGAAATGTCTTTTCACATTCTGCCGCTTTGCTTTTCTCACCACTTTCTTCGTCTTTCTTCTCACACACCGGATATGGGAACTGGGCTTTGCAGGGGATAGCGCGTGGTCACCCGGAGATAACACTTACAATCAGCTACTCACAATGGACTTGGGCAACAGATGTGAAATACGGAGCATTGCAACGCGCGGTCGTCGCTACACTAGGGAATACGTGACGGAATATATCGTTCAATATTCGGACGATGGTCAAGCTTGGACCAGTTATGAGAGTCAGGATGGCGTTGAAGAGGTATTGAGCGAGGGGGATGAAAAAAAAAGATCAAACAAGATGAGCAAGAGTGAAAAAATGGTTTTCAAAAATTGAAGCTAAAGACCATTCGTTGTGGGAACGAGGGAATAGTAAATTTTAAATACGTTTCAAAATTCAACGCTGATGAAAAAAAATTCAAAAATTGTCCGACTGAGCAGATTACATTTTCTATCGCCAAAGAAAGTCGAAAGAATGAAAGTAAAGTAGCGTCACGCGAACTCGTGCAAATCTAATTTCCCTCTATCTCTATTTTCGCGTTTACTAACAATTCTCGCTGTTTTAACAATTCTTTGGCCGTCACGCGACCCAAAAATCGTTAAATTCTCATCCATCAAGATTGTTATCCTTTGAAATTTCACTCAGCTACGAATAAAGCCACTAGAATCGCAGTAACATCTTTTGCCTGAAACATCCGCAAAGAAAAATCTAAAAAAAAGAGGCTTAAAAAAATTTGTATGCATGTGCAGATAGCAAAAAAAAATTTTCGAATAAATAACACACTTGTTGACAGAGGAGATGAACTAAAATTTGACAAATGTTTTGACATCATCATGGAAATATTTCTTCGCAGATGTTCAAAGGAAATACCAACGCGGAATCGATAAAATTGAACAAATTCGAAGTTCCAATTATCGCTCAATGGATAAGGATAAATCCAACGAGATGGCAAGACAGGATATCCCTGAGGCTGGAACTCTACGGATGCGAATACGGTAATTTTTTTACATTTATTTAAATCTCGTATATTCACCTTGGATTGAAAACAGAGTTGCAAATAATGCATTATTTTGATAATGCATTACGATATTCATTACCCATTACACTGCATTATGTGAAATGGGCGAATGTACCATTACAAAATACAAAAGTAATGTGTAATGAATGCGTGTTCCATTACAAATAAAAAAGTAATGCGTAATGTATGCATGTTCCATTACAAATAACAAAAGTAATTTGTAGTGGACAATATTCCATTACAAATTATTGTGTTTCTACGACAATTTGAGGCAGGTACTATTTTGCTGAAAGATAAGTCAATTATTTTTGCAATGAAAACGATTTGTGTGTATCAAGTTTTGGTTAACTTTATTATCGTAGTGGTAAATGTATGAACAGTGTATATTAAGTTAATATACACTGATACCAGGGTTTCGAAATTTTTAATGAAAAAGTAATGCATTAATCATTACTTTTTAATGGCTAATGAAAATTTAATCGTTAATGGAAATTATTTTCATTAACCATTCAAATTTAATGGTTAATGGAAATTATTTTCATTAACCATTAAAATTTAATGATTAATGGAAATTATTTTCATTAACCATTAAAATTTAATGGTTAATAAAAATGCAATTGCATTAAAAAAAAGTAATGCATTATTTGCAACCCTGCCCATTACAATGTAGTGTGTAATAGAACAAATTTCCATTACCCATTGCAATGTAATGTGTAATGGACAAAATTTTGATTGCAATTTTGGGAATGGAAAAATCTAGATGAATAAATTATTGCAATTTTGCGTTACATTTTATTGACTTAGGACTTAGATTTTCAGGTACCTTAAATTCTAAAAAGCACTATATTATAATTATAAAAAGCACCTTTATTATTATTGCAATGTAATGTGTAATGGACAAAACTTTGATTGCCAATTTAGGAATGGAAAAATATAGTTTAATGGTTAATGAAAATGCAAATGCATTAAAAAAAGTAATGCATTATTTGCAACCCTGACTGATACCTATAAGTTTTTCTTGACTTGCAATTTTTACATTTACCACTACGATAGTAAAGTTAACAATAACTTGATACACACAAATTACTTTCATTGAAAAATTAATAGACTTACCTTTGAACAAAATAGTACCTGAACCAAATTGTGGTAGAAACACACTAATTTGTAATGGAATATTCTTCACTACAAATTACTTTTTTTTACATTGTAATTTGTAAAGGAGCACTGATTCATTACACGTTATTTTTTTTTAAATTTGTAATGTCACATGCATCCATTACACATTACTTTTATTATTTGTAATGGAACATGCATGCATTACATATTACTTTTTTTTTATTCGTAATGGAACACGCATCCATTACACATTGATATTTTAATTTGTAACGGAACATTCATTCATTACACGTTACTTTTGTAATTTGTAATGGCAAACTTATCCAATACACATTTTTTAAAGTAATGGGTAATGCATTACTTTAACATTACTATTTTTACAACTCTGATTGAAAATATCGAATGTATCGAATTATCGATTGTATTCAATTTTCAGTATCCGACGTACTCTCCTTCAATGGGACGTCACTGGTGCGATTGGATCTGCTGAGAGAACCGATCGAGACAGATCGTCATTCTCTTCGTTTTCGTTTCAAGACGAACAACGCGGACGGCGTGTTACTTTATTCCCGTGGAACTCAGGGTGACTTTATCGCCATTCAATTGCGCGACAATCGTATGCTATTGAATATAGATCTTGGCGCTGGAATAATGACGAGCATGTCCGTCGGTAGTCTTCTCGACGATAATATGTGGCACGACGTGCTCATATCCCGCAACCGAAAGGACATTGCATTCTCCGTTGACAGAGTATTGGTCAAGGGTCGAATCGAAGGAGAATTTCACCGACTCGATTTGAACAGAGCGGTGAGTTGTGGGGGAAAAATAGTAGAAAGATTTCAAAAAAATTGTTCAGACGGAAATTCAGATTGTTTTCTTCATAAGTTAATAAGATATAGTGAGAAAAATAATTTATTTAGTGGAGGAAAATGTTTTTGAAAAGAACAGCTTTTTTTTTAATATCGGCCTGATAGTTTACTCATTAACGGTTTATACGCAGTAAGGAAGTCGAAAAAAGCGATTTTTCTAAAGTAACTGAAATTTTACTTCTCAAAGAACGTTTAAAAAAAATTAAATTTTGTGTTTTGCCAAAACTTTAAAAAAGGTCTGTAACGTTTTTTTTTGTTGCCATTTCGCCGGAAGTCAACATGAACTAATTTAAGAAACGGCATTTTAAAGGGAAAGAGTTAACTTCCTGTTTTTTAAATTATTCCTACAATTTGATTTTAGATTTGGACTGTATTTTGAAAACCACTGTTTTTCGCCTTTTTTTCCCTCTCTTCAGGTGCACCCATCTTCTAGAGGATTTTTTAAAATACATTTTTACGATTTGATTCATTCCTTTTTTTTTTAACTTTAAGCGATTTTTTTTGCAAAGTTATTTTGAAAAATCCAGTATAACACGAAAATAAAAAAGATTCATGCAAAACTTCAAGATAAGAAAAAGTTGCGTCTGTTTTCGATGAGTTCAGAGGAATTTTTTCAGATTTTTTGTCCAAAATTTGTTCTTCACATGTTCAGGTTGAAAAAAAAATTTGGGAAAAAAATTAAAAAAAAAAAAAAATTCAAATGAAAATGGTAAAATAAAGTATTTTTCCCTCTTGAAGTTTTATCAATAATCCCATAGTTCTGGAGTTATGTTAATTGAATGATCTGAGCTCCGACGCAGAAAATGATTTTAAAAAAGTTTGGAAAGAAAATCTGAACAAATTCCTCTGAACTCAACGAAAATAGACGCAACTTTTTGCTATCTTGGAATTTTTCATAAATCCTCTTTGTTTTCGTGTTATACGGGATTTTTCAAATTTCCTCTTTTTTCACAATCAACAGAATATCTTTGGAAAAAAAAATCGCTCAAAGTTAAAAAAAAAAGAAAATTGAAGCTCAAAGTTTCCCCTTTATGAATCCAATCGTAAAAATGTATTAAAAAATGTTCTCTAGAAAATAGGTGCACCTGACGAAAGGGAAATAAAACGCAAGAAACTGTTTTTTTTTCAAAATAGAGTCCAAATATAAAAAGGAATTGTAAAAATAATTTTAAAAAACATGAAATTGAGCCAAATTCTTCCTCTTTAAAATGCCGTTTGTTAAATTAGTCTACGTTGACTTTCAGCGAAATAGAAAAAAAACGTTCCAGACCTTTTTTGAAATTTTGTCGGGAAACTTTACGCCGATAGTGTACAAAGTCATCATAAAGCCCGAAAAATTGCAATTATTAATCGTAAAAATGAAAACTCAATGAAATGAGAAGCGAACCAAATATTTGTAAGAGTCGCGGGAACCACGTTTTGAATTTTAATCAATTTCGAAATATTCTTACCTGCAAAAAAAAATACGAAGTACTTTGAAATCTATGAAATCCCATCCAAGGTCCCCCAAACACGTGCTGAAACCTGAAAATTGCAGAAAAGAACTCACTGAACAAGAACAAGAAATTACAGCAATTAATCAATTTCGGAATATTCTTACCTTCAAAAAGAGGCACGAAGTACTTTGAAATCTATGAAATCTATGAAATATATGTAAAAATTGTTGAAACCAAAATTTCAGCTATACATCGGTGGTGTTCCGAACAAACAAGAAGGTCTGGTGGTGAATCAAAACTTTACCGGATGTATAGAAAACTTTTATCTCAACACAACAAGCGTTATCCGTGACATGTTCGAGGCCAAGTACATCGGTGACAATCTTCGTTACGACACTGTCAATACGATGAAAAATTGTCCTGAACCTCCGATAATACCCGTTACATTTTTGACACCTCGAACGTACGCTCGTCTCGACGGATACGAGGGTATCACTTCCATGAACGTGTCATTGGCTTTTCGAAGTTACGAGGAACGTGGACTTATACTTTTCCACGAATTCACCTCTCGTGGACATGTCAAGGTAAATAAAGCAAAAATAGTTTTTAAAAAATGAAGAAATGTATTCGAAAATCAATTACGCTATCTTAAAAATCCGGATCGGACCTTTACTCAAAATTGATTGGAGATATTGACTGAAATACAAATTTTTTCAAGCTCTTCCTCGAGGACGGCAAACTCAAAGTGGAGATCGAGACGAAGGAAAATCCAAGAACGATATTGGACAATTTCGATGAGAAATTCAACGACGGAAAGTGGCATCAAGTTTTGTTGACCATATCGAAGAACAATCTTGTTCTCGATGTCAACGGTCGTCCGATGAGAACAAAGCGACTGTTGGAAATTTTGACGGGACCAGTTTACCTCATTGGAGGTGGCATCGCCGGTGCTGGCGTCAATCGTGGTTTCGTCGGTTGTATGAGAATGATAAGCGTCGATGGTAATTACAAATTGCCGACTGACTGGAAGAAGGACGAATTTTGTTGCGACAATGAAATTGTTTTTGACGCGTGTCAGATGCTCGATCGTTGCAATCCAAATCCGTGCAAGCATTCCGGCATTTGTCGACAAAATTCCGACGAATTTTTCTGCGACTGCGTCGGGACTGGATACTCCGGCGCCGTTTGTCACACCTGTAAGTTCAATGTCGTTTTGAGATTAATTTTCCTGACTCTCGACCAGAGTTGTGAAAATAGTAATGTAAAGGTAATACATTACTCATTACTTTAAACAATATGTATTGGACAAGTTTTCCATTACAAATAAAAAAAGTAATGTGTAATGTATGCATGTACCATTACAAATAAAAATAGTAATATGTAATGGATGCATGTCCCATTACAAATAAAAAAAGTTACATGTAATCGATGCATGTCCCATTACAAATACAAAAAGTAATGTGTAATGGATGCATGTGCCATTACAAATAAAAAAAAGTAATTTGTAATGGATGCGTGTTCCATTACAAATAAAGAAATTAATGTGTAATGGATGCATGTCCCATTACAAATAAAAAAGTAATGTGTAATGGATGCATGTGCCATTACAAATAAAAAAAAAGTAATGTGTAATGGTTGCGTGTTCCATTACAAATAAAAAAGTAATGTGTAATGTATGCACGTTCCTTTACAAATTACAATATTTAAAAAAAAGTAATTTGCAGTGCAGAATATTCCATTAAAAACAGAAAAATTAGAAATTTGCACATTGCTGTTTCATTATTTTATTTCGCTCACTAAAAGTTCATCCACAATTATCACAAATGATCCATAAAGTTAAAAAAAAGAACATGCCCATTATTTCGGGATTCAATAAAGCGACAAATTTTGTATCAGTAACTTGTAATTTTTTATTAGATTGCTTGTAATTATGGGTAACAGCGTGTAAGAGCAAGTTCAATATGAAGTTGGATAATTTTTGGGGTTGAGTACATTTTCGTACTTCATATGTAAAATTGTACTGTCTGTTTTTTTGTTTCTATTTTTTAACTTTATGGATAATTTGTGATAATTGTAGATGAACTTTTAGTGAGCGAAATAAAATAATGAGACAACAATGTGCAAATTTCTAATACGAGCACGGCAATTTTTCTGTTTTTAATGGAATATTCTGCATTGCAAATTACTTTTTTTTAAATATTGTAATTTGTAAAGGAACGTGCATACATTACACATTACTTTTTTATTTGTAATGGAACACGCAACCATTACACATTACTTTTTTTATTTCTAATAAAACACGCATCCATTACACATTACTTTAGTATTTTGTAATGGTAAACTTATCCATTTCACATTATGCGGTATAATGGGTCATAAATACAGTTATGCATTATCAAAGTAATGCCTTATTTACAACTCTGCTCTCAGCAATTTATTTCATCTTCATTTCATCTTCATTCAAATCTTTGGAGGGTCCTTTTAGTAAATTTTCCAAGCTTTTATCCAATTTTCTTAAATGATTTCTCTGACTATTATCTTTTTTTTGCGAACAGCTTTGAATCCGCTCTCCTGCGAAGCCTACAAAAATATGAACGCCGTGAGTCAAAGAGCCGACGTAACCATTGACGTTGACGGAAGTGGACCGCTCGAGCCTTTTCTGGTTACTTGCGAATTTTACTCGGACGACCGTGTCATGACGGTCGTTAGACACAGCAATGAAATTCCCACTCCGGTCGATGGTTTCGAGGAGCCGGGAAGTTTCGTTCAGGATATCAAGTACGAGGCTGATTTCGATCAGATGGAGGCATTGCTTAATCGATCTTCGAGCTGCCAACAGAGAATAAATTACGCTTGCAAGCACTCTCGTTTGTTCAATAGTCCAGGTAATCATTTATGAAATTACTGTAAAACGACTGCAGTAGTCAAAAAGAAAGAAAAACAGTATAGAAGATTCTTGGTATTGAGACCGGCGAAAAGTTTCCGGACAAAACTTCAAAAAAGGTCTGGAACGTTTTTTTATGTAATTTCGCTGGAAGTCAACGTAGACTAATTTAACAAGCGGCATTTTAAAGGGGTTAAATTTGGCTCCATTTCCTGAATTTTTAAATTATTTTGACAAATTTTTTCTAGATTTGGACTCTATTTTGAAAAACCTGTTTTCCGCCTTTTTTTCCCTCTGTTCAGGTGCACCCATCTCCTAGAGGAATTTTTTTGTATACATTTTTACGATTGGATTCATAAAGGAGAAAGTTTAAGCTTCTATTTACTTTCTTTAAAAACCTTGAGCGATTTTTTTTCCAAAGTTATTCCGTTTTTTGTGAAAAAAAAGGAAATTTAACGAATCCCATATAACACGAAAACAAAGAGGATTCTTAAAAAACTTCAAGATAGCAAAAAATTTCGTCTATTTTTTTTTTATTTCAAAGGAATTTTTTCAGATTTTTTTTTCCAAAATTGTGTTTTCTCATGTTGAGGCTGGAAAAAAAGTTAGGAATTTTTTTTTTTCTAAATTCCAATACGTATGTTGAAAATAGTAAAATAAAGTATTATCCTCGCTTGAAATTTTATCAATATACCCATAGTTCTTGAGTTATGGGAATTGAATGATCTGAGACCCGACCCAGAAAATGAGAAAAAAAAATTTGGGCAAAACAATATGAAAAAATTCCTCTCTACTCAACGAAGACAAATGCAACTTTTTGTTACTCTGAAATTATTCAGGAATCCTCTTTGTTTTCGTATTACACGGGATTTTTGAAATTTTCTCCCAAAAAACAGAATAACTTTGGAAAAAAAATCGCTCAAAGTTAAAAAAAAAAGGAAATTAAAGCTCAAACTTTCCTCTTTATGAATCCAAACGTAAAAATGTATTTAAAAAATCCTCTAGAAGATGGGTGTACCTGAAGGGAGGGGGAAAATGGCGAATAAAAGCTGTTTTCAAAATAGAGTCCAGATCTAAAAACAAATTGTAAAAATAATTGAAAAATCAGGAAACGAAGCCGAATTCTTCCCCTTTAAAATGCCGCTTGTTAAATAAGTCTACGTTGACTTTCCGCGAATCGGCATAAAAAAACGTTCCAGACCTTTTTTGAAGTTCCATCCGGAAACTTTTCGCCGATAGTGTATTCATTTATATATATTCATTTTAACGCACTTACAATTAATTTTCCAGAAGGAAGTAGCTTTTCTAAATTTGGCCTCCTCATGTATACGGAAAAGCAACGTAGAAGCAATGTGCGAATTTCCTATCTCATTTGTGTAACATTTTCTTGGGCTGATATCAGAAAATTTGTAAAGGAAAGAGTAACCACAATTTTTATTCCAAAATTTCAAAGAGACAATTTTTCACAAATACCAAGCTTCCTCTAAGAGGGAAACTCAAAAAGAAACTGCCAGTAGAAATTTTGCTATGCTGTTTTATGATTATTTAAAAATGTTATTCTATGAATTATGAAAAAAAATTACCAGAATGGGAAGGATTAAGGAAATTATGTGTGAATCATCTTAATGACCTTTTTTTTCAAACAGTCCATTCGGGAGACATATTCAGACCGAATTCTTGGTGGGTAAGCAGAAATAATCAACGCATGGATTATTGGGGTGGTGCATTGCCGGGTTCGCGAAAATGCGAATGCGGTGTTCTCGGCAATTGTGCCGATCCGACAAAATGGTGCAATTGCGATTCCGGTTTGGAGGGATGGCTCGAGGACGGAGGTGAGATAACGGAGAAGGAATATCTTCCTGTGAGGCAATTGCGTTTCGGCGACACGGGCACTCCGCTCGATGAGAAAGAGGGCCGATACACGTTGGGTCCTCTTATTTGCGAGGGCGATGGTAAATATCGATGAGTATTTTTATTTATTTATTTTTTCTAAACTAGTTTTCATCGTCTATACGATTGTGATTGAAAATTCAAAATCTCTCACAAGGATCCTTAATTACCTCGATTAACTCCGCATAAGACGATATTCACAATCCTCCGGCTTTTTTGAATCAGCAAAAGTCACAAAAATATTTTTATTAGTTTTTTGCTTCCTCCTAAAGAAAGCTTTGTTTTCGGGAATTTTTTTTTTGTGTATGTATCCTAGGTTTCAGATGTAAATAATTAATAACTCGAGAACGCTTCAAGATATCGAGCTGAAATTTGGCACACTTGTCGAGCACGAATTACTCTTCATTGTTAAAAAATTTTGCTTTAATTTTAACGGGTGTTCAAATTTTATCGATTTTTTTCGTTTTTGCAAGAATGGCGTAAACGCTCTAACTTCTGCAATTTCCAATTTATTTCACTCAAACTTTGTACAGAATTAGTAAAGCTATTGAGGTTGTTTGGTATTGAATTTGGCAAAAATCGATCGGAGGATTAAATTTTTATGGAATTTTGAATTTTTTGAAAAATAGCGTAAAAGCTCTAACTTGCACAATTTTCAAGATATTGCACTGAAACTTTGTACAGAGTTAATATAGCCATTGAGGTTGTTCACTTATAATACCACAAGAGCTTCAAAATTATCGGGTATTTCCCGATAGGTTCGTTGCAAACAAATGAAGGAGTCAAGTTTTTCAGGTTAAAAAATCACGAGCGCGAAGCGCGAGTGATTTTTCCTGAAAAACTTGACGACTTTATTTGTTTGCAGGGAACCTTGAGGGAAATGCCAGATAATTTTGAAGCTCGTGTGGTATTCGGGGGATTATTTTTCCGTCCCAAATGTCGGCCAATAGAATTGCACCATGAGATGAAATGAACAGTTAACAAATAAGAATTTCATAATGAATAAAACAACATTTAATTAAGATTCAGGCTAGTGCAATTAAAAATACAATTGTTGTAAACATTGGTGCATGTTTTCTTCAAGTCAGAGTTATCGGTAATGGTCCCAGAAGAGGTAGATGGCATGAGGTTTATGCTGTTGATGGCATTTTCTGCAGTAGGCTCACTCCTTCGCAGTTTCTTGACAATTAATTCGTGGTGTTCCTGGTCGAGTTGGAGATACGGCTTGATGGAGTTACTGTTGGCATGTCCAGTTATTTTGATTATCTGCTGCTCTCCCAGGCCCGATTTCGCTAGATTGGAGACGGCTGTTGCACGACTGGAGTGATTGGTGATTTTTTTGTTACCAAGGTCAAGCCCAGCTTTTTGTGCTGACTCCTTAACCCACTTTGAAATCGTGTTTTGGCCTACTGGGGAATCCTTGTACCACCTAGCGCCTGGAACTTTATTCCAGAATGGATTTTGGGTCAGGAATAGTCTGTCGCTCTTGATATTGGCATCTCTCTTCTCTCTCAATTTCTGGAACAGTCTCACTGGGCATTTGTCAGGGATTTCCCGATTCTCCACCAGCCACTTGCTGTCTGATAATTTTTTATCACCACCTTGTGTGGTCTTGCTGAAAATTGGATTGTATTCAATTCTCCCAGTTGTTTCCCCGTCATTTCGCTGTTCTGCCTTGAAGTGATGTATTGACGCCATGCTGCCCTCACCACCTCTCCAAGCCAATTCCACTGATATTATCATGAATAATTTTTTCTGGAGGCCATCAGGAGTTTCCTCGTCCCAAACAGTGGTCATTGCATCCCAATCTTTTTCCTCCAACGCTGCTGCACTTGCCCTCCGTTTTTCCGGAATAGATTGTAAAGCCTTACGCTTGGCATCACGAGCTCCTCGAGCGGTCTTGAATGCAGCATCCGAAAATGGGTTGATTTTGATGTCGAAATCGTTCAAATACTTTTCTTGAAGTGATTTGGCAGTCTGATTCCACATTGTTTTTATTGTACCTTCCTTATAGTCTTCTCCATCCATTTTCTTCATATTGTAAGCGTAATCTTTCATAATGTTTGCCAATTGCGCTTCACTCGTTTCAGCACTCAATGTGTATTCCCTCTCAGTACAAAAAGTAGTAAATTGGTTCCAAACTGTTTTTTTTGCCTTCTCCGTATTAATGGGAACATTTCCTTTGACTTTTTTATCAATGGTGGACAGAGAACAAACTCCAAATCGACTCATTTTCATGCAAAATCTCCAATTTTCACAATTGAATTCAACCTGTCAGTTTGACGTGTGGTTAATTTGACTGGATCATGTTTTGTTTTTTATATATAGCAACTACCAGAGAAAATAATCAAAAAATTATCAGTATAATACCATGTAGGTTGTACCACGTGATGTCGAATGGTGCAATTCTATTGGCCGACATTTGGGTCGGAAAAATAATCGTTATTAAATTTGGCGAAAATCGATGGAATGAATCAAATTTATCAATTTTTTTTTTTAATAGCGTACGGCAATTTGCGAGATATTGTAGTGAAATTTTGTACACATTCAAAATAGTGATCAAGGTTGTTCGCTATTGAATTTGGCAAAAATCCAATTTGGCAAGAAGTAAATTTGAAAGAATTTGGCAAATCGCACATTGATTACTCATGTTTTTCGATAGTCAACAAAGCTTTCTTATGAGGAAGCCAAATTTGATCGCCATACTTTGTGATAAAGGAAGCTGTGTCATTAAGATGAGGAAGCAATGTGCAAATGTCGAATTTTCAGGGTTTTTTCTTATCATTTGTCATTTTTGCTCACAGATTTGTTCAAGAACGAAGTGACTTTCCGGATTGCGGATGCAACGATAAATCTGCCGACGTTCGACATGGGACACAGCGGCGATATTTACTTCGAGTTCAGGACAACGCTGAAGGACGCGACTCTCATTCACAGCACGGGACCGACCGACGAGATAAAAGTGTCGATCGTCACCGGCGACAAGATGCAATTCAAGTATCAGGCTGGCGACAGCTCGAACACGGTCAGCGTTCAAACGTCGAACGATCTCGCTGACAATAATTGGCACACAGTTTCGGTCGAGAGAAATCGCAAAGAGGCCCGTATAGTCATCGACGGGGCACTGAAGAATCAGATCAGAGAAGCTCCGGGACCGGTTCGAGCGCTTCATTTGACCTCCGATTTTGTCGTCGGTGGTACGACGCAGTATCGCGACGGTTTCGTCGGTTGTATCAGAGGCCTTTTGCTCAATGGACAACTTCAGGATTTGCGAAAATACGCGAGAAACGGCATGTACGGAATATCGGAAGGTTGCACGGGTCGTTGCGAGAGCAATCCTTGCTTGAACAACGGCACCTGCCACGAGAGATACGATTCTTACAGTTGCGATTGTCGTTGGACCGCGTTCAAGGGACCAATTTGTGCGGACGGTGAGTTAAAATTTCATCAAAAGCCAAAATTTCACCTGGTTCAACAGCGACAAGATTAGGAAGGTCCGGTTCGTTTTTTCGGAACGAACATCGCGCCCAATTTATTGAAGAGCTCTGGAATTTTGAAAAAGAAATTTTTCTATCACCAATTTTTGTTCTCCATACTTTTGAGTATTTGAAGAAAAAAGCATTTGAAGAAAAGTATTTGAAAAAGCATTTGAAAAAAGTATTTGAAGAAAAAAGCAAAAAGAAGAGAAAAGCATAAATATGGATTATCAAATAATTAATAATTGTAAAGAACAATTAACTAATTTTTTGAAAAATTAGTAATTAGAAGAATTAATTATCTAATTATTCGAATAATTAATAATTGGAAAGAATAATTAACTAATTTCATAAAAAATTAGTAAGTAAAGTACTCAAGTATTTAATTACTTGGATAATTAATAATTAGAAGGAACAATTACCTAATTTTAAAAAAAATCAGTAATTCATAAGAGCAAAACTTTAATAACTTGGTTATTCAGTAATTATTTGATCTAAATTACAAGTTATAGGTTTATTGGATAATAATCGAACATGAATTATCGAATTCTTTAATATTAGAAATACCTTACTGCCTAATTGCCGAGTGCCGTAATAATGAGTAATATTTATTGGAACAATTATAAAATTTTCTAACACAGAGTAATTAGCGGTAATTAAATTGACGAAAATATAGATCATGCCGATCACTGTCCATTACATGTGCCATTACAAATAAAAAAAATAACTTATAATGAATTAGTGCTCGATTACAAATTACAATTGAAAAAAAAGTAATTTGTAGTGGAGAATATTCCATTACAAATTAGTGCGTTTCTACCACAATTTGCTCCAGGTACTATTTTGTTTAAAGGTAAGTCTATTAATTTTTCAATGAAAATAATTTGTGTGCATCAAGTTTTTGTTAACTTTTCTATCGTAGTGGTAAATGTAAAAATTGGAATTCAAGAAAGATTTATAGTTGTCAGTGTATATTAACTTAATATACACTGACACTTATAAACTGTGATTTTTTGGAGTAATTTTTACTCCATTCTTGTAAAAATTACTCCAAAAAATCACTGTTCATACATTTACCACTACGATAGTAAAGTTAACAAAAACTTGATACACGCAAATTATTTTCATTAAAAAATTAATAGTCTTACCTTTGAACAAAATAGTACCTGCTCCAAATTGTCGTAAAAGCACAATAATTTGTAATGGAATGTCCACTATAAATTACTTTTTTTCAATTTTAATTTGTAATGAAGCATTCGCCCATTAGATATTACTTATTTTATTTGTAATGGCACATGCCTACATTACACATTACTTTTTTATTTGTAATGGAACACGCATTCATTACACATTACTTTCGTATTTTGTAATGGTACATTTATCCATTTCACATAATACAGTGTAATGGGTAATGAATGCCGTAATGCATTATCAAAATAATGCATTATTTACAACTCTGATTTGAGGACACATTTTCTTAATTTTCTTTTTTTTTTCAAATCATGATAATCATTTCCTAGAGGTTCTTGTGGGTATCCTTTTATTTCATAAAATTATTTCTTGCTGGTCTCTCAAATAAAATTCATTCATAATTCATTACAGGACTCATTCATTGACCAAATGAGCTGATTGCGAAAAATTAATAATATTTTTTTATCGTCCCATTGCAGAAATCGGTGTCAATATGCAGCAGACCTCGATGATAAAGTACGACTTTATGGGAAGTTGGCGTTCGACGATAGCCGAGAATATACGCGTTGGTTTCACCACGACGAATCCACGAGGTTTTCTACTGGGTCTCTTCTCGAATATATCCGGCGAGTACATGACGATAATGGTTTCGAACAGCGGTCATTTGCGCGTCGTCTTTGACTTTGGCTTCGAACGACAGGAAATTATATTTCCGTCGAAGCACTTTGGCCTTGGACAGTATCACGATCTTCGTGTAACGCGAAAAAATTCCGGCGCTACTTTGGTGATGCAAGTGGATTCTTACGAGCCAAAGGAGTTTCACTTCAATATCAAGGAATCGGCGGATGCTCAATTCAACAATGTACAGTACATGTATATCGGCAAAAATAGCACAAACGGCGAGGGTTTCATCGGTTGTATATCGAGGGTCGAATTCGACGATATATACCCACTGAAATTGTTGTTCCAAGAGGACGGTCCGCCGAATATAAGGTCACTCGGTACACCTTTGTCCGAAGATTTTTGCGGCGTCGAACCGGTCACCCATCCTCCTAATATCATCGAAACTCGACCTCCGCCGCGCGTCGACGATGACATACTTAGATCGAGGTACAACGAGACCGATACCGCAATTTTGGGCAGCGTTCTCGCAGTTATACTCATCGCTCTCGTCATCATGGGCATCCTCATCGGTAGATACATGTCGAGGCACAAGGGCGAATATTTGACCCAGGAGGACAAGGGCGCAGAGGTCGCCCTCGATCCTGACTCCGCGGTTGTGCATTCAACCACCGGGCATCAAGTTCAAAAACGAAAAGAATGGTTTATCTAATTACCAAAAAAAAAAGCAACGAGGAACAAAGATTCTGTCGAGCAGGGTTGCAAGTAATGCATTACTTTTTGTAATGCGTTGCCACTTTCATTACCCATTACAATGTAGGGTGTGATGGAAAAAAATTCCATTACTCAATGTTGTGTGTAATGAAAAAAAAATGTATTACTCATTACAATGTAGTGTGTAATGGAAAAAAATTTCAGTATCCATTACAATGTAATGTGTAATGGAAAAAAATTCCATTGCCCATTACAATGTAGCACGTAATGAAAAAATTTGATTACCCATTACAATGTAGTGTATAATGAAAAAAAAATCCATTACCCATTACAATGCAGTGTGTAATGGAAAAAAAATTCTGACCATTACAATGTAGTGTATAATGGAAAAAATTTCCATTACCCATTACAATGTAGTGTGTAATGAAAAAAAAACCATTACCCATTACAATGTAGTGTGTAACGGAAAAAGTGTCATTGCCCATTACAATGTAGTGTGTAATGGAACAAAATTTTATTACCCATTACAATGTAGTGTGTAATGAAACAAAAATCCATTACCCATTACAATGTAGTATGTAATGGAAAAAAATATCATGACCCATTACAATGTAGGGTACAATTTTGGGAATGGAAAAATATAGATGAATAAATAATTGCAATTTTGCATTACATTTTAATGACTTAGGTACCTTAAATTCTAAAAAGCATCTATATGCATACAAAAAGTTGAACGTTGAACTGCACTTCTAAATATATGTACTTTTTCTCAGCGTTTGCTTTGGCCAATATCCTTTTCTCAAAGTGATTTTCTGTGAGCCTATTGAATTTAGGAGCGTTCATCATCGTTCATCTTTTTGTATGCATATCGATCCTTTTTAGAATTTTAGATACCCAAGTCATTAAAATGTAATGCAAAATTGCAATTATTTATTCATCTATATTTTTCCATTCCCAAAATTGCAATCAAAGTTTTGTCCATTACACATTACATTGCAATGGGTAATGGAATTTTTTTCTATTACACACTACATTGTAATGGGTCATACATTTTTCTTCCATTACACACTACATTACAATGAGTAATAAAAAAATTTTCCATTACACACTACATTGTAATGGGTAATGAATATTTTTTTCCATTGCACACTACATTGTAATGGGCAATGGAATTTTTTCCCATTACACATTCTAAAAGTAATGAATAATGCATTACTTTTACATTACAAATTTTGCAACCCTGCTATCGAGAATACGATAGCAATCGTGGCGATGATCTTGAAGAGTCTGGGCGAAGCTTGAAGTAGCATTTTTCACTCTAGGCCTATTTTTTCATTTTTCAAATTTCTTCCATCGATTTAAAAATCACGGATCTCTCTAAAGTGATCAAAATTTTTAATCCCGACTTGTTTATACTTGTACAATTCCGTATATCCGAATCTCTTTTCTTTTCTTTTTTCACGGAGCGCAGAAAAAAATTTTCTTCTGAATCGCTCGACGTTTCGTTTTTTTTCCCTCGTGTATCTTAGTTTTTTTATTCATTGTCGAATGAAAGACGAAACGTTGGTTCACCAAAGTCACTTAATTGCAAGATTACGCGTGCTAGAGAAACTTTGAAAACACGTCGAATCTCATTATTATTAGTATTATTATTATTATTGATGTCGAACGAATCGACGAAAAAGAACACTGCGAATCCAATTTTTGTTAAAAAACGTTTGACCGGGCGCGAGTTTGCAGTGAAAAAGCCTCGACGATTATCACAGAGAGAGCCTCAAGGTCGTCCTTAGGTCAATCGAGTCGTGAGATTTCAATTTTCTTTAAATACCTTCTAAAGAAGAAATTGCCGCATAATGAGGTGGATCTTGCTTTAGAATTCCCACTTGATGTAGCAAAATGTTTTTATCTTTTTTTTTCATTTCCGATAAGAATTTCCCATTCTTCTTTGCAGTAATTTTTACCAATATATTTTTTTATGTTTTTTATTACGAATAATACAAGGTCAATTCATAAAGAACGGTGTAAGTAAAAAAGTAGAAACGCAATTTATAACTTTACAGATTTTGGCTTTGTTTTAGTGACTGACACAGTAGATTCTTTTTATTAATTACTATGAGAATAGTGCAATCACCATTTTGAGAGACAATTGGAAGTGAAAAATGCTATCAAAATTTTAGCACTGTTGACTGAGAACTTTATCATTGCCAGAATTACAAAAAAAATGGTATTGCGGAAAAGATTGCTTAAACTTTTGATCGCCCGACTTATATGATTATTAAGTCGATTATTCTGATGTAGAATATTTGTTATATAGTTTTTTTTTACATCAAGTAAGAATTCTTAGACTTGTAGCCTTGAATCTCATTAATTTCAGATTTAAAACGCGTACAATTTTTCTTTTCAATCTCAATAATCCATCGACTTGCCTCCACCGAATGGACAACCTTAAGGCGCTCATTTTTAATTGTCACCTAAAAATCGTAAAATCTTCGATCCGTGATTCATTAATGACACTTTTTTTGTGTGTGTGAAAAATTTAATATTTAGTGCCAATTAAACAAAAGTAGAATGTACTTTTTGTTCACTCGAAAAAAAAACTCAATTATACATTGTTTACTCATGGATGAAATTATAATTTCATCGATTCCGAGAGCGAGTTTTCTTTTTTCTCCCGAGGTAAAAAGAGAGAAAAGAAATACATAGGCAACCGAAGGTTGAAGTGTCTATGTAGATGTAGAAAATAATTTTTCTGGCACATGTAATAATGATACATTGTATTTTTTTTCGTTTAATTTTCATTGACTTACACAGTATTAGTCGTAACTTTTACCGTCCAAACTGCATTTTGCATTTTTAATTTTACTTTTTATTTTCTTTGTAATTGTTTTCTTTATTTCTTAATTTTTTTTTGTCATCGTGTATTGTTTTACCCCGGCTCTCAACAGAGCAATCTTTTTTTTACAACATCATGGACAATAGAACAAAAATCTACCGCTAATTACAGGTGTCGAAAAAATAAAATTTGTAATACTGAGAATGTATGTACATATACTTATATGCATATGTCACTTTTATATAAAATAGGAAAAGAAAATATGACATGATTATTTTGTACCGAGAGATAGAGAGAGAATTCTCTGCTATTCTGAGAAAAATAGGAGTGACAAATAATTGAACGAATAAACATGTACAGAATTCCGATACATTCCAGACTTCGGAGCGATTTATTATTTTTCCTATTTTCTTGAATGAATTATTTACGATTTACATTCGATACACTTTTCGCAATTCTAAAACTCGATTGATAACGAGAAACACTGGTTCTTATAGTAGTCGCTACTCGGTAAATTATTTTAAGTACTAAAATGGTTGGTCCTATTCCAGCCATGTATCGAAATATTAAATTGTGAAATACATATTTTTTAATACATCCTTAGAATAAAGTATGAAAATTGCGCGAGAAGAGAAAGCGATCGATGAAGAAAAACGAAGAGAAAGAGAAATATAAAGAAAAATGGAAAGAATCTACTCTGAAAAGTTTGATCGATGATTTTCCAGATGTGCCTTCATTTTTCATTTTTTTATTGCGGAATTCAAATGGCCGAAGAATGATTGAAAATAAAAAATATTTAATGGCAAACGAGAGAAAATCGAGACAAAGAAGTGAAATTGTCAATTGGGTCGATGAATAATATAATGTAGACGGATTTCCACGATATATGACTAATAAACAAAATGACAAATTTCAACAGAAAAAGTACAGTAAAAATGATTCAAGTGATGGGTAATCGAGATGTTTTTTGCATTATTTCATCGAAATCCCAATTTCCAATGTGGCGTATGGAAAAAACTAAATTTTTGTGAAAATGGCAAATCGTAAAAAAATACTTCAAATAATTCGACAATCTAATTTACAAAATCTGTCTTTAAATTACTATTATCGTAAAAACTATGGCTCATTTTGAAAAACTCATAGTCCTCCAAATTTGTGCATCAACGAACGGAAACAATTGTTGCAAACTGCATTTCGACACCTTTCGCGATCGAGATTCGTGTATTACGTAACTTGAACATAAAAATTCACACACGTTGGAATAGAAAACAAAAAAAAATTGTAAGTCCTTTACTGACAAAAAATTGTTGAACACAGGAATAAAGAAAAATGTTTGAATTCTATCGAAATTACGTAGTAAGAAATAATTAACAATAGTGGCAGATCTCGTCGAGACATGAGGAAAAAAAACTAAATCTTCAATTTACGAGGCTAGTCTCCTTTGAAAAGATATTTGGAGGCAAAAATGCTCTCCGAATTCAAAATTAATTAATTTTTAAAACTAGGGACATTCGACTGTTACTTCTCAATTTGACAATTCAATTTTTGTTATTCGAGCAACTAAGCATATGAATCACAGTCTAGCATTTTTTTAATGTGTCAAATTCGAAAATTTCACTCATAACTCGTCCCATGTTGCGAATTATTATTCTACGCTTCAATTATTGTTTTTTCAGTAAAAGAGAATTAATTAGCTTTCTTTGTAAATAATTTGATAATTCGCCGTTCTCATTCTAACGGGACTCACGTTTCAATACGAATGACCCTTCTGACGTGATATAAAATTGACAAAGAATAAAAAAACAAAAACTGCTTCTCGCCGGTAAGACGAGCACGTCTTCATATTAGCGTTATATCTTAATTATACTTTGCGATAACGCCTCGTATAGCCCCGCATTTTATTTGTAATCGTATTTATGCGGTAATTTTATACTGTCACGACGTTCATCCGGTTTGCCTAAGTTTATATGAGGTATTCCAGCTCAACTCAACCACTTTCACATGTTTTATTTTTTTATTTGGCTCAAACTTTTTTTCATTATTGTACCTATTTATGGAACTTTACTTGATTTTTTCAAATTTTTTTACCCATGCATTTACAAGATATGATTTTTTGTTCAAATTCGATGATTTTTTTTTTCAAATGCTTGTAACTTTGCGAAAAATGGACCAAATCAAGTTTTTTTTTAATGTTCGTTTTTGAGTGCACTTTTTGATAAAAAATTTAACGATATTTATCTTCTATATCGTTTTACCGTTTAAAGCAAAAATGGTTAATTTCAAAAGGTCGGACATTTTTAATTTTTTTCAAAAAATTTGCTATGAAACTGACTATTTTGACCATTTTTAATGCTAGTTTAATCGTGAGCAGGTTTTTCCTTCTATTTTGTTCATAATGAAAAACAATTGTTTTTCATTACAAGCAGAAAAGCGTTTTTTTCAAAAGGGATACGTTTAATTGTTTTTTTAATTTGCAAGGAAACTTTGACTAATTTAATTATTTTTAAGACCAGTTTCATCGTGGGAACATTTTTCCTTATATTTTTTTCATGATTAAAATGTGATGATTTTTAATCATGAAAAAAATATAAGGAAAAATGTCCCCACGATGAAACTAGTCTTAAAAATAGATAGTCAAAGTTTCATAGCAAATTTTTCGAAAAAAATTAAACGTGTCCCGCCTTTTGAAAAAAACGTTTTTTTTTTTCGATGAAAAAAATGGTTTTAAATTATGAAAAAAATATAAGGAAAAATCTGCCCTAGCGTTAAAAATAGTTAAAAAAGTCAAAGTTTCTTAGCAAATTTTTTGAAAAAAATTCTAAGTGTCCGACCTTTTAAAATTAACAATTTTTTGCTTTAAGCGGTAAAACGATATAGAAGATGAATATCGTTAAATGTTTAATATTTTTTATCAAAAAGTGCACTCAAAAACGAACATTGAAAAAAAAGCTTGATTTGTTCCATTGTTCGCAAAATTACAAGCATTTAAAAAAAATCATCGAGTTTCAACAAAAAATCATATCTTGCAAATGCATGGGTGAAAAGATTTGAAAAAAATCAAGTGAAGTTCCATAAATAAGTACAATAATAGAAAAAAGTTTGAGCCAAATAAAAAAATGCAACATGTAAAAGTGGTTGAGTTGAGCTGGAATACCTCATATGTTATGTATATATAACGATTTTATTTAAGGTACAGCGTCTTTCTTCTCCGTGCCTGATATCTTCAGAAGGGCTTTCGTCTTCGTGGTCAATTCCTCGTATTCGTCGTCTGAAAATTCATCGAGATTGATAACACATTTACCATACGATTTTTAAGACGGTTTTTTAAAGCTGATAGAAGTATTTTAAAGATGATAACACATTTATCGTACGGTTTTTAAGCACTACTGATGAAAAGTGCTAAATTTTGGCAATCATTTCTGCAAGTATTCGTGAATTCATCGTCAATTATGAATCGTAATTTAAATTTAATCGTAATTCCAGTATCTAACAGGACAGGAAAAGTGATTTTTATTCTCATACTTCGAAAGTCTTACCGGAATCATTATCACTCAATTGACGAGGTGAGAGTCTGCATCCTCGGGCTAAATAAGTCTTGAGCTTTCCAACACTCGCCAGTATGAGGCCCAAAAATGGAGGCGAAGGATTCAACGGTCGTGACAAGTATTCCGGATGATATTGAGTCGCAACGTAATACGGATGATTATCCAACTCGATTATCTCCATTCGCTGACCCTCGTCGTCGTGACCTGAATGTAACAAAATTAATTGAGATGTTTTCTTTTTTTGTAAACAGCTTAACAGAAGTCCTGGGAAGTTCGGATGGGCAGGAATTTAAAAACTATTGGATAAGTTGAAGAAAATCAAGGATAGCGATAAATCATGTTTTATGTAAAATCAGTGATGCAATTCTCACCGACGAATTTCATCCCGGATGCTTCTATATTCGTGACGTATTCGGGATTGACCTCGTATCTGTGACGATGCCTCTCTCCGATACCCTCGACATTGCCGTACAATTGTTCTGTTGAAATTACAATAATTTGCCATTAAGGTCCGCCATAAATCAGATTATAATATGGTCGAAATAAAAATTCAAAATAATAATAATGAGCTTACTCATCATCGAATCTTCGGTTCTGAAACGCGTGTATCTTTTGCCGAGTCTCATGGTACCCCCCATTTGACCTTGATTGTACTCTGGCATATCGATTATGACCGGATACGGCGATTCAGGATCAATTTCCGTACTGTTCGCACCTGCCAGACCCAAAACGTTTCGGGCAAATTCGACAACGGCCATTTGTAGACCGAGACAAATTCCGAGGAATGGTTTGTTCGTTGTTCGACACCATTTGCACGCGGCGATTTTACCCTCGATGCCACGAGTGCCGAAACCACCTGGTACAATAACTCCGCTGAAAAAGAAAAAAAAAATTAAATTTGCACATTGCTTCCTCATCTTTATCTATAGTTCACGTAGCTTCCTTCAACACACCGTATGGCGATCAAATTTGGCTTCCTCATAAAGGAAGCTTTGTTAACTATTGAAAAATATTAGTAATCAATGTGCAAATTCGATCGATTTTCGCCAAATTTGATAGCGAATAACATTGATAGCTATACTGGCTCTTCACAAAATTTCATTGCAATATCTACAAAATCTCAAAAGTTATAGCGTTTACGCTTCTTTTGTAAAAATTACAAATGTGATAAAAATTTTATCATTCAATCGATTCTCGCCAAATTTAATAACGGACATCCTCGATAGCTATATTAGCTCTGTGTAAAGTTTCAGTGCAATGTCTTAAAAATTGCACAAGTTAGAGCGTTTAGGCTATTTTTCAAAAAATTCAAAATTTCATAAAATTTTAATCCCTCGATGGATTTTCGCCAAATTCAATACCAAACAACCTTGATAGCTATACTAATTCTGCACAAAGTTTGAGTGCAGTATCTTGAAAATTGCAGAGGTAAGAGCGTTTACGCCATTTTTGCAAAAACGAAAAAAGTCGATAAAATCTGAACACCCGTTATAATTAAAACAATTTTTTTTTCATAATGAAGAGCAATTCGTGCTCGACAAGTGTGCCAAATTTTAGCTGGATATTTAGAAGCGTTTTCGAGTTATTAATTATTTACATCTGAAACTCAGGATACACACACACACACACACACACACACGCACGCACGCACGCACGCGCGCGCGCACGCACACACACACACACACACACACACACACACACACACACACACATCCGGACATTTTTTCTAAATATGATTTCTCGATGTCTTAGGACATTTTGAAAATATTGGCATAAAAGTCGCGAAAAATTTTTTTTCACGAAAACAAAGCTTCCTTTATGAGGAAGCAAAATATATTATTTTACGTTTTACTAATAGTCGTTGACTCTCGCAACATTTGTGAATGATTTGATTTTTGCTTAATAATTTTTAATAATGAACTCAGACTGTTCGTCGAAAATTACATGACTATTACGATTACAGGTCAATCGGTAGAGGATATAAAAACTTCGCCTCAAAATGGATATTTGAAAATTGATAAAAACGTACTCGCTTTTGCAGAGTTGTTGCCAGGCCTCGTGGTACGAAACAGGATTGGTTTGTTTGGTCCCTTCCTCGAGATTAGCTGCGGCGATGTACTGAAATTCAAATGAAACAAGAGTAAAGCCTAGAAACGATGAAATCTCTTCGAAAAAAAATGAACAAATTGTTTAATATTGATTTTTCTAACCGTTAGTTTGAGCGTGTAGCCAACTTCTATCGCCGCATGCTGCAGTGCTTTTCTAACCGATGCGTACGAATCCTCGAGTTTCGTGTATTTTCCAACCAGAGCTATGTTCACGTCTTTGCGTAGATGATCTATACGATCGGCAAGATCACGCCATTTCTTCATGAAGGAACGAGGTCTCGGCATGCCAATGTTGAGTTGCAGCCTGTCGTTAAAAAATTCAACGATACCCTGACTCTCCATCAACAACGGCACTTTATAAATCGACGACAGATCGTGAATAGTCAGGACCTAAAAACCAAAATAAGTTAATAAAACTTGTTATCTTCTCAAATTCCATTAACAATCGATCTCTCGATTCTTCGTTCTTGACCTTATTTCGCCTTTTACCTGTTCAGGAGCCACGTGACAAAAGTTTGAAATTTTTTCCTTTATCGCTTCACCGATCGGATTTTCCGATCGACATACAATCAGATCCGGCGATAGACCCAAACCTCGCAGTTCTCGAACGCTCGCCTGTGTCGGTTTTGTCTTTGACTCTCCCGTAGAACGCGGCTGAAAATCGAAAACATTTCAATTTAATTGAAAAAGCCGTAAAATAACTTTTTGTTCTGAACGATACTTCATTGACAATATATTTAATCTTATAAATAGTTTCCGCAAATTTAAAGCTAACCGGATAAAAATTCCTTGAATTATTGGATATTATTTTGAAAACCATTGATTACGAGTAGGCAAAGTCAATGAGAAATATATGAGGCATTCCACGTCAAGTCAGCCACCCCATTTTTTGAAATCGCCAAAAATCGCATAAAAATGTTTAGAAAGTAGTTCCAACTATCAAGAAAATTTGTGATTTTTTTCAGATTTTTAAATTACATTTTTCAGCCGAAAAAAAAAATACAAAAAATTTGTTTGTCCCATTTTGTAACTTGAAAATTATTCGTCGTACGAAAAAAAAAGTAGAACATATAATTTAGGATTTTCAACGTGCTTTTCACTGAAATTTTTTACAAACTCCTGCGAAAGTTGTATATGCCATTTTCGGAGCAAAAAATGCTTTGATATTTTTTTTTCTCAGAATTGACATCTTCGATTCGTCTGTAGTTTTAACAGTTTTTTACTTGATATATTTGAAGACTACAAAAAAATTGGCGTAGTGGAGAATCCATTATTTCAAATGCATTTTTATTGATACAATCTATCATTATGGAGTGATTTAACGAAATAGCGTAGATATTGATATTTTATCATTATTAATCGTAGACAGGGAAAAATAATGAAATAATCTCGTTTGATACTGCGAAGACGATTCCAGGAACAAAGCAGTATCGTTGCGTCATTCCCAAAAATCGTGCCCAAATCGAACTAAAAAAGTCCGCATTGGCCATAGAAACGTCGGTGTATCCAAAGAGGGTAAATTAATTTCTTTTTGCAACCGAGAGACGTGAGTAGCCTTTGACTCTAATTTGAATAGATGTTATCGGTGCACATGGGTCCATTGATAAAGTTTATTAAAATGTACAAAAAGATATTTTAAAAAATAATAATGAAAAAAGTTTTAAAAATTGAAAAAGTACAAAAAATAAACAAAAATGCGGGCTTTAGAAAAAATCTTTAGATAGTCAACCCTGTTAATACACAGGGAAATTTGTGTATTCATTTGGGACTAAAAACGCATGGGAAGGAATATATTCTCCACTAAACCAATTTTTTTATAGTCTGTAAATATATCAAGTAAAAAACTGTTTGAACTGTAGACAAATCGAAGATATCAATTCTGAGAAAAAAAATATCGAAACATTATTTGCTCCGAAAATGGCATATAGAGCTTTTGGAGGAGTTCGTAAAAAATTTCAGTGAAAAATACGTATAAAATCCCAAATTTCATGTTTTACTTTTTTTTTCGTACGATGAATAATTTTCGAGTTACGAAATAGAACAAGAAATTTGTGTATATTTTTTTCCGGCTAAAATATATAATATAAAAATCTGAAAAAAAATCAAGAATTTTCTTGACAGTTAGAACTACTTTATAAAAATTTGTATGCGATTTTTGGTGATTTTAAAAAATGGAGTGGCCGACTCGACGTGGAATGCCTTGTATATGAAAAACTTGCATCTGTCTTTCTGAATTCTTTTGTGCTATAATCAAAGGTAATTTATAAATATTCAATAAACCTGTGGTAGAAGCGAAACATGAGCACAGCAAAAGTTTTCCTTCTTCACTCTGAATTGAAATTGTCGAAAAGCCTCGACATAGGGCATTCCTTCGATGTCTCCGATCGTTCCTCCGAGCTCGACGATGCAGACCTGAAAAAAAATTCACCCGATATTATAATAGACTAATATTTCAAAGCCATTGTTATTATTAATATCTATGACGATAATAATAAATTACCACTGGCTTATCACCATCTTCGGTCACAGGCTGATTGGAGACCCTCTCGACCCATTCCTGAATAGCATCAGTAATGTGTGGAACAACTTTAAAAACAAAAGAACATCGATATACTCTACATCCATTTAGGCAAGTATTTCTATATTGAAACTTAAAAAATCTTTCATCGCTGTAATTATTTTACCTTGAACCGTCTTTCCCAAATAATCACCCTGTCTCTCTTTCGTGATAACATGCTGATAAATTTTTCCTGTTGTAATGTTGTTGTCACGATGAAGAGTCACGTCAAGGAAACGTTCGTAATTGCCAAGATCGAGATCAACCTCGCCACCGTCATCGAGCACGTATACTTCACCTTTTTTGGAAATAAAAAACATTCCATAATAATAATAATAATAATAATCCATAATAATAAAAATGTACACTACAAATTTGAAAACAGTCAAAATTACAATTTTACAATATTGCTGAAATTCTGCTCAAAGAAGTAAAAGGCAAGTGGAAGTAAAAAATACGGAAGAATTTCGTGAAAAAATGGATATTCTCGCGACTGCAAAATCCATCAAATTCAAAAGTGATCGATTTAAAAAAGCTCGAATTTCCCGCCATCGCCGAGAAATCACGTGACTCAAACGGCTGCGCAGATGCGACAGAGAAATGGCGCGCATAATGAGAAAATGGCCGCCGAAACCGCATGGTCGAATAATGATTGTCAATATTTCTTGGATATTCTCATTTTGTACCTTCGTAATTGATAACGTTCTAACAGACGAGAGATAGAATTTTTTTCATACACCAGTTGATTCGGGTTTGTCTTACCGTGTTCGTATGGTGAAAAAGTTCCCGCGTCTATATTTATGTAGGGATCGATCTTGATAGACGTCACATGAATTCCACAATGTTTCAGTATCGTGCCAAACGAACTGGCAATAACACCTTTACCAACCCCGCTTATCACACCTCCGGTAACCAATATGTACTTCATGATTTCTCAATACAATTCGTACCAACTTGCTACTTTGATAACCTACAAATCAAACTTGAACGTTTGCCAGCACTTGACGGACTGGACCCAGCGCGGCGAAAGCTCGCTCTCACATCGGCTTTCTGCAGTTTCGTTGCGGGCGACGCGAGCGCCATCCTGACCTTGAAATTCGCGCAGACTGCAGTTTTATTTTTGCGCACAAAAGACAATCTACGATTTACCTTCTAATCGATCACGTCGTGCGAACATGAGTTGAAAAAAAAGAATTCTAAATTTGGGCGTTATTCAATTTTTCATCGACGAAGCAGAAAACAACCGAAAGACAGACGAGAGAAGATTCTGCACAATGGCGAAAAAAACCACGTGGTTTTGAAAATTATTTCTCCGCATAAGTATGAAATATTTTTGATAGCATTTAGTTTTAAAAAACTCGCGACCCTTTTCTTTGATAACGCTTTGTTCGACGTAATATTGATAAGAATCTTGCATAAACGTTTCGAACACAATCGGGACAATATTATAAAAGCGAAATTGCATAATATTGCAAGATTATTGACGAAGCTCGTATATAAAAGTCTTCTGCAGCACGTGTCCATAACACCAAATAACACGTGCGAAATTAATTCATAAATTTCTAACCGTCATCGTCGTCTTTTGTTGCGCTCAGAATCGCAATCAGTTGAAAATGGCACAAGGTCTGGTCGCAAAAATCGGACCCTCGATCCTAAATGCTGATTTATCTCAGCTTTACGAGGAATCTCAACGTTTGATTGACAACGGCGCTGATTATCTTCATCTCGATGTTATGGACGGACATTTTGTCCCTAACCTCACATTCGGTCATCCGATCGTCAAATGTTTGAGAAACAAGATCAAAGATGCATTTTTCGAAACTCACATGATGGTTTCGAAGCCCGAACAGGTATATCGCTGAAAAAACCTTTTTTCATTGAGTCTTGGGAGTAAAAATCAGAAAATTACTATTGTTAAGGTGAGGCCAAAGGTCAACATAACCTCAAAATTTTTCAAATACACTTTTCTTGGAGATGGCTTGATGTTATAAAAAAACTTTGAGGTTATGTTGACCTTTAGACTCCCCTTAAGTTCAAACGATACAAACGCTATTTCATTCGATTATCTTGAAGAAATAATCATTGCTGAATTCGCTCTGCGCAGTGGATCGAGCCAATGGTCGACGCAGGCGTCGATCAGTACACATTCCACGTCGAACCGGTCGAGGATGTTCCGCTGATGTGCAGAAAAGTTAAGGAAGCAGGAATGAAGGTAGTTTGCACGATAGGTAAAAAAAAGTCACCGATTCTTGAAAAAACGAAAAAAAAAATTTGACGATGCATGCGAAAAAAAAAGTAATTTACGCTTGTGGTAAAAGGTCGGTGTCGCGCTGAAACCTGGTACAGCCGTTGACGTTGTTGCGGCGTATGTCGATAAGGCTGACATGGTTTTGATAATGACGGTGGAGCCGGGTTTCGGAGGTCAAAAATTTATGCACGAGATGATGGAAAAGGTCGCGTGGTTGAGGAAGAATTATCCCACCCTGGACATAGAAGTCGACGGCGGGGTTGGTCCAAGCACGATTCACGCTTGCGCGGAGGTGTGTAATACGATACAAAGCTCGTAACGACAAAACCAATTTCAACTTACCAGAGTTGTGAGAATAGTAATGTAGAAGTAACACATTACCAATTACTTTAAACTATGTGTATTGAGTAAGTTTTTCATTACAAATTACAAAAGTAACGTGTAATGAATGAAGTTTCTATTACAAATGAAAATAGTAATGTGTAATGGATGCGCGTTCCATTACAAATAAAAACAAGTAATGTTCAATGTTTACATGTTCCATTACAAATAAAAAAAATAACACGTAACGAACGAGTGCTCCATTACAAATTACAATTGACAAAAAAGTAATTTGTGGTGGCTCAAAGCTAAGTCTATTAATTTGTCAATGAAAACAATTTTTGTGTATCAAGTTTAACATTGTTCATACTGTTACCACTACGATAGTAAAGTTAACAAAAACTTGATACAAATTATTTTCATTGAAAAATTAATAGACTTAGCTTTGAGCAAAATATTATCTGCTCCAAATTCTGGTAGAAACACACTAATTTGTAATGGAATATTCTCCACTGCAAATTACTTTTTTGTCAATTTGTAATGGCACATGCATCCATTTCATATTACTTTTTTTTATTTGTTATGGCACATGCATCCATTACACATTACTTTTTTTATTTGTAATGGAACACGCATTCATTACACATTACCTTTGTATTTTGTAATGGTACACGTGTCCATTTTACAATATGCAGTGTAATGCGTGACGAATACAGTAATGCACTATCAAAATAATGCATTATATACAACTCTAAAGCAGGGTTGCAAATAATGCATTACTTTTTTTAATGCATATACATTTTCAGTACCATTAACTCTTATTGATTAATTGAAATAATTTCTATTAACCATTTAATGTTAATGGTTAATGAAAATAATTTTCATTAACCATTAAATGTTAATGGTTAATGGAAATGATTTCCATTAATATGTAAGAGTTAATGTTTAATAAAAATTATCTCCATTAGGCATTTAATGTTAATAGTTAATGAAAATAATTTCCATTAACCATTAACTCTCATTGATAATTAAAAATAACTTCCATTAACCATAAACATTTTTGATTGATGGAAATTATTTCAATTAATCATTTAATGTTATTGGTTAGTGGAAATTATTTTCATTAACCATTAACATTTAATGGCTAATGAAAAAGTAATTATTAATGCATTACGTTTTCATTAAAAATTTCGCAACCATGCTCTAAACTTGACTCAAAATGAATTTTTTCCTTACAGGCTGGCGCGAATATGATCGTCTCGGGAACGGCGGTCACCGGAGCAAAGGAGCCGTCGAAGGTAATAAAAAATTTGAGAGAAACCGTTGCCGGTTGCATTGCAATGAAAAATTAACACAAATTTTGCTGAACATCGAATTTATGTTGAACAGCCGAATTTTTGTATACGTTTACAAGAATATGGAATTATTTTAGTACAAAATGAAACTGTGGGCAATTACATTGTCTTCCGCTCAAGAATCTTCCTCTTCGCTCGACTCGGAATTATAAACATTCTTCCCTTCGAATTCGCCGTTTTCGCTAGTTTCATTCTTCGTCTTCTCGTTGCTGTTTAACCGAAGATTAGGCATAGGTGGATCGATAGCTCGCAATTTAGTTCGTAATTCGGAAAGAGTAACTAGTATAGCTTCCTCCGTTCTGATTGTTCTGGATCCTTGTTCCGGACAAGTATTGATGTATTTATGGAAAACCAGGGCAGGATCATCGACGTCCAAGTGGGAATCGACCTCCAACGCAGCTTCCAGTCCGCTTAATCCACCGAAAACGATTAGTGCGTGTCCGTAATCCAAACTTTTGCTCGCGATATCGTCGATCGACTGTCCCTTGTCCGAAGTTCCTATGGTCAAGTCGTAGCCTTTAGGATAGGGACACTTGGCGAATATATCGGTAAGATCGGACGCCAACCTGACGCTGTAGCCCCAATAAATTCCGCTCTCCGATCTCGGCGTCAACGGCGAGACGACCTCGCCCTTGATTTTTTTAGCGTTTTCCTGATTCGGCGCTATTTTCACGGTGACTCTGAGACCGGAGGACAATACTTTGTCCACGTGAACGTCGTTTGTGAGTCCGACGTTGACCTGAGAACCTTTGCCCGGTTTTATGGGCTTGTTCGTAACGACTCCTTCGCGAAACAGCGACGCATCCTGCTGACGAAGATGATGCGGCGCGTCGAGGGGATTCAATATTCCGGCGTATTGCAAATCCTTGTGGAGGGGGAAGAAGTATTTGCGAAGATACTGCGGACATTCGAGATACTGCAATATTCTCGCCAATTGAAGACAGGCGACTCTTCCCTCGCCCAGCGATTCGTCCCTGCGCAATTTCTTCCTCTCGCCCTCGACGACCTCGCCCTTGTCGTCGAAGACGATGACCTCGTCGATCCTGTAGATGCACGCGGCGCGCGCTATCTGACCGGCGAGGTAAGTTCGCAACTCCGGGGACTGCGCATTGTCGAGTATCGAACCCGGCACGGCTATGCTTAGCGTTGATATCGATGGTTTTACCGAATTCTTCGCATCCGCCGCCATTTTAGCATCCGCCACGATGCTGTCCGACTCTTCCTTCTTCACCTTTTTTATCAACCTCTCCTCTCGCCATTTTTTACGTTTCTCCTTGTGCAAACGATTGTGCTCCTTCCAATTTTTTGACGCTGGTATCGAAGACGACATTGACGCTGTATTTCGAGGATAAAATTATTTCTTTTCCGATGATATATCACGTATTTTGCTTTTCCTCACTTTTTACCGCGACTAGGTTATGTTTGATTTTAGGTTATGTTTGATTTGAGGTAATGTTTTTACAATTAGATGGGAGGAAATGAGGGTCAACAGCTGTTAGCGTTGTGTAATAGATGGCGCCAGTTGTAATTTTTTTAATTTGAACGTAGTGAAGTGGTTTTGATTCAATGATCAATGAAAATTCCAGTCATCAATGGTCGGACTTTAAAAATTTGCGAATAATTGAAAAATATTCAGAATCGGATGAACCAAGCGGATTTTTGAAGCCTCAACGATCGCGAAGAGAATGAGCTCGAATCCAAGAGGATAGTTTATCTAGAAACAAAATTACAGCCATTTCGATGAAACAATTGAATTCAAGCCAAAATGTAAAATGATTTAAACAAATTTTTTTTTGGGGCTCTATATCAATGTATTTTTTCTCTTTGAGCCAATATTAAGCAAAATCTCATTGTTATATCTTTGACAGAATCCTACTGACATTCAATGGCATTTTTTAGATAACAATTAAATGTAAATAACAATACTGAGACATTCTTCCAAAAGCAACGATGAGATTGAGCGAAATCGACGATTTTGAAGATTTTTCAAATTCAGATATCATAAGTTGTTTTGGTTTCAAAGTTTTAAAGTTTGGTTTTTTGTGAGGGAATGAAAGTTTTCGTCAAACCTGAACTGCAATTTCTTTAAGAATATAAAAATCAACAAAATAAAAACTTCTCCACAAAAAAGATATCATCGAGAGAAATCTTTAACATCAATAGTTTCCTTAAAAAAAAAAATCATGAATTATTTTTAATTGACAGCAATTTTTTTCCCCCTCTAAACAATGGAAATTTTGGGATATTTAAAACCAGGTATTTTCCAAAACGCCTTTAAAGCCAAATTTCGAAAATTTAAAAATTTAAGCCATTCGTGAGAATGCCAAAATTTTATTTGTGTCAAAATAATTTATTAACTGTTAAAAAATATTTATTTCGCCATATCCAACTTTACATCCGATTACATTTTACAAATCCTGGTACATAGCAATATATTGTTTTCTCAGTGTATTGTTTTCAAAAAGAAAACTTGCTGAAATCACAATGAGAAGAGCAATCTTGTGCACTGAGAAAACAGTTTATTTGTAATTAAGAAATATATATAGTTGGCACTTTTACTTAAATATTCCTTAACAGTTACAAAATTTGTTAGTCGCTAAGAAATATTTTATTTGTGTCAAAATGTATTAATTGTTAAAAAATATTGATTTAATTTATTAACTGTTAAAAAATATTGATTTAATTTATTAACTGTTAATAAATATTTATTTAATTTATTAACTGTTAAACAATATTTATATAATGCATTAACTGTTAAAAAATAATTGATTTCGCCGTATTCAACTGTAAATTTGCCAACGATTAACAAATCCTGGTACATTGTTTTCTCAGTGTGGGTTTTTTTGCTTTTTTAACCACTCACGTTAAATTTTTTTCTCACAGGAAGCACAAAATTCATCGTGACAGTATCGTCGACCAATGGGGACGCAAAGTTAGCGGCAAGAGCGAGGAACGAGGGGAAAGTGAAGGTTTTTCCTGTACGAGCATCACAAACGCAGACAGACGGCGGCCATGGTTGTTCAACTTGTTCAATGGCGATTAAAACCAGTCGCTCGTGAGCTTTTGCTGGGATCGTTCAAGCCGGTCGTCCTCGATCCTCCGAGGCGCCACTGACTTCGATCTCTCGGCACCAAAAATTCCTCGAGGTCTCATTGTGGCCAAAATTCACGTCGTTTCGGTCGCGCTATCACGATCGAACGATCGATCGATCGATCGAACGATTTCGTCACAGCGAAATTCCCGGTCGAGGCGAAATCGTCGTGGTGACTTTAACGAGCGAACCAGCGACGTTCCTGCACGCGCCTACGAGTGGTAAAACCATATATAAACCTTTATATAACTGTCTCAGCGACGTATGATTCGTGATTTGTTCATGGAGAGACGAAATATAAGAAGGAAGCAATTGCTTCACTCGCTATAATCGCAAAACTGGATGGATCGATAATCGAAATAGCTTCTTTTTTACTTTTCATCGTTGTGATCCGACTAAATCGCAGTGACTGTGACTTACTCCAGTTTCGTGGATGTTGTGGGAACCAAAAACAAAAGGAGGAAGCAAATTTCGAAGTGGAAAGCACGTGCGATGAGAGAGGCATTCTGGGTCAAGCTTCGATCATGCCAATGCCGAAAAAATCGGTATTTTCGTCGATGACGACCAATAGTATCGCGAAAATCACGACGCTCCTGTCTTCGAGTGATCTCAACGACGATGGCGGATTGTTGGTGTGATTTTTGACGAAATTTGGAAGTAAAAATTATTTTTTGAATTTATTTTGTTAATTATATTGAATCTAATTCGTTGACGAGTGCGGGTTTTTTTTTTAAACCCGTTGGAATAATTCTGTTTGAGACTTTTATGGATTTTTATGGGAGAATTGGCGAAATGAAAATTTGCAGGCAGTGAAGAAAATTGTCTTCTTCTAGATTCGAAGAGGAACGGATTTTCGTGGTTTCGTTATTGTCCGGTGAATTGTTCGTTCGAAGCGACGAATGAGATCGCTCGAACGAGCGAGAAAAATCGTCGGCAGGTGAATCGCGTCTCGGGAAGTGTGTCGACGCAGGCCTACTCTTCGCCACAGGCCAACACAGTGTGTCAACCCGAAGATCGAAGTTTATCAGCGAAAAAAAGTTGGCCGATGTAGCGCAATGTTTGTTGGTTGGACCGTTCTGGCGGCGGCCAGTTGCCTGCTGTTTGGTGCCGGTGAGATTTATTTATTTATTTATTTGATAAATGCTTCCAACTAAGTATCCCGAAAAAAGAGAAAAAGAGAAAACCAGAATTGTGAAAATGGTAATGTAAAAGTAATACATTACCCCTTACTTTAAACAATGTGTGTTGGACAAGTTTTCCATTACAAATAAAAAAAGTAATGTGTAATCGATGCGCATTCCATTACAAATAAAAAAACAATGTGTAATCTATGCACGTTCCATTACAAATTACAATTTTTAAGAAAAGTAATTTCCATTACAAATAGAAGCTTGCACATTATTGTTTCATTATTTTATTTCGCTCACTAAAAGTTCATCCACAATTATCTCAAATGATCCATAAAGTTGAAAAAAAAGAACATGCACCTTATTTAGGGATTCAATAAAGCGAAAATTTTTGTATCAGTGACTTGTAATTTTTATTAGATTGGTTATAATTATGGGTAACAGCGTGTAAAAGCAAGTTCACTATAAAGTTGAATAATTTTTGGGGTTGAGTACATTTGCGTACTTCATATTTAACGATGAACTGTCGGTTTTTTTGTTTCTATTTTTTAACTTTATGGATCATTTGTGATAATTACGGATGAACTTTTAGTGAGCGAAATAAAACGAAAATGGAACGTGCATACATTACACATTACTTTTTTATTTGTAATGGAACATGCATCCATTACACATTAGTTCTGTATTTTGTAATGGTACACTTATCCATTTCACATTATGCAGTGTAATGGGTAATAAATACAGTAATGCATTATCAAAGTAATGCATTAATTACACTCTGCTACTGACAGAAGCATTTTTTAGAGTTTCAAAATTTCACATACTTCTCTTTGGTTGTCGTTTGGTAATTAGGTCCATTTTTAAATATTTACCTCAAAGAAATCTCGAAAATTGCTCAAGTTAGAATCTTAAGATTCTGTAAAATGAGCTCCGATGATACAGCCGCCATTTTCGATTTTTTTTTTGTTGAGAACCTCGATATTTCAATCAAATACAAATTAGGTTTTTATCTGAAAACTTATATTTTCAAACGTTTGAAAAAATTTATAGGCTACTTCATACTTCATACTTCATCCTTCATACTTTTTTAGAATTTTAGAATTTGATAAGGTTCTTATCTATCTTAACTTTTCTTTCAATTCAATTTTTCTATTTTTTTTAGATATCTAAGTATTTTGATTTAAAAAATCTAACAGTTTGATTTAAAAAACTTGGATAATATCGGTGGACAGTATTTTTTCATTACTTAATTTTTAAAAAATTGTTCATTCCTGTTTCAGCTGAAATTAGGTATTTTAAATAGCGAATATTTGAAGGGCATTTATATATGAGTCACATTAAATTGTAATTTTTATAATATTTATGACAATCGAATTATCCGTTACTTTTTTTTCACCAAAACTGTGACTATAACTTTGTGTCGTAATTTTTTTACGACATCCGATGAATAACGAGTATCAATGAATATTTTTATACAGATGAGAAAAATTCTTTTTCGTACAAAAATGTCTTACACAAAACAACGATGCTGCTTTCTAAACGCCGCAACGATGCCAGTCTGTGGTCGAGCAGCCGAGGCACCGACTCTGCACCGTATCGTCTATAAATTATGAAAGCCGCTTCATTATTCAGCATAGATCGTATTAATGCAACTCGATCATCTTTCATGAACCTCATGCGGAGCCAGTATGTCCAAGGCTCGTGTTTCGGTCTTGCTCTGTCTAGAAATAACGTGAAACTTCACTCCATTTTCCCGCAACGGAAAAAAACCCTATTCACGAGCAAAAACGGCATCGAGATAAATGTTCGCCGTTAAAATATGTGCTTCGAAAATGACCGCACATAACCTACAAAGAACATTATCAAAAAGAGGCGTATTCGTACTAGCGAATTAAATTTATTAATTCAATTTTGACGGACGCGATCAATTCTCGAGATATTTTACTCAAACTTCTGAGAAAATGCCTTCTGAACAATACAAAGAAGAATAGAATCCTTTGTCCACTAAAGCGCCATGAAATGGTGGACGCGCATGGCGTCGCGGTTAAACAAAATGGCGTCGCGATAAAACAAAATGGCGCCTCGAGCCCAGTCCCTCCACCTCGCGTTTTCCGATGCTCATAGAATTCGAGATTCTCTACCAATCGAATAAATATTTTAACAGGAGACTCTTGAAGCGTGAAGTTTTACGGAGATACCGAATAGAAATATTTTTGTTGGGAAATAATGCGTCTCGCGTAGGTTAGAAAAGTACATCTGTTAGAACGGCGCCATCTTAGCAGCGGTTCTCAATCCTAAAATTCTCAATAGGTAATTCAGGGAAAAAACAAATCGTTGTGCAAAAAAGGAGTAATGATGAGGTTTAAAAAAAAATGGTACGTCAAATGATGATGGCCAGGAATAGGGAAGTGCGTGTACAAACGACTCGTTGAAACGACGCTATAATATTACGATGAGAGCGGACGAGTCTTAAACGATCCTCTTAAAACATCTCCTCTACTTCGGCCGGATGAATTAACGTTTTTCGCTCGATAGTAACGACCGTGCGTCCAAGCAGTAGCACCAGGGTGTTATAATCGGGTCACCAGACACCGCACAAGAAACCAACATAAATCTTTTACCGGTCTCGCGCGCGATCTTCCGCGAAAAATGCAACTTACCGTGGAATCGCATACCGCATATGTACATGCTTGAAAAATATGTTCATCTTTTGACAATGCTCCCCCAATGAAATTTTCGTAGCTATTCCCTCAAAAATTGATGCCTTGAAAGCTCGATGAATTTCAAAAATAGGTCTGGCGAAATTTTCACTCTTGGCAACAATTTTGATATGACGAATTCAATGATATTTTCCATCCAATCCATAGTTTATCGATTAATTCAGCTTAAATTACTTTATTTGAAATGAATAACATTTTATTCAAATTCTTTTCATGCAGTTTAATATAGGCAATTAATTAGGTGGATATCCAAATGAAGGTTGCGAAATTTTTCATGAAAAAGTAATGCATTAATCATTACTTTTTTAATGGCTAATGGAAGTTATTTTCAATTATCAATAAGAGTTAATGGTTAATGGAAATTATTTTCATTAACTATTAACATTAAATGACTAATGGAGATAATTTTCATTAAACATTAACTCTTATATATTAATGGAAATAATTTCCATTAGCCATTAACCATTAACATTTAATGGTTAATCGAAATAACTCCCATTAATCATTAACATGTAATGGTTAATGGAAATTATTTTCATCAACCATTAACATTCAATGGTTAATAGAAATTATTTCAATTAATCAATAAGAGTTAATGGTTATTGAAAATGTAAATGCATCAAAAAAAGTAATGCATTATCTGCAACCCTGATCCAAATAGATTGGAGACATTTGTTTCAAGCTTATAAATCATCTTTCTTAGTGTGGATTCGTATATTTAGGTTTCAAAGAAAATTCATCGCTGATTGCGAATTGATAAATAATTATCTCTCCGGGGACACGTTTGTAATGGTGAGAAAATATTTCTAGAAATATAATGTTTTTTTCATTATTCGAGATTTTACTCATCTGGGATTCTAGACTACATTTTTTGGCATTAAATTAAAATCCTTCATTGTCGATTCATTTTATAGTGCTATAGTTTGTCTCATGGAATGTATGGAAACATTTTTTTGAAATTTCACATATTCCCAAAAAAAACTAGAAAGGGCGGACAGAAATTGTTATTTTGAGTACATATTTATATAGCATAGATTAAGCACATGTATAATCCCACAAAAAAAATGTTGAGATACCAAAGATAGCAAAAAAAAACCTAAAAAGCAAAAATGGCAATAGTAAAAAAGGCGAAAAGTTTGAAAACACTCGCTCCGATTCCACGCCACCCATAAAGTTTGACTGCTCTTTCAAAAATGAAGATATTTTGATTTGCCAAGCGGCGTTTTAAAGGGGACGTATTCAGCTTCATTTCGCTTTTTCCAAAAAAATTTTGCGGTTTTTTTTTAACCCGGTACGCCCTTTGAAACATGGTCGTTTTTCGGCTTTTTTTTTTGGGTTGGCATTGTAATTTTGGCGCACGACTCATGAAAATTTTTTTCGACTGTTTTTCGTATGAAAAACTTGTGGCGGGGACTATTAGCTTCAATTTCGTTTTTCAAAAAGTTTCGTACGATTTTTTTTCGCAAAAATATTCAATTTTTCGCAAAAGACAACCATATTTATAAAATGTAGCCTAACTCTAAAACTACTGGGTTTTCGTGAAATCACAAAAAATGTAAAAAGTTGCATACAATAACTGTGGATTCACTGACATTTTTTTTAATTTTTTTTTTCAAAATTTTTTTTGAAAAAAAAATTTTCAATGTTCAGTGCCCCCTCATAATTCTTGAACTGTTGTTATTTGCTCATCGATTAATTATTAATTTTGAAAATCTGTTAACAATGAAAAAGTGTCAAAATTAATTCAAAATGATTTAAAAAAAATACTATACAGTAACAAAAATTGGTATTCATAATAATTTATGGAAAAAAAGAAAACTTTTAATTTTCAAAAATCGAAAAAGTAGTAGTTATTGAAATCCCACGATCGGACAAGTCTTAAAAATTGTTGAACAGATAGATGTTTAAAACAAAAAATTAAAAAAAAAAATCAAAAATTACACTCAGTTTGAAAAACGCGATTTAAAGTTTAAAACTCAAAAAACTCATTAAAAAACGCGTCTAATATTTTTGTTGTATTTTTTTCTAAAAAGGCCATGAAAAAACAAATAAAAAAAAAACTTTTATTTTGGACCATTATTAAAGAAGTTATGACCAAAATACCAAAAAAAGAGCGGTTTTTTTGTTAATTTAATATCTTTTGGACGGGTAATAAAAAAAATCTCAAAATTTAACAGGAAGGGTCTTTTTGATGGGTACTAAAAAATATTTAAAAAATGAGGAAATAAAAAAAAAAGTTTTTCAAACTGTTCGATTTGGGTCGGGACGCCCCATATATAAATATGCCTAAGAAGCTGAAGAAATCCTCTTTTCAGATACCATAGATACCGAAAAAGGCCACAAAAGCAAAAAAACAAAAACAAAAAAGACAATACCAAAAAAGCTCAAGATACAAAAAGACCAAAAATAGTGTACAAAAATTGGTACTTTGAGTGCCAAAAAAAAATACATAAATATTTCCTTGGAGCTCAAGATACCAATTTTTGTCCCCCATTTTTGGTTTTTTTTCGGTATTGAAAATTCATGCGCTTGTAATATACATATAAATATAGAAATATGGAGAACGCACGGTTCTCGCGAGCGCATGAAAGTGGAAGCGTTGGTCTCGAGGAATATTTAAGAGAATCATGTCCAAGGCGCGGCGAGGCTTCGTCGTTGACGCTGTTTGTGTGCGCTCACGAGCGGCCTCAACGAAGTGAAAGTTTTCTCGGCGACTTGGGTCTCTCCAGCCTATATGACTCGTTCCATGGCTGCCGGACACGTGAAAAAAGATTATCAAAAAAAAATAAAAAAAAGCCATCGTACATCCTCGTAGAATCCTTTTCGAAGTCTCTTCGGGCGTTCCTTATGATATGAGACCCAACCGCCGCCTTTTAAGGCCCCTCAATCTTTCAACGTGGACGTGCAATTCGGTTTGGTCCCGGAAATTATTTTTCGTTGGGTCATCCGATTGCGGTTGAACACACGTCCTTGAACAGGTATTCAGGAGAGAGAGATTCTCATTCGTGACTCTATCCTCGTTTTACCTCATTCTCTGTAAATAATGACGTAACTTCACCGCGACGAATGACGAAAATTGTCTTCAAGGAAATTTCACGCCTTCGACGAACAATTTTAGCGTTGATTTTGACGAATTTGCAGAAGAAGAAACGAACGACAAAGGTTGAATCGAAATTGGGAAATGCTTTGGAATTGTTGATAACATTGATGAGGTACCAAAATGGCGTCAGGATTTGTTTGAGATTGTGTTTCAGTTTGCCAAAAATGATGGTTGGAATTAATCGAAGGACTCGTTTCAACTGTGGGATGGAATTTTTTTTTACCGATTTGAGCTGTCGTTGAGAAAGCCAACAGAGATATCTCGCTCGATGGTAAAAAGCAGTCACGCTTTGTATCTTTCAAACTGGAGGAAGCGAAACGATAAATACACCTTGAGGAAGGGCAAAAAGCATATCTGTGTGTCTTAATCCGTGAGCGAGAGAAGGTCTCTCCATTTCCCCTTTTGCAACGCAGTCATGAAATTTCTCGTCGACCATCGGAAATCGACCGGTTTACTTTCAGATCCTGTTCCCTCGTGGAGTTTTTTATGCATGTAGATTAGGGCGATTTTTTTTTGGACTTTTTTTTCTTCCACTCTCCACCCGAAATTTTGTTGTATACGTCTGAAAGAAAATTCCCTGAAAGTTACAGCCCTTAATATTAATATTAGGTACTTTCCCTTCGCGCGATAAGTTTTCCATCTAAAATGCACGTAAATGAAAAACTTTTTTCGTCAAAATTTTACCACTCCGCCGTTTTCTATGCTATCGCATTGATTTTGGTCGCAATTTACGTAGAATTGAACGATCTTTAAAAGTGTCCTGAACAGCGTAAGTGTAACTTACACTGGTGAGATGGTACGACTCCCTAAAGTTGATTTTTACCCAAAATTCTCGATTTTTTGCTGTTATCTCCGAAATGATTGACTTGACCGAAAAATCGTAAAAGGAAATTTTGTTGGAAATTCAATTTCCTACAAAAAAAGTCCTTTAGACCTAACTGCTGAAATTAATATTTCTTGAGATATTGAACCTTGACTTATTTATGGTATAAAATTTGTATAGTTTATCGAACCAAAAGTTTAAATTGTTGATATTCCATATCATATCGCCATATCACATATCATATCACCAGTGGTAATATGATATGGAATGTCAACAATTTGAAACTTTTGGTTCGATGATCCGTAAAAATTTTCATATCACAAATAAGTTAAGATTCAATATCTCAAGAAATATTAATTTTAGCAATTAGGTCTAAAGGACCTTTTTTGTAGGAAATTAAATTTCCAGAAAAATGTTCCTTTACATTAAGTTAATCATTTCGGAGATAACAGCGAAAAAACGAGAATTCTGGGTAAAAATCAACTTTAGTGACCTCGTACCATCTCACCAGTGTAAGTTACACTTACGCTGCTAAAGACACTTTCAAAGATCGTTCAATTCTGCGTAAATTGCGACCAAAATAAATGCGATAGCATAAGAAATCGCGGAGTGGTAAAATTTTGAAGAAAAAAGTTTTTGATTTACGTGTATTTTAGATGGAAAAACTTATCATGCGAAGGGAAAGTAGTTAATATTGATATGAAGGATGTTGAGTCCCTATGAAATCTTTTAATGTTAATTGTTTAATAAATAGCTTCTTAATCGTCGTGAGATTTTTACACGACCTTCTGAATACTTCATGTAAAAACATATTAAATTTTCAGAATTCTATCATCATTACTTCAACCTCCTTAAGGGTTAAAATGAAAAATGATGAGAAAATTCTGAAAATTTGTTATGTTTTTGTATGAAGTATTCAAGAGGTTGTGTAAAAATTTCCGGATGATTAGGAAGCTCGTTATTAAAATATTAACATTTTGTTGAGAACAATTTTTTAAACAAATAAAAAAAATATTTATCAATAAACTTCATTTTGTTTCCATTGCTTTGAATACAGTGTAGATATTAAAAAATTGAGAGGTCAACGAAAAAATTTGTCGCAAAGTTATATCAGTTTCCATAAGACTACATTTAATTTAATTTAATTTGTTAATGTTGATTGTTCGATAACGAGCTTCCTAATCGTCGTGAAATTTTTACACGACCTCTTGAATAATTCATACGAAAAAATACCAAATTTTCAAAATTTTCTCATCATTTGCGATTTGGGACTCAACATCCTTAAGGACTGTAACTTTCAGGGAATTTTCTTTCAGAGATGTGCAACAAAATTTCGGGTGGGGATTGAAAGAAATTTAAAAAAGTCGAAAAAAATTGCCCTAATGTAGATATTAAAATGAGAATTATCGCCACGGGAGTAGAAAATGGGCCCTATACAATATAATCGTGGATGAGCACAGTCATGGCCGTTTGTCTCCTGTCGCTTCCACAAGTAGACCCTAATTTCTTTATTTTCATTGGAGTGGTAATGAAAATTGTCGATAACGATCTTGTGTACCTGCTCAGGTCGTTGCAATGCAATGTGAAAGGTGCTTTATTTCAATGACAAAAGATCTTCCTTAAGGCCCCTTTCATAAGCCCCCAAACCGGAAATGGAATTATTGGCGATAATGATAATGGAGTTGAAATTGAGGGCAAGCATTATTTTTTGCAGTGAAACTTCCCTTGTCACACCATTTATTAAACCAAGCTCCACTTAAGTTGATAAATTAACCGAAAGCACGATTGTTTTCCATACTTTAGAATCTTGTTTCCCAACAAATCATTTCGAGAGATTCCATCTTTCTCTCATGATTTTCCCTTCAAAAGAGCCATTGGAACCACTTAAAATTGAAAAATAAAATTTGATTAATTATTTGCAGGCTTCAAATTGGATTTCTGACTTATATCAATTCCGTATAGAAAACAATACTTTTGACCCCATTAACATTCCTCGGAAAATATCAAAATATATGATTCCCTCGACACGACGATACTGTTGATATAGGCTCGTGAAATTGTCGAACATTTTAACGGTAAAAATGCGCAAAGCTTCGCGGTTTTGCAAACCACAGAAATACTGGAATTTCTCTCTCTCTCTCTCGCTCTTTTGCGCTATTCCACTTTTCTCTTTTGTCAAAGCAATTGTTCTGTGAGAGGCTCCGTGTGAATTCGCGGTGCTCAGCATGATGGCGAACCTTAATTTGCAACGTACAACAAAATCCCCGTTTTATCACGACGCGAGAATGTTTTGAAATTAGTGACTCCAGAGGGATGCTAATATTTCTGGGTATACAATTTTGTGATGAATCTGGTCAGAAAAATAGAAATGGCAATTTCATCATTCACTTTACTTTGTTGCAGGTAGAGAATGTAATAACAATTACTATTTTTCTCATAACACAAACTCGAGATCAAATTTTTTGTACTAAAAAGTGTTTTTGATGCAATAGAATTTGTCAACAAATATTATCCATGAATTTAATGAAAATAACAGAGTTCAGAATTTCTCACCTTTGTTAATTTTCTTAAAAATGACGTTAAACTTTTTGAACCATTATTATTTTTCTTATTCGTAAAAAAAAAATATACCAAAAACAGTTTTTAATGTAAATAGAATTTTTGTAATAAATCCTAAAATTCGTTTAATATCAAGGATAATTATTATCCATAAATATAATTAATATAATAAGGTTCGGGATTTTTTATCTTGGTTAGTTTTCCTAAAACATTTCTATTTTTCTCATTCGTTAAAACAAAAATTATTTGTACAAAAAAGTATTTTCAATGCATTAGCATTTTTCAATAAATCTTAAAATTCGTTTAATAATAAGAATTATTATTATCCATGAATTCAATTCAAATAATAAGGTTCAGGATTTCTTACCTTTGTTACTTTTCTTAAAAATGACGTTAATTTTCTTGAAACATTACTATTTTTCTGATTCGTTAAAAAAAATGAAATTTGTTATATCCAAAAGTGTTTTTGATGTAAATAGAATTTTTCAATAAATCTTAAAATTCGTTTAATAATAAGTATCACTATTATACATGAATATAATAAAAATAACAAGGTCCCGGATTATTTACCTTTGTTAATTTTCTTAAGAATGACGTTAGATTTCTTGAAACATTATTATTTTTCTTATTCGTTAAAAAAAAACAATTATATCAAAAAGTGTTTCGATGCAATAGAATTTCTCAATAAATCTTAAAATTCGTTTAATAATAAGGATTATTATTTTCCATGAATATAATTTTAAAAAATAAGGTTTTGTATTTCTCCGAGCAGTTAATTTTCTTGAAAATGGAGTTAATTTTCCTAAAAATGAAATTTGGTGTCGCTGAAAATCGACATCGATTCTCAATCGACAGATACTTGTATCCGAGGGACAAATATCAGGATCCTTTCATCCTTGTTTGTTATAAATTGTCCTCGAGGCGTCTCTCGATTCTTCTACATAAATCCAAATGGATCTATTCTCATTTTTATACCATCACGAGAATTTTACGAGAATTGTTAGCAATCGACATACTTTTCCTTTCACGTATTTTATGTATTTATATTTATACATAGTACATATATATATATATATAATACGATGGGAATTTCCGAATGGCTTATTCGGTCGTTGTGGTTCAACGAACCGGCTTCTTCCCGGTAATTCATGCATTACATACCACGAAGGACTTTCTTCCTTGTGCAACGAGAGCGGCAACTTAGCCTCTCGAGTACAAAAATTTTTCGAAAGTGTTTCTAAATTCGTTAGCGATATCGTTACCGTTTTATAAGTCTCGATTGTGCGTGAGTCGACGTCAAATCATATAACCCGGAATTTCTACTTCACCCACGAACTTATTAGAAAAATGATTACAGGATTAGCACGTTTTTGTAATTAGATAGAAAAAAAAAATTACATCACTATGATTATATTCCATTTAATTAGAGTATCGATCATAGAGCCGGAAATGAGAGTCAGTAAATGAAACATTGGAGACGTTGAGTCAATGGTTAATTATATTTACATCATTTATCAAAGGATTTAATTATTTTTTGTGGTTGTAGAATGTTTTTTTAATTTTTTATCGTCTGGTAAATCAATTGGAACTCCATTCAATATATTTTTTAATCAAAGTTAGCTCAATGTGACTTAATTAGGTAATTTTTTTTTTTTACACTTGAGATTTCTTTTTATGGGAAAGCTTTAGATTTGTAACATAAATATTTCTTAATGAAAAATTAGCTAAATTAGACTACCGACTTAATTAAATATATGAGGCATTCCACGTCAAGTCAGCCACCCCATTTTTTGAAATCGCCAAAAATCGCATACAAATTTTCAGAAAGTAGTTCTAACTATCAAAAATATTTGTAATTTTTTTCAGATTTTTAAATTACATTTTTTAGCCGGAAAAAAAAATACAAAAAATTTGTTTGTCCCATTTTGTCACACGAAAATTATTCATCGTACGAAAAAAAGTAGAACATAAAATTTCGGATTTTCAAGGTGCTTTTCACTGAAATTTTTTACAAACTCCTCCGAAAGCTCTATATGCCATTTTCGGAGCAAATAATGTTAGGATTTTTTTTCTCAGAATTGACATCTTCGATTTGTCTGTAGTTCCAACAGTTTTTTACTTGATATATTTACAGGCTATAGAAAAATTGGCGTAGTGGAGAATCCATTATTTCAAATGCATTTTTATTGATACAATCTATCATTATAGAGTAATTTAACGTAATAGCGTAGATAAAACATTATTTGCTCCGAAAATGGCATACAGTGCTTTTGGAGGAGTTCGTAAAAAAATTCCGTGAAAAGTACGTTGAAAATCCTAAATTTCATGTTGCACTTTTTTTTTCGTACGATGAATAATTTTCGAGTTACGAAATGGAACAAGAAATTTTTTTGTATTTTTTTCCGGCTAAAATGTGGAATATAAAAATCTGAAAAAAATCACGAATTTCCTTGACAGTTCGAAAGACTTTATGAAAATTTGTATGCAATTTTTGGTGATTTCAAAAAATGGGGTGGCCGACTCGACGTGAAATGCCTCATATATTATTACAGATTTTTAGGCTGGACGGTTCATTTTATGGAAAAGATATGAATTTGAGGAAAATTTGGGTCAACATTTTCCTCGTCATCACGATGAACTGCAAAGAGGAGAAATTTTTCAATCTGAGCTCCGACACCTTCCCCAATCACACTTTTACGTTTAATGGCGATAGCGCGATCTCGCACTCGGCCATGAGATCATTTCTCGAACTGAATTTACCGTATAGATATATATCTATACACGTGGATCGCCGTCTGGTGAAAAAAACGTCTCTTTTTCGCTTTCTCTCTGCGGTTTTCTCCCTTCTCCATCCGAGAGATTTCAAATGTATTCACGACTCGAGAAAACGCATTCGCTCTTCGCCGCTGATGTATCCTCGATGTACGATAAAATTCTCATAATTTTTTACGTTTATCCGGGTAACTTGTCAGAGGAAATATCGACCAAGAAACCCACTGACAGTTTCATTAAAAAAAAAAATTGTCATTATTGTCAAGGAAAATCGATATTTTTTATTCCATTTTTCAGATCCTCAGATTCATGCTAAATTTCAAATTCATATTTTTTTAAAATCGCTTTATTCAATCTTTTCATTATTATTGTAATTGAAGATCAATATTCTTCGCATTCTCCTTTATGGTTATTTTTTTTTTTATTTAAGGGAGTATTCTGGTCTAGAATTTTGAAAAAATCATTTTTTTGCTTATTCTTAAAGTTTAGATCTTTGAGAATAACGAAAGGGAATTTTTGAATTCCAATAATTTCCAATAAATTCCAATAATAACTTATTTGATTTTCATTTTTTGTTCTCGAAATTTATTTTGTTCATTGCTAAAATATTAATAAATACGTTGTAAAAAAGATTGGTAAAAATATTTTTATAGTGAACTCGACAAAACGCTCAAAATGTATGTTTCTAGACCAGAATACCGCCTAAAGAAAAATTATTCTATAGAAAATATTCTATGGCACATTATATTGAAAAAAATTAAGATCAAGATCTCAAAAATCGGAAAAGAAGAGTTTTCAAGTATTATTTATTTGCCAAAATTCATTCTTCCAAAATCTATTCGAATTTGGTACTTTTTTCTTACACTGAGAAAAAAAAATGGTGGAATGAACTAAATTGGAAGTCCAATACGTCCAAACGAATATTTTTTTGGCACAATTCAACATTTTTTTGCCTGAATAATATTTTGGTCAGCCGAAGCGCAGAATTATTCGAGAAACTAATTATTCAGTTGGACCAAAGAAAATATTTATTTGAACGTATTTGACTTCCGATTTAGTTCATTCAAACATTTTTTTTCTCAGTTTACCAAAAGTTGGAACAGAGTATTTTAAGGATGTTGAGTCCCAAATCGCAAATGATGAGAAAATTCTGAAAATTTGGTATGTTTTCGGATGAATTATTAAAGAGGTCGTGTAAAAATTTCACCACGATTAGGAAGCTCGTTATCGAACAATTAACATTAACAAATGAAATTAAATTAAATGTAGTCTTATGGAAACTGATATAACTTTGCGACAAGTTTTTTTTTGACCTCTCAATTTTTTAATATCTACACTATATTGCAAGCGACGAAAACAAAACGAAGTTTATTGATAAATATTTTTTTCATTTGTTTAAAAAATTGTTCTCAACAAAATGTTAATATTTTAATAACGAGCTTCCTAATCGTCGTGTAATTTTTACACGACCTCTTAAATACTTCGTACAAAAACATAACAAATTTTCAGAATTTTCTCATCATTTTTCATTTTAACCCTTAAGGAGGTTGAAGTAATGATGATAGAATTCTGAAAATGTAATATGTTTTTACATGAAGTATTCAGGAGGTCGTGTAAAAATTTCACGACGATTAAGAAGCTATTGATTGAACAATTAACATTAAAAGATTTCATAGAGACTCAACATCCTTAATATCAATATCATTAAGTACTTTCCCTTCGCATGATAAGTTTTTCAATCTAAAATACACGTAAATCAAAAAATGTTTTCTTTAAAATTTTGCCACTCCGCGGTTTCTTATGCTATCGCATTGATTTTGGTCGCAATTTACGCAGATTTGAACGATCTTTGAAAGTGTCCTCAACAGCGTAAGTGTAACTTACACTGGTGAGACGGTACGAGGTCACTAAAGTTGATTTTTACCCTGAATTCTCGTTTTTTCGCTGTTATCTCCGAAATGATTAACTTTACCGAAAAAATGTAAAGGAACATTTTTCTGGAAATTTAATTTCCTACAAAAAAGATACTCTAGACCTAATTGATAAAATTAATATTTCTTGAGATATTGAACCTTAACTTATTTGTGATATGAAATTTTTTATGGATTATCGAATCAAAAGTATCAAATTGTTGATATTCCATGTCATATCACCACTGGTGATATGATATGTGATATGGCGATATGATATGGAATATCAACAATTAAAAACTTTTGGTTCGATAAACTATACAAATTTTAAACCATAAACAAGTTAAGGTTCAATATCTCAAGAAATATTGATTTTAGCAGTTAGGTCTAGAGAACTTTTTTTGTAGGAAATTGTATTTCCAACAAAATTTCCCTTTACGATTTTTCGGTCAATTTCACGACGATTAAGAAGCTATTCATTGAACAATTAACATTAAAAGATTTCACAGGGACTCAACATCCTTAAAATTCTGAGGATCTAACTTTTCTATGCTTTACAGTTTGCCTCGGCTTAGGCCTACGTCCTTTTTTGCTCATTATACATACGGAAAACAGCATAGTTTCGAGGCCGTTTGGACAATCGCCAAAAGTTCTTTGACGATCCGCGAGGTGTGGTGGTCACCTGTGGAACATTCGAGGAAGAAAGAAGGCGAACAAATGTGCGCAATGTGGAGAAGATAAAGAAATAGAGAAAGAGAGAATTCAGCGACAAAACGGTATAAAATCGTGCTCGTGCAGGTAAATTGCGGGATATATGTCGAGAGTGAGCCACGCCAATTGTCAAGACCCGCTGAATAATGAAATATCATTGCGGTGAAGAACGCGGTCGAGGATTTTGCGACGACCGCACGATTATGACGAACAACAGTTCATCCGAGAAACGCGAACGTCAAACGTCACAGTTATTGGCCATCCACGAGTGATTTCCAGTCAATGTACGGTAAATCGCTTCGCATTTACCTTCGGATGTATCAATGCTGAGTCACTTAATTATCGATCAAAGAGGGGAACTACAGGAAGCTTATTTTTAACTCTGGCAAAAAAGATTCATTCGATTCGAATTTTTCCGATTCAATATTGAGCCTTATTGGGGCTCATCAGGGCTCCATTTGAATGAAATTTTTGTTTATTCTAAATCAATTTAAACTGACTCACTTCCTTCGAGGTAGAAATAAGTCCCTCAGGAATAAAACAAATTTTAGCTTACAAAGAATTTTCTAAAAATTTTGTATACTTGTAGCCAGAGTTGCAAAAAATGCATTATTTTAATAATGCATTATCGATTTTACTAATCATTTTTTCACTTAATAATGGGACTTAACTTCCATTGTACATTATTCATTCAATGAATAATGTGATGAGAAAAATATTGCATTACATTTTTAGTAAATAATGCAAATGTGAGACCATTAAGCATTATATTAGTACTGGAAAATGTAAAAATGAAACATTATGCATTACGTTATTAATGAGTACTTGAAAAAGCATTGCATTATCCGTTGCTGAAGTAATGGATAATGTGGAAAGAGTTACATCACTCATTAATGAAATAATGAGTAATGCAAAAATGTTCCATTATCCATTATTAAAGTAATAGATATTGCAAAGTGACGTTCATTTTTCATTACTATAATACTGAATATTTTGAATAATGCATCATTCGGAATAAAAATATTTTATGCATTCGTAGTCCAATAGGACGATGCGATAAAATCTTCCTTCTATTTACGAAAGTGGAAAATATTGATTGATGAAACCGGTTCAGGGACTCGATGGTATGGGTTCATGAAATTTTTTTAAGTAAAAAACCCAAAAATTTAAACATCGGAACGTCAACGGAACTGATAATCCCCGTTTTGAAATTTGAAATTAGAATTGAAAATTTGAGTCGGAAGAGAATAAAATACATATATGCTGCGCATTTCCCTTTGATCTGACAAATAAAAAAATGCACAAGTGTGAGATGATTTTTTCGTTTCGTTGATTCACAAATAAAAAAAATACGTGGAATTATTCGAAAGTAAAAAAAAGTAAACAATCGTATATGAACAGGAATTATTATTCTCTTGACAATTTCCGGTCAAAGATAAAAAAGAAAAAGATGCTGTAGGTTTAAATCTGATCTAACGAATAAAAAAAAACAAAACAAAGTACCGAATTATATTTTCAAAGTAAAAAATTAGGAATCTAAACAAATGAATTTTCATAGAGGGAAATCTGAACAAACGAATCACCCTGTAAAAAAATTGGGGGAATAACACTGACAGTCTGAGATGTATCATTCTTACGCATTATGATTATAAAAAATCATACGAAAAGGAAGATTTCATTGACATTGCTTTCTGCATACAGAAATTATTTTTATTCCTTTAAACCATTACTCAAAGTGATACATTATTTATAGATGTAATGCGTTATTTGAAGTAATGCACTGCTCGATGTAATGTGTTACTCAAAGTAATGAATTGCTCAAAGTAATGAATTGCTTAATGTAATGCATTACTAAAAGTAATGCATTGCTCAATGTAATGCATTACTCGAAGTAATGCATTATTCTTCGGTTTTGTACCATTCGTTACTATAGTAATGAAAATTTGTTTCTACTTTGAATTGCTGTAATAATGGACAATGGCAGCGTTTAGCATTATCCATTACTGTTGTAATGAATAATGTTACGTTTTTTTCCATGATTCATTATTAATTTAATGCATGATCGTTAAGTTTCACATTTTTCATTACAAAAATAATGCTTAATGTTTCTATCATAGAATTTTCATTATTTCTAAAATAAATAATGCATTATTTTTACATTATAATTTCGTCAACTCTGCTTGTAGCTGAATATTTTACAATGCTAGAAAATAACTTGAGATAAAAAATAATTCGAGAGAGAGAGAAATCATAATTTAGTTTTTGGGAAAGGTAATTTTCGACTGTGGGAATTTTTTATGCCCAAATCTCTGAATTCAGAGTTTGAGACTTTGGAAATTTCTAAAAACTTCAAGATGATAATAACGAAGACTTCTAAATTTACTTTTGCCGTCTTCCATTTATCATGAATGAATAAAAATTGAATTCAATGACCGCCATATGAGAGCACTCGGAGCTTACAACCGTCACTGACTATAAACAGAGACGACGTGAAGTTTTTATAATTAATTAACCGCCGTAGCGTTGAAAGAGTTGATTAACCTTCGTGAATAATTAATCTCGTCAACGAAACGATTTTTGCTTGAATTGAAAAAACAGCTGAACAAACATAGAGTTATATAAATAATCGATTAGATGACAACGATTACTTTTTATTCATTCATGCAAAATGTGTTCCTCAAAAAATAAATACAAAATTTTTCAGAAGATAAAGAAAATTTCAAAAAGTATTTTCGTAATGTAAAATTCTTTTACAATCGTCAAAATTCGGTAATCTTATTCAAGATTTTAACCTCAGTGCATCAATGAATAAAAATTAATTTTCCGTATTTCGGTTTTATTTTCTAATCAATCAGATTTGTGGGCTGTCTTATGAATTTTTGAATGAATAGAATTGATTGAGCTAATTGAATTATTTGAATTTATTGAATTAATTTTATCATTGGAATTATTTGAATTAATTGATTTAATTTAATTTTTCTTATCGTCGATGTGAGATTTTTTGTTTTATCGTTTTAGGCGGAAAGTCGTTCAATTCTAAATATAAATCGAGGCGATGTTAGTGAATTGGCATCGGATAGAGAAACAAGACAAATTAGCGTCCGTTTGTCCATCGATATTTACGAAACACGAGTTCTAGTCACAGCCAAGACCAGAAAACGGATTTCATATATATGAGGCATTCTCCGTCAATTCCCCCACTTTTTTCGATCCTCTCAGATCAGTCCCATAACTTGTCACAGATTAGTCCGACTTGAAAGTAGTCTCTGCGATTTTTTTCAGATTTTTTAAGCGGTGAATCAAGGAGTTGCATATATTTTTTCGAATCCATATAGCTTAAAACGGAAAGGATGTACAAAAAAAATATTCCTACAAAAAAATTATGTTTTTCCATCAACTAATGAATGTAATATGTGTTATATTTCTATTCGTGTTGCAAAGACTGTTTTCTGCAAAAAAAAAATGAAAATTAATTTTTTTCGCATTGTCCGACACCTTCAATTCTCCTGTCAATTTTATACAACCTCTAATAGTATTAGTGGAACGTACAGAAAAATCCTCAATGCGGCTACTGATTTTTTCCGCGATTAAACAAATGTTATTCACACAAAAATTGCATAAAGTTATGGGAATAACATTTTTTTAACCCCGAAAAAAATCAGTTGCCATCTTGTGGATTTTTCTGTACGTCCCACTAATACTATTAGAGATTGTATAAAATTGACAGTAGAATTGAAGGTGTCCGACCGTGCGAAAAAAATGAATTTTCATTTTTTGTGCATAAAATAGTCTTTGCAACACGAATAAAGATATAACGCATAGTGCATTCAATAGTGGATGGAAAAACATAATTTTTTTGTAGGAATATTTTTTTTTCACATCCTCTCCGTTTTGAGCTATATGGATTCGAAAAACTATATGCAACTCCTTGATTCCCCGCTTAAAAAATCTGAAAAAAATCGCAGGACTACTTTCAAGTGGGACTAAACTGTGACAAGTTATGGGACGGATCTGAGAGGGTCGAAAAAAAAAGTGGCGGAATTGACGGAGAATGCCTCATATATGAGTATATATGAGTCTATATAATATTATATATCAACTCTCACGAAGCCCACACCGAACCGAGGCTCTCTTCTCGTTTGGTCGCACTTTCATCGTCCCACTTTCTCCTTGTCCCTCAAGTTGCCGGACACACTACAAACTCATTACAGTATAAACTATATACCTATACATAGCATATATTTATACATATTATATTATTGCTGCGCTGGACTTTCCGAGGCATCGCAATTTGGAAAAAAACCCTGCAAATTGAAATTTGCACATTGCTGCCTCATCTTTATCCATAGTTCACATAGCTTCCTTTAACACACAGTATGGCGATCAAATTTGGCTTCCTCATAAAGGAAGCTTTGTTAACTATTGAAAAATATTAGTAATCAATGTACAAATTCGATCGATTTTTGCCAAATTCGATAGCGAATAACACTGATAGCTATACTGGCTCTTCACAAAATTTCATTGCAATATCTAAAAAATTTCAAAAGTTATAGCGTTTACGGTTCTTTTATAAAAATTTAATCATTCGACCGATTTTCGCCAAATTTAATAACGAACATCCTCGAAAGCTATATTAGCTTTGTGTAAAGTTTCAGTGCAATATCTTAAAAATTGCACAAGTCAGAGCGTTTATGCTATTTTTCAAAAAATTAAAAATTTCATACAATTTTAATCCCTCCATGGATTTTTGTCAAATTTAATAGCGAACAACCTCGATAGCTATATTAGCTCTGTGCAAAGTTTCAGTACAATATCTTAAAAATTGCACAAGTTACAGCGTTTAGGCTATTTTTCAAAAAATTCAAAATTTCATAAAATTTTCATCCCTCGATGAATTTCCGCCAAATTCAATACCAAATAACCTTAATAGCTATACTAATTCTGCACAAAGTTTGAGTGCAATATCTTGAAAATTGCAGAGGTTAGAGCGCTTACGCCATTCTTGCAAAAACGAAAAAAGTCGATAAAATTTGAACACCCGTTATAATTAAAACAACATTTTTTTCATAATGAAGAGCAATTCGTGCTCGATAAGTGTGCCAAATTTTAGATCGATATCTCAAAGCGTTTTCGAGTTATTAATTATTTACATCTGAAACTCAGGACACACACACACACACACACCTGATTGAAATTGTCAACAAATCCATTTATTTCAATTCTACGGATTTTTTAAATCCACATTGTCAAAGTTAATATTAAATTTATCAACGAAGCATGAACATATATTCGGCGCCACCAATTCAGTTCAGTGATAATGGAATATAAATATTTAAGAGGTAATGCCTTTTTCGAGGTATCAAAAATTTAATAGGAGATTATTGATTACAAAAAAATGAAACTTGGAAGCAAAAATATCATTCAAATGATTAATATCCTTTCCACCTCAAATTCAAAATTTGTAATGGCAAAAAAACGTCAAAACTATTCAAGAGATAATTACATTAATTTAAATAAGATTTTTTTAATATGGAGGGAATCTTTTCATTTTTTATAATTTGACTGATGATGTATAATGAAAATTTCATTATCAACTTGACTTTGTTACAAGTAGAGAATGGCAATTACTATTTTTCTTATTCGTTTAAAAAAAAAACTCGAGATTAAATTTTTTGTACAATAAAGTGTTTTTGATGCAGTAGAATTACCCAATAAATCCTAAAATTGGTTTAATAATATGGATCGATGTTATCCATGAATGTAATAAAAATAATAAGGTCCAGGATTTCTTAACTTTGTTAAGTTTCTTAAAAATGACGTTAATTTCCTTAAAATATTACTATTTTTCTTATTAGTTAAAAAAATGAAATTTCCTGTACCAAAAAGTGTTTCTGATGCAGTAGAATTTTTTAATGAATCTTAAAATTCGTTTAATAATGAGGATCATTGTTATCCCTGAACAAAATAAAAATAATGATGTTCAGGATTTCTTGGCTTTGTGAAAAAAAAACGTCAAAACTATTCAGGAGTTAATTAGATTGAATAAGGAGATTTTTTAATTATGAAACATATCTTTAGATTTTTGATAATTTCATTGATCATGGTGTCATTTGCTGAAAATACGATTTCCCGGAAGTCTTTTTCCATCCTCATGGAGTCACATTTCCTTAGGAGGAAAAATTGCCCATCGAGGGTGTAAAAACAACCCTCCGATGTTGCATGTTTTAATGACACTGTTCTTTTTTTATACATACCGTAATATAATGACTCGCAACGATTAATTTCGTGATTGTGTGATTCGTCACGCTGCGCGACACAAAATTAATTCAAACAACGGTTCATTACGATAGTTCAGTGAAGTGTGAGGGTTAAGCACGAGCGGAGTTCCAGGGTCACACTCTACTTGGCGATATGAACTAAAAATGCGCCGCACACCGAGATGCGTATCAAGGCCGATCTCTCATGCTGTTGTTACAGTCATCTGTTCATTATTGTACATAAATATATGGGGCGTTCCATCCCTAATCGGACAGTTTGAAAAACTGATTTTTTTTATTTCCTCAATTTTTTAATACTTTTTAGTACCCATCAAAAGACCCGTCCTGTTAAATTTTGAGATTTTTTTGATTACCCGTTCAAAAGATATTAAATTAACAAAAAAAACCGCTCGTTTTTTGGTATTTTGGTCATAACTTCTTTAATAACGGTCCAAATAGAAAGTTTTTTTTTCAACATTTTTGTTTTTTTATCGGCTTTTCAGAAAAAAATACAACAAAAATATTCGACGCGTTTTTTGAGTTTTAAACTTTAAATCGCGTTTTTAAAAGTGAGTGTCATTTTCGATTTTTTTTTAAATTTTTTGTTTCAACCATCTATCTATTCAACAATTTATAAGACTAGTCCGATCGTGGGATTTCCATAACTGCTATTTTTTCGATTTTTGAAAATAATTTTTTTTTTTTATAAATTATTATGAATACCAATTTTTGTTTCTGTATAGTATTTTTTTCAATACTTAGAATTTATGTTGACACTTTTTTTTATTGTTAACAGGTTCTTAAAATTAATAATTAATCGTTAAGTCTGTTTATGAACAATAATAACAACAGTTTTTATTCATTCACGTATTTTTTTGATATCGATACATACACGATTATTTCCTGAATTAGAATATTCCTTTGCCAATACGTTTCCGTTGCTCATTGGAATAATTGAATCAAATTTTTGTGTCCCTCTGTGATTGACTTCGCAGTATTTTATCGCAAATAAAATCTTTTTTTGCACGGGTTTTCTTGTTTATTTAATATCTTTTGAACGGGTAATAAAAAAAATCTCAAAATTTATCAGGAAGGGTCTTTTGATGGGTACTAAAAAATATAAAAAAATTGAGGAAGTAAAAAAAACAGTTTTTCAAACTGTCCGAATTGGGATGGAACGCCCCATATATAGGCGCGTTTCTACACGAACTTGTCTCGTAGAACGAAGGAACGCTCTGTAGCTTTTCCTTCATCCCCTCCAATATTTTATTTCATTATTTTATCGCAAAGTCTCGCAGCTAATTGGAACTCAGCATCGAGATCGCATGATCACAAAGCGTGAAAAGAAATCATTAAAAAAAAATTACCTCAGTGTCTTGATTTTCCGCAGAGGATTTTTGAAAATCGATGGTGAACACAGAAAAAAAAACAAATTGGAAAGTAGTGGCAATGAATGATGTCACTGTGAAAATTCAGTAGTCCCATTTTTTACATTAATTTTCAATTAATTTTTTACCATCAATGATTGAGTTCATTTTATTCAAGATTAGTTTAAAAAAAAGAATTTTAAATAAAAATTTGTATCTTTTGTTGCAATCAAACAATTTAATTGAAATTTTAAAGCAGAAGAAAAAACAAATTGGAAAATGGTGGCAATGACGTCACTCTAAGAATTAATTTGTCACTTTTTTCACATTAATTTTTAATTAATTTTTTTCCCATCAATGATTGAGTTCATTGTTTTAAAAACACCAATCTTTAGTCAAAATTTGTATCTTTTGTTGCAATCAAACAATATAATTGAAATTTTAAAGTAGAAGCATGAAATGTTATTAAAAAATTGCATAAATAAATATCTTAAAAGTGCAGAATGAAAATGCGAAACAATTATGAAAAAAGCGATGATAAACTGCATCTTCAACAAATTCGAAATCTTCAAATAATTCACTTTAAGAGGCATTACTCGTGTGACTGCCCATTAAAACCATGATTTTTGGGAATTTATTGAACGAAAAATATCGCGTTGGATGTTTTGAAATTTTGAGGATATATTTATGTATAAATTATGCAAGAAAGTAAAAAATGTAAAAAAGTTCCGAACCTATTCCTAAAAAACTGCTGTTTTTTGCATGGCAAATTGACATGTTTGACAATATTAATTGATTCTTCATCGATTGACCCAGTTACTTTTACATTTATGCCTGGATTTCGTGCTTTGGATGAATATATATATAGCTATGAAATTATCGGTTTTTTTCTTGTTTCAGGAAGTCAATTTAGCGACAACACGCCGCCAGTAATGTGGCTCGATCGTAATTGGATATTGCGCGATTCCGAGCCCGTTGGTAGCATTGTGACGAGGGTAAGAGCCGAGGATAATGAACAGGACGATCTCACTTACGGCCTCGAGCCTCTCGGTCACAGTTACAACGGTGACAACAGTCCCCAGCCGCCGTTGCCATTCTTCATAAACAATCAAACAGGCACGGTTTTCATCAACGAGACCCTCAAGGGAAAGGTAATCGAAGGAGAAAAAAAAGATTTTCGTTGTTGAGGGCTTATACGCAAGTCAGGGGTCGAAAAAGCGATTTTTCAAAAAAAATGTCCAGAAAGACATTTTAATTCATTAACGGAAAAATTTATATCCAGATTTTTGTAACTTCTAATTTTATTTTGAAATTGGATCATTCAAAATAAAAAAATTTGAAAGATTTCGTTAATACAAGGTATAATCTTGCATTTGATCGAAGGAAGAAGCAAAATATCAATTTTTAACAAAATGGCAGCTTCTCCAAAAAAACCTTCAATTTTTTATGGAAATTTTTGCCTTGAAATATTTATAAAATGGAAAATATTTATCGGTAAATAAAAACCTTCGATTACTCAAAAACATGTTCATAAAGCTTGCGTAAGATTTTGAGACAAAATGCTTGAAAGTACTTCAAGTATCAAGTACAAAGTACCGTTGGTACTTGAAGTATCAAGTACCGGTGGTACTTGAAGTATCAAGTACCGGTGGTACTTAAAGTACAAAGTACTTGTTACTTGAAGTTCTCGTCAGGACGAGTGCTTGAAGTACAAGTACTTGAAAAAATCAAGTACCAAGTATCAAGAACTTTTCAAGTTTTCGGGTACGTCTCACAAATTCTGGTACTTGAGTCATTCCATGTCAAATCGACCAAGAGTTGGAATCGACCACTTTCAATTTCGATGAAATTTGGTCAGAAGTTTTCGTTATTAACAAATTTGGTAATTTATTAAAAAGTTTTGTAAAAAAAAAAAAATTTTTTTTCACCAAAATTCGAAACTTTATATTTTTAAAACAAAAAAAACACCATCTTGGAAATTTCAGGATTTTTTATTTTTTGAAACACATAAACACCATCCTGAAACTTTCAGAATCTTTTAAGATCAATCCAAGGTATTATATAAAAAAAATTTAACCAAAAAGTTAATGTTGATCGTAGATTTACACGGATTTAAAAAATTCAAAATTTCATATTTTTGAAAAAACAAAAACCACCTCGCTGAAAATTTTAGGATCTTTTAAAATTAGTACAAGGTATTATATAAAAAAAAATTGAATCAAAATTTTAATGGGCAACTTGGATTTTTACGATTTTTGAAAATTTAAAATTCTCCCAATTCATCATTTTTCAGAATTTTTTTTCGCAATATTTTTTTTTTCTTAGCCTCAAGTATACTCTTCAAGACGAACCCAGAACGATTTTTTCGTAACTTATAATAGTTTTCGAAATATTTAAAAAATTAACTGGAAAAAATGGTGAAATTTTGGATTTTCGAAAAAAAAATTCAATTTTCTTCCTCTGTTAGAACTTCGTTTTATGATAAAAGAAAACTTCTGCTCAAATTTCATCGAAATTGAAAGGGGTCGATTCCAAATATTGGTCGATTTGACATGGAATGACCCATGTTCAAGGGCTTTGCGCATGCAACCATCAGCAAGACACGTTCAAAAGTACTTGATACGTGTACTTGATAAAAGTACTTCAAGTACACAAAAGTACTTGAAATTTTTAAGTACAGTACTTCTAGTACAGGAAGTACTTGAAAAATGTAAGTACAATACTTGAAGTACTTTTCAAGTACTTTGTACTTGCAACTACTGTATTTCGAGTACTTGCAAGTACCGAGTACTTTCAAGTACTGCGCAGCTCTGGCGTATAACCCCGTAAATCTCACGTTCATATTCGCGAGACAAAAGGAACGCAAATCGTCCTGGACATTCCTCCATCCTGATGGGCAAACTCAGATAAAATGTTATTACGTTATTCCTGTCGTCCAATTAATAAGAATAGCAAGACACTCGAAGGAATCTCGCGAGTCTCAATATCCTGTCTCTCCGATGAACCATTTTACGATATTGTTTATTGCGCACAGTCCAAGAATTTTTCTTCTTTCCAACGTTTCACATTCCTCGCTCCGCTGCTACGCAATTATTTAGCATCGTTTGATGAGTAGCAAATTCTTGTGAAAAAAAACTGGGCACACGCGCAGAGCAATTCATAAGGCAGAAGAATTCTGGTGGAGGAAGCAGAAACGAGGCAAAATGGAATAATCGAAAAATCTCTCAAATATCTTCAGCTGAAAATCAGTGTTGATTCTTGACTCAAAAAATATTTTTCTACGTAATTGAATTAAGGATTTTAACGAAAGATTTCGAATCTTATAGCTGTGAAAAAATTTCCTTTCCTTTGATAAACTGTATTTTTTTTCTTGAGGTCTTCTTTGGGTCGAGTCTGCTCCCAGAAAAAATATTCATCCGACTTAAGTACATTTTTTTTTTCAATTTTTTGAATATGGTCCAAATAAATAGCTGGTTTGGCCGATATTTGTATACATTTTTTGTAATGTCGAGGTAATTTATTTAAAGTAACTAAATCATTTCCCTCGGTGTGAGAAAAGATTTTTCAGGAAAATTTAGAAAAGTTTCTCTTTCCGAAAAGAGTCGATAAGCACGATTTCTTCTAGTATCCCATTTTGTCATGTTTTTTGTGACGCGTTTACGTGAACATTTTTATGAATAAAAGCACATGGGGCATTCCACGACAAATCGACCACTTTAGAACCCGACCCCTTTCGATTTGGCTGAAACTTTTTTATCTTTTTCTACCCTATCAAAAACATTTTTCAGAATTTTTTTCATATTTTGTTACTCAACCGATAAAAAGTTATGAATTTTTCAAAAAAATTGGCTTTTTATTTTTCAAATAGCTATTATTATTTTCAAAATTTAACTTATCGGAACGATTATTTTTTCAAAATTATCGTTTTTTAATTCAAGTTTTGAAAAAAAACACAAAAAAAAATTGAAACCCATCTTCATCGTTTTTTTAATAGATTTTTGAAAAAAATCGTAAATTTCTCGATGATTACCATTTTTTATTTTTTTTCTTTTTATTATATCAAACTTTGACATTTTCTGCAGATCCTCACATTTTTTCAGAGTGGTGTTTTTTTTATTTTTTTTCCAATTGAAAAAAAAAAATTCAACTAGCCTTATTTCTCATAACACCATTCTAAAAATGTTTGAGGTTGTTCAGAGAACTTCCAAATTTGAAAAAAAAAAATAATATGAAAAATGGAAAGTGGTAATCATCGAGAAATCTTCGATTTTTTCCAAAAATCCAAAAAAAAACAATGAAGATGGGTTTCTATATTCTTTTTGTATTTTTGTTTTCAGAAAGTACATTAAAAAACGCAAATTTTGAAAAAAAAACCGTTCCGATAAGTCAAATTTTGAAAAAGTTATAGCTATTTGAAAAATAAAGAGCCAATTTTTTTGAAAAATATATAACTTTTTATCGGTTGGGTAAAAAAATTTGAAAAAATTCTGAAAAATGTTTTTTATAAGATAAAAAAAGATTAAAAAGTTTCAGCCAAATCGAAAGGGGTCGGGTTCTAAAATGCCCGATTTGGCGTGGAATGCCTCATATATAGTCTACTATAACGTGCGTAACGATTCAGATCGCGTGCATGAATGTACCGTAACAACCTGTTGTGATATAGCGTGTAAATCCTATATCTATAATGTGAGCTTCTTGCCTTTGAACTGGCGAAACTTCCACCCACGAGCCCATAAAAAACGTAACGTTGTAATATAGAAATGTAATAGGGCGTTTAAGCAAAAATACGCTTTTCTTTATTGCATTCTTGATTGAGATTTTTTAATTTTCCTCCTAAAAGGGCATTTTTTCATTTTGGGAGGAAACTCGTTGAAATTTCGAAAAACTTTGAGAATTTGAAACAATCCTAATTAATATATGTAATTTAGGTTTATGAAGTTGTTCAGAGTCATCGACGAGATTATATCGTACGTGTGCGTGATATATTTCATATCGAGCATTTATATTTATTATCTATATGTATATATTAGGGTGGTCCTTATTTAGGGCTCGGACGAATTTTTTATCAGACGACCCTCAAAACGACTCCAAACAATTCAAAAAAAACAATACCCTAATTTTTTCAGATCAGACGAAATTCGTCCAGATCGACCCGCATGATAATGTGAATTTTTCCTCAAATAGTAGCACCAATAAATACTAAAATCTTGGAGTTACCGATTTTTCAAAAAATTATTACACTTGGAATAAAACATATTCTGAGAATATGGCCGAAACACGTGTATTTTAAATGAGGAAATCTAACTTCTTTTCGGGAAGGGTTAGAGTCTGGATAAAAATCTGAAAAAATTAGGGTAATGTTTTTGAATTATTTAGAAGCGATTTGCAGAGCGTCTGCAAAAAAATGCATCCGAGCTCTAAATAAGAACCGCCCTAATATATAGCGTGAAAAAAAAGGCAAATGTAAAAGCTCCGCGGTGACTGGAAACTATACGGGCATCTTTTTTGTATCTTCGTTCCAGGGAGACCAGAACCTGTCTCTGTACGTGACCGTTTCCGATGGTCAACTTACTGCTAAGACCGAGGTCTACGTCAACATAAAGAATACCTCGTCGCCCAATGGAGGACACACGAGGTACAGTACTATAAAGTGTAACTCAAGTTTCTCACATGTTCTTTGATAAATTTCTTCCGAGAATTCTCGAACAGTCACGTAAAATCATGGCTCAGAGTTTGAGGTGTTTTTGAAGTTTATTTTTTTTAAATGTAAAAAAATTCAGCCAACTATTCAAATAGTAGATGAGAAAATACTAATTGATATTCAAATGTCCGCCAAAAACATTATGAATCAATTGCAAACGGAGATTATTTTAAATAAATAAATAAATTTAAATAAATAAATAAGCCTTGAATAAATTATTTCTCTCGATGCAAAGAGATTCGAACAATCGTTGAAACAATCCAAATATGTTTTTAAAGATGAAGAAAAATGCTTAAAATTATCCTAACAAGTTTATAATATCGCGTGAACAAGTTTATAATATCGTATGGACAAGTTTGCAATGTTGTGCGAACAAGTTTGTAAGTTTTTACGAACAAGTTTCCAATATTTTTTGAACAAGTTTGTAAGTTTGCACCAGAGTTGCCGGAATTATAATGTAAAAATAATCCATGATTTATTTCATAAATAACGGAAATTCTATAATTATAAACATTAAGCATTATTTTTGTAATGAAAAATGTGAAACCTAACGATTGTGCATTAAATTAATAATGAATAATGCAAAAAACGTAACATTATTTATTACAATAGTAATGGATAACGCTAAACGCTGCCATTGTCCATTATTACAGTAATGGGTAATTCAAAGTAGAAACAAATTTTCATTACTATAGTAACGAATGGTACAAAACCGAAGAATAATGCACTACTTTGAGTAATGCATTACACTGAGCAATGCATTACATTGAGCAATTCATTACTTCGAGTAACACATTACATCGAGCAGTGCATTACTTCAAATAAGGCATTACATCTATAAATAATGTATTACTCTGAGTAATAGTTTAAAGGAATAAAAATAATTTCTGTATGTAGAGAGCAATGTCAATGAAATCTTCCTTTTCGTATGATTTTTTATAATCATAATGCGTAAGAATGATACATCTCAGCCTGTGTGTGTTATTCCCTCAAATTTTTTGCAGGGTAATTCGTTTGTTTAGACTTCCCTGTATGGAAATTCGTTTGTTTAGATTCCTAATTTTTTACTTCGAAAATATAATTCGGTACTTTGTTTTGTTTTTTTTATTTGTTAGATCAGATTTAAACCTACGGCACCTTTTTCTTTTTTATCTTTGACCGGAAACTGTCAAGAGAATAATAATTCCTGTTCATATACGATTGTTTACTTTTTTTTTACTCCCGAATAATTCCATGTATTTTTTTTTGTGAATCAACCAAACGAAAAAATCATCTGACACTTGTGCATTTTTTTATTTGTTAGATCAGAGAGAAATGCGCAGCATATATGTATTTTATTCTCTTCCAACTCAAATTTTCAATTCTGATTTCAAATTTCAAAACGGGAATTATTAGTTCCGTTGACATTCCGATGTTTGCATTTTTGGGTTTTTTTACTTAAAAAAATTTCATAAACCCATACCTTCGAGTCCCTGAACCGGTTTCATCGATCAATATTTTCCACTTTCATAAATAAAAGGAAGATATTATCGCATTGTCCTATTGGACTACGAATGCATAAAATATTTTTATTCCGAATAATGCATTATTCAAAATATTCAGTATCTTAGTAATGAAAAATTAACGCTACTTTGCAATGTCTATTACTTTAATAATGGATAATGGAACATTTTTGTATTACTCATTATTTCAGTAATGAGTAATGTAACTCTTTTCACATTATCCATTTCTTCAGCATTGGATAATGTAATGCTTTTCCAACTACTCATTAATAACGTAATGCATAATGTTTCATTTTTTCATTTTCCAGTACTAATGTAACGCTTAATGGTCCGAAATTTGCATTATTAACTAAATATATAATGCAATATTTTTTTTTATCACATCATTCATCGAATGAATAATGTATAATGGAAGTCAAGTCCCATTATTAAAATATTAAGTGAAAAAATAATCATTAATGAAATCGATAATGCATTATTAAAATAATGCATTTTTTGCAACTCTGGTTTGTACGAACAAGTTTGGATTGTTTTGCGAAGTAATTCGTAAAGATTATGCGAATCAATTTAGATGTTGTCAAGACTCGAACCCAAACCCTAACAGTAGAAAAAAAAAGACTAAAGCACCATCACAATTATTTGGACAAAAAAATATTGACAAAGATTTTTTTGATAATTTGCAGATCACCGTATCCCAGTCAGCATCCTTCCGGTGGACGTATACGACCGCCGATTCTCGGTCTCGCGAATTTACCGAGTTATCCAAGACCGCCGTTACATTCGCAGCAGCCTCTGCAACCGATAGCACCGTCGTCTCTCGGTGGCGGCCAAAAAACGACGAAACTTCAGCCGGAATCACCGAGACCGGAAGGCGAGACGACGCGTCGTACGTCGAGCGGCGTACCGGAAGAATCGCCGGAGCAGAATGAAGTGGAGGGCACCGCTCTCACGTCCAAGATATCACCGAGTCAGGCACCACCCAGTCAGGATATGGCGATGACCTTGGTCCCGATAGCGGCAATTTGCGCGCTGCTTCTTGGTTTGGGACTTGGCGTCTGGTCCATCAGGAACAAATTTTGCTCAGCACGAAAGTCAAAGGAGGACACGGTAAATAATGAAAAAAAAATAAAAAAGTTCGTAAATACACGCAGCAAAAAATTAAATGAGTACGAGAAAGAAAAATCCCTGCAATTTGGACATTTTCACATTGCTTCCTCATCTTAATCGCATAGCTTCCTTTATCACAAAGTATGGCGATTAAATTTGGCTTCCTCATAAAGGAAGCTTTGTTAACTATCGAAAAAAATGAGTAATCAACGTGCAAATTTGCCAAATTCTTTCAAATTTACTTCTCGCTAAATTTGATTTTTGCCTAATTCAATAGCGAACAACCTTGATCGCTATTTTGAATGTGTACAAAATTTCAGTACAATATCTCGCTAATAGCCGAAGTTGGAGTACGCTATTTGAAAAAAACAACAAAAATTGATAAAATTTTAATCATTCTATTGATTTTCGCCAAATTTAATAACAAACATCCTCGATAGCTGAATTAACTCTGTGTAAAGTTTCAGTGCAATATCTTAAAAATTCCACAAGTCAGAGCGTTTACGCTATTTTTTAAAAAATTGAAAATTTAATAAAATTTTAATCCCTCGATGGATTTTGCCAAATTTAATAGCGAACAACCTCGATAGCTATATTAGCTCCGTGCAAAGTTTCAGTACAATAATCTTGAAAATTGCACAAGTTAGAGCGCTTACGCTATTTATCAAAAAATTTCAAATTTTATACATTTTCAATCCCTCGATGGATTTTTTCCAAATTCAATACCAAACAACCTTAATAGCTATACTAATTCTGTACAAAGTTTGAGTGCAATATCTTGAAAATTGCAGAAGTTAGAGCGTTTACGCCATTCTTGCAAAAACGAAAAAAGTCGATAACATTTGAACCCCCGTTAAAGTTAAAACAAATTTTTTTCATAATGAAGAGCAATTCGTGCTCGACAAGTGTGCCAAATTTTAGCTCGATATCTCGAAGCGTTTTCAAGTTATTAATTATTTACATCTGAAACTCAGGATTCAAACACACACACACATACACACTAGGGTGACAGTTATTTAGGCTTTGGCGAAATAAGTTTGGTGCCACACCAAAAACATAATCAAGGTGTATCCAAAAAAATCTGTGTAAAGTTTGGAGGCGCTCGGAAAATTGGAAAACGCGCCACCGGGCGCGTTAACAAAATTATGAACGAAAAAAATTGAAAAAAATTGGTTTTGTGCACAATACTATGCACAATAAGTGTACCAAGTTTCAAATTTTTTTCATTAATATTATACTCGACAAAAAAAATCATTGATGCGTGGGATAAATACATGTATTTTACATTTAAAATTTCAATCGCTCGGTGGCGCGTGTTCCAATTTTCCGAGCGCCTCCAAACTTTACACAGATTTTTTTTGACACACCTTGTTTATGTTTTTGGGGTGGCGTCGAACTTTTTTCGCCAAAGCTCAAATAACTGTCGCCCTAATACACACACACATGCATCCATCCGGACATTTTTTCTAAATATGATTTCTCGATATTTTAGGACATTTTGAACACATTGGCATAAAAAATGTCGAAGTGTGAATTCTTCACGAAAACAAAGATTCCTTTATGAGAAAGCAAAATGAAAGAAAACTTTTAATGTTAAATTTCCGTTCCAAAGAATTCATGTTGTACAATTTTACACTTCAATTCAATAAAGTCAAATAAATTCGGGCATGGATAATTAATCATCTTTTTTTAAATATTATTAATCGCTCAATTTTAATTATTTTCGTATCAAATGTTCATTCATAAATTTTTATAAATTTGTTTCATCGGTTTTCAAGAAGGAGCAAGCTTCCGTGAGCGTTTCGAATATTTCGGACGATCCGTCTCTCGTCCTGAAGAGATGGAGAGGTCAGAAGGCTCAGAGCAACAGATACGAGCCCTGGGAAAAGGACAATCAGGCTGGTATGCAGACAAAGCCACAGGACAAGTGGGAATTTCCGAGACACAGACTCAAGGTCAGTATTCGTAATTCGTCATTAATAAAAAAATCTCATGAGAAAATATTGGCTGGAAAACTTGACAGAAATGAAGAATTTAATACAATGAGTACCTGAAAAAACTGAATTCAAATCGAAATTCGTGAATTTTTATTCCTTCGATTCCACAGTCTCAATAAAAATGTTTCAACGGCCTTTTAGACTAATATTTAAATTTGAAAAATAACCGTTCGGGATTGAAAATAGCAAGACCAAAAATAATTAACGAAAAATTTGATTCTGTAGATTGAAGGATTTTTCAATTATTAAATTAATGCTAAATTACGTCAATAGGTCTTCAGCATCCTCGGTGAAGGCTGCTTTGGTCAAGTATGGAGAAGCGAGGCCCTCGACATCGACGACAAAACGGGTCCTTCGATAGTCGCTGTAAAAACGCTGAAGGAGAATGCGACCGAGCGCGAGAGGCTCGATCTCGCTCAGGAGCTCAAAGTCATGAAGAGCCTCGAGCCCCATCCTAATGTCGTTAGATTGCTCGGATGTTGCACCGAACGCGAGCCAATGTTCGTTATTCTCGAGTACGTCAGCGGTGGCAAGCTTCAAAGTTTTTTGCGATCCTCCAGAGAGGAGAGAAATCACGGTGGACCGGGCTTGACCTCGCGCGATCTAACGAGTTTCGTTTATCAGGTCAATCAATATTTTCTCTCCTCAGAAATAATTTTAATGGTCTGAAATAAGTTTTGCTGCATACTGAAAAAAATTCGAAAATAAAGAATATTCTGCTAAATTTTCATACACCAAAAAGATTTCTCTAGTACATAAGTTCATCTTGGATTTGAACGAAGGAATTAACAAACGATCCATTTTTGAATTTTTGATAAAAGTGCAATTAAAAAACGCTGATTTTGCAAAAAATTGCTCTTTTTGTTTCATTAAAAAATAAGTTGTAATTGAAGAAAAAAAATCCTTCGTTCAGAACCGAGTATCAAGTACGTAAAAGAAGTGTGCACAGCTCAGGCGAAATCGGTCCAAAGGTTTGCGAGAAATTTTGACTACCGACTTAAAAAAAAAGTTTTGAGCAAAACGCGATTAAAGTTTGATACATGAATAAAATAGAGAATTTTTTTTTTTTTAACTTACATAGAATCGTTGATTCCAGCTCCACAAAACACTCGCCTGCAGCTGCTGCACACTCGTTTTTATTTATTTCATAATCTTGGCCATATGGTTGCGCCTCAATAATTTTTTTATTAACTCAATTCACCGGAGACCGGAGACTCAATTGTCTATAATTCGAAAAGTTTTGCTCCTAATGACTTCAAATTTTCTGACAATATTTCTTATAAGTTGTAGTATCGGAAAAAAAATCGATTTTCTGACCCTTTTCCCCCCTTAAGTCACGATCGCTCGATCGATGCGAATAAAACAAATCGGAAATTTGCACATCGCTTCCTCAGTATTTTTTCGTATTTACAAATCCTCCTCTATGAGGAAGTGTTAGCAAATTTTAGTAAATGTTAGCTGTCACCGTTTTGGCTTCCTCATAGAGGAAGCTTTGTAAATACGGAAAAATACTCTGGAAACGATGTGCAAATTTCCTATTTGCAAGTTTTTTTTACTACCTCCGGTTATCGGAGTAATGAAACGGTAGCTTTGTACCGTACAATTTTCGATCAAGCTTTTTTTTGAAAATTTCAAAATTGCATAAAATTTGCACGGTTCAAGCGATTTTTGCAAAATTGAATACCAAGTAACTTTTTCCATTAAACTACCATTATAGAAATTTTGAGATTCATGCACTTTCCCAAAAAATTAAAAAATTTATAAATCACGAACGCCTTGAGCAATTTCCGCGAAATTCAATACCAACGATATTTTTCGCTCAAACTATCGGTATAATTTTTTTTTAACCCGATATCGCAACATTTGCGGACGCTAGAGCGATTGAGCTTTTTCTTTGAAAATTTCAACGTCGCATAAAATTTGCACGGCTCAAGCGATTTTTGCAAAATTGAATACCAAGTAACTTCTTTCATTAAACTATCATTATAAAATTTTTGAGCGTGGTATCACGAAATATGTGCAAGCTAGAGCGATCACGCGCTTTTTGCAAAAAATTCAAAATTTTATAAATCACGAACCCGTTGAGCGATTTTCGCGAAATTCAATAGCAATAATCTTTAACACTCAAACTATCTGTATAATATTTTTTAACTCGATATCGCAAAATTTGCGAACGCTAGGGCAACCACGCCCTTTTTTTGAAAATTCAAAAGTCGCATAAAATTCGCACACGTTAATGAATTTTTGCAAAATTCATAACAAACAAAGGGGCTGTGCAGCTCAGCTTATGTGCAAAATTTCGGCTCGCTACACCAATATGGTCTTGAGATATAGATGTTCGAATTTTTCGAGGCAGCGACACACACACACACACACACACACACACACACACACACACACACACACACACACACACACACACACACACACATACATACATACATCCGGACATTTTTTTTGAGATATGATTTCTCGATGTTTTAGGACATTTTGAACATACTGACATGAAAATCTCAACAAAAAAAAATTCCACGAAAACAAAGCTTCCTCTGTGAGGAAGCAAAATTTGTTCACATTGAGACATAGTGTTTTTTTTCGGTTTTCCTCGAAACAGGTGGCAAAGGGAATGGAGTATTTAGCCTCCAAAGGAATAATACACCGTGATCTCGCGGCCCGGAACGTTCTCATTGACGAGAATCGCGCCTGCAAAGTCGCGGATTTTGGTTTCGCTCGTGACGTAGCCGCTAATCAAATTTACGAGAGAAAATCCGAGGGACGTTTGCCGATTCGCTGGATGGCGCCCGAGAGTCTTTACGATAATATATTTTCCGTTAAATCGGATATTTGGAGCTTCGGCGTTCTTATTTGGGAAATAGTCACTCTGGGCTCAACACCGTATCCCGGTCTTGCAGCTGCCGAGGTACACATTGCATTATCCCTCATTTCCCTTCACTATATTTTATCGCGTCACTTTAATTGCGTCGCGTGCATTTCCAAATTAAAAAATGAAAGGATCTGTCTGGTATTCCAAAGAGGAAACACATATTCAGCCCCTTTCAATTAGAACATTTCAATTTGGCCCCTCAGTAAAATAATTAATCCACATTCATTCACGTGAAACTCACATCCAAGATTCAAATGTTCAATTTCATCGGCGACCCGATTAAGGGGCACCTAAATATACACACACTTCACCTCGTGATATCAAAATGTATATTTGATCTCGATTTATCGGGCGATTGGACGATCAAATTATCCGAAATAATGCAATTATCTCAACACTTGAATAATGGAGAACAATAGAACTCTGTTTAATCGTATTAAGATACGAAATTCACGAATAGCTTAAATTATATTCTAGGAATAAACCGTCGATAGTATCGAAAGATTGCGAAAAATAGTGACGGATTTGAAAGAAAATTATATTCCACAGAATGTATTTATAATACTTTATTGAAAATCGTTAGAATAGTTTCGACAGTTTGCGATAAACTGTCTAATTGGAAATACAGTTTGTAATTAGTCGAACATCGAGTGTACCTTTTTTTGAATAATTTAACAGTAAAATTTTGCCGAAGATAGAAAAGTTGAAAATCCATAGCAATTGATAAGTATCTATATAAATCGATGAGAAGATAAAAGATTTAGAATATCAATCCGAAACTTTAATACTACGGATTTTGTTGTTTTAATTTTTTTCTTCATTTTGTTCAGTTCGTTACATGAGAATTCGTTGTAAAAGTTTTTTTCGGGAATATTGATTTAATAACAAACCATATCTGTCGAGTTGTAGGTGTTTTTTTTTGTTTCAAAAATATACATTTTTGGATTTTTTAAAAATCGTGCAAATCCATGATCAACATTAAATTTTTGATTAAATTTTTTTTTATATAACACCTTGTACTGATGTTAAAAGATCCTGAAATTTTCAGGATGGTGTGTCTTCGTTTCAAAAATATACATTTTTGAATTTTGGTAAAATTTTTGGTTTTTTAAAATTGTCATTAATGGTAATTTTTAGTGCTCAAAATTACAGAATTACATGATTACTCAACTTTACTTAATTTAGAGGAAAAACAAATAAAAATTTTTTTTACCAAAATTCAAAAAAATTTGTTTTTGAAACAAAAACACACCATTCTGAAAATTTCAGGGTCTTTTAAGATCAGAACAAGGTATTATATAAAAAAAATTTAACCAAAAATGTTATGTTTATCGTAGATTTGCACGATTTAAAAAAAATCAAGAATGTATATTTTTGAAACAAAAAAACACCTCTGAAAATTTCAGGATCTTTCAAGATCAATGTAAGGTATTATATTAAAAAATTAAACCAAATATAAAGTATGAAACTTGGATTTTTACGAATTTTAAACATTCAAAATTCTCCAAATTCATCATTCTTCAAATTTTTTTTTCGGAATATATATTTTTTTTTCGTAGCCCCAAGTATACTCTTTAAAACTAATTCAGAACGATTTTTCGTAACTATAATAGTTTTCAAGATATTTAAAAAATAAACTTGACAGATTTGAAAAATTGTGAAACTTTGAATTTTGCATAACTTTCGAATAAAAAATTTCAATTTTTTTTTCCTTTGGTAGAACTTCGTTTTATCGAAAACGAAGACTTCTGACCAAAATTCATCGAAATTGAGAGAGGTCGATTCCAACTCTTGGTCGATTCGACCCATATGGATATTGATTGATTGATTGAAATATTGATAAGTATAAAAAATCGATAAAAATTAATTTTTTTTCACACAATTCCAGGTAATGCGAAGGATAAAGGAGGGTTACAGACTCGACAGACCGGAGCATTGCAAGCGCGAGCTTTACAACATAATGTATTACTGCTGGGACAAGGATCCAGCTTGTAGGCCATCCTTCGGGGAACTCGTGAGCCTTGCTGAGGGTCTTCTCCTCGACGAGACGGATTACATCGAGCTCGACAGGTTTCCCGATCACTCCTATTACAACGTGCTCAATCTGAGCGGCGAGAAACTATGATACAGGTATCCTCCGACAATTTCATCGTAATACAAATTCGCAGGAATCGCTCCGCTGCGAAATTGCGAAAAAGACAAAAAAAAAATCTGCACAAAGAGCGTGACTAAAAAGAGTGTGATGCGTTTTCGCGTGTGTTTCTGTGCTTACAGAGTTTATTAATTGAAAAAAAAAATAATAATTGTACAGGTCAGTGATGATATTAATGACTCGAGTGCGCGTCCGCCAGTTCATCGATTACACTCTTTTTTTCTTGTTGTTACATTTTTTATTTTTCTCGTCCTTTGAGATGAATTTTCATCGTATTGCTTCTTTCGTACGAGAGAGAGAGAGAGAGAGAAGAAAAGAAAGCACTCTTGAAACTTTCCATCGAAGAATGATCCACGTGTATATAATAATGTGATTCAATTAATAATTAAGTTATTATAATAATAATGATGAACAAAAAATTATAGTTACGTGTTTGAGAAGGTAATAAATAATATGAATTTTTATATTTCCGAAAAAAATATCTCATGGTACAATTATTGTTGTTGATAGTAATTCTTTTTTTATTTTCATTGTTTTTCAGTTATTCGAAAATGATGGAGATGCGTGGAACTTGAGATGATCGTTTTATCCTTTTATATTTATTAAAAATATTAATATTATCAGTATTACTGAGTTTGGATAAATAATTCGCAACGCCCAATATAAATATAAATAAACCCTCGTATACGAGAATAATAGCAAATAATTCATAGCAATATCATATTTTTTCAAAAATTCGAACTCCCGAAGTTCTCGAGGATTTCAAATTATTATAAAAAATAAAAATAATCAATCGATCATGAAAAATCATTGATTCTTTTTGCAAAGGGTATTACATCCCATTGCAAATGTAATTTATGATTTTCTTTCGAATATCATCATTTTCAGTCAACCGTTCATCAGCTTTTTTTCATTTGTCATCAAAGTGAAGCGTCATCGTTACGAGCGTTGAATTTTTGATGAATCGTCGAGCTGCCCTTTCAACCCTGTTGAAAGTATTTCATATTATCAGTAGCCTCACGCTCCGATAAATTATTCACGACAACCAATTATGAAGTTTCACCCATACGCTACAATCAAGTTGTCATTGTTGTTATTATTATTATTATTTTTTTTTTATAGACATATCCATCCTTGTGAGCGTGAATATTTTATAAAAAAAGCCACATACAGAAGAGTCGGCGTGAATAATGGCTGAATATTAGAACACAGAATTGTTGGACAATTAAGGGGTTATACGCAGTCAGGATTTTCGAAAAAACGATTTTTTTTATTTCTTTTTTTGTGATATGAATATATTTAAGTATATACGAGGTATTCCCGCTCAACGGGACCCTCTTTTAGGCCGACCTCTTTCGATTTTCTTGAAACTCGAGTATGTTTTAGTGTTGCCTGAAAGTATATTGTACACCAATTTTCAGATCTCTAACTATGATACTCTTTGGAATACACCAAAAGTTATATTTCAAACTTTTTGCGTATTCAGCGCTTCGGAGCTTTGGCACGGCGCGAAATAAAATCGAAAAAATTCTTTGGCAATAGCTTTCGATCGGAAATATCCTCCGCTTTTCGAAAAAAATATCAGCAATTCCGAAAAAAACGAATTCATTTGAATTTGGGCCAAAAATCGAAAAAATTGACTTACAAAAAAAGTGCATAATTTAATTCGGTGGAACAATTTTTTTCATGTTTTGTATATATCTGAGAAGTCACGATATAAATTTCAAGTTGGAACTCGCATCCGTTTACTAATGCCAAGTATTTTAGTGGGATAAAAATTCTTAAATATCGTGTTTTTCGTATTCAACAGTTCCTGATGTATTATATAGCGTTTTTTTTAACGAATTTTGAATTTAGTAAATTTATGAAATTAATTAAATTAAATTAAATTAATTAAATAATCAAATTTATTCAATTTATTAAATTAAATTGGTCAAATCAAATTTATCAAATTTTGAATTTAATAAATTTATCAAATTCGAAATTCGTTAAAAAAACTATACAATATATCAGAGAACTGTTGAATACGAAAAACACAATATTTAAGAATTTTTATCACTAAAAGACTTGGCATTAGTAAACGGATGCGAGTTCCAACTTGAAATTTATATCGTGACTTCTCAGATATATACAAAACGTGAAAAAAATTGTCCCGCTGAATTAAATTATGCTCTTTTTTTGTAAATAATTTGTTTCGATTTTTGGCCGAAATTCAAATGAATTCGTTTTTTTTTCGGAATTGCTGATATTTTTTTCGAAAAGTGCAGGATATCTCCGATCGAAGGCTATTGTTAAAAAAAAATTTCGATTTTATTTCGAGCCATGCCAAAGCTCCGAAGCGCCTGAATGCGCAAAAAGTTTGAATTATACCTTTTGATGTATTCCAAAGAGTATTATAGTTAGAGATCGGAAAATTAGTGTACAATATACTTTCAGGCAACACTAAAACATACTCGAGTTTCAAGAATATCGAAAGAGATCGGCCTTAAAAGGGGTCCCGTTGAGCGGGAATACCTCATACACAGAAAATTTCATGTCAATCCGACAACTATTTTCGGAGTTACTTTACTATGTGTAAAGTGTGTTTGAAACTTTGAACGCGTTTTTCTCAAAAATATGTTTTTGGAGTCGGTGAGCAAGATTTCTCAGAAATGGCAGTCTCAAATTTTTACACACGCTTTATAAATATATTTTTTAGTAATTGAACACAGGTTTTTTTTACCGATAAATAAATTTAATTTTATAAACAATTGAAGCAAAAATTTTCATCAAAAATCGAAGGCTTTTTTTGAGAAGCCGCCATTTCGTTAAAAACAGATATTTTGCTTATTCCTTCGACTAAATGCTGGATCATACCTTATATCAAGGAAAGCTTTTTTAATTTTTTTTTATCCAATCCAGAGATATCGTGCTTCACCGTAAGAAGCCTTTTTAGAGGACAAAAATCATTATTTAAAAAAAAAGGAAAATTTCAAAATAAAGTTGAAGTTACAAAAATATGTATATGAATTCTTACGTTAATAAAGTAAAATGTCTTTTCAGGCAAAATTCTTGAAAAATCGCTTTTTTTCGACTTCCTGACTGCGTATAACCCCTTAAATTTTCACATTATAAAACGTTGCATAAATTCGCAGAGCATCGACGCGCGAGAGCATCGGATAAACAATACTGACTGTCAGCAACATTTCAAGCTTCCAATTAATCGTGTCAATGTGTCCATAAAAGGGGCGTGCATTTGCCAGGAAAAACAAGAGAGGGAAGAGGCGCGTCAATCTCGTGAAACTGATGCTTCTGTTTTCTCATACGCGCGATGCGAGCGTATATCAATGTGGTTGATGCATAAAACCGCATTCGAGGAAAAGGAGACAAAACAATATCCCTATATATATGTATTTTTGTGGATATATCGAGTTTAAAATGAAAAGAAAACATATCGGGCGCGCGTTGAGCGTCGCGATAGTCGAACGTGTGACATCAAGCTGCTGATACGATAGTTTTATTCAAATTTATGGAAATTCCCGCCAACAACGTTTGTTATGTGTACCGAGGATGGAAAACGCTGATACACAAATTCCAATTGCCTGACGTCGCGACGCATCGATAAAAAGTATTGAAAATAAAAAAAATGGGGGGAAAATGGGACAGCGAGAAAATTTTAAAATTGCCATTTGGTTCGATGAATATCACTCGGACGATTGGATCCGATATCGGAGCTCTGTTTTTTATAATATTTTACTTGAGCAATAAAATTTTGGGCAACAGATTCAAATGAGGGATGAAACCTTTAAGGGAAGAGACGATGTTAGGCTGAAAAGGTTGTCATTGTTTGGGAATTTTTTTTACAGTGATGAGTGATTATTGAAGGATGTATTTATTGTTATTTTATTGAGTATATATTCAACTTACTTCATAGCAATTTTGGTTGGAAAATCTTAAAAATTAACAGAGATATGGATGTTGTTTTAACGACAAAATTCCTGTCCATTTTCTCATTGATATCGTGGTGAAGGGTAACTTGAAAACTAAAATAAATAAATACATTAATATCTGTATGAATGTAGATATCGCTGTGCGTAGCTTTTTTTCTTTGATTATTTACAAAATGGCGACGAATTCAATTTTTTTTTTCATTCTTGAGGCTTTTTTTCTTGTTTAAGCGGGCTTTAACCCCTTAAGGATTTCTTAAAAAATGAAACTAAAAGAAGCGCTATTTAGAGAATTTCAAAACGAAGAAAATGACGCCTGAAAGAAGTCTATACGATCAAAAACACGGGAGTTATGGCTGTTCAAACATTTATTCTCTGGGTACCCCCTTAAGAATTGCAAAAAAATAAATTTTCAAAAAGGACACTCGGAGAATTTGAACACGAAGAGAATGACGCCTGAAAGGAGTCTGTAGGATCAAAAGCACGGGAATTATGGCTGTTCAAACATTTATTCTCCGCGTACCCCCTTAAGGATTTCGAAAAAAATAAAACTGAAACACAGCGGGCTTAGAGAATTTGAAAACGAAGAAAATGACACCTGAAACAAGTCTGTAGGATCAAAAACACGGGAGTTATGGCTTTCATTATCTCATTCTTTTTTACCGCAATTGTCGCTTACTTTTGAAGGAATTCCCCTGCGCAGTCATGTGTAGAATTTCTTGGAAGCTTCGTGGAATATACGGAGGAATTTTTTCCGTCGGTCGTACGTCACAACAGCTGCTGATCGATTGACCTATATACGTCACAACAGCTGCTAACCCACTGACCTATATTATGGAAGTTGGGTCTCAGTCCGACAGAGCGCGCCACAATGCAGTGCCTCGATCCACGCATCGACTCGATCGTGTGCGCGCGCAGCTCTCACTGAACAAGTGACGCCGGCCCACGCCGGCCGCGTCGTTTCGTCACTTTCACGAGCCCATATTCGACAAGTTAAAACGTCTTTTTCGACTCATTGTTTTACGATATTACCTGTTTTTCAGTGTTCTAATTAACTATGCGACGTTGAACAAACCATTTATCGTATATCGCGACAATAAAAGTCGTGTCTTTCCGAAAATTTTGCAGAGTGGGGACAACAAAGTGACGCGTTTCCCGGCTTTTCTTCGTGAATTTTCATTTTTCGCGAATAAAATACTTTAACAATTAACAAAGTGCAGCTGCAGTGTTTATCCAGATACGCAATTGATCCCGTGAGTATGGTAAAAGGTAAGAAGAAAAGTTAAAACTATCGGTATTTTTCCACGCGATTTTGAGAAAAAACATAACCTCGAAACTTGGTGCAATACCAATTTTTTCCATCGTGATCGCTCGATCCTTTTGATTTATCATGGATAAATAAATGAAGTCCTGCAATACCGATTTTACAATGTAAAAAACTGTTACTGTTTTACAATGCAATTAATCTAAAAACATGCACAGTGCGCACAATAAAAATAAATTTTTTAAATTAGCACTAGCGTAGATTTAATTTATGAAATTTCACTAATTTTACATCTTTTCCCAATTTTTTAGATTCCTGTATTGTCTATGATAATAGACGACTCGGAATGCACGGTACGAGCGACATACTTGACGAAAAATGTCGTTTAGGGTAATATCGAAGATATTCGCCGATCGAACGTCAAAGACTCAGGAACATGCGAGAATACTCGAGACGTGGAAGAATTTTTTCAGAGGAAAATAATACCTGCACCCAGAAGGAATTACTGCTAAAGGCGGGTAATTCGGAATTCGCAGATTACGTCGGAGTAAGTCGACATTTTTTTTCTCATCCCGTTGAATTTTTACAATTTTGAGTCAACATTTTTTCTACGTATTTTTGAATATATATTCTTCGAAGAACTGCAGAATATTTTATTTTTACCATGGCCTTTTCCCCTAAGTTTTTTTGGGCGTAATCGGTCGCTCCGAATGCTCTCACTAAAGTAATTGTAACTCGGTCAATTTTGAAAATTTTAACTCAAAATTTTACCTACGTGTTTTTGAAAGTATATGGGGCATTCCATCCCAAATCGAACAGTTTGAAAAACTTTTTTTTTTGTTTCCTCAAATTCGTTATATTTTTTAGTACCCATCAAAAGACCCTTGCTGGTAAATTTTGAGATTTTTTTAATTACTCGTTCAAAGGACCAAAAAACCGCTCTTTTTCTGTATTTTGGTCATAACTTCTTTAATAATGGTCCAAATTAAATTTTTTTATTTTATTTTTGTTTTTTATGGCCTCTCCAGAACAAAATACAAAAAAAAAATATTCGACGTGTTTTTAAATGAGTTCTTTGAGTTTTAAACTTTAAATCGCGTTTGTAAGCGTGAGTGCATATTTTCAAATTTTTTTTTAAATTTTTTGGTTTAAACATCTATCTATTGAACAACTTTTAAGACTCGTCCGATCGTGGGATTTCCATAGATGCTATTTTTTTCGATTTTTTAAAATAATTTTTTTTTTCTATCAATTATTATGAATATCAATTTTCGTACTGTATAGTATTTTTTTTCATTATTTCGAATATATTTTGAGACTTTTTTATAAAACTTTTGAAAAAAAAAAAAAAAATGTAGTTTCCAAAAATCGAAAAAAATAGTAGTTAGGGAAATCCCATAATCGGACTAGTCTTAAAAGTTGTTGAATAGATAGATGTTTAAAACAAACAATTTAAAAAAAAGTCTAAACATACACTCACTTTTACAAACGCGTGTTAAAGTTTACAAGTGAAAAAACTCATTTAAAAACACGTCGAATATTTTGTTGTGTTTTTTTCTGAAAAGGCCATAAAAAACAACAATTTTCAAAAAATAAGTTTTTAATTTGGACCATTATTAAAGAAGTTGTGACCAAAATACCGAAAAAAGAGCGGTTTTTTGATGTTTTGAACGAGTAATGAAAAAAATCTCAAGGTTTACCAACAAGGGTCTTTTGATGGGTACTAAAAAACATAAAAAATTTGAGGAAATAAAAAAAAAAGTTTTTCAAACTGTCCGATTTGGGATGAAACGCTCCATATACATTAACACCATGCAAAATTGTTATTTTTAAAAAATTTCCGGTGGCTTTTTCCTCAAGGAAAGGTCAAATTAATTTCCGGAAATTGTTGTCAAAAAACCACAACCAAAATTTGAATTGCTCAATGGTGACATTTTTATTTATCTTTTGTATTATTTAAAATAAAAAATGTTCCATAATTTCGGAGGTAGGAAGATTTTCACAGAGGATTTTTCGCTCAGGACACTAAGCAAGCTTTTCACTAAGCAAGAGGAGAATTTGAGAAATTCTTTTTTAAAATAAAATAACGTCACTCTTTCGGTTTTTTCTCGGGAGGAAGTAAAATATGATCATCGTACTTTCATGGGTTGCTCTAATTCGATAAAGTTACAGCGCGGCCTTCCGTTTTATTCCTCGCGAGAAATAAGAGAGCGAACAAGAGAAAAAGAAAATGTGGAAAAGGGAAGAAAAAAATCCGTACCTCGTATAGAGACGGAATTTTTCTTGCACAAAATATACGTCGTGTCTAAGGGCTACGTGCGTACAATACGCAATGTATTTCGGCGAAATATGTGTATTCATTACAGGAACATTGTCTGAATATCTGATTTAAAGTTCCTCTGTCACACTCTCTCATATTCCCCGTTCCATTTTTGCATTTACAAATTTCTAGCGTTTTTCCATCTCTCTTCGTCATGTATTTTCGTGCGGTTACGTCACTTCATAATTTTTACACTTGAAATGAAATACGAATAATCGCATCAACAATTATTCCAAACAATTTTCATTTTACTGCAATGTGAGAATATATTTTTTATTTAATTTCAAAAATCTTATTCAATCTCATTGTGCACAGATTTACACCCAGAGTTGTAAAAAAAATACATTATTTTAATAATGCATTATCGATTTCATTAATGATTATTTTTTCACTTAATAATGGGACTTAACTTCCATTATACATTATTCATTCGATGAATGTGATAAAAAAAATAATGCATTATATTTTTAGTTAATAATGCAAATGTCGAACCATTAAGCGTTACATTGATACGGGAAAATTAAAAAATGAAACATTATGAATTACGTTATTAATGAGTACTTGGAAAAGCATTACATTATCCGTTGCTGAAGTAATGGATAATGTGGAAAGAGTTACATCACTCATTACTGAAATAATGAGTAATGCAAAAATGTTCCATTATCCATTATTAAAGAAATAGACATTGCAAAGTAGCGTTAATTTTTCATTACTATAATACTGAATATTTTGAATAATGCATTATTCGGAATAAAAATATTTTATTGCACGCCGTGCGTAAAGTGACCACTTCTCGCACGCTTCGCTCCGCTGCGCGTGCGAGAAGCGGGCACTTTACGCACTCGTGCGATAAAATTTCGTACGATACTCGTGCGAGAAACTTTTTCTCAATTCGTGTGATTGCAGCATTCGCCTTCGGCTCATGCTGCAAACTCACACTCGTCGAGAAAAAGTTTCATCGCACTCGTATCGTAATGTACTATTATGCATTCGTGGTCCAATAGGACAATGCGATAAAATCTTCCTTTTATTCACGAAAGTGGAAAATATGGATCGATGAAACCGGTTGAGGGACTCGATGGTATGGGCTTATGAAATTTTTTTAAGTAAAAAAACCCAAAAATGTAACCATCGGAATATCAACGGAACTGATAATCCCCGTTTTGAAATTTGAAATTAGAATTGAAAATTTCAGTCGAAGAAGAATAAAATACATATACGCTGCGCATTTCCCTCTGATCTGAAAAATAAAAAAATGCACAAGTGTAAGATGATTTTTTCTTTTGTTTGATTCACAAATAAAAAAAATACGTGGAATTATTCGAGAGTAAAAAAAAGTAAACAATCGTATATGAACAGGAATTTCTTGACAATTTCCGGTCAAAGATAAAAAAAGAAAAAGATGCTGCAGGTTTAAATCTGATCTTACAAATAAAAAAAACAAACAAAGTACCGAATTATATTTTCAAAGTAAAAAAATTAGGAATCTAAAGAAACGAATTTCCGTAGAGGGAAATCTAAACAAACGAATTACCCTGTAAAAAATTTGGGGGAATAACACACACAGTCTGAGATGTATCATTCTTACGCATTATGATTATAAAAATCATACGAAAAGGAAGATTTCATTGACATTGCTTTCTACATACAGAAATTATTTTTATTCCTTTAAACCATTACTCAAAGTAATACATTATTTATAGATGTAATGCGTTATTTGAGGTAATGGACTGCTCGGTGTAATGTGTTACTCAAAGTAATGAATTGCTCAATGTAATGCATTACTCAAAGTGATGCATTATCCTTCGGTTTTGTACCATTCATTACTATAGTAATGAAAATTTGTTTCTACTTTGAATTACCCATTACTGTAATAATGGACAATGGCAGCGTTTAGCGTCATCCATTACTGTTGTAATAAATAATGTTACGTTTTTTGCATTATTCATTATTAATTTAATGCATAATCGTTAGGTTTCACATTTTTCATTACAAAAATAATGTTCAATGTTTCTATCATAGAATTTTCATTATTTCTAAAATAAATAATGCATTATTTTTATATTATAATTTCGACAACTCTGTTCACACCTATACTTAATTAAATCCCTTGAAATTCAAGTATCAAAATACACAACTGACTTTAATTATCTTAAAGTAGAAATGATTCAGTATTATCCACGGTCGTACATACAGGTCTGGAAACTCTAGTGGTGGGGGGTGACCCACTTAGTGTGACCATCTTGTAGTTGACATTATTCCCACCTGCAGCGCTGCACGTAAGAGATTAAATAATTCCTAACTAAGAAATTTACAATAAATAATTCCTAAAATAAAAATAATTCTTTCAATAAATAATTCTATAAATAAATCTAATCAATAAATAATTCTATTATTATAAATAATTCAATAAATAATTCCTACAATAAAAATTTACGAATAAATAATTCCTAACTAAGAAATTTACATGTTAACAACGAGAGTAATGCTCGGTTTATGCAGCGGCTGTAACGTAACTTTAAAAAATTGATAGTATATATTGCCCTTGTGGCGCTTATGCAGAATTGTTAGCTTATTTGAAAAATCCTTGCAGCGCAGCGCCACGCACGGTCAGATGGCGAACCTGCGAAACAGCCACACTAAGCGGGTCACCCCCACCACCGAAAAAACAATAGAGTTTCCAGACCTGTATGTACGACCGTGGTATTATCCTCCACTAAATACTTAATATTTAAAATAATTATTCTTGATAATGAGTCATTAAAGTTGTTCATAAAATATATTTCAATCAACTTATCATTTGAGGCCAAGAAGCAACCAATATTTTTCAATTACTTTGGATGGGACTTTTTGGACATTTTTATTTTCCTCAAGCAAAAACGTTCAGTTTGAAAAACCAGAAAAAATTGTCAAAAATTTACATTTATGTTTTTTGTAAAATTGAATATAGGACAACGCCATTCAACCTTGCCCAACCTGACCAACCTCTAACCTATCTAACTTAACTTAACCAGAGTCGATTCAAGTAGATACCAATTTCGATTGGATTGGATGAAACAGACACTTTATCGAAAATATTAATTACATGAGGAAAAATCGATCGTTTGAAATTTGCCCAATTATAATTGATATCGGGTAAATCCCGATATCGGTTGATAATATTAGGAACCCGAGGGATAATTTAGGAAATCAGGGTAACGTCGCTCTCGACTATTTTCGTATTCCCGAAAGGCTATCTATTGCTCGTTCAACATAAAGCATATCATATATGGGGCGTTCCATCCCAAATCGGAAGTTTGAAAAGCTTTTTTTTTATTTCCTCAATTTTTTTATATTTTTTAGTACCCATCAAAAGACCCTTCCTGTTAAATTTAAAATTTTTTTCGATTACGCGTTCACAAGATATTTAATTTAAAAAAACGCTCTTTTTCGGTTTTTTGGTCATAACTTCTTTAATAATCGTTCAAATTAAGTGTTTTTTTTCTTCCAAATTTTTGTTTTTTATGGCCTTTTCAGAAAAAAATACAAAAAAAATATTCGACGTGTTGTTGAATAACTTTTTTGAGTTTTAAACTTTGAATCGTGTTTTCAAAAGTGAGTGCATATTTCGATTAAAATTTTTTATTTATTTCAAACTTCTATCTATTCAACAACTTTTAAGACCAGTCCGGTCGTCGGCCCTCCATAATTACTTTTTTTCGATTTTTGAAAATAAACAATAAAAAAATTTCTATGAATTATTATATAACCTCTGTACCTCTCCGATTTTGTCCGCATTTTTTTATGGTTTTGTGGAACATCTGAAAAGCTCTCAGAATTCTATTCAGATTTTTTTGGAGCGATTCGACTTGATAATAATTTTACAAACAAATTCACTGTTAGTGCAAATTTAATAACCTGAAAAAAATTACAAAAATCCTGTTTTTTGTATGAAAAATTTCAAGCGTTGAGCCAAAGTGGACAGACATTTCCTTCTGTTTGCAAGAAGCTTTTTTCGAAAAAAAATAACAGTCAATTTGTTTATAAAAATATTATTAATCCAAATCGGTCCAAAAAAATCCGAAAAAAATCTTGAGTGCTTTTCAGAGGTACTACAAAATTATTAAAAAATTGCGGACAAAATCGGGGAGAGGTCAAGAGTCAGACCCAGATCGAATCGGGGTGGACTGCCCCATATATATAATTTATCTGGAGGATGTCATGCACGTTCGTTGCTCAGTGCGCGTATGCATCGCCGACGCATTGTTATGTAATAATAGCCGTGTAATACGCGAGAGACATTGTCGAAGGATGCGTATAGGCCTTGGCAACAATTCTCTCCCGAGACATCGTGAGAACTGTGACGTTTCTGTGAAGATACGTGACATTGGGGGGTAATGAGGGTCACTTATGATAAATCAAATAAAGGCACCAAAATCGACACATTGACCTCAAATAATTGTAATAATCATCGATAATATAACTACATTGAAGAATTACAATTATATTTGTGTAATTTTCAATTGCAACTGAATGAGAAAAGAAAAATCCAAAAATTCAGCAAAAGGGGAGCAAAAATTATACGTTTGCATGCAAAAAATGGTAATATTATTATTATTATTATTGTAATATAAATTACAATTTTATATATTCATAATATAATTACATTGAAGATTTACAATTATGGTAGAAAATAATACAAAGATTCAGTATTTTCGATCGACAATCAGCGTCATCTTCTCGGGTTTGAATCTTGACTTGTTTTCTGTTTTTCCTCCTTCTAATTATGAAAATTCGCGTTGTTATTGTGCAGAGAATAAATAGTCGAAATTTGGAAGTTTCAATTATTGAAGTCAGGTCATCTTTAAGTTTCTGTGAAGATGAGCTAAACGCGCGGGTAATGAGGGTCACTTACGATAAATCAATTAAGAGCAGCAAAAATGACATATTAGTATGAAATAATTGTAATATTAATATTATTATTGTATTATGAATGATTATTTCATATTTTTATAAGTTTGGAGAAATTAATTTGAAAATAAGCAGGCAATTTGTTCTTTATGCATGTTCATTGCCAATCAATTATACATTGACTATTGATGATCAATTACATCAATTGTCATGACCTTAGGAGGGGGTTAAGGTCTTTAGGTCTTAAGGTCGTAAGGTTAAGTCTGCTTTAGAAGGTCAAAAAAAAGCAAATCTTCAATTTTTTTTCCCAGCTCCTTTATCAGTTCAATCCTTCGAAAGTACAAAAAAAAAATTTATTTTTTATTTTGATTCTTTGAATAATTTATAGACGGCGCCAAAGTCGAGTCTTCGAAAATATTTTGTTCCGTTCAAATAATCCCAGGATTGGCAAGTCTGAAAGAAAAAAATGAAAAAGCATTTTCTTACACAAGAATTAACCACCGTTAATAAAAAATCGATTGAAAAAAAAAAATGGTGGATGTTTGAAATAAATTGTGAAAAATTCAATGGTTCATTTTCATTTCAAACATGGCGCATTTTTTTTAAATCGATTTTTCATTAACGGTGGTAAATTGTTGTGTAAGAAACCTTCCTCTTCAAAATGCTTTTTTTCAAACTTGCCAATCTTGAAAGTAACCGTCGGTCATGGGACAAGACGTTTTTTATTTTGGCGCCTTCTACAAATTATTCAAAGAATCGAAATAAAGAACAATATTTTTTTTGTATTTTCGAAAGATGAAACAACGGTGCAAAGACAGTTTTATCGCCATTTCTGATAAAGGAGCTGAGAAAAAAAAATCTTAAAAATCAGCTCTTTTTTTGGCCTTCTAAAATAAGGTTCTCGTTGATTTTTCGCGACTCGGTTAACTCCGAGTTTGCTGCATTTTCCCTTATTTTCTTTCATTTTCTCCACTTCTACTCCGCATAAACTGCATATTCCTTTCACTCTTACGAACAATGCGCAGCGTCGAAAATACAAGCCCGATGCATTTTGCTAAAAAGAGAGAAAAGTTGGTTCAACGTGCATCAATATTTACGCGTGCGATGAGAAATTATAAGTGCGCCTACGCACGGAAATTTACTGTTGAAAGAGAAAAATTCACTATGTGTGTGTATTTATGTGTGGAAAATATCGAAGTAAAGTGCATACAAAAGAAAGAAAGAAAGAGAAAAAGAAGGGAATACGTGTGTTTTTTTGCAGTCCTACGCACAAGTTTCGCGCGCGTGCAATTTTTTTCCTTTCTCGGTTTCCCGCGGGAATGCGAATGCGGTTCACCAGAAGCCGCATTTTCCATTGTTGCAAACGATGCGACGTCACGGCTGTTATGTCCGGAAAAATCGTCGACGTTCCCCGGAACGTTTTGCTCCTTGGTTACCACGAATGTGATGTATCCTCCGCGCTGTAATATTTTTTTTTCCTCTTTTTTCTATCAACGGTGACTTCTGTGAGATTTGAGCGATTTTTCATTCAGGTCAAGTGACTTTTTACCGATTTTTTCTGACGAACGATCCTCGAGATACGATAATGAAAGCGCGTTGTAATCAGAGTTGTGAAAATAGTAATGTAAAAGTAATGCATTACCCATTACTTTGAACAATGTGTATTGGATAAATTTGCCATTACAAATTACAATTGAAAAAAAAGTAATTTACAGTGGAGAATATTCCATTACAAATTTGTGTGTAATGGCACATGCGTCTATTACACATTACTTTTTTTTATTTGTAATGGAACACGCATTCATTACACATTACTTTTGTATTTCGTAATGGTACACTTGTCCATTTCACATTATGCAGTGTAATGGGTAATAAATACCGTAATGAATTATTTACAACTCTGGTTATAATAATGTGCGAATTTATAATTTTTTAATAATTTATCATAAGTTTGCATCATTTATAATTTGTTGACAACCGAGGGGCCCTTCATTTGAGAAATGAAATCTAAATTAATAATAAAATGAATCTAAATTAAATCTAGATTAATGAAATTTCAATAAAATTAATTAATTTCTCATGTTTCGTTGCAGTGAATAATCTTGAAAATTTCTATTGAATTTCTTTTCCATCTTTTTTTTTTTTGCAAAATTTATTTATATTGATGCCTTTCATTATTTTATAAATCGAGAAAAAATCAAATTAAAATATTTAAAAATTTAAAAAAGTAAGGTTATTTCCCAGAAAATAAAGGATTTGTTTGTGAACTGTAAATGTTATTTTCAAAACCTTAGATCAGTCCTTATTTCAACTCCCTTACATTATTACTTCAATTATTTTTCAGATGAAAAAGCGATTTCTCTGTGATTTCCAGTATTTTGCAATCGTGATTCGATTCATACAAAATCAACGAAATCACAAAAATATGTGTATGAATCATTTCAGTCACTTTTTTACTCAAAACATTTGAAAAATATTTTACAAAAATATTTAAAGTCACTCATTGAAATTCAAAAATCTTCGCAGTCACCAATTGATGATGTTGAAGTTCGCAACGGAAATAATTTTTAAACATTTATTTTCAGTGAGATTTACCTTTTGCGTGTCTATCGAAAATTTCAAGTCCTTAATAAAGATCCCAGAATACATTTTAACGATTTTTCACTTCCAAAATTTCTCAAGAAGAATGAATTTTATTAAAAAATGAATTATTACCGTTGAATTGAAACGATTCAAACTTCACCATCATACCAATGGACAGTCTAATATAATAACAAAAACTTTTTTTTTTTTAATCTTGACTGCCCCGGATCACCCGATTAGGCAAGCCGATTTTTGAATCCACTTCGACACTCTTATAATGGTCAAATTTTTTTTTTTTTTGAAAAATCGAGATAAGAAAAACAGTCTCTTTTCTCCTTCCAAACGAAATCTGATTCAGTGATCGGCAAAAAAAAATTTTAGATTTTTAATTAATCGTTATTTACAAAATTAATATTATCATCCATTATTTTTTGAGGTATTTCGATAATCAGTCATTGAAAGAACAATACTACGAATTATTTGGATATTGAATATGTGTATTTTTTGAATTATACATTATTATAAAAATTAGTATTTGAATTACGTCAATTATTGATTATTTGAATAATTAGTAATGTATGTATCTAAATTACTAATTATTCAAGTAATTAGTAATTGAACTATTTTAATTACCAATTATTTGAATAATTAATAGTTTCGATATATAAATTACTCATTATTAGACTAATTGGTAATTGAACTATTTTAATTACTAATTATTTGAGTAATTAGTAATTATATTAATTATGAATTTTCAGAGTAATTGTTTTCAAGCTTTTTGTATTTGAAGCGGAATCTTGAGTTTTTCAGCGTCAGCATGTTTCGAGCAATCGTTAGAAAAAAGAAAACTCTACACTTTAGCTTGAATTTGAAAATTTTTCTAGACTCCAGGGATTTTTTTTTGTCAATTCAGCGTAAAGATCATTAAGATTATGTTACTTCTTCAATTCGAAAGGAATTGAAGCTCTGTCCAATGATTTATCGCTAAGTAAACATCGATCAAAGAAATTTGTTTAAAATTAGTAATTAGAAGAATTAATTATCTAATTATTCGAATAATTAATAATTGGAAAGAATAATTAACTAATTTCATACAAAATTAGTAAGTAGAGTACTTAAGTATTTAATTACTTGGATAATTAATAATTAGATAGCACAATTACCTAATTTTTAAAAAAATCAGTAATTCATAAGAGCCAAATTTTAATTACTTGGTTATTGAGTAATTATTTGATCTAACTTACAAGTTATCGGTTTATTAGATAATAATCGAACGTGAATTATCGAATTTTCGAATATTAGAAATACCTTATTACCTAATTACCGAGTGCCTTAATAATGAGTAATATTTATTGAAACAATTATAAAATTTTCTAACTCAGAGTAATTAGCGGTAATTAAATTGACGAAAATCTCGATTTTGCCGATCACTGATCTGATTGCATATTCATAATTTTTGGGCAATTGCAGAAATAGAAAATTTATTAAATAAGAAATAACGATATTCTGGGTAATCAAAAAAGTACGTCTCAAGTAAACTAATTTATTATCGAGCCAGAAGCGCGCACATGAGCTGATAATGATATAAATCGCATTATCCATGTATTCTATGATGGAAAACACTTTTTCACCCTTATTCGTAATTTGTTAATTTGATTTACGAGCGGTGTTCATGGTCGTAAAATATTAATACCACACACTGGGAGCATGATTTTTATTCTCGATTAAAGCTTTACACGTTTTTCTCCTGCTGGGACATTCCATATGAGTTTCGTTATATTAACGCCACAATATACATAAATTAAGGATCCAGCACGTCGTTAGTTGTGCATTATTGATGTACCGAGAGCATATTTCAGCCAAAGAGTACACGGATCATAATTTCGAAACGTTATTGTCAGTGTATCGAATGTACTGAAAGGAAGATTTTACACGGTGATGGTTTGTAAAATAAGCCATCAGAGAATAATCGATAAGCGCGTGACACACTTCTGAAAAATGACAGGAAGTGGCGTTGATAATGAAGGATAATGTACAAAATAATGGCTGAAATATTGAAGCACTATAGTCGTCACGTTCCGAACGTTAAATAATCCCATAAGGATTCGTTCGATTGGAATTTTGTATTATAATTTCCATAACCAGAATATTCCATCTAATATTAGGACGATTTTTTTTCGACTTTTTTTTATTCCTTTCACTCCCCACCCGAAATTTTGTTGCATATGTCTGAAAGAAAATTCCCTGAAAGTTACAGCCCTGAATATTAATATTGAGTATTTTCCCTTCGCGTGATAAGTTTTTCCATCTAAAATACACGTAAATGAAAAACTTTTTTCGTCAAAATGTTACCACTCCGCGGTTTTTTATGCTATCGCATTGATTTTGGTCGCAATTTACGTAGAATTGAACGATCTTTAAAAGTGTCCGAAACAGCGTAAGTGTAACTTACACTGGTGAGATGGCACGAGTCCCTAAAATTGATCTTTACCCAAAATTTTCGATTTTGTGATGTTATTTCCGAAATGATTAACTCAACCAAAAAATCGTAGGGAGAAATTTTGTTGCAAATTTAATTTCCTACAAAAAAGGTCCTCTAGACCTAACTGCTAAAATTAATATTTCTTGAGATATTGAACCTTGACTTATTTATGGTATAAAATTTGTATAGTTTATCGAACCAAAAGTTTCAAATTATTGAAATTCCATATCATACCACCAAATCACATATCATATCACCAGTGGTGATATGATATGGAATATCAACAATTTGAAACTTTTGGTTCGATAATCCATAAAAATGTTCATATCACAAATAAGTCAAGGTTCAATATCTCAAGAAATATTAACTTTGGCAATTATGTCTAAAGGACCTTTTTTGTGGGAAATTTCATTTCCAGAAAAATTTTCCTTTACATTTTTTCGGTAAAGTTAATCATTTCGGAGATAACAGCAAAAAATCGAGAATTTTGGGTAAAGATCAATTTTAGGGACTCGTACCATCGCACCAGTGTAAGTTACACTCACGCTGCTTCGGACACTTTTAAAGATCGTTCAATTCTACGTAAATTGCGACCAAAATCAATGCGATAGCATAAAAAACCGCGGAGTGGTAACATTTTGACGAAAAAAGTTTTTGATTTACGTGTATTTTGAATGGAAAAACTTATCACGCGAAGGGAAAGTACTTAATATTAATATTCAGGGCTGTAACTTTCAGGGAATTTTCTTTCAGACATATGCAACAAAATTCCGGGTGGGGAGTGAAAGAAATTTAAAAAGTCGAAAAAAATCGCCCTAATCTATATCCAATCCATATATATTATCCAATAAATCATTTATAAATCTATCATTTATTATTTTATTTTTTTCATAAATTTTCATTTTTTTCATCTAACAAAAAACCGGCGGATGGTGTATCGAGTGTAATTTTTTTTCAACCATTAGTCGTCAAAAATTTTGATAATTGCCCTACAATAGGGATAAAAGAGAATGTCTTATTTTTAATTGAAAACAGGAAAATGCGATTTTTTCGTTATCAGGTTTAACGTCATTTTCAGACATTCCAAAGTCCAGTGGGACGACTTATTTTCTTGCGAATGAAAAATTAAATTTTCTCATTGTCCACTCTTGTATGTCACGTGAGTTTTCCGCTGCCCCATCGCGGAAAGCAACCTAAAAAAAGGGAGAAAGAGAGAGAGAGAAATAATTCAGAGGTCGTGAAAAGAACGTTGAGGCGATGGGATAAGCCGATTAAAATGCATAGTAAAGGAATTTAATTGAACTTATTTAAAAAAAAAGTAGTCATCCCAGACCGAATGGTTGAGGTTTTCTCGCGAGCTTAATCAAGAATTTTACATAAAGAGATTCGCTGCGATGGACGTGGAGAGTTAAATCTCCGAGAGCTTTATGCGCGATTCACGTACATTTTTATCTCCTCGACTTTGCGAGGAACGCTTCACAAAGTAATAAGTACGACTTTACATGCCCGACGCTTGCGTTGGAAACTTCGTAAGCCGAAAAATTTATCTGGAAAAAATGCCATTCCTCCAGTCTACATCCTCATTACGTCGGCCCTTTAAATTCGAGTAGAGGGAATTAAAAAAAAGATCAATTGTCATAATATTGGAAAATGGGAGATATTATTGAAAGAATTGCAACGTGACGCTGGAGGAGAAAAATCGATGCCTTTTCTTTGTGTCGATGAAAAGTCATTGGGGGAGGCAGTTAAGGGTGGTGCATCGAGGGAAAAAAATCAACGGTGCTTCCTAACGAATCGTTGAATATTCTTTGCCAGCGAATGTGTTCATTATTCGGATTCAAGATTGTGGAAAAAATTCGATCTCGAGGGACTGCAAAAAACATTTTTTCAAAGCTCGTTAACAGCAGAAGGGTATAGAATTGTTGGAATGGAAATTTCGAATGTAGAAGAACGGTTCGAAAAAATCGAAAAACGCCGGTTTTCTGTAAGAATATGGGTCATTCCATGTCAAATCGACCAGGAGTTGGAATCCCTTTCAATTTCGATGAAATTTGGTCAGAAGTTTTCGTTTCTAACCAAACGAAGTTCTACCAAAGGAAAAAAATTAAAAAATTTTTTTTTTCGATAGTTATCGAAAATTCGAAATTTCACAATTTTTCAAATCTTTCAAGTTTATTTTTTAAATATCTCGCAAGCTGTTATAGTTAAGAAAAATCGTTCTGGATTCGTCTCAAAGAGTATTCTTGGGGCTATGAAAAAAAAATACGGAATTTTTTTTTTTGAAAAATGCAGCGATCGGCAAAATCTATATTTTCGTCAATTTAATTACCGCTAATTACTCCGTGCTAGAAAATTTTATAATTATTCCAATAAATATTACTCATTATTAAGGCACTCGGTAATTAGGTAGTAAGGTATTTGTAATATTCGAAAATTCGATAATTCACGTTCGATTATTATCCAATAAACCTATAACTAAGTACTCTACTTACTGATTTCGTATGAAATTAGTTAATTATGTTTTCCAATTATTAATTATTCCAATAATTAGATAATTAATTCTTCTTATTACTAATTTTTCAAAAAATTAGTTAATTATTCTTTCCAATTATTAATTATTCGAATAATTAGAAACTTAATTTTTCTAATTACTAATTTTTCAAAAATTTCTTTGATCGATGTTTACTTAGCGATAAATCATTGGACAGAGCTTCTACTCCTTCCGAATTGAAGAAAGTAACATAATCTGAATGATCTTTACGCTGAATTGACAAAAAAAGTCTAGAAAAATTTTCACATTCAAGCTAAAGTGTAGAGTTTTCTTTTTTCTTACGATTGCTCAAAACATGCTGACGCTGAAAAACTCAAGATTCCGATTCAAATACAAAAAGTTTGAAATTAATTACTCCGAAAATTGATAATTAATATAATTACTAATTACTCAAATAATTAGTAATTTATATATCGAAATTATTATTTATTCAAATAATTGGTAATTAATTCAATATCCAAATAATTCTTAGTATTGGTCTTTGAATTACTGATTATCGAAATACCTCAAAAAATAATGGATAATAATATTAATTTTGTAAATAACGATTAATTAAAAATCTAAAATTTTTTTTTTCGATCACTGGTAAAATGATGAATTTGGAGAATTTTGAATTTTCAAAAATCATAAAAATCCAAGTTCCGTATTAAATTTTTGGTTCCATTTTTTTAATATAATACCTTGGACTGATCTTAAAAGATCCTAAAATTTTCCGGATGGTTACGTTTTGTTTCAAAAATATACATTTTTTAATTTTTGTAGAAAAACATTTTTTTTTAACCAAAATTTGAAAATTTATATTAATAATTTAATATAATTATAAAATCTAATATAATATATTATAATATATAATTTAATATAATAATAATATATAATTTAATATAATAATAATAATAATATAATATCATATTTTGATCCTTCTTCTTGTAAGAGCATTTTTCCTTTGAGGGGATCATTTTGGAAATCTTGCGTACCTAAAATCTCGATAAATTGGAAAATATTCAACAATTCTTATCATCAATGGTTATTGTTTAGGTTAATATTTAATGGTTTATATTTAATTTTAATGGTTTATATTTAAACGTTGATGAGTTAAATATTAAAAAATGCATTTTTTTGCCTACCCAAAAAACAATCCCAACGAAACGTCGAAAAATGTGACACATCAATATGACAAAAAAAAAGTTGACCATCCACAGACTCGACTCGGACCTGAATATAAATCTAATTTATCACAATACATTGAAATTTTTATGGTTTTATTATTCACCGGTAAAACCGCCGCTCGTACAAAAACGTAGCTGAGAGGGAAAAAATCGTGACACAGGGTGACAAAGTTTGGACGTTGATAAAACGCGAGAGATCTCGCTGGAAAAGTCACTCGCGAATATATCTTGGCCAGAAGAGCCAGGAGAAGGCGAATGGTATCGAATTTTTCTTTTCCTTTTTTTTTTTGTAGTTTTCCTCCCGCTTATATGTACTCTGGGAGGGTTGATGCTGCAGGGAGCACGTATGTGTATGAGAAATAATAAATGTGGAAATCTCGCAAATGGAATTTGTCCGGAACTTTGTTGGAAACGAGAGCACGAGAGAAGACAGATAAAGGCGTAAACATTCTTTGGCTTGACGAGTTCTCTGGGGGAGGTATTATGTTGTATATCTCCGGTAATATTTGAGTTATCGAAAAATCGTTTTCACAAAAAATGTTGGAAATTGAGTCCTCTACAAGTTTTATTAGAAATTTTTGTTGGTAAAATTGAAAGGGGCCAATATAATTGACAATAAACATTGGTGAGCATTAATTAATGGCACTTTTTTTAGTGTAACTTTTTTTTTGCACATGTCGAAAAATTCTTTTTAACAAAAGTTGTAGAGAATATTTTCTCTGCAAAACTAAAAAAAAAAAAACTAAAATTCGACCAGTAGGAGCCGAGATATCGACAATTAGGCGTTTTTCAAGATGGCGAACGTAGCACAAAGAAATTTTGTTGGATTCCGGCGGATTTAGGCATCTTCAAGGACCCTCTACTCGTCCTGAAAAATTTACCAGGTCCCAGTGATCGGCAAAAAAAATGTTTAGATTTTTAATTAATCGTTATTTATAAAATTAATATCATCCATTATTTTTTTAGGTATTTCGATAATCAGTAATTTAAAGACCAATACTACGAATTATTTGGATATTGAATATGTGTATTCTTTCAAATACTTATCATTAAATTAATTAGTTATTGAATTATTTTAATTGCTAATTGTTAGAATATTTTATAATTGAATTATGCCAATTATTGATTATTTGATTAATTACTAATGTAAACATCTAAATTACTAATTATTTAGGTAATTAGTAATTGAACTATTTAAATTACCAATTATTTGAATAATTAATAAGTTAGATATATGAATTACTAATTATTAGACTAATTAGTAATTGAACTATTTTAATTATTACTTATTTCAGTAAAATAAAAATTGAATATAAAGTTAAATAAAAAAAGTTAGAGAAGGTAAGGTTGTAGTGACGTTGCAGTACATTCCTTCACAATTTAAGTACAAGTTAAGTACACTGGCTATCAGGATTCCTGCTTAACTTCACTAAACAAATTTACAAGCATGAATATGCATTATCATATAATTAATAATTGCAAAGAATAATTACCTAATTTTTTTTAAAATTAATAATTAGAAGAATTAAGTTTCTAATTATTCAAATAATTAATAATTGAAAACAATAATGAACTAATTTTTTGAAAAATTAGTATTTAGAAGAATTAATTAATTATTCGAATAATTAATAATCGGAAAGAATAATTGATTAATTTCATAAAAAAATAGTAAGTAGAGTACTTAAGTATTTAATTACTCGGATAATTGATAATTAGAAGGAACAATTACCTAATCTAAAAAAAACAGTAATTCATAAGAGCAAAATTTTAATTACTTGGTTATTGAGTAATTATTTCATCCAAATTACAAGTTATAGGCTTATTGGATAATAATCGAACATGAATTATCGAATTTTCGAATATTAGAAATGACTGTCTAATTACTGAATGCCTTAATGATGAGTAATATTTATTGGAACAATTATAAAATTATCTAACACATAATAATCAGCGGTAATTAAATTGACGATAATATCGATTTTGCCGATCACTGGCAGGTCCATCCGTTTTGTCATTCTTAAGTCTAACTATCCTAAACTAATGGGCGATCCTCGAGCCGAATAAGGGGTAGTTTTTCAAGGGGTTAGCGGTTTAACGAACGATTTTCCCATAAATCATGATCCAAACGCGCGTACACATGCAACGAGCTGTATTGAGCTGTTAGAGAGTTATGGGGGTCCTTTTTTTATTCTCGTTGCCCAGCTGGTCCTTGTAAAGTCCTCGACTCGCCCTCGTCATTACGAGACTGACGTTAATAGATTTTTTCCTCCCTTATACTCTCACCCTCTCTTCCTTTCTCTCTCTCTCTCTCTCTCTCTCTCTCTCTCTCTCTCTCTCTCTCTCTCTCTCTCTCTCCCCCTCCCTCCCTCTCTCTCTCTCTCTCTCTCTCTCTCTCTCTCTCTCTCTCTCTCTCTCTCTCTCTCTCTCTCTTCCTCATTTTTACGCTCTCCATACTTTTTTCGTCCTATATTCATGTTTAATATCATTGGAGTGCGATTTGCTATCCACGACCCAATCTACCCAATCTATTCCCATTGCGAGACGCACAGAGCTATCGAGCAATAATATCACGTGATTGCACACACAGACGCATGAAACACAAACGAACAATATGAAAAAAGCTGGTATTTGTCAGAGCCGAGAAGGAAAATAGAGAAAGAGAATCGTACAAAAAAGAAAATGAGAGAGGATTAAAGCGGGATTTTTGGGGGTTGGACGAAATAGACATTGAGTATTCGGGATGAGTGATGTATTGTTCTGGCAGTCATGAATAAACTGGTACGAGCAATTTCGCGAATTTGATATAAAGAACGATACAGATAGGCTGCGCAGATTGGGGATGAAGGGGCAATTTGAACCACTTTGTTAGGGGAGATACTAAGTTTGAGATACAATTTCATTCGTTTATTTTTGATGGACTTCAAATTCCGAACGTTCAAATGAACGAGGAAACGACCAATTTATTCCTTTAAAGAACAATTTAAAAACTTTATATTTTGGAAATAATTCTTAAAATACCTTTGATTTTTTAAAATTATCATTCATTAAGTTATTCGCAAGCTCTTCTAATTTTTCCTTGAAACAATACTTTTTCTGATTTTCTGTTCAACCGAACGTTCGAAACTTCAAGTACTTTATTTTGGAACTGTTTTTACTGGAATACTAAAAATTGCCAGTATCACGAAAAAATTTTCTATTCAGGGATTTTTGTAAATGAAAGTTTGAACTTTTGTCACTGGATCGATTGTTATTCATCGAGTAATTGTGGGAATAAAAAATTTGTTATTAGTTTTATTAGCATAAATCTGTGTATTTTGGAAACATTTTCAGTGGAATCCATTTTATGAGAATACAAAATTGTTCATTTCAGCTACAATCTTTTTCAAGTACTTTTTTTTTTACAGTATATGTTTTCATAAATTTTCATAAACTCAAATTACGAATTTTAACTTTCAAAATTCAGAATACAAAAAAATTATCAGGATCGATACTTTGAAATTTTGTAACTCCATAAATTGTTATTAAGGTCAGGCTAAAGACCCTCTCTCTCGCACTTTTAGGGATTTTTTTAATTGGCTCAAAAGATGCATAAGTTGTTAAAAAATGAAATTCAAAAGCTCTTTTGGGGGGACAAGTTTGTAAATAATTTTCATAGCTTTTTCTAAACTATAAACGCATTTTTCTCAAAACAATGCTAATATTTTATTATAAAATATTTTATTTTAAATTTTATATCTTATTAATATTTTTATTATAAAAAAATATTGAATGAAATCTCGAAAACGTCACATCCATTCATAATTGAGTCATAAAAAAATCCCAAAAAAGCTTCGTTTTTCGTGGTTTCATTCATTTTTCATCACGACTTAAAAATATATAAGTAAAATTGTCCCGGATCGATTTACCTGCACTGACCTAGTATTCTCCACATATCAATCTAAATATAAATCACAAAGACACAGTCTGATTGTCAAATTAGCCGGATGTCAATCGGACCTCTGTGGATTGGCAGTTATAAACACGCGTGAGACTGTTTTAATGGCGAGTGTTGGCTATGTATATATACTAGGGTGGTCCTTATTTAGAGCTCGAACGAATTTTTTATCAGACGCCTCCCAAATCGACTCCAAATAATTCAAAAACAATACCCTAATTTTTTCAGATTTTTATCTAGACCCCGACCCCTCCCGAAAAGAGGGTAGATTTCCCCACTCGAAATACTCGTGTTTTGGCCATATTCTCAGGATATATTTTATTCCAAGTGTAATAATTTTTTAAAAAATCTGTAACTGCAAGATTTTAGTGTCCATTGGTGCTATTATTTAAGAAAAAATATATCCTGAGGATATGGCCGAAACACGTGTATTTCAAATGGGGAAATCTACCCTCGGTTCGGGAGGGGTTAGAGTCTGGATAAAAATCTTAAAAAAATAGGGTGTTGTTTTTGACCTATTTGGAGTCGATTTAAGGGGCGACTGATAAAAAATTCGTCCGGGCTCTGAAAAAGGACCATCCTAGTATACACAGGCGTATGTATAGACTTGTACGTATATCTATATCTATATATGTATATGTCAAGAGGAAATTTTGATGTCCCCCTCTCGTGATCTCGTTAGAGAAAATTCGATTGTTCCTTGTTGTCTCAACGGACGGCTAATGCTAATTCATCTGTCGTTATTTCGCGAGTGTGCCGAGCAACGGAGCAATTTAACGATATATATATATATATATATATTTATATATATATATATATATATATATATATATATATATATATATATATATACGTATAATGGTATTCATACAGAGTGGAAGTGTATGGGTATGCACGAAACTTTGCATAGAGTACCGTTGTGTTTAGACTAGGCGATCTAGGGGTCCCGGGCGTGCCTCGATTAGGCTCAAACCCGCCGATCACGAGGATCATCCGTGAAAGGTCCGACAAGTCCAGTAGGAATTGATTTGTGTCAGTAATGGTCAGTACTACGACACTATTCTATATATATCGACATTTATATATAATGTATACTAGGGTGATTCGTTTCAGGACAACTTGTCTGTTTTTACTCATCGTGCCTGAAAACCTTTAGTTGGTGCCCAAAAACGGAGTTTCGTGAAAGAGGGGTGTTGTCAAAAAATATTTAGAGGTCGCGAATCAAAATTGACGGTTTCCCATTTGATTAACACTGAAAATTTTTTTTTTCTCATTATTAATGTTACCATTCCGCGAATTTTGATATCGCGATATTTTCCAAGTAGGTTTTCATAGGAAATATGATACTACGATAAAGTTCATTGAGCCATGTCCGTAAATTCAACTGTTTCAACGGTGTTATTGTTTCAAGTGAATATTGTATGAAAATATCTATTTAAACGGCTGTAACGCCTGAGCCATTAGATATATTGAAAAAATTCAAATGGGAACTTTGCAGAGAAAGTAATTTGCTACAAAAAAGTCTCATAAGCCGAGCCCGTAAATTCAACTCTTCCTCAGCTAAAAGTGGATGAAGTAAAATAAATAGATTTTTTGTTTTATTGATTTATTTGCATAGGGAATTCTTTGTGACATTTGTCGAATGGTTTTTCTGATGATTTTGTACATGCTATCTCATAGAAAATGGAGTTCGTTTGATCGAATAAAACAAAAAAATATCTGTTTATTTTACTTCATACACCTATACCTGAGAAAGATTTGAATTTATGGGCTTGGCTTATAAGACTTTGTTGTAGCAAATTACTTTCTCTACAAAATTCTCATTTGAATTTTTTCGATATATCCAATAGCTTAGGCGTTACAGCCGTTTGAATAGATATTTTCATACAATATTCACTTGAAATAATGATACCGCTGAAACGGTTGAATTTACGGACATGGCTCAATGAACTTTATCGTAGAGTATCATATTTCCTATGAAAACCCACTTGGAAAATATCGCGATATCAAAATTCGCGGAATGGTAAAACTAATAATGAGAAATTTTTTTGTCCAATGTTAATCAAATGGGAAACCTTCAATTTCGATTCGCGACCTCTAAATATTTTTTCACAACACCCCCCTTTCACGAAACTTCGTTTTTGGGTACCAACTAAAGATTTTCGGGCACGATGGGCAAAAAAAAATTGCCCTGAAACGAATCACCCTAATGTATATATTACATAAATAAAGCACCAACAGTTTTACTACTCTTTTAAAAATCAAGATATTTTAATTCAACAAGTGGCCTTTCAAAGAGGACATATTCAGCTTCATTTCGCGTTTTGCAAAAAAAATTTTCGATTTTTTTTTAATTCGGTACGCCCTTCGAAACATGATCGTGTTTCGTTTTTTTTTGGCGTTGAAATTTTGGCGCCCGGCCCATGAAAATTTGTTTTCACTGTTTTTCCCACGACAAACTTGTGGGGGGAGTATAAGCTTCAATTTCGTTTTTTAAAAAGTTTCGTACGATTTTTTTTTCGCAAAAATATTCAATTTTTTGCAAAAAACGACCATATTTATAAAATGTAGCGTAACTCTGAAACGACTGCGTTTTCGTGAAATTACTAAAGGGGTAAAAAGTTGCATATAATTTTTATGGATTCAATAAAAAAAACCAGATTTTTTTTCCAAATTTTTTTTTTCATGTCAAGGAGATATTTTCGAAAAAAAAAATGTTGAAACAAAATTCTGAAAAAATTGCATTAAATCCAAAATGAGTCGAAAATAAATAAATAAATAAATAAATAAATAATAATAATAATGGTAATAATTAGTGAATATTTTTCTTCAAAAATCTTGAAAAATGAATAAACTAAACTCAACCAGATAATAAACTAAATAATGAATAAAATTAACAAAATTAATAATAAATAACAAATAAATTGAATAAAATAAATGAACCATAAAATAACCATCACTCTTCGTACTCGGGGGTCTATTTTGCCACCATTGTTTTAATTGTCTGTTACGGTATCATTTTTTTTTTTAATTATTGGTAAGCTGCAAAAAAAAGACTGTTGGATGGCTCGGAAATTTAATTGCCCTTGCATCGATTCGAGAATCTGGCATATCGCGGTAAATTCGCATTAAGCTTGGGTACATAAAATGTACAGATATGTACCAAATATTCGTAAATGCTTTGGCGATATAAAACAAGGAACACAGTCATTGTCACATTTGAGAAGAGAACCAATAATTAGCCATTAGCGCGTGTATATCGGGCATTCAATCCAATTGCACAATCGTGTGCGAGAGCCCGATGAATTTTACAACGTTAATTCGATCACGGATGTCGACGATGAAAAAGCGTTGATTGCGTTTTCCCAGTATCAATTTTCGCGGAATTTCCATCGCCTATTCCCGATTGAATTCAATTTTCTCCACGATTTTTGCAGCTATCGTTGGCGCCGATTCATTTTCACGGGCGCCATTATTTTTGTTCGATCGTGATTGCTGAAATCATCGACGATTTGTTTTCCATCCGAAATGTAGAATTTTCCGAAGAAATTCTTGTACGAAGGATGAAAATCAAGGGAAAATTGTGGAAAAATCATTCGACGCTTGGAAAAATGAACAAGCTATAAAAAAATAGGGACTTGATGCAGCTTTTTTGACTTGCACAAAAACAACATTTATTGACTCTCATTTCACCCTCCAAGCTACACTATCGATTTAATCATCCATTTTAATAGTTATTTCGAGCGAAAATAGTAAAAAAAAATTTCATAGGAAAATTCTGAAATAATTCCAGGCGATTCCGTGTATACGTACGCTACTTTTTTCATACTTGACATTTTCTCTTAAACTCTATAGTTTTTGAGTCACGTTGCAATTTTCCAAATTTTTTTTTTTTTAAGCCAAAAGTGAAATAACTTTGCGAGAAAAAATCGTACGAAAATTTTTAAAAAACGAAAATGAAACGTTTACTAACCCTTTTGAATGTACCGTAGATAAAAAAGACCCAAAAAAAGGTCTTTAAGTTGTGCGCCCAAAATCACGTCCAAAAAATGCAAGGTCACGTACAAAAATGCGTACCGGACCGAAAAAAATCATGAAAAATATTTTTAAAAAAAGCAAAATAAAGCTGATTTCCTTTCCGTCAAAACGCTTTTTTAAAAATTTGATTGTCTTTTTTTTTGATGGAGTTATGCAACTTCTAGTGCGGCAAGAAATATTGATTGGTGTTTCCAAACTTTTGAGCGGGAGTGTATATGGTTATTTTTGAAACTGTCGGGTTATTTTTATGCATTTTTTTCAGTGAACACTAATTATCACTGTTTTTTATTGTCCATATAATTAGGGAAACTCCCAGCGAAAGTAACGAAGAATTTTTTTAAGGATGTTGAGTCCCTGTGAAATCTTTTAATGTTGATTGTTAAATAAATAGCTTCTTAATCGTCGTGAAATCTTCACACGACCTCCTGAATACTTCATGTAAAAACATATTAAATTTTCAGAATTCTATCATCATTACTTCAACCTCCTTAAGGGTTAAAATGAAAAATGATGAGGAAATTCTGAAAATTTGGTACATTTTTGTATGAAGTATTTAAGAGGTCGTGTAAAAATTTCACGACGATTAGGAAGCTCGTTATTAAAATATTAACGTTTGTTAAGAACAATTTTTTAAACAAATACAAAAAATATTTATCAATAAACATCGTTTTTTTTCCGTTGCTTTTAATATAGTGTGGATATTAAAAAATTGAGAGGTAAAGAAAAACTTATCGCAAAGTTATATCAGTTTCCATGAGACTACATTTAATTTAATTTAATTTGTTAATGTTAATTGTTCGATAACGAGCTTCCTAATCGTCGTGAAATTTTTACACGACCTCTTAAATAATTCATCCAAAACATACCAGATTTTCAGAATTTTCTCATCATTTGCGACAAAAAAAATCTATCTATTTTTATTATCCAATTTTTTCGAAAAATTAATAATAAGCAAAGAAAAATTACAAATTTTTTTCAACATTAGTAATTAGCGGGAACAGATTACTAATTTTTAGAAAATTTTATTTTTAGAAAAATTAGTAATTGGCAAAAAAATATTACTAATTTTTCTAAAAAATTAGTAATTAACGATAAAGTATTACTAATTTTTTCCAAAAATAAGTAATTAACGAGAAAGATATTGCTAAATAACAAAAAAAATCAATAATTTATGGAGAAATGTTGTATTAATTTTGGAAAAAGTAATAAATAAAATAAAAATTACCAACGTATTTTTTAATAGGTACTGATTAAATATTCGTATTAATAATAACTTATGTGATAACGTATGACATTCGATACAATAAATACTAATGTGTGAAATATTCAAAAGATCTAGTTATTATAAAATATAAAACAACTTTTTCAATAGAGTTGTTTGAGCTTATAACCATGACTCAATCCGTACACACAAGTACGTAAATATACACAATACTTTTCTACAAATTACTGCTTTTTTAGAAAAATTAGAAATATTTTGTCACTGAATACTAATTTTTTCGAAAATTTAGAAATATTTTGTCGATAATTACTAATTTTTTTTGGAAAAATTCGAGGTATTTTCTTACTAACTACTAATTTTTTAGAAAAATTAGTAATATTTTTCGGCTGATTGCGAATTTTTATAAAAAAATTAGTAATTTTTTTTGACTAATTATTAATTTTTCGAAAAAATGATTAATAAAATCAATACCGTTGACGAAAAAATCGATACTGCCGATCACTGGAAAGTCCCATATCTGCACGTTCGTGTGTGTGTGTGTGTGTGTGTGTGTGTGTGTGTGTTTGTGTGTTTGTGTGGGTGGATATTTACCGGGTATAGGAGAGGATCGTACGAGCAACGACGGCAAATAGTGGTCCTGCTGTTCTGTGTTCGATGGAACATTGTGGTCGCATATGCAAATTCGAAATGGGTATACCACCACAGTACCATCGGCTATGAGCATCGTCATCATCCCCTATGCGACACTATATACGGGTATTTTCAACCCTCACGATGAAAAGGTCGCAATGTGAGTGCCAAAGTCTGGTGGGTCGTCCAGGACTCAAGGCCTTTTGCACTTTCAATCCTCATGACCCCTCTCCGCCCCTTCGATCTGTCCTTGTTCCTCAAGCAGCTTTCGGGGGCCAATTTTAAATGGAAAATATACGCGCGAAAGTGCATTTTGGTCGAGCACGTGCTAGCTCGTGCACTTCTGTATAGTTATAGAAGGCACTTGTACGGTTTTTGCCCAACAGACTTGTTCGGCCCTTGTTTTGCTCGAATCGCTTCTAAATGCGACCATCCTCGCCTCTATATATTTCGTACCCGGGGGAACCATGTTACCATTCCCACGCATTTTCCCGATACGAACGGAATAAACCAACGACACACATTGCCCTCTCTTTCTCTCACCAATCGCACACCAACACACGCAAAAATACACACTAAATACTAGGGTGATTCATTTCAGGACAACTTTTTTTTTTTGACCCATCGTGGCCGAAAACCTTTAGTTGGTGCTCAAAAATGAAGTTTCGTGAAAGGGGAGTGTGGTCAAAAAATGATTAGAGGTCGCGAATCAAAATTGAAGGTTTCCCATTTGATTAACATTGAAAAAAAAATTTCTCATTATTAGTGTTACCATTCCGCGAATTTTGATATCGAGATATTTTCCTAGTGGGTTTTCATAGGAAATATGACACTCTACGATAAAGTTCATTGCGCCATGTCCGTAAATTCAACCGTTTCAGCGTTATCATTGTTTCGAGTGAATAGTGTATGCAAATATCTATTTAAACGGATGTAACGCCTGAGCTATTGGATATATCGAAAAAATTCAAATGAGAACTTTGTAGAGAAAGTAATTTGCTACAAAAAAGTCTTATAAGCCGAGCCCGTAAATTCAACTCTTTCTCATCTATAAGTGGATGAAGTAAAATAAATAGATTTTTTGTTTTTGTTTTATTGATTTATTTGCATAGGGAATTCTTTGTAACATTTGTCGAATAGTTTTTCTGATGATTTTGTACATGCTATCTCATAGAAAATGGAGTTCGTTTGTTCGAATAAAACAAAAAAGAGAAAGAGTTGAATGTATGGGCTCGGCTTATTGGACTTTTTTGTAGCAAATTACTTTCTCTACAAAATTCTCATTTGAATTTTTTCGATATATCCAATAGCTTAGGCCTTACAGCCGTTTGAATAGATATTTTCATACAATATTCACTTGAAATAATGACACCGTTGAAACGGTTGAATTTATGGACATGGCTCTATGAACTTTATCGTAGAGTATCATATTTCCTATAAGAACCCACTTGGAAAATATCGCGATATCAAAATTCGCGGAATGGTAACACTAATAATGAGAAATTTTTTTTTCCAATGTTAATCAAATGGGAAACCTTCAATTTTGATTCGCGACCTCTAAATATTTTTTGACAACACCCTCCTTTCACGAAACTTCGTTTTTGAGTACCAACTAGAGGTTTTCGGGCACGATGGGTCAAAAAAAAAAGTTGCCCTGAAACGAATCACCCTACTAAACACACACAGAAACACATTTGTGTGCGCGAACCTCTGTTTTTCGAACGAAACGAACGATCGGAAATTTCAACGGCAGTTTTATGTTTTATCGACATCCCGATGTTACAAAGCCTTCTCTTGCATGCACACGTGCATGCAAGGGAGAGAAAATGGGAGAGATCAAGAGAGGGAGGCAGAGAGAGGGATGAAATAGGTACAAAGCCCGGGAGGAAGTTATATATAGGAATAACAACTACCCTGAAATATAGATTTGGTACCGTTGGTACCGTTTCAGTTATTGGCCAAATACCAATGATTGCTTGTCCCCCGCAACAAATATATCGATATTTGCATCAATGAGGATTCTCTTTCGCCTGGGTCGAGAAAATTTCCATGTATTTCTCGTTTATCCTCCTCGCGCTCATTCTGCATCGTTTTGAAAATTATTTTTCAATTTTCCATCGGGTGGATGGAATCGGGCACAGTGGAATTTTTGTCGATCAGACGATGGAGAGTTATGAGAAATTAGTGGCACAAGTGCGAATTCGCGGGAAATAGGAATTGAAATGGATTAATGGCTTTTTTTTTTATGGAATCGCGAAATTTTGGAAAAAAATTTAGAGGAAATGTCAGTGAGTGGATCAGAGTTAAAGGCTGACACTATTCTATAGAAAAAAAGGTTCTTCATTTTTCTAGATTATTTTTTATAATTAAAAAAAAAATTTTTTTTTTTAATTTAGTAACAGTCTGACTTCAATTTAAAAAAATATACCTCAGTTGTTGATGTGGAATTTTTTTAAATTATTTGCATTACATTTAAAACTGACTCAATGACTTTTTATTTTGTGGCCACGTGAATATTATTAGGAAAAGTTTAGAGAGAGGTTTAAAAAAAAATTTAATTTGAAAATTTAAGGACTAACGAAAATTGAACTGTTGAAACAATATTTTTATTTTTTATTTTGATTCTTCGAATAATTTATAGAAGGCGCCAAAGTCGAGTCTTCGAAAATTTTTTGTCCCATGGCCGACAATTAATCTCGGGATTGGCAAGATTTGAACAAAACAATTAAAAACCATTCTAAAGAGGAAGGTTTCTTACACATCAATTTTCCTCCGTTAATGAAAAATCGATTTTTAAAAAAATGGCGGATGTTTGAAATAAATTGTGAAAAATTCAATGGTTCATTTTCATTTCAAACATGCGCCATTTTTTTTTGACATCGATTTTTCATTATCGGTGGTAAATTGTTGTGTAAGAAACCTTCCTCTTTAAGATGCATTTTAATTTTTTTGTTTCACACTTGCCAATCCTGAGATTAAGGCCATGGGAAAAGACATTTTTGACTTTGGCGCCGTCCATAAATTATTCAAAAAATTAAAATAAAGAATAATATTTTTTTTTTACTTTCGAAGTATCTGATAAAGGAGCTGAGAAAAAAATCTTCAAAATTGTCTTTTTTTTGGCCTTCTAAAGTAGACTAGTACCTTAAGCCAAGAAAAATCGATTTTTTCAAAATCTTAAAGTGATGTTACCCCTTAATAATCCACGCTGCTTCAGAGTCAATCGAGCTACACTTTTAAAAAACGCTCTGAGGAACAAAATCTCAAAATATTTATAATAAAAAATCTAACATCAAATCTTCCATAATTTATCAGATTTCAACATTGACAATGCGCGAAAAGAAAAATAAGTAACGAAAATATCAATGAAGAAATCAGTAACGAAAATATGTCCTCATTGACCATTTTATAGTCGCACAAGTTCCAAAAATCTTTGGACATCAAAAAATCGTCTCGAGGACAAAAGCTGCTACGAAGATGCTAAAAAATTTTTTTTTACCATTTTATTGTCATCCAAGTTCCAAAAACCTTTGGACATCGAAAAATTGTCTCGAGGACCCTCGGAAAGTCTCGAGGACGATTAAAAACGTCCAAGGACACTCTGCACTGGAAATCCTCGAAGAAACTTGGTAAAACTTGCACCATTAAGAATTTGGCTCGGAATAGCGCAAACAAAAGTTGGCTCAAAAATTTTCGCCCCATCAAGAACAGTGCTAAATACACTCATCCCTCCCCATATCGATGTCACGAGACAAATTCTGAAATTTCGCATTGCAGTGCTGGAAAACACGTTTCCATCAATACGTAAAATCGTGTGACAGTTGAACGACAATCAGCTGATTGTCAAAGTGATCACGTGTGATGCTCCGAAGTGCAAATGGAGTGAAAAGGAGAGAAAATAAAAAATATCTCACCCCGGGTTGCCAAATGGACTTTTCAGCGGGACAGGAGTTCACTCTGGCGTGTTTTCCAATAACGTGAAAAAAATGATAACAAAAAAAAAAAAAATCTGCATTAAGGGGACACCGGTGACTCGATGCAAGCTGCCCATTAGCCTCATCGATCAAAATTCTTGTCACAGCCCTCGCTCCTGTTATTATTACGGTATACATTGTCATTTTCGAGCTTTGGACCTGTTTCCACTTTTTTTTCCACCCTCTTCAGAGATTTTATTCCATTCCGATGGATGAACAAACGTGACGTCCAAACGCGGATTCCACTGTCATTGGGAATGTGCGTTTGTACGTGAGAGTCAAAAGTGACGAGAGAATTTATGTAAGAGAAGAGGGAAAGAGAGAGAGAGAGAGAGAGAGAATAAGGGTGAGAAAGGTAGGAAATTGTCGCGCAAACATCGCGATGCTTCGTTAGTTCGATTGTGGTAAATATCGATTCAGAGTCGGTCTGTCGCATTGGAAATCGCACTCGGGGTGGGCGCAAAGTCATATTGAAATGAATTGTATCGAATGGGGGATGAAAATAGGGAAATATAGGGAGGAGGGTTGGGAGAGATGGGGAGGGGGGAGATTTTGCCTCGAGCATATGTAATATGGGCCGAGGGGTGAGGGGAAGGGGCAGGGGCAGTTTGTATGCGAGGGGGATGTTTTACGGGGTTGAATACGACGGGGGAACAGAGAGGGTTGACATTTGTGACGTTCGTGACGAGACCTAGGCTACGATTTCGCTGGGGGCTTACATATGTACCTCTTTGTGTGTGTGTGTGTTTTGTGTTTATGTGTGGGTGTGTGAATGATATATCACGTTCCTGTATTCCCCAGTGTCAGGTCAGGTCTCTCGTTTCGCGTACTGCCTCGGGGACCTTCTCTTTGACATCCCCAAAGTATTATTTATATATATATGTGTCATTCCCTATCAATTCAACGACGTTTTGTCGGCGACCTCCTTCGATTTTTTTTATTTTTTCATGTTATTATACATGCAAAAAGAAGTATCCATGTAAATTTTTAGCTCTCTATCTTGAACCATACCGAAGTTATTATGATTTTTCAAAAAATATTCTTATAATAATCATAACTTCTACAATAACCAAGATATTCTACCTTGTAAGGAGGTCATTTTTTGTTGTATTTCAATGTACTTCTTGAACAAAATATCGAAAAAAAAACAAATTTCTTAAGGTTTTTTTTAGCTGTTTTAAGTTAAAAAATTGGATTTTCTTTCAATGGGACCCCTTTGATTTCTTTTCAAAAGAAATTTTTAAATGATACGTAAAAAATTTTTTTATACCTAGTTATTTATTAGTTGTTAATAAAAAATAACTAAAACGTTAAAAATAATTTTATTCCGATTGGAAATAAGTTTACAAGTAAAAGTGTGTTGCACCCACTTTTTTTTCTCTTGCTGTTAAAATGTAACATGCTTTTATTTGAAAACTTATTTCTAATCGGAATAAAATTATTTTTAACTTTTTAGTCAATTTTTATTAACGCTTTATAAAAGCTTGTTTCAAAAAATGTGTTTTTTTCTTTTATTTATTTTTCACTTTTTAGTATTCATGATGTTAAATAACTAGTTTAGTAATTTATATCTAGTTTCGCATAATTTTTTGCAAAAAAATTATTTTGCAAAATTAATTTGCAATATTTTTCTGCAAAATTTGTTAGAAAGAGACTGTTGCGCAAAATTTTCGTAGAGAAATGTTACAAATCAATTGCTTAAAACAATTTTTTCGCAAAACATTTTTTTTGCAAAAAATTATGCGAAACACTTTTTGTTGCGAAACAATTTTCAAGCCAGACAGACACAAATTTTCAAGACCGACAGACGACGGGACAGGCGAGCGTAAATAAAAGTTTGTAAAAAACAAAAGTTTTGAGACTTCACCGAAGATGGGATTCAAATAACATATAAAAAAAAAAATTCGATTTTTTTTTCGTAGTTTTGGTCTTTTTTTCGTTCTATGACTGCAATAGTTGATTTCAATGATGTTGAAATAAATAATTTAACTTCTCTCACATATTTCCTTTGTAAATTATAATAATTAACTTTAAGAATTAAAATTAACGTACGTTTTGCACTTTATTCAATTTTTTTACATCAAAATTGTAATTCTTAATGTTAATTATTATAATTTACGAAGGAAATATGTGAGAAAAGTTAAATTATTAATTTCAACATAATTGAAATCAACTATTGTAGTCATAGAAGGAAAAAAGATCAAAATTACGAAAAAAAATCGATTTTTTAAAAATAAGAAGTCATTTGAATCTCATCTTCAGTAAAATCTCAAAAATTTTGTTTTTTTACGTAGAATTTTATAATTTTTTTTGAAAAAAATCGAAGTGATCCCATGAAAGAAAATCAAAATTTTTAGCTTAAAACAGCCAAAAAGACATTAAATTTTTTTTTCTTAATTTCCGAAATTTTTTTCAAAAACTACATTGAAAAACAAAAAATAACCTCAGCAAGTTGGAATATCTTGGTTATTGTAGAAGTTATGATTATGTTAACAATATTTTTTCAAAAATCAATAACTTCGGGATAGAGGGTTAAAAATTTACATGGATACTTTTTTTTAAATGTATAATAATATATTAAAAAATAAAAAAATCGAAGGGGATCACCGACAAAACGTCGTTGAATTGACATGGAATGACTCATATATATGTGCATAGGACGATATCACGTTAATTTTCACGGATTTATATATCAAGTGTGACAATGAAATCCAGAGAGAAAGAGGGCCAAAGAGAGGGAGGGAGAAATTAAACGCTTTATGATCGAAGAGAATTTGAAGCGCGACACTCGATTGAAAATTAATCGCGAAAATTTTCACGCTATCACGATAATGCGCGTGTATGTTGGGGTGGGGATGGGGATATGTTAATGTTTGTACGGTTAAAATTGAAATTCCTTGGAAATTCGCTGGATTAGTTACATTGATTATTATCGCCCCATTTGTAACCATGATAATTTATATCGATGACAATTACGTTAATTAATGGTTTTTGCACAGGTGCCGATTAATATTCGTGGATTATATCGTTATGACCAACTGACACAGTAGGATAATGGTTAATGATAAATCAAGGGCGAATGACAGCGAGATGGATTTTGTAGGTAAAGTTGGATGATTTTGGCTCGAGGATTCGGGATTTTTATTGATCTCCATTTTAGTGAATTTTGGTGGTTTTTATTTTGGAGCAATTTTTGATGTAACGAGATTTTGTAAGGTTTCGTTTGAATTTAAAAAATTGAGATTTTGGAAGGCAGGTTTGTAATTGATTTTTGAAGGTTACAAAAAATTTTCTTGCTCTATAACTTTTCAAAAAATTCACATTTTTAGGTCTTCTTGTAATAAGATCGAAATTCCGGACTTTGTCTCTCAAAAACAACCTCTAAATAGACTAGAAAATAAAGTTTCAGCGTTGTTTTGTTTATTTTAAAAATATGTCTAATGGAAAATAGATTGAAATCGTGTTCTTCGTAAAGCGTTCGTGCTTCACGTAAAAATGTGAGGAATTTCAAGAATTATTATTGCCGGAAAATTGCACGATCGCTAAGAGAGATGATGGAGGAAATGAAGGAGAAAAAAATACGTTGGATAGAGGAAAAAATGACTATCGAATTCATCGGATGATTCATGAATGAAGGAGATTCCCCACTCTCCCACTCCACCTGAGTTCTGTGCATGACGTGGCCTCCCCTCTTTTGAGAGCGAGTGCGCTACATTCTCGCTGGATAACATACGGAAGATTCATGTGTGTGCGTGAATTTTATGTGTGAGTATTTGTGTGAGTGTGCGTCAGGCCACGAATGAGAAATTCCGGAAGTCAATGAGGCTGCGCCGGTTTCTCTGGGTGACAAATTCTAAAAGTCAGACTCCAAAAGCCAGTTTCCTTAAATGACCTCCAAAAATCATTTAAATAATTTCTTGAATCAAACAATCGCGAACAAAGGTTTGAGGGACCAAAAACCATTTTAATCTCTAAAAGTTTCCACAAATTTCTTGAATCACTCAATGGCAAAAAAGATTTGAGGGTCCAAAACCCATTTTCATCTCTAAAAGTTTCTACGAATGAGCTCCAATTTCCAAAAATCATAATTTAAACAATTTCTCGAATGAATCAATGTCGAAAAAGATTTGAGGGACCAACACCCATTTTTCATCTCTAAAAGTTTCCACAAATGAGCTCCAATTTCCTAAAATCATAATTCAAACAATTTCTTCAATTAAAGAATCGCGAATAAAGATTTGAGGGACCAAAAACCTCATCTCCAAAAGTTTCCACAAGTGAGCTCCAATTTCCAAAAATCACCATTCAAACAATTTCTTGAATTAAACAATCGCGAATAAGATTTGAGGGACCGAAAACCTCATCCCCAAAAGTTTTCACAAATGAGCTGCAATTTTCAAAAATCATAATTCAAACAATTTCTTGAATTGAACAATCGCGAATAAAGATTTGAGGGACCAAAAACCTCATCTCTAAAAGTTTCCACAAATAAGCTCCAATTTCCAAAAATCATCATTTAAACAATTTCTTGAATTAAACAATTGGGAACAAAGGTTTCAGGGCCAAAAACCTTTTTCATCTCTAAAAGTTTTCACAAATGAGCTCCAATTTCCAAAAATCAGCCTGTAAACAATTTCTCGAATTAAACAATCGCGGTTTGAGGAACCAAAAACCATTTTCATCTCTAAAAGTCATCAGTCTTATTATTGTTGATTTTTATTGGACGCTTTTGCTCTTGATTGCTTGGGATTATTTTTACAAATAGAAAAATTCCTTATCGATCCCAATTGCATTGTTTTATTAATCAATATTGTCGCGTTTCTGCATTGAGACGTCAGGGGAAATCCGCGATAAAATCGTCGGATAAAAGAATACGTTTTATCGTTAAATTTATCACAAAGTTGCCCTCTCTTCTTGGCCAATATAGCCCCTCTGTACTGTAACAAGGATGAGTAATGAGAAGCTCGAAATCAGGGCATATTATCTTATATTATAATCTTCTCAAGTGGTTGGATAGAGACGTTATTAATGGTACGAACTCGTCAACTTGTACACAGCTAGTAAAATATTCAAGTACAATTTTTTTTTATATATTCAGTAATTAATGCGCATGAACAGTTATTTAAAAAAATAAGGGCAAATTCTTCGTTTTTTCTAAATAGATTTTTTTTCACAATTGTAATTATTTATCCATTAATTCAATATTTGAGGATTTCCGAGGGTCTTCAGGCCCATCTTTCGATGTCCAAAGATTTTTGGCACTCGCGTGACAATAAAATGAAAAAAAAAATTATTTTATATCACTCAGTACAATAATGGACGCTTTTACGTCCGGAAGCGGACGTGAAAACGTTCATATTGCACCTCGTGATACAAAATATCATACTATTTCATTACAGCTCTCTTCATTAATTAATTGTAATTTATCAGACCACATTTTTTTCAAAAGGTTGAACCTAAACTCGCAAATTATCAAATTGAACTTATTAATCTAATTAATATTTTAATTATTTTATATATTCCATTAATGCTATATCTTGCAAAAAATATAGCATTAAATATTTAATATACGCAGATATATTTTACCGATATATCAAGGGCGAATTGAGGGTGTCCCTTGGATGATTAATTCTGGAAATTATTTTTTTAATCTCCAATTTTCAAATTCTCGAAAGTTTCGATACAATCTCTAATTCACCTGCTGCTCTTCCAGCGGCAGCGGAATGCAATAAAGCGAAAGTGCACCTGCTCAGCTTATCTGGATGTGTTTTTTCAAGCACTGGGACTGCGAGACAAGACCGTCAGCCAAGCAAAAAGGATTAAAAAAGACTTTTAATTCATCATGCCTTTGCCCGAGACTGGGCGAGGGGCACTGAGTGAGGGATTGCCAAAATACTGTAGCCTCGATTCGGCCTTCTGGGTGCACTATCACAGTGATTGGCCATATCAAGTCAGGTGAAAGCACCCTCCGTGTTAGAGTGTTTCAAGCTCGGCAAATGCTCGAGCTTTGATATACCCACCATGTACCTCTCAAGCCTGCAACAGGTAACTCTCTCCTGCAATAAGCACTGTATATATATATATAACTCCACATGGCAGTCTGTGTACATAGACATGCTCCACCCATGGTTTTCCACTAATGAAAGCTGGAATACATACATGTATATGGGTCATTCCATGTCACATCGACCGAGAGTCGGAATCGACCCCTTTCAATTGTGATGAAATTTGATCAGAAGTTTTCGTTATTAACAAAACGAAATTCTACCGAATGAAAAAAATTTTTAAAATTTTCTTCGAATGTTATCCAAAACTTACAGTTTTACAATTTTTCAAATCTTTCAAGTTTATTTTTTATATCTCGGAAACTATTATAGGTACGAAAAATTGTTCTGAATTCTTCTTAAAGAGTACACTTGGGGTTATGAAAAAAAATATGCCGAACAAAAATTTTGATAAATGATGACTTTGGAGAATTTTGAATTTTCAAAAATCCCGAAAATTCGAGTTGTACATTAAATTTTTGGTTCAATTTTTTAAATATAATATCTTGTACTGATCTTAAAAGATCCTGAAATTTTCAGAGGTGTTTTTTGTTTTTTGAAAAATATGAATTTTTGATTTTTTTTTAAATCGTGTAAATCTACGATCAAAATTAAATTTTTGGTTCTATTTTTTTATATAATTCCTTGGAAATAAATTTTTTTTAAACAAAACAAAAATTTATATTTTTGAAACAAAAAAACACCATCTTGAGTATTTCAGGATCTTTGAATTTCGGTAAAAAAAAATTTTTCTTACCTACCGATATTCAAAAATTAATACTTTTGAAACAAAACGACACCATTCTGAAAATTTTAGGATCATTTAAGATCAGTCCAAGGTATTATATAAAAAAAATGTATCAAAAAATTTAATGTTGAACGTCGATTTACACGATTTAAAAAAAATCGAAGATTCATATTTTTGAAAAAACGAAGAACACCTCGCTGAAAATTTCATGATCCTTTAAGATCAGTACAAGGTATTATATAAAAAAAAATTGAACCAAAAGTTTAATGTACAACTTGGATTTTCACGATTTTTGAAAATTCAAAATCCTCCAAATTCATTATAATTCAAAATTTTGTTTTCAACTGAAATTCAAAAATTAATATTTTTGAAACAAAACGACACCATCCTGAAAATTTCAGGATCCTTCAAGATCAGTACAAAGTATTATATTTAAAAAATTGAACAAAAAATTTAATGTACAAGTTGGATTTTCACGATTTTTGAAAATTCAAAATCTTCCAAATTCACCATTTAAAAAAAAAAATTCGGCATATTTTTTTTTTGACCGCCCCAAGTGTACTCTTAAGACGAATTCAGAATAATTTTTCGTAACTATAACAGTTTCCGAGATATTTAAAAAATAAACTTGAAAGATTTGAAACATTGTGAAATTGTAAATTTTGGATAACTTTCGAAAAAAAATTATTAAATTTTTTTCCTTGGACAGAACTTCGTTTTGTTAATAACGAAAACTTCTGACCAAATTTCATCGAAATTGAAAGGGGGCGATTCCAACTCTTGGTCGATTTTACATGGAATTACCCATATCCATCTGCTGAAAACGCCCTCGATTCCGAGCACGCAGTACCCATTCTGAATTACAGTACGAACCATTTTTCCAATATTAAAATTACCCTCATGAACTTGATATTTGAGTGCAGAACAAAATTTGCTTGAATTGGCAATATTCGTTGGGAGACAAAAACAATTATCCAAAGAAGAAATCCTATCGAAATTAGCCCTAAAAATTAGTGCAAATTTTCTCTTAAAATCCCAAAAACGTTAGAAAAATGGCCCTTTGAAAAAAAAAACACATCTTCAGGGGAGAATAATGTAAAAGAGCAGGGATTCGGAAATTCACTGGCAATCAATTCCATCAGCCTCGATTAATCTGATAAACAGTAAATTCAAGCTGACCCGCATTACCCCACCGTCTTCCATATTTCACAAATAGACGTCCACATTTGTGTGTAATATTATGAGGATTCAAATAAAAAGTCTACACGACTTCAATACGATGTTATTTTATCTCCTCGTCGTTCTCGTGAAAATATTTTAAGAAAATAAAAATAAAATAAGTTTTTAGTTCGGTGCTTTTAATGAATCTCTCCGAGGTTTCAATAAGGTTTCACATTGACGATTTCTCGACTTCTCGTCGTGGTGCTTACTTTTTACTCTCTTAATGAACCACGTCATCATCCGAGAATGATGTAAATAATAATAATAAAATATTTATTTATATAACACGCTGTGTCAGCGTGCATTTCGAGTGTCTCGATTTCCGTGACGATGAAGCACTTATAATGAGTCGCGCATCCGCGAAACGAGACACTGTCGTCGAGTATGACGCGATAGCAAATAAAAGAGACGAAGCAAGAGAATGAGGGAGAGAGAAAAAAGTCTCTCAAGCTTCATTCGAGTAGCTCGTGAACTCAATTAAGGTCCGAGTCATGAAGGCTCATTGAAATAAAGATGTATATGACATTATTGGACGGGGCGCATAACTGAGACAAGATTTCGGTCCTTTTATTACATATGATAATGTCGCAGGGCGAAAAGCTCTCTCGGATTGTCCAGATCACTGCACTCGTTCGGCTTTGACCCCGCGAACGAACAAATTCAAATCACGATCTTACATGCGATGAAACTGGTCGAGAATTTGTATGTCGTTGAAAAGTGTCTCTGAGTCCCCAAGTTATAAAATTATACAAAAAATGGAAAAATGTTACGAGAAAGTGATGGAAAATGATTTTTGTCATACAAACAATCGCCATAATTATTGCAAATTATTATAAACGCCCGGGCGAGGCCATTTATTGACGAGGACAGTCGAGTCTGGGCAATACGGGTCACCTAAGACACAGCGTGACTCAGAAGAGTTTATTAAGTGGGGAAGTGGTTCTCTGTGAATTTTCCATCGTTACAATGATGAATGAATCACGAGTGACATGTTTTACCCACGATAGTATCGATTTTCTTCCACGATATCGATTTTATTTGGCGATTTGATTCATTCATTTAGATTGCAGGAAAATTTGTTTACCCGTATAATTTCAGATCCAAAATTAACTTTTTCGTTAGTTTGTGATACCTGGATTATCTTATTTTTTTAGTTTTTGCAATTTCTGGTTGGAGTTTTCCGTTGTTGTCAATAAAATTGATTTTATTTTCAGGAAACCTTCGTTCTCGTATTTTTGAGATTGGACGTTTAAAAGCAGTGAACTGAGGATTTTGAGTTATTTATTATTATTATTATGATAAAAAAACATTTAATTAAATTTATTGTTTTAATTTGACATAAAATTAAGGACTTGAAAATTGATTCTTTCAGTGACCCGCATTACCCTCGCACATCCGTCAAGTCGTACGTTCATAGAATCTTTTTCGTTGTTGCATTCTCTGTGATAATCGGCGTTCAACACGAACATGCATCACGTACAAAACATAACTTTATGGGAGGGAATGTAACTTCGGAGCGATCGAGTGCACGAGATTGTATCGAATCATATATATGTGTATGAGGTATTCCATACCAAGCCGACCAATCCGTGGACCCGACCATTTTTGATTTTGTTGAAAATTTTCTATTTTTTTTTTGTACGTACTGAAAGCAGTCTCTCAGAATTTTTTTAGATTTTTGTCTCAACCCAACTAACCACAATAAATTTTTCAAAACTTGACGCCATTTTTTTCAAATGCTCATAACTTTGAAAAAAACGGAGATATCAAAATAAAACAGATCATTTTTTCCGTATTGAGTTGTAGTTAAAAAAAAATAGAACAAAAATAGAGATATTCATTTTCATATGTTTATTGAAGTTTTAAAGCCAAAATATTTTTTTTTCAACTTGAACCGTTTTGATTTTTTCGAAAAAATTAATTACTTTTTAAGAGACATTTTCACAAGTACTAAAAAATTGGCAGCTTGTGATATTTATAACATGTATTTTTTTTATCTATTTTTTTAAAAATCAATATGTTCCAAATTAAACAAAATATATATTTTGGGTTTAAAATTTCAAAAAACATGAAAATGAATATCGATATTTTTTTAATAAAACTACAACTCAAGGCGGAAAAAAATGATCGTCTGTTGTCAAATTTTAAACATTTTTTTATGGTTAGTTGGGTTGAGAGAAAAATCTTTAAAAAATCTGAGACAGTACGTACAAAAAAATAGAAAATTTTCAACAAAATTAAAAATGGTTGGGTCCACGGATTGGTCGGCTTGGTATGGAATACCTCATATACATGTAGTCACGTATACATATACCATACATAGTCGATGTATCCATGTAAAAGTTCCACAATACATCAGCCACTCAATTTTGCCAATTTTTATTTCAAAAAAATTCATCCAAACCTTTCTTTCCAAATTTACATCACTCTTATTGTCACTTAAAAAATCTACAAGATTTGGTTTCTAAAAATAAGATTTTTGGCAATTTCAGCCACTCATTTTTTTTATTTTTTTTTATTTTTTCCAAATTTAAGATGATTCCTGTTATCACTAAAAAATATATATACAAAACTTTAAAAAAATGAGTTTTTTGGCAATTTCTGAGGTTTCTCATAATTGAATAATTTATTTACTAGCTTCAATGGAATAAAATTAATATTTGGTTCTATACATCATTTTTCAAATAAAAAAAAAATCAGTGAGGTTGATTTGCATTCAAAAGCTAAAAAAAGGCTCCTGAGTTCTGGGATTTAAAAAATTAGGAAAAAATACGATAGCAATTGCAAAATTTATCCATTATTTATTTATTTTATTTAAAATTAGTCAAGGTAATAAATAGAAAAATTTGTCGATTAATTTACAGAAGTGCGGAAGATCCGAAGGAGGACATGTGTAAATATACACATATGAATACAAACGTTATCAGCGTTTTTCAAAATCGTCGGAAATACTTCAATGATGGGCCTTCCAAGCCACGAAGAAGAAACGATGTGTATCATGTCAAATGACAATCGCGATTCTGATGTTTATCTCGCGAATTGCGATGAACACGCAAAAGTGTGCGGTATGCGCCTTGAATTAAGGGGTCAGAGTACTTTGTGGCGCGAGAAGTGACCGGATCGTTTAGGGTGAACGACATGATTAACGACGCTTCTCAGAGCCGCCGATGGGCGTTGAAATTTCTTCTCGATTCGCAAGTCGATGGGACTGAGCAAGCATAAAATTAAAAAAAAAATCGCTTCAAATCACTCATTGGCAAATATCATTGAATTTTCTAAAATTAATAATTTAAGAAATGTCGCTTAAAAAATTAATACTATAAATTTTGTTAATTATTCACTATCCAAACTATTCCTAATTTGCAAGTAAAATCAGTACGAATTTTTTCCTTATTATTTTTTTTCCTAACAAAAATTTCCCTTAATACATTCGTTTTAGACGTTTAATCAGAATTGAAAAAAAATTCTTGCAAATTCGTAGTCCAAATAATAAAAAATGCAGTAATTATTTATTATGATGATTATGCCGAAATTGCTCGTTCACAAAAAGCGAAAGAAAGTCTGGAGAACCGGAACGGGGGCGCCGCTCGCTCGTGGCTACGGCCCTGAACGATCAACAAGTAGTTTCTGCCTTACTGGAGTGGGCATGGGGCTGAAGAGAGACAGAGAGAGAGCGAGCGAAGGGGACACACCGGAGAGTCGAGTCTGTTTGTATGCCGTCGCGCATAAAAAGGGGGTGCAAGGGGAACACCGAAGGGGAAGAGAGCAGAGAACGAGTACGTACAGTCCCCTCTCTCTCGTACTCGCTTAGGCGCGCACAGCGCGACGAGGAAAGGAAGTTGCGAAGGTGGCGCTGTGGTGGGGGTGGATTACGAACTGCCGCGCGCCGCGCTTTCAGTCGAGCACCGGTGAGGGAGCGAGAGAGACCGTGAACCAAGGCAGGGGCAAAGCGAAGGCATCGCGTCCACGGAGTTCAGTTGGGTAAGCGCGTTTGTTCGGCGTCGATCTTTGCATCGTGACGCCGTCGCGACTCATCTCTTCTCGCACTCACAAACAATAACAAGATAAACTGTATTTTACCTCGAGTTTGTCATATTATTAGTTTGACTTTTTCATCGATGTTTTTCCTGTGTACGAATCGCGGAAACAATGTTAAACGGACAACTTCGCATTGATGGAACGAGACTCGGAATAACGCGGTAAATTGTGTTGCAATTAAGGCGAGATTCTGTGCGTGTTTATTCGAATATTTAGCGATCGGGATGACGCGTACGACTGCAACTAGTGGCGGATAAACGAACTCGCGAGTGAGGGAGTTTTGCCGGTGAAGAGAGCGTCCACCTTGTTCGGAGTTTATTTTTTTTCTTTTTAAGCCTTCTCGTTGCGACTATCTCGAGAAGGAGAGAGAGAGAGAGAGAGAGAGAGAGAGAGAGAGAGAGAGAGTGAAGACGCGAAGTGAGGCGAATATACGCGGCTGAGATAATTTGTTTTCGCATGGAATAAAAATTCATCGGGATTCAAAATAAGTGGTGTGTTTACGTGCTTTCTTGTGCCAGTGTCTCTGTGTTTGAGTTTGAGTGTTTGAGTTTGTGGGCTTCAGTGTTTTTCACGTGGAAAAAATTGGCGAGCGACGCGAACGCGATATTGGCGAGTCCGAAAGAGCGTTGAAACGCTCTCGGCGAAGGTGAAGAAAGAAAAACTTGAGAGGAAAGAAGAAAAGTGAGAATGGAGCAGAGACGGTCCCGCGGAGACTCGGGCTACCGGTCATGGGCGAGGTTCAAGATACCGCTCGCGCTGCTGCTAATTCTTTGCGGAACCATCGGTGAGTCTCGATTTTTATGCACAATTTTTTTTTTCTTCCGTTATTTTTTCATCTTTCACATCTTTCTCGTACATGTGGCATTTTTATCGCTTTTTTTAAACGAGTCCCCCGAGAGATTACTCAGGTGCTCGGTCCCTTCTCGTGAGTTTCCTCGCGCGCATGCGCACAGGTGAGCGTCTACGGGGCCCTCGCGGGGCCTCACCGCGTCGGCGCCATTGACGCCGAAGTGGGGGCGTTCGCGCATGTGTGCGCGCGCACTTTTGTGACGATTCTCTCACTCTCTCTCTTGGCCGGTACAGTCGAATTCGCTGAATTTCACGATATTGACAATCGGCGGAGAGAGGATTTTTTGCAGGAATTTTTTTCTTCTTAAAAAAATGAATTTTAGCGGATGGAGGCGTTTGACATTTCGCAAAAATTACCTGAGATCAGATTTTGAAAAATGTTGAATTTTTCTAAAAAATTATTACTCCAAAGTTTAATTCGTTCGAATGGAACGTTCAAATTTATTTTTTAATAATATTCATTCTTCCTAAGAAGTTTCCACAATGAAAAATCTGTTTGATGAAAAGTCTGTTTTGAGTCCTTTATTAAGAACTTAAAATGCTAAATCAATAAACAGAGGGTAAATAACATTAAAAATTAATTAAAACAAAATTATTTTCATTGCATTACAACGATGCAAACTAAATCATAAAAAATTTGTTATAGACACTTTTGCTTCTTTAAATTTCAAAGTATCGGGACAATGAAATGAATACATTTTTTTGAGCATATAGCACCGAATAAAAAAAATGCTGAATTAAGAAAAATGCATCTTTGCGACACAGCGAAAAATAGTTTTTTTCTTTATTTTTAGTGCGATTATGCTGTGAAATTTGGCCTATCAAGTCTAATAAAAGCGGTTAAATATATTTTAACGATTTTTTACTTTGAAAAATTTGTAGGAAGAAGAATTATTATTGTTATAAATGAATTTCAATGAGATCGAATTTTGAAAAATGTTGAATTGTTCGAAAAAATTATTAGTTTTAAGTTTAAATCGTTCAAATGCAGATTTCACATTAACTTTGTAATAATATTCATTCCTTCTGAGAAGTTTTGCAAAATGAAAAATCGTTGAAGCCTATTTTAAGTCTTTTATTAAAGACTTCTTTTATTAAATACTTAAAGTGCTAAATGAACAAACAGAGGGTAAATAACATGAAAAATAAATTTACGAAAAATTGCATTGCATTACAACGATGCAAACATCATAAAAAAATTATCGACACTTTTGCTTCCTTAAATTTCAAAATATCGGGGCAATGAAATAAATAATTTTTTTTTAGTATATAGCACTGAATAAAAAATGTTGAATTAAGAAAATTGCAGCGAAAAATTGTTTTTTTCTTCATTTTTGGTGCGATTTATGCTGTGCTTAGGCACTTCGCTTCTCAAGTCTTTGATAACAGCTGTTAAATATATTTTAACGATTTTTTACTTTAAAACTTTTTAGGAAGAATTATTATTGCAATAAATGAATTATATTGAGAAATGAATTATTTTCGTTGCATTGCAACGATTCAAACTTCGACATCATTGAAATGAAATTTTCCTGGGGAATTTTCTTTTTTGAGAGGGATTGGGAGGGACAGAATTTTGGGCCCTTCGACTGTACATACCGCGCGAGTTCGGTGTACGCGAGAGAGGTCGGCGCACGAGGTGCGGGAAACGAGGGAGGGGGATGAAAAAAAAAAAAAAAAAAAATAAGGAGCAGCCGTAAGAAGGCGGCGGAGGAGAGGGTTCGACAAGGACTCTTGCTTGGAAATATATCGGGGAGAGAGAGAGAGAGAGTGCGTTTGTAAGGCCCAATCGAGAAAAATGGAAGCTTCGAGCGACCTCCGTTAAAGGCGCGCCACTCGCAAAAGGCTTGAGAATAAACCCTGCAAAGGTGTACCAAGCCGATGAAAAACTGTTTTCAAAATTTGATCGTTTCAGGCGTTTACATCTCTACCAGAAATTTCTCAATACAAAAAGAAATTGTTGAAATTAAATTTTAGAATTGTTTACCAATTCTGGGCAGGATTTTCTTAGGCTTTTTTCATAGAATTTTTTATTCAAAAAATAATTTGAATTGGGGACACAGAATCTGTATAGGGCCAGTATTTTCACGAAAAATATTTATTTTGGCTTTCAGAGTTTACAATAACGTAAAACAAACATAATTTTTCAATATGGCTGACAGTTTTTTTAAACAAAAATCTGAATAACGAGGAAAAAAAATTCATTCCATGGTTTCGTCGATTTTAATGTGACTGCGAGTGTCACTCTGCCCTTAATTTACTCTCAGGTGTTACAAAAAAAAAGTCCTTTCAATTCACCTTTTTTTCGAAGCTTCTGCATTCGTCGAGAGACTGTGGCACGTATATATGGGGCGTTCCATCCCAAATAGGACAGTTTGAAAAACTTTTTTTTATTTTCTCAATTTTTTTATACTTTTTAGTACCCATCAAAAGACCCTTCCTGTTAAATTTTGAGATATTTTTGATTACCCGTTCAAAAGGAATTAAATTAGCAAAAAAAACGCTCTTTTTTGGTATTTTGGTCATAACTTCTTTGATAATGGTCCAAAATTGAAAGTTTTTTTTTCAAATATTTTGATTTCTATGTTTTTTTCAGAAAAAAATACAACAAAAATATTCGACGTGTTTTTGAATGAGTTTTCGAATTTTAAACTTTAAATCGCGTTTTTAAAAGTGAGTGTCATTTTTTATTTTTAAAAAATTGTTTTTTTTTTGGTATTCATAATAATTTATTTAAAAAATTTTTTTTTTTAATTTTCCAAAATCGAAAAAAATAGTAGTTATTGAGATCCCACGATCGGACTAGTCTTGAAAATTGTTGAATAGATAGATGTTTAAAACAAAAAATTGAAAAAAATAAATAAAAAATGACACTTATTTTTAAAAACGCGATTTAAAGTTTAAAACTCAAAAAACTCATTCAAAAACACGTCGAATATTTTTGTTGTATTTATAAAAAAACAAAATTCATAAAAAAAACAAAAATTTTGAAAAAAAACTTTTAATTTGAACCATTATTGAAGAAGTTATGACCAAAATACCAAAAAAAGAGCGGTTTTTTTGTTAATTTAATATCTTTTGAACGGGTAATCAAAAAAATTTCAAAATTTAACAGGGTCTTTTGATGGGTACTAAAAAATATAAAAAAATTGAGGAAAAAAAACGTTTTTCAAACTGTCCGATTTGGGATGGAACGGCCCATATATATATTTATTTTTTCGAGGAAAGGAAACACATTGAAATGAGACTTTGAATTTTTTTCACGTTTTATTTTATCATTGCTCGATTTTTTTTTTTTTGTAATTCTACACTTTCCACATTATGTAGACTCGGCCATTCCACTCTGTAACGAACTTTTCCCTCGTGCTCAAGGATTTTTCGTGGAAATTCTTCATCTACCTTGCGCATAAAAATATTTTTCGTGTCCGGCCTGAAAGCTTGACGCACAAGAAAAATTGAGAGAGATGGAGGGAGATAGAAAGTGGCAGCAAAAAAAAATATATAAAGCACGGGGGGGGGGGGGAGAATTCCTCAGTTTAGTTCCCAAAGCCGGATCGGCTTTTGTAGGCTTTATTAAACGAGTTTTCCGGAGCAACACTTCGGCGTGTACAATCCGGAAAAAGCGAGCGTCTCCTCGTTGTTTGTACACAAATATGAAACGAACTATTCGCGTGACCGTTTTATATTTCATACGTAATACCGTGGGGGGATCATGCCTGTGTATATAAAACGAGGTTTTATGATAACGCCTTTTTTTTTTCTTCTCCATCCACTTTGTTCTTCCTCACTTGGTCTCTATAAAAAAAAATAACAATAATATTCATTTGAGAAGCGATATTTGGAGTTCCATCTTAAAATTTTGAGTCTTATTTTCAAATTTTTGATCTTATTTTTTATTTCGAGCTTTACTTAAAAATTTCGAGCTTTATCATTCAGTTTTAAGCTTTTATTTTTAATTTTGAGTCTTATTTTTCAATTTCGAGCTTTATTTTTTAATTTCTAGTTTTGTTTTCCAATTTCGAACCTTATTTTTTAATTTTGAGGTTTATTTTCCAATTTTGAGTTTTATTCTTCAATTCCGAGCCTTAATTTTTAATATTGAAGTTTATTTTCCAATTTTGATCTTGATTTTTTAATTTTGATTCTCATTACTGCAAAACATTTTTTGTGAGAAATAAAATAATTATTTGGCCCGCAAAAAAAAAAATTCAAAGCCCATTATCAAATATCCAACCGGTCAAGATGTGCCATTTTTTGAAAATCTATTTTTTAACCGTTCGTCTGTAGACTTAAATTTTGGGACACCGTTTGCACTCTGGGTCGTTAAAGTCCTGCTAAAATTTTTTCTAAGAAAAAGACGTCAAAGAAATGTAAAAAAATTCTGAATTACTTTTATACAATTTTTCTTCCATTATTCAATCATTTATTTAACCATTTATAGTACACCATTTTTTTTTTTTGAATTTTTCCAATTCCAGAGATATTTGATTTGAAAATTTGGATTGTGCCTTAAAAGACCCAGTGCTAATATTTTTGGCCTTTTATTTTCATAATTTCTTTTTAATGCCACATTATCGAAATGAGGAGATAAAAAAAATATGCTGAATAAATCGTCGCATGAAAAATGTCGCTGACATTTTTGAAATATACTCTGATAATGTTTATGCGTGAATTTGTTTGTTAATGATAAATTTTTTTTTGTTAATGATAAATTAATTTTCTGAAGGAATCGTCGCTGTTCATTCTTCTCCAAGCTAAATTCAGTTTAAAATTTCAAAAATGAAAAATGTATTCAAAACAAAAAATTAACCAGAAAACAAATTGCCCAGAAAAAAATATCTGGAGATTTTTTTCCCAAAAATTGACCGATAGTCAGCAATGAAAATTTGCTTTAGAAATTCAAGGTACAAAATAAAGGATGGAATAATAAAATCGAAGAGCACAAAAAAGTCCACGAGAATGTAAACCTTCAAACGTCGGAGTGCCCTTCAAAAAAATATCTCTCGTGCGACTCGATCCATGATCCAAATGTAATTCATATTTGAGATGAGACTCGAAATTTAAAAAAAAAAACACAGATAAAAATATTGCCACCATCGTGTATTCACGACCGAGCTGTGAACGAAAAAAAAGGCGTTGAAAAATTCATTTTCAACGATCCGCGCGATCTCCGGATGATTTTTTTTTCTTCTCCTCCGCATGCAAACGCGATACAATTGAAATGAAATTGAAAGTGAGTTACGAGCCCTGCGATATATTTTCAACGGCGTGTATATTATATTTAGCCGACGTAACCCAAATATCGATGCGAAATTTTTTTTTCCGTCCGAGCGTTGAGCCGACTTTATCATTCCGCGCAGACACGCGCTCGTCGAGATGACTATTCGAGGATAGACGAAAAAAAAAAAAAAAAAAAAAAATTGCGACGAAATAAATCGATACGTCAAACTTGATACATCAAAGCCTCCTTTGCTTGCTATGATGTATTGAACAATACCGCAGTGATTGTGACACGAAAAAAGGGCCCTTCGTCTCTACCCGAAATTACTCTACCCTGATACGACTTGACACGTTTTAACGTTACATAAACATTCCCTATAGAAACAAAGTATATACGACGTGGATATGTAACGTGTAGAAGAAAAGCACATTTCCATCTCTACCCAAAATTACTCAACCCTGATACGACTCTAAACGTTCTAACGTTGCACAATCGTCTAATTGTCCAATCATCCAATCGTGTAGAAAAAAGGTACATTTTCATCTCTATCTGAACGTGTAGTAAAAAGGAACATTTTCATCTCTACCTGAAATAACTCTACCCTGATACGACTCTACACGTTTTAACGTTGCATAAACATTCTCTATAGAAATAAAGTATATACGACGTGGATATGTAACGTGTAGAAAAAAACGCACATTTTCATCTCTACCCAAAATTACTCAACCCTGATACGACTCTACACGTTTTAACGTTGCACAATCATCCTCTTTGGAAATAAAGTTTATACGACGTGTGTATGTAACGTGTAGAAAAAAAGGTACATTTTCATCTCTACCTGACGTGTAGCAAAACGGAACATTTTCATCTCTACCTTAAATTACTCCACCCTGATAAGACTTCACACGTTTTAACGTTGCATAAACATTCCCTATAGAAATAAATTATATCCGAAGTGGATTTGTAACGTATAGAAGAAAGGCACATATCCACCTCTACCCGAAATTACTCAACCCTCATACGACTCTACACGTTTTAACGTTACACGAAGATCCCCTATGGAAATAAAGTATATACGCCATGTGTATGTAACGTGTAGAAAAAAAGGTACATTTTCATCTGTACCTGACGTTCAGCATAAAAGAATATTCTCATCTCTATCTAAAATTACTCTACCCTGATACGACTTAACACGTTTTAACGTTGCATAAACATTCCCTATAGAAATAAAGTATATACGAAGTGAATATGTAACGTATAGAAGAAAGACACATTTCCATCTCTACCTGAAATTACTCCACCCTGATACGTCTTATAATGTATCATAATAAAAACATAATTGAAAATTTTAAACAATCGAAAATGTCTCAAAAAATACTTTTTCTCTTACATTCTTAACAACCTGTAAAACCTTGCTACACCGATTTGCTAAAAAAAAAGTGTCAACCTTAACAAAACAAAAAAATTCAAAGAACGGTTAGAAAACGATTTATCGAGCGCAAATAATGCCGTCGATTTTCGGCGAAACGTTGGATGTGTGTATAAAAATATATTCCCTTGAGCAATTCCCGCGGCATATGGCCAACGGACTGCGAAAGGTGAGATTTTTTTTCTCCGAGGTCCGACGCGATATTCCTCGGCCAACGAACGACGTGACAGAACTTTTTTTTCTCTTCGTGTTTCTTCGTGTTTTTGTTTTCGTACCCATATCACGTATGAGGATTTAATGTACCAGGAACAAACACGGTATAGGAGAAGAGAGCGAGAAGAGAAAGAGGAGAGGAGAGAGAGAAAGAGAGGGAGAGGGAGAAGTTCTCGAGGGCTTTGTTCCAATGTGACATCGCTTACCTTACGTTTATGGGATTCCATGTTGGGGAACGGAGAACGGCCCAAGAAGTTGTACAGAGTTTAGTGCATGAACACAGAGAAAAGTGAAGAGAGAGCGAGGAAAGACCAAGCGCGCGCGCGCGAGAGAGAGAGAGAGAGGGGGGGGGGAGGCGAAAGAGGGGGAGAGAGAGTGAGAGAGGGGGGGGAGGCGAAAGAGGGGGAGAGAGAGTGAGAGCTTGAGGCACGCTTGGCACGCCGCTGCGATTTCCCATTCACGTTTGTACGATACACTTTCCCCCGCCCCTTGCATCACGTACAAGCTCGCAACTTTACCCGAGAAATTGTCCTCGTAGTATAAGTAATCGTTTTATGAGAGTCTTGGCCTTCCCCCTCCGCTTTTAACCCACTCGATTTGGCTAAATATGAGAATTAACAATACTTAATAAATAATATAAGTTAATAATATAAAAATCATCCCCTCGAGCTTTCTAACCTGATGCTTCTGTGATTTGAATTGGGAAAATTGCCCATTTATAACTATAGGCCTTTTTGTCGACTTCTTGGAATTTTTTTTAAGATTTCCCATGGTTTTAAAATTGTTGCTTTTTCATCAAGAATTTTTGTTAGTCAAAAAATGGCTGATGAAGGAAATTTGAAAAAGAAACTCCGAGATTTGAAACAGGCTTTGAGGGTTTGAGGTATGGAACACCCCATATATAGTAAAATCGATGTTACGTGACTTGTATGCACTCGTAAATTTCGCATATAGGGGAATGTGGGGTAAAATGGCCGAAATAAATACTCTAAATTAAAAAAAAAAAATTAATTAGGAAAAGTAATTACTATTAAAACGGGCATAAGTATACCTTAATACACTCATCCACGCAAAATTAGATTTGGATTATGACACTTTTATGACAATTACCTGTCAAGAGTTGGAAAATTAAAGAAATGGTCATTTTCATCGCGTTAAAATGAAAAAAAAAGTCACGAAATACTTCAATACTCCTTTGACAATTCACCTTTGCTAGAATACTTTAATAATCGGAGGACCTCGTATTATCCCAAGATTGGTAAATTAAAGGTGGTTACCAAAGTACTATTAAAGCAATTTGTGACGTTTTCTTGTTCTAAAAGAATGGAAATGACAATGTTTTTCAATGCTTCCAATTTTTACATTTTTTAAAAGTATTTCCAACCAAAATAAGGTATCGGGGGCAAAATGGACACTTTCACAATATTTAAAAAAAATATATTAAACGTAACTGCGATTAAAATTGAATTCTGAATTGAAAATTGAATGTTTAATTTCAAGTATACTAAGCAGGTTTGTTCGGCTATTTTGGCTATTAAGATGATGACAATTAAAGGCCTAAAAGTGAAGAAAATTGGTTTTCCAACGATGTCCTCGTTTGCTTGAATTCAAAAAAAAAAAACTGAAAAATTCAGGGTGGCCATTTTGTTCCCCACAACTTTCTTCTCTCAACGCGCAATAAAATCGATAATTATGTTTTTTTGGGATTTGAAGCGATGATTTTAGACCAGGCGTGGCGTTCTAGCTGAGTTATTTTCTAGCGGTGGCCATTTTGCCCCACCTTTCTCTCTATATATTTATATATATACGCACGGCAAAATAGTGGATCTCGTGTATAAAATCGTACACAGCTGACGTAGCCACAAACGAGCCACAGGTACTTACGGGAACCAGGCGAGTCTCCATGACGGGGATTATGTAAATCACGACGTAGCCGTGGAAAAACTACGGTCTGTAAGCTAATGTTGAAGGAGGAACAGGTGTGATGCGAGATGAAGGGATGGGGGAGGGAATTCATTTATATATACGATAATGGATGAGAAAGTATGGTCCATAATCGTGGGTTCAATAGAAATTGAAGATTCAATTTGAGACGTAAGAATATTGGATTTTTGAAAATCCGGAATTTCAGCTGGACGATCCAAATTTCAAGAATATGAAAAAGTCCTGCCAATCTCTTAGTAAATCATCATGAACATTGTTTTTTTTTTTATTATTTGAAAAGATTATTTAGCAAAGTCCAAGTTTCTCAAAATTTTTATGAATAAATAATAAAATAATAATAAACCAGTAAATAGTACATTTGTAGTCTTTTTGGTCAGCTAAATCTTTGGAAATTCATGCAAATAGAATAGACCATGGAGAGGACGATTTTATCGGTCCCAAAAATTCTTATTTTGAATCTTGAGCGAGTAAGAAAAATTTTCTAAAATATATCAAATCAGGCATTATTTGCAATTTCAATATTACACAAAACATTGGGCATTAATTGATGATGTCGAAGTTTGCATCGTTATAATGCAACGAAAATAAATTTTTCTAAATTAATTTCCAATGTTGTTTACACTTTGCTCCTTCATTTAGCATTTTAGGTCCTCAACAAAGACCTCAAAATAGAATTGGACAATTCTTCAATTTAAACTTCTTAGGAAGAGTGAATTTTATTTTTTTGAAATCATTAACGTTTCATGAAAATGATGGAAACTTTAACGTCATATTAATTGTGGGATTTTGATTTTTGATTCTGATAGATTTTGGTTTTTGAGAAAGTCCGTCGTGAGCGTTCGAATTCGGGAAGATTGGGACTTAAAATAGGGGAGGTAGTTCGAAAAATTGTGAAATTAATATCCATTACCAAAAATAGACGGCATTATTTGTGCTCGATAAATCGTTTTCTAACAGTTTTTTCAATTTTTTTGTTTTGTTTAATTCGACACTTTTTTTTCTTGGGAAAATAATTTCAATGTCCATTTGGTGATGAAGAGAACATTCTCGTCACATTTTCGACACAGTTGGGCCAGCATTTATCCGACGATAAAAGTTTTCGCGTTATGAGATCAAATCTCTGACGGTTAATCGTAGATTTGTTGGGTTTCATATGAGGTATTTCAGCCCAAGTGTGTAACCCTGACCCTCTCGGATTTATTTGATTTTTTTTTCATACGATTGCATTGAGTCTAAAATACACCCTCATAATTTTTTTAGATTTTTCTAAACATCCCTTATTTAAAAAAAAAATTTTTTTTTGAAAAAACGCCATTTTTGTTAAATGTAAAAAAATTCTGAAAAAACCTTGATAATATATAAGATTTTCAAGCTATCACCCGTAGTGGGCAGATTTTTTTCTGTGTTTTACAAGCTACATTAACGTTTTCAAAATTCCAAAAAATTCTCAGATAGCTCACCTTCAGCAGATGCTGAATTATTTCGGTACTCAATTTTTTTGGAATTTTGAGAACGTTAATAGCTTGTAAAACACAGAAGAAAAAAATCTGGCAACTACGGGTGCTATTTTGAATTTGTTAAATATATTATCACGATTTTTTCAAATTTTTTTTAGATTTGTAAGAAATGGCGTTTTTATTCAAAAAAATTTTTTATTTGAAATACAATATGAAAAACAGAAAAAAATCTGCCCACTGTGATAGCTTGCAAATTTTTATATATTATCACGGTTTTTTCATAATTTTTTTAGATTTAAAAAAAATGGCGTTTTGTTAAATTTTTTTTTTTTGAATAAGGGATGTTTGGAAAAATCTAAAAAAAAGATGAGGGTGTATTCTAGACTCAATGCGATCATATGAAAAAAAAAATCAAATAAATCCGAGAGGGTCAGGATCACGGGTTTACACACTTGGGCTGGAATACCTCATATAAACATGACGATCGTATATTTTATTCCCGTAGATATACCGATTCTCGTTGATTTTTATTTTCCTCCGTTTACCGGGCGATCATTCGCGGTTGAAGGGCCACATTTTCGTATTGACGGAGCCAAAAAGAGAAAAATGGCCTAACCTTGTATAACCCAACGTCGTCATTCTCGGGCCGTTTTTGCGCTGGTTTTGTGCTGGTATATTCAAGCATTACGATGAAAGTTTCCGAGCAATATAGTAAATACAGCATATATACATGTATATATGGGGCATTTAACGTCAAATTAGTGAAAGACGCCTGAGAATTCTTTCAATTTTAAGAATGTTGAGTCCCTACGAAATCTTTTAATGTCAATTGTTCAATAAATAGCTTCTTAATCGTCGTAAAATTTTTACACGACCTCCTGAATGCTTCATGTAAAAACATATTAAATTTTCAGAATTCTATCATCATTACTTCAACTTCCTTGAGGGTTAAAATGAAAAATGATGAGAAAATTCTGAAAATTAACATTTTGTGAAAAACAATTTTTTAAACAAATAAAAAAAATATTTATCAATAAACTTCGTTTTGTTTCCGTTGCTTTCAATATAGTGTAGATATTAAAAAATTGGGAGGTCAAAAAACAACTTATCGCAAAGTTATATCAGTTTCCATAAGACTACATTTAGTTTAATTTAATTTGTTAATGTTAATTGTTCGATAACGAGCTTCCTAATCGTCGTGAAATTTTTACACGACCTCTTAAATAATTCATCCAAAAATATACAAAATTTTCAGAATTTTCTCATCATTTGCGAATTGGGACTCAACATCCTTAATGTGCTTTCAGTAAGACGTTGGTACCAATTTTCTCTTAAAATACAAATTAGGAAAATGCTACTTTTTTTTAGTCAAGTAAAATTCACACTAATGCTGTGTGATTCAAAACATTTTTTTTAAGTATCTGATAATGAAATTGCAATTTTTACTATTTTTCTCGCAATTTTTCAATTTTTTATTCATCTCTTGCAATCAAATTTTCTTTTTTATTTCAATTTTCTCAAACATCAATCTCTTGAGAATTTCAATTTCATTCGGATTTACAGAATTCTCTGATTTATAGCAAGTATTTTATTATTTATAAAATTTATAAATTCAGATTTATATAATTGCACCAAATATACAAAAAAAAATATTGAAGAGATCCTAAATATCGAGAATAACTTGTCGCGTCGTGTTTAAAAATCACTTTGGAAATCATAAAATTATATTTTCAATCAAAAACCAAAAATCAATTTTTTTTTAGAATTTAATAAAATAAGTTTTTGGCGTTATCAAGAATTTGGGCCCTACTTTTCCACTTTTCGGTAGTGAACATATTTTTTCACATTTTTTTTACCACCAAAAAGTAGAGAAGTAGGGCCGAAAAGCTTGATAATTCCAAAAACATATTTTGTTAAATTAAAAAACAATTTAGATTTTTGGTCTTTGATTTAAAATCTGGTTTGATGATTTATAAAGTGGTTTGAAAATTATTCAATAATCACAACGGTACGGTGGTGGATAATTATGATAATCATGTTGATTGCGGAAAATGGGGTGTCGATTTGACGACGAATGACCCATATATATGCACGGTTGGATTCACATGGGAATGAATGAATACGACGAGGAGAGAACTGGAGGGAGAATTCGCGCGGATAGAATGAAACGGTTGAGCGACCAAACCAAGCGAAGAATAACGTAAAATCTAAAGAGAGCCCGAGGGCAACCGAGAGGGGTCTTCGAGGGACAAAGAATGGCAATGCTTTCGCCCGCTTCTGTACTCCGTTCGCGGGGTCGTCGGCCATTTGCAATAGGTACACCATGTACAAAATTGTTAGGCTCATTGCAGCGGCTAAGTACCCCATCAAAGTACTTCACTGTGTTCGAAAATGGCACTTTATTTTTATGCCTTCAAAAATAGCACTTTGTTTTTATGCGTTCGAAAATGGCACTTTCTTTCTGAATTTCGTCACACATACGTTTTTCTCCATATTTACGAGATTATCGAATTTCGCTTTTTTTTAGGTATAACATTTGCTTCAAATAATTTCATATTTTATTTTATTTAGAGAAATCAACATAAATTCAAAATGACACAAATTGCGTCCAATCCAAAATTACAATTATTTTTTTAAATAAAATTTTGTATTAATTTTTTTAGAACCTTGTATCAATTTATTTTTTCCCCTTAAACTTGAATGTACTCGTGAGTCTCCCAAAAAATGAAAATTATTATAAATTTTCATCAAAAAAATTTCATGAAAAACAATAATCGATGGTTCAAATTAAAAAATCTGCGAAAAATTGAATAATGATCGGAATCGAATGAATCAAAGCGGCATTTTTGAGGTTAAACGATGACGAAAAGAATGAGCTCATGCTCAAGTTGCAATCTTATTTAGAAAAAAAGTTACAGTAGTTTCAGTGAACACATTCAAAGAATAAGAATGATTTTTTTGAAATTTCAACGACTTGACATTTTTTGTTGTGTTTGAGTAAACAAAAAAATCAATTCGTAACGTGTGTGGACACAAATGTGTCTGGTCGATAAAAAAATATTACGAGCTTGAGTCGATCGATAAAATTCGTGCATATAGAGACGCACACATTTTCCACTTTTTTTTTCCTTCCTTTATCGCCGAGCGAAGATTACGATAACAAAAGGCATGAGTCGACGACGATCGAGACTCATATACACAAATATTTATTGCAAAGTTTCTCGGTAAAGAGGAAACTCGTTGTTCAAAGGAGGATGTGAGGGGACTAAAACGGATATAATCGTGAATATAAAATGCCGAGAGAAAGAAGAAAGGATTGGGACTTCTTTGGGCCCAGACTCGAGGTCTGACTTCTATGGGATCGTCCATACACGCGTATATGGGACTTTCAACTTCAATACAATTTTATTTAGATTTTCAATTTTTTTTCTCCCTGCAATTTAACAATAAGTCCTTCCACTGTTTTTCCTACATATAGAAAACTTCATGCCTTTATTCATTTATTCGATAATTTATGCAAATTTGAAATCAACACAAAAACAATTTTGTAATTTTTCTCCTCAGCAGAGAGTTTTCTGAATAATTCATTTAATAATTTCCATATAATTTATAAGGAAATCAAAATAGAATTTTGTCTTTCTCCTATTTATTTTCAATTGTACGACAGCTGACATAAAAAAACCCTCCCAATGCCCTTTTTACATGTTAAAAGAAATAATTGCTATATTCATTAATCTAATCATTTATGGAAACGTAAAATTAATACGAAAACAATTTTGTAATTTTTCTCCTCAGCAGAGAGTTTTCTGAATAATTCATTTAATAATTTCCATATAATTTATAAGGAATTCAAAATAGAATTTTGTCTTTCTCCTATAAATTTTCAATTGTATGACCGCTGACATAAAAAAGCCCTCCCAATGTCCTTTTTACGTGAAAATAAATAATTGCTATATTCATTAATCCAATCATTTATGGAAATGTAAAATCAATACAAAAAAAAATTTGCAATTTTTCTCTTCAGCAGAGAGTTTTCTGAATAATTCATTTCATAATTTTCATATAATTTATAAGGAAATCAAAATAGAATTTTGTCTTTCTCCTCTTTATTTTTAATCGTATGGCAGCTGACAAAAAAGTTCTCCAAAAGTCTTTGTTACATGTAAAAAAAAATAATTGCTTCATTGATTCATCCAATCATTTATGAAAATGTAAAATCAACACAAAAACAATTTTTGTTTTTGAATGACCAATTTCATGATTTCCGTATAATTTGTGAGAAAAACAAGAACGATTTTTTTGTCTATTTTGAATTGAAGGATTTACAAGGATTTTGAAAATTCATAAGGATAACAATTTTTCTATTTTTCCCTGAATACACTGAAAAATCCACATTTTGAAAGGGATTCACGTCCCTCACGCTCGCACGAAACTTGTGCCCTTGGTTTCCAAACAAGCTGTGAATTCTTCGTACAAAAAGAGAGGGAGAGAGAAAAAAAAATAGAAAAAAAATCAAAGGACGAGCTCGCCTTTTTGGACGTCGAAAAAGAGATAGCAAAACTGTAATCTTATCAGTGGCACTCTCCCTTCTCTCCGAGCAAACGTGACTTTTATCTTTGTTGGGCTAAGTCGAGCGTGCGAAAATGACGCGTGTGTCTGACGAGAGAGAGAGAAAGAGAGAGAGAGAGAGAGAGAGAGAGAGAGAGAGAGAGAGAGAGAAATAGACGGGAAAGAAAGGGGCGCGGCGGAAGTCAAACCTGTATTAGAATTTTTTTTTTATTCTTATCGGATCAAACAAACTATACCCGTACATCGGATGATGCTAAATATATATTTATACCCATCTATATATATATATTTTTTTATTTAACCTCGATATTCTATGCATATTTTTCTCGTCAGTGTCCGAGCTTTATGGGATGCGCTGGCGCACCCTCCCCCTATTCAATATAGTGAATACTACACATAATATTATACTTGTGTATACGGGGCATTCCATACCAAGTCGACCTGAGTGTGACCCTCGACCTCGCTGATTTCGTTTACGATTTTTTATATGATTCTTCCAACTCAAAATAGCATTCAGAATTTTTTTCAGATTTTTCAAACCAAATTTGAGTACGTTTTGATTTTTGAAAACATTTTTTTCGAAAACCTCGAGCGCCGTAATTTAAAAATCTGAAAAAATTCTCAAAAATCCGGTGACAAAAATAAAAAAATTTGACCCAAAATTCGTGATGTCCAGGCTTTCGCTTCCACCTCGATTTTAGGTTTTTATGAAGAAAAAGTAAAAACAAAAATAGATGCAGAAATTATCCAACTATTTTTGGAAATTGTTGGTTAACGATAAAAATATTCATTTTTTTTACGTTTTCTTTACAAAAACCTAAAATCGAGGTGGAAGGGAAATCCTGGACATCATGAATTTGGGGTCAAAGATTTTTATTTTTGACACCGGATTTTTGAGAATTTTTTCAGATTTTTAAATTACGGCTCTCGAGGTTTTCGAAAAAAATGTTCAAAAAATCATAACGTACTCAAATTTTGTTTTAAAAATCTGAAAAAAATTATGAATGCTATTTTGAGTTGGAAGAATCATATAAAAAATCGTAAACGAAATCAGCGAGGTCGAGGGTCACACTCAGGTCGACTTGGTATGGAATGCCCCATGTACAAAAGTTATACATTTACTCACATTTCCCTGTGATGAACGAAAGGGCGTAAATCTCATAATTTTCACTGTCAAATTGTGCGGATTCAGCGCCTTATTGTCCGGCTTGCCAATAGTTACAAACGTTTAATTTCTATGGCAAAGTCAGCGACAAAAGAGTCTGGGGGGAGAAAAAAAATAGACAGATGTTCGAGTATATCCGCGGGATTCGATGAAGCGTGGAAACACGCCGGATGACGACCTGTTTGTATACATTTATTTCTGCATTATTGCCTATAGCACATTGTTTATTATACGAGGTATTCTAGAATCGACAGAATCGCAAGTTGATTTTTCGATGAGAATGAATATTTTTTGGTTAATTTTAATAATTATTTAATGTATAATCGATACAATAATTATAATTAGTAATTCATTACAACAACGAATAATAATAATGATGATGATAAATAATAGTAACAATAATTAATAATAATTAATCATAATAATGAATAAATTATAATTTAATAATTATGTAATAAAAATAAAAAGCATTTAATTTTTTTCAAATTTAGCTGGGAAATAAATTTATTCTGAGGTCAAAACAATGAAGACTATTTGCAAAAGTTTCATTTTTTTTATTGATGATTAATTCGAAAATAACGAATTACAAAAAGTGCAAAAATTAGGATCAAGGTTCAAAGTTAATTAGACACTTGGTAAATATTCGGAAATGTACCTGCTGTCAGAATCGAGCTGATTTTTTTTTGCGGGGTTTCTTACAGTTAAAAAACATATTTAATATCCTTATGGCGGCGCATAAATGTTTTTACCCAACTTTTTCAATTTTTATTTTTATTTTTGAAATAAATTTAGCTACTAGACGAGATATCCTCATTGCAGAGTTTCTATTGTTTTTTTAGATTTGATAAAAAACCAAGTTTTTATAATTAATTTTTTTTTATCAAACCCAAAAAAACACCAGAATCTCTGCGACGGGGATATTTATTCTAGTATCGAAATTCCTTCATTTTATTTTAACAATAAGATTGAAAATTAAAAAATATATATATAACTTAATATAAGGTTTTATGATCATAAAGAATTGATATAAAAATGTACAGCCTCTTTTTAAACAAATGAAACAAGTTCACAATCATTAAGATTTAATAATAATAACAATAATAATAGTAATTAAATAAAAATAAATAATAAAATAACAACAACAAATTTTTATTCACAAGAAATGGGTGAAAATATTCCTGCGGATTTATTGAACGTAACTATGTTATTTTGCTGGAAAATTTGAATTTTTATTAAATATAGCGATGGGAATAATTTGCTTTGAGGATTGATGATTAATTTGGTCGGCCACGCGTGAAATTGCCCATATATGCGTACACAAAGCCCACCCCGAATGTCGGTATGCGCGTCGAATAGAAAAATACATAATTTCCGTTTGAGGCAAAGGACGGAAGGATAAAAGTATGTGGGAAACATACCGCATGGGTACAAAGTTCTCGACGACAAAAGTATTTTTTGGGGTATTCCGGAATATGAGACACACGCGGCGTGCCTTCTCCTACGTTTGTCTCCGGAAAAAAAAGAAGACGAAATAATGGAGGACGAGAGGTAAAGGACGGAGAATTTAGACAAGAGGGACAACGGTAAAAAGAAAGGAAGAGAGAGAGAGAGAGTTTATATGGTTCTCAAAAAACTTGCTCTTTGTTATAGCAGATGCGTCACTAAACGAGTTATGAACATACATTTTTTTTTATTTTTTGAGAATAATTTAATTTTTCAGATATTTGGTTAAATTCACATGAATTACGATAAGTTGTAATTCACAAAAATTCTGTCCAATTGAAATAAAGAATTAGAAAAAAAAAACAAAATATCAAATTTCCTTCAATTTTAACGAGCGTCCATTTTGAAAGAAAAAATTTCTAGATTTGAATTTATTCAGTCCTTTTTATTTTATTTTTCAAATTATTTATCGATTTTATATTGTGTTTCAATATTTCTAGGTTTTTCTATGGTTTAACTATTTTCTTCGAGGCAATTCTTTCATAGCCAAAAGAATTTACTGTTCTTTATTTGGATTCTACTTTCACGGTCATAGGCTGCATCTTTTTGTTCTTCTCACGCTGAAAGATATATCTCTTCTTTTACCGGAGAGATAGAGCTCGATACTCGATAGTTTTCTCATACTTTTGCCGATTTACGATCTCACTTGTATATTCTTGGCTCGGAGAGCGAGAAAAGCGAATGATTGCGAGCGTGACGCACAAATCGCGAGCGGAGAGTTGCGAGTCGTCTCTCGGAGTAAATATGGCGGTCTAACATACCCACACATGTAGCCTATATATTTATGTGTGTGCGGTACTTTGATACACGTGCATAACTTCCGAGGATAGATCGGAACGAGCACGACGAAGGTGCACCGGATGACCAAGACATAACCAAGACGACGACGACGGGTTTTCTCTCGTCTTGGCGAAGGTCGTCGTGCAGCGAAGCGTTTACGTGCAGTTTCTCCAGTTGTTCACCATCTCGAGATGCCACATTCTCGTGTATTCCAATTGCACATCGAGTGACAAATATCGCGAGAGGTTAGCCCCAGCATTTTTCGTCATTCGTTCGAACCATTCGAGGATTGGTTAACCATTTATAGCGCTCATAATGACTTACCATGAATACATCAGCCGAGAGATTCATTAGGACAAGTTTAATAGGTTAGATTGATGAAGGATTAGGTTTCAAATAGTTAACTACAAGTATTAAACACTTTAGGATGTTGTTGAGAAAAATTAACATGTTTAAGTGTTTAACCACGTTTAAAATCTTTAAGCCCAAGCATTAACCACTTAAGGATGTTATTAATAAGAGTTGACATTTTTTAGTGCTCATTAACCACGTTTAAAGTCTTTAAGCCCAAACATTAACCACTTGAGGATGTTATTGAGAAAAATTAACATGTTTAAATGTTTAACCACGTTTAAAATCTTTAAGCCCAAGCATTAACCACTTGAGGATGTTAATGATAAGAGCTGACATTTTTTAGTGCTCATTAACCACTTTTGAAATCTTTAACACCAACCATTAACCACTGGAGCATATTATTGAGAAAAATTAACATGTTTAAGTGTTTAACCATGTTTAAAATCTTAAAGCCCAAACATTAACCACTTGTGGATGTTATTGAGAAAAATTAACATGTTTAAGTGTTTAACCACGTTTAAAATCTTTAAGCCCAGGCATTAACCACTTGCGGATGTTATTGAGAAAAATTAACATGTTTAAGTGTTTAACCACGTTTAAAATTTTTAACCCCAAGAATTAACCACTTGAGGATATTATTGAAAAAAATTAACATTTTTGAGTGCTCCTTAACTACGTTTGAAATCTTAAACCTCAAGCATTAACAACTTGACGATATTATCGAGAAAAAATGACATGTTTAAGTGTTTAACCACGTTTAAAATCCTTAACCCCAAGAATTAACCACTTCAGAATGTTATTGAATCAAATTAACAGGTTCGAATGATTATTAACCTCCTTTAAAATCTTTAACCCCAAGTATTGACCTCTTTAAGATTTTATTGAAGAAAATTAACCGTCTCAAGGATTTAACTACGTTTACAATCTTTAACCATAAGTGTTAATCACAAGAGATTCATTGAATAAAGAAATAATTTTCGAGTCTTCATTAACTCCAAGTTAAATATTTAACTACAGATATTTCATTCAAAAGCTTGATTGAACAATAGTTAAACCTTAAACGACCTCATTTAATCAATCACAGATATATTGACCTTTTAAGAAATTAAGAAAAGTGGTCAAACGTTCATTAATCACTTTGAAAAATCTTTAACCACGCGCTAACCACTTCAAAGATTTACGAAACTATGAAAATATGTTTAAAAATCCTTAACCACAAGTATTAACCATTCAAGCAATTCATAAAAAAATATATATTTATAACGTAACTTCCATTAACCCCGTTTAAGATCTTAAACCACAATCATTCGAATTGTTTAACCACATTTCACAACTTTGCTATCTCGGACTTTCTCAGCCAGAGTCTTTCCTCCCAGAGGTCAATTTTTTTTACTTTGAAAAGTTTTTTTCTCAACATCGCCTGAGAAATTCGACGAAATCCTTAATCCCAGATCTTGAGGGTCGTTGATCCTCACTAGAGACTAAATGGAAAAGTACACGCGTACTTTCGATTGATGAGAAAAAAAAACGAGTGCTTCTGCTCTCTTATCCGAATGGTTCAAAAATATTACTCATGTCGCTTCTTATCGTTACGCTTCCCTTCGAATTTCTTCTCTCACTCGTACATATATACATTATATACTATATATAGTATATGAGGTATTCCCGCTCAACGGGACCCCCTTTTAGGCCGACCCCTTTTGATTTTCTTGAAACTCGAGTATGTTTTAGTGTAGCCTGAAAGTATATTGTACACTAATTTTCAGATCTCTAACTATAATACTCTTTGAAATACACCAAAAGTTATGCTCTCTTTTGGTAAATCAATTTTTTCGGTTTTTGGCCGAAATTTAAGTGAATTCGTTTTTTTTTCGGGATCGCTGATATTTTTTTTCGAAAAGCGCAGTAAATTTCCGATCGAAAGCTATTGTCGAAGAATTTGTTCGATTTTGTTTCGCGCCGTGCCAAAGCTCCGAAGCGCTGAATACGCAAAAAGTTTGAAATATAACTTTTGGTGTATTCCAAAGAGTATTATAGTTAGAGATCTGAAAATTGGTGTACAATCTACTTTTAGGCAACACTAAAACATACTCGAGTTTCAAGAAAATCGAAAGAGGTCGGCCTAAAAGGGGGTCCCGATGAGCAGGAATACCTCATATAGTACATATAAATGTATACTCCGGCCGGCTGGCTTGATAAGTTCGAAGATGAGAAGAGGAAAGAGGGCCACGTGATGCTCTCACAAGGAACTTCGGAGACTCCGTATGTGGAAATGTACCATACAATTATATATCTATATAGCCTTGTACAGTTCCACAAGAGTGCGAAGTGCATGCCTGCTGGCAATCTCGTAGCAAAAACCCAAGAAGAAGGATCCTTTATACCTCAGGAGTGATTCATCCAGTGAGACTTTTGCTGCTGCTGGTCGACACAACGACACTAGAATCTATATATATAGCTTGTCTTATCTTTTATATATGAGGCATTCCATGCCAACTCGTCCTACTGTCTAATTTTGCAACGCCGATTTGAATGATAGTTGGCTATTTTTTTTATACTTATTGCAAAAGGTATCCCTGATTTTTTTCGAATTTTGTTTCCAGCCAATCATGAGATACGAATTTTTGAAAATTTGGCTGATTTTTTTTTCCAAATAGCCATAACTTGATGAAAATTGCTCCGATTTTGAAGTTTATTTTTTCAAATTGTGCATTTTCAAATCAACATTCCGAAAATTTTATGTAAAAAATTATTCATAGCTAATTCGACTGATTTTTTTTCATTTTGAAGCTAAAACACAATTTTTTAAATTGTTTGGGTCCTTGATTTTGAATCAACGTTTTCCCATTACCGGACTAGGCTTAAAATTTGTGTTTTAGGAACTAATATTTTTGAGAATTTTTTGAAAAAAATCGAAGGACCCACGCAATTAAAAAAATCGTGTTTTAGATTCAAAATGAAAAAAAAATCAGTCGAATTAGCTATGAATAATTTTTTACATAAAATTTTCGGAAAATTCATTCAAAAACGCACAATGTGAAAAAAATAAACTTAAAAATCGGAGCAATTATTCACCAAGTTATGGTTATTTGAAAAAAAAAATCATCAAAATTTTCAAAAATTCGTAACTCATGAATGGTTGGACAAAAAAATTTGAATAAAATCAGGGATACCTTTTGCAATAAGTATAAGAAGATAGCCAAATATCATCTAAATCGGAGTTGCAATATTTGACGGTTGGACGAGTTGGCATGGAATGCCCCATATATATACTATACATGTATAAATGAACAAGAAGACTCCAGGCGCGCCACGATTCCCCGTACGTGGCACGACCAGCCAAACGAGGCCCCAACATTGGCGTAGCGATCGCAGGTATTACTCATCTTGAGATGAAACAATGAACAAAAAATTTCCAATTTTTATTTCAATTTTAAGAATTTCCTTCAATTTTAAATTAATTAAAGGGAATCGTCCTGCCGCATGGTAGTCAAATAGGATTGCTGCATAGGGAAATAAAATAACATTTTCTTCAGTATATCGTCAAGATATAAGCTCAATTATATCCGCAACGAAAAAGTAGAGGATGTAATTTTTTTCAATTTTTGAAATTTTTCAAGCATCCCATAATGGTTTTTGGCACTTTTAAACATGATCAGTGAGGAATTTACTAACCGTAAATAGTATATTCGTATTGTTCGGGAAATTGTTGATAAAAAATAAAAATCAATATAATTCATATATTGTTAATAAAAAATTGTTTCATCGTCAAAGAGAACACGGAAAAAAATGATCAGTGAGAACTGCTGAGATTCCCATTAATGTTTACAGTTTTCTCCATCATCAGCGCCTCCTGGAAGGGCAAACAGTAAAATCTGCATAATTCTTTAATACAATATACGGATATCACATATGACACAGTACATGCCCAACAGACGAATTTTTACACATTTTACACATTTCACATTGTAAAAATTATCCAGGGCCCGTGAAAAAATTACAGTGTACATTGTAAAAATTGTAAAGAACGTAGTATATTTTGTGGTACGTTTTTTATTTTTCACTGACAATACTGCAATTTATAAAATAAATTATAGTGTAGTGAAACGCGTTTCGATATTCGAATAAATTCCAATTTATTCAAATATTGCAATAAACCGTTATTTATCCTCGCTCAGGCTCACAGATACGAGGGCTTGTACTTGACTAATTAATCGTGAGATCGATTAATGAAGCGAATCTAGTTTAACCACGCACCCATAAAGAGCACGAGCGTCATCGAAATGCAATGGTGATCTGTTAAGAAAATGTAGTCTTCAGTCCATAGTACTGCTCGACCACAGAACGCGGGTAATTTTCCAACAATTGTATTGAGGACGCCGATGTTGGTGATACATCGGACCTTATAGGTGCTCGGTGGCTCTCTCGCTGGCGCGAGAGCGCGCGCCGAGCGTCGCCACCTGGCGGATCTCGGGCGAAATGCAGAGATCGTGGCACGCCACAGGTCGTCCCGTTACAGCGCCACACTGTAAAAATTGAAATTGACGTTGCATATTTTGCGGCGCGCATTTGATTTTTCACTGGGAACACTGCAATTTCTAATTATGTGCTTTGAACATTCTACAGAGACCATTGAAAATTTTACAGTTCAAACACAGTGGATTTCGTCGTTTCTGCTTGTTATTTCTACTTTGTCATTTTTTTTGCGGTGAACCTTGCATTTTTTACAGTGTAAATCAGCATTTATAATGGTTTGAAAAGTAGAAACTACATTAAATCCATTAATTTATAATGGATTCCCAGTAAAACGCCTGAATTACAGTTCTGAACCGTATGTAATGCATTGAATTCAGTAATTTTTTAAATATTACACATAAATTGTCACTGATCATTTTTTTCTGTGAAGAAGTTACCAATTTTTAACGTTTGTCTTTGACAAAGTGCACGTAACGATTACATACCTTCCTTTTTCTGTATCTGGGAAAAACTCTTAAAAACCCGAAGCCATCTTATTCACTGTCTTCTGATGCAACCGAGCAACGTCGCTTTGATAACCGGACGTATTAGAGTAGTTTTCTCGTTGGTTCGACGATGGAAAAAGGAGCGAAAGAAAGGAGGGAGGGAAGAGGAAAGAAAACCACGCGAGTTTTGGCATTAGCTAGAGTAGCAAGTTTAATCGAGAATAAGAACACAGACGCGGACTCACTGACACTAACGAAAAGTGCCCTTTTGTGGGACACGAAGTGGCAACTGTGTGGCTTGGGGTGGTTCGTTTCCTGCTTTTTAGGGGTTGATTGTAACGAGGGGCGCGCGCCCGAGACTCTTGAGCAATTATCGCGATTCTCTGCCGGGCAAGCGACGCCGACCGGCTTCTAATTCGATAATTCGCGGGTTAATTCGATTAAACCACACTTCTGCGAACCAAAGATAAAACTCGATGGGCCCTGATGGCGAAAAATAGCGCCCTGATCCTGTTTTTGTGCCCAAGACAGACGAGGAATCCCGTCGCGATTTTCAATCCGGAAATTAGTTAATCACGTTGGACCGAAATGCGAGCCAATTAAATCGAGAATGTCACTAAAGTCTCGCTTTGAATCGTACGTGATGGTTTTGGGTTGAAGAACATTTGAATCGGAAATATAAACCGACAATTTTCCATGGTTGTCTCGGTTATTTCTATTTTCAACCCTGTTTCTCGGCTTTGATGAAAATGGAGTCACTTTCGACATTTTGACACTTGATGGAACATGCTTGAATTTCGAGCTGGAGCTCAAGGGTTTATTCAAAGGGTTGCTTTTTAAAGCTCCTTGATATCATTGTTTTTAATGATAGTCATTTTCGTTAATAATTTTAGTTAATTTGATTTAACCTCAATTTTATTATCGCATTTTCTGTTATTTTATCCCGATCCGAATCGAAATATGATTGTTTCAGAACTAAACATCAATGGAAGTGCACTTTTGGGCGTATCACTATTTCTAGGGGTGGTTTTCGATGTTTCGTTACTGTTAGGGGTAGTTTTTGAATCGGATGTTCGCGATACACATTTTCCATGCGTTTTCGAAAAAACATATGAACCGAACATCAATGGAAGTTCACTTTTGGGCGCATCACCATTTGTAGGGGTGGTTTTCGATGTTTCGTTACTGTTAAGGGTAGTTTTTCAATCGAATGTTCGCGATGCACATTTTCCATGCGTTTTCGAAAAAATATATGAACCGAACATCAATGGAAGTTCACTTTTGGGCGTATCACCATTTCTAGGGGTGGTTTTCGATGTTTCGTTACTGTTAGGGATAGTTTTTGAATCGGATGTTCGTGATACACATTTTCTATGCATTTTCGAAAAAATATATGAACCGAACATCAATGAAAGTTCACTTTTGGGCGTATCACCATTTGTAGGGGTGGTTTTCGACGTTTCGTTACTGTTAGGGGTAGTTTTTCAATTGGATATTCTTGCCACGAATTTTCGATGTTATTTCAGAGCACGCACTTGAGATCGCGACTCTAAAAAAAAATTTGCCTGAAAGTTATGCTCATTTCTCATTTTTTCGGAATTTTCGCACTTTTTGACAGGGTGCGAGACTGAAGGGGTGCAACCCTTGCGTTTGCCGAATTTTTCACGATCAGATGCATCTTTCATCTTCAAAATGCCACCTTAACAATGTCGATATGTTCATTTTCATGGAAGTTCTGCGTTTTCAAAGTAGGTGGGACGAATAAAGGGTCAAACGAATTACAAAAATGCGACGTTTACTCGAAAGAATCGATAACTAAAAATAAAAATCGGGGATCCTCGGTAAAAATATCTCAGTGCAAGCGAAATTTTCTTGATTCTTGAAATTCTAGTTAAGGTAAATGTCCCAATTATTGATCAGCTAAGGATCTGGGGATTGAATTCGGCGAGAAAAAAATATAAAATCAAGAAAAAAAACCATCGCTTTCATGTTCAAATGATACTTTGATATTTTTACTTTCGAAAAATCACCCTCTAAATTATTTTTGAATGATTTCAAATGAAAAAAAAAGAATAACAATGTGAAGCATGCAAATGTCCCAATTATTGAACACTCGAAGTGCCTATGTCCCTAATATTGAACAGGCATGTCCCAGTTATCGAACACTCTCGAGAATTCTTTTTCCGTTCTGTAAATATTACTTTGAGTACAATATTAGGAAATAAAAGCAAAATCAAACACTCAAATAATCTTTTATTAGCCATGTAAAAATACAAAAATATATATTTAGTCTCTTTTGACAGGTTTTTGGTTCATTCCCATTTGGTTTATTTTTGCTTTTTAACTCGAACTTCATTTTATTTTTATTTTCAGCTCCCTCGTTTTTATGTTCTGTTTTTGTTTGATTTTGTCGCAGCTTTCTTGTTTTTCGACTGAAATATGGGAGAGCAAAAAATATTGAACATTAAATTCGTATTTTTAGGTTACATCTAGGTTATATACTCTTTTTACTTTTCTTCTTATGTTTATTGCACAAAAATACAAATAAAAAATATATTTGACGTTCTTAGAGTTATCATTAAAAGAATAAAGGTAAGTTTATTCAGGAACTTACAGTTTTTGTTTGAATAAATCCGATTCACACGATCTGTCACGCGTTAACTGTCTCGATTTTTTGATGGCTTTAATGACGCCATATTGGAGAATTCGAGTGTTCAATAATTGGGACACACTGCATTTTCCATGTCCCAATGATCGAACACCGTATTTTTTAACAAATAATTAATTAAAATTTTTTTTTTTTAATTGTTATTTGTAAGAAATTTTCTGAGGAACCTGAAACGCCTTTACTTTTTGAGATGCGACAGTTTTTGAATTTTTTATGCCCTTACGCGTTAAGCGGCGCGTGTGAGCAAAAAACGATAAGCAGTTACCACGCGACGTCAAATCGGGTCACCGTTGCTGATTAAATAATTTATTTCTCTATTAATTAAAGCTTTTTTTGCACAAGTAAGGTAACATTTCGATAGCTAAAAGTTCCATATATGTAATGAAATTTTTATAAATAAGTAAATGCATGCACGTGAATGAGAAATAATAAAAATACAAGATAGTGTTCAATAATTGGGACCTGTTCAATAATTGGGACATTTACCTTAATCATGTAAAAATCATGATAAAATATTTTTCTAAAATGAAGATATTCCAATATTTTAATTTTTTAACCATTTAACTAAACTAAAAAACTCTGAATGAGTAAAATGAGTGTTTATTCAACCAAAAATGAATTTAAATCTGTGGAAACTCGAATGAAGAAAATAATCATAGCCAGGAGGTGCGCTTTTTTCCGCATTTAGAGGAAAAAAAAATTAACGCCTACCGTATTCATCCCTTATCGTCGAGTCTACTTGAAAACCATTCGAAGCCAGTCGTACGGAAATATCCCGTGACGTAGGCCATTTCAAGAGAGAGCTCGACGCTTTTTTTCCTCCAATCACTAAAATATATAGATATAAGTGCAACGTATCTTGGCCCTGACATTAGGGAGGTTTTATCGTGGACTTTCGGTAGCAAAGCGTACATTTCCAAAGGCTGATCGGTTTAAACGTACATACTCATATATGAGGCATTTTTCATGAATTCAGCCATTTTATATTCCATCTTAATGAATATTTACACTAATTGATGATCAAACCTAAGGTTTGCCTTAGGGTTGTGTTTCAGAATATTTTGTCCACTTAGGGGTAGTTTTTTCCTTACAAAAAAAATTACTAAAGAACAAAGTTATTTATCGAATTTCGATACGATCGATATTAGTGATGGGACACCCAATAAAATTCATGAAAATGGGAAATAAAATCAATAGGAAACGAAGGAAAGGGGTTGAGGGAAAATTGAGGAGATGAAAAAAAGATTGTCTCAAAAAAATCATGGGTTTGGAACCAGCTTGCGCGGAAATCTGACCAATTATCGGAAAATATTGATGAGGAAGAAAAAAAATGGCGAACGGTGGAAAAAAATCACTCGTTTCATGAAAAATTCTTCATATCCCCGTTGTGCTATCCTCGTATTTCTCGTACAATATGAACGAGCTTCACACGACGAGGTCGGGCACGAGGGACAGATTCCTCTCGCCTCCGGGGAATCGATTTAAAACCACGATTTTTTTTTTTCACCCAACTCAATTTATACCACACACAGAGCGACACCGAGGTGGTATCGGGTGTGAATAAGCACCGCAGCGATTTAGCATCACCGAGGATTCGAGGATTTAGCAGAAAAAAGGAGAATAGTCTATTCAACGATTCAGGTGCTATCCGAATAATAAAATTAAAGTCTCATTTTCTCGGGATATCATTTTCGTTAGTAAGGTAAATGTCCCAATTATTGAACAGGTTCCAATTTTTATTATTTCTCATTCACCTGCATGCATTTACTTATTTATAAAAATTTCATTACATATATGGAACTTTTAGCTATCGAAATGTTACCTTACTCGTGCAAAAAAAGCTTTAATTAATAGAGAAAAAAATTATTTAATCAGCAACGGTGACCCGATTTGACGTCTCGTGGTAACTGCTTATCGTTTTTTGCTCACACGCGCCGCTTAACGCGTAAGGGCATAAAAAATTCAAAAACTGTCGCATCTCAAAAAGTAAAGGCGTTTCAGGTTCCTCAGAAAATTTCTTACAAGGAACAATTAAAAAAAAAATTTAATCAATTATTTGTTAAAAAATACGGTGTTCGATCATTGGGACAGGGAAAATGAAGTGTGTCCGAATTATTGAACCCTCGAATTCTCCAAGATGGCGTCATTAAACCCATCAAAACATCGAGACAGTTAACGCGTGACAGTTCGTGTGAATCGGATTTATTAAAAAAAAAACTGCAAGTTCCTGAATAAACTTACCTTTATTATTTTAATAATAACTCTAAGATCGTCAAATATATTTTTCGAGTGTTCAATAATTGGGACATTTGCATGCTTTTCATTGTTATTCTTTTTTTTCACTTGAAATCATATAAAAATAATTGAAAGGGTGATTTTTCGAAATTAAAAATATCAAAGTATCATCTGAACATGAAAGCGATGGTTTTTTTCTTGATTTTATATTTTTTTCTCACCGAATTCAATCCCCAGATCCTTAGCTGTTCAATAATTGGGACATTTACCTTATTTTTTCTTAAATTTTTTTCCATATTTTTTCTTAAATTTAATATTATTTTTCGAGAAACTCTCGCCTTGGGAATTTATGCACTCACTTTTGTACTTAATTCGAGATTTTGCTGAACAACTTCTTCATCTTGATTCTATTTTTTTTTCTTTACTTTGGAATAGTTCAGATCTTGGGCTGGGTTTTCCCCTTGATGAGAATTTTCTATTTGCAAACATTGTGGATCGTAATTTACGCCGGACGAAGAATCTTTTTGCTCGTTGCGACGAAGCAAATTTCACGATTTCACGATTCCAAAGGAAATTTTCCACCTTTTACATGTACATATTCAAAGGTAGAGTTTATTCAAAGTTAATCAAAATTTAAGCCTCAACCTCTCGAATTTCTTTCTTGACTTTTCTATAATTATTATGAGGCTAAAGAGCACCTTCAACGTTTATGGTTCTTCTCATCGTCTCTTTTCGTTAATTTTTTTTTCCCCAAAACGGAAACGCCGGAAATAAAGAATCTGCATTTTTTAAAAATGTCGGAATTTTGTATAAAATTTATAAATTATTGGCGATAAAAGGAGCATTATTTTTTTCATAAAATTATCAATCAGGATTAATCAATTTTTTACTAAAATTGTAAGTTTTTTAGAATTTTTTTGGATTTGAAAATTCAATCGAAAATCTTCGATGGGATAATTTTCCAGAAAAATCATACGTTTCTTGTAAATTTATTACAATCGTGTAAGAAATCATGATCCAACTTTGAGAGGTTAAGTTTCCAACTTTGGTTGGATTGAAGTGGAAAATCCCATATATATTGAGGGTATATATTCAAGATACCGAGTTTATGTATAATTCACATCGTACAGCTCGCCTCTTCGTCGGAATTCGAGAGATAGGAAAACGCATTTCGGATTTGAACATTTTGTGCCTCTGTTCTTTTCCCCAGGGTAAATAAACTTTTGTATCACCCAGACGTGATCTGAGGGCGTGTGAAACTCAAACGAAGTTTATCTTTCACTCCACGCGCGCGTTGACAGTTTTCCAAATGTAATTCATCTTCAATTTTCGCCCCTGAATATCTCAAATTCATCCTTAATTATGTAAAATAATAATTTTTCATTAACTCTGAAATTTGGTGAAATCTTATCGCTTCGTTTCAATCTCAAACAATAATTTGAAAAATCAAAATCATAATCCTGAAAAAATTGAATTTTCTCGAAAAAAAAACAAAAAATATTTTTACCATTTTTTTACAACAAATTTTTTATTTTGACATCAAAAAATTTCGCGAAAAAAAAATGAAAATTAAACAAGTTACAAGCTGTTAAAGTTCGTGCGTTCGTTTGTTCGTTTGAATCCGGCAAAATAATTTGAAAAATCAAAATCATCATCCAGAAAAATTGAATTTTATTGATAAAAAAAAAATATTTGTCAAACGTGCAGTTGAGAAAAGTAGTTTTGAGAAAAACTAAAAGTTGCTGCGTCACTAAAATTGCTATAACTCCGTAAATTATTGGAATTGAAAAATTTCCTTTCGAGAATATATTCTCAAAGATCCAAACTTTGAGAAAATGCAAAAAAAAATATATTTTTTCAAAATTCCAGACCAGAATACCGTCTTAAATACTCGAAGCGAATTTGGAGTGAAAAAAATTGCGCTCCGAGAGATTATAAGCGTAATTGGCGGGGTTGAGGGTTTCATCCCCTAATTATAAATCGTGCATGAATCAAGCCCGAGGAAAAATTTTCACCGCACATAATCAGTGTGCTTTAGCTAAAGGTTTGACTCGGTTGGGGGCGTTATTCATACAAATGCTGGCGGCATAAAAACGAGGGGTGAAGTCGCAACCAATTACCGGAGGTCGGAGTAATTTCATGTCCAGTTTGCATCAACATTTCACACATTTAATCCCACAAATATGCTCTCTTGTTTGCACAACGACGGATTTTCTGAGTTCGGCAACCGCACGCGACGGGGATGGGACGTTTTACTTTAAAAGGGGTATTAATTCGACGGCATTGCGCGCATTTCCGGTACGTTTATTCAAGTTAATATATATATGGGGTATTCCCGCTGAAATTTTCACGTCCGAACCCGGACCCTCTTGAATAATTATGAAAATTTTTTTCCGAAAAGTATTCTTAAAAAGAAAAGACACGTATTTTTTTGTTAAGGCCGAGAATTGATATTTTTCGTCGTACAATTTTAGTAAAAAATCCGAATTTTTCACTAACTCTCTACTCTAAACACGTAGTATCTTAATAATTCGAGACCTATCGAAAAACGCTTCAGACAAAACTTGTTCGTTATAAAACGAGTGAAACAATTGATATTAAAAAAAAAAATTGTGGCCACACGAAAGTTTGTTTTTACTTCATAAAACACAAAAAAAACGTTTTTTCGACAAGTACGCCACCTCGAATTATAAAATAAAAAAATTGTAAAAATTGTATAGGGAATCACGAAATTTTTAAGACCAAAATGAGAACGGCAAGATCAAAATCCGCAAAGCTACAGCCAATCGAAGTTTCGTCTTGACCTTATTTTCGAGCCAGATCATGCGGAACTATATGTTCTCGAAAAATTATACACAGAAATACATTTGAATATTTATTTATTTATTTATACATACGTAGATTATTTCATACAAGTATGAAATAATATACCTAATGTACGTAATATTTAATGTATTTCTGTATATAATTTTTCGAGATAATATAGTTCTGCACGATCTGGCTCGAAAATAAGGTCAAGACGAAACTTCGATTGGCTGTAGCTTCGCGGATTTTGATCTTCCCATTCTCATTCTGGTCTTAAAAATTTCATGATTTCCTATAGAATTTTTACAATTTTTTTATTTTATAATTCGAGGTGGCGTACTTGCTGAAAAACGTTTTTTTGTGTTTTATGAAGTAAAAACAAACTTTCGTGTGCCCACAATTTTTTTTTTAAATATCAATTGTTTTACTCGTTTTATAACGAACAAGTTTTGTCCGAAGCGTTTTTCGATATGACCTCGAATTATCAAAAAACTACGTGTTTAGAGTAGAGAGTTAGTGAAAAATTCGGATTTTTTTACTAAAATCGTACGACGAAAAATATCAATTGTCGTCCTTAACAAAAAATACTTGTCTTTTTTTTTTTTAGAATACTTTTCGGAAAAAAAAATTCATAATTATTCAAGTGGGTCCGGGTTCGGACGTGTAAATTTCAGCGGGAGTACCCCATATATATATATTATCTATCCTAAATGCAACTATCAGCAAACGCTTTTGCTTTTAGCATCATTCGCTGCTCCAAACTGGCTGAAAATAAATTCCTTAACTCTGATGAAGTGTCCACGGGGGAAAAAGTCTGCTGACTCATTGTTGCATATCGATTTAGCAAAGTTCTCCTGATAATTGAATTAATATTTCTCTTGAGTTATAATTTAAAAATTATTGCGGGATTTTTTTCCCACGTTTTTTTTTCAGGAATACATTTTTTTTTAATAGAAACTCTGCGTGATTCGCATTCAGCGGTGAATTTTCCATTGAAATATAGTTTGAGAACAATGAAAATTGAAAAAAAAGTTGGATCATTTTTGGGCGACTTTTCCGAAACCTCAAAATAGCGAAATTTCAAGTGCTCGTAACTTGGCTTCGAATAGGCTGATTCAAAAATTTAATTTTCGTACTCAAATGATGTCGGTAAACTTGAAGAATGCCGTTTGGTTCATCCCGATAAATTGATTTTTGTAGAAGTGAGAACAGTTTGAAAATCGTTGAAAAAAATGGAAAGGCCTTAAAAAATTTGCGAAACCGATGGTTCAACTTTAAAAATCTGCCAAAAATCGAAAAATTATCGGAATCGAATGAACCAGGCGCCATTTTGAAGCTTGAACGATTGCGAAGAGCTCAAGTTGAAGTTGAAATTTTATCTAGGAAATAAGTTACAGTCATTTTCGTAACAGATTAAATTTTGGCCAAATTACAGAATTTATTATTAAAAAAAAAAAAAATTTAACGTTACATCGATGTATTTTTCGCCCCTGAACATGAATCTACCAATAGTTTTTCCGAAAAAATAAAATTTTCATAAATTTTCATCAAAAACATTTTTGCTCGATTTTGGCCCCATTTTAAAAAACCGCAAAACAGTGAAATTTCAAGTGCTCATAACTTAACTTCTGTTTAACCAATTCATACACGATGCGATGAATTTTGAAAAAATTTCTACCACCCAAATATTTTAATCGTCCATAAAAACCTCCGGATGTTTTTCAATCATTTTTCGAGTGGCGATAAAAATACAAAAAAAGTTTTTAAACGAGCCACCCTGATATAATATCTGTATATATATGTAACGACAAAGAGGCTTTGTTCGACAATAGCTTCAACGTTTCTCGTAGCGTTGCACGCTCGATCGGCGAACCGTGGAGAGCTCTATGCCCTCTTGCCTTCCTTCTTTTATTTCCCCGTTCTTTTCGTCCTCGTCTTACAATCCACAACCAAGAATGGCAGAAAAAGAGGGAGAAAGAGAGGTTTCATACCCTCAAGAGAGAGATCTCGAAACTCTACTCGACCCATTGGCCTCGCGCCTTTCTCCCCCCCCCTCCCCTCTCTATCTCCCTCTCTCTCGATGAATGTCCGTGCCCAAGCTCTCGCAGAAAGGTCGTAAATAAATCGTGATCCACACGGTTTGAGGGTCTGGGTCACGTATCACTCGAGAGTTCGTAAATCATTGAAAAAAAATCGTAAAATTACTTGATACAATTTCACGTTTCAAAAAGCAAAATGAAAGTCTTTCTTCTTATTTCAATTTTCTCACAAAAAGAGACTCTGCTCGACATTTCGTTATTCATCATTTTAACGTTCAACGCGCCTCAAAGCGAATTCAATATGAATTTTCAACTTCATTTTCAACGAAAAGCGAGCCGAGGATTATGAGTAGATAATATATAGGGGTCATTCCATGGCAAATCGACCGATAGTTGGAATCGACCGCTTTTAATTTCGATGAAATTTGGTCAGAAGTTTCCTTCTATCATAAAACAAAGTTCTACCAATGGAAAAAAATTAAAATTTTAGTTTTCGAAATTTATGCAAAATTCCACAATTTTTTCAATTTTTCAAGTTTATTTTTTAAGTATCTCGACAACTATTATAGTTACGAAAAAATTGTTATACGTTCGTCTTAAAGAGTATACTTGCGACTACGACAAAAAAAAATATTCCGAAAACAAATTTTGAAAAATGATGAATTTGGAGAATTTGGATTTTTTTTAGATCGTGAAAATCCACGATCAACATTAAATTTTTGGTTCAATTTTTTTAATACAATACCTTGTACTGATCTCAAAATATTCTGAAATTTTCAGAAAGTTGTTTTTTACTTCAAAAATATGAATTTTTGAATTTAGGTACACAATTTTGTTTTCATCTCCAAGTAAAGTAAAGTTAAGCAACCATGTAATTTTGTAATTTTGAGCAGTAAAAATGACATGACTATAATAGCTTTCGAGATATTCAAAAAATAAACTTGAAAAATTGAAAAACTAGTGTAATTTTCGAAAAAAAATTAAAAATTTTGTTCTTTTGGTAGAACTTTGTTTTATGACAAAAGAAAACTTCTGACCAGATTTCATCGAAATTGAAAAGGGTCGATTCCACCTATTGTTCGATTTGACATGGAATGACCCATGTAATATATGAAGGGGTTGTTCGACTCGAGAAGCCACGAACCGTCAGCGTCTTCGTTAAAGATGTTCCATAATGCCGCGCACGATGAGGCGAAGATTGTGGAAAATGATGTAATCACCATCTTTCCTTTCCTCTCGTCTTGGGGTTGGATACTCGAGTTTAATCCATCACGGATGCACGAGAAGACGCTTCGAAGTGCCGCGAGGTGCTCGTCCAAAACCATTCCCGTCTTTTCTCCTCTGGCCCGCGAAACAGAGACACTCCCTCTTTTTTTTTCTTCACGGTTCACGATGCAACGCGCTTTAGACGGCAAAGAGGAAAGACGAAAAATGATGAAAAGGAGGACGAAAAAAGAAAGAACGAAATAAGTACGTTACGTAGGGGTTTATAAGGGGTGAGTTTCGTCGAGGAAGCGCGAAGGAAGAGGCGCATAATGCAGTGGGCCAAGTGTAAATATCCTCGACGCTCCGCAACGTTGTTAGCGTCGTTAAGAGCGGGCTCTCTCTGTGTGCGCGCGCACTCGGCGGAAGTGAGCGGAGACGCGGCGAGCCAGAGGGCGCCACTGGACGCCTCAGCGTCTCTCACGCCGCGCTGAGAATATGCAAGACGCGCATAATACAAAAGCGATGGCGGGCTGGAGTTTTTGCGTGCGTTTGCATCGCGAGTGTCCGCGGAGGGCGTTGAACGATCCCACGGAGGAGTACACAAGACATGCATAAGTCAGGTGTTGGCAAGGTGAGGCGTGAAAGGGAATAAAAGGATGGGGAAGGCGGTGGGAAAGTGGATGAGGTCGTCATACAATACGGGAGCGTCACAACGCGAACCTCCTCTTAAATTTGCCTCGCTGAAGAGAAGCTTTTAACGAGCTCGGACGAAGTTTAAAGTGTCCTTCGTGGGAGAAACTAGATCCGGGAATGAGGAACTTCAACGTCGCGGCACAAATAGGCGAAGCGGAGGGATGGCTTGAGCCAAAAAGTCATCGGATCCGGATGAGGTGTCCTCTACTCGTTTGGTTATGCTTTATTCAAAAGTTATCGAATTTCGGGGCGGCTTTTACGCGAAAATAAGGGCAAGGGGATGGCAGAAGGATCAACTCGGTTCAAAGTTCGTACAACCTGTAAAATGCATGTGGCCATTTGTAGGGACTTTTCGGACAATTTAGTAATAATAGGAACGTAATGAGAAACTAAGGGAATTTCCGTAATTTGACAAACAAAATGGCGAACTTCGTTTTCGACGGTGAACTGTGGATTATAGGCTCGTCGTTTTTAATTGGCAATCGGTATTGATTATACGTTTTCTACACATTTGGGCGATGTTTCGTTTGATTTATCGGCTTCAATGCTACTCGATGCTTCGTTTGACATTATTTTCCGTGAAATTCAATATTGAGAGCTTCATTATCCGCGTAATGGCGATGATTAAAGAGGCTTTTTCACGAGCCATTTGGGTTGACAGATTTCATTAATATATCAGGTTTTTTTATTCATCTTGGTTGAGCCACAATTTATTTTAAGGATTTTGGGATTACAACATTTTTAAGGTTGATTTCTCCCCATAGAATTATTTAAAGTTTCTTCTTTATTTATGAGGGTCTACTTAACTTATGAGAGGTCGTTCTTCTTTCTTCAACATGAAAGTAGAACGAGAGAGATATTTTTATTACATCGAGAGTTATGATTTACATTTAAAAAGATTATGATGGATAAAGAACAGGGATTACGTAGCAAAATCGTTTTTTTTTTTTATGAACGTTGGTCTGGGAGTCGTTATAAAAATCATCTTTTTTATAATTTGCACATTGGCTTAACTTTTTTTGCCATTCGTTAATTTTTATGCGCGACTAACTTTCTCAATTTTGTCCTCCGCAGTAACAAAAGTTCTGCAAAAAGGGAAGAAAGATGAGGAAGCAAAGTACTGATTCTATTTACAGAAAATTTTTTCCTCGTTCTCGATTTGTAATTTGCAAGTATTGTCCGTTTTCAAAAATAAAAAATATTTTATTCGTGTCAAAATAATTTATTAACTGTCAAAAAATATTGATTTAATTTATTAACTGTTCAAAAATATTGATTTAGTTTGTCAACTGTTAAAAAAAAATTGATTTCCCTATATTCAACTTTACATTTGTTAACAAATCCTGGCACATTTTTTTCTCAGTGAGAGCATTTAAAAAATCAAAGATTTTATACAATATGAATGTCCGAACGATTCATGCGAAATTCATAATCACGTTATTCGCTGTATTTTTGTAAAAAGTTTCGGGCTGAAAGCTGCAACGTCAGGACATTTTCTGAGTTAACAAGCATTCCATCAAAATTTCCAAACCTTACAAAGTTTGAACTAGCCTCGAGCGTTTTATGGAAAATTTTAATTTCTATGAAATCTGAGAGTCTCTCGGACGATTTTTGGGGAAACTGATTACCGAGCATCAGGTGGATTCGTGTGTGAAAAGTTTTAACCTAATAGCTACAGAGTCCCGAAAGTGAATTCCGATACTTGTTTTTCTCAAGTATCGAAATTTCCTTAAATATCGGGTTTTCCTTCAATATCGGTTCAATGTTCGTACGATCAACTTCTCAATGAAAATCACGAGACAAATTTTCTTAAACAAGTATGAATCTTTGTAACAAAGTTGGAGGATGTCCTTCAATGGCTAATTGTGGATATGGCTATTTCGAATTTTCATAATTTTTGAATTTTTTTTACCATACCCTTCCGCTTAATATTCCATCGGGAAAACTCGAAAAAAAACCACGAAAGAAAATACAGTAAAATAAAATTTTTACAATTAACATTTTTTTTGAAATACCCATTTTTTAAAAAATTCTTTTTTTTTTGCCACAAATCACGAAACAAATAAAATAAACTAATCATCATCCTTCAACATTATTGCAAATTCTCGTTTTTTTACGTTTTGTTTATTTATTCAATTTGTTGATTTTTCCTTTGGGAGATTTTGGAGGAAAAATGTATCATTGAGATTTTGTCCAAATTGAAAAACGAAAAGAAATCTAGTAAACTAAAATTTTTACAATGAAATGTTTTCGGGATACCCATTTAAAAAAAAAATTGCCCCCCTTTTTGCAAAAAACCAAGAAAGGAATAAAGTAAGAAAAATGTATCATTGAGATTTTGTCCAAATTGAAAAACTACAAAAGAAAATCTGGTAAAATAAAATTTTTAGAATTAAACATTTTTTTGAATACCCATTTAAAAAAAGGGGCCCTTTTATGTAAAAAATTTCGAAAGAAATAAAATTAATTAATCTTCACATAATCACCCTCCAACATTATTGCAAAGTCTTATTTTTTTACGTTTTGTTTATTCAATTATTTAATTTTTCCTTTGAGAGATTTTGGAGTAAAAATGTTTCATTGAGATTTCGGCCAGATTGAGAATTTCTTTGGCCAGCCTTTAGCCATCTCCGTGAGGATTTCTAAAGTTTCTTGGTGGAAAATGAGTCTCTGGGGGTTGGGTCGGGGGGAAAGGGGGGCCTCGGACACTCGTTGCAATCGTCTCATGCAGAGTTTCCCCGGCTGTTTGCAGCGCCGCGAGCGAATCACGAAATGGCATAACTTGAATAAGACGGATTCTTGGCGACGTTGCCAGCTCAAAAAGGCGCTAACGCGTCGCTCTTTTGCGTCACCTCCCGATCTCTTTTGCATTCCCCATTCCCGTATTACGTTGACGCAATAATCACGTCCACAAACAAACACGGATATCTTTGCACTGTCAGAATTCGTAATTTGTCGTGGAATGTCTCACAGACTCCCTCCTTAATAATTCTACAACTCATGACAATGAATGCAGCGTCATTTTTCCGAGAGATTCCGAGTGACTCGATAAATGTATTTACGAATCTAAAGATTCTGGCGTTTTGGAATTGAAAAAAAAAATTGAATTCAAACGTAGCAGAATTTATTTATAAAGGGGTCACACGAATTTCAAAGGCTGAAAAAGCATATTTTCTTTATTTGTTTTTTAATGCAATAAATTAATTATTTTATTTAAAATTTGAAGCATTTAAAGGAGCAACATTTAAACAAACTGGAAGACTCAAGGGGTATAAGCATGGTGAATCTGCCCCCGAAAGGTTTTTAAATGATACTTAGAGCATAAGTAGGTACTAATAAAATAATAAGATCCCGAAAGTTTCAGATCCCTATCTCAATTGTTTATTGAGAAAAAGTGAAATATGTAAAAAAACAGAAAAAAAAATTCTCAGGATTGACCAAACCGATTGATCTAAATTTTTTATGTTTTGGGGGCTGATAATAGCTCCGAGAAAAAAATTAAGAGCTATATAGCTCTATAAAATCTTTGAAAAAAAAGTTATTTTGATTTTATTTTCAATTTTTAACCGTGATACAATTTTGACACAATTATGAAATCATTTTTTTTTTTTCAAACCTTCTATATTTCATTATAACACTATGAATTTTTTAAAATTAAAAAAACGGTACGCAATAGTAGAAAAAAATAAAAACCACTTTTTGGCTCCAATAATGAATTTATTTATATGTTTTGAGGTTTAATTTTTCGTATTTTAACGCATATTTACGTAATTTGTATTTATTAGAAAAAATTTGTCATATTCAAAATAATAACAAATTTTTTTTTGCCACAGTCAAAAATTAAACCAGGTAAATATCAATAATCAATTTTATCAATTAGTAGTGTGAACTGTTGGGTTTATTAATTTTTAAGAAAAAACAATAAATTAATAAAATTAAACTTAAATTTTTTTGAAAGTTTACATTTGTTCAGAAAAAAAATGTTCTTGTCTTTCATCAATTCGATAATTTTCGGTTATCTCTATGTCTCAAGTCTATAAAAAATATATAAATAATCGAGTTTTATAATAAAATGTTGTTCCTAAAAATATTTGTTAAAACTACTATAAAATTGATTATTGATATTTACCTGGTTTGATTTTTGACTGTGACAAAAAATTTTTTGTTGCTATTCTGAATATGAAAATGTTTTTCTAATAAATACAAATTATGTAAATATGCGTTGAAATACGAAAAATTAAACCTCAAAACATATAAATAAATTCATTGTTTGAGCCAAAAAGTGGTTTTTATTTTTTTTTACTATGGCGTACCGTTTTTTAAATTTTAAAAAATTCATAGTGTTATAGTGAAATATAGAAGGTTAAAAAAAAATTATTTCGTAATTGTGTCAAAATTGTATCACGGTTAAAAATTGAAAATGAAAGAAAGATAATTTTTTTTTCAAAGATTTCATAGAGCTACATAGCTCTTAATTTTTTTTCTCGGAGCTATTATCAGCCCCCAAAACATATAAAAAATGTAGATCAATCGGTTTGGTCAATCCTGAGAAATTTTTTTTTCTGTTTTTTACATATTTCACGTTTTCTCAATAACCAATTGGGATAGGGATCTGAAACTTTCAGGATCTTATTATTTTATTAGTACCTACTTATGCTCTAAGTATCATTTAAAAACCTTTTGGGGGCAGATTCATCATGCTTATACCCCTGGGGCCTTTTTTTTAAATTTCTAAGGTCTTTCCTTATTCGAGCAGGCTTTAAACCATGCCAGAATTTTTTTAATTGTTTACCTACAGACTTGAGTACAGAGAACGAATTCTCAAAGTGAATCGTCAAACAATTTTATGAGGACCTTGATTAAGGACGTCGGGCTCTAAATGCGGAAAAATAAATACGGAAAATGAGAAAAACGTTTGTTGCCTTCGCAAGGATGCAAAGTTTAATATTAATGAACGTAGAGACTCACTTCAAGAGTGTCCTCGTCGCGGATTTCTGCTTTGTGATCGGGTCGGGACTTGACGCCGTTCAATCTCGCGAGTCTTTTGTTCGCCATTCGACGATTGATGTCTCATCGATTGTTTTGTTGAGCCAAGTACATATACATACACGAACATATGTGTATGTATATACCATGTACATAAACGACACTCGTCGTTCGGACGTGCAATTTCCGCTCCCATTATCTCGTTATTTCCGCGTTAACTATAAACGCCTCGGGACTATCGAGAAGCGGATTTACCGCGACAAATCGCGAATCGCAGTATCGCCAAGGGTACAAACATACGGTTTTCCGAGTACGTACGAATTACGCTGAAATTTGATAGGACGTCTCGTGCGGAAATTCCCATAATTACGGAAATCTCGCCGCGAGATATCGCATTGCAAAATACCCAAAACCTCGATTTCTCTCTAATAAGCGTATATTGTCGCAACAATGAGCCGCAGTTTCGAGTATCAATCGTTCTCCGTTCGTACGAATATATTTTCCGCTTCGAGCACCACATTCGATTACCAAATCCGCTTGACGGTTTGTCCGTCAAAATCCATCGACGCTAATGTCATCAATAGCCAACTAATATGCGGTAACAGAGTCTGAAACAGGGTTGCAAATAGTGCATTACTTTTTTTTAATGCTTTTCTATTTTCAATAACCATTAACTCTTATTGATTAATTAAAATAATTTCCATTAACCAATACGTGTTAATGGTTAATGGGAGTTATTTCGATTAACCATTAAATGTTAATGGTTAATGCGAGTCATTTCGATTAACCATTTAATGTTAATAGTTGATGAAAATAATTGCCATTAACCATTTAATGTTATTGGTTAATGAAAATTATCACAATTAACCATAATGCTAATAGTTAACGGAAATTATTGCCATTAACCATTGACATTGAATTTAATTAAAATGGTAGTAATCGATTGGTTTTATTCTGGGTCGAAATGGCCCAAAGGTACTAACCGAGGTTTTCTTGGTTACTTGTAGCCGCAGCGGTTTCCTTATGGGTCAAAATGACCCAATGGTACTAACTGTAACTAGCCGTTACATATTTACCAATAATACCAGTAGTTGAGTAAACGAAGTATATCAATTAGGAACTTTAAAGATTCGTAGGGCCGATCAGTAGCGGACTGGTTGACTGATTGATTTAGGATCAAATAACCCAAAGATAAAATTTAGAGACAAAGAGAGAACGATGTAGGAACCGGAAAACGTTTCTTCGTTATCCTACTTCAAGCGCGTTGGGATCAAAACTGCTAACGAATAGCTGAGTAATCGATTACGACCATTTTAATTATATTAAATGTCAACAGTCAATTGAAATAATTTCCATTAGCCACTAACATTAAATGATTAATGGAAATTATTTTCATTAACCATCAACGCGTAATGGTTAATGGAGATAATTTTCATTAACCATTAACTCTTATTGAAAATTGAAAATAACTTCCATTAACCATTAACATTTATTGATTAATGGAAATTATTTCCATTATTCATTTAATGTTATTAATTAGTGGAAATTATTTTCAATAACCATTAACATTTAATGGTTAATGGAAATCATCTCCATAAGCTATTAAATTTTCATTAATCATTAACATTTAATGGTTAATGGAAATCATTTCCATTAGCCATTTCCATTAGCCATTAATGAAAATAATTCCCATTGAGCATAACACTTATTGATAAATGAAAATATCTTCCATTAACCATTAACATTTAGTGGTTAATGGAAATCATTTCCATTAGCCATTAAATTTTAATGGTTAATGGAAATTATTTCTATTAGCCATTAAATTTTAATGATTGATGAAAATAACTTCCATTAACCATTAAATGTTAATTATTAATGAAAATAATTCCCATTGACCATTAACATTTATTAGTTAACGGAAATTATTTTCATCAGCCATTAAAAGCGTAATGATTAATGCACAACTTTTTCATTAAAAATTTCCCAACCCTAGTCACCAGGTTCCTGTGACGTCACTACCACATTCACCAAAAATATCCGCCATTTGAGTATTCCGCACTATAATTCCGCACGTTTGCGTGGAAATCCCTCCTCGATAATGGTCCCACACTTTATCGCCATTTCCATTGGACGAGCTTCCCTCAAACGAGAAAAATCTATGTTCAATAAACAGACGCAAACGGACGCAGACATCTGGTAAACTACCCTAACATTTTGGTGCCAATGTCCCATCAGAAGCACTCTCGGAGGACTCGATGAAACTCCTTTTTTTTCCATCAATCCCCAACGACAAACGCGTTCGTCCCTTCCTGGCTGACAAAAAGGCGCCTACCCTCGATTTGGTCCGTTTAAGGGTTGCAGATTTGTGCCCCTTTCATCGCTACCAAACGTTACACGCACACGCGCGTTCCTTGGAAGTGCGCACATGCATACCCCCCAAAAAAAAAGGAAGAACCGTGCAGATTGCAAATCTGGAGCCCGGAGAACCCGTGAATCTCCCGGCGTTTATTTTCCGCTATCCGCATCTGCAACCAACCTCGTTCATCTCCGCCATCGGTTTTCCATAGCTCTTTGGGAAATCTCGTTGACACGATTCCGCTATTTTTGTTCATTTCACACATCGTGAACGAGATTCACAGGTTTCCCGTTCTCCACTTTTTTTATTATTATTTTTTTTCAATTCTTTCTCTTCTCTTTCCGGCCTGTTCCAGTCTCGTTGGTTCCTCTCATCCCCCCCCCCCCCTCCTCCACCCATTATCAAACCTTTCTCTGCTTGTGCCCGTCAGCTGGAAACATCGAACGATTAGTCATTCCTGAATGTGACAGGCTCGTGGCTCCAGCCTCGATCATTCTCGATTCAAACAAACACGGACATGTGAGCTCCGGGGCGTTTGCATCGCCAGATTCCTTTTTTCCCTTTTTTTTTTTGGGAACCGTCGTCGCATGTCATTTTGATAACTTTTTGATTTATTCCTCGATTGAACTTTCATCCTTTTTTAGGCTCCCTCACTCGGTTTTTATATGAGGAGTGCCTATTGAAATGGGGTTTCAGGTACTTTGTTGTCCGGAGCCAAAATTACAGCTCCAAAAAACTTCTCTTTGATAAGACAACTTTCTATGCATAAAATGTTGGGGCCTTTTTCGTTTCTAGGCTTTAGGTCTCTGCAAACTCTAAAATTTCTACGGAAATTGCAATTTTCAGCGAAAAAATCGATTTTTGGTCTGTTTAGAGCAAATACATTGTAAATTTCAAAATTTTGTCGAAAAACAAAACAAAATGTTTTGTATTCTATTTTTTTTTACCGATTTTCCGAAATCACATTTATAAAAAAATCCGAACATTATTCTCAAACTTGAAAAACGTTTTCTCAATTTTTATTTTTAATCATACTTTCCAGAGACTTATTGATAAATTATAACAAAGTGATACAAGTGATAAGTTTATTCTCAACTCCGCACGCGTGACGCCTGATTGTTGATCAACGGTGAAAACTTGTGCAAAATGTCGTCAAACAGTTTGAAATCGAGAGAGTTTCGAGCATTGTCGAAGGAGCGAAGGGAAAATTTCGTTTTTCCGAAGTTTCTCACTGAGAAAGCACGAGTCTGCTTCTCGTGAGTACACACAACGAGTTTTCCGCAAGATTGAACGAGGACAGTGTACGGAGGGTCTTTTTGGTCGTTGGGATACGGTATGAGGCCAGAAGAGGTTGCCGGAGGACCTCCATTCACGTGGACGATGGACAAACTCGGTCGCTCATTTTTATGTGTCGTCGAAATCTCAAAAGACTTTCGGTGCCGAGCTCGACACACACTTTTTGCGAAAATGTACTTTGGGGCTCAGGGCGAGGGAGTATAAAACATATTTGTATATTTATGATGCTCGGAAGTTTGTATCCATGTCAGAGGAAAAAGTAATTTCCGACCCTGAGCTCAGAGCGAAATAGCGCAGCTGAACGTAAGCTTCAACTACCCCAATTTTCGTAATCCCCAGCACATTTCCATCGGGGATTTCAATGGAAATTTCACGCAACCCGATGTCTTTCGATCTCTTTGGCAAGTAAATAGTATTTTCACTCTAGACGTTGAACCATCTGTAGCATTGATTTTTAAGTTGGTTTACCCGAAACTTTAGGGCAGTTTCAAGCTCGACTGATTAATAACCCGAAGAAGTCACTTCAAAATGCAATCGCGCTATTTCCAAGCTGCCCGCCAAGTTTTGCTCAAAAGCCCGCTGTGGAATATCGCCGCTTCGGCAATTTCCACTGGAACTCTTGTATACCGAGCCATTACTCTGTCCAAGCACCACTGGAGCATCTTACACTCCACTTTTGCGGACGGCCCAGCAAGAAACTCCGAGTTTGAGGTTTCTCGATCGTCCCGAAACACATATATCAAACCAAAGGGAAAGGGGGCTGTTTTACGATTGGTGCTCTCCCGTTTACAGAAAGTACGCTCGTGTGCGTCCATAGACAAATAGTTGGGGAACCTAAATGAGAGAAGTTGGCATGAGGTCAGGTAAAGGCGATCGAGTGATGTTCATATTCTGGTCATCGACAAATTATCGATAAGAGTATGGTAGCAGAACCATTGAAAACAATTGAATATGTCCAGAGAACTATCGCCAGAAGTTAGTAATTCGATCGATAAGCTTCTTGAGTTGTTTGTGCAGTGATCATGTCCGGGTCATCAACAAATTGGGTATTTTTTACAAAGTCTTGGTAATTACAGTTTGCAGTCACACGAAGAACTGCAAAGTTCAATTTACAATTTTGCAAGAGCCTTTAAATGAACCTTTGATCAAGAGTTTACAATCCAAAGTGACTTCCCTAACTATCCTAACTCCAAAAGTCTTCTGAACTCAAAATTAGGTAGGTTTTGAAGCCTCCTCCTTTTCTAAAATCTTCAAATTGGATATCCCCATGACTTCACCTCTTTACTGCTTCCTGAGAGGTTGATCACCTTGCAGGGTTGAGGTTCCACAATTATGGTCGTGACTTTGCCATGATTGGAATGGGTACCAATTTCAATGACGTCGATTTTAGTAATTGTATCCAAGGAAGTCCTTGTACCCAATAAAGTGCCTTCTAAAGTTGGAGGTACAATTCCTCGTACATGCCCTTGAGATAAACTTTGGATCAAAAGTTCATCCAAAGTATACCATTGCGTTCCGTGTCAGAAAAAGCTTCCTCTCCGCGTTTGGAGTTTGCGGGTCATAATTGTCCAGCCAAGAGGATATTCCAATGATCATTAATGGCGGCCAATTCATCCTTAAGGGCCTTGGATGGTTCAGGTCCGATACTCGATGTTGTCCCGCATCGTTGCAAAGTTTCTACGTTGAGCATGTTCTGGGACAATGCTCGTGCTAGCTTTTCCAAGAGCAATACACGCTCATACGTCTGTGCAGCTTCCTCGGCATGGTCTGCTCTTCTATCGCTATTGCCTCCATCTCACGACCTCTCTGGTTCTACTATATATATTTACTGTTATACTACTTCCTTGCTACGGATATTGTAACCTACACGGGTACAACGTTGCCAGTCACGATAGGATAAGGCCCGCATCTCGTTGCATTCACCAGAAACACGAAACGTGAACCACTTGATACACACCGACAGACTTTGGCTCTGGAGTTTGACTGTGTGACCAACACACAGCATTCATTTGTATGTTCCGTTATCTATGCGCTCTACACACGACTTTTTCCCTTTCTACCACCTTTTTATCCTTATCTACCTCCTGCGGCGAAGGTATGTCTCGACTAATGCCAGAAGCCGGAATGGGTGTAAAACCAGTACAGCACTCGTTTCCACAGAAAGTAGAAACCGACTTCCCTTTCAGCTCTTCTGCCCAGTGAATGCGGTAACCAAGTAGCGACGCATGATCTTTTACAGGGTTGTCCTCGTGTTTTCTATACGCGACTAGGGCGGTTTTGAACAGGGTTGGATATCAGTCAAGTCCACTATCATTGGGATCTCTTTGTCCTCAGGAGTTTGTTGATGAACCGGACAAAGCGAATTTGGTAGTATTAGGAAACACACTCGAGTCTAACTTGGACTTTTATTATTATTTTTTTCAAAAAGGTCTCGCATTGACTTTTTGGTTCAGGACTGAACTCTCTCATTGTCCCCCATATTTTAAATCTCATCATTTCAATGAATAAAGGGCCAGTACGGTCTCGGGCCGGATGAACATTCTCCGGTTCGTTCGGTTCCTCTTTGATGCGCCAATTTTTTAGATTCAATTCCCATCGAAGTACTTTGTGATTTGCGGTAGTCGTATGAACTCTTCTCTCATTTGATCAGCCCCAGAATGAAGAAATGGCTGTGATTACGGGAGACTCGTGTGTGCGTGTGGGTCTGTGGAGAGCTTTCTTTCTATGAGCCACGCGAAAGGTCTCAATCCTCTTTACATTTGACTCCGTTGGGTAGTTTCATTTGGTCGCTGACCAGAGTCAGCTCGGAGCGACTACAGCGTATCGAATGACACGCACCGGTATGAATACGAGTGCGGAATAATCCCCTGTGTGACACTCTGGAAAAGGTTGGGTTAACAGGAGATGCACAAAGGCGAGATGGGTAGCTTGTCATTAGTCCAGTGGGTCGCTGGTGAACGGGGTAGGCAAAAGGGTTTTGCGAATGGCGTAGTACTTTTCCGCACTCCTATACATTGATATAAAGCGCAACCGTATGGAAACGCGTGTGTCCTTTTGCAATTTGAGCCATTCGCTAAAAACCCTGTTCTGAAATGCGAACTTTTCAGAAGCTTAGTACGAATTGGAGTGAGGATTTAATAGGGATGTGGGTGTGATGTGCAAGAGGTGGTATTGTAATTTTTTCATCCGAAGATTCCAGAATTTTGGTTGTTGGATTTTTATTTTAATAGTTTTTTTTTAGCTAGCCATTTTTTAAAATGATGTTTTATGCAAAAATTTAATTAATATTATTATTAATTATTTCACCATTTGTTTTGAATTACAACGGCGAAAAGTTTTCGGACAAAACTACGAAAAAGGTTTTGAACGTTTTTTTTTATGCCATTTCGCCGCAAGTCAACGTAGACTACTTCAACAAGCGGCAGTTTAAAGGGGAAGAATTCGGCTTCATGTCTTCGTTTTTTAAAATTATTTTTACAATTTGTTTTTAGATTTATACTCTATTTTGAAAACAGCTTTTTTACGTCTTTTTTTCCCTCTCTTCAGATGCACCCATCTTCTAGAAATTTTTTTTAAATATATTTTTATGATTGGATTCATAAGGAGGAAAGTTTGAGCTTCAATGTCCTTTTTTTCAAAAACTTTGAGCCATTTTTCCCCCCAAAGTTATTTTCTTTTTTGTGAAAAAAGAGGAAATTTGAAAAATCTCGTATAACACGAAAACAAAGAGGATTCATGAAAAACTTCAAGATAGCAAAGAGTTGCGTTTGTTTTTGTGGAGTGCAGAGGAATTTTTTCAGAATTTTTTTCTTAAATTTTTTTTCGTCTCATTTTCTGAGTCGGAGCTCAGATCATTCAATTACCGTAACTCGAGAACTATGGGATTATTGATAAAATTTTAAGAGGGGAGAAGACTTTATTTTACCATTTTCAACACATTGAAATTTTTTTTCAAATTTTATTCCCTAATTTTTTTTCCAGCCTCAACATGAGAAAACAAAATTTTGGAAAAAAAATCGAAAAAAATGTCTCTGAACTGAACAAAAATAGACGCAACTTTTTGCTGTCCTGAAGCTTTTCATGAATCCTCTTTGTTTTCGTGTTATACAGGATTTTTCAAATTTCCGTTTTTTTTCACCAAAAAAAAGAATAACTTTGGAAAAAATCGCTCAATGTTAAAAAAAAAAAAAGGAAATTGAAGCTCAAACATTCCTCTTTATGAATCCAATCGTAAAAATAGATGAACAAAATTTCCTCTAGAAGAGAGGGGGAAAAAGGCGAAAAACAGTTGTTTTCAAAATAGAGTCCAAATCTGAAAACCAATTGTAAAAATAATTTTAAATAACAGGAAACGAAGCCGAATTCTTCCCCTTTTATATGTCGGTTGTTAAATGAGTTTACGTTGACTTCCGGCGAAATGACATTGAAAAAACGTCCCAGACCTTTTTTGAAGTTCTGTCCGGCAACTTTTCGCCGGTAGTGTATATTTTTTTTTAAAATGCTTATGATAGGGTCACTGAAGTCCTGAAGTATCATCAATTCTGTGTCATTTCTTTAAAAAATAAGTTCGTGAACAATATATAGTTAGTCACGAAATAAAAAATTAATTAATTCAATTAATTAATTGAAAATTAAAAAATTAACAAATTTTCATCTTGTTAACTAATTATACCATAACTAATTTATTTTATTTTTTTCAATACTATCCGGAAAATGGTTTGTGTCCAAGCATCCTCAAAATTCATCAAATTTTGGTCTCGGCCGAATTCAAACCCTCTTTGAATGAGAACACGTTGCATTTTGATTGCTCGTTTCCGGAAACTTTTCAACGGACACTTTCACATCCTCTCTATAAAATTTTAATTTTCCATGCAACGCAAAAATCATATTCGGTATCACGGAAACAAGATTCTGTCACGCGCAACCAGTTGCATCCCTCTCTTTTATTTTCTCTTCTTGTACACCCAGAAAAAAGATTTAGTACATTTAACTAAATCCTAGTCAAGCCAAATAAATTTTTTTAGTTGTAGGCTGGCCTAATACAACTCTATTCGTGTCATCGAAATTTTTTTTTTTTTGAATGACCTTGGAAAATATATGGCGATCTAATAAATTTCTATTTAATATTAATAAATATTATTTCAAACTGAACAAATATGTATTTAAATGAAATATATATTTTTAAAAATATTTACACAATATATATTTTTAAACATTTCAATCTTTGAATGTATAGCTACACATAAGAAGTCTACAATTTCGTAGAGCTTCGTCTTTTCTTTAACAGAAGGGAAAAGAAAAAAGACCCTTCTTTATGGGAATCCTTTTCGGGATTCGACCATCTTGCGTTTTGCCGCAATGTTCAATGTATTAGATATCCATACTGAAAAATAAGGATATCAAACATAGACGAGCTTGGAAAGGATATATAGGCGTCGAGAGGCAGGTTCGCTTGTGCGAGAGGTAGCCACCTGGCGGATTTTTGGGGTACTGACAAATCTGCAGATATGATCGGATGAGATTACGGGTGAATAGGTATTTAGTAACAACGAATAGAATTTTTCTTCAACGCCTGTTTCTCGATTACAGGGAATTCAAATAAATAAATATAGTGTTAGTAAATATCGCCCAAAATTGGATGGAAAAAAAATTTTCTTTAAAGTAACTAAAAAATAATCAAATAAACCATTGAAGTACCTACGACTAGATCTTTTTTCTGGGTGTAACCCGGGTTACGAGGTGTTGCAAGGAGAGAAAAACGGCCGTTTTTGCCGACTCTGTTGTTGCTTATTTGCGAATGCCTGTCTCGCAACTTCGCAAACTTTATCATCGGAATTCGCCAAGTTTGCCGCGGCACATGGAAATTTTTCAAAACTGCGTATGACCGGGAAAAATAAGGGGGTTGAAAGAATCGTCGTTGCAACAAGGATGAGCGAATGATCCAGCTTTTCTCTGTACGAACTCAATGCCTCGTGTGTTCCTTCGGCACGATTCCACCCCTTCGATACTCCGGGGCTGTTGTTCGCGAAAGTGGGTTATGGGATTTCTTATCCTCTCTCTTCTCTCGGTCTCGGTCCTTCTTCCAGAGTTTCGTTCCTCGGCGGTAACCGATGTACAGGAGAATCGCTCCAGGATGTACGTGTACACGTGATTCACCGGTTGGATCATGATACCAATTTCCAATGGGTTGACGTGTCTGGAATTTTCCATCGGCCAATCGATTTCGCGTCTTCGGCTTCTTTTCAACCCCCTTTCGTCCCTAACCACCCCCCGGACATTCTTTCGTCCCTCTTTCTCTCCTCGGATTCCTGATTCTGCTTTTTGTATGTATTACACATTACACTCACTATTTTTATCTTGGATATTCTTTTGGCGCGTTTACATCTCTATCCTTTGCAACCCCGTCGTCGAATAACTCTATCGAAATGAAATTTCACCTATAATGTTTCTGCCGTTTTAGAACGTTTTCGAAGAATTTTTCAAATATTAACCCTCAAAAGTTTGGAAACACTGGCCCCGATTTCGCGCCGCACAAAAAGTTTCACTGCTCTTTTAAAAATGAAGATATTTTGATTCGTCAAGGGGAGTTTTCAAGGAGACATATTCAGCTTCATTTCGCTTTTTCCAAAATATTTTTCCATTTTTTTTGAACCCGTTCTTTCAAATATGGTTGTTTGTTGGCTTTTTTTTTGGCGTTGAAATTTTGGCGCACGACCCATGAACATTTTTTTTAACTGTTTTTCGTATGAAAAACTTGTGGGGAGGGAGTATAAGCTTCTATTTTTTTTTTTTTAAGTTTCGTAAGATTTTTTTTCGCAAAAATATTCCGATTTTCGCGAAAAACGATGATATTTATAAAATGAAGCGTAACTCTAAAACTACTGGGTTTTCGTGAAATCACTAAGAGGTTAAAAAGTTGCATACAACTATTGTGGATTCAATAAAAAAAATTCGGAATTTTGTTTCACAATTTTTTTTTTTTTAAATATCTTGTTGACAGCAAAAAATGTTGAAAAAAATTCTAAAAAAATTTCATTGAATCCAGAATAATTGTATGCAACTTTTTACCCTCTTAGTGATTTCACAAAAACCCAGTAGTTTTAGAGTTACGTTAGATTTTATAAATATGGTTGCTTTTTTGCAAAAACTCGACAACAAAAAATTTGATAAAAATTGTGAAAAAATTTCATTGAATCCAGAATAATTTCATGTAACTTTTTACCCCTTTAGCGATTTCACAAAAACCCAGTAGTTTTGGAGTTACTCTACATTTTATAAATATAGTTTTTTTTTTTTTTTTACAAAATCTCGAAAACAAACAATTTGATAAAAATTCTGAAAAAAATGCATTGAATCCAGAATAATTTCATGCAACTTCTTACCCCTGTAGTGATTTCACAAAAATCCAGTAGTTTTGGAGTTACGCTACATTTTGTAAATATGGTTGTTTTTTTTGTAAAATCTTGAAAACAAAAAATTTGATGAAAATTCTGAAAAAATTTCATTGAATCCAGAATATATTCATGCAACTTTTTACCTCTGTAGTGATTTCACAAAAACCCAGTAGTTTTGGAGTTACGCTACATTTTATAAATATGGTTGTTTTTTTTTTACAAAATCTCGAAAACAAAAAATTTGATAAAAATTCTGATTTTTTTTTATTGAATCCAGAATAATTGTATGCAACTTTTTACTTTCTCAATAATTTCGCAAAAGGCCAGTAGTTTTGGAGTTACGCTACATTTTATAAATATGGTCGTTTTTTTGCGAAAAATTGAATATTTTTGCGAAAAAAAATCATACGAAACTTTTTAAAAATCGAAATTGAAGCTTATACTCTCCTCCACAAGTTTTTCATGTGAAAGGCAGTCAAACAAAATTTGCATGGGTCGTGAGTCAAATTTTCAACGCCAAAAAAAAAGTCGAAAAATGACCATGTTCCAAAGAGCGTACCGGATTCAAAAAAAATCAGATTTTTTTTTTCGTAAGAGCGAAGTGAAGCTGAATATGTCTTCTTTGAAACGCCGCTTGTCGAATTGAAATATCTTCATTTTTGAAAGAGCAGTGAAACTTTTTGTGCGGGGGTAGTTTTAATCGGTAGAGATGAGAATTCAGAGATGTTCTTCTGATTCAGACCGTTTCTTCGACACACATTCGCCAACCTTTGACTGGCCAACGACCCCTTCACTCGTTTTCAGGGGGTGTGTATTGTGTGTATAGCGCAAGGTGCGACGGAGGGAACGAGTTTTCTCTCGACTTCGACAAAGTCTTATCCGATCGTGTCTCGTATCCTCGCGAGGGCTATTTTTTTCTTCCTCCACCCCCTTAAATCGCCCTTTTTCTTTCAACCTTCCATTTCCACCCTCTCGTTTTCATCGAGCTTTGCTTCGCAATTCTCGTTTATCTTTTTCTCTCGTTTGGAGGATTGGGTCGTCGAACCCTCTCCCGCAATATCTCGCTCTTCCACACGCTTTTCAACCCTCTTTTGCAACGCATCTACCCCTTTCCGGCAATGGCGCTTTTTTTCACATGCTCTTCCTCTTTCTCGTTTATCTCTCGCATCGCGGCATATTCACTCTTTTTTTTCTTCACTCGTTTACTCTCTTCCTCCCTCTGCTTCACCCCCTTCTTCCACCCCTGTTTTTTTTGTTTTTTTCTTCCCTGGTACAAAGAGGATAAAGCGCACCGCGCCGTTGCGCGGCGACGTCTCAACGAAATCTTTTCTCAAAGTCTAGCCCGTGAGATATTTGCACGCCCTTTTTTTTTCTTCTCTTATACCGAGAGATTTAACATCGCTCGAGGAACGTGACGCGGAAAGTGCACAACGACGATGAACCATCAAACTTCTGTTGAGCTTATTTTTGAAAATAGCTTCAATGGGAATTACCAAAATGATCTCGTTGAACGTCCGGAAACAAATTTTTGGTTGAGTCAAACAAATTTTTGCATTTTCAACAAAAAATTTTTCTCTGTGTAATTAAATAATAAATAAATCATAAATAAATGGTAATAATGGTAATTAGACGAGAAAATGACGACGATTTGGGTTTTGATAAATACCAAAGTTTTGTTGGCAACGTAAATTCGATAGGGATGTTCGATTCTTTGGAACGAATCTCTAATCGATTCTGAATCTAATCAAGAAAATTGATTTCGTAGAAATCGATTTTTAAAAATCGTAAAAAAAAATTAATTGCTAATTAAAGCTTACGTGAGTGTTTAATAAGTTTTTGCTATGGAAAATGATTAAATTGGGTTAATTTATTTTTAATACAAAGTAACAAATATAAAGCAGTTTTCATTCTCGCTAAACACAGTTTGATTCTTTTACACATTTTCACTTTTTAATATATTCTTAAAATTTTTATAAATATATTTTTAAAATTAGACTTTTTTATATTACATAAGTTCCTATCGTTTTACGACATTTTGTATGTTTTAACTTTTACTTTTTTTTTTACTCTTTTTGTCACGTTTTCACATTTTCACATACTTTTCGTTTCTTTTAACCTTGACGTTGATCGTTCATAGACTTGCGTTAATCTTTATTTAATTGTCAATCTTTAATAGATAATGAACTTAATAAAAAATCGAATTTTCGATTTTTAAGGTCAAGGATCAATTCACCTAAAGATCGAAAAGGAAAGAATCGATTCAAAAGATTGATTTTCTTAACAAAAGAACCGATCTTTTAAAGAATCGAATCGGAATCGATCAGCCCTAAAATCCGCTCATTCCTTAACTGTTACCAAAATTCGTAGTCCTTGAGAAATATTTTATTTGTGTCAAAATAATTTATTAACTGTTAAAAAATATTTATTTCATTTCTAACTGTTAAAAAATAATTTATTTCGCCATATTCAACTTTACATTTGTTAACAGTTAACAAATCCTGGTACATAATTTTCTCAGTGCATAAGCGAGCGGATTTAACGTACTAAATAAATAATAAATATGAATGAATAAATAAATTAATGGTAACAATGGTAATTAGACGACAAAACGACGGCGATTTGGGTTTAATTAAATGCCAAAGTTCAGTAGCAAAGTTTCTAAACGGTTTAAAAACCGTGAAAATCCGCTCATTTATAAGCGAGCGAAATTATGGAAATAAATAAATAAATAAGTGAATAAATAAATAAAGAAATTGTAATAATGGTAATTAGACAACAAGAAGACGGTGATTTTGGTTTAAATAAATGCCGAAGCTTTTTTGGCGACGTAAATCCGCTCGTTTATAAGCGAGTGGATTTATGGTAGAAAGTAAATAATTAAATAACAAATAAATAAATAATAAAATGGTAATAATGGTAATCAGATGTTAAACTAAATGCCAAAGTTTAGTCGAAAAGTTTCTAAACGGATTAGAAATCGTGAAAATTACCATAAATCTCTGTTAGTATTGAGCTTTTGGGAACTTGAGGGAAGCTCAAGAGATTTCTTCAAGCTCGTGAGACTTTTTTAAGGACTATTCTCACAGAGCCAATTTAGGATCGTAAAAGAAGGTTTCACCGTTTTGTGCAGTAATTCGCAAGGGAATCTCCAATTTCCTCCACGGCCGAGGAAGATCACATTTTTCGTCCCTTATTATTTTACTTTTTGCCCCTCCCTCGAGAAAAGCTCTTACATGTTCTGAGGAGTCGCGCAAAATCTCGAGAAGCTTGTACAGATATTCTCAGTCATATTTCCCGAGATATCTCTCGTTTCCTCTCACACTCTTTTTCCTCAAAAAACTCTTGCTATTCATTCGTCCATTTGAATCTTTCTCCCTCTCTTCATACATATGGGTCATTCCAAGACAAATCGACCAAGAGTTGGAATCGACCCTTCTCAATTTCCATGAAATTTAATCAGAAGTTTTCATTTTTAATAAAACGAAGTTCTACCAGAGGAAAAAAATTATTTTTTTTTCTCGAAAGTTATGCAAGATTCAAAATTTTACAATTTTCGAAATCTTTCAAGTCTATTTTTTTAATATCTCGAAAACTATTATAGTTACGAAAAAAATGTTCTGCGTTCGTCTTGAAGAGTATACTTGATGCTACAAAAAAAAAAAAAAATTTGAAAAATGATGAATTTAGAGAATTTTGAATTTTTTAAAATCGTGCAAATCACCATTAAATTTTTGGTTCAATTTTTTTATATTATACTTTTTTTTATATAATAGAACGATTTTTTCGTAACTATAATAATTTTCGAGATATTTAAAAAGTAAACTTCAAACATTTAGAAAATTGTGAAATTTTGAAGCTTGCATAACTTTCGAAGAAAATTTTTTTAATTTTTTTCCTTTGGTAGAACTACTGATTTCAAGATCTAGCAATTTCTAAATCTAGTAATTTTTAGATCTAGTAATTTTTACATCTACGGATCTAGATCAAACCTGATCTACTAATTAGTAGATCAAACCGATATTCGGGTCATTCCATGTCAAATCGACCAAGAGTTGAAATCGACCCCTCTCAATTTCGGTGAAAGTGAATCAGAAAAAATTAAAAAATTTTTTTTTCGAAAATTATGGAAAATTCAAAATTTCACAATTTGTGAAGTCTTTCAAGTTTATTTTTTGAATATCTCGAAAACTATTACAGTTATGAAAAAATCGTTCTGGGTTCGTCTTGAAGAGTATACTCGTGGCTACGAAAAAAAGAATATTCCGAATTTTTTTTTTTAATGATGAATTTGTAGAATTTTGAATTTAAAAAAATTCAGATTTTTGAAAAAACATAAAGCACCTTTCCGAAATTTTCAGGATCTTTTAAGATCAGTCCAAGGTATGATATAAAAAAAATTGAACCAAAAATTTAATGTTGAAAATGGATTTGCACGATTTTAAAAAATTCACAATTCTCCAAATTCATCATTTTTCCAAATTTTTTTTCAGAATATTTTTTTTTTCGTAGACACAAGTATGCTCTTCAAGACGAACTCAAAACGATTTTTTCGTAACTATAATAGTTTTCGAGATATTTAAAAACTAAACCTCGAAAGATTTAAAAAATTGTGAAATTTTGAATCTTGCATAACTTTTGAAAAAATAAATGATTTTTTTTTCTTTTAGTAGAACTTCGTTTCATTAAAAACGAAAACTTCTGACCAAATTTCAACGAAATTGAAAGGGGTCAATTCCAACTCTTGGTCGATTTGACATCGAATGACCCATACATATTCGCAGCTTTTGGGATATATCCATAGAAATGAGAGTGGGAACTACAAGAAAGTAGCCGAGTATCCGCGAAAACGCGCATGGCTTTGTAAAACTTTAACGTTTCTTTAGCCGCGAAGGATTTGCGACCATTGCGGCTATTTTCTTCGTCCATGCTGACTTTTTTCCGCGGTCTCCTGTATTCAGCCAGTTGCACCCTCTTTTTAGTCACTATCTTTTCACCCTCTTCCTCTTTCTCCCTTTTCCTCCTTCGCTTTCTCTTCAGAATGAGACTCGACGCGTTTAATCGTCCTTGGGCAACCGGAAGTTGCCTCTGGGCCCTTTTTTAATGCCCTTTTCTCCCCCGGTATCGTCGTTAGCCTGAGCTCCATTTTTTTCTCTCTTTCGTCTTCCACCCTTTTCCCCATTGGCTGGCTTCATGCTCGCTAGATGTCGCTGCTGTTGCAGCTCAGAACGACAAAGTCGCAGAGCCAGTTGCACGCTTTTTTTGTTCCGCGAAAAAAGCTCCGACACCTGCATAAAACCTTATTTTCTTTCTCTTTTGCTTTTCCACCCTCGACAAATCCGAATGTTCGCCCGGTCGCGCTCTACGTGATGACACGTACCGCATGTTTGGAACGTGAATGTGGCCTCCTCCTGCTTGTACGGAAAGATCCGCGAGGAATTAAATATTTCCTGAGGGAGTTTTTTGGACGCAACGAAAGAGGCGTCGGATTCCTCGCGTTGAGATAGCAACGCGGTGTCAGATTCTCTCTTCTCTGCCTTTAAAATTAACGCTTTAAAGTTAACAGGACACTCGAGGCTGGAAAAAAATTGAGGAAATGCGACTGAATACTTTTGTACCCGAGATAAACTCTCTTTCAACCCTCTTCAATGTCCGCATTCCATTTATCACGATATTTTTAACTCTTGGGAAAAAATGGCATTTAATTGGCGGAAAAATGACGCTGAAGCCTTCATTTCCCCTATTTAGTCTCTCTGGAAGGAATCTACTTTAGTTTTTCTTCGGAAGATTTTAAATTTTCTTTGAAAATTCACAAATAGGCCTCAATTTTCATTTTTAGCTTCTTTTGGTAAAGAATCGAGCTTTAATTGTTTATTGCAAATGTAATTATTTATCAATCGTCAAAATCGTATTTACACTGCAACCTCGATATTCGGAATTGTGCGGGACTGGCTCTTGCAAGAAGTGGGGTTGCGCACATTGCACAGAACCGTCTCTGCGCCGCTGGTGGCTGACGGCGGCCTGACGCGATTGGCTGGGCGCTTCTCCCACTACGCTGCAATTGCAAAGATCGAGGTTCCGAGAATCGAGGTCGCAGTGTATTTAGATAGACAATCAATCTACAAGTTTTAAGAACATGGTTTTGAGAAAAAAGGCGCGCTTTATTTACTTATAAACATTAACATACAAGCAAAATAATAAATTGTAATCGAAATAGCTTTTCAATATCATTTTTAAAAAGTTCATGCATTATTTCAGTAAGAAAAAAAATGAAAAAAATGTCTAAAATAAAATAACGCCTTAAGGGAAATTTAAAAAAACCATCTTTTCCTTGCTTTTTTAAGCATGCAAACTTCAACATCATGTTGAAAATGAGTTTTCAATCTAAAAAATCGTTCCCAATAATTGATTATAACCATAGAAGAAAAATTTAAGGCTATAAAATTGACAAGAATGAATTTATATTTTTCTTAAGACTTTTTTTCGATTGCACAAAAAGTTTATCAATTCGCACATTAAAAAAAGTCAATAGAATTTTTTAATTATCACTGTTATCTTGTTCATATAAATTGTAGATTTTTTTCTAATTGTGGAATTGGACCGAATTGCAGCAATTATAATTACAAATTTATTAAACTCAATGCAATTATAAAAATAAAAATGTAAAATGCGAGTATAAAGAATTTTCGATAAAACTGAACAGGTCACCGGAAATAACAAAAAAACAAAATCAACAAATTTCGCGATGGGCTCTGCACATTTTCCTCGATTAACGTTCCCTCGAGCAATTAAAATCCAAAATAAAAAATATCAAAAAATCGTGTATGAAAGTTAAACGTGCAATTTCGCATATTCGAACGAAACGGTATTGAATTTCCCTGATCGGAAATTTCCGGAAATGCGTACAAATTGTGCACTTTGGCAAAACTTTTTGCGATTAAATCGACTGCAGATTTTTCTCGATAAATGTTTTCTCCGGCAATTGAAGTGAGAAATAAAAATGTAAAATCGCTCATAAAATCGTGCGACTTGGCGTATTCGGACGTAAAATATGTGCGACGATTACCAGGACGATCCTGGTAAATCGAAATGTTTATGTTTTTCGATTGATCGACGAAAATGCTTGACGCGCTCGGTTATGAGAGTAGAACGGAAAAAACGGTGCGTAAAAACACTTTTGTACGATAAATTTGCGCCATATAACAACAACAAAATGGCGGGCATAAAAATGAGATGGCCGCGCGCTGCTGAGCTTCATGAATTACGCTTTAAGCGCGTGTCGCGCGCATTTTCAGCGTTTAGAAGTGCCGAGGAAAACAAACGTGGAGTGGCGTTTGCGGGGAGTCGTTAAAAAAAAAAGGGAAGAAAAATTTTCACCGTTGGGAATCGCTGACCGAGATAAATTCAACGTAAGCAACGACGTATAATTAAATTGACTCTTTTAACCGCGCGCTATTTACCGTCGGATATTAAATATACGACTGTCTATAGAATGACATACTTTATACTTGATACTGTTAAATTAGAAAACGAGTGACATTTAATAAAGACGAAGTTAACCAAATCAGAACCTCGTTGAACCGATCCTAACCTTTTGCGAGAGTCGCTGGACCAAACCTTCGACCAAAGTTTCGATCAAATGGAAAATTGAATCGCCAGTGAGATATTTATAAATTTCCCGCATGATTCTGCCTCAAAATTTGTGCTCGAATCACCAGCGAGAGGAATATAAATATTGCTTTTGGAATGTTGACTACAAACAGAGAAACGTTCGCTTTCCTTCGCAGCAATGCGAAACTTTCCTGCGTTTAATTGAATATACACAAATGCTAATATAATTGTCGGACTTTGTTTGTATTTGCCCGAAAATAGTGTCCCCAACCAAACGGTTAATTTTCATCAAACCTCATCGACGATTTTACCTTTTCATGAGAACGTTCGTACCGAATGTTTGATATTCAATGACGCCCATGTTCAATATTTACCCCTCGATAGGCAAATTATAAAATTTCGAAAATTCATTGTTTACACTTGAACCATGTGGGAATTTATCGATGATTAAATTCTCTCATAATCTGCAAGTTTTAACGATGCGTGAAACTTGACAGCGACGTGTTTCGTTGCTCCTTCGATAGGGCAAAATTTTAAGTTGAACTCACGCGAAAGAGGCCAAACTTGCGTCAAAGCTGCTCGAAAGGAAACTTTCGCGAAAATATACCTAAAGGGATGTATTATACTTCACTACGAGAAATACATTACGCAAAAGGTTAATGAAGACATTTACAGCTCTACCGGATTAATTTTCCATTGAAAATAATTATACTGAAGTTTGCATTCGTTGCATCCTTTGAATTCAACAGAAATGTTTTCATTTCTAAATTTATTCCCCGTATGGATGAGTTTTCAGAAGGAAAAATCTTGAGAACACTTATTAGAGTCTCCATTAAGGATCCAACATCTCACACTGAGAGAAAAAATTACTAGAACCAATGAAATAAAGTTTTGAAGGCAAAAAATCATTTTTTTCAGTAAATTCCTTAAATTTCTGTTTCAATAAACGAATTTACTTGAATCTAACAATATGTTATCAATTATATGTAATATGTTGTTTGAATCAAGAATACATTTTATCATTCAAAACATGCATGTCTTTTAATACAGGAAGCACTGAGAAAAAAATGTGTTGAATCAACAAATTAATTAGTCCAATCAACAGGAAAAATGATTGATTCAATCAAATGCGTGTTTATTAATTGTTGCTTAACATTTTATAAAAAATACATAGCCCTTGTCAAATAATTTAATATGCATAGTTTAGTGACCCCAAAAAGAGATAAATTTCGTATTGAAGTCATTTTTTAGATCCAAATAATCTCATGTTTATGATGCCATAAATAATTTTCTTCAAAAAAAATAATTTCGTATTCAAGTCGTTTTTTAGATACAAATAATCATCATTTTAGATTCAAATAATTTAATGTTTATGATGCGATAAATGTAATTAATCTAATGAATAGAAATTCAATCAAATCTGTTTAAATAAAAATGTTTTTTGAAGAAAAATAATAATGATTTTATTGCAAGAAAATAATTTTTTTTGAAAAAAATAATTTTGTATTGAATTCGTTTTTTAGATTCAAATAATCTCATGTTTATGATGCGAGCAATGTAATTAATCCAATGAATACAAATAAAATCAAATCTTTCGTGCATTTAATTGTTACTAATAAATAAGAGTTTAATATAATGGAGTGATAGATTCGTGAAAATATTTTTTTTAAATGAAGAGTGATTTTCTTGGTTCAACAAATAAGTAAACGAATTAATACTTTCATTTAATTAATAAATTCTTGTTCTCAAATTCAGTAATTTTTTCTCTCAGTGCCAAAGTCCAGGATAAACGTTAGAAATAATCAAAATAATAAAATGAAACCATTTTCGTTGAGTTCAAACGGTGCAAACTTCGACATAATCAAAAATAATACATCTCTACCTCGACATAACTCTGCCATAACATCCCTACCGAATAACAACTGTACCGTATAATATTTTTGGGTTACAGGAAGGTTTTAATGGCCCTTCATAATAATAAGACTGCCATAATTAATCTCTAACGAATAACGACTCTACCAGATGTGTTTTGGTTGGATTATTGTTGGTTTAATATTCATTGCCGTTGATTTTATCGGCAGGAATATTAATACTATTTTTATTAGTCGAAGTTTTATGCGGTAGAGTTGTCATTCGTTCAAAAGTTACAGTTGAGTCTCATTTTATGTGGAATTTTATAGGGATATATTTTCGGTAGAGTATTTTCGGCAGAGAATTATTGGTAGAGCTGTAATCGTACTTTACACAAGAAATTTTCATTGCTTATGGCGTCGTATGAACACCATTATACTTGCACATGTTCGAATCCTGTGCTCATCCACATTGGCAATCAAATCGATATTAGAACCTGCAGTAAGTAGAGTCAATAGAGATCAAAGCGTAGGATGAGCATTTGGTAAGGTGCGGCGGTCAGCTAATCTTTTTCATAAATTATAATAATTTTCCGCGTGCTCCTTAAACAAATTTCAAATAATTATCTGGAAACGTAAATTTGTCCAACTAAGTTGAACCTCTTAAAGCTCGTTTCCAGAATTGAAAAGACACAAGAAGTCTTTTTCACGAAAATTTACACAAATTCTGAATTTTCAGGAAAATCCTTGGTACATTTTTATTTAGCTGGAAAGAATACATTAATACATAGGCCGTAGACTAATTTAACAAGCGGCATTAAAAAGGGGAGGGATTCAGCTTCATTTCCTGATTTTTTAAATTATTGTTACAATTTGTTTTTAGATTTGGACTCCATTTCGAAACAGCTGTTTTTCGCCTTTTCCCCCTCTCTTCAGGTGCACCTATCTTCCAGAGGAAATTTCGTTCATACATTTTTACGATTGGATTCATAAAGAGGAAAGTTTGGGCTTCAATTTCCTTTTTTTTTTAAACTTTGAGCAATTTTTATTTCCAAGGTTCCTCTGTTTTTTGTAAAAAAAAGAGGAAATTTGAAAAATCCCGTATAACATGAGAACAAAGAGGATTCACGAAAAACTTCAGAATACTAAAAAGTTGCGGCTGTTTTTGGTGAGCGCAGAGGAATTTTTTCAGATTTTTTTTCCCAACATTTTTTTTTCTCATTTTCTGGGTCGGACCGCAGATCATTCAATTACCATAAACTCGAGAACTATGGGATTATTGATAAAATTTCAAGAAGGGAAACTACTTTATTTTACCATTTTCAACATATTGAAATTTTTTTTCCAATTTGTTTCGCTAATTTTTTTTCCAGCCTCAACACGAGAAAACAAAATTTTGGATAAAAAAATCTGAAAAAATTCTTCTGAACTTAACAAAAGCAGACGCAACTTTTTGCTGTCTTCAAGTTTTTTATGAATCCTCTTTGTTTTCGTGTTATACGAGATTTTTCAAATTTCCTCATAAAAAAAAACTTTGGGAAAAAAATCGCTCAAAGTTAAAAAAAAAGGAAATTGAAGCTCAAACTTCCCCCTTTATGAATCCAATCGTACAAATGTATAAAAAAATGTCCTCTAGAAGATGGGTGCACTTGAAGAGAGAGGGAAAAAGGCGAAAAACAGCTGTTTTCAAAATAGAGTCCAAATCTAAAAACAATTTGTAAAAATAATTTTTAAAAAAATCAGAAAATGAAGCCGAATTCTTCCCCTTCAAAATGCCGCTTGTTAAATTAGTCTACGTTGACTTCCGGCGAAATGGCATAAAAAAAACGTTCCAGACCTTTTTTGAAGTTTTGTCCGGAAACTTTTCACAATAATGGGACAAGTCCCAAACAAGAAACAGGATGAGTCCTAAGCAAGGAACGGAACAAGGCCCAAACAATAATGGGACAAGTCCTAAACCAGGAATAGGACAAGTCCCAAACAAGAAACGAGCCAAGTCCCAAACAAGAAGTGGACAAGTCCCAAACAAGAAATGGGACAAGTCCCAAACAAGAAATGGGACAAGTCCCAAACGAGAAATGGGACAAGTCCCAAACAAGAAAAATGAGACAAGTCTTAAACCAAAAAATATGACAAGTCCCAAGCTTAAAAAATAGCCTGACAGAGCCAAGAGTGTCGAAAAAAATCGAGTCATAAGATTGATAAGGAATCGTGTGACGTAACCCTCGTTCTCGGAAATGTTCCGATCGTGGCTGACTCAGGTAGGCATGCAGACCCACAAAAGCTTCCATGATAAAGAGAGAGAGAGAGAGAGAGAGAGAGAGAGAGAGAGAGAGAGAGACGCGCAGAGGGAGAGGGAGGGGGAAACGCACTTGAGTCGGTGAGTGAGAGGAAAGAGAAAGATGGCTGTGTATAGTAAAAACGATGACGTCATGCATTCTTGGCTTCGTCGTCAGCGGCTCTAACCGGAGTTGGTAAAGTCCCTCTTCGTTTTGTACGAGTTCTCTCTTGGCTTTTGTAAATTGAGAACTCGCGACAGTTTAGCCACAAGACCGCTCATACAAACGTTGAACCAACACAGTGATGATGGCGACACACTCGTCGATACATTTGCACATCTGCATTGAACAGTTTTTGTACGTACGCGCAGACTTGTCAGTCATGCGTTTTACCGAGAGGAAAAGTGGGTCGTTTCAATCCACAGAATGTATTGCACAGCTTGGTTCTTGCGCTCGATATTTTATACTAGCAGAAGTTATGCCCAACGTTGACAATCAAACTGGACGTTGTCGCTAAAAAAGGAATCCGCTTGGCCAATGCCGGACATTCCAGGTCAATCCAACCGGTTTCTGGACCAACGAGCCCTCGGACTTTGGAATTCTTCGCCACAAACGCTCTTCCGGTCCGAAGAAAACGAAGTTTTACGAGCTTTTTCTTCATGCTTGAACTTTGGTTACAAAGCATCGGCTTTGCTCTCAAAAAATTTGTTTGAAAAATCAAATTTGTTGTGAAATGAAAGTGGAACTTTGATGATTGATCTTTTGTGAAAATAAAGCTTGAAAGAAAAATTATCTATTATCAAAGTTTTACTTTCTTCAATGACAAATCTTTTTTTTTTCTAGTTTTGCTTTTATGCGTCATTGTTGAAATGATCTGGAATAGCCTGTATGGACTATAGAGTCCATATATACACTGATAATCAAGTATCGATCTGGTCAGAACAGGAGCAAACGAATATAGATTTTCCACACAAAGTTTTTCCTCGGGCCTTTTCATTTTTAGACAGGGATTGATATTACACTCTGTCCCTTGCGCGTCATTCGCACGATTTCATTGTACCGTGCAATGTTAATTCTCAGTCACGTGAATCACGTACACATGGTTGAGAAACTTCCGGGACTTTAGTCGGTGAATGGGACGAGCGTCTTCGTCATTTCGCGGGTCTTCGTCACCAACGAACGCACACACTTTCGCGTCTTATCCGTCGACGTTTATCGGACACGTAATTCAGCTTTTGCTAATTCCTTATCACTTCTCTCACTTTTTGTATCCACAATATTAACGCCCAAGTTTACGGCAGATTGGAAGTAACGATTCAAAATAAAATAAAATTTATAATATAATGGATAACAGGGTTGCAAATAATGCATTACTTTTTTTAATGCATTTGCATTTTCATTAACCATTAAAATTTAACGGTTAATGAAAATTGAAAGGTTAATGGAAATTATTTTTAAAACCATTAAAATTTAATGGTTAATGGAAATTATTTTCATTAACCGTTAAAATTTAATGGTTAATAGAAATTATTTTCATTAACCATTAAAATTTAATGTTTATTGGTTCATGAAAATTAATTCCATTAACCATTAAATGTTAATGGTTAATGAAAAAATTGCATTATAAAAAGTAATGCATTATTTGTAACCCTGCCCATTACAATTTAGTGTGTAATTTCCATTACCCATTGCAATGTAATGTGTAATGGACAAAACTTTGATTGCAATTTTCGGAATGGAAAAATATAGATGAATAAATTATTGCAGATTTGCATTACATTTTATTGACTTAGGACTTAGATTTTTAGAATTATAATATAGATGCTTTTTAGAATTTAAGGTGTACCTGAAAATCTAAGTCCTAAGTCAATACATAATTTATTCATCTAAATTTTTCCATTCCCAAAATTGCAATCAAAGTTTTGTCCATTACACATTACATTGCAATGGGTAATGGAAATTTTTTCTATTACACACTACATTGTAATGGGTAGGGTTGCAAATAATGCATTACTTTTTTTAATGCAATTGCATTTTCATTAACCATTAACATTTAATGGTTAATGAAAATAATCTCCATTAACTATTAAAATTTAATGGTTAATGGTTAATAAAAATAATTTTAATGGTTAATGGAAATTAATTTCATTAGCCATTAAAAAAGTAATGGTTAATGTATTACTTTATCATTAAAAATTTCGCAACCCTGATGGATAAGAACATGAAATTTAAAATCTGATTAAATGGCACATTTCTGAGGAGAGCATTGGTTAAGTTAACATAAACTTTTTTATAATAATTAGAATTTTATTCAAATATTACTTTAATAGTCTTTATCAGCCCAATATTCAAATAAATCCAAAAAATTTGATGAACTTGAAGTTTCAGTTGAACGAAAAAATCAGGAAAAGTATTGATTTAATGAAAAATTAGAAAAGCTTGCGAATAACTTGGTGAATAGTAATTCAAAAAATTCAAAGATTTTTTAAGATTTATTTCCAAAGTATAAAATCTTGAAATCGTTCTTTAGAAGAATAAATTTGTCGATTTTTCGGTCATTCGTACGCTCGGAACTTCAAGTCCATAAAATTTATTCGAATCGAATGAATTTTGTCTCTTGGTTCATTTATAAAAATATATCAATATCTGGTCTATGATCTATGATCTATACGAATGTAGCTATAATTATGAGTGGTTAAAAAAAAATTATTCATCATATTGTTATATTGTTTGTATTATTTTTTCTATCCTAAAGATCCTTTTTCATTCCAGCAGGTTTTAAAAATAGTTATTAGCAACATTTTTGAATTGCCTACGTAGAGACTTGGTCATTGCCATTACACATATTAAAAAAACAAAAAGTTCATTTTCAAGGCTCTTTTTTTATCCAAACACATATTGAAAATAGTAATAATTAACCCTCCAGGGTCTGTACACTTAAATTTTAGGACACTGCCTGTATTCTGGGTCGTTTAAGTCCTGCGAATGTTTTTTCTAAGAAAAAAACGTACAAAAAATCTGAAAAAATTCTTAATTACATTTATAACATTTTTTTCCAAGATTACAATTTTGCTTTTATAATTTTGCTAATTCCAGAGATATTCGACTTGAAATTTTGGCTTGTCCCTTAAAAGACCCAGTGTACAGACGAAGGGTTAAAAAAAATGTATTGAAAATCAGCTCACAAGTTTTGAGATCGAAAAAAATCATTTTGAGGAAAAAGATGCTTAAAATAATTGTGATTGGAACTCAGTCAAATTGAACTTAAAATTTTATCTGCATTATTGTAAGAAAAAATGCTTATAATTCAATGATGTCTGAAGAATTTGCACAATTGATTCACCTCCTTTCAAGCCTGAATCCTTCGCTACTTGGCCTAAAATGGCCTCTACCTTATCTACATCTATCATCAATGCAAACAGAGAAGCCATTTGATCAAGCATCTGAGACGATAGCCAAATGGTGACCGTTTATTCACGATGATTGTATAAATCATGTCGACTGGTAAATCTGATAAATTTGCATTTGAACGTTGCTCGAAGTGACTGCAAAGCTGAGGCAATCCAAAATTATTCAGTATCATCGTGAACGGGTAGGCAGGAAGGGATCATTCGCCGAGGTTTAACGGATAGGGCTGAAGTAAGTTGAATGTATTATTTATGGGATATAGCTCGGAGGAAGGCGTTACGTGAGAAACGAATGTTGTACCGTCGACGACGTTACGGTCGCTGGACGTCACGTACCGGAACTGAAAATCCCCGTGGATGCAAGTATAACGATTTGGCCCATATAATACGCAAGTACACGAATAGTATCATTGGTATTCCTGGTTCCACCGCAAACCTTATTTTTACGATGGGAAGTGGTTTTACTGGCGCCGATTGCGGTTCGCCAATGAAAACACAGTCAGAAATTGTCCACCCTGGAAACTTGACCAAAATGTCCGTTTGGTCACAGACCCAAGTGCACTTGGATCGAACGCAATTACCCGAACATTGTTCAGAATTTCATTTCAAGACTATCGTTGGATTTTACGGTTATCAGTGCTGCCATTGATCTCCGAAGCGTTGAAGTACGGACCTCGTCATTGTGTGGGGATTCACTCTTCGGTCTCGACGGTCTCAATCCATCTCTCGTCCTTTCATTTATTTCCACAGGATGCAATAGTCACGGGGACTGATTCTCGATTCGCCATTGTGCATCTATCGGTACGACCTGTTCAATTCCTCGTTCATAGACCAATGATAGCTGCATTTTTCCTTTGAAAAATGCTTGTGTCACGTCGAACAACGTCGTCCCAACGACGTACAGAAGTGCCGAAGGAACGGAGAACAATTGGGACGCACAAAAGTAACGTGAACCATGAGTATGGATGAAAAAGAATCCTTGGTGCACACAAGGGAGGCATGTGCATTCTCCACCTCTTCAGGATATTGCGAGAAGCCGTTGAGACTCGCGGTGAATGTGGGGAAAAGAAGGGATAAAAGGCCGTACATTTAATTGCCCGTTTCTCGACTGTAATGTGAGAATGCAGGAGGCAAATTCAAGGGTCGCCGCTTTCGTGAGAATCCAACCGACGTTAATGCCTGCAATTGCGAATTACACACGTTTGTGTGACTATTTAAAAATAATAAAAACATTCATTTAGACTCCTTTATTTTATATGGTCGGGAAATTCGAAAAAGGTATTCGTACCTGATTGAAAAAAGCGCGGATTTTGCAGCAGAAGATTCCTCGATGAATTTCTTTGTCTAGAGATGTACAAAATCAGTCTGGGACAGAATAATTGAAATTTGACATTTTTCCGATGAGAATACCGCATCAAACTGGGTTTCGGTAAATGTGTTGTTCACTTGGAGGTAGATATAGGCGGAGGTTTAGCCTGATGGACAGAGAGTCCTGTAACATGTCCTAATGGTGTACCCAGATAACCGAGGGATGAGTGCTTTGGGCGTTTCGTTGATGATACGCAAACCACTGTCAGTGCTTATCACGCTGTTCACGTAATCCCATCGATCCTTCGTACTTGTGTTTCACGAGGATTCGTGTACCGCGAATAGAAGAATCTCTTTTGCACTGTGCACCAGAAATATTGCAAACATCTGTCTGGGGGGTCATGATTGACAGTGTCGAATAACTGTACCGAATTTCAACCATTTTGTACCTTCCCCGAATAATAGCTCTACTAATTATGATAGGAAACATGTCTTGGACGATGTACTAGGGATTTTGTAAACATATTTTCGGCGCTACAGGTTCATTGTTGAACAACTATACCGGAATTCAACCATTTTGTAACTTCCCGAATAATACGGCTACTAATTACGATAGGAAACATGTGTAGGACGATGTAGTAGGAATTTTTGAAGCATCTTTTCGGGGTTTCAGGTTCATTGTCGAACAACTGTACCGAAATTCAACCATTTTGTAACTTCCCGAATAATATGGCTACTAATTATGAAAGGAAACATGTTTAGGGAGATGTCATAGAAATTTCGGAACCATATTTTCGGGCTACAGGTTCACTGTCAAAAAATTATACCGAAGTTCAACCATTCTGTAACTTCCGGAATAATACGGCTACTAATTATGAAAGGAAACATGTTTTGGACGATGTATTAGGAACTTTTGAAGCATCTTTTAGGGGCTTCAGGTTGATTGCCGAACAACTGTACCGAAATTCAACCATTTTGTAACTTCCGGACTAATACGGCTACTAATTATGATAGGAAACATGTTTAGGACGATGTAGCAGGAATTTTTGAAGCATCTTTTCGGGGCTTCAGGTTCGTTGCCGAATAACTGTACCGAAATCCAACCGATTTGTAACTTCTGGAATAATACGGCTACTAATTATGAAAGGAAACATGTTTAGGGAGATGTAGTAGAAATTTCGGAAGCATCTTTTCGGGGCTACAGGTTCACTGTCGGGAAACTGTACCGAAATTCAACCATTTTGTTACTTCCCGAATATTACGGCTACTAAATATGAAAGGAACCAAGTTGAGGCCGATATAGTAGGAATTTTGGAAACATCTTTTCGGGGTTACAGGTTCATTGTCCAACAACTGTACCGAAATTCAACCATTTTGTAACTTCTGGAATAATACGGCTACTAATTATGAAAGGAAACATGTTTAGGGAGATGTAGTAGAAATTTTGGAAGCATCTTTTCGGGGCTACAGGTTCACTGTCGAAAAACTGTACGGAAATTCAACCATTTTGTTACTTCCCGAATCATATGGCTATTAATTATGAAAGGAAACATGTTTAGGATGATATAGTAGGGATTTTGGAAGCATATTTTCGGGGCTACAGGTTCACGGCCGAACAACTGTACCGAAATTCAATCATTTTGTGACTTCCCCAAATAACCCTTCTACTAATTATGAAAGGAAACGTCTTTCCTGAAAAAATAAATCTCCGAGAACAACTATACCGAATTAAAAGTCTTACCGAGCGTAAGAGTTCGCGGTAGTCTCCGCTTAAAACATCTCTACCGTAAAACAGACCTCCGAAAATAAGTCTCCAGGAAGCAAATATCCGAAATGACGTCTCTACCGGAAAACATCACTCTTCAATATTTCTGAGCGATGTTCTGTCTTCTAGACAGACACTTTCAGTAGAAGTGTTTTCCGGTAGAGATGTTACTATCGTACGTCGGGATCGTACATTAATTCATCAAGGAAAGAACCATTTTGAGCATGATTTCGGTATCGACATTGTCGATATTACCGAAAATCCGGTGAAAATTGTCAATCGTCGTAATGTCAATAGTTACATATCGTTGAAGTATATCGATACGTTGCGAACGAGAACTCTGATCGAGAAATTGCGCAAAATCTCACGGTTATTCTCTTCCTCAAATCTCCTCATTCGCGATTTCGTTATTTCACGATGAATATCAGAATAGGAATAATTTAAATCGGAATATCTCAATACCGTTTCGTTACGAACATTATACACACATATATATATATATATATATGTACCCATGTACTCGTTCGCAGTTATGTAAGGGTGAGAAATAGAAGATGAGAGCGCTGACAGTCGATACGAGATGGGATTCTCGCCTGTCGACCCCTCGAATTTTATCTGCCACCCTCTTCTCTTCTATATAAATCGCGCTGCAAGAATAATAAAAGTCTCGATTGGAAACGTGTCCGGCGTTGAGTGCATATTTTTTTTTTTTTTTTTTTTTAACAATTTGTGATCGAATCTCAATGAAGGCTGACACGGACTAGTCATCGCGGTTTTAATATCCTGAAGGACATTGTTCGCAAATACATGAATCTAGGACACTCCGCGCGACCAACAATGATGAGGTGACGTGGAAATAAAATTATCTTCTCGCACATACAGAGTGTCCCGTTTAACTTGGAACAGACTCGAAATAACTCGATATTGACGGGATAAATCGATAAACCGCAAAACACGTATCAAGTCGATTTAAACGAAGAATCAAATGGCTATCGCACTTTTTTAGCGAGAGGACATTTCAAGGTCATATCAAGGTCAACTTTAAAAAAAAAATGGAAATCTATATTTTTTATAGCAGAACCGTTTTATACGTACAAAAATGAATAACTCTTGTTCGAAATATTTTTTGAATTGGCCAATATCGGTATTCATGAAAAAAGAAGTTGACCTCTATGTCACCTTGATAACGTTCTCTCGATAAAAAAATAAGGGAGCCATTGAATTCTCAATTGAATTTAAATTCAATTTTTTCGATTGAACGCGTAAATATCGAGCTCGCCATTGCAGTGTCCCATTCAAATGGGACACCTTGTATATTTGTGGAAGTACACAAAAAAATGTAAGTAGCGCGATCGAATCCGCTGATTCGATATCTGAGTTATTTGTTCGAAAAAATATTTTTTTCCATCGTGCTCTCGCGAAAGAATTCCCGCAAAAAAAATATTTTTCTCGTAAATAAATTCCACGGCATTTCTGCCATTTATTTTATAACGATGCGGATTCTCCCTCCGCCCTGTGGTTTATTCGGTATTCTATATTTTTTCGGGATCGAGTCGCGATGAAGTATTGAAAAATTCGTTGCGAATTGTTGGCGAGGAGAATCGAAAAAAAAATCAAAAAACAAAAAAGTAACTCGCTCGGTACGTGCTCTTTGCGAGGAGTTCGAAAAATATTTTTGGCAATATGAAAAAAAAAAAAAAATCAATCGCAGATAAAAAAAATAATACCACCCGATAAATGATCGAACCCATTGACTCGCTTCTTGTGACGAATTAAGGGAGTATTCTGGTCTAGAATTTTGAAAAAATCAATTTTTTGGCACATTCTTAAAGTTTAGACCTTTCAGAATATATCCTCAAAGAAAATTTTGTTTGTTTATTGTCAAAATATTAAAAAATATGTTGTAAAACAGAATGGTAACATTTTTTTTATTGAGCTCGACCAAAAACGCTCAAAATTTGTCTCTAGACCAAAAAACCGCTTGAAAGGTCGAAGAATGCCTCCTTCGCAGGATTTTTCATGCTGGGTAAAATCAGCTCGAGGCACCGATTAATCGAGTTTGTACCGATTTAGTTTTTCTTCACTTTCAAACTTACGAATCGAGGTGCACACTCGCGGGAAATTGGGCTCAAAGAAAGAGAGCTGAGCTCAAAGGTTTAAAAGGCTCGAAGCATTCGTGTACGTTGAGTATGGAGAGCGCCACTCGTGCACTTGGAATATCGTTCGTCGTCGTTTTTACGGCTTTGCAAACCATCGAATCGAGTCTTTTCGCGTATACAACTCAAGATTCTTCAAGGACGACGCTGCAACTCCGCTCGTTCTTATCTCTCGCTTCTTTTTTCAACTCGAGTGCCGCACCCGAGCACCCTTCGCCACGGATATCAAAGGGCAGAGTTTGAAGCAGCACAGATACTCGTCTGTACCTGCCATAAATTCTCTTTACGTAAACGGGGGTCCATAGTGGTGCGTGTCTACAAAAAGATGGATCCAAAGTCGTTCACGATGCTGACTGTGCATCGGTGCTCGAAAAAACGTTCAGAGATCTTCTCGAAAAGTCTCGTAAACGTCGGGCCTCCGTTTCGATTCAGTTCCGAAAGACCTTTGGCACAAAAAAAAAAATGAAAATCGGGCTTTAATTTTTGGAATGTCCGCCGCTCCCACTAAATTGACTGTAATTCAGTCAATTTTCAAAATATTCAAAACTTCCCCTACATATTTTCGAAAATCTACACTACCGGCGAAAAGTTTCCGGACAAAACTTCAAAAAAAGTCTGGAACGATTTTTTATGCCATTTCACCGGAAGTCAACGTAAACTAATTTAACAAGCGGCATTTTAAAGTGGAAGAATTCGGCTTCATTTCCTGTTTTTAAAATTATTTTTACAATTTGTTTTTAGCTTTGCACTCTATTTTGAAAACAATCTCTTTTTCACCTCCCCCCCCCCCCCCCTTTCTTCAGGTGCACCCATCTTCCAGAGGAATTTTTTTAAATATATTTTTACGATTGGATTCATAGAGGGCAAAGTTTGAGCTTCAATTTCTTTTTTTTTTAACTTTGAGCAATTTTTTTCCAAAGTTATTTTGTTTTTTGTGAAAAAAGAAGAAATTTGGAAAATCCCTTATACACTAGACGCTCCCATAACTTGACGCGTCGGGACCGGAAACGCTCCCATAACTTGACGTTCCCCTCATTCTTCCACTCTCGTATTTTAACGCATGCGTACTGCCTTTTTGTCGAACCATGCGCAGAGTAAGCGCGCGAAATTCAACCCGAAATTTGTGCTCACGCATTACAGAAACACATTTAAAAATTTGACAGCGATATATTTTGCAAATTTTTGAAAGATTGATTAGAATTTAATGTAGATGACTCTTGATGAAAAAAATTGAACAGAAAATACATTAATTCGATCGTTGAAACGCGCGAGATACATTTTTCTAGAAAATGTAATGCAAAGTTGCATATATACAGATGTATACATACGAATATTCTACAGAAATTTCGTCCTTCCTCGAAAATGAGAATTCCTGTTTCTTCGAGAAAAGACTAACAGTAACACTTAATTGATCTTACGTAATTGACCAAAAAAGATGACAGTTGAGGTTATGTTGCTCTGTGTAAAATTTCCGCACCGCGGCAGCTGAGTTTGGAGTGGGGAGAAAGCGCGACAGGGGTCGTCAAGTTATGGGAGCGTGTTGCTAACGCGTCAAGTTATGGGAGCGGTAAAGTTATGAGAGGTTAAGTTATGGGAGCGTCTAGTGTAACACGAAAACCAAGGAAATTCATGAAAAACTTCAATATAGCAAAAAGTTGCGTCTGTTTTCGTTGAGTTAAGAGGAATTTTTTCAGATTTTTTTTTTCAAACATTTTTTTTCTCGTGTTGAGGCTGGAAAAAAAATGTGGGAAAAAAATTTGAAAAACACTTCCAATGTGTTGAAAGTGGTAAAATGAAGTATATTCACTTCTTGAAATTTTATCAATAATCCCATAGTTCTCGAGTTATGGTAATTGAATGATCTGAGCTCCGACCCAGAAAATTAGAAAAAAAATGTTGAAACAAATCTGAAAAAATTCCTCTGAACTCAACGAAAAAAGACGCAACTTTTTGCTATCTTGAAGTTTTTCATGAGTCTTCTTTTTTTTCGTGTTATACGGGATTTCCCAAATGTCCTCTTTTTTCACAAAAAACTGAACTTTGAAAAAAAAAAAATCGCCCAAAGTTTAAAAAAAAAAACGGAAATTGAAGCTCAAACTTTCCCATTTATGAATCCAATCCTAAAAATGTATTAAAAAAATTTCCTCTGGAAGATGGTTGCACCTGAAGAGAGGGGGAAAAAGGCGAAAAACAGTTGTTTTCAAAATAGAGTCCAAAAATAAATTGTAGAAATAATTAAAAAAATCAGGAAATAGAGCCGAATTCTTCCCCTTTAAAATGCCGTTTGATGAATTAGTTTACGTTGACTTCCGACGAAATGGCATAAAAAAAAGTTCCAGATTTTTTTTGAAGTTTTTGTCCGAAAACTTTTCGTCGGTAGTGTACATTAAAAAAAAAAAATACACAACAAATATTCTTCGAAACTTCTACTCTGTAGTTCCCCTCTCTCAAATCCTAAAAAATCCAGGGATTATAACCTATTGCTTGGGGAGGCTCAGGTCAGATCACATTGAACCAAGGAGAGCATGACGAGGTGTGAAGATGTTTTTTTTTCTTTCTCGCGATGATCAACACTTCCAGTTCGCGTGATCTGTCTTCGGGAGTTTCCTCCTGTTGGTTGACGATGGAGGCAACTTTTAAGACGTCACACGACGAGGGTTGGCGAGGGTTGGCGTTGGTGTCTCTGTTGCAGCGATGACGTATGGCCCAAGATAGGACCGTGACAAGCTTAAAGGATGTTCCGTGGCTGCCTGAAAGTTGATACGTCGGAGCCAGGGCTAAGGGTATTACACACTCTCGCTGTTTATATACCTTAAACTCGTGTATCCGAGCTGTGGCTTTATGGTACACGCCATAACGCGTGTACATTCATCAACACAGCGTCTCGTACCGGCGAGAAGCTCTCGTCGCGACTGTTGCGAATTTTCCTAGCTGTGTCTTTTCCGTGCCCGAGGAGGTCATTTTCACACCGCGTAACCGGCAGTTAAACACACACACACACACACACAGACAGACACAGGCACACAATCTTGCATATACACAAGGAAATAGCGAGTTGGATGTACGCCCGTGAAGACGAAACGTTAGCGGGTTCCTCATTTCTCTTGTGCTCTCCAGAAGAGCCAGGAGCAAGTGAGACAGAGTCACTGGGGCGAGTGGTAATGAGGTAAAGTAATGGAGATTGGTGCCCGCTGCACCAGAGAATCCAAGATCCGTATAGTCGTTGGATCCCCGAGACATTCCCACCATTCCACTGACTATAACTTCGCTTTCAAAGGCATATACAACCTCCTGCTACGAAAAGGGTCGGTGGATGGTTCGCTGACTTTTTTCATGGCTTCATATTCCATAAAACGTCCCTGTGTCAGCCGTTAAAACGCCGTGATGGTTTCAAGGAAATGTCCGGTCAATCAAACTCACTGAGTTGGTTAGCTTACTTTTTGATCGGGATGGATTTGATGTGATGTCTTGCAAGTCCTTGACTCTCTAGAAATTACGAAAGCTCTTTGCCAGGTTATTTGACCTTGAATAAAGGTAACAGAGGTTCGATATCTTGATGACCTTAACCAAATATTGGGGTTACCAATGGCTAACTGTGACCCTTTGATGTCCTTGACCCGACAAAAAAGTGCCTCAAATCCTGCAAGTCCCTATTCAAATATTAGGTTACTAATGGCTAACTATAGCCCCTTGATGTCCTTGACCCAGCAAAAAAGGACCTCCAGTCCTGCAAGTCCCTATTCAAATATTGGGTTACTAATGGCTAACCAACTAAGCTAATGGTTAATGGTTACTAACTAAGGGCTAACTATAGCTCTTTGATGTCCTTGACCCGGCACAAAGGGACTCGAGTCCTGCAAGTCCCCTATTCCCCTCCTCGATGACTTGTTCATTGGATCTCTTATGGGTGGTAAAAGCCGTTACGGAGAAGAGGTTATTGGAAGGGTAGGACCGAAAGCGTGGATATGATTCAGGGGATGACCCGATTCATCAGTCAAAGGTAGCTTCACACTGGCTGAGTTAAGTGTCGACTCATTAACGTGAGTAACTGGAGTGCATTGCGGTATAGCCAAACGGCTTTCAGGAAGGAAGAGAGCGAGAGGGAGAAAGGGACACGAGTGATTGAGATGTGCCCTGCGGTATTAGTTGTGAAATGGACTGGGACAGCCAGGTTATAACGGCGATGCCGTGATAGCAGCTATAAATTGCAAGCTAACTCGATTAGCTCTTCGGGGAAATCACTCTGCCCCGTTTGGCACATGCTGAACCGGGTAGATCGCGAGATTCGTTGAATACAAGCGCACAAAACCGGAGAGTTTCCATGTCGTATAATGGCATTACGATGGTGCTTTGCCGAAAGCACGACAATGAGGAGATCACGCGAATTGAAGAGACGTCGAAATTGGCCGGGGGCGTTTGAGTTTGAACGGAAGTTGAAAATACGAGACGCGAGGCGATGAGAGTGATAATGAGGAATTCCTCAACGACCCCCCCCCCCCCCCCCCACTCTTATTTTCATGGGTTATCGATATCTGAGACGCAGTGATCGGCAGTATCGATTTTTTCGTCAATGATATTGATTATGTTGATCAATTTTTCGAAAAATTCATAATTAGCCAAAAAATATTACTAATTTTTTATAAAAATTCGTCATTAGCGGAAAAATATTTGTAATTTTTCTAAAAAATTTGTATTTAGTGAGAAAATATTTCTAATTTTTCCAAAAAAATTAGTAATTAGAGACAAAATGTTTCTAATTTTTCCGAAAAATTATTAATTAGCGAAAAAATATTACCAAGTATTTTTCTAAATATAGTAATTGGTGAGGAAGATTTTACTAATTAATAAATTAAAAAACAGTAATTTGTAGAAAAGTATTGTGTACATTTTGCGTACTTGTGTGTACGGATTGAGTCATGGTTATAAGCTCAAACAACGCTTAAAAAAGTTGTTTTATTTTTCATGATAACTAGATCTTTTGAATATTTCACACATTAGTATTTATTGTATCGATTGTCATACGATGTCACATAAGTTATTATTAATACGAATATTTAATCAGTACTTATTAAAAAATGCATTAGTAATTTTTTTGTTATTTATTATTGTTTTCAAAATTAATACAACATTTCCCCACACATTATTGATTTTTTTGGTTATTTAGCAACATTTTTCTCACTAATTAATAAGTCTTGGAAAAAATTAGTAATATTTTTTTGCTAATTACTAATTTTTAGTAAAAATAGTAATTTGTTCCCGCTAATTATTAATTTTTCGGAAAAACTGGATAATAAAAATAGATATATTTTTTTTGCCGATTACTGTTAAAACGTAAAATGGTTAAGTCGGTATTCTGGTCTAGAAATATACTTTTTGAGCGTTTTTCGAACTTGATAAAAAAAAAACAAAAATTTTTTTTTATCATTCTATTTTTTATAACATATTTATTAATATTTTGATAATAAACAAAAAAAAATGGGAGAAAAAATTGAAAATTGAAAAAATTATGAGCTGGTAAAGTCGGGGCTACAAAAGGGGTGAGCTGACTGAGACAATAGCAACCCTTCTAGTAATCCGATAGAAAATTCAAAAAAAGATTCTTAATTAGTAAGAATGTCGTTATAGCCCCAACCTGAGAGAAAACAAAAAAAAATCGCAAAATGGCAGCTGCTGAACAAAAAAAGGCGTTTTTCGACTCTTTTTTTCGTAGTTTTTAATTTTTTTACAACATTAAAAAAAATAATTTTGATACAAAAGTGTCAGGGACAATAGAGAGATATACATTGAAGATTGGTAAAAAATTTGAAGCAAATCGGTTGAGTAGAACTTGAGATAGTCAAACGTGCAGTTGAGAAAAGTAGTTTTGAGAAAAACTAAAACGTAGTTGCTGCGTCACTAAAATAACTCTAACTCATCAAATTATTGGAATTAAAAAATTTCCTCTCGAGAATGTATTCTCAAAGGTTTAAACTTTAAGAATATGCAAAAAAATGATTTTTTTCAAAATTCTAGAATATGAAGCCCAATTTTAGAAAAATCGTTTTGGTCAGTTTTGGCCATCGGTGTTTCAAGTGGCAAATTTTAATTTGATCGCGATAATTTTTTTTTTTTGCTCTCCGAAGATCGATCGATCTGGCATATTGGTTCGTTTCGACCCCTGGAGCCAATCGTCATTCTACGAACTCGTTTTTAACCTTCAGCTCTTCAACTCTCTTTTCCGGGTCTTTTCTGTCCGCCCCCCCCCCTCTCTCTCTTTCTCTCTCGTTCTCTATCGTTCGGTGCCCGTCGTCGATGTCGAGGCCCGTGGAAATGGCCCGAGGAAATTCTTTGACTTCTAATTGAATTTCTGTAATCCGATTTCCGAGGAGGCGTTCGCTCGGAATGGAGGCACTCCTCTATATACATCCGCGGGTAGATCGGTCATTCCCCAACTCTCTCTCCCCCATTTTTTTTTCAACTCGCGACTCGACCTTTTGCCGGGCTACTGCTCTCGTTCGTTTCAACGTTTTTGAATCGAGCAAACTCCACCGCGCCGTTTTATTTCTACCCTTTTTCCGGCAGTGACTCCCCCGCATTTTCCCCTCGTTCAGCCTCATTCGCGGACTCACCAAAACTCTCAAAACAGACTACACACGTATTACGATTCCAAGTCCAATAATTTTCACAGACTCAAACCTGGAGGACCAGTCTGTTTAAATTTGTTACTGCCCAACCCTTCTTTTTTCATCCCTCAGTCGTCGTGATACTCTTTTTTTTCCTCCCCATTCAAGCTCCAGATATTCTCACGGATTTGTCGACCCTCGAGGGCCTTTTTTCACCAATTTTTCACAATCACTGGCTCAGTCGAAGCTGCCAAGCGTTTTCTCTTCGAGATTCATTCGTTGCTTTTCTATATCTCCCTCCACTTTTCCCTACCTCCCTCTTTATGTTTGTGTTACGAGAAATATAAAATGGCACATTAAACCCGCACACAGTTCCCGCATTTCCGATGCTAATGGCACACTTTAATAGCAAAGAAACGAAAAAACAAAAAATGTTCAAGCCTCTTTTCGTTCGATGTTTTTCTTAGATTTGTTCTGCTTTAAGAATTACCGTAAAACGGGGCTACTTAGCTCGTGTTTTGGAAGTTTTTTGGTCGTAACTTCTTTTTAACGTCCAAAATTTTTTTTTTGCTTGAACAGAACAATGTGTCCTTTGGCTATAAAATGTATAACAATAGCAAGCCCCACTAGACCCTCACAATTTTATATATTTAGAAAAAAAAGTCGAAGTAACCCCGAGTGTGGGGCTACTTTGGAGAGGCATTGAAATGCAACTTGTGTCAAAGATCCACATCGTAAATGCAGCTTTGATATCATTTTGATAAAAAAAACAATATTTTATACATTGTACATGAAATTAAATGAAAATCAACGATTTTTGACTATAAATTCGTCATTTTCATTGAAGAAATATTTTACATAAAAATACCAAATACTTAGGCCCGAATTTTAAATTCTTAAGATCAAACTTGAGATCAAACGTTCTATTGAACTCAAATTTGAATTTTTGTTTGAACTTGAGTTCAAATTTAAGACGAATCTTAAGTTTGAACTTAAGTATCATTATAAGTTTATACTTATGTTCAAACTTTAATGCGAACATCAAATCGATCTTAAGTTCAAACTTAAATTTGGTTTCAGGTTTGATCTTGAGATCCATCTTGAGCATGAACTTAAGTTCGATCAAACTTCTTTCATCGCCCCCCTCAACCGTGTTATTTTAAATTAGCTGTGAAAATAATTAAGTACGATCAAACTTAAGTTTAAGCTCAAGATGGATCTCAAATTCGAACTTCAAACCAAATTTAAATTTGAACTTAAGATCGTTCTGAAGTTCGCATTAAAGTTTGAACTTAAGTATGAACTTATAACGGCACTTTGGTTCAACTTACGATTCATCTGAAATTGGAACTTAAGTTCGATCTTAAGTTCCAACTTGAGTTCCATGGAAAGTTCGATCTTAGGGTAGGACTTGTGACTTGAAATTCGGGCCTTACAGATGTAACAGACGTTGGAGTCGTTCTTCTTGTCCTTCTTTATGCCCTTCATGCGAATGGCATCATCGATTGTTCGGACATCTTGGCTTGTTACACTTATCTGTGTACCTGGTTTATGAATTACTTTTTTTCCTCTTCTACCCACTCCCCACACCCCCTCCCACCCCACAAGGTCACGAGGGTTCACTGCGCACACGTTTTTACCGTATTTTGCTGCTCGTCCAAAGTAGCCCCAAAAATCAACAAAGTAACCCCCAAAGTCAAAGTATAACCCCGTTTTACGGTAATAATGGATTTTTTTTTTCATTGCAGTAGACTAAATTTTACCTTATTTTTCTTAAATTCGAATTCCCCATTTCCTTTAAACCTTGGACTAATAATATTTTATAGATTTTGCGTTGGAGCGTCTATTTTGAATTTTCAATTTTCAATGTTCGATCATTTTGGAGAAAAACATCCTTGCCCAACATTCCCTTAATTTTTAAATTTCATTTCAAATTATTTTTTTAATTCGAATCAACCAATAAAATTAATTACTCGATCATTATTGATCTCAGGACATTACAAAAAATGACCATTCGATAAAAAGATGAAAAATGGTCATCACGATTTTAATTTGGGAAAATAAGAACGATGTCAATCTTATCAAACGAATGCCGCAGTCCAATTTGAATTATCCGATGAGATAAAAATAAAATTCGTCCGGTATATCGTAATTAAATGAAAGATCAATATTACCAGAGAGTGTCCCCGAAGTTTGAAACAGTTTTCACTCTCCACAGTTTTGAAGATACATCGCCGTGAACTTTCCTCGTTCAACGTGGCATTTATGGACCGGACCTTTTCCCACGATGCTTTATCATCGAAAATTTCGAACTTTCGGAATATGAAACCGTGAATTTTGACGCAAATAGAGGAGAAAAAGGATAACCTCAAAAAGTGCAGGAGCTCGCTTGCAGTAAAATTACAATAAAATCGCATCAAAGACGCATTCTTCAGTTCGCGCTTCTTTCACATCTCTCATATTTTATTTTTGAAAATAATAAGGATTCAAAAATTCTCCTCATCGATTCCCAAAGAGTATTTTTACCAAAACCGCCTTCAAAATTCCCCGTCCAATTTGGGCATTAAAAATCAAGCCACGCTTTAATCAGCTCCGTCGATTTTAATCGAATATCGACTCGAACCTTCGACGAGAGAATATTCTGGGAGCGACTTATTTTGGTGAAAATTAAATTCTCAAAAAAACGTCAACGACGAGAACGATTCTTTTCTATCATTCCGACATTGATGACGAACTATTATGCGCAAATTAGTGTTATTGTCAATAAAGTCAATGCGCGTTAATTGTATTGATACGAGCTAATTCATTAGTGTATACAATTTGGCCGAACACTTTGGTCGATCGACGAGAATAGTCAGCACATTTGCCGCACTCAGTGCGAACTCCTGTACTCCACGATTTTGCTGGTTACGGAACACTAATGGAGATGAATACGGGGCAATACGGCCCACCCTATATGCTATACATATGGGTCATTCCATGTCAAATCGACCAAGAATTTGGTCAGAAGTTTTCGTTTTTAATAAAACGAAGTTCTAACAAAGGAAAAAAATAAAATAAAAATTTCGAAAATTATGCAAGATCAAAAATGTCTCAATTTTTTAAATCTTTCAAATTTATTTGTTCAATATCTCGAAAACTATTATAGTTACGAAAAAATCGTTCCGGGTTCGTCTCGAAGAGTATACTTGTGGCTAAGAAAAAAAAAAAATTCCGAAAAAGAATGTTGAAAAATCATGAATTTGGAGAATTTTAAATTTTTAAAAATCGTGCAAATCCGCGATTAACATTAAATTTTTGGTTAATTATTTTTTATATAATACCTTGTACTGGTCTTAAAAGATCCTGAAGTTTTCAGAAAGGTGTCTTTTGTTTTTTCAAAAATATGAATTTTTGAGGATGGTATTTTTCTGCTTTAAAAATATAAATTTTTGAATTTTGGTAAAAAAAATTTTTTTTAATAAAAATTAAAACATCCTTAAAATTTTCAGCATCTTGTAAGATCAGTACAAGGTATTATATAAAAAAAGTTTAACCAAAAATTTAATGTTGATCGTGGATTTGCACGATTTTTAAAAATTTGTAATGCTCCAAATTCAATATTTTTCAATTTTTTTTTTTTGAATTTGTAATTAAGGATTTTTTTAAATCGTGCAAATCCACGATTAAGATTAAATTTTTTGTTATTTTTTTTTTTATTTAATACCTTGAACTGATCTTAAAAAATCCTGAAATTTTCAGAAAGGTGTTTTTAGTTTTTTCAAAAATATGAATTTTTTTAAATCTTGTAAATTCACGGTCAACATTAAATTTTTTATTACATTTTTTTTATATAATAGCTTGTACTGACCTTAAAAGATCCTGAAATTTTGAGGATGGTGTTTTTTTGTTTCAAAAATATAAACTTTTGAAATTTGGTAAAAATTTGGTAATTATATAAAAAAAATATAACCAAAAATTTAATGCTGATCATGGATTTGCGTGATTTTTAAAAATTAAAAATTCTCCAAATTCATCATTTTTCAAATTTTTTTTTCAGAATATTTTTTTTTCGTAGCCACAAGTATACTCTTCAAGACGAACCCAGAACACTTTTCTCGTAACTATAATAATTTACGAGATATGTAAAAAATAAACTTGAAAGTCGTAAAAAATTGTGAAATTCAGAACCTCGCATAACTTTCGAAAAAAATTTCAATTTTTTTTCTTTGGTAGAACTTCGTTTTATTGAAAACGAAAACTTCTGACCAAATTTCATCGAAATTGAAATGGGTCGATTGCATCTCTTGGTCGATTTGACATGGAATGACCCATATATTTATATATATTTATATGCATGCATATGCACGTCTAGACATATATATAGATGTTACCATTCTCTCTCTTCTTTGGGAATATAGTAACAGATCGATGAAACCTCTGTCAGGACTGTGCAGGGTCCCCGATTACCGGGCCATTTCCGGTCACGTTACAGCTCTCGATCCCCTATCCTATGTGGGTCGCGAATTTCGACTCGAATTTAATTAGGTCTTGGTATATATCTATATATCTATATTAGGGTGATTCGTTTCAGGGCAACTTTTTTTTTACCCATCGTGCCCGAAAACCTTTAGTTGGTGCCCAAAAACAAAGTTTCGTGAAAGGGGGGTGTTGTCAAAAAATATTTAGAGGTCGCGAATCAAAATTGAGCCATGTCCGTAAATTTACGGACATAGCTCAATGAACTTTATTGTAGAGTATCATATTTCCTATGAAAACCCACTTGGAAAATATCGCGATATCAAAATTCGCGGAATGGTAACGCTAATAATGAGAATTTTTTTTTTTCAATGTTAATCAAATGGGAAACCTTCAATTCGAAGAAACCTTCAAACCTTCAAGGTTTTCTGGCGCGATGGGTAAAAAAAAAGTTGAAGTGTTGGTTTGGATATAAATCTGAAGAGGATCCGAATAAGGATTAAAACTTTGTACAAAAATTGTCCAATTTTATTTGGAACCACTGGCTGAATCGCAGCCGATTCCTCCCTTCACTAAAAAAAAAGTTGCCCTGAAACGAATCACCCTAATCTATATACGTATGTACAGACGTACATATACGTAAATTCGACCCTCGTAGATTGGTCTGACACCTGTATGTTCTCACCAATACGCACGCACGTCGAAGCTGAGGGTGAACCTTATTCCCCCGTGTTCAACTCCAGTTTCCGCAAAAGTTTTACCCTCGATGAAACGAAATTTAACGCTTCAACCATTTCCACGACGAACCACAGCGAATATTTACATATATACCGAGTTCATTAGCAACTGCGGCGGTGGATTCGTGTGAGTTAGTGAAAAATCCATTCATAAATTACATACTCCAAGTTCAGGACGTTCGGTCGAATAGAAAATCGACGAATTTATTCCTGTAACGAAATATTTAAGTGCCATTGAAGTTTGCGTCGTTTGAGCGCAATGGAAATAACTTTTTCTCTGATTTTGAGTGGTTTTGAAATTTTTCTGAGAGTTTTGGGTCCTTGGTTCTCAGTGGACAACCTGAAGCAGGTTTCTTGCAGATTTGGTCTGTGCAAAGTCATTTTCAGAGAGAATGAATTTGAAAATGTATTTTCGTTCAATTTCTCTGGTGAAATATTTTGGAAAATAATTATTTTCACTCGTGGAACATATTTTGGGAATTGGGACAAGGATTTTTACCAGGAGCAAATTTGACAATAATTGTTGAATTTGAGGATTTATCAATTATCAGGCAATTTATTTTACTATAAAAAATATTACTATAAAAAATAAATAAATTAAAATGCAAAAAAAAAAATAGTAATTATTTTTGTCCCATTATCGAACTGTGACGAAAATTTCTGTTTTGGGTTCTAGTTTCTGTGAAAAAAATTTCAATGATTTAAAAAAGGCCCCTCTTTGTGTTTTCCCTCAATTTAATGATTTTTCGCTCGGGCAACCTCTAAAAAATGAAATGAAAATTTCTAAAAATTTGAGGTCATATTTTGGGCCAAACGAAACCCACAATTCATTGGACATCAAAATCCGAGGGGGTCAGGCCGATGACCGCGTGATTTGACGTGGAATGCCCCATATACATATTATATCTTCTTTATATATTTTGTATAAAATGGAAAGTTGATATCATAAAACGCTTTTCCGCTTTATTCATTGATGTAATACGAGAGTTCGTTATTTCGATGAATTGATCTCATATCTATTAAAAAGACTCACGATCATTGTCGTATTATTCTGCCATTATTGCATTTTAATGAATGTATCATAGCAACCTGTTAGAGATACAAAAACACTGATACGATTTTGCAACTTTGTAGGGAATCAATACGGAATATAGAAATGGGAAATGTCGAAGATGAGAACAATTTCATACAAAATTATTGAAATCCATTCTTCAAGGAACATTCAATGATCTATTTAAGGGGCTTAACGCAGTCAGGAGGTCGAAAGCGATTTTTCAAGAATTTTTTCTGGAAAGACATTTTAGTTTATTAACGTAAAAATGCATGTACATATTTTTGTAACTTTTCACTATATTTTGCAATTTTTCTTTTAAAAAAATAATTATTCTTAAAAAAAAAATCTGAAAAAATTCCTCTGAACTCAACGAAAACGGACGCAATTTTGTTCTATCCTGAAGTTTTTCATGAATCCTCTTTGTTTTCGTGTTATACGAGATTTTTCAAATTTCCTCATTTTTCACAAAAAACAGAATAACTTTGGAAATAAAAATCGCTCAAAGTTTTTTTAAAAAAGGAAATTGAAGCTCAAACTTTCCTCAGAAAAGCTCAAACTTTCCGAAAAAAGGCTAAAAATAGTTGTTTTCAAAATAGAGTCCAAATATAAAAACAAATTGTAGAAATAACTTTAAAAACAGGAAACGAAGACGAATCCTTCCCTTTCTAAATGCCGTTTGTTAAATATCGATTAATATAATAATCATTTAATAATATTTAATAATGATATAATAATGTGGGGGTTAAAAGTTAATTAATATTAATTGTTATAACAATTAATATAATAATTTTCAATCCCCACACAATGAGCATTAATTAAGAGAACGCGAACGAATAAAGTTTGTCTTGAGAATTTTGGCATCGAGGAAAATGAAGGTGCGATTTTGGGGTACAGGATTAAGGGGGTTGATGAAGTTGCGCTCTGGAATCGTTAACATACCGTTTGTACGTATCTATGGGGAGCTCCTCTTATCGTCTTTCCTTCGCGTTGGGAATTTCAGACAAAGCGTTTTACTTGTTCCCACCCGAATGGTGTCATATACATACACGCACACACAGAGAGCGAGGGAAACGAGATCGAGAGTGAAAATGGGGTTGCAAAGAGCATATCAGTTGGTGGCTGGAGTGACGGGCAAACCGACGAGACTCCGGAGGTCTTGGTCCGACAAGCGGAAGTGCTCATTTAAATATTTACCCGACTCCAGCTATTATCTTAGTTCGTTCTATATATGGGGCATTCCAAGTGAAATCGTGGGGTCATTTTTCTCGGGTCATCAGATCCTTGCGAAACTTTTTTTTTCACATTGATTCTACGTAAAAAACAGCCTAATTTTTTAAAAGATTTTTCTCGCCACTCCTTCAGGTGGCGCGACGATCATTTTTGTGTAAAATAGGGATAACTGAAAAAAACACAATTTTTAAAATTCTGCAATTTTTTCCACAGATTCTGGACCAAAAATAAGTAATATCTATCATGATTAGAAAGTCGGATGCGGCGGCTTCATATTTTTTGATAGTTTTCTTTTTTTCAGTTTCTAAAATAAAAATAAAAATTAATTCCTAATACCTCTTACATGAGTAAAAAAATAAATGAAAATAAAACTAATCTTGGAAAATTTTGATATTTTGGAAAATATGCAAAATATCACAATTTTTCAAGATATGTTTTATTTTGATTTTATTTTTTTACTCATGTAAGGGGTGTTAGGAATTAATTTTTTTATTTTATTTAACAAACTGAAAAAAATGAAATTATAAAAAAAAATATGAGGAAGCCGCATCCCACTTTCTAATCATGATAGATATTACTTATTTATGACCCAGAATCTATAGAAAAAATTGCAAAGATTCAAAAATGGTGTTTTTTCAGTTATCCTTTTTTGTTAAAGTATTTTATTAAAAAAAAAAAAGATTTTTCTCATTTATTTTGAAAAGTGCAAAATATCAAAATTTTTCGAGACATGTTTTATTTTTCTTTTTTTTTTACTCACGTAAGAGGTATCAGGAATTATTATTTTTTATTTTTTTTCAGAAACTGAAAAAAAGAAAATTATTTTAAAAAAATTTAAATTATTTTAAACATTATTTTGACCCAAAATTCAGTTTTTTCAGTTATCCCTTTTTTAAACAAAAATGATCGTCGCGCCACCTGAAGGAGTGGCGAGAAAAATCTTTTAAAAAAATTAGGCTGCTTTTAAAGTGGAATCAATGAGAAAAAAAAGTTATGCAAGGATCTGATGACCCGAGGGAAATGACCCCACGATTTCACTTGGAATGCCCCATATATATATTCCTCGTCGAGAAGATCTCACAAATCTCTCTTCATCTTCCTCCCTCTCTCTTATCCTCTCTCCACGCCTCAATCTTGATGAAAATTGAATAAAACCGCAATACATCGTTTATTGTTTACCGTTGAAAAAACAAATCTCCTTTGGATAAACACTCTTTATTATTAATGCTAATTGAGTTATCGGAGATTCGCTTGGCTTCGAGATACAAATAATTAGGAAACACGATCCGTGCATTTAAATTGATTAAACTCTCTTTTGCCATTTTGTTTCTTTCTTAATTAATTCTTTGAAAAAATTAAACATTATGGTCGTCAAAATTGCGGGTCAAATGGGAATTGTTTATAAGAAGCTCGGATCGGCTTGATTTTTTGGGTTCTTTTTTGGGGTCGTTATGAGGAGGAAAAAAAATCTTCCACCTGAAGACTGAACTCGTGTTTCATCCCTTTTGATTGCACTTTCTTGAGGGGATGACCCGGGGCCAATATGCTGAAGTGAAGCCACCGACAGAGAGAGAGAGAGAGAGAGACGATGACGACGATGAAAATAACGACCGCAACGAGAGGGACGAAGTCGAATTATCGAGCAAGATGGAAGATGAGCGCACCAATGTTTCCTTTCCTCTGTCTGTCTCTGTCACTCCCTCTCAGCTGTTTCTAACTCTCGCTTTTTCGACGCTGTACGACGTTGAACGTTCAAGATCGTTATCTCGTTACAACGAAGCCATACACCATCTTACATACACACTGATAATCGAGTTACATTTTGTTTTTCCCCTCCTCGGTCGTTATTATTATTATTATTATTATCATAGCAGGAGCTTTCGCGGTGGAAGATTGTTTGTCAAACACGAGAATTTTAAGCTCACCTCGGTGCTTCATCGCTCGTGCTCGTGGGGGTGTCTAAAACGATGTTAATATTTATATGCACTTGATGAAAGTATCAAAACTTTATCATTACATTCTATATCTTCGATATTATTTTTCATGGAAAAAAAACCAATTACGCTGAAAAAACAATGTACCAAGATTTAACTGTTAACAAATGTAAAGCTGAGGCGTAATCAATTATTTTTTAACAGTTAATAAAGTAAATAAATATTTTTGAATAATCAATTAAATAAATATTTTTTTAACAGTCAATAAATTATTTTGACACAAAAGTGCCAACTAAATATATTTCTTTACTACATATAAACTGTTTTCTCAGTGTAATTATTCGTGGATAATTCAGTGGAAAGGTATTTCAAGCTGCAAATCCAGTGGTATTTCATGTGGAACTACCTATGAGAAATTATTGGAGTATCCCATGAATTGTAAATGGAAAATAAATCGTGGTTGATCAACCAGTGCACTTTAATGTGGGAATAATATTCATTGGTACGGTATAATCGATTTTATCCAAGACCTGGTAGACTACAATTACAATGTAAATTGGGAGCCAGAAATTCGTCAGAATAAAAAATAATAATAGAAATTAATAAAAAAAAAATCGCAAAATGGCGACTGTTCCAACAAAAAAGGCGTTTTTCTCTTTTTTCATAGTTTTTAATTTTTTTGCAATCGTAAAAAAAAAAATGTTGACACAAAAGTGGTAGGGGCGATAGAAAGTTGTATATTGAAGGTTGGCGAAAAATTTGAAGTAAATCGGTTGAGTAGAATAATAAAAGTAAAGTAGTTTTGAGAAAAACTAAAATGTAGTTGCTGCGTCACGAAAATGGCTATAACTCCGTAAATGTTTGGAATTCAAAATGTTCTCTTTCGATTATATATTTTTAAAGGTCTAAACTTTGAGAATATAAAAAAAATGGATTTTCTCAAACTTCTAGACCAGAATTCCTCCTTAACGTAAATATTTCTTTATATGCATATAATTATCAATAGCAACGAAAATAATTTTTCTTAATTCTCTGCATTTTTTAGAGAGAGAGTTCACTCGTGTTTTCAATATCCCAAGTCCTCGATAAAAACCTCAAAATTTAAACTTCAACATTACTATGCAAATTAATTTGGAGGGAGCAAAAATCATGAAAGACTTTCTCATCATTGCAAGACCATTTTCCCAATGTTTTGTCCGAATGTTTAATTTTCGCGAAGCACCTGCTAAAAATTCTAGCAAGAGAGTTTTCAAGCCTGGAGCACAGCATTTTCACTCGATGCATCATCGAATATTATTTAAATGACGATCGACGACGGAGTCATTATTCCTTGGATCTTCGGCCGTTTGTGTCAGAGAGGAGAGTCTTGTTTCGCACAATACGATATCGACGCAAATCAAGGTGTCGGTGAACTCGAACGAACATAACGATCGGCGAAGCCTTAGCAGAAACGATCGACGCGGCTCTCTCCGACTGTTGCACTGTTGGTGGTGTCTGTTCGTTAAAAAATGACAAGGAAGAAAAGCTTGCTTCACCATCCCAAAATTTACCTTCCGCTCGGCAAGACTTCTTCCGCCCTCAATTTAAATTGGGTCGTGATATCCTAAATTTTTTCGGTCGTGAATTTTTAACGACCGATACAATACGATGGGAATCTCTTTGGTTCCTTGTACCTGGTGCCTCAAAGTAATCTTCATTGACCCCGAGTGCTCATGAATGACCTTGAGTATCTCTGAGTGTTGGTCAAATCGCAATTTGAGTTATGCGATAAGTTTTCTAGCGACTTAACTAAGTTAGGGATAGTTTAGGACTGGGTTAACATCGATTAAATTCAAGGAAAAAAATAGTTAAGACACCCAAACACATTGATCTTCGAGGAAATTGCGTAAAACCGATTTTGAGGTTATTTTGACCTCTATACTTAACTTAACCCACATAACGAAGTAAGTAACTCGTTTTTGCGCGTAATTATCTCATTAAAAAATCAGTAACGAGCAAAATTCGTGGTTATGTGTGTCAACGGGGCCACATTGATTCGTGCAATGAGAGAGGTAAAAAGGGAAATTACGATTACCAGGTGTAAAACCCGTTTGCCGCGTTGGTAAATAAGGTCATCGCAAGAGATCCAAAGGAATCCATCGCGAGAGATTCAAAGGATCGGGCAGAGTCAAACTTTTCTGCCGTTCAGCGTTAAACTCTGTAATTGCAACCGCCGTAATTGCTCTGTAAACCAATCCCGTGAGTGTGTGTGTCTCGGCATTACTCGAAAATTTCTCACCCCGTCGAGAGTAAACGTATAAACATCGCTGGTATAAGCGCAGTTTTATGCGATATTTTATTCATGACGCCCAAGAGAACGTCATTTTCAAAGATGGCGAAAGAGCGAATTATAAAGGTAACCTCGAAATACCCGCATTCCTCAGTTAAGAGAAGCGTTTAATACGACCACGCTTCGCCAAAATTTTAAGTGGGTATTACTAGAGATAGAGAGTACATGGAATTCAGAAAGAGGGAGCCTGGAGAGCTTGGCACAGGTCAGCCAAAAGTACGACGTCAGCGTAATTATAAGTTGAGCGTCATTCCCTTTACCTTCCATCCGGGAAAGGATCTGCACACACGAACATAACGAAAAGCTTGAACTATAACTAGATATAATACAGATACCCCTTCATTGCAATGTTCGCAGAACCGAGAACTTATAGGAAGAGTTCCATAGTTGATCGACTCTCTGAGGAATCGCTCCCTCCCCGACTCAATTCCGTCACCGCCAAGACCCATAAAATAAACTGGGTTAAGCAAACGACACTCGACGGTCGCGAGCCACAGCGTTAACGACGATCGATTTAACTAGCTAAACTGCTGGATTATCGAAAGTACGGAAATATCAATGGAACAAGTGTCCACTTTGTCCAAAACAAAAAGCGGTGGTTAAGTGTGGTTAACTATCTGTAGTTAACTATTAATGACTCGCTTTGGCTGGCAACTCATTTATTTTAGCCATCATGCATTCTCCGAAGATGAACCGATGATTGTCAGCGTTTTGAAATGATAGTTTAGATCCTTCACTGGTGATGCAAATCCCCAAAACTTTCGTCCCTAAAGCATTCATAACCCCAATGCGAAATATCGACTTTGGACTACATATCATGTCTAACTCACATTGCATTTTTACTCGGATTTCGAATACATTCCCAGGAACTTAATAATTGGCGCAGCCAGATACAGACCAACGTTTATGTGGTAAGAATTTTTTATTAAGTATTTGAAACATCGTGAAAGCTTTGAAACTCGAACGAACATAATCTTTCTGATGCTATTGGAACTGAACCTTCCGTTAGTGGGACTCGTGAACTATGGCAAAACTTTGTGGTGTGTCGCGTTGAGGTTGGAAAAGACATGATTCTTGTGTAGGCGATTTACTGCCTACGAAGGAATATATTCAAGAAAATTACAGCTTTTGAGGTTAAAGAATAACCATGCGATACAATTGTTTATAAATACTCTTCGTCAATGGAATGTTCGAGTGTAATTAACATATTACGTCTAACGAATATTCTAATCTACGCGTTTATCATAACCCCACATTTACATTACAATAATTAAACAAATTTGCCCTTTACCAACGAATAACGGGTGAGGACTTTATCTCGAGGGCACTAACTAAATTAAATTGTGCCTTGTTCTATAATTTAAGTGCTTTCATGTACATTACGCTCCAGATACTCCTGTGCTTGTTTAATAATGTGCTTTTTTCTCCGTTTCTGTTTCAGGTGAGTACCAGGAACTTTTTCAACGCGAATATAGGTCAAGCCGAATAACGAGAAGCCGTGGCAGTGAGTTTTGAATCAGGCTATTTTACTAGTGTCTTGTTAGCGGTGAAACGACCGAAAATTTAAAAAAATAGTTAAATTCAAAATTTCCACACTAGTTTTTTCAAAAGTACTTATGTCTCTGGACAAAAAGCCCTCTTCACGAGGAAGCTAATTATAGATGTTGTGGTGCCGATTTCTGCCGCTAGGTGGCGAATGAACGTGGCCTCTCTCTCGCAAGCGTAGCACGAAATCCCTAACTATTCAGGCAAAAATTGTCGGGCGTCTCATCCTCTCGATTTTTCTTACCACGTGGATAGTTTTCTTACCAAAGTTACACATATACTCTAACCTCGTCTGACGAAGAGGTCACGGAGTCTGGGTCTATAGAATAAATGGGGATGGAAAGTTTCGTGAAACTTTCGTGTGTCCCTTAGAAGGAATTCGGTAAATTCTTGTCGCGGAACATTGCAAGTGCTCCGAGTCTCTTTTTGGTACGAAAAAAACAACTTTAAACATTTTTTTAAACGGAAGAACATACCGAAAAATCGTTCGGTCATTTCCTAATAAATAGAATCATTCTTTGATCCAACAGGATCCTAAATAAAATGAACCAAAAAACGATTTCTTGTAATTTTAAGGTTATGGATAACCCTTTAAGCCAAGTGCATCCTTTTTACGTTTTATTTTTTTGCACGTATTTTTTTTTTAATATTTCGAGCCAACATTGTTGCGCTGTCCAGTCACTTTGACGCTAATAGGGAGACTCGTTTTCCTTTCACCGAGACAACAATTTTATAGAGGGGCAAAGTGCGGTTAGTATCAAGGTAACAATGTCGGTTGCCGATCGGAATCGGTAGCTACTATCGACTCTGGTCAAAGCCACGGATGAACCACTCGGTATATGTGGCCCCTGACCTCAACGAATAGGAGCCGGTCGTTTCCACGATCGTTAAAGCAACACTGCGTGGGACGTGTATTTTATTTATGGTACTCTAGAATTGCCCCGAGTTCCGCGAGACAAGCGATATCGGCGCTTATCACCCCGACGATTCATAGTTCAAAGAGTCTTTTGAACCTCCGCCCCCGAACAGGGGACACCCTATAGGCAGACACTCCCCACTCGAGGGTCAAGAAAATGGCTTATGGGTTATAGTCTCGCAGATATATCTAATCGCGTATATATCACGGGTAAATATATCCGCAAAGTCGTGGAAAAGTAAGCATCCGCTGAGAGACACTCGCGGAGAATAAAGTTTGAGAAGGTGTCAGATTTTACTTCGACCGAGATGAAGGAATCCGTAGAAATTTTCCCTCTTTCCGTCTTCAACTCCCTCACTCGATCCGCTCGATGTTTTTCTTTCGGCCAAACTTTTCGTTCCACTTTTTGCTCTTCGATCCCTCTTTCATCGTACAGGTCGAAGCGTATTTTCTAACGGAGTGTGTTCTTTCCCCGATAGCAAGAGAGAAAGAGGATCGCAGAGATTCTCTCCCGGTGATCCGGAACTCTCGATAATACTTTGGACAGCCACTATACTTTATTAGCGGGTTGGAAAACCAAAGCTGGAGCGGCTATTCACCGCTTTAATAACTGCGTACAAACTGCTGCACTTGTAGGGAATCGTAGACTCTGCGGAAACGGTAATGGCGCAATTCTCAACGTGACTATATGCAAGGTACAAGGGTCGAGGAATATGAACCACCCTCATCTGACTGTTGAATTTACACTTGAGCCAGCTCAAATCGAACTTATTGGGGCTGAACGGGGTTTCCAGTGAGTCACTATTTAAAAATCGTGTCACTTTTTTCACTATTTTCAAAAGTTGGTCACTATTGTCACTATTTCGGAGCTCAGAAGTGGTTAGAATAGAGGTGCCGTTTAGAATAGGGGACAAATTTCGAAAAATTATCAGGATCGGATGAACAAAGCGGCGTTTTGAAACTTCAACGATTACGAAGAGAATAAGCGCAGTCCAGAGCCAAAATTTGGAGTAGAAAAAAAATTACACCTGGTTTAGTGGACAGATTCAATTTTTGCCAAAATGCAAACAAAAAATTTTTTATTTAATTTTTTTCCGGGCCTTATATGGATGTATTTTTTCTCCCTGATCACGAATCAACGAATAGTTTTTCCAAAAAATCAAAATTTTTACGAATTTTTATCAAAAACATTTTTGCTCGATTTTGGCACCTTTTTAAAAAACCTCAAAATAGCGAAATTTCAAGGGCTCATAACTTTACTTCTGTTCAATCAATTCTAAAATTTCTTTTTCGTACTCAAACGTTGTCACTTAACTTAGAGAATGCCGTTGGGTTCATTCCGATAACTTATTTTTTGTAGAAATGAGAACACTTTGAAAATCGCCGAAAAAAATGGAAAGGGGTATGCCTTCAAAAATTGACAAAAATCGGTGGTTGAACTTTAAAAATCTGCCAAAAATCGAAAAATCACCAGAATCGGATAAACGAGTCGGCATTTTGAAACTCAAACGATTGCGAAGAGAATGAGCCCAAGTTAAAGTCGAAATGGTATCTAGACAATAAGTTAAACTCATTTTATTGAAGCGATTCAATTTTGGCCATAATGCAAACAAAAAATTTTTTATTTAATTTTTTTCCGGGCCTTATATGGATGTATTTTCTCTCCCTGATCACGAATCAACGAATAGTTTTTCCAAAAAATCAAAATTTTTACGAATTTTCATCAAAAACATTTTTGCTCGATTTTGGCACCTTTTTAAAAAACCTCAAAATAGCGAAATTTCAAGGGCTCATAACTTTACTTCTGTTCAATCAATTCCAAAATTTCTTTTTCGTACTCAAACGTTGTCACTTAACTTAGAGAATGCCGTTGGGTTCATTCCGATAACTTATTTTTTGTAGAAATGAGAACACTTTGAAAATCGCCGAAAAAAATGGAAAGGGGTATGCCTTCAAAAATTGACAAAAATCGGTGGTTGAACTTTAAAAATCTGCCAAAAATCGAAAAATCACCAGAATCGGATAAACGAGTCGGCATTTTGAAACTCAAACGATTGCCAAGAGAATGAGCCCAAGTTAAAGTCGAAATGGTATCTAGACAATAAGTTAAACTCATTTTATTGAAGCGATTCAATTTTGACCATAATGCAAACAAAAAATTTTTTATTTAATTTTTTTCCGGGCCTTATATGGATGTATTTTCTCTCCCTGATCACGAATCAACGAATAGTTTTTCCAAAAAATCAAAATTTTTACGAATTTTCATCAAAAACATTTTTGCTCGATTTTGGCACCTTTTTAAAAAACCTCAAAATAGCGAAATTTCAAGGGCTCATAACTTTACTTCTGTTCAATCAATTCCAAAATTTCTTTTTCGTACTCAAACGTTGTCACTTAACTTAGAGAATGCCGTTGGGTTCATTCCGATAACTTATTTTTTGTAGAAATGAGAACACTTTGAAAATCGCCGAAAAAAATGGAAAGGGGTATGCCTTCAAAAATTGACAAAAATCGGTGGTTGAACTTTAAAAATCTGCCAAAAATCGAAAAATCACCAGAATCGGATAAACGAGTCGGCATTTTGAAACTCAAACGATTGCCAAGAGAATGAGCCCAAGTTAAAGTCGAAATGGTATCTAGACAATAAGTTAAACTCATTTTATTGAAGCGATTCAATTTTGACCATAATGCAAACAAAAAATTTTTTATTTAATTTTTTTCCGGGCCTTATATGGATGTATTTTCTCTCCCTGATCACGAATCAACGAATAGTTTTTCCAAAAAATCAAAATTTTTACGAATTTTCATCAAAAACATTTTTGCTCGATTTTGGCACCTTTTTAAAAAACCTCAAAATAGCGAAATTTCAAGGGCTCATAACTTTACTTCTGTTCAATCAATTCTAAAATTTCTTTTTCGTACTCAAACGTTGTCACTTAACTTAGAGAATGCCGTTGGGTTCATTCCGATAACTTATTTTTTGTAGAAATGAGAACACTTTGAAAATCGCCGAAAAAAATGGAAAGGGGTATGCCTTCAAAAATTGACAAAAATCGGTGGTTGAACTTTAAAAATCTGCCAAAAATCGAAAAATCATCAGAATCGGATAAACCAGGCGGCATTTTGAAGCTTTAACGATTGCGAAGAGAATGAGCCCAAGTTAAAGTCGGAATGGTATCTAGACAATAAGTTAGACTCATTTTATTGAAGCGATTCAATTTTGACCATAATGCAAACAAAAAATTTTTTATTTAATTTTTTTCCGGGCCTTATATGGATGTATTTTCTCTCCCTGATCACGAATCAACGAATAGTTTTTCCAAAAAATCAAAATTTTTACGAATTTTCATCAAAAACATTTTTGCTCGATTTTGGCACCTTTTTAAAAAACCTCAAAATAGCGAAATTTCAAGGGCTCATAACTTTACTTCTGTTCAATCAATTCTAAAATTTCTTTTTCGTACTCAAACGTTGTCACTTAACTTAGAGAATGCCGTTGGGTTCATTCCGATAACTTATTTTTTGTAGAAATGAGAACACTTTGAAAATCGCCGAAAAAAATGGAAAGGGGTATGCCTTCAAAAATTGACAAAAATCGGTGGTTGAACTTTAAAAATCTGCTAAAAATCGAAAAATCACCAGAATCGGATAAACGAGTCGGCATTTTGAAACTTCAACGATTGCGAAGAGAATGAGCCCAAGTTGAAGTCGAAATGGTATCTAGACAATAAGTTAAACTCATTTTATTGAAGCGATTCAATTTTGGCCATAATGCAAACAAAAAATTTTTTATTTAATTTTTTTCCGGGCCTTATATGGATGTATTTTCTCTCCCTGATCACGAATCAACGAATAGTTTTTCCAAAAAATCAAAATTTTTACGAATTTTCATCAAAAATATTTTTGCTCGATTTTGGCACCTTTTTAAAAAACCTCAAAATAGCGAAATTTTAAGGGCTCATAACTTTACTTCTGTTCAATCAATTCTAAAATTTCTTTTTCGTACTCAAACGTTGTCACTTAACTTAGAGAATGCCGTTGGGTTCATTCCGATAACTTATTTTTTGTAGAAATGAGAACACTTTGAAAATCGCCGAAAAAAATGGAAAGGGGTATGCCTTCAAAAATTGACAAAAATCGGTGGTTGAACTTTAAAAATCTGCCAAAAATCGAAAAATCATCAGAATCGGATAAACCAGGCGGCATTTTGAAGCTTTAACGATTACGAAGAGAATAAGCGCAGATTAGAGCCAAAATTTTGAGCAGGAAAAAAGTTACAGCTATTTTAGTACACAAATTCAATTTTGGCCAAAATGCAAAAAAAAAAAATTTTTTTTTTCAAACCTTATATCGATGTATCTTGTCCCCTTGAACACGAATCTACCAATAGTTTTCTCAAAAAATCAAAATTTTTATGAATTTTTATCAAAAAACATTTCTGCTCATTTTTAGCCCCATTTTGAGACACCTCAAAATCGCGAAATTTCAAACGTCTATAGTCACTATTATGTCACTATTTCTGTGAAAGATAAGTCACTATTCCACTATTTGTGACCCTCTGAAGCGCTGGCAACCCTGATCATACGCTGCAACTCCCTTCGAGCTCAATTTTGAGCGACTTTTGTATTTTTACAAACCGAGTAGTCATGTTTTAGGATGATCTACTTTGATACTTGCAAAATAGATCAATTTCAGGGAATTGAGATTCACAAACCTGTTCCAGAGTCAGATTCTACCGCTGAAGAATTCCATAAGTAATCATTTCAATTATCCTATTTATGGTGAAAAAGGAATTAAGTTTTCGTGTCCTATCGAATGGCCAACCTTGCCCCGGACCTTCCGGTACCGAAAGAGGCCATTTTCTGCAACGCTCCCCTGATGCACGACATTAAACGTACCGGGTAATCCAAAGGACATAGATTCTTCGTTTATTGCGGATACTGAGGTACTTTGAAAAGCGATGGTCGTTCTCATTGTTCCTGAAAAGGATGTTCGTGGCCACCACGTTGGGCGAATACGGCGCCGTTTCTCATACGAGCTAGACTCCATTATATGTATATATGACACTCCCTGGGTACAAGTATGAACCCTCGAAATTGTCGAAAGCGGAAGTCATGGGGTGTTCACGAGGAGTTTCATGGTGATCGGTAGTAAGAGAGAGGGTAGTCGGATTGTTTCTCGAGGGGATGCTCCAGAGACGGTGACTTCCTCCCCCGCGGTGATCGTTATTGGCAATACACGAGAGAACCTCGCACAGCTTCCTGCGGCGTTTCTTCTCATTCACAAAGGACCAAGAGCGAAAAGGAAGGAAAGTGTGTTGAGTCCGTGCCGTGTTTATATATGAGGAATACGTTGGATCTCTGGGGCTGGTTCACACGCCTTGGCCATTATCAGCCCGCGTCTTCCGAGTCACGGACTTTCCGCAGACGTCGCTTGCAGTGTCGTTTCGCCATTATACGAGGGTGTAAAGGGAAGAGAGAAGGAAAATGAGGAAGAGCCACATAGGAAGAACGAGACAGGGCTAGAAATAGGAGTAAAGAGGGAAATGGAGAGAGAACACTGCTTGAAATTTCTCACACACAAAGTGGTAAACCAACTCCTGCGAACTGTTTCGAATGGACTGTAAAACGATAGCGTTCCGTGAATCTCAGCAAAAGCGGAGGGAGATTTCGTGATCGGGAGTGCTGGAGGGTTGAATGGAGAAAGAGGGTAGGAAGAGAGTTCGCGACATCTGGTTAAGCAACGACCCGGAAAATCTAATCGTCTTCGGAAAAGTACTTTTCCCTCATTCACGAATACACATTGTACGCGTATTAGATCCTTTGCCATTTCGCCTCTAATGGCAATAACAATGCTAACACACGTGCACCCAAAATGGCGGTGTTTTCCACTTCTTCCCGCTTCAGCCACGTTCTCCATCGACTTACTCCATATTTTATCAAGTAACTCCGTGGTACGTGTTTAGAAATCATTGGGTATCCAAAGTACCATCTCCAACGCCATTTTGTCCCATTCCCCGCAGATTCTTGCGCCAGAAGATATGTTAATTTAATTCCTAGGTAGAAGGATTGAGCACAGTGTGTAAAACCGGTCGCCATTTTGCGGTTTGTTACATAAGCTTCCTCGAGACTTATTGCATTTTCCGCGGAATCCTCTCGCGAAACTCTTACGGAACATTGATTCCTATTTCTTGGTTAATCGAGTGTATAGTTGGAAACGTGAGGCTAAAGATTTCTGTCTCTTGCACTTGAATCGGATGCTTGTTTCGCATGTATCCGGGATGAAAACCGAAGATTCGTTCGATAAGAGATGAATCGATCTATTGAGCCAATGACTTGTCTGCTTTTTTTTTTGACCTTCGACTCTACGAAAATATATTGAGAAGGAAGGTGACCATAATTTTCGAAGGGCCCTTATATTGATTTTATATAATTTAAAAAATATTCTAAATTGATTTTAATTTTGAATGACGTGAATTTAGCCTACACTTAGTCTACAGTTCCTGATGCTATTTAGAAATAGTTTCGGCAATTTTACCTTAAAAAAGTAAAATGAAGAAATGATGACTTCTTGTAGCAGATCGTTTTTTCTAAACCGTGAGAATTGACTAATTTTAACAAGTCTTAGAGTTCTGTATGATGAAGAACAATAGTTTTGTCCTTACTTAACTTGACTTCTCGGATATGGAATAAACGGTTTACTATATTTAAAGTAGTTTGAGGAATCCCTACATTCGAAACTAAACAAAACTAAGAAAGGTTAACCAAAACTATTAAAATTACAACTTTAACTCAAAAACTGTACAGTCGTCGCTTTTTTAGTTGGTTACATTCATTGGTTACATTGGTTTAGTTGGTTGATTACCCCACATTCAAAACTAACAAAAACTAAGAATAGGCTAACCAAAACTATTGAAATTAGAACTTAAACTCAAAAATAGTCAAGTGGTCATTTTTTTAGTTGGTTATAATTTTTATGTCTGTAGTATTGCCATATTTTTTAGTTCAAGTTAATACAGAATGCAAGAGTTCCAGGATAAGATAATTTATGCTGGAATGTTATGTGTTATTGGAGTTCAGTTAACCTCAATTTCTCTCAACGATCTAATAAGGTTACACGAGATGAATCTGTATATATTTTTCTGTACAATATTTACCGACTCAAGGATAAACCCGAGTCCGGCGCTACCCTCGTAAACGCTGAAACACGTTCGTTTTATCTCTCTCTTTTTTTTTTTTTATATACGATATTGGTTTCATAGCTGCATTCACGGGGGTAGGTACCTTCGATGCTGTTTCTGCTCTGGCTGAGCGTGAACGGAACAAAGTGGATTCCCAATCTGTGAGTCATCGTATATATGCCGAACCAGCTATGCCCAAGGGGAGACTGGTGCAGAATGTTGAAGCCCCAAGAGGCAGCATGAAATATCCCGAAAATACGGTGAAATTTGGAAAATCGATATTTTCAACTGTTTTGCTCCTGAGGGACGGTTCTTGTCATAAAAAAAAATAAACGTTCCTAAATACCCCCTTAATTTAGGAATTGACGATAATCATTGGGAACTTAGTCAAGGTACTTGAACCACTTCTTTCCTCACTCAAAATCTTAGTTAACCTTCAAAATTGACCTCCTCAATTCGAATTTGCATTTAGTTTGGCTGAAACCTTATTCTGGGGCAAAATGGCCTATTGGCGTAGGATTTTCTCGTAGGTTTCAGTATTCTTTACAATTTTTCTGCCCATATGGATGCCCCACTTTGCAACCCCAGAAAATGTGACTAGACGAAGGGAACGAACGGAAAACCTATTCTGCTCGCATTTCAACCATTCAAAGTTCAACATTATGGTTTTAGAAGCATTCACCATGGGATATTCATTATTTCCCCAAGTTTCCCCATTATTTCCAGTCTGGGTGATAGCTTTCCCGGCTTTCCCTGCGACAGTCCTGCGAAGCTGATTGGCTCGGTGAACCTTCGGCTGCGATATGTCCGGCACCTCCTGCTGGGCCCATCAACTTCACGAAACCTTTTCGACATGTTTTATGTATATATACTGCCGATTCGTAAACGATGTATGCACACGCTCGTGGGCTTAAGGGGGCACGCAAGAGAGTAGACTAGGAGAGAGAGAAGAATGAATGAGCTTGAACACTGTGAAGAGAGGGCTGAAAATAGGGAAGGGGGCGCCGATCATCGAGATATATGGGAACCAGGGATGCAGACAGGAGGGTGTACACGGGATATGGGGTGAAATACACGAGGATCGAGGAAACAAGAGTTCTAGTTTGTATGGTAGTGAAAAAAGAAAAATTAGAGCAAAATGAGGGACTGTTGTGTATTCCTACTCCCTCGATGTTTATATTCTGAACGAAGCGAGAAGGTCATGCGATATATACATGAAGGTATAGATGATTCATCGTCCTTGAACATAAAGGACGATATATTTCGGATATGGAGGGCATATGGAATATAACCTCAAATTTCCATTTTTATTTTGTTTACCTTCGTTTCTTCGATCGAAGGCTTCCAGATTCATGAAGAGGAAGCGAATTGAAGGTCAAACAAGCGAGGTTCTTGTAAGATTTCTCGAAGTTCTGGAAGGTCATTTGATCCTTATGAAAATTGCAGAATTTGTCCTTGAAAAACCTCCTCCATGAGAAAACGAAATCAGAAATTCTGGAGTAAGGAAATGAAGTCCCAATCAGACATTCGGAGAGTTCATCGAACGATGACTTCTTTGATTTCTCGTGAAGTTCCTTTTGATTTGTCAACTCCCTTTTTCGTCTTTGATGTCTGTGCACCATTTGTCAGACTCAATCTGGCCATCTTTTCATACCAATTTATATCCACTTCGTTCATCCTCTTCGAGTGAATTCTTGCGATCTAGTGCACCCTTCACTCACCATGACAACCGTTGCTTTTCCTGCAAACGATCGGAGTGGAGCGACTGGTAAAATATACCATTAGATATCGGCAAACGAGAGAGTCGGTATCAGTGATAGTGAAGTGATCGGTATATCTCGCGCGTCTACTTTAACCGTGTACATAGAAGCGTGGATATCGAAGACGAGACACTAAGGTACTGTGCAGAGAAAGATTGAAAGACTGTCCGCACACGTGGAGCCAGAGAGAAAAGGCAGCTCGTCAATGCTTTATAAATTCTCTGCGATAGGAGAAGGGTGGGGCAAAATGGACACTATGAGAAGATAACTCAGATAGGACGTTGGTATTAACAATTTGCTTTTCATATAAAAATACTGTATTTATCGATTAGAATGATTAGATCGCTCGTAGAAAGAAAAGGTCTTTTGTTTGAAAATTCAAGTAGACGGAAAAAAGCGTTGGAAAAACGATTTCTTTTACCCAGAAAAAAGATCTAGTCGTATGGGTACTATAATCGATAATTTGATTATTTTTTAGTTACTTTAAAGAAAAAATTTTTGCCATCCAATTTTGGGCGATATTTACGTCCACTATATTTATTTATTTGAATTCCCTGTCATCGAGAAACAGGCGTTGAAGAAAAATTCTATTCGTTGTTACCAAATACCTATTCACCCGTAATCTCATATTGAACATTGCGGCAAAACGCAAGATGGTCGAATCCCCGAAAAGGATTCCCATGAAAAAGGGTCTTTTTTCTTTTGCCTTTTGTTAAATAAAATACGAAGCTTTACGAAATTGTAGACTTCATACATTACATTCATACACATTCAAAGATTGAAATGTTTAAAAATATATACTGTCTAATTATAAAAAAAAAAAAATATTTCATTTAAATGCATATTTGTTCAGTTTAAAATAATATTTATTAATATTAAATAAAAATTTATTAGATCGCAATATATTTTCCTAGTAGGTTATTCAAAAAAAAAAATTCGTTGACATGAATAGAGTTGTGTTAGGCCGGCCTACAACTAAAAAAAATTATTTGGCTTCACTATGATTCAGTTACATGTACTAGAGCTTTTTTCTGGGTGTTCGCTTCTAGGCACCACTTCCATATCTGAGATACTTGGACCAAGCTGCTTGGCGTATTTTAGCAATTAGATTTTTGGCGAATTTCATTTGGTACCTCTCATTTTGCTTTGGCACTCGGATTATTCAAGTATTTTGATAAAAGTGGGTTACTACGATACTATTAGGGTATGTTGAGTTTTTTTTCGTTTGAAAAATTTCAATTTAGACAATTTAAAAAAAATCTTCAACTCTATAGGAAATTGTCACCAGAATATAAAATCTAGATCTGATTTTGCGTAGGTCAGTTTATTGAAGTATGTATGAAGAGTTTCCGGACAAAACTTCATAAAAGGTTTGGAACGTTTTTTTTACGCCATTTCGCCGGAAGCCAACGTAGACTAATTTAACAAGCGGCATTTTGAAGCAGAAAAATTCGGCTTCATTCCCTGATTTTTAAATTATTTTGACAATTTTTTAGATTTGGACTCTATTTTGAAAACAGCTGTTTCTCCCCTCTCTTCAGGTGCACCCATCTTCCAGAGAAATTATTTAAAAAACATTTTTACGATTGGATTCATAAAGAGGAAAGTACGAGCTTCAATTCCCTTTATTTGAAAACTTTGAGCGATTTTTTTTTTCAAAGTTATTCTGTTTTTTGTGAACAAAGAGGAAATTTGAAAAATCCCGTATAACACGAAAACAAAGAGGATTCATGAAAAACTTCAAGATAGCAAAAAGTTGCGTCTGTTTTTGTTGAGTGCAGAGGAATTTTTTCAGATTTTTTTCCCAAAATTTGTTTTTTCTAATTTTCTGGGTCGGAGCTCGGATCATTCGATTACCATAATTCGAGAACTATGGGATTATTGATAAAATTTCAAGAGAGAAAAATACTTTATTTTACCATTTTCAACACATTCGAATTGAAATTTTTTTCACTCATTTTTTTTCTAGCCAATTATCATGGAATCCCTTATTTTCTATTTTTCTAAAATAATTTTTGACGGTGTCCATTTTGCCTCCAGTGGCCATTTTGCCCCTCTCCCTCCCATATACATACATATATACTCGCATTAAAAGTGACGTGGCCTTTCTGCTCTTTCAAACGAACGTCAATTATTCTCGCTCACCCTTCTTACATGGCTTTCCTTCTTCCCAGTTTCGTCGAGGGGTTCTGACATAGAATCTTCCCCGACGAATCAACGATATAACCGAGGATAAATGCTCTCTACTATTTCCACATTGTTCGTCTACCCATAATCCGACAAATACAGGGATACGTCTGAAGAATACGATCTGGGACAGCTAAATTAATTCCCTTCCCTTTTTTGTGCCATTTAAACACCGTCCCGAAAAAATTCGTCACGCTTTTTCCACTTTCTCAACAACCGTGAAACAGAAAGACGCCGATCGAAACTTTGTTTTGTGATTTATGAAAAAGTAGTACAGAGGAAAGGACGGAATGTCGATAAGGTAATTTATGATCACAGGGGTGGGAATTTTAAACGAAGCGGAACTTCGTGAAAGGCCACTTTATGAGATAACCTCAAATTGAGCTTAGCGAGGTCATGGCTTTTTGAATTTACGAAAAGTTTGCGCTGGGTTTGTAATAATACTTTCATAAATTGGATCTATTTTGCTGGAGAGAATTTCAAGCTCGATTAGAATAAAAATATTAAGAGCGAAAAGGAAGCGTTTGGACAGCATTTTTTTTAAGCCTTGAAATGTCAGAAATTCTGAAGATAATCATAGCAGAAAGGACTAAGGATAATTCAACTCCAGGACTACAAAAAGCAATGACGATTGAGAAAATTGCATCCTCGATAAATTCAATTTGAAAGTCCATAAATTTTAGGCGTATATTAATTTGTGTGACCCACATTTCCCCCCTCAATCAAGCCACCCCTTTTTTCCATGGAAACATTTTTTATCCGATTTTTCCCAACTTCTACTGCTCCTCTGATAATTGATGTAGAAATTCAAAATTATTATCGAAGCTTCGATCAAAATTACAGATTTTTGGCTGGTCTGGGGAAAAATTAACATCAATTTTAACAACAACAATTAACTGAATTTTTTTATATTTTTGAGTACCCATTGAAAGAGCCTTCCTGTTAAATTTTAAGATTTTTTTGATTACCCGTCCAAAAGATATTAAATTAACAAAAAACCGCTCTTTTTTTGGTATTTTGGTCATAACTTCTTTGATAATGGTCCAAATTAAAAGTTTTTTTTTCAAAATTTTTGTTTTTTATTGCCTTTTCAGAAAAAAAATGCAATAAAAATATTCGCCGTATTTTTGAATGAGTTTTTTGAGTTTTAACCGTTAAATCGCGTTTTTAAAAGTGAATGTAATTTTTGATTTTTTTTTTAATTTTTTGTTTCAAACATCTATCTATTCAACAATTTTTAAGACTAGTCCGATTGTGGGAACTCAATAACTACTATGTTTTTCGATTTTTGAAAATTAATTTTTTTTTTTTTTAAATAAATTATTATGAATACCAATTTTTGTTACTGTAAAGTATTTTTTTGAATCATTTTGAATTAATTTGGACACTTTTTCATTGTTAACAGATTTTTAAATTGATAATTAATCGATGAGCAAATAACAACAGTTCAAGAATTGAACCTAGTCTACCGAATATTGCTGTCAAATTTTCACATGAGAAACATTATTCAGATGCAAAACAAAGATTTTATTTGCGATAAAATATTGCGATGTCAATCACAGGGGGACACAAAAATTGCATTCAATTATTCCAATGAGGAATGGAAACGTATTGGCAAAGGAATATTCTAATTCAGGAAATAATCGTATATGTAAGGTTTATTGCAGTTGCACGTGAATAAATAAAAACTGTTGTAATTATTGTTCATAAACAGACTTAACGATTAATTATTAATTTTCTGAACCTGTTAACAATAAAAGTTTCAAAATAAATTCTAAATATTGACAAAATACTATGCCGTAACAAAAATTGGTATTCATAATAATTTATGTAGAAAAAAAAAATCAAAAATCGAAAAAAAAATAGTAGTTATTGAGATCCCACGATCGGACTAGTCTTAAAAATTGTTAAATAGATAGATGTTTGAAACAAAAAATTATTTAAAAAAATCAAAAATGACATTCACTTTTACAAACGCGATTTAACGTTTAAAACTCAAAAAACTCATACAAAAACAAGTCGAATATTTTTGTTGTATTTTTTTCTGAAAAGGCCATAAAAAAACAAAAAATTTGAAAAAAAAAACTTTTAATTTGGACTATTATTAAAGAAGTTATGACCAAAGAACCAAAAAAAGAGCGGTTTTTTTGTTAATTTAATATCTTTTGGACGGGTAATAAAAAAAATCTCAAAATTTAACAGGAAGGGTCTTTTGATGGGTACTCAAAAATATAAAAAAATTGAGGAAATAAAGAAAAAAAGTTTTTCAAATTGTCCGATTTGGGATGGAATACCCCATATACAGCAGCGTCTATCTATATTTATAGTCCATTCCCTCAGGATCTCTCGAGGCTCTCGATTTCCGAACCGGAAGCCACGAGACGTCAGTCCGATTTCCCGTTGTTCAAAAGACGAAGATCGAATCCTTTTTTTTTCAATTCGCATTCCCTCTCCGAGGTTCCGATGGGATCAGCGTCGTGTAACGTCTTATTACACGCCTTTCCAATAAACCATGACCTCATCCGTCTTTTAACTCTCGCAAAGTTGATACTCTTTTTCCTAACCCTCCTGCTATGTTTCGCAGTGGCTTGTAGTTACACGGACTGGACGTTGAAATTTGGTCGTATTACTCCGTCGTAGCTGATGAAAGGGTGGAAAAAGCGAGGGTTGCGAGGAGGGAAAAGAGACACACCAAAGTGACCCAGTTTTCAAAGTCAATTTTTACCTCTCTTATGTAGGTTCGCTCGATGCTTTTTTCCCTCGATTTCTTTGAATTTGGCGAGGTAAGACCCGAAGCCAACGGGATTTTCAGTCGGGAAAATTGTTTTGAGCGATGTAATTTCTGTGGGCGACGTCCGCAAAAAGGAAAGCACGAGGAAAATTCTTACTCTCTTTTTCGCAGACTCTTAGCAACGTTTGCCAGACTTTCTCATGGTTTTGTCTGTGGATTTATCGATTTGGATCCTGGAAATTTCATTTTCCGAAAATATTAGCGTTCAATATCGTTTTTCACTCAGACTTATTATGGCGATAATTTATATTGGGGATTAAGAAATTATTGGACCAATAGATAACCATTTCCTATCGATTCAGCCGCATCCATTTCTCGATATGACATTTATTGACCTGTTAATAGTGAAATTACATTTTTACATGATCTTTTTTATACACGAGATGTCAAGATAGAATCTGCCAGTGAAATTATGCTATTCGATAACGACATTGCTTCGTTCGACTGTCTGTCATCGACTGAAAGAAAATGCAACGTCAATTATACAATGATGTCTGTGAATATCGTCTTATATCCTCCCTCGCACCGTCACTCAATTGTTGAAAAGTGTCGATAACACCTTTACCGAGTGTTGGAAAATCAATCGACTCTGAGGCAGAATTGTTCTCTCTCGTTTCTACGATGTTGGCGTTTCTTGGAGTTACAAACTTGACGGATGTAATGAGGCCCCGATGTACTGAAAAATTGAAATGAAAATAAAATAGACAAATTCATGATATATCAGATATATGCAAAATTTTATATCCCCGATATATGTTTGATCTAGATATATCCAAAATATATTTTATATATATATATATATTTACTAATTATATATATATTTACTAATATATATTTTTATATATTTTTTTCCTACGAGAATATATCGTCATTGCATAGCATTTTTGAGGACGTTCAATTCAATCATTAGATATATTTGCGGAGAAAAAATCCATATTCCGGATATATTTTTGATCTGGATGTATCCGAAATATATTTACAGCGGATTTAAGTATCATAAATGTCATTTTATTTCGCTGATATATTTATGATTTTTTTTTCTTTTGAGAATATATCGGTATTTTTGCATCGTACAATTCAAGAAATATCAGATATATTTGAGGTGTAATATTTTCTATTCCGAATATAATTTGACCAAGATATATCTGAAATATACTTATTTGTGGCAAACTTGAGCATTTCAATGGGCAGTTTACATCGCTAATATATTTTTTGATATATTTTTCTCCTATGAGAATATATCGATATTTTTTTATCACATTTTTGAGGACGTTCAATTCAAGCTACATTAGATATAATATTTTCGGAGAAAAAATCTATATTCCGGGTATATTTATCCGTATGTATTTGAAATATATTTACAGCAGACTTGAGTGTTATAAAGGGCATTTTATATCGGTGATATATTTTTGAATTTTTTTTCCTTTCAGAATATATATCGGCATTTTTGCATCGTATTGTAGAGGATTTTCAATTCGAGAAATATCCGATATATTTTCTGTGAAAAAGTTTCTGTCCCGGATATATTTTTGACCTATATACATCTGATATATATTTACGGCAAACTTGAGCATTATAATAGGCATTTTATATCGCTAATATATTTTTGATATATTTTTCTCCTACGAGAATATATCGATATTTTTAAATCGCATTTTTGAGAACGTTCATTCAAGCTATATTATGTAGATATATTTTCGGTGAAAAAGTTTCTATCCAGGATATATTTTTGACCTAAATATATCTGAAATGTAATTACGGCAAACTTGAGCATTGTAATGGGTATTTAATATCACCAATATATTATTTGATATATTTTTCTCTTATGGAAATATATCGAAATTTTTGCATCCTATTTTGGGAGGACGTTTTTTATGATATATTAATGGAATTATATTCTATATATCCAGATATATTTTTTTTCATGGGACTCTATAAATAATGGAGAAACTTCCGCCTATCTTCGGGGGAATGGGAACCATTATTGGTTACGGATAAAACATAAAACAGGCAACACGAATAAATACCCCCACGTAAATAGATAGCGCGTTCGTCGAATTTTCGCACGATCGCACTCTTTTCCATTCATGCTCTCTCTCTCTCTCTCTCTCTCTCTCTCTCTCTCTCTCCCTCCCTCTCTCTCTCTCTCTCTCTCTCTCTCTATCTATCTATCTATCTTTTTCGCGCTTTTCCTCACGGCGATATCCTTCGGTATAATACGTGTGAGGAAAAGGAAAAAAATGGTAAAAAATAGTGGCAAAGACGGGCGAAGCATGCACGTATATCGAAACTATCCGTTACCAGAACGAAGAATTCGGCCAAACGCGACCCTGGAATATCAATATTTTTCATCGCATGCTAGACAAGAAAACCTTCTTGCTCGTGGTGTTATTTCGGCAAATACCGATGTGGAGGGACCCTGGTCCCGGTAAATCAATCAATTCCATTGACACAATACTGATGGAATTAGGAAACGATAAAAACAAATCCAAGTTCTCTTCTAATCGCATTATTTTCATAAACATAAAAATAGGGTCCACTGTGACGGTGCACCTCATAAAAAAGTCCCGAGAGTTTCATAAATTGGACCACTTTAATGATTTTTCAAAATTCTTAATAATTTTTGACGCCCCTTAAGAAAAAAAATCACTATTCTTTTATATCCTCTTTGAGATACGTTATAAAAATTTATTTAAGGCCTTTCAATGAGCAGTCCCAATTTTTGCAGATATTTCCTATGAGCATTTGTTCAAAGGAAAAATCTGACAAACAAGAACATCCAAATTTGAGTATTTTTGTTAGCTGAAAAAAAAACAATTTATTTGGCAATTAGAGGGACGTAAAAAAACTAAATAAATTTTAACCTAGCTTTTAAAGAAAGAAAAAAAAGAGTTGTATGCAAGACAATAATGGTCAGACAGGTTGGATAGTTTGAGAAGAAATACCCCATATGTACACTGCCTTCGAAAAGTTTGGAAACACTCGATTCCGCTTCGCACAAAAAGTTTCACTGCTCTTTTAAAAATGAAGATATTTCAATTCGGCAAGCTGCCTTTTAAACGGGACATATTCAGCTTCATTCCGCTTTTTCCAAAAAAATTTTTCGAATTTTTTTTTTGCGTTGAAATTTTGGCGCACGACCCATGAAAATTTTATTTAACTGTTTTTCGTATGAAAAACTTGTGAGGGCAGTATAAGCTTCAATTTCGTTTTTTAAAAAGTTTCGTACGATTTTTTTTCGCAAAAATATTCAATTTTTTACAAAAAACGACCATATTTATAAAATGAAGCGTAACTCTAAAACTACTGGGTTTTCGTGAAATCACTATAAGAATAAAAATTTGCATACAATTATTTTGGATTGAATGGAATTTTTTCAGAAATTGTTTTTCAAATTTTTTTTTTTAATGTCAATAATTTTGAAAAAAAAAATTTTGAAACAAAATTCTGAAAAAATTTCATTAAATCCAAAATGATTGTATGCAACTTTTTACTTTCTTAGAGATTTCACAAAAACCCACTAATTTTAGAGTTACGCTAGATTTTATAAATATGGTCGTTTTTTATAAAAAAATTAAATATTTTTGCCAAAAAATTCGTACGAAATTCGTAAAGAACAAGATTGAAGCTTATACTCCCCTCCACAAGTCTTTCATGTGAAAAACAGTTTTTAAAAAATTGCATAGGTCGTGCGCCAGAATTTCAACACCAAAAAAAAGTCAAAAAACGACCATGTTTAAAAGGACGTACCAAGTTTAAGAAAACATCGCAAAAATTTTTTGGAAAAAGCTAATTGAAGCTGAATATGTGTTCTTTGAAACGCCGCTTGTTGGATTGAAATATCATCATTTTTAAAAGAGCAGTGAAACTTTTTGTGCGAAGCGGAATCGGGGCGAGTGTTTCCAAACTTTTGGACGGCAGTGTACATCAGTATATACATGCAATTTGGTATACGGCATGGATACGACAGTCGTATTGGAGCACCATCAAGCCAGGGCAAGAAACTTTGAGAGGCTCTCGGCGTTTCAACGACGAATTAGGATCCACTCTCCTGGGAAGTGGATATGGCAGTGCGGTGGGCCGGATGAGCAACCGTTGTGCAACTATACGGCCGCTTCTGTCGCTGTTTCTGCATGCCAGAGGAGCTTCCCCATGTACCAACCCGGCTCATTCTCAAGTTATTGGTAGCTCTCGGCATGATTTCCTGATTCGCTTATTACCTACGAACCCAAATATACACGAAGCATCAACTTGGACACACTATTCCCTTATCTCAATCGCCTTCTACCATTATTCATATTACACAACATGAAAATCTAACACGAACGAAATATAATTGGCAAGTGCGAATCCATGTCCTAAAATGTCCTAAAATGTACAACAACAAAGAAAATGGAATAAAAACAATGTTCCACAAAACCCCTCCATTTTGTTATAATTGCAGTTAAAAATATGATAACCTCAACTATAAAAGTTAAAAATAAGTAAAATCATCCAGCAAACCTTGAAAGGACCATTGGACCCTTGAAAGGTCCAATGGAGAGAGCGAACTCCCCATCTGAGGTAAAATGATCCCCCCCATGGGTTAAAATGATCCCTGAGTACTTTGAATTGAGGTAAACTAATTCGACATATTTTAATTTTATTTTATTATAAAAAATACAAAGTCTCGGAGATAAACACTATATGAAAACTAGAATCTCATCTACGACGAAGTAAAATCCATTGGGGTAAAATGATCCGAGGATCATAATTTTCGAGCTCGAACAAAAAAGCATTCTCACCATTTTTTTCCTCATCTGTGCAACAAAAATGGTTTCGAACGACTTCAATGGAACGTTTTTCATTTATTTAGGATGCCAATTCAAAAAAATTTTGATTTTCACGTTTCAAGCAAGAATTATGGCCGCGAACCTTCCCACCAATTCCCCAACGCTGAGGCGCTTCAATGATCAGCTGATTACTCCACCATTTTGCGACGATTTTTTTTTGCATTTTTCAAGTTTGTTTTGAAGTACACTCTGAATTTTAAAAAGTTCTATTTAATTTCTTCCCTATAAAAAAAAAAGTCTATAAAAAAACGAATGCTTCAGGAATGAGAGAAAGAGAGAGAGATTGGAATAACCGGTAGCAGAAACGTGAAATTGAGTGTTGGAGATTTTGCTTCCGGTGGTCGAATGTATAGACTGAAGTTTCGACAATAATTTACGTAACAAAGAGCACTCTGTGCAGATAGAGAGGCGCATATATATTCATATGTGTCGACCATGAGAGGCATTAGAAGCCCTGTTGTAATGGCCTTTCCCTATACTCTCTCTCTCTCTCTCTCTCTCTCTCTCTCTCTCTCTCTCTCTCTCTCTCTCTCTCTCTCTCTCTCTCTCTCTTCCTCTCTCCCTCTCTCTCTCGGGGTGTTGCAATAGAAACGAGTCGAGGTGCGTGTGCGATCAATGGCACAATCGGCATACCTCGATTTCTCGTGAATGCACCACATTCACGAATATTATCGCCCATCTCTCAGTCTTTCCTGAATCAGAGAGAGAGGGCGAGAGGGAGACGCCATGTTGGTTCCGGCAATCTGCATTATACTACAGAGCGGAATTACAGAAGAGGTATCAGTGCAGTAGTTACCGAAGCAATTCTACTTCAATGTACGTATTTACATAAATACATGCATGCACAGTCGGTATGCATTACATCTATCGAGTGCCAAAATAGGGGAGTCTCGGGAAATACGGTCCGGGCAGCTTAATTGTTAGGAGAGGGCAAATTTCCGAGGGGGCACGAAAATTGAAAATTGGTCAAAAATATTGGTTTCTTGTCAAATTATCATACATTTTTTATGTAACGTCTCATTTTTAGGCCGATCCGCGATACCTGGGGCATAATGGACCACCCTATAAAATTAGGTCAGCCATTTTTTTTAATTCTTCAAATTATGATGAATTTCATATATTCATCCATTTCTAGGCCGATACATCACATCCGGGGTCAAATGAACCATGAAAAAAATGGAAAACAAAATTTTTTTTAACAAAATTGAAAAAATTTCAAAAGAGTTTAACTACGAATTTTTTTCAACGGTATTTGAGAGCTCAAAAATAGCCTTTGATTCAGGGACCCGAACGATACGTCTAACTATGGAAACAAAAAAGTAGCACTAATTTTTGTTATCTTTAAGCTAGCAACACCACATTAAAAATTCGATTTTCTTCGAAACAAAAACTAGAATTTTTTTTCAACTTTATTTGAGAGTTAAAAAAGTTTTTAAAAAGAGTTTGAAAATAAATAGCTGAAAATTTGAGTGTTTGCTAACTTCAAGCCATCAACACCATATTAAAAATTCGATTTTCTTCGAGACAAAAAGAGGTAAGAATTTTCGTGTCGTCTAAATATAATAAATTTTCAAAAGAAAACAAAATGATTTATTAAATAAAATAATAGGTTAAAAATATAGAAGTTATTTATTATTTAACGAATTTTTAATTAATCTATATATTTTTTTATGTTAAACAAGAAACAATAACATCAATTATGATTTATGATAATTGGTTACAAAACTAAATATTGTAACGAAAATAAATATTAGTAACAAAAATAAATTTTTTAAATGAAACATTGAATTCTGCGAAGAATGTAATAAATTACTTTTCACAATAATCACAAATATGTTCGTCGGAATAATCTTTGTCTATACCTGCACGGGAATCATGAGACCATCCCTTACAATTTTACACTGAATCCATGATTCCTTAGATTCCGAGTAAAGTCCATTACAATAAAGCCAGTGGCAATAATTATTTTCAACTCTTGAGGAATTAAAAAAAAAAATTCCTTTGTGTGATAAATTTTGAAGTTCTTGTGCAATAAAAAAAAAATTTTCATCATTTTTTTTAAGGGGGCCATCATGCCCCAGCCTCCCCTCCATCTCTACCGCTCACAACTCCTCCCTCGAAAAATTCCACCGAAATGCAAACCCATCGATAAATCTCTACCTTAATACAACGACCAAAAATTATAAATATTAGCAATTATTATTAAATATCCTCCCTAGAAAAATGAACTTCTGGATCGCGACTGAAGTTTCTAAAAATCAACTGTAGAGTCACACAACTTTTTAATGAAAATTCCCATAATTATTACAACTCTGAGCTGGTCCCAAAAACGGAGCAACCACTTTGATAGAATTTTGTGGATAGATTAATTAGGGTGGTTCACATTTCCTCGACTCTTTGTTTCACAATCGAGTCCAAGCAAAAAGATCGGAGACCGCTTAATTTCCTATGCAAATTCATGTGGCTTGCGACCCTTTGTTCGGTAACCATATATGATATATATATATATCTTGGTTTATAGTTGATAACGAGGCGTCGCGACGCCCCCGTAATCCGCGGACCGAACTTGGGATATGTGCCTACCGTGCGTGGTTCACCACACTTTGAGGGCCACGTAATATATATATGTATATATTTATGGAGGCAATATGCGTATGTATACGTTCGTTCATGATTTATTAGACGGACTACCGGCGCCCCCGTCAATTCGAATTGGTACCGCGGTTTCCCGCCGCGTGTCAACCGCGGGACCATCCGTTTCGCCATACACACCAATCCTCCCTCCTTCACCCCGATTTTATCCAGAGCGACGAGAAAAGCGTCATTTCGGCTTCAATCCTACGTACACAATGATTCAGTACGTTAGCTATATTTTTGATACATCATATATACAGATATACCTTCGATATAATAAATATACACGGGAAACTGTCAACGAGCCCTTCATCTCGAAGGTTTGACCTGCTCCTGACATGACGTGCTAATATCATCACAATAGATTTATTCCAGTCGGAATGAATACATTACACTTCGTCATTCGTCAATCTGACTATGCAACTTCCTCCTGCAATAATTAATGGGTTATACGCAGTCATGAGGCCGAAAAAAAATGCACTTGAAGTTTAGAACGTTCAGATAAGCAAAAAATAAAAGTATTTTGTCAAATTGACCACTTTTAAACGCAACCCCTTTTGATTTGGCTGACATTTTGTTTTCCTCTGCTACCCAATTAAAAACATTTTTCAGGAAATTTTCAAATTTTTTTATCCAATCCAAAAGAAAAAGCTTTTTTTTTAAATGACTATAACTTCTTCAAAAATTGACCAATTGCGAGGTTTTTTTGTTGAAAACGTTTCGTTTTTGAATGTACCTTCCGAAAAAAAAATACAAAAAATTTGAAGATATTAAAATCAATGAAATTTTTCACTTTTTCGAGAAAAATCATCTTTTTATCGAAGCTCGCACCCAAATAAAAAAAAGTATGGGGGGCATTCCATGTCAAATTGACCACTTTTAAACTCAACCCCTTTTGATTTGGCTGACATTTTATTTTCCTCTGCTACCCAATTCAAAACATTTTTCAGGAAATTTTCAAATTTTTTAATCCAATCCAAAAGAAAAAGCTTTTTTTTTTAAATAACTATAACTTCTTCAAAAATTGACCAATTGCGAGGTTTTTTTGTTGAAAACGTTTCGTTTTTGAATGTACCTTCCGAAAAAAAAAAATACAAATAATTTGAAGATATCAAATCTATGAAATTTTTCACTTTTTCGACACACTTCTGCAGAATAACGTATTTGACACACTGGGGTCGTTTGTACCCCAGCGATGAAAATGCTTATAAAAAAAATACTATTTAATATTTTAACTTACAAATTTTTTCAGAACTTCTTAAGAGGTTACTTCCCAAAGTTATACAGGATTTGTAGTAAAATATCAAAGTTTAATATGATAAAAAAAATTTAAATACCCAAATAAACTGAAAAAATGACACCTTTTACGTAAAAAATCATAACTTTTTTATTTTTCGACAAAAATTGTTAAAAATTTAACTGAGTTTGCTTAATTCATATCACTACAAGAAAAAAAATAGTAGCAGTATAATAATACAACAGGAAAGAAATGCGCACAACATTTTCGCACTCGACCTTATTTGACACACTGGGGCGAGACCACTCGACTTTGGACGGCTACTGCATAAAAGCCTATTGTCTTCGAGCGATGCTATAAGCTTGAAAGAGTAGTGGCATCCCCGAACTAATGACAGATGTCGCTATAGGTCCCATTTTTTAAAATTTAGGTACTCAAAATTAAAGAAATTTAGGCCTGGGGTCTTTTATACCCCAGTAGATCAAGTAAGGGTTAAAGAAACCTGATATTGGGGGAGGAAGGTTTAACGTGTTGGAAGCATAGCAAAAATCTGAAATGGAGAAACTTTTATCGTCACACTCGGAATAATGATTTATTAATTTTGAATTAATTGATTCTATCAATTAACCTAAAATAAATCGAAAAAATTATTATTTATTATTTAATTATTATTATAAATATTCCTCGTGAAATTATATCGAAAACTGTCACATTCAAAGAAATTCAGATGATTGAGTTTCATTGCTGCCCCCGTTTCTATAAAACAACGCCCACAATAAGCACGCACTAGGGGTTGTTTCTCCGCTTCTATATTTAGTGACGCAACTGAAACTCGATTAAATACACTTTAATCAATTTTAAATAAACACGGACCGTATCATCATCTATACGGAAAATTTTCCCTCTCTCCGGATTAATATCAGAGTCGTTGAGGAAGAAAAACTCACTCAATCTTAACGCAATCATCATTATTTTTATCGCTTCTCATATATACAGTTTTTCAAACGACGTTTTTCCATAACCAGGAACCCCAGAGACGTGTTTACCTCAATTAGATTTTCTTCTCTCGCGCAGATACAAAAATACATAAACGCTGGAGCAAACACAGCGCATACCAGTACATTTTGAAGTGTTTGTTTGCACGATATACGACTCCTAGATATATATAGATATATAAACATGCATATATATGAATCGATATTGGATCCAACTGGAAAGAACGATATAATGTTCCACGAGGATATATTAATGGACTCGATACATGGGTCATTCCATGTCAAATCGACCAATAGTTGGAATCGACTCCGTTCAATTTCCATGAAATTTGGTCAGAAGTTTTCTTTTATCATAAAACGAAGTTCCACTAAAAGAAATAAATTAAATTTTTTTTTCGAAAGTTATGCGAAATTTAATATTTCATCATTTTTTCAATTTTTTAAGTTCACTTTTTGAATGTCTCAAAAACTATTACAATTACGAAAAAAACGTTCTGGGTTCGTCTTAATGAGTATACTTGAGGCTACGAAAAAAAAAATATTCCGAATTTTTTTTTGAAAAATGATGAATATGGAGAATTTTGAATTTTTTAAGATGGTGAAAATCCACGATCAACATTAAATTTGTTATTCAATTTTTTAAATATAATACCTCGTAAGATCTGGAAAGATCTTTATCTTGAAAGATTTTAAAATTTTCAGAATTGCGTTTTTTCAAAAATATGAATTTTTGAATTGTAAAAAAATTTTGTTTAGTACCTACAAGTTACTAAGAAAATATATAGTACAAGGGATTATATTTTTTTAAAATTGAACTAAAAATTTAATGTTGATCGTGGATTTTCGCGATTTTTCAAAATCCGATATTCTCCAAATTCATAATTTTTCAAAAAAAAATTGTGGAATATATTTTTTTTCGTAGCCCCAAGTATACTCTTTAAGACGAACCCAGAACGATTTTTTCGTAACTATAATAGTTTTCGAGATATTTAGAAAATAAACTTAAAAAATGGACAAAACGGTGAAATTTCGAATATTCAAAAAAAAATTAATTCTTGTCTTTTGGTAGAAATTCGTTTTATGATAAAAGAAGACTTCTGACCAAATTTGATCGAAATTGAAAGGGTTCTATTCCAACTATTGTTCAATCTGGCATGGAATGACGCATATATGTACATGAAAGTGTTGGATGGGGATGAAAGGGAATCGAGGGGTGTGAGAATAGCGAGCAAAGAAAGTTGCGAGACGTCGGAAGCGACGAGATATATCCATTTCTTCACTCGAAACGGAGTGAGGGGACATTTGGAAGAAGGAAGAGGAAGAACGTACATCGATCGTTTCAGTGCCAGAAGGGCGTATTTTTCATCCTGGTGGAGGCTTCATCAGTCCTTGTGACCTTGAACCAACGATGTAAGACCCACTTGTACATACGCGTACAGTCCTCCATATAATCTTCTCCTGCCATACGAACTTCCTACTTTACCAGATTGAAACTGTTTTTCGCCAGTGAAAAGCAAAGAGAGAGAGAGAGAGAGAAAGAATTGGAGAGAAAAAGATAGGGGAATGATGGGGATGAGGGCGCCGTTTCGACGCTTCGAAATCATCGCTAAAGTGGCGGATGCGCGGATCAACAACGTCACGAATTTCACATTCATTTCCACCCTTATCGCGGCGCAAACCTACCCCCTTTCCGCTCACCTCTGTCGCATCAATCATGGAGTTAACTATATATATTCACACAGAGTACACCTATTAGCGAGATCGATGATGCGACGCTCCATTGCGGCTTCAATACAAATTTTCACGATGTTCTCGCTCCGTTATAATAACCCTCCCCTCCCCGTTTCTCTCTCCAGATATATATGGGGTATTCCCGCTGAAATTTTCACGTCCGAACCCGGACCCTCTTGAAAAATTATGAAAATTTTTTTCCGAAAAGTATTCTGAAAAATAAAACACGTATTATTTTGTTAAGGCCGAAAATTGATATTTTTCGTCGTACGATTTAAGTAAAAAATCCGAATTTTTCACTAACTCTCTACTCTAAACACGTAGAATCTTGATAATTCGAGATCCTATCGAAAAACGCTTCGGACAAAACTTGTTCGTTATAAAACGAGTAAAACAATTGATATTTTTGAAAAAAAAAATTGGGCACACGAAAGTTTGTTTTTACTTCATAAAACACAAAAAAACGTTTTTTCGGCGAGTAAGCCACCTCGAATTATAAAATAAAAAAATTGTAAAAATTCTATAGGAAATCATGAAATTATTAAGGCCAGAATGAGATTGGCAAGATCAAAATCCGCACACTGAGAAAAAAAATTGTTGAATATGCAAAATCGTTAGTTGAATACGGGCAACTAAATATTTATTTGGTCTAACTAAATAATTAGTTTCTTGAATAATTCCGCGCTTCGGTTGACCAAAATATTGTTTAAGCAACAAATTCGCATATTCAACCATTTTTTTTTCTCAGTGCAAAGCTACAGCCAATCGAAGTTTCGTCTTGACCTTATTTTCGAGCCAGATCATGCAGAACTGTATGTTCTCGAAAAATTATACACAGAAATACATTTGAATATTTATTTAATTATACATACGTAGATTATTTCATACAAGTATGAAATAATATACATACGTAATATACGTAATATTTAATCATACATACGTATATTCTTTCATACTTGTATGAAATAATATACGTATGTATAATTAAATAAATATTCAAATATATTTCTGTATATAATTTTTCGAGAATATATAGTTCTGCATGATCTGGTCTTAAAAATTTCGTGATTTCCTATAAAATTTTTAGAATTTTTTTATTTTACAATTGGAGGTGGCGTACAACAAATTTTCGTGTGCCCACAATTTTTTTTTTAAATACCAATTGTTTTCCCCTTTTTTTAACGAACAAGTTCTGTCTGAAGCGTTTTTCGATAGGATCTCGAATTATCAAGATACTGCGTGTTTAGAGTAGAGAGTCAGTGAAAAATTCGGATTTTTTACTAAAATCGTACGACGAAAAATATCAATTCTCGACCTTAACAAAAAATTACCTGTCTTTTCTTTTTCAGAATACTTTTCGGAAAAAAATTTTCATAATTATTCAAGAGGGTCCGGGTTCGGACGTGAAAATTTCAACGGGAATACCCCATATGCATGATATTGTATCGTCTGTATATTTAGCGATTCGCATCAGGTTACGGGGCATGAATTTCATGCCGATACACAGCATAATCGAATTCATTATTTCAGAATAAATTCCGCGATAATATATTACGGCTTGCGCCGCGAACGATCGTAATTTCGAAATTTAATGCATAAATCGATTTTGATTTTCCCTGAGGACAAATCGACCGAGTGATTAGATTTTTGGGTGAAAACGCGAATTGGGGTGTGTAGATCAAAGTGGAAAGACGAGCGATTTTTGTGGGTCAAACAAGAGGTTTTGTTCTTCTAGAATTTTGGAAAAATTTCATTCGAAAGATTGATCCATGATGCCTCAACATGTGGGAATGCTTGGGCAATTTTAGTCAGAATGGCCCCTTAATCCAATTTTTTCCCGGCCGAATATTGATTTGAAATGCCTTAAAAAATTGGCAAAAATCGATGGTCCAACTTGAAACCTCTGCGAAAAATTGAAATATTATCGAAATCGAATGAACAAAGCGGCATTTTAAAGCTTCAACGATCACGAAAAGAATGGGCTCAAGTTGAAGCCGAAATCTTATCTAGAAAATAAGTTATAGTCTTTTTACTGAAGCGATTCAATTTTAACCAGAATACAAAAAAAAAAAAATTTTTAATTTTTTTTCGAGCCTCATATCGATGTATTTTTCCCTCCTTAACACGAATCTACGAATAGTTTTTCCAAAAAATCGAAATTTTCATGAATTTTCGTTGAAAACCCTATTTGCAAAATTGATACCAAGTCCACAATAATTCGTCAAATTTTTTCAATGATATTTCTATTTGATTATTCCACATAAGTATTATCCAATCAATTAAACAAATTGTGAATTCAATTTTTTTTAAATAATTACTAAATAAAGTAATTTTTTCTCACTTTTTTAAGCCTAGATTAGTTTATTTGAACCAAAGGTGACCAAAAGTGCGACCATTCATATTTTTTATATTTTCTTTTTCTTTTTCTACTATTCTTGTATTATTTTCATATTTTTGCAATTTATTTCAAATGGTTTTTCATTCGTGTATAATGGACAATTCTCGCTTTTCACAAAAAAGGCAGTGGCGAATGTAGCAGAGATGAAAAAAAAACTTTGAGATTTTACAAAATGATTGTTCCTTTGTCGCGCAATTTCTGGACCGCGATAAAAATCTCCTAATTTCGTTCACACGAGTCTTTACGTTACATTCATGCGCTATAACCGGAGCAAATCCTGCTGCAATGTTGAAACAGTGTAGTACAGTCATATTGTCGAGGGATAAGAGAGGGCAAGTGAGAGGAGAGGAGGAGAGGAGAAGGAGAGAAAATGAGAGAAGAAGGGAAAACGGCTCTCCGCCCCTCTGGGAATTGGTACGAGCCGCGAGAATGAGGACCGCGGTGGACTTGTCTGTGTTCAGAGCGGGTCTCGTCGGGCTCTCTAATCTCCGGTATGACAGCCGTCCGTTATCGTTATCGCGAGAGAGTATCATCATGGATACGCTCTTCACCGCACGAGTCCTCTCCCCCCCCCCCTCTTTCCTTATCCGTGTGTGCGTTTTCCCACAGACTTGAGATGTGATGAAACGCACACATACTCTTTTACACACGTGTATATATTCCGGCATTTGTCACAGAACATGCGGGAATGCTCGACGAAATCTCGCTGGGCTCATTATCAGGTGAGAATCTCGAAATGTCCGTCCGTTAAACCGGCTGCGGAGAATCTCGCGACGATTCCTCGAAAGTCCCAAAGTATGCTTTTTAACGTCACAGAAAAACAAAAAAAAACCGCGACGATATTTGTCACAGAACATGCGGGAACTCTCGCTGGTCTCATCATCAGGCGCTAATCTCGAATTGTCCCCGTCCATTAATGACCCGCTGCTCGGAATCTCGACGGATCAAACGTTTGGTGGAAGGACCAAAAGGATACCGATCCTTTTTTCACGAGATAGCCAAAAAACCATCGTACAACTTTGCGCCATCGAGGAATGGACCCTATTCATATTTGGTCCATTTTCTTTTGACCTTGACCATTTTTGAACAAGTGTCGTGACCAAACTATCGATCGGAAAAATCTCAAAAAATTACAGGATATCCTTCGAACATTCTGGTTGATGTATTGAAAATTGGTTTATGAAAAATCAAATGTGTATTCAAAAAAAATCATGAAGGAGAAAAAAGAAGTGGGGTCGTTTTGACCCCGTGTGACCTCGGAAGGTTAAATTCAGCATTTCAAGGATCTGAAAAATATCTCGTCGTTCCATTCGTCATTCATCGTGTATTTTGAATCCCAGATGAATATTTGTACGCCTTACTCTCGTACATACGGCGAAAATAAACAAAAGCCCACCAGGGGAATACAAAGTTTCACGTTCCTAAATTGAATTTTAATTTTTTAATCTACTCGCTATCCGGAATCGCGATTATATAGTCCCTGGGAGACCGCGCATTTGTACAGACCCTTTTCTCGGTTTATCCATGTTCTCATCCCCTCGTTACCAACCCACCCTCGCGGTTAGATGAATTCCCTACTTTTCCTCAACCTACTGGTTTTTTGGTTGCGCCGTAGAAAAATGACGACCCTACAGCGAATCGAATCAAACTCGAACTTCTAACAGATCCTGCGGGTCGCAGAGCGTCAGGTTTATCTGAAATAAAAAACAGCACATTTTATCTCTCACTAGATAAGTTATAGCTCGTGATTTGACAAAGGATCTCATTAGGAAACAAAAGGAAAGGGAAAACACTCGCCCCGATTTCGCGCCCTTCACTGCTCTTTTAAAAATGAAGGTATTTCAATTCAACAAGCGGTATTTTAAAAGGGACATATTCGGCTTCATTTCCCTTTTTTCAAAAAAAAATTTCATTTTTTTTTCAACCCGGTACGTTCTTTGAAACATGGTCGTCTGTTTGCTTCTTTTTGGCGTTGAAATTTTGGTGCGCGATCCATGAATTTTTTTTTAACTGTTTTTCGGATAAAAACCTTGTAAGGGGGAGTATCAGCTTTAATTCTGTTTTTTAAAAAGTTTCGTACGATTTTTTTCCGCAAAAATATTCAATTTTTCGTAAAAAACGACCATATTTATAAAATGTAGCGTAACTCTAAAAATACTGGGTTTTCGTGAAATCACTAAGATGGTAAACAATTGCGTACAGTCATTTTGGAATCAATGAATTTTTTGCGGAATTTTTTCTGGAAATTTTTTTTTTTTTTTTAATATCTGCTTGACAGGAAAAATTTTCGAAACAAAATTTTGGAAATAAAATCTGAATTTTTTTTTTATTTAATCCAGAAAAATTATATGCAACTTTTTACCCTCTTAGTGATTTCACGAAAACGCAGTAGTTTTAGAGTTACTCTACATTTTATAAATATGGTCGTTTTTTGCGAGAAGTTGAATATTTTTGCGAAATAAAATCGTAGGAAACTTTTCAAAAAACGAAATCGAAGATTATACTTCCCTCCACAAGTTTTACATGTAAAAAACAGTTTTTAAAAAATGTCATGGGTCGTGCGCAAAAATTTGAAAGCCAAAAAAAAGTCAAAAAACGACCATGTTTCAAAGGACGTAACCAGGATAAAAAAAAATCGATTTTTTTTTTTTTAAAGCGAAATAAAGCTGAATATGTCCCTTTCAAAATGCCGCTTTTTGATTTGAAAATTTTTCATTTTTAAAAGAGCAGTAAAACTTTTTGGACGGCAGTCTATATTGAGGCGACCCGTTATCGTTCGTTCGGCCTGGTTCGCAATTTCTCTTCTTGATTTCGCGATCGGGCGTCTGGCTCAATCCCCAATGGGAGTTTCGTCGGGAAGAGCTTTCGGCTAAGAAACCTAGAACCTCCCGTTGAATATATATATATATGGGGCATTCCACGTCAAATCACGTGGTCATCGGCCTGACCCTCTCGGATTTTGATATCCAATGATTTGTGGGTTTCCCTCAATCATTAAATTGAAGGAAAACACAAAGGGCGGCCTTTTTGTTAATTAATGAAATTTTTTCACAGAAACTATGGCTTTTATTATTTTGATTGTTTCTTGTAGTGAGAATAACAACAACAAAAATATTTTTCTAGTGAAACTTGATTTTTTTTTCTTGGTTTAAAAGCGACATGACATTTTTCGAAAATTTGTTAGCCTTAACGACCTGAAATAAAACGGATGATTTAAACACAATTAAAAAATTTAACTTAAAAAAAAATGGTAATTATTTTTGGCCTATTATCGAACTATGACGAAAATATCTGTTTTGGGTCCTAGTTTCTGTGAAAAAATTTCATTAATTCAAAAAAGGTCCCTCTTTATGTTTCCCCTCAATTTAATGATTTTTTAGCTCGGGCAACCCCTAAAAAATGAAATAAAAATTTCTAAAAATTTGAGATCACATTTTGGGCCAAACGAAACCCACAATTCATTGGACATCAAAATCCGAGGGATTCAGGCCGATGACCGTGTAATTTGACGCGGAATGCCCCATATAAACTACCCTAACCCTCTTTCGGCAAAGGTGGTACTGCAAGTGCCCGTCTCACGCGGACGAAAGAAAACCCCTCGAAGTTGCCTTGGGGGATGCACGCGAGGCCATTTCCCGATCGAAAAGCTTCGAGACCTTATTCCTACACAGGACTTCGAGCAGAGGGTTGCTCGGATATACGTATTGACCCATCGTATATTACACAGATACCTTATATCCCAAATGCCCAGCTCCACTTCTCTCCCTCCCGGTCTCTCTCTTTCCAACTTCGATCGAAATGAAATTTATGTTACAATATTTACCGCATGAGGTTGAACGGGCTCTGTCAAGGGACCCTTTTATACATACATATATCCGGTATCTCTTTAAAATCGTCTGCACGGTGCTTGGAAGTCGATACTAACACGATATGGTGCGGAAAGTGAGGTTAACTCCTATACTCAAAACGCCCTCTCGAGTTTGGTGAGAAAGGAATCTATATAACGCCGTATATAAACACATTCCCGGTGTGTGGAAATCCACCTGACCTGGAAATCTTGTTGGTGCTCGGTGTCAGGTGCAAACTCGATTGGCGTTTGCGTCTATAACCATTTTCCCGAACGTTTCGAAGCTGTTTAAGCGTTCTCGGGGTTACCCCGCAAACGGATATTAAGCGTCATTCATACCAATCGACAAGAGAATTATTTCCTCAAGGACATTTCCAAGCCGAATGGAGAAGTCATTCTCGCAGAATAACTTAAATTACAAACTAATTGGTCTCAGATGATCTCAGATCATTTGCATTAGTCGTCTTCGTCAAATATAGCGATCCCAAAATCCATACCAGAATTTCCACAAAGTTATACGGCTATATGATGCATGAAATAGATCGGGCTTGAGATCATTCGTGACTGGGGTTAGGGTCGGAGTTTACCACGAGAGCGCACATGCAACGTGGAATCGCGTGGTTATCTTTGGGCCGCAAGCTTCCTCGTTTACATTGGCTCGACGATCGACGAGTTGGGGTTGTGTTGGACATACTTGTGCAACCCTCTCTTCCTTTTGCCCATCATACGAGAATAATATCATGCAGCTGCATTAACCTCGTCGTATAAATACCTTTCGTGTAAGTAACGTTGTAATACGATGTATTTATGGGTTCACTGCAAAGAATTATGATTAACCATGTGGTAAGAAATCATATGGGCCACTCTGCCTTCAATTAGTAACTCTGATCGCCTGGGCTGACCCAAACTAACAAATAGGTTAACCACAACTCTTGAAAATATAGCTTCGAACAAAACAATACCAAATAATTGTCTATTCGGAGTTATGACGAAAAGTAGGAATCGTACACTATTGTGAATATAGTGGATCGTGCAGATCATTGAGGCACATTAAGGGGTTATTCTAAAAAAAACTAAAGTTGATTAAGAACAAAAATTGTTTCTCATGATGGTGTATGAAGAGCTGCTACCGTGTTCACCTCAGAAGAAACATGTGTTCAACTTACCTATTGCAGCTACGCCATTTTGTACCTTAAATACAAATAAAAAATATTTTTGTACGCCTTAATACATGCAGAATGAAATCTTAAAAATTAATTTCGATTCATTGTTTGGTGATCGAAAAAAAAATTCCCAAAAAAGCTTCGTTTTTCAGTGGGTCTTATTGTTAGTAATAAACCCCTTAAGTTGAGCTGAGCATGAAATAGGGAGTTTATGTTGATTAAATATATAAGAACTGCCAGTCCATCTGGATTCTGCAATATATTTTGATACAGAGATGAGAGAGTCCATAATGCATCGTTACCATCATACAAATAATGCGTCAGCGGTATAATTTCAAGCGAATATACATAGGTATACATGTTACACATATGTTTCACGGATATAAAGTTGGCACGTGCTATACGTCGTAGTGCATGTGGCATTAATGTATCCTTGATGAGAGAACGAGACGAGTCTCGTGGCGACGATCGCGTCGTACTTAGTGTGCCGTAGTGATTCTCACATATTCACCACACATGCGCATTGAACGTGTTCACGTACATGCATGTATAACATGTCCTATGTGTAAACCGAAAGCATACATCTAGGAGAATACGAAGCGATAGCACGCGCGCTCGTGTGAAGTTACTGCCACATGTGTGAGACATACGGTCGGGTCTCGTAGCATGAAATGCAAACTATCATACCAGCGAGGAACGTGTGCGCCTGTGTACAATTTTAGCTCCTCTTCGAAGCGAAAGACTGGCACGCGCGCGTGTTCCAGTTTAAATCCCTTTTTCCCCTCCCTCGACACACGCACGTGGATACACGAGAATTATTTGCTCCTAGCCATTTGAACATGTGGGTCGTATATTAAATATGGTACATTCTTTCCTTTGGAAATAGCCAACAAATCCCGAACAAAGGTTGAGCCTGGTTATGCCTCTTCTTGCATAATCGCCTCCGTGAATCCATTATAAATCCAAACCAAAGTCCAGTTGAAGGTTGCAATCGGCGTCCACTTGCTGGAGGGTGCGAACACCCAGTTTATTAATTTCATCGTGCAACCCTTAAAACATTGTAAAATTAGGGCAAACCCATCGAAGCAAACTACTGGAACCTTAAATTTGACGGAGGTGGAGGGAAGCTGAAGCTGTGTCGAAAAGTTGAAGCTTGCGGGAGATAGGACCTAAATCGTTGGTAACCGATGTCATAAGTGAAACTTTTTGTGCGGTGCGGAATCGGGCTGAGTGTTTCCTAACTTTTGGACTGGAGTGTACATCAGAGGTGATCACGGTTATTCGGCGATAAAGTGGAGATTTCCCGTGATAGTACTTCAAATTTCCGGGAATAATTTCTCTCTGCGCTGGCAGAACGAAGATATTCAGATTCCAGCGTTACAACGTGTCCCATTGATCTTCCCAGTTACTGCATTCTGTGTACGCTTGCAAGTCGTGTTTCCATATAAATCCGAAATTCTGTGTTATAGCAATAACTTCCGCCGGTAAGTTGCCGGAGCCTTCGACCTTCTATGTTGTAGTCTCTACAGTTCGAAGTTACGAATACGACGGAAAGCAAGTTCAGACAGTTCATATACTGTGTTCAGATTGGCTGCCGCTGCTACCGATATCCCGTTCCTGATGTTTCCGTGGCAAACGACACATACGGCTGAAGGTATGGTCGGGGTTGACGTGTCCTTGTTGAGGCAGAAAGGTCGCAATACCACAAACCAACACGGACACAATCGTGGTGAACCTTTTCGCGTGCCGGGACGAAATAGACCACTTGTACAACATGCTACTACGTACCCCTCGTTGGGGAGGACACCCCAACATCGTGGACCGAAGTGAAATTCTGCGGGATGTTGCCTGGATGGTTTTACGATATTAAATCACATCGAGGGACCGACACTCTTGGCTCGCTGATACTCTCCCTAATTTCCCCCTTGCGCTTTTATCCACTATACGGCCTTTACACCCGTTACAGATTTACAATATGTTTCACTCTTGTTCCGGTGCCTTCCAACATCCCCTAATTTTTTTTTAGTTCTCCCCTCCGAAACCAGGAGAAGGATTCGTTCATTCAGGCCTGGGGGAACCCAGCAAACACGTTGGGGGATCCCCTTCTCTCGTTCGAATTGATTTCATTTGCATATCTCTCACTCATTGTTTGCGCCACCCTTTTGCCTCTGATACGAGCACATGTACTGAACTGAATATTCTTGCAGCACGTGCCGCGGTAGCCCCGGTTCTGGCCTTAATCCTCTATAGAAACTAACAGATGCACACACACACACACGATTGGAATGAAACGTATGGATTGTTGATATCGGCTGTGTATAGATATTAGATATAGATTATTGCAAGCTGGAGAACGGAAAATCTCGCTTAGTGGACCTGATACAAGTTATAATTCATTGTGTCGCGTGCATTGTACACGCGCTAATCCAGGAAAGGTCTATGTCTGGATTCGATGTGTGCTGTATGCTTTTCGTGACCTCACAGCCTATGTATATACATATTCATCGCTGGCATTGCATCGCATACGGAGCTTGCATCCTAGAAATTATGCCCTGGCGTGTGCATGCACATGAAGTCGACATTTGTAGCTGAGTACACCCGCTCACATACACACATTTTATCCATGAGCATGCACGAATATTTGGTCGTGTATAAGTGTAGGCACTTGGGTATACACGGGTCGAGGTCGTCCATCCGCTTGAACCAATTTCTTCGGTCACCGCGGAAACTTATATTTCCTTGCAGTTCAAGTAGAAAACACACCGATGGGAAATACGCGTAAAGTGAGTGCGTCAAGTCCCGCGGGACTGCCCAAGTCATATCAACTAAATTATCGATATTGTGGGAAGTCATTTTTAGGCAAAAGGTACCGCTATGGATGAGTTCTCTTACGGGAAGGAGAAGCTGCTTAGATCTAGCAGAAGTTATGGAAAAAAGTACGAGAGTCTTGCAGGACATTATGACGACATCCGACAAGAATATCCATGAATTCCTGTCATATGATCTGGTAATTCATCTTGGTGATGAATTTTACATCAGTCGTTCCTATTCGAATAACTGTAATTAGGCTAAAGTCTAATTCCCGATGTCTCTGGATGAGTTGTACCCTAATTTCAGAACTTGATTCCGTAAGATCTCAAACTGGTGGAGAATGAATGATCAGCATTCATTCATATTATTATTTGTTATTTTGACGAATTTCTTAATTTATATTGCAGTCGTACTGGGCCTCGGATAATTGATTACACTAATCCAGTAAATATAACTGGACTAGTACACCAAAGCGTGCTAGTTGTTTGACTACGGGTCATGTCCCGTTTAAAATTGATGGGATACTCCAGGAATTTTTTCAGGACAGTTCCACATGACATACGACTAGATTTGCAGCTCGGAATGCCGTACTACCGGATTATCCATGATCGATCGCCGTTGTTTTTTCCGCGCGGACACAATCTACCTCCCGAACACCTCTATCCAAATTGCACCTTCCAGGCACTCAGAATTCAGGGCGCCATGTGATTGTCCTTAAGTGGCGAACACGATGTATCCAGAATATCATAAATTCAAGCTCGGTTACGGCCATCATCCCAGAAGGTGTGCGTGATGAATTTTCCCTTTCACACCTGCCCTCTATTCGTCAATAATCTGATTTACGCGCGTCGATGAAACGCAACCGCGCGCAATACCTTCGAACCATGACGCTTGGAGAGCTATTGCAAGAACAATAAATCTCAAATCATGCCATTAAACATCTCGGCGTTATAGTGCGTTGACGTGGGAATTGCCGAGAACGCAATTGGTGTGGATAATGAAGATCGTTGCTCTAGTCCCAATCCAATAACGTCGTATAGCTTCGTTTTTGCGGGAAGCTATAAGAATGTTTGAGGTCATTTGGATCAGCGCTTCCATGTCTCGTCGTTACAGGCTGGTTTAATCCGTTTGCCGGAGCACACTCTTTCATATCGTTGCTGTGTTCGCAAACTCGGAAGGGATCATCGTGGATGACCTGGCTCGGTGAGTCTGGAACGCGATTTTCCTACGACCACCAACACACTCAGCCGAAACGGTACGAGGATCGTGATCTCTTCCTCGTCGGTACCGCGATGAGTTTACGCTCCGTTGGGACTGTACGCGCCACCAAGGCTACACGCTACCGTTTTCAGTTCTCCACGTATACATTAAATATAGATGGATGTAGAACTTTAAACATCTATCTCCGTTGCTCATGGGGTGTTTCTCAGCGTAACTTCTGGGATTAGTTATTCGGCTTATCGACACTCGCCACTTTTCCTAGCCTAGCGTTTCAACCCTTTCCTCCTCAACCCCTCCGACTCTCGTTTGTCCGTTCGAGCGGGTTATGGGATTTTACTCGTGCCACATCGCTCTCTCACTCTCCCTCTCAGGCTGATCTTGCTGCACCTGCACGAAACAACTGGCCAACTATGAATAAATTTACGGAAAGTACACGAAACGAGTGTTTCAACAAATTGAAGTAGGTCGGCGATATGCATAATCATAAACGTTGTTTCGAAGTAGCGTAACTACTGTTGTGCACGTGTGTGTGTGTCTGCACCTACGTATTATTCGAATATCAACTGGACTAATGTCTGTGGGACTTATCTTAATACGGAATTCTTATATTCAACTCCGAACAAATGAGTTTGAGGCCAGAAAACTTTCGACGCTCTTAGCATTCGCCGTTTCAACGAATCGGAACGTCAAATCAATTTCCTCGGCAACTTTTTCAATTCCAAATCGTCGCAACGTAGAGTTGAAGACTGATTTTTCCTCCTCCCTCCTTTCTTTTCATTTTTAATGCACAATATCGCAAACCTTTTGCCGAGCACACTGAGAAAAAAGTTCAGTTAAATCAACTAAATCCATTTAGTTGATGAAAATTTAGTTGATTCAATATTAATTTGTTTGAAATAATGAAACTATAATTAATTCAACAAATGGAATTGGTTATCCATAATATATGAAGTGAACAAAATTATTTGGTCAATTTACAGATACAATTTAGTCCAATTTGCACATTACTGAGTTGCCGTAAAGAAATATTTTGTTGATTTCTAGTTTATATTAACTAGATAAATGTAGCTGTAACAAGCGAAAATTTCGTATTTTCAATCAAACAATTTGTTTGGTACAAACATTTTTTATACTGCCAAATCAAATAAGTATATTATTTACTAAATATAACAACTAAATATATTATTTGTTCGACAAAATATTCGTTTATTGAAATCAATCGGATAAGTGCGTGAACCAAATATTTAATCCATCTATCACATTATTTATATACTTGAAATAAATAATGGGTTGTATCAACTATTTATTTTGATACATAGAATATTAAACATATATGGAATCAACTGATAATTAGTCAGCTCAATCTTTTATTTCTCTGTGTGGATCACATTTTTATTCGAAGTAACAAATTTTTATTTCATTGAACTGAAACTTTGCCCATTCAAGGAACGATTTAACTAAAACTTCCACTGTATATTTTGTTGAATTACCAAAATGATCGAGTTGAACGTCCGGAAACAAATATTTGGTTGAGTGAAACAAATTTTTGCATTTTCAACAAAAAAATTTTTTTAGTGCAAACAGTTTCCTTTCATCAACATCAGAAATTGAATTTTCCCCATTCCGTCTTGGTCCTCTCAGCGGGAGTTCACGCAAATGACTCTTTGACAATTGTATAATTTGACCAAAACGAAATCCACATTATCGATAAGAGGAGCGTAGAGTCGTCGATTTCCGGATTGGTTTTTGTCGAAATACGATGAATAGGTCACGCGTTTTTCGAATCTTTGTACGCCGGAAATTCACATTACCATTCCATGTTCTCAATCGAGTTTCGCTGGAGTACATCGAGCGAGGACTCCCTTCGTATACGTAAAACACAAAAATGGCGGATTAAGCGTCCATTTAACGTTGAAAACGGTTTGACTAACGACCTTCTGACTCCCTGCAAAAAATCGTTGTACGGGATCTGGAAAAAGTACTATTTTAATGCACAATCACTGAGTCGCGGCAACTGCGAGTCCGGAAATTTGAAATGCCTCCCCCTCTCGCTACAATCCAGTTTGAGGGTTCCACTGACGCTCACACACAAACGCATCTCATGAATCTCAATTCCCGTCGAAATTATAATCCGACGTTGGGCATGAGCTAGAGAGCCGAAGCTCTTTTTTCTTTTTTAATATGTTCCTCTTCCGGTCGACGTGTTCACGAAAATGAAAGACCACACAGTGGAAATGGTACGACGAGAAGTGAGGGGTGTATTCGAGCTCCGTGCGCCATTGTGTGCTCAGGACAAATACATGTACACACATTGCTCCTCGATCACACACACACACACACACACACACACACACACACACACGGGGAAGAGCGATATTCGCAAGCGGACCCTTACTCCGGTTGAATGAAAAGGGACTAATTCCCGGGTACCAATCGGACGATCCTGCATATGGGTTGCCAATGAGAGAAAGGGAACCTCGATGATGAGAGGAAGTACAGCATTTGTGCGCCGGCATCGAATCGTAAATATATAGTGGGCACATGCATGTGCGGTACATCAGTTCTGCGATGATCTAGGGACCCTCTTTTTTCGAGGATAGGAAAGGGGGCATTGTATGGGCTGAAATCGAGAGAACGCCCCGTGCTTTTGTTATTTCCTTCCCTGGGCTTGGCACCCATCATTCCTACATGAACATTCACATTTGACGTACAGTTTGCACGCAGAACATCTGATACAGAATTTTTCTGCTGGAAAATGTGTAACCAAAATCAACTGCTGTGCACGCGCCATTGTCAGAACGACAATCACGATTCGGCACACTCTTCTCGCCTGACAACCCTCGTCAGGTCGACGAGGGAAAACCCTTTGTGCAAAGTATACCTCACCTTTACAGTTCTGAATTGATACATCCGCTTCCGCAAAGATTGAAGCAACTGTCAAGCTTATAATGTTGTGGGACCCTTCTCTGGCACGCGACTACTCTTTTGCCTGACACTCAGGATTGCCAGTGAGTGAACATTGTCACTATTTTTGAATCGTGTCACTTTACTCACTATTTTCGAAATTTTGTTACTATTATCACTATTTCAGAGCTCAGTAGAGGTTAAAATAGAGGTGTTGGTTAGAATAGGGGACAAATTTTGAAAAATTATCAGAATTGGATGAACAAAGCGGCGTTTTGAAGCTTCAACGATTATGAAGAGAATGAGCGCAGTCCAGAGCCAAAATTTTGAGTAGAAACAAAATTATACCTATTTTAGTGGACAAATTCAGTTCTGACCAAAATGCAACAAAAAAAATTCCACAATTTTTTTTTCAAACCTTACATCGATGTATATCATTCCTCTGAACACGAATCTACCAATAGTTTTCTGAAAAAATCAAAATTTTTACGAATTTTCATAAAAAAAGCCACAAACATTTTTTATGCGTTTTCAGCAGTACTTTCTTTGTTTCCATCGATCGAACGAGGGCGCGACTCTTCCAAGATGCTGACTAGCGCTTAGTGCGCATTTCTGCGTTAATACGAGTTGAAAACAATTCCTTAATATCGTAATATCCAACGATCGTACTTTTGCAAAAAAAAAAATTTATCGCCAAGAATATCCTCAAGATTACACTTCCATTCCCGGTCCCATAAACGTAACTTCTCTCATAGCATTTTATACATATAAAACGCATCACCTCTCCAATGAACGGCGCAAATCGAGACGTTTGATTTACCCATCGGCGCTCCTTCTCAGCTCTCTCTTTTATGTGTATTCCCTTCTCGACCTCGTCGCAATCTTTCCGCATCTTCCAATCTTTTAGCTTCATCCCCTCGAGGGTTAACGCATCCCTGCTCCAGCTGGTGCTGTTCCAGCGCAGAGGACGCTTCACCAACACTCTGACATGAGAAAAACTTGTTGTCGTCTCGATAGTCTTGCTCGGTCTTCGTCGTTCCCGTCGTAATAATGTTCATCCTTCTTTCCATCGGACGTTCATACCTCGCGTGGGAAAGGGCTCGTATGAACCTGGTAATCGTGGAAAAAGGCAGGAAACTGTCACCCTGGGTCCTGTTAACCTGGGTCATAACACGTGCGTACTGATAAACTTTTGCCTCGTGTTCCCCGTTCACATAAATCTATATTAGATTGAACTGGACCCTTTGGTATACATATAAGTATGAGACCAGCGGACATAGACGCACGTAGGCGATGAAAGACGCTCATTTGGGCTCCCTTAAACACCCTCTAACTTCGATAGAGGGAACGAGAGTAATTCCCATGGCACAACTTTCCGTGCACTGTATTTACACACGTCTATAAACATTTTGCAAACTCATCTGTCTTCATCGCGCGTTCTTTTCCATTTTTACCAAAACTTTCGCATTACATACATTCTCTGATATTCGGAATTCCATATCGTCTCTGGGATTCAACCCCGATGGGGGATGTCTGTCATTCGATGCAACTTCAGTCACTTTTGAAACTTTCTTGTACTTTCGAATCATTTGACCCAACAAAAAAATGAAAATTCCTGGTAGGACAACTCCTTAACGTAACGTTGAAAAAATAAACTAAAAGCATTCAATCCTCGAAATCATGGCGATGGTTCCCGACGCAAAAGTTTAAGGTTGTCTCGAATTACGGACAGAGCAGAGAGACACAGTGAAGTGTGGAAAATCTACTGCTGACTTCACCTCTCTGCCGTAGGTTTTCCGCGGTTTATCGGTGAATACTATTACACATACGCAGGAACTGCGAGTATTTGTTGAAAACTCACCGACAGACACTGGGGATTAGAGTTGCCTTCGAGAGAATGGATGGTCCTGATACCAGCGAGCTTTGCAACCTTCTCTCTCTCTTTCTGTTGGACCACAATGTCCCTCTAGTTTTATTTCTGCATACCCCCGAATGTTCATTCATCATGGTCCAGTCATATTATTCACTTAGCTCGATTGGAGTTTCACAATAACTCTACCAACCCTCTAATGAACATCAAGATCGCGTATGCGAAATGATAATTTCTGCTTCTCCAGCAGCAAACACGCAGCTCTACATTATCAGAATGGTTCATATTCGCCCATTCGGGTGTGTGTTTGCGCCAACCTCGAGAATACGAGGGACTCTAACCGAAATGGCATGTATGATGAAATGCCTCGGGCAAATGCATCGTGGAAGGAGAGATAGAGAGACTTCTAGGAGGGTATCTAGCTCAAGTTTTCCCTCGGGAAAGCGCCAACGTAATCGAGGAGAATGGCCGATATCAGCGTGGGACCGATTGCCCGACAGACTATATATAAATACACATGTATGCACGTGTCCCTTCAACGAACATTTGTCCCGCTATAAAGCAACCGACTTACCGACGGTCCTCGTCGCAATAAAGTTTCTGGCAAAAGGGAATAACGTAAAAACGTATTCACCATTTTGGACCTCCTCACGCAAAAGGTTATTTAATTACCCTCTGACAATGGCATCAGTTTCATTCAGTCTTTGCTTTTGTAATCCGTCGCTGCTGTTGACTTGAAGAGTAATGTTCACCTGCCTTTTCATGTTTTCACTCTTTCTCTCTTTCTCTCTGCACCCCTCCGCTGCCGCTAATTCTTTTATCCGTAAGCACCGACTGTTTTACATAGATTGCTAATCTACCTGCATCACAGTTAAACTTAAGAAATTACAGTACACCAGGCCCATTCGCACTTGCCATAGTTGTGCTAGGATCGTCGAGTGGAGAAGCCACAAGGCTGCCACCTATAACGTAGGATCGTAAGAGGTCACTTGTAGACCAAGTGGTGAAGGCGGATGTTAAAAAAAAGGCAGAGGAAACACGAAAAAGAGGTGTACGCGAGAGTGTTGGTGCGCGGCAAAGGTTTTTCGACCTAGATGGATTGTATTAGAGAGCACAGAAAAAAGTTGGGGCTTATACCCGGCCCCACCAGGAATATACCACACGTGGCAACTACGTGGTATACACGCGTAATAAAAAGCGTACTTATCCCGCTGCTCCGTATTTCTGACAGGCACTTAACGACCGCGTACCCGAGGGCTGCGAAATTATGCGCACGAGGATGCAAATGCCAGGTGGGCGCGCGGGGCCACGTGTACCGCTTCCCTTTGAACTGACTCGCTCCGTCCACATCTCACCAGTCTTGGCATACCAACACGGCGGCATTAGAGCAACACACAACACAAACGCTAAACCTCCTCCTCAGCGAGGGATCGCGTTACAGCATAAACCTAACTTCCGGGCTACACACACCGCGTGGGTGGGTGTGCTTGTAGGTTACACCATTTTTTTTTACATCTTCAAAACGAGTCAGGTCATGACTGGAGTCACGAATAGCACGAATAGCATCTGTAGTGTCGGCAGCAGATAGGGGAAGAAGGAGGGGTGAAAAAGGCGGATTGGAAGGGACGAAGGGGACGCGATGAGATGGGAAATAAGGCTAGAACATCAACGTGATTCTGGATATATCAGATGGGAGTCGGTGGTTAATGCATGCGAATAACGGGCGTTTCGGAGATAGAGACACGCGATACAAACGTAGTGCCAGAAGGAAGTGAAAGAGGTTTGGCCGTGGAGGAACGATGAAAGGCTGAAAGCCGTGGTATAAAGTTCTCGGATCGACTGGCAGCAAAGGTGTGGTGCGGAGCTGGAGAACAATTTTGCCTGGATAAAGCAAGAGAGAGGAGGGTGGAGCAAGTAAAAACGTTTGGTATCATACACTGGACGTCTTTGTGCGAGGGACGAAAAGCCGGGCATATGCGGGTGATGCTAGTCAGTGTAAAATGTAGAAATAGAAATGCCGAGCGTTCCTTTGATAATGTAGAGTCCTGATGAAACGCCGCACGAAATGCACGAATGACCGGGCAAGCAGCCTTCTTTCGTATTCCACGCTACACTCCACGCTGAATTCCCGGGAGACCTGTACTTCAGTACCGTGGAAATTAAAGAGGGCGAACACGCTGGTGGGCAGTTTAGCCTCGTTAACCTCAGCGCAGATTGTATTATTCCAATAAAGCCCAGGCAAAATGGGTGCGAATTGCACACGCAGCGTTGGAGGGCCAAAGGATATTAAAAACATCGACGCGATTGTATGCAAGAACAACATGAAGAATGTGAAATAGGGAGATTCGAGCAGGGCACTTTTCAGTCCCGGCTAATTATAATCCCGGGAATTCTACGTTAGGATGGAAGTTTTTTGCACTTTGCGCCACTTAGAAGCTTTGTGACCTTGTGCAGACCTATTGACTCCTTTGTGTTAGCTTCAGAAACTAATTTAATGGAAAGACACTCACTTTCAGAATTCACATTTTCTCAAGCCCTGTTAGGCGATAAATTAAGGGTGTCCTCTCATCTTCGCGAAATACAATCGCACACGCCATGGGCGATTGTACATTGCAGTTTTGCACGCATGTTGCACGTTAGAGGCGGACTTGAACCTAGGAATAGGCAAGGATCGCTCGATCGAGGATTTTAATCACCGGTTTCAGGCATCTAAGGCTAACCTTAAGCCGCACTATCTTTTTCATGTCAAAGGATTAATTGTTCTGACAAATGAGAATCGATAAAGTCCATCGCAGCTCAGTGTGATTCGCGACCGTGGTTAACACACCCGAAAGACAAAATCAGTAGGAGGAGAGTAGGAAATCGAAGAGTTCAACGTGCACGAGAGATACGAGAGATAAAGAAGTTAGTATTCGGGAAGTCTGGCGTCATCGCCGAGCCGGAACGCGGCTGGTCCGGACACGGACTGGTCTGTAATTATTCGCCAACTCTCCTGCGCTCTTGCCCTGTCATTCGTGGCACCTTTGGTAAAGAACCAGCGTTACCAAACGCCGCTACAGCGGCACAACTATGCATGCCCTTTGAGTCCCTACCAGGCAACCTTTATCCAGCGTGATATTACAAAAACTTTCGCAGCTTCCGTCGGCCGACCTGGCTGTACCATCCTTTGAATACTTTTGTACCTAACAACACCCCGCGAAATAATAATATGATATACTATATGACGCTAGGTACCAGAAATTGCGCCGCGTTCCACTGGGATATCTGTACACATGTTTACGCCATCGGATCTTTCATTGTAACCTCTTTCCTCCTTTATTCCAAACTCACATACGTTTGCCAAAGTCACTATGCAGGACTTCGATTACGAAAAACCAAAAGGGAATACCCAATGACAAAAGGCCTCCCCAGTTTCTCTGATATAGTAGATGACTGTTGCAGTATGATGTTCCCGGCACATTGGTACGTTGCTACACCCGTCATACCTCATATTCCAAGCTGCAAAGAGTCTGCTCTCTTTGGGCCTTTGGCTTTTGCCACGGGTTGCATATCCCTTTTGACACGAGCGTACAGCACGAAACGTCCAGCATCGCCGAGTCTGTACCAACCGCTACACCCAGTTATTCGTTAGCCTCATCATCTCCTTTGCCATTTTTCCTCGTGTACTTGTTATAGACACGGTTAATGTAATTTCGAGTGTGCTTTGCACCTCATTTTTCTACGGTGTATCAACAGAGTCCCCTGTACCGTTGTCTCTGTATATCCAATTTTCCATTTATAACCCCACCGATGTAAAATAGGTTGGCTTATGTCTAAAGAATGATCCGGTGAGTTCAGTGACTCCATTGCCATCCGTATTTCCGCATTTGCAGTGTGCAAATGGAATTAGTTTGCGAATCGATCGTGTATCGCGATGTATGGAATCCCATCTCTGGGGGTAGCGACCCGGTTCCGCCTGACTTATTGGATATACCAACCTCTGTCCCTTGGGTTAATTCGTTATGTACGTGCGGATTATCCCCTATTTCCTCGAGCATCGTTGTTGACAGTCTTTTCGCAAACAAACACGGGAATAATGGTCTTTGAACATCAGGTGTGATAATTTTTATGGTAATCTTTACTATGGTGTAATGGTCATATCTGCCCAAAAGGAGGCAGATAAGTGGGGAAACCTTTTGGAGGCGTTATCGTTTCACATGGTATTCTGGTCCCGTTGACCATAATGTCTTTTGGGGTTACAGAATTAATCTCTACCAAATGATAACCCCCGTTACAAGTCTTTCAGGCAACCGCTTTTCCTAGTGAAAAGTCTCGCAGCTTAAAAGTCAGGGGTAAGTGCGCCGTCGGATAAAAGAGCCAGGGACTTTTAATCCGGTACGCCTGCAAATGTGGGGAAACTGTCGCGAGAGAGATTGTGCGGTGGAGATGTCTCTGGAGAGCTGTTTTCTCTGAAACTCCCTATATTACATATGTAAATTACATATACTTGCACATGTAATCGGGTAGGATTATGATTTAATCGTAATTAATTATGGGAGGCTTATTATTAAGCAGGCATCCTTGAACCCTTTTGTTCGGCAAAAATGTTATACCAGAGCTTTAGTCAAGTTTTGGTAACTATATCAAATCTCCAAAAGACAGGATGCAGTAATGATCTGTCCCATTTTTTAATCAATAGCTCTTCATCCGAGTATCTCGGTATAGCTTAACCACGATGGTTTACAACTCGTTAGCTATTGTCTTACTTCAAAAACAAAATTGCTAACACAATTTAAGTTACTGAACCAACAATTTTCCTGATCAAAGTTGCAACTTTCGTCTCTGTTATGAATATCGTATAATCCGGAGTTACAACGGCGTCAACGCAGAGACGAGAATGCTTGAGTTTTGTTCTCTATTATTAACCACAAAGAGCCAACTTTATCTTGTAATAGGGCGTGTATAGCACGAGCATCAAGATGTTACGTGTTACACGCGTGTACGTGAGCGCCTCTGCAAAATTTCTGCAACGCGTATCGCAAAGAGATGACTATCGAGCGAGACGAGGAGAAACTGCTATGCCCATATCATTATGAATATCACCTTCGCTTTGCGGTAGCCTCAGCGCTATAACGGTTCAATGCAGCCGCTCATGCGGCTTAGGATAGATACTTTCTTTCTTCCCTTCACCCTTAGCATATACATACATATATATATAGTATGTACACGTCGCAAGAAGCAGCTTATCGTCAAGTCTAATCCTTATCACAATCCCTTATGGTAAATCCCGGGACAGCATGACGAAGTTATACGCGCAAAGTCGCACGATCGTCTATGGGATATTCGTTGCGGAGTGAAATTTAAATAAGAAAATAATAATAAATGCATTTTCTGCTATTATTTTTTAATCAATATCGCGCATCACCTGTAGCCATCTTAATGTATTTGGAAAAAACGTAAAGCTTGTCATATTTGAACAGAAAACACTATCGCTAGATCAAACTTGATCTAGCGGTTTCTAGATCGAGTGCTAGATTAAACTTGATCCAGTGATTCCTAGATTTATCGATTTCTAGATCTAGTGCTAGATTAAACTTGTTCTAGCGATTTCTAGATTAGATCTGGCGCTAAATCAAACTGTATCTACCGATTTTTAAATCCAGCGATTTCTAGATTTAACGATTTCCAGGTCTAGCGATTTCTAGATCTACTGATTTCAAGATCTAGCGATTTCTAAATCTAGCAATTTTTAGATTTTAGCAATTTCTAGATCTAGTAATTTTTACATCTACCGATCTAGATCAAACCTGATCTACTAATTGGAAGATCAAATCGATATTTGGGTCATTCCATGTCAAATCGACCAAGAGTTAAAATCGACCCCTTCCAATTTCGATGAAAGTGAATCAGAAGTTTTCGTTTTTAATAAAACAAAGTTTTACCAAAGGAAAAAAAAATAAATTTTTTTTTCTAAAGTTATGCAAGATTCAAAATTTAAAATTTTTAAAATCTTTCAAGTTTATTTTTTTAATATCTCGAAAACTATTACAGTTACGAAAAAATCGTTCTGGGTTCGTACTTGTGGCTACAAAAAAAAAAATATTCCGAAAAAAATTTTTGAAAAAATGTTGAATTTGGAGAATTTTGAATTTTAAAAAATTCACATTTAAAAAAGAAACAAAAAGCACCTTTTTGAAATTTTCAGGATCTTTTAAGATCAGTCCAAGGTATTATATAAAAAAAATTGAACCAAAAATTTAATGTTGAAAATGGATTTGCACGATTTTAAAAAATTCAAAATTCTCCAAATTCATCATTTTTCACAATTTTTTTTCGGAATTTTTTTTTTTCGTAGCTACAAGTATACTCTTCCAAACAAACTTGGAACAATGTTTTCGTAACTATGATAGTTTTCAAAATATTCAAAAAATAAACTTGGAAGATTTAAAAAATGGTGAAATTTTGAATCTTGCATAACTTTCGAAAAACAACAATTTAATTTTTTTCCTTTGGTAGAACTTCGTTTTATTCAAAACGAAAACTGCTGATCAAATTTCATCGAAATTGAAAGTGGTTGATTCCAACTCTTGATTTGACATGGAATGACCCATTCAGAATGAAATTTTTAGTTTAAGCAACAAAATTGAATTTTTTTACTACCTACCCTACAATGACGACATTGACCCGTAAATATGGAAAAAAAATTAGGATAATCATAGTTCCTCTGATGAGTTGTTTTTATCATTTTTAGAGTTTTGTGGTTAAAATAATTTTAAAAAAATCGAAATTATGTCATGCCCCTCCCTGTTGACATCGTAAATGCTGCAAATGTTAGCTAGGGGCGAATCGACAGAAACAACGGAGGGCATGTCTATAGATAAAAACATTTTATGTTCGAACAATACGATGAGTATGAGCTTTCCGTTCCCGTGAGAAGATATATCCAAAGTTTTATACGATACGTTGCTTTCTAGGTTAAAACTGTAAGAGCCGGTAGGTAGTCGTGCTATTTTAACACTTTTTGCAACACCGAGAACGAAGGTAGGATGGTACACGAAGCTATACCCCTGCTCGATGTGTATACAGTGGAGAAATCCATCGATCGTACATATGACATGCAAGCTTTTCTCCTACATATATATATATGGGGTATTCCAAGTCAACTCAATCAATGTTCGACCAGAATCTTTTTGGATCTAATTTGTTTCAAGAGCTTTTTCATTAGCCATTGAAAAAGTGTCCCATCAAAACAAAAATACAGGGAATCAAAGACCTCATAAAATGTTTGATAATCTGTAATCATGGAAATAATTGAATCACGAACAAAAATTGACCATAAATGTACAATTTTATTGATAGACCAAAATGAATTGAAAAATCATGGTTTTGAGACAATAATAATAATTTTATAATAAAATAATAATTATAATAAATATATAATAAATAATAAAATGAATTGTAATATGAAATTTTTTTTTAATTTCTTCAGATTTCAAAAATTCGGTATATTTGTTTAGGAACAAAGAATTTGCTTTAAATCGACTAGCTAAAAAAAATCAAAATGCTTCAGGCTGAATATAATTGATGGAAAAATCGAGAGCCAAATCCGAGGGGATCAACCGTCAGTTGAGTTAACTTGGAATACCTCATACATAAACGGGCTACATTCGCATGTGCACATCGAAAGCTTTCGCGCTGTATTCGTTGTACCGTCCCATTTCCAGATGACATGAGAATTCAAAAAAAAAGCACTCAGAGACCTCCAGGCTATCTAAAAAGTGTAGAGTAAACTCGTGGCAATTTACGAAGGTGATAAAAATGAATAATCGAGGCAGCAGCGCTAGTCGCCATGTAAAATCTATAGACGCGTTCTCCTCGCAAGTTTATACTGCAATAATGGAGCAAAAATTGCCAAAAAATTTACGATAATTTACTGGAAAAAAAAATTAATCCTCAACAAATTACTGATAATATTTTTAAAAAATAATAACTGAATAGTTATGATGTTTATCGTCAGAGTAAGATCGTTCCGAATTTTGTGATCGTCGAGAAAAATAATTGGTTTGTCTTCAGGCTAATTGTTCGTCATAGCTTCACCGTTGATTGACATCAAAGAATTTTTTTCCACAGTCCCTCAGGATAGAAATGTGAAATATCTATGATGAGAAACTCTTTGACATTTCGCAGACAAGAAAATTGGCCATCCCACTTTTTTCTCCTTTTCTCAATCCGTCTATTTTATTCGCCAGAAATATTTTTTGCAAGCACTATCGTAAATTCTTCGTTCCCTATTTTTCGAGTCACGCAAACGCCGATAACTTCGTTTCGTACAGTTAGAATTGGAACAATTGCCGGATTCATTGTGCGATATGCCCGTTCAATGCTCCCTATTTTTTTGGTCTATAGATCTAAGTTTATATCAGAGTGGCAACCGCAATTATTTTTTATTAGTGTCATTCGTAAAATATACTTCGTTTTTAAAGCAAAAAACTCTTACAAAGATTTGGATGACAAAAAAAATTTAGGAGTCGCCTCAAAATTTTATAGATTGATATTTTTATCAACATCGATTTTTTTAATAATTTTATATCGCCCTCTTCTTCCTATTTTTATTATTTATCTAATATTTCTTCCCAAACTTGGCCAAATATAAAAAAAATTAAGCTGTAATGAATCAAAACATTTTTGTTAAATATTGTTTAAAAAATCACATGTAAAAATAGAATCTGGGTTTCTTTTAACTATTTAAAAAAACTGCCCGAATTAAAAAAAAAAATGTTCTTCGACTGAAAGATGATTTAATATTGATTGATATATTTTCTTTTACTTATCTTCCCTTCATAAATTATTAAAAAATATTAAGGTCATGATAAGACAGAAAATATTAACAGTTTTTAAAAATACAATGTTTAAACGCTTCGAACTCCGTGTAAATATTTTTAATTCAATTATATTATTTTCAAGACTTTTCGTCAAAGAAATTCATTTTGAGTTTGCGATAAAAAATTCAAAAAATCATAATAAAAATATCGCCACCCTAATATATGAATATATATTCATATACATTTCCACATGAAAATTAACTATCCCATTAAAGTCTTCAATGATATCAACTTTTATCACCACGGTGGCGTCGTAGTTTACGAGCTTTCGAAACCCCAAAAGTGCCGATGAGGGGAGTTAGTCTATCAACCATCCTAAATCTCGTAATCTTTTTTCTTATCGCTCGCTCCCGTTGAAAAAAAAAATCGTCGCGAAATAACTCGTCTAACGCTGAAAACACTGCAAGAATTATCATTTTCTTCGGGGAAACTCCCCTTAACATTTGAAAAAACTACCCTTTAAATTTGAAAAAACTACCCTTTAAATTTGATAAAGCTACCCTTTAAATTTGAAAAAACTACCTTCAAAGATTAAAAATAGAATTTTATTTATAATGCCCGGAATTTTTTTAGATTTTTGGCAAAAAAATATTTAAAATAATCCTGATCAACATGTTTTTGGCCTACCAAAAATTGATGAACTCCTTTGGCGATTATTTCGAATTTCTAGTCTCTCTTCTCTTCAAATTCGGAAATTCAGAGCCTGGGGTGAACTTCGGAATACCGCGGCATTACCGAAGAAATATTTCCTCGGCAACGTGTCACGCGATCGATTTCACAACTCATCGCGGGTTTCACCGACTTATGGGCCAACATTGACAGTGCCAAGTCGAAAGAGATAGGCAAATAGACCAAAAATAAACGCCCGAAGGAAAAAGCGGTTCTGCCGATGTTCTCTCGTTGGCATTATTTTTTTATTCGAATTTTTTTGTAATCGTGAAAATATGATAACACGCTAACAGTGAACCACGTTTCGCAGACGTGAAAAACGTCTCGTGCTATCGCGCCGATGTAACATTTCGACACAGCTATAAATTGTCTCATGGAATATGCAAAAATGTTATTGGGTTTCCTTGTATTTCAATCGGTAATACAATAAACCAGCGTCGTTAATAATCGCGAAAGACTGAGCATGACAACATGACGACCCAAATCGGCTTAAAATTCCGGAAATTATCAATCAAGATCCAAAAACGAAAATACATGTACTACTGACAAATTTATTCGTAACATTATTCAGTTTTCGAATCCTCTTTCAGGATATTTTTGGTTCAACGATGTAGAATTCTTACTGAGGTAGACTCTAATTCAATTCGAATTAATATCGTTCTTGGATGGAGCTTTATTTATTGTTATCAGGATTACAAAATTTGTAATGCAAAAGTAATGCATCATTCATTACTTTTAGAATGTGTAATGGAAAAAATTTCCATTAACCATTACAATGTAGTGTGTAATAGAAAAAATTTTAATTACCCATTACAATGTGTAATGAAACAAAACCCATTACAATGTAGCATGTAATGGAAAAAAATTTCATTACCCATTACAATGTAGTGTGTAATTGAAAAAATTTGCATTACCCATTAAAATGTAGTGTGTAATGGAAAAAAATTTAATTACCCATTACAATGTAGTGTGTAATGGAAAAAATTTACATTACCCATTACAACGTAGTGAGTAATGGAAAAAAATTTCATTGCTCATTCTAATGTAGTGTGTAATGAAAGAAAATTTCATGACCCATTACAATGTAGTGTGTAATGGAAAAAATTTCCATTACCCATTGCAATGTAATGTGTAAAGGACAAAACTTTGATTGCAATTTTGGGAATGGAAAAATACAGATGAATAAATTATTGCAATTTTGCATTACATTTTAATTACTTGGGTACCTTAAATTCTAAAAAGCATCTATATGCATACGAAAAGTTGAACGTTGAACTGCACTTCTAAATATACTTTTTTCAGCGTTTTTTCTTTGGCCAATATCCTTTGCTCAAAGTAATTTTCTGTAAGCCTATTCAATTTAGGAGCGTTCATCATCGTTGCGTGGCTGAAAAGCCGTTCCACTGGGGTAGACGATGGCAGTGAGGTATTATATTTAAAAAAAGGTTTATTATAAAAGAAAATTATAAAAGTGTCTATTATAAAGAATAGGGAAGAATAAGAATAAAAGTGTGGGGCACTGAGCATGAAATTTTTTTTGCCGTTCTAAATGATCACGCGATCACTTAATTACTAGTTTTGGCTCATTTTATCCCAGGCCAAAAAACTACTACAATATAATAAAAAATGTCAAAAATTTCCATTACACATTAAGTTGTAATGAACAAGCAACGTTTTGTCGATTACACACTACATTGTAATGGGTAATGAAATTTTGTTCCATTACATACTACATTGTAATGGGTAATGATTTTTTTTTCCATCACACACTACATTGTAATGGGTAATAACATTGTTTTCCATTACATACTACATTGTAATGGGTAATGGATTTTTTTTCATTACACACTACATTGTAATGGAGAATGTAATTTTTTTCCATTAGACACTACATTGTAATGGGTAATGACATTTTTTTTTGTCCATTACACACTACATTGTAATGGGTAATGTATTTTTTTCATTACACACTACATTGTAATGGGTAATGAGATTTTTTTTCCATTACACACCACATTGTAATGGATAATGGATTTGTTTTTTATTACACACTATATTGTAATGAGTAATGGAATTTTTTTCCATTATACACTACATTGTAATGGGTAATGGAAATTTTTTTCATTATACACTACATTGTAACGGATAATGGCAATTTTTTCCATTATACACTACATTGTAATGAGTAATGGTAATTTTATCCATTACAGACTACATTGTAATGGGTAATAAAAATGGCAATTCATTACAAAAAGTAATGCATTACTTGGAACCCTGATTGATATTAATCAGTTTTTTGGTCCATCTGAAAAATCATGAGACGGGAGATGGCGGATTTTTTTCTACCTCATTGCCAAGAGAAGTAAATAAACGAGAGCGTGAGAGACAATGCGTGCTTGTAGATTCTCTTCGGGCATTCCAACCCTCTGTGTTCTCGCTCTGCAGGGGGTAGTTATTCGGCGGGGGTTGGAGATGAATCATCGAATTCCCAGAGCGCGAAGAGCCAAAAACGATCGAAATAGTTATTTAGTCGTGTGCGGTTGTCGCATTGAGCGGGCAAAGCACTTTCCTATAACAGGTTTTGTGTTTTCACGTTGACGACTTTCGTCTGTGTATGCAGAGAAAGGGCGAGAGGGTGCGTTCACCCTCCCTTTGGAGGCCTTAACGACGTGAAAACTCAGGGAATTGATCTCGTTGAGGCACCCTTCCACTTTGCGTTAATTTCCTCCCTGTCGTAATTTCTAATCTCTCGGCGCTACCCTCGCCTCTGACATACAACAAAATCATTGAGATGGCACACGTCAACAGGGGTGGTTTTCGGTAAAAGGATCGTGAGGCATTTGCGCCCTATATGAGTCAGAGAAAAAGCGAGAAATTAAGGAGTAGGAAAAAGAAAGGACGAGAAGGAGAAGGAGCGGATGAGAAGGAAGAATGGCACACTTACATCTCTACCGATTGCAACTTCATCCCCCAAACGACTTTATCAAATACAACAATGAATCTCCACCATTTTGTAACTCCCTCAAATTATATGGAATATTTAAAAAATGTCTCTCCCGGAAAACAAGCCTCTGGAAATAATTCTGGTGAAAAACTATCGCATTACAACCCTCGACTACCAAATTTGTCAAAACTACCCTTAAAAAAAATTTTATTCACAATTCCCGATTTTTTTTTTTAGATAATTGCTGAAAAATGTACCTGATTATTGTGTACTGATTATTATCCGCACGATTTCTGTCAGGAAACATCTCTACCGCAAAATAGACCTTCGAGAAGGGTTTTATCTTCTGGAGAAATGTTTCCTGGTAAAAGATATCATTTGGGAACTTCTTACCCGGAAGCTTTGTTATTGGAGAATTATTTTCAGTGATTATTTTCTGGGAAAGATGTTTGTTCGAATATTTGATATCGTTTGGTTGAGTTGTAAAATGGTGAAGATGTGAGGATTAGGTTGGATTTAATTGGTTTAATTTTAGGTGGGGAAGTTTTAATCGGTACAGTTGTAAATGAGCCGAGAGAAGCGTGTTCGTTTGTTTCCTAATTGGGAAAATGATGGATTATGGAGTTACGTTGAATTTAAGTACAATTTCTCGATGAGCAAGTTTTTATCGGTACAGTTGTAAATGAGCCGAAAGAAGTACGTTCCTTTCGAACTTGTTTTCCTACTGGGAATATAATGGATCTACGTACATTGGCACATTCATGATCGTTATTTCTCTACATCAAATACGGCAAACGCTTATTGCAGTAAAACTACAACATCTCTACCGTATAAGCTGTAAACTACAACTGCCCAATTCATGTTTTAATGTCCCTACGTCATAAAACGCCTACCAGAATTACTATCTACAGGATAATAAATCCACCAAATCACTGTCGCATGACAACTCTTCCGGAAAACAATTCGACATCTCTACCTGAAAAAACTCTACCATAAAATTCGATCTAATAAAAACTGTACCGTAAATCATGCGCATCAAATATACAATATCCGGATCAAACGAATGAAACTTCCCAAATTCCATGGTGAGCTTTTTCTTGAAAATAATTCCATGCTGAAAAAATACGTTGTTATCAAACACGTCTCTTCCAGCGCTGGAAATTTGAATTCCAGGAATTTCGTGACTTTGATTTTCATGAAACTTTTTCACTGTAAAAAATGTTACTAAATTTAATATAGAAACGTAATATCACGTCAATATAAGTATATGAAAAATCAAATAACTTTTAATTTAATTTAATTTAATTTTAATATACAAAAGAATATTAATTTTCATATATTTTTTCATGATTCTGCTTTACAATTCATACTATGTATTGGAATTTTAATATACGAACTTATGTTAAAATTAAAAGAAGTTATTTGATTTTTCATATACTTGTGCTGGAATATTACTATACACATGTATATGAAAATTAATATATCGTATTAGCATAAAAACTTCATATTTTTTAATTAAATTTAATACAAAAATTTTTTACAGTGATTTTATAGACTGCCCCGTATCAGTGAAAGGGTAAAAACGAATTGGCAACCGATCGGGATTTTTTTTTCTTCCTGGCTCTCGTCATGGTCCCTGAGGAGAAGCAAGCGCGGAAGGACGTGTCATTCCTAATTAGATTTCCCGCACAGTTTCTCGATATTCTCATATTATCCTTTCTCTGAAATCTACCATCCCACTTCCGCCCCTTTCACACTCCCTTAATCCCGTCAACCACCCTGTTCGTCGACTTCGTGTCTGATTTCACTACCCTCAGCGAAGTTGAGAAAATTCATCTTCCCGATATAGCCGACGTTTTTCAGTGTCTTTGTTCACTCCTTAATTATATTATAAATGGCGGAAGAGACGAAATAACTTTCCGATCGTTCTGCCCAAGTTATTATGAAGCATATTCCTTCCTTTCCTCCTCACTTTCTCCTCAAGGATTCTGACAAAGTGGAAATGATAATTCCATTCTGCCAGAATTCGCCATTTTCCTCTGCTTCTTGAACTTTATAGAATTTATAAGCTATTGGCGTTATCTTCTTCTTTACCGTGATTGGATTCGTATATTATACGATGGGAAAAAAAAGCTTTCGGCGCTGCCCTTACGTTCTATTATGCATCCCGAATAATTAAACCAGGGATTCATTAATAAAAACCCTTGCAATAATGTTTGGAATAGGTTAAAAGGGTTGGAAAAGCAATTAGCCAATTGTTATGCGAATCAATTTGAAATCATCTCATTTCGTCGTAATTATAATATATCGCAGCCCCGTTAAATGTTCAGCACAATATCGACTGTATATTAATTGGGTAATTAATTTTTTTTTAAATATTTATTTTATTTCCCTCTTCCGATTTTTCGTCATTGCATCCTTCAATCTCGCGAAATTGCCAATTACCATCATTGCATTATCGACATGGCTTGTTTTCGGAATTGCACTATGCTCATAATTGCCAATCGTGAATGCACTTGCACGCAACTTATTGCATCAGTATCGTCTTTCGTCGAGGGAGAACCAGAAGACTATTTAGGTGGGCTCTTCGGGCATGAACGACGAGGGTTGTAAAATTTTCGTTACCTGTAATTGGGTCGCTACAATCTCCGGAATGAGGATAAAAATTTAACGTTTATACCTCGACTTATATCGTGAACGTAAAATTTCACATCTTTCACGTGATCTACGTCGATCGTTCTTCAACTCTTGTATTTTAATATAAATTACGGGGACAGGATCCGAAGTAACTAAAAAAAAGAGTAATTTTCGCTATTTTGTCTCTGGACTCCAATAATTTTTTTCAAAACTCCATGAGTGCAATTAAGTTTAACTAATACAAAAATGTTGATCATTAATAAAAAATCTTGAAACCAAAAAATTGTAAGATTTTTTAATTCGTCTTAATTCGCCTTTTCTGCTAAGTTGAGATTTTTTCTTATCAATTAAAAACGTACAAAATATATTAAAAATATAAACACATAAAATTCTTTACTTTTTTTATTTTCTATTTTTTACATTCCAGCGTCAGAGCGTCTCGTGCCCCTTTCAGAGTATTTTGAATGAAAATCACAGTATTGAAAAAATTGTTATATCCAAATGGGTAATAAAATGTCTCAAAAGTTTGGAAGGGATTCATTGAAGAACAGAAAAAAACAATCATAAAAAAAATTAGCCTCCAGTTTGCCGTCCTTATATTCTTATGGAGCGTTTTGTCGAGCTCGATAAAACAAAAGAGTTTTTAAAATTCTTTTTTTACAATGTATAGGTCATTCCATGTCAAATCGACCAAGAGTTGGAATCGACCCCTCTCAATTTCGATGAAATTTGGTCAGAAGTTTTCGTTTTCAATAAAACGGAGTTCTGCCAAAGGAAAAATAAAAAAAAAATTTTTTTCGAAAGATATTCAAAATTTAAAAATTCACAATTTTTCAAATCTTTCAAGTTTCTTTTTTAAATATCTCGAAAACTATTATAGTTACGAAAAATCGTTCTGAATTTGTTTTAAAGAGTATACTTGAGGCTACGAAAAAAAATATATTTCGAAAAATGATGAATTTCGAGAATTTTGAATTTTCAAAAATCGTGAATATCCAAGTTCCGTATTTTATTTTTGGTTTAATTTTTTTATATAATACCTCTTAAATGATCCTGAAATTTTCAGCATAATGTCTTTTTGTTTCAAAAATCAAAATTTTTGAATTTATATAAAAAAAAAAATTTTTCCTCCAATTCAAGTAAAATTGAGCAATCATGCAATTCTGTAATTTTGAGCAGTAAAAATTTCAATTAATGACAATTAGAAACAATTTTTTTTTACCAAAATTCAAAAATTTATATTTCAAGATGAATTCAGAACGATCTTTAAGACGAATCAGAACGATGTAACTATAATAGTTTTCAAGATATTTAAAAAATAAACTTGAAAGATTTGAAAAATTGTGAAATTTTAAATTTTGCTTAACTTTCGAGAAAATTTTTTTTATTTTTTTTGCTTTGGTAGAACTTCAATTTATTGAAAACAAAAACTTCTGACCAAATTTCATCTAAATTGAAAGGGGTCGATTCGAACTCTTGGTCGATTTGACGTGGAATTATCCATATTTATTGATATGTTGACAACAAACAAACAAATTTTTTAGAAAAAAATGAAAATTAAATAAGTTACAAGCTGGTAAGGTTGAGGCTAAAAAAGGGTTTTCAAAATTATTCGAATAAAAAAATTTCCTTTCGAGGATATATTAGAGGATATATAAGAATATTTAAAAAAATGATTTTTTCAAAATTCTAAACCAGAGTACCCCTTTAAAGTTACGGTCTGACGTGACGGTCATAGTTGCTGCGTCACTAAAATAGCAATAACTCCGTAAATTATTGGAATTGAAAAATTTCTTTTCGAGGATATATTCTCAAAGGTGTAAACTTTGAAAATATTAAAAAAAATATATATTTTTTCAAAATTCCAGACCAGAAAACTCCCCCAATCAACACTCCAAAGTCTTACGGTTGTATCTTCAATTATTTATTCCTGAATTTTGCAAATGTTCGTTTTTTATGACTTTCAAAGAATACTTACGTACAGCAGGACTATATACATGAGAATAAATAAGATCCTATGTATTATATACCTATCGTTAGGTGCAATAAAATTTCTCTTTACTGCTTTTCGTGTTTATTGCGCTTATTTCGCTCGGAGGGCGCGAAAGGCCCGCTTCAGTGAGGAGAGAAACCCGGAAGAGTTTGGCTTTTAATCCACACCCTGCGATTTCACGAATCATGCGGCAAAGGAAATTGCGCGAAGGGGGTTGTAATCCAGAAACTCCGCTGTATTCACGAGGGCTACATGCTGCCGTTTTCTTTATTTTTTTTTTCTTTTTTCTATCGCAAGTTTTATGGCCGAACGTCGAACCATCGAACTTTTGCCGAACGAGACACGAAACCCCCTCCCTTTTTTCTCTCTCTCCAATGCGGAGCTTTTTTTTTATTTCAATGGGAAGAGGTCGTACATGGGCGTTTATACTTGTAACGCATATATCAACGTCGAAAACATTTTTACAACCCTCCCCCATTGATGATTATAACGCTCTCGCGTTCGACGAGGAAAAAGTCATACCAAAAAAGCTCAAAAAAAAAAAAAGAACACAGGAGCGTGAGAGGATCATCGATGTTGGTTAACGACATAAAATATCGCATTTGTCGGGATGAATAAATAACCGCAGCACAAAAAAGCTTGTCACCCGATCGACAAACTTTGTTAACTTCGAGACACGAATTTTGTGTCATGTAAATAGCGCGGAAATAATAAATGAATAAACTTTCGAGTTGTGGAGTAACGCCGAAGAATTATGCTCTTCAATGTCATAAAAAAATTTATGTGTATGGAATATAAAAAAATATACAACGAGATCTCAGATAAGAGCTTAAAACTTTGACAAGAAAATGAATTATATTTCAAAAGTTTTTTTCTGAGGATAAAAATTAATACGATTTTTTAGTATAATTAACTTTACGACTCTTTTTATAAAGTTTAACCCTCTTTCATGGGATTGACTCTAATTGACAAATAAATCGAATTTTTTAGGGAATTTTTCCCACAGACCTCGTTAAATTGTTTAAATAAATATTAATGCATGATGCAGCACAATTTAAACAATGCTAAAAATTTTGCACCGAATTGACTAGTTTAAATCACTCCAAACTCCTGAAAGAAATTTTAAGATGTCTCAGCTAAACGCCAAAAAAAATCTGAAGAGAATTACCAAACAAGATCGGATTTTTGTTTAGGATTTTTATTTAGGATTTTTGTTCTCGTTTTGAAAATTTTCTGAAGCTTCAGGCAGGGTATTTTTTTAATGTTTTTTTTAATGTATTTTTTAATGTATTACAAATTACAATTTTTTTTCTGTGCAATTAACGTTCGGTGAATGGGATCGACGAGGATAATTAGCATTAATGAAAACCGACGTTAACTTTAAGTTCGATAACGTATGATTGCGTTTTAAAGCGATGTTTCTAGATTGTTTTCGTGCTACGAAGTTTTGTCGTTGGTTTGCATATCGGGAAGGGTTGCACGAAGAAAATTCGTTGGGAAACAAGGGCCCTTGAAGGTACACGGAAAAACGTGCCTCACATATTCTTCGTGCCGCTGCCTTCGTACGTTTTGTTGTACTTTGCTTTACCTTCGATATGCACGCGCACACGGACGGGCTTTGAAGAGTTCAGCAGCTTGTCCTAGAATTCTGATAACCCACTTTCCTCGAGGGGTGCTAATCGCTAGAAAAGCTATTAATTTAGTTCGATACGTCCAAAGTGTGAGCCGATGTTCGTGCGTTCGTTTCTGTACGCGTTTTGGACACATCAGAGTTTCGACTTTCTCAACACGCAATTCCTTAAGTTTAGACCTTAAAGAATATATCCTGGAAGGGAAATTTTTGAATTCCAATCATTTACGGAATTATAGCTTTTTTAGTGACGCAGCAACTATGTCTTAAAAACTTTGCGAAAATCGATGGTCGAACTTTAAAAATCTGCCAAAAATCAAAAAATGATCGAAATCGAATGAACCAAGCGAGGTTTTGAAGCTTGAGCGATTACGAAGAGAATGAGCTTCTGCCTAAGCTCCTATTCTATTTAGAAAATAAATCACAGCCATTTTAGTGAACCGATTGAATTTTGGCCGATATGCAAAAACAAAATTCTTTAATTTTTTTTTCGGGCCTTAAATCTATGTATTTTTCCCTCCTGAACACGAATCTACTAATAATTTTTTCAAAAAATCAAAATTTTCACGAATTTCCATTAAAAAATCTTTTTTTCAATTTTTACCCTATGCAAACCATAGTTTTGCGAAAGACTCAACCTAAATTTCAAATAAGCAATAAACATTATTTATAAACTTGTCCCTCCGCAAAATAGCTTTTGAATAACTTTTTTTAATAGTTGATGCATCGTTTGAGCCATTAAAAAAATGTAAAAAATAATTCCTGGGTAATATAACCCCTTAAAGCTAAAATAGCTTAAATAGCTTGATGGCCAACCAGAACCTTAAAATAAAAATGATCAATTTATAAATGATTAAATTATATATAATAATAATATTATTAATAATTATTATTAAATTAAATAATTATATAAATTATCTTTCAAAAAGTAACCACAGCTTTTTTTGACCCCTGTTCCACGGTCTCGACATTTAATCCTGAACGAGTTCATCACTAATTTGAATATTCAGCTGATCTATTTCACTGTCCTGATTTTTTTTCTTGCTGAATTCACGATACGATTTCCTGTGGGTGAAAGATTGAGACGAAGTTCGCAATCGTGCGCGAGTTTCCCTCTGTCTCTTACTTTCTCTCCCTTTTTCCATCTATATATCTCGTGATGAGGATAAATTCGAAAAACGGGTAACACCAGAGTCGTCCATTCAATTTCATTTGGCGTAATCCTCGTTGCTATTAATTCTCGGAAAACGTAGCGTCGAGTTTTCAACGGCGCGGTGGAAAATATCGGTGAGTGAAAAAGATAGAAAGGGAATTAGGAAAAAAAAAAATTGTACAAAAAAAACGTCGGAAAGGAGATTTCGGTTCGACCACACGAGTGTCCTAGTTTTTTCGTGCCTCATACGAGACTGCAGTTTTAATTCGGTAGAGATGATCGTCGTGCAAACGTCGCGAATAAATCGCCAACGCGAAACCGTGAAAACAAAAAGGCAAACTCGATTATAAATTTTGTTCGTGATTTTTTTTTTTTTTTACTTTTTTTTTTTTTTTATTCCGACGCGCAGTATTTATCCGGGCGATGAAAATTTCGTTGTTTTTTTTCTCCTACATTCGCGAGACACTTTTGATAAAAATGGTATCGCCCTGCACGACCAATAAAATATCACCCATAGCTGGGAAACCTTCGTAAATTCGAGCAAAATCCCACGGATTATTTTTCAAAGTTTGACGAACGACTCGATGTTTTTTCGTGGAATGGAAATCGCGCATTTAGAGACGAAAAACAAAATGAACGAAATCCCGGAAATGAATTCTTCAGTAATAATAGTAATAATTCAGTAATAATAGTAATAATATTAATAATAATAGCAATAATATTAATAATAATAGTAATAATATTAATAATAATAGAAACAACAAAACTACAAATTTTATTATTATTAATATTATTATTATCATTATTACAAATGTTGGCTCCGAAGTTCTAAATTTTTTACAAATTCAAATGATTTGAAGTTTGCATCGTTGCAATGCAACGAAAATTAATTTTTATCAATTCATTTTTTATGATTTTTACGCTTTGCCCGTGCATTTCAAATCCTCAATAAAGACCCCAAAAAATATTTCAACAATTTTCTAATTAAAAAATGAATTTTATTAAAAAATAAACTATTTTTGTTACATTTAAACAATGTAAATTTGAACATGGTAAATCAAATCAATCACTTATCGCATTATAATGATATCGTATCACAATAATGAAGCAGGTCTCCATTTTTTAATCAACATTATACGAATCTCTTGTTTCCTCAGAAAATTAATTTACGAGAGAAACTAATTTACGGGGAAACCATTGTAACGAATGCGAATGAACAATGCCTCGCACATTGTTTTAAAATATGGCGAACGATGGAAAAGCTTTCGACAATTTTTTCGCTGATTATTTAATTCCAGAGAGCCTGATTAATTTCGACGAATTGTTTGCAATTGCAGTTTTACTTTCTCAAAGCTGGAAGCTCCAGAATATTTCCCCGGAATATAAACGCTGGAAAATGAACTGTTTTACTCGTGGAAAATTTTAACTCGTTATCTGCATAATTAGGAGAGTTGAAATCCATTTTTTTACCTTACTATAATCGAATTTATTTTAGCCTACTGAATAATAATTGAATACAAATATTTTGTTATTTATGCAACTTGAGTCCCAGATTTGCAGAAGTAAATTCTCAGTTTACAAATTCAACAAAGGTTTACTGACAATTATAGATTCCTCGGTGCGATATTTCCAATCAGTCTCCGATTGCATCGAGCTTGAGCGGAAAATTAGTCACTTTGCCGATTTCTTGCTAAAATCGGCGGTAATATCGGTTTTCACGTTGGTCGAAGCAGCGATAATCGAATCACAACTTCACATTGCTGAACATAGAGATAAATAGAGGAAGACCAAGTCTACGTCTTATCTATGGCCTCTCGAAGCAACGAGCGTTATTTTTCATCGACGTCGTTGCTAAAGAATTACATTTAACCCTTAATCTAAAGAGAGCTCGTGCAATCAATATCTTCCTGGATTGCGGTACTTCCTAGTTTTTCATATTTGAATTGCAGTTGTCTTCGTCCACTTTATTGAAGCCTAAGAAGGCCTAAACTAAAATCTACGAGTCTTTTCCAACCCAATATAAACTCTTCTTACTCGTGACCTCAAATTTCAATTTTTTCCCTCCCAAGAGAGAAATTTCACATTTTGGAGCAGGCAAAAGGTGTCCAAAATGATGACCTTAAAAAAAACGTTCTTCTTCAATATGAGACTCAAGATATAATTCCTTTCATAAATATTTAGTTATAGTTAATCAACTCTTCGTCGATTTTAATGACTATTTGCACTTTCTATTGTTAAGTTTTTTATGTTTATGCAAACTTCTACAAAAGTATCATTTTGAACACACTTTTGGACGAAAAGATCCTTCATCTGGGGTAAAATGATCCCCGAACACTTAGCATTGAGTTAAAGTGTTTTAACATGTTTTTTTTTATCATTTGAATATAAAAAATGCAAACAATCTTAGAGTAAACCACTAAAAAGGTCACATATGAATCTAGAACATCTGCAGGAAAGTTAATTGGGGTAAAATGATCCGGGGATCATTTTGTACACACAATGGGGGATCGTTTTGGCCCAACTGACGTTATTAGACGCGATTCGTGAAACTAACTCAAGTAAACTGATTTGAATGAGATCAACGTAAAATCAGCGTGGATCATTTTACCTACGGGGATCATTTTGGACACCTTTCTCCCCCTACACGTAGGGGGAAAGGTATCGATTGCTATGTCATAAATATGTTGACGTGACTTTCAATTCTGATGAAGTACGTAAAGATTTTTTTCTCTCTACCGACTCTTATTGCCGCGTATTGAATTTTTCATGGCTGAAATAAATTTTTTTTTACAACTCCACGTTTTATTTCAGAAAAGTATATGCGCCAAATCCATATTCCGTGGTTACGGAAATCGATAAATCTAGGCTCGCTTTTATCGAGAACCTCGTTTTTTTTTACGGGATATTTATTATCTTGTCTGATGTGATTTTTTTTTGCAAAGAAAATCGCATTGGCGACGTTGAAGCAGAAAAATATATGGTTCATGTTTTTCCAACGACATCTTGTGGAATCGTCATCTCGATATGACGAGATTTTGCGACGATGAATAAACGTCCATAAGAATAGAGGAAAGACCTTAGAATCAAGCAAAGATTTGGATTATCCGAATAGAGAAAGATCAGTCATCGGTTCTGGATTTAAAAAAAAGACGTTTAGGGTTCTGCAATTTTGCTATTTCTAATTGTTAATTAGCCACAAATTTGCATTTTTTTTAAATGCATTCCTGCATTAGTTTTGTAATCAAATTTCTAATCACCAGTTTCTAATCTTTGGTATTTCTTGAACCATTTCCCTCTGCTTGTCCATTAAATGATGATCGTGTATAAACATGATCCCACTTTCGTCTTATATTGTTCTTCCATGGCTCAATCCACGTGCCTTTGGATAGCGTGAAACATGAGAGGGTTGAAGAGCAATCTCTTGTCAATCTGTGTCATATCCTGTGGCAAGCAGCTTGCCGTTGATGAGATGAAAATCCGAGAGATTAATCGCAACTCGCCCCACTCTCCCTCGAATGTCGATTATGGTAAATCCCTTCGGTATCGTCCAAGCCAGTTGGGTTCCTCGGCTCCTCCTTATTTATAACCAAAGCCATGTAACCGGATCACGTTTCCAGAGATGGCGATAGCAAGATCGAGGGAGGGTGGCTTCAACAATATCGTCATTCTATTTGCGTCGCGTGCTCGCATCCACTATCCATCACAATACCCACATCCATGGCTATTGCGATGATAGTATCCGAGACAGTTGCATGAAGCTTTTATTTCTGATAAGCCTCGAGCGATAATCCGACCCAACGATTCAGAGACATATGTGAAGAATCCTCAAGCATTCCGAAAGGGAGCTTTCTTCCCTTCCTTCCCAATCTTACAACGTGTTAACCCACCAAGATATACACTTTCCATTGACATAACCTCTAAACCCTCAGTAAACCCTTGATGAGAACAACATTGAGGTTTGCCTCGCAATACAACGAGGAAGCTTCTTTCGGCAATTAGACCTCCCGTAAAACTGTGTTCTTGATGTACAAAATTGTTAAAACGTTTCCTGGAGCTTCCTTTGAGCGACCAGACCCTAAATCCAGAAGAAAAGCAGTGGTACTTGAAATTAAAACAAAAACCACTCTCATTCCGTTGCAACCCCATAAATAGGGTATTGGTAACCAAAACCATGGAAATTACGAGACAATGGCTATTCGCCGATGAGTTTAGTTAACCCAATGTGGTTAATTCTAAATTCTGGTTAACCTGAAATGGAGGGGTTTAATTAATGCAGGAATGCGATAGCACCCTTAACCGTGTCATCTCTGCCAAATAACCGCATCAAAACTGAAAACTGAAAGAAATTGTGGTTAACCACAATGATATACCAAATTCTGCCGTAAATGTGCGTTGAGAGGAATCGCTGCATGGTTAACACCCTCTCGTCATTCGTCTCGTGAAATCTCGTCAGCCATTAGTGATTTCAAAATTACTCCATAGATCTGACCCGAATCTCCATGGTTGAACCACTATGATTGGATATGACTGGCAAGTAGGCACGGATATAACCCCCCCGGGCAAAATATCATGCATGGAACTTCCAAGTCAAATATCGGAGCACACACAGAGAAAAGAGCTTCTCGCGTGTACAAAGGTACATACACCGAAATCATGATGTACTTTCGTATGCAGAAGTGGTTACGTCGTATACCTTTTGTCTGCTGAGAGGTGACCGAAGGGATTCGATCATACCGTTGCAGTATATAAAATCGGAGTACCGACGAGTTTAAAAGTCCAGAATAGATGAACCACTTTTTCTCAACCCTTTATGAAGGCTCTTTCCTTACTAACCCACAAAGAGGTCGCCACCCAAGTATTTGTTAATTTGGAGAACCAAAATATTTCTAATCATAAACTATGTTAAACTACTATTAATAAAGTGGTAGGGAAGTTTAACTAAAGCGAAACTGGCACTTTCTACTTTTAAATCTAATAGGGATTATTTCTTTGGCTCTTTTTTCAATCCATTTTGAAAGGTTATGTCTTGAACAGAAATTCAAAAAGTGAACTTCAACTTTTGAACGATCCTGTAGATGACAAAAATTCACAGAGAGGTTCCGTGTTCTTTTTATTTGAATACTCGGCATCGAGTACCGATGTGAATAAAAGTCCAGAATAGATGAACCACTTTTCCCAACCCTTCAAAATGCGATCAATTTTTGACCATTTGTCATGTGAAACTTAACGGTTCAATTTCAACGAAAAAATTTGTTATTATACTTTGATCATTGTATAATGTTTGACAATAATTATTTTCAAGAAATTGAATGACTACATTCACCTCTTCGGAATTTAATATACAGTTTCAGCTGATGTATTAGACCTTCTATTCTGAATAGAAATACAAGTAGTGATCTTCAACTTTTGATTGGCCCTGTAGGTATGAAAAATTCGGGCATTTTGCGCTCTTTTTGGTCCAATACTCGGTTGCCGTGTCTATTTATGAGGGTTTGAGGTACACCACGATAACTAGTCGGGTATATCGGTTATGTCAAGTTTGGATTCATCGGAGTGTACGACGGGTACAAATGTCAATCTCGTGTAATTTGACGATACTCTATTAAGCTCCCTCTTGCCTCAAGGCTCAGGGCCCGTTTACCCGGAATATAAACGCTTCTGCTATTCCACATTGAAGTCCTCAGCAAGCACACATTAGCCTTCGGCTCCCCGAGTCAATTCCACCTTGAACGCGTACCAAAGGTTGGCGAATAAAATGGCGTAACTCACGGATGCAACCCTCAAATTGACGCATTGTTCGCACCCTTTTGTTTACTAAGCGTCGATATGGGTCGACTTCTGACTATGGGGCATGAAACCCCTTCGTCATTTGCCCTTGGTCAATCCTGACACACGTGTCATCTATAATATCTATAACGAGGTTCATTCACAGCAACTCTGACTGTGTATGCAAAATGATTTCGTGCCCTTTCGCCATTGAATGCAATTTGGGCCCATTGATAGATCTAAAAAAAATGGCGGAAATAGTTCATCCGGGTCATTGTGGATTGCCTCAAAATTGAGTTCATTCACTATTGCGAAACAATTAAAAAACATTTTTTGAGAACCCCAAAGAAATAATTAGGGATTTTAAATATTGAGGTCTTTTTTTGCTGATTAAAAAACAAAATACAGAAATCGAGTTCTTTTAATGATTGAAGAAATTTGAAAAAAGAGCTTCGAGTCAATTTTATTTAATTAAGAAATGAAGGAAGCTTAATTATTTTAATCAAACAATGTCAACACACAAAAAATGTAATTGTTGAAAATCTTAATTTTCCAAAATAATGATTGCAGGTCCGAAGTTAATTGAAAAGCTTTAATGACTCCGATTGGACAAAAACTATAATTGAAAAAAAATTTATAAAATATGAAATCACCTTCATAAAATTGTTATGTCAACGAAACGTACTCTTGATTGGTTATTTCTCACTCAAGTCCTCCCCAGGATTTGTTTAAGCTATTTTTCATTCACCTCCAACATCCACTCTAGAGGATCAATTTTTCACGCCCCTCCCTTTCCCCCTTGTTAATGGCTTTTTTCACCCTCCGACAACAATTGTGAGCACGATATCTGCATTATGCATAAGTCGCGGGAAACCGTATTTTTTATAATTGCTAAATAATGGCCTTAGCCGCTGTTTAACATCAATTTTATTGTTCTTCGTTGCTAAACCTACTTTTTTTAGCCTACCTACATTTTTCCTCACTGCATACAAAGTAGGTGGATATTGTGAAAAAGAAATGAGTCCATTTCACACATTGATCTGCTAGTTTTCCTCCCCTCTTCCACCCTTTGTACAATTTATACTGTGTACACTTGTGCTCATTATCCGCACCAAGGTTTTTCTTACTATTGCACAAAGCTGATATACGAACAGACCTCGTTAATAATCGCGTACGGATGTTTGTCGACGGAGTCCGAAGTTGAATGGACGAATCGTCAGTGTTCTCCCCGGACTCGATGAGTCCTTGCAGGATTGAAAAATCGATGTAACGTGAGAGGCTCCGTTGCAACGAATTACGTTGGTACGCACGCGGCGTTCCGGATATTTGCATCGTGGAAGCTACGATAACGATAAGCCGAGAACATCACGCGATAACGTCATTCCTCGTCTCTTTCGTGCACATGTATAATTGTCCATGTACGAATTGTCGAACAGAAGGGCACTAATGTCGACCCTCGAAGCCCCCGAGTTAGGTCTTTCTCGTCGGAAGCAACGATTTCAACCATTTTCTCGTTTTTTCCCTCCATTTTGCTCCGATATTCCTTCGGCCTCGTCATCTGTCATTCTCACGTCATGCAGGATTCGAAATACGAGTATAAATACTGCATGAGGTGGAGGAAGTGTGTCCAAAATGATCCCCTCGAGGTAAAATGCTTTTGCAATATGGAGGATAATGAGATAATGAGGCAAAATGATCCCTCCGTGGGGTAAAATGATCTCCGTTTTATCATGAAAAAGAGTATTCGACTTGAACAGTGTCAAAGGTCACTTATGAATCTAAAACATCGGCAGAAAAGTCAAATTCATTTGGGTAAAATGATCTGGCGGCCATTTTGGTCCTACGGCGTGGGATCATTTTGCCCCAAACGACATTCTTACTCGTTATACGTGAAACTGAGTCGACTAAAGTGGTTTGAATTTGATCAACATAAAATCATGTACGTTGAAACTAATAGACTTGATAATATCAATAGGGATCATTTTGGGCACCTTTCTAAATGGCTCCGTGTAACGACGCGGCAGAATTCACGGATTCGCGTTGTAAAAATGTGCCTTGTTTCGGAATCCTGCGCCGGGGATTTTCGTGTCCTGGTTTACCTCGTAAAAAGCCTTTAACGACTCCGAGGAAGAGCTACAGAGACCTTGAACCGGGTGAGCAGTGGTTTTAGAATGATCCGGTAACCGGAGAACCGAAAATACGTCGTATCATGTCGATACTTTGGTTCTTGTATATTTTAGTTCCATCTTCCTGAAAAGCGCGTATATCATCGAACGGACTATCTGTTATACGAGGTAGAATAAATGTAACCGAGCAGCAGGAACCCGGTTAATCCCCACATGCGTGCGGCAGAAATATAGATCTAAAAATCCATGCAACGTTGAGTATAGCATAAAATATATAAATGTCGAAAATCTGACGTACACGAGATATCCAGCTATGTCTCCTGTCGTAAAACATGCAGGATTATTCTTGATATTATTTTGAATAATAAATTAATAAATAATAGATTAATAAATCCATGCAAAATTGCGCTAAAATCGATTTTAAGCATTCACTCAGAATTATCAACAATTGTGAAGACTTTCAATTTACTTTGTACACGTTTTGGCATAAATTTGGATAAATAAATTTAAAAAGTAGTTAATTAATAAATATTAAACAATAAGTTCATACAAAATTGCGCTAAAATCGATTTTAAGTATTCACTCAGAATTATCAACAATTGTGAATACTTTCAATTTTGTTTGTACACGTTTTGGCATAATTTTGGATAAATAAATTTAAAAAGCAATGAATTAATAAATATTAAACAATAAATTCATGCAAAATTGCGCTAAAATCGACTTCAAGCATTCACTCTGAATTCTTAACAATTGTAAAGACTTTCAATTTACTTTGTACACGTTTTGGCATAAATTTGGATAAATAAATTTAAAAAGTAGTTAATTAATAAATATTAAACTATAAGTTCATACAAAATTGCGCTAAAATCGATTTTAAGTATTCACTCAGAATTATCAACAATTGTGAATACTTTCAATTTTGTTTGTACACGTTTTGGCATAATTTTGGATAAATAAATTTAAAAAGTAATGAATTAATAAATATTAAACAATAAATTCATGCAAAATTGCGCTAAAATCGACTTCAAGCATTCACTCTGAACTCTTAACAATTGTAAAGACTTTCAATTTACTTGGTACACGTTTTGGCATAAATTTGGATCAATAAATTAAAAAAGTAATTAATGAATAAATATTAAACAATAAATTCATGCAAAATTGCGCTAAAATCGACTTCAAGCATTCACTCTGAATTCTTAACAATTGTAAAGACTTTCAATTTACTTTGTACACGTTTTGGCATAAATTTGGATCAATAAATTAAGAAAGTAATTAATTAATAAATATTAAACAACAAATTCATGCAAAATTGGGCTAAAATCAATTGCAAGCATTCACTTTGAATTTTTAACAATTGTGAAGACTTTCAATTTACTTTGTACACGTTTTGGCATAAATTTGGATAAATAAATTAAAAAAGTAATGAATTAATTAATATTAAACAACAAATTCATGCAAAATTGCGCTAAAATCAATTGCAAGCATTCACTTTGAATTCTTAACAATTGTGAAGACTTTCAATTTCCTTTGTACATGATTTCGCATAATTTCGGATAAATAAATTGAAAGAATAATTAATTAATAAATATTAAACAATAAATTCATGCAAAATTGCGCTAAAATCAATTTCAAGTTATTAATTTGAACTTTCAACGATTCTCAAGACTCAAAATTATTTGCACCCGTTTAAAGGCAGAAAATAGTGAAATCTGAGGTAACTCTGACCTTTCACTTTATCCAAGAAACAAATCTAACAATTTTTTAACAAAAAATATAAATTGAGATATAAATGTTGAATTCGAATAAAAAAAATATAAAAAAATAGTTCCTCGCGTGACAATGGGCCATAACGATGAGGGAGGAAAGGAATGCCAGAATTAGTCTCGCAAAAACGGATATACAGCTGTGGGGGTTAATTAAGTTAGTCGATGGGTTAGGCCTTCATATTAAACCCGTGGAGGGGTTAGCGTCGTTCGACCGATCAACAAACGCATTGGGGGTGGTTTATAGACGAGGGGAAACGCGGGAATTCGATAATCCTGAGAAGTATGGGAAATTTCGTGCGGTTGCAGAACTTATCGGTCATTGGACCCCGATGTTGGTGTGTCGATCGTGTGTCACACCCTCCGCTCTTCATCCCCTGTTTCCTCGTTCATTTGCCGCATGAAACCCTCGATCGCTCCAATATCGGGACCCGCAATCCCCCGCTCGATCGTCGCCTCGTTTCGTTTCGATTATCGATGGAGAATGCGCCACGTTTATTTCAGGCACAACCAACAACGACGTCGATGATGGCGAGCGAGAGAACAACCGGGAGGACTGTAAATAGAACTATCGCGTGAAAATGGTGCCCGATGTGGTCTAACCCCTCTGGAAAGGGCTGGCGCGAGTGCAGGGATGTTTTAAAAGGGATGAAAATTGAACGTAGCTGGATAAATAGCTTTATCTTCCTCTCTACAGGACCGTTCAAAAGTTCACGATTACTTATCGAATTTTCGATTGGGTCTGAAATCTCGATACACTGCGACCTCGATTCTCGGTACCTCGATCTTTGCAACTGCAGCGTAGTGGGAGAAGCGCCAAGCCAATCGCGTCAGGCCGCCGTCAGCCGCCAGCGGCGCAGAGACGGTTCTGTGCAATGTGCGCAACACCCCACTTCTTGCAAGAGCCGGTCCCGCACAATTCCGATTATCGAGGTCGCAGTGTATTTCGGCTGGAAATAAAAAATAAACGATTGGCCTTTCTGGATAATTAAGCTGCATCCTCGAATAATATTATATGTTCTAAGTTCCCAAAATATCGATTCATCTTAAGTTTAAAAAAAAAATCTTTCGAATATGACATAATTCATTTTTATTGATACCAAATCTGAGATTTTAGGTATGTTTTCTTAAAAACTGAATCATTCCAAGAAAAAGTTGACCAATCGTGCGAAAAAAATGTAAAAGATTTTGAAAAAAGCACAATTAAAGGTCAATATCATTTTTTGTAATGAACCAAAATTCCTCAAAATTTCTTATAAACAATCAAATGATCCTTTTTATTATCAAATGCTACCGGAATAATTTGTTTAACTTTTTTGTTTTTTGCCGAGATGCTTTTTGTTTTATTTTGAAATTCCAAGAGTGAACTTTTGAACGACACTGTATACGATGGACAGGTAATATTACATATAGCGCCTCTCGCAATGGTGTGGAAATAGTATTGCACCCCCACGAGGGTTGAATATATAATACAATTGGACAATATCGGGGCACACTTGTTTTCAAATATCGCTTTGCTCTATCACAATTTTATCCTCGTGATTTTTTCTTTTCCTTCGGTATTGTTAAATTTTCACGAAACATCTCGCGTCCGAGAGAACTCGATTCGCATTCACTATTGCGCTGAGCCATATTTTGTTACGATCGACATTTGAATGCCGCGCCATTTTTCGAATAATCAATCCCATCTGAAATACTTTGTTGCCAAAAAAAAAGACTGCCCGTAATAATGGTTAGAATTTTTTTCAGCACAAACCATAATCTTTCATATCAAAAGATGACTTTTTTCAAACATTTTTTTTCACAAAATTTTTCTGGTATTAATAAATAAATTTATAATTAGCCACAAGTACCTTAATTTGATTTATCCAAAAATGTATTTTTTTAACTTTTTCTAAGGCATTTTTTTTCGCAGCGATATCATTTGGCAAAACAACCCCTCGAGACTTTCAACTCCTCAAAGTTATTTCCAGAGGGATGTTTTCCGGAAAGGATGTTTTTTTTCAAATATTTGATGGAAGTAGTATTTGTTAGAGTTACAAAATGGTGATTTCTTTCTTGGCAGCGATATCATTTGGCAGAACAACCCCTCGAGACCTCCAACTCCCCAGAGTTATTTCCAGAGGGTTGTTTTCCGGAAAGAAGTTTTTTTCCAAATATTTAATAGAAGTAGTATTTGGTAGTGTTGTAAAATGGTGACTTTTTTCTTGGCAGCGATATCATTTGGCAGAACAACCCCTCGATCCTTCCAACCCCCCAGAGTTATTTCCAGAGGGTTGTTTTCCGGAAGGGATGTTTTTTTTCAAATATATGGTGGAATTAGTATTTGGTAGAGTCGTAAAATGGCGATTTTTTTCTTGGCAGCGATATCATTTGGCAGAACAACCCCTCGAGACTTTCAACTCCCCAGAGTTATTTCCAGAGGGTTGTTTTCCGGAAGGGATGTTTTTTTCAAATATTTGGTGGAAGATAGCATTTGGTAGAGTTGTAAAATGATAAAAATGGACCAACAGGACTATATTTTTGGCAAAGTCATTCCGGGGTGAGTTTCAACCGGTAGAGTTGTAGATTATGGCTGCATTTCTCGCTCTCTGTGGACTTGGCTTGTTGAATGCTTGATACCGTCGCCATTATTATACAAGTGGACGAAAGTGCGAGAAGCAAGAGTCCCATATAATGTGACTTCCTGGCTTGTCAAAAGTACGCGGCACGCTACCGGAATATTTATGTAATCATTGTCGTCAACGCGACCCACGACCCACCCCCGACGCTTCAACCCCCAAAACTCCCTTCGAGCGTCGTCCCGACCGAAGAGGAGGGCGCGTTACGTGTGACAGAGAGAAAGAGAAGGAGAAAAGGCGAGAAAAAGGGCGGAAAAGCTTCTCTCGTGTATCATCGCAGTGAGTAGCAATTTCCTCATTTTTACGCGAAACCATATTACACATCATAATATATGTATGCAGAAAAACATACCCCGGAAAACATGTAAAACGTGCGAGACTCTCCCATCAGTCATGGGCGAATTCGGTAGACATTTCCGCACCATGAAGCTGACCGGGTTGATGAAATTGTGGAAAAGGGACGATGATTGAAAAATTTTCTTTATATCACGCAGTACAATAATGGACGCTTTTACGTCCGCAAGCGGATGTGAAAACGTCCATATTGCACCTCGTGATATAAAATACCGTACATCACTAGTCAGAAAATGTTTTTACGTCCTCGTGATGTAATGTACTATTTTTGTGACAATTTTCCACCCCTATTCAACGTTATGACAAGAATTTTTTTTTATATGCCGATTAAAATTTGTCTCCCTCCAAGATCTTCTGTACGATTACACGAGATAATTAAAGTGGTCTAAGAAAAATTTATATATGTTTGTCACGTGGTTTCCCTTATCGCGTTAACTACCTCCACCCCTCTTTGTGGGAAACAGACGAGGCAGGGTTGAAAAGCAGGAAGGGATGGAGTAAGGAAGAACTAACCCTCCATATATATATATAGTCGTAATTCGTTTTCTGTATTTATGACTCCATTATCACCCTCTCTGCACCTACTAATAACTTTAGCGAACCTTCCGACTGTTTCTCTCATATAATTCACATAAACGCGGAATGGCGCCCAGTGCGTCTGTTCTAATATCAAGTCACACGTATATACACTTCGTAACATGCTTGCATAATGTATGTACGACTCGAAAAAGGGCCTTACATTTTGTTGCCCTTCGAGATTCGAGGACCTCGTTGCACTGAGAAAAGAGTTTATTTGTAGTTAAGAAATACACTCCCAGCCAAAAGTTTGGAAACACTCGCCCCGATTCCACGCCGCCACAAAAAGTTTCACCGCTCTTTTGAAAATTAAGATCTTTTGATTCGCCAAGCGGCGTTTTAAAGGAGACATATTCAGCTTCATTTCGCTTTTTCCAAAAAAATTTTGCGATTTTTTTTTAACCCGGTGCGTCCTTTGAAACATGATCGTTTTTCGGCTTTTTTTTGACATTGTCATTTTGGCGCACGACCCATGCAAATTTTTTTCGACTGTTTTTGGCATGAAAAACTTGTGGCGGGAAGTATTAGCTTTAATTTCATTTTTTTTTTTTTTAGAGTTTCGTACGATTTTTTTTCGCAAAAATATTCAATTTTTTTTCAAAAAACGACCAGATTTATAAAATGTAGCGTGACTCTAAAACTACTGGGTTTTCGTGGAACAACTAAGAAAGTAAAAAGTTGCGTACAATCATTTTGGATTAAATGAAATTTTTTCAATTTTTTTTTCAAAATTTTTGTTTTCTTATTTTTCCTGTAATCGAGATATTTTTGTATCTTAAACAATCTGGTCTCTCACCTCATCTACACGGGTTTTTAGATGAAAAAGTCGTGTAGATGACGTAAGAGACCCGATTGTTTAAGATAAAAAAATATCTCGTTTATAGAAAAAATTTGAAAAAAAAATGTTTTTGAAAAAAAATCGGAACAAATTTCATTGAGGTTTATTGCAGGATTGTATGCAACTTTTTACTTTCTCAGTGATTTCACGAAAACCCAGTAGTTTTAGAGTTACGCTACATTTTATAAATATGGTCGTTTTTTGCGAAAAAAAATCGTACGAAACTTTTAAAAAAACGAAATTGAAGCTGATACTCCCCGCCACAAGTTTTTCATGCGAAAAACAGTCGAAAAAAATTATCATGGGTCGTGGGCCAAAATTACAAAGCCAAAAAAAAGCCATGATAAATGTTTAATCCACGAAAAATCAAGATTCAATGAAAATTAAGCTGCAATTTCGAATTTGAAAATCGATAACAATTATAAACAATAGCATCGTATTTCAACATTTTTAAGATATTTTTTTTTTAGTTCCTTTACAATTTTTTTTTTTCTCTCGACAAAAAAAAAGTGTTATCGAAGCGCGTGGAAAATTAAAAAATGGAGTAATTTGAGATGATGCGTCATTTAAATGGTTTCAACGTCGCATATTGACAGTTTTTGATTTAAAAAAACGAAATTGAAGTGATATTGATGCGCGTGGAGGACGAAAAAAATCCGGGAAAAATATTCCCACGTTGCAAATTGAGACTAACGAGATCGAGCATCGAAAAAATAGTGCATGCAAATGGGCTGTATGTTTTTCAGTGACTGGTTGTGAAATAAAAAAAAATCTCAAAACATCCCTTATGATTTTCGAATATACGACTTTTAGGGCATTCATAAATTGACCAGCTGAGATGACTGAAAAGTTTAGTGTTTGTCACGCGAAAGAACTCTAAATCTCACATTTGCATAAATTTTAGTTTTCCTTGATCCAAACCCAAAAATCTTCCTGAAGGACGTTTGCCTCCCCCAGAAATACAGGGCTATGAGTCGGAAAATTAAAGCCCTGGATTTTGAGCTCAAAATCATGTTTATTTTTTTAACTAATATTTAATAAAGTCGACTATGTGGATATTCGTATGTCTCTTTGAGAAAAGGATTTTAATTAGTAGGGAGAACAATTCTGGTCGTGTCCCACCCTTTGCATCCCCTATTCTGTGTAACCTGGACAGGTCGTAAATGTAATTTATTAAATAAGAGATAGAAACATAAAATATTAATTAAGCTTCCTGGATTAATAATTAACTGAATCCATTTTTATTATTAAGCTCCAAGCTCGATGCTAAAAAAACAATTATGAAAATTCCACTTTAATTTCATTAAGAGATATCTTCATTCTTATGGAAAATGGTTGGAATTTCTCCCATTAAAAATTCATCAGATCACTTTTTGTTTTGACAAACAAAATTTGATGAAAGAAATATGAATGATTGAAGTTTCACTCATTTTTATGGAAATATGATTTTCTTGCAAGCTTCACTTTTCATTGTATAAAATACATTTTTATTCTTTCAATGTCTCTGTTCTGTGATTTTGCGTTTAAACGGAACGAGTTTGCTGCATGGCCAAGCACAGCTTGACTGAGCAATGAACAAATATTATTCCCGTATTAATGTTATATACGAGAGAAAATTATTTTAATTTCACGGTGGACAAATAACGTGCGTTTGCCAAACGCGTCCAATTTTCACAGTTCGATGAATCTCCCCTCACTGTCATAAACATCTTTGTTTTTTATTTCTCATTTCCATCAATTTCATTAATTAACGTGTCAATTGTAGAACGAAGCAGAGAAAAATGGTGCAAATTTTCACGAAACCATAGCTTTTCTTAAGGGGTTGTACCGCCCAAGCACACTGAAAAACGTTTTTTGAGAATTTTTTTCTCAATTATCAGACAATGAATCAAAATCAATTTTTGATATTATATTCCATACGTATTAAGGTGTACAAAAAATTTTTTTATTTGTATTTAAAATACAAAATGGCGTCGTTGCAGTTGATAAATTGAAGACATTTTTTTTCTAAAGAAAATGTCGTACACGGCCTTCGAACACAATTTAGAGGATTTTTTTTTTCCTCTCAATCTACTTTAGTTTTCTTGAGAAAGTACCCAAGATTGTAATTTTATTTTGAAAATTCCCGAATTGGCATCAATTTTCATTTCAATCTTCCTTTTTTGGTTCAAGAAACGACCTTAAATTGTTTATTGCAAATTTAATTATTTATCAATCATAAAAATCGAGTTACGCTGTCCACAAATTTGAAAAACAGTTTTGAGAAAAATGCGTTTAAAGATTTAAAGAGACGTCGCGGAAAATGAGCTGTAAAAATTGTTTATAAGCTTGTCGCCCCAAAATAACTTTGGAATATCATTTTTCAATAGTTTATACGTGATTCAAGCCAATAAATTTTTTTTTTTTAATAAATCCCGGTTAACAAAACCCCAGAAGCAAAACTAGAGTTGAGCAAAAAATATAATCATTATAATAAATAAATAATTTAGATAGTATTGAAATTAAGGTCTTTGCAAAAAATTATCATTACTGGCATATTATTTTTTTTTTATTATAGTTCATGGAATGACTCCAAAAAGGAAAACGTTATTTTATCTTTTTGCGTTGGATCGCTAAACCAGAAAACGAGAAACCAGCCTAAATCCCCTTTTCCCTCCGACCTCCCGCCCTGTTTTAATCAGTGAATAATAATCAAAGGAGTCAACGATATAATGATCTACCTTTTGATCTAGATTTCTAGGTTGCATAACTTTTGCGGGACGAGCTTTCGCATTTCATACATCCGCAAGTTTGCGGCAAGAGGGGTCGCCCTCTCGTGGACAAACCGTGTCGGGGGTTGGTGGTGGATTGCAGAATGTAGGATTTTAATGGTCGGGGAATCCATTCGGGAATATTATAATCTAATTTTTTTTTTTTACAAGAGCCAATTTTTTTTAACTCAAAGAGACGTACCCTGAGGTATCATAAATAATGGTCGTTTAATGATTTGCGCTGACAGTCTTTGGCAAAAAAAAAGAGAGAAACCGAGAAGACACATAATAAACGTTAAAGGACCGTCGCGGAGATGAAATGGAAATTTACTGTGCAAATGACAAAAGAACTTATTACCTATTGTTATTAATAAATAATACATGTATATTTCGTATTCGTTCTCGAGAGTCCCGGAGGCTCTTTTCGAAATATCGATAACGAGAAAGCCAAGAATACAATTAGACATGTCTGTATTTCAATATTATTATTATTATTACATATATTATAATGAGGCAGATGAAAGAATAAAAGATGCAACACTATCTTGTTTCCAAGAGTAACAGACCCTCCCATTTGCTTCTCTCCTCGTTCACATTATTTTAATGTACATTCTACTCCAGTTTACTCTTTCTCGTTTTTATTTACAAAAAAATTATCTTTATAATTAATTACGATTTGATAAAGTTATTTGAGCAAATTGGGCAAATTTGACAGAAGGAGACTTGGAGAAAGTGACAAGACTTTCTGGCGTTTAGTTATTGGGGAGCAAGGCCTCTGCACTTTACTTATGGGAATCCTGATTCGATGCTTCACAGTTCCTTCAATTTAACACGAAATGAAATCTCTATAATCGCTCGCTACTTCGTTTATACTCGATTTTTTTTTAAGGAAAAGCCACTTTTAGGGATGATTAAAGTTGTCAATGTTTAAGATTTTTTTACACAGATATAACTAATTATCAAAGGATAATTTTATTTTATCAAGTATATATTCAACTTATTTTGTAGCAATTTTTATTGAAAATTTTTTAAAATTAACAAAGATATAGATATTATATTAACGACGAGAAAAAATGTCCTCTCCATTGTTCCATCGATTTCTTGGTGAAGGGTTATCTGTAAATTAAAAAATATATATATCGATATCTATACAAATGAAGATATGTGTAGCTTTTTTTTTTTACAAAATCGCGAAGAATTTAATTTTTTTTGAAAATTAGAAAATTGGAGAAAAATTAGTGTTTTCAAAGCTCTCCAAAGTAGAACTGCTCTCACTAAAATTACTGTAACTCGATCAATTTTCAGAATTTCAACTTGAAATTTTGCCACACATATTTTTGAAAATGTATACTTTGAAGAGATGCAAGTAAAAATTGTTTTTAATTTGGAAGGTAGTTTTAATAAAGCGACAAAGTTGATTTTGCGGCGTTAAAGCCGCACGTTCGACAATTGGATTAAAAAGAAAATTGGAATAATCTCGTTATAATTCCCTCTTTGTTCTCACCGGCAGTCATTTAATTGACACAAAAAGGCCCTTTTTTATCGGTACTATTTTCTTTAATCAATTCACCTTCGTTTTATTTGCATTTTCATTATATTACAGGATTATGCTGTCCGATAAAAGCGCGGCTTAAAATTAAATGGAAAAACAATGAAAAATAAAGCACAATATCGGCAATGAATTTGTTGCCGCGTGGGCATTGAAATATAGAAATATTTGTTAATATTTTTTTTCAACCCTTTTGCTCAGCGGTAAACGAATATCGGGGTGGCAAAAAGCGATATTAACAGCTTTGTTTTACCAATTTAATTAAAAAATCAACCTCGTTCCGGAGAGAAAGTGCACGCGGTTCCGTTATTTAAAAAAAAAACTGTTTTAAACAAAAAAAAAGGAAATATCTAGATCAATTCGAATTATCGGAATACCCTCCCGGTTATTCTGAGAATGATTTCGCGTGTGGAAAATTCATATTATCGTGCGGGAAACGATTGCTGAAACTTTTTGCAGCCTATATTTATATTTTACGTTTTTTAAGTGTTGGAAATTTTCCAAAATTCATTCATCCTCGCACGCGATACATTCTCCATTCTCTCTATTCCAGGATCAATAATCGTAAAAAAAAGGCAAATTAAATTAGTATTTCTCAGAATATTTTATTCCTCGTACGTACATAAAATTTCTCGTTGCATTTGCGTGATGAAGGAAACTTTACTTCTGATAATTAACATTTCGAACCGGGTCGACGTTTCAACGAATTTAATTTATTCGAAAATTCATGAAACTTTTGAAAAAAGAAAAATTTTGAATACATGAAAGATGTATTTTAGATATATGAATGACGAAAAAATATTTTGGAGATATTTTTCAATACTTAATACGACAAAATTATATAATATATTATTATATAATTATATTGTTATTGTATTATTATTATTTTATATTATATAAAATATAATACCACAAGACACGTGCAAAATATAAATAACCTTTACAATTTTTTAGTCCACTTACTTTTAGCTAAATCTTTTTTTTTCTGGAAAATGATTGCCTAAAAAGAAAAATAATAATAAAAAGATAATGGAATTTTTTTTGTGACGTTTGAACGGTTCCCACCCTTCAACTGAAACTTTCCATTTGAAATCTAAAACCCAAATGATCATTCGAGCTTACAATAAATACGATCGATATTTAGAATCATTCATTTCAAGATAATGGCGACGAGTCGAGACCCGAGCATACAAAACCTATACAAAAGAATTCATTTTTACCCACCTCTGAAAAATGTTGCTATATTTTCTAAAAGTTGGCCGACTTACATTTTTTTTAGATTTTCAGAATAATTTTTTTCTATTTTTGTCTGAAAAGTCGATGTAAAAACAAAAATTTTGAAAAAAACAAACATCCCGATAAGTCAATTTTTGAAAAAATTATAAATATTTGAAAAATAAAAAGCTAATTGTTCGTTAAACTATAACTTGTTATCGGTTGGGTTAAAAAATTTGAAAAAATTCTGAAAAATGTTTTTGATGGAGTAGAAAAAGATAAAAAAAGTTTCAGCCAAATCAAAAGGGGTCGGGGGTCAAAGTGGTCGATTTGACGTGGAATGTCCCATATGCAAAAAGGAATCCGTGAGTATGAAGGTGGTATTTCGGAGGATCAGTCTTACATGAACGTGGAACGCGCGTCTAAAGCCGTAATAGGGTCTTTTATATGGTCGTAGAGACTGAAATCGAGCCCTTTTAATTTTAACCACGCGATATACGTCGGAAATATGCATTATGCGAGCTCGAAACTCTCACTATAGAGCGAATGATCGTAACGTGGTCGTAAGTTCTGGGTGATCGTAAACTCACTGTAACTCCCCTCTTCTCTCTCTCTCTCTCTCTTTCTCTCTCTCTCTCTCTCTCTCTCTCTCTCTCTCTCTCTCTCTCTCTCTCTCTCTCTCTCTCTCTCTCTCTCCCTTGTTTTCTCCCTCTATCTATCTATCTATCTAGTATATGTGCCAGAGAGGATCGTTAGCATTGTAAACCCTTGCCGGTCGTTGTTCATGCATCTAGCCTGTCTCATCGTCATATCGTCCGGTGCTTCTCTCCGCATGAAAGGATTATGTCGTAGTTCCTGACTCCACTCACACATACATGTGTATATACATATATATATATATATATATGGGGCATTCCACGTCAAATCACGCGGTCATCGGCCTGACCCCCTCGGATTTTGATGTCCAATGAATTGTGGGTTTCGTTTGGCCCAAAATATGACCTCAAATTTTTAGAAATTTTTATTTCATTCTTTAGGGGTTGCCCGAGCGAAAAATCATTAAGTTGAGGGAAAACACAAAGAGGGGCCTTTTTTAAATTATTGAAATTTTTTTCACAGAAACTAGGACCCAAAACAGAAATTTTCGTCATAGTTCGATAAATAATTACTATTTTTTTTTTTTGTATTTTAATTTATTTATTTTTATAATGTTTTATTTTAATTGTTTCTTTTATGTTAGTGAGAACAACAACGACAAAAATATTTTCTTGTTTTTTTTTTCTTGGTTTAAGAGTGAAACGACAACTTTTTCCGAAAATTTATTAGCCTCGACGACCTCGAAAAAAACAGATGAATTTTTAAAAAATTTTAAAAATCGTAATTATAATTAAAAAAAAAAAAAATAGTAATTATTTTTGTCCCATTATCGAAGTATGACGAAAATTTCTGTTTTGGGCCCTAGTTTCTTTGAAAAAAAATTCAATAACGAAAAAAAGGCCCCTCTTTGTGGTTTTAATGATTTTTCGCTCGGGCAACCCCTAAAAAATGAAATAAAAATTTCTAAAAATTTGAGGTCATATTTTGGACCAATCGAAACCCACAATTCATTGGACATCAAAATACGAGGGGGTCAGGCCGATGACCGCGTGATTTGACGTGGAATGCCCCATATGTATGTGTTGGCCTGTATATATCATGTACCTTCCAACTTGACATTTCACTCGGGGAAAATTAATGCGCGAAATCGGAGAACGCATCTACACTTGTATTGCACACATATACACACGCGTATTGATCGTCAATACATTCTCAAGGTATTCCCTCGTTCAAAGACTTTGTAAATAATAGCTTTTTTAATGGCCCTCTGGCAGATTGTTCTTATCTTGATGGCCAAAAACCTTATTTTTGCGATTTTTTTTTTTAATGGTAATCATGGTTACGAATTTTAACTAAAGTTTGCTATTTCCAAAAGTAAAATGTTGGAAATAGTCAGTAATTTTTTTATCCAAAAATATGTAGTAATAATAACAGAGTTACAGCCGAAGTAACGGAAGTGCCTCTCAAAATAATCTTTGCGGTGCAAAGCCTTTTTTTGTGAGGGTGTTTTTTTTTTTTTTTTTTTTTTTTCTAGAAAATCATGATTACATTTTTCAGCGAAAGTTTGGTATTTCCAAAAGTAACATGTTGGTAATTTTTTTATCAAAAAATTTACAATAATGGCGGAGTTACAGCCGATGTAACGGAAGCACTTCTCCAAACGATCTTTTGCGTTACAGCGTATGCTTGCGATTTTTTTTTAGGAAATCATGATTACATCTTTTAACCAAAGTTTGGTATTTCCAAAAGTAACATGTTGGGAATACTCAGTAATTTTTTGATCAAAAAATTTATAATAATGGCGGAGTTACAGACGATGTAACGGAAGGACTTCTCGAAACGATATTTTGGGGTCAACGATCCCATTTAAAATCGGTGCCTTCAGAAGTAAATCAAATAACCGAGAAATTTTGTTAGTTATACAAATATGAGACCATTAATCCGGTTATTTCTAATATCACGCAACGAATCGCACGATATATTTTCCCAATTGAATTGGAATATCCGCTCGGACAGCGTTTTAATCGCAAAATCTCGAGAATTTGATTGCATTTGCATAATTGATAAACGACCGGTAATTCAACAATCCCTGTGCACACGCAATTACGCTTTATCGTTTTAGATTTTTAAATTCGATCGCGTTATCCGATAACGTTGTTTATTCGGAAAAACAATTGACACAGAGCGCGGAAATTACAGAAAAATTACACATTTACGAAGGGTCGACTGACGCCGGAAACATTCATTTAATCGCACCTGGTGGAACTAATTAACGCGCGGTACACTATAATCAACCTGTTTAACGCATTATCGTTGATCACAAAGGATGGATAACGAAAATTTGGTGCCAGGTTACAGAGTAATGTATAATGTGCTGTAAAAATTGGGTTTTGGGTGAAAAATCCATGCAGGCATCGCGTTTCAACCTCCTTTTTCCGTCTCCGCGGTGTAACGACGATCTCGCGCATTTATAATTAGTTTGGAACGTATAATATTGCAACGCGGATCGTGTGTGGAAAACAAGGTGAAAATCGGCACGCACGAGGAATAGCGTGCGATGCCATCTATTATGCCTTATTTTCCACCCTCCGCATCGTTCTAACATACTTGAGAGCTTAAGGGAAAATGGATCACCCGGGAAATTCAATGAAAATTTCGACCCATAACTCCCCGGAAAACAAAATATATAAGAGAATATATCTCCAATATATTTAGGAATATATGTTAACTATATATCAAAAATAAGTATATCATATATTCAAAGTATTCTGCAAATATATTTTGAATTTATTTGGGAATGTATCTTAAATATATATCAGCAAAAAATATATCTTAGGTATATTCAATTCGAATTAATTATTTGAATATATTTTATATGAATGAATATGGGAGAAAATGGAACAGCCGGGAAAATCAATGAAAAGTTCGACCCACAACTCCCTTGAAAACAAAGTATATAAGAGAATATATCTCCAATAAATTTGGGAATATACGTTAACTATATATCAATAATAAATATATCTTAGATATATTCAAAGTATCCTGGAAATATATCTTGAATATATTTGGGCTTATATCTTAATATATATCAGCAAAAAATATAAATCTTAGTTACATTCAATTCGAATTAATTATTGGAATATATTTGATACGAATGAATATGAGGGAAAATGGAACAGCCGGGAAATTCAATGAAAATTTCGACCCACAAGTCCCTTAAAAACAAAGTATAAGTATGAGAGAATATACCTCCAATAAATTTGGGAAGATATGTTAACTATATATTAATAATAAATATATCTTAGATATATTCAAAGTATCCTGGAAATATATCTTGAATATATTTGGGCTTATATCTTAATATATATCAGCAAAAAATACAAATCTTAGGTACATTCAATTCGAATTAATTATTTGAATATATTTGATACGAATGAATATGAGGGAAAATGGAACAGCCGGGAAATTTAATGAAAATTTCGACCCACAACTCCCTTGAAAACAAAGTATATAAGAGAATATATCTCCATTATATTTGGGAATATATATTTCTCGAATATATCAGCATTAAATATATCTTAGATATATTCAAAGTGTCCTGGAAATAGGTTCGAATTAATTATTTGAATGAATTTGATAATAATGAATATATTAAATATATTTTTTGTATAAATATAAAAATTTCAAGAAATTTGATGTAGAGAATATATTGATTTGTTTTGGAGTCCATTATTCAACCAATTCTCGATTTTAAACAAAAATACATTGTAAAATGTAGTTTATACTCAAGTGATGCATAAACTCTATTAAAAAATGATATTTGAAAGCCTTTTTTGGGGGACAAGCTTATGAATCATTTTTATAGCTTATATCGTTTATAGCTTTTGATTCATTGTTTGGTAATCGAAAAAAAATCTCGAAACAGCTTCGGCTTTTAGTGCGCCTGGGTAGTTTAACCCCTTAGGATCGGGACTTTTATATATATATACGTATATTGATAGCGATGATGAGAGACTACGTGACAGGAAGGAGGGTGTATGTCTTGTTTCGCATGTTATGTGCGAGCATCACCCCATCAACGTCAAACGTGTCGCGTCGCGTACAATATTCTCACCTCTCGCCTCTTTCATCCCCTCGTAATATAAGTTTGCCACGACTATAACCCCTTTATGCACTATCCTACGGTATGCTAACCTACGGAAATGAAAACGCACATAAAAGACATTATCCTGCGTTCTTAAGGGGGTTTTTGAGGCTGAAGAATCGAGAAATTTATTAATTCAACGAAAAATTGGAAAACTACCAAAATACTTGCTAAATGTCACGATAATTACAAAAAACATCTTGCTTATTTATTTTTAATTTTTTTTTTTCCATTATCTCTCATCTAAATTTGCTATAAATATCTTTTAACATTCTCATATATTATTTATAAATTCCCATTTCAATTATTATTAATAATAATTCTTTTTTCCTTAATTTATTGATTGAAATTTCAGTTTTGTAAAATGATCATCGACATAAATAAAACAAACGGACAATTGAACGTCATTTCGAGCAAATGAAAAAGAAAAATGGAATGAAAATGTGATATTTCTGGAATTGGAGCATCGATGAGAAAAATTCAATCGACAGAATTTTCCATCGCACGTCATAATTATCATCGACGTTACGACTGAACAATATTCTCGCTCGAACGCATTTTCATTGAATGATTCGCGATGTAAACGGTGAAATTGCATAATGGAGATAAAATATTTCACCGTGCGACAGATTCCGGCTGTGTCACTTTACCGAGGCATCGGGCACATTCAATGAGTGCCTGGAAACACTTTTCATCAAAGCCTTGAATGTGCATCATCCATGCACCTATTTTGCCCGTCATATGAATTTCGCATTAATCGGTACACACGATATTCAAGTCTGATGGACAAAGAATAGAGAGAGCGAGAGCGAGAGAGAGAGAGAGAGAGAGAGAGAGAGAGAGAGAGAGAGAGAGAGAGAGAGAGAGAGGAATGAATTGAGAGGAAAACTAATTTAAAGTGATTTTTTCCAAATGAAATGCCTCTCACAATTTCATTCAATGAAATTTCATTCAATACTTAATCGAACAGCGATATTTGATGTTCCGCGATATCGGCAATTTAATTAATTCCAAACTCTACGAAATAATTAATAATATTCCATACTTCGTTGTCATCCTTATTTAAAAAATCTAATATGATTTAAACGATAATTCTATTCATCTAAAAAAAAAAATTTATACGAAATATTGATTCATTCAAAGATCCGAATGTAACCGATAAATAATAAATGAAAGGGCTTCAATTATTCAAAAGAATCAAATGATACCGAAGTCTGCATCGTTTTCAACGAAAATCGTTTATTTTTTAATAAAATTCATTCTTTCACAAATTATTGGAATTATCCACCGTTGAAATTTTTTTGCGCTCTTTATTAAGGACTCCAGATACTAAATTCACGAGCAAACATCAATAAAAATGAATTTAAAAAATTTATTTTCGTTACATTGTAACGATGCAAACTTCAATAACGTGAGAATTGTTAATTAGATATTGTCAGACTTAATTAAGGTTTCATTAAGGATGTTGAGTCCCAAATCGCAAATGATGAGAAAATTCTGAAAATTTCGTATGTTTTTGGATGAAGTATTTAAGAGCTCGTGTAAAAATTTCACGACGATTAGGAAGCTCGTTGTCGAACAATTAACATTAACAAATAAAATTAAATTAAATGTAGTCTTATGGAAACTGATATAACTTTGCGATAAGTTTTTTTTTGACCTCTCAATTTTTTAATATCCACAATATATTGAAAGCAACGGAAACAAAACGAAGTTTATTGATAAATTTATTTTTTATTCGTTTAAAAAATTTATTCGTTTAAATCATTTTTCATTTTAACCCTTAAGGCGGTTGAAGTAATTATGATAGAATTCTGAAAATTTGGTATGTTTTTACATGAAGTATTCAGGAGGTCGTGTAAAAGTTTCACGACGATCAACAAGCTATTTATTGAACAATTAACATTTAAAAGTTTCATAGGGACTCAACATTTAAAATGATACATTTGTAGATTTTTCATTCAAATCAAGAGAATGCTCGAACAGTGATGCACTATTTTAATAATTAACTTCCTTCAGAAAGTTTATTTTCAAATAATCCTGATGCTCATCCTGTCGAATTACACGTACTAAACTCCGTCGTTTCCTGATAATTGTTGCTATTTTCGTGGCACTCTCAATTCCATTACCGCGACTGAATAAATTGTAGATCCATATAAAATGTCTGCTGATTGACCTAACCTTTTTTCTCGTTTATTGTTGCAGCGAGTGGCACAAAATTGAGGCATTACAGGCACTTGGATCCGAGATACCCTTTTCTAAGCGAGACGGAATTACTGGTGAGTGGTTTTTCAAATTCCCTCTTTATTTTCGTTTTCCCCTCCCGTTGTTGTTCCCATTTTTTTTTTACAGCTCCTTTTGTTCAATTTGCCACCGTGAGAGCTACTTTCTATGTCCCAGGAAAACTGTCGCAGTTTCGTGAAAAAAATATACACTCCCGATTCAACTCCGAACTAACTTCTGCGTCTGCCTTCCCTTGGTTTTGCACACACATGTATACATTTCGGAGTCTCGCGACCTCCGAAAGCGACGTCTGTGGCTTGCGGGTAATGGAATTGTCTGCGATTTCACCCGTTAGCTTAAATATTTATCCAAGCCAGCTGTAGCTGTGAGCGGAATTGCGGAATTCCGGATGCGGTAACATTTTAAGCGGAAACCCAAAATTCGGATGTACAGACACAGACACACACGTGGTGTGTTTTTACGTCTTCACAGCGATGGTTTCCTCCCACCGTGTTCCAATGAGCGTCGAAATTTTGACAAAGCATGATAAACAACGTTTTGCCAAAACCGTGACCAACTGACAATGAGATTTGAATATCGATGATACATTTTTTGAGCTTATTACACGAAGAATACGGATCCCTTTTGTTTAGTAAAAAAAAAACAATTTCTGTAAGCATTGCTATAAAACATAGTATTTTTGCTATAAACATAGTAACTACTATAATATTCTGGCAAATTTTACTATAAACATAGTAATTACTATAATATTCCTGATACTATTTGCTATAATTTTCCATCACGTTTTCTCCGCGTATTCAGTAGTTTTTTCTGGCACCTTGTTTTTTGGTGTATTTTTTTATATTTTTCAAAATACTTTTTAATATATTATTACTATTGTTGATGTTGTCATTCAATATATTTAAGATCTTTTTTAATATTTTTTTTAACGATAAGTTGTTAAATGGTAAAAATATGGAGTTGTGTAATTTTTTTTTAAATTTCTACATTGTCTTCAGGGATAAATCTGTTATTAATTATTTATTAATATTTTTGTTACGTTTTAAAAATGACAATAGTTGGACAGACGTAGAATGATACAATGATTCGTTCACCGTTCATATTTTTTGTCTTGAAATATTATATTTTAACAAAAGTTTCTTTCAGTCTTTTTCAATGATTTTTTTCCATTTTGATTTTGATATAATTCCTTAAGGGATTAAACTACCCAGGTGCACTGAAAAAAGAAGCTTTTTTGGAATTTATTTTTTTCGAACACCAAACTTTGAATCAAAATAAAGTTTTGAGATTTTATTCTATGTGATGTAATTTTATGAATATAATTTATCAATTGTAAAAATCGCGTGTACTTCGATAGATAATTTATTTAAGAAGTTAGGGTTTCAAATATTTTTTTGAAAATTCTCAAATTGGCATCAATTTTGGTTTTTATCTTCATTTTTTGGTAAAAAATCGACCTTAAAGTCAAATTTTCTAATTTTAGTCAAGTCTAATTTTCTATCAATCGTAAAAATCGATTATACTTCGATAGAAAATGTATTAAAGAAGCTCGAATTTCAATTTTTATTGAAAATTCATAAATTGGCATCAATTTCGATTATTATCTTCTTTTTTTGGTGAATAACCGATCTTAAATTATTTATTGCAAATTATCTATCAATCGTAAAAATCGTTTGCAATTCGCTAAAAAATCTGTTGAAGAAGCTCAGATTTCCATTTTTATTGCAAATTCATAAATTGGCATCAATTTTTATTTTATTTTTTTGCTACAAAATCGACCTTAAATGGTTTATCGCAAATGTAATTGTTTATCAATCTCAAAAATCGTGGGTACTCTCATAAACAATCTGAAAACATAATTTGAAAAACATAGATTTGAGAAAAACAAGAAGATAAGCTATGCAAATTCTTCATTAGCTTCTTCCCCCTCAAAATAGCTTTTGAACATCATTTTTCAATGATTTGTGCATCACGTGACCCAATAACAAAAATAGGGATTTACAACCCCTTAACCCCCAGAAACCTCGATTTCGATAAGTCGAGTGATTTTAAAGTTGAAGTTTCAATGATAATTGTATTTAAGGGAGTCACAAAGTATGCGAATACCTCAATTTAATTATATAATCGTGTCCGACGGTCACCACGACTGAATGAAATTTGTACCGTCGGTTTATCGAGGATACTCTCAATGAACGACTTGTATATTCCATTAATATTGCAAGAGCTCTGTGGTTGAGGTCTTTAAACGCCGATGAATAATTTCCAACCCAGACTGTGTGACTCGTTTCGCCTTATGCTTGTTCAGTTCTCCTTTCCCTCTTCCTCTCTCTCTCTCTCTCTCTTTCGCCCTCAACATCCCAAGAAGAACACCCCCAAACTACTCTCAACCCATTCAATCTCTGCTCTCACGGATTTCCTACGTATCCGGATGTACTTTCGCCCCTTATTGGCAAAAGGGCGTATCTTTCACACCGAGACACGGTCGATGAGCTATTTCGACCCTGGACCATACATTGATATATATACATGCATTGTATATATCAAACTCGTTTCAACGTTTCAAGCACAATTGTGCCAAGATATTTTACGAAAAACCTCATGAATAATTTCCACGCCGTTCCTTCATTCGGAAAGACGTGGCCCACTCTCGCCGAGTACTCGTAGTAATCATTGTCTAGGTTTATATTGCACAAATTTCGTGTTTCCCGTGGTTTGGTACTTCGAATTTCATGGGACTCTAATGTCCCGTCTCCATATTATATGCATGGGACATTCTTGACCGATTTTGGACAGTGTCCGCCCAACCTCGACTCCTTCACCCTTGTAACATGAATCTTGACATTTTTGTCCGATCACAAACAAAAACATTATCCATTTTTTGCAGATTCTCTTCCAAAGTCGTTTGCTTTGGTTTGGCGCAAAATATTGTAGAAAACCATTTTCCAAATGCGTGGGAAAAGGTATAGAAATTGGGCATGAAAACAGAGGCATTTTGATAAAATTAAAGTGAAATCATTATTAAAATTTTCGTTGAAATTCGAAATTTAGTCCCGCAGAGAAACCCACACAATTTATTTACAATGTTGTAAATAAATTCAAAAATAATTATAAATGAATTTGTGAATGAATGAAAAAGTTGTTTCATGAAATTGAAGTGAAAATTTGATGGATTCTTCATGAGCTCGATTCTCATCTCTGAGGACAAAATAGTCACTCGAAGGATTATTCCGTGATCGGCAAACAAAAATCTATCTATTTTTATTATCCAATTTTTTCGAAAAATTAATAATTAGCAAAAAAATATTACTAATTTTTATTAAAAAATAGTATAATTAGCGAGAAAGGTATTGCTAAATAACCAAAAAAATCAATAATTTGCGAAGAAATGTTGTGTAAATTTTGGAAAAAGTAATTTTGAAAAAAAAATTGAAATGAAATCATTTTTAATATTTTTCCTGTAATTCGAAACTTTTTCTCACAGAGATAAGAGTCCTACCTTTTTGTAAATAAATTCATAATAAAATTATAAATAAAGTTGTAAATAAATGAAAAAGTTATTGCATAAAATTGAAGTAAAACTTTGATAGATTCTTCATCAGCTCAATTCTCATTTCTGAGAAAAAAATGCTCCCTCGCCGAATTATTTTCGTAAAATTAAAGTGAAATCCTTATTAATGTTTTTCTTGAAATTCGAAAATTGTTTTCTTCATTAACTATATTCTTATCTCTGAAAAAAAATCGTCACTTAACGGATTCCATGTTGGTTTAAAGGAAAAGGTTATGAAAAAAAGGTTATCTCTTGATATTATAAAAAAGGACAATGATCGAATCGACCTAAAATGCTTCGTACAAACTGTTGACTATCAAAAAGGCGTATTTGTCATAATCAGAATTTTTTCACCGATCAGAATGTACGTCGTTTTATTCTGACGTGAATCAAATTGTGTTTCCGCCGAATTCGACTTTTCGGTGCATTGCACCGAGAATTTCGTTGACCCGAATACTTCTCGCCATATTGGGCATAAAATCGACGATGAAAAAATAATCGGTACAACGATATTGATGACTTCTGTACGGTTGAATTGTTCACCATTTTCAATGGAACTCTTATAGACCCTTAAAAAAAATCGGTACTGCATAATTGAGCTCTACATTCGGCTGAGAGGTCGATTATTAATATTTCATTTTTTTCGCAAAAATTTGGATTTCATATCGACGTTTCCCTCGCTTCGTAAATGGGATCAACGATATATTTCACGGATTAAAAATTCATTTTGAGTCGATAATGGAAATGGGAATTTGACAATCTCGAAGGGTCTTCAAATTCATCAAGACCCTGTGAAATAAATTACAGATAAAAATATGAATTCATTCGAGAATATCGAACTTCGTAATTGCCGAATAATCGGTACTTGGACACTTCACGGATCGAATAAGTCCACAAAATTATCGAGACGAATTAATTCCCTCGTTTCAGTTCGTACGTTTGTCGAGCCAATGTGGAATAAATTTATCACGAATCCCGTAATCATATTCGGCTATTATATTCCATTTTTTTCTATGCTTTTGTCGTATCGGTTCGCATCGTTCGTTCGCGTTTAAATATAAACTAGAAAAAGGTAGCGAATTCGGCCATCCGTTTGAAATTGAAGAATTCTCGACCGCAATTAGCCGAACGATTTTTTTCTTCCCCCTCGTCACGTTTCTTTCATCGGGTTGGCCCAATTTGAACCTGTATGAAAATAATCAATTCCTCATTACGGATTTTTCATTAGCGGAAATGTCAAGCAAAAAAAGGCTCGGCCTAAAAATAGAACCTGATGCTAAATCTTTTCGATCACTCGAGTACCAAACAATTAATTATAGGGATTTTCTGGTCTAGAATTTTGGAAAAATCTATTTTTTTTTTGCATATTCTTAAAGTTTAGACCTTTAAGAAATTTTTAAATTCCAATAATTTACGGATTTATAGCTATTATAGCAACTATGCAACTATGCAACTATATCTCAAGTTCCACTCAACCGATTTACTTCAATTTTTTAGCCCCAAATTTACCAGCTTATAACTTATTTCATTTTCATTTTTTTTCCTTGAAATTTTTTTTGTTTATTGCCAAAATATTAACAAATATGTTGTGAAAAAAAAATGGTAAATTTTTTTTTTACCGAGCTCAACATCAGAATTCCGCCTTAATATTGTCATTAATATTTTTATTATTTATCGAGGGAATGATTTGTTTACTCGTTGTTATTATTGTTTTGAAGAAAGAATAAGAAAGAATAAGAATAAAAAATGAAAATTAGTCTTGCGGTAATCGAGGTATTATAACTGAGGCTTTATCGTGGTCGTTATTCATTTCGGTTCGTTTCACGCAATTTCCGCATATGCCGAGGCACGCTCCAATGAATATATATTTATATATATAAAATATTGCTGATGCACGCGACATTATGTGGTATTCCGGATTAACAGTATGAGGTACAAAGGGCTAATAAATAATATTAATATCCCAGGAGAGAAGCTATTCGTGTGAAACGAAAGCGTTTAAATGCGATAGAGATATTTCACGATGCACGATATGCCCCATAATATGGTAATTTCAGGAAATGTGGAACATTCTTTCTCTCAATGGACCCTTTTTTTGGGATCTTACAAAGATCTTGGTGAACTTCAAAATAAATTAAAAACTTTGAACCATATAATTCGTTGGACTCTCACTTTAACGAATTTTCATTTGATAACTTGGATGATAATCATTAAAACAAAATTGAATTGACTTCATCCTCCGAAATGAAGTCAATTCAGATCACGTCAAATTGTAATAAATACAAATTTGCCCAAAGTTGCAGAGAATTCTTTTGGGATCCTTTTGAATCGGTCATTTCGAATACCAAACTTTGAATCAAAATAAAGTTTTGAGATTCTATTCTAGGCAATTATGTGATGTGATTTTATAAATATAATTTATCAATTGTAGAAATCGCGTGTACTTCGATAGATAGTTTATTTAAGAAGTTAAGGTTTCAAATTTTTTTTTGAAAAGTCTCAAATTGGCATCAATCTTGGTTTTTATTTTCATTTTTTGGTAAAAAATCGACCTTAAATTGTTTATAGCAAATATAATTATTTATCAATCGTAGAAATCGTTTGTACTTCGATAGAAAATCTATTCAAGAACCTGAGATTTCAATTTTTATTGAAAATTCATAATTTGGCTTCAATTTCGACTATTATCTTCTTTTTATGGCGAATAATCGACCTTAAATTATTTATTGCAAATGTAATTATCTATCAATCGTAAAAATCGTTTGCACTTCGATAGAAAATCTGGTGAAGAAACTCAGATTTAATTTTTTATTGAAAATTCATAAATTGGCATCAATTTCGAGTTTTATCTTCGTTCTTCATTAGCTGCTTCCCCCTCAAAATAGCAATCACTAAAAAAAATTGAATTGACCTCATCCTCTAAAATGAAGTCAATTCAGATCCCGTCAATTTGTAATAAAATACAAATTTTCCCAAAGTTGAAGAAATTTTTTTTGGGATCCTTTTGAACGATCCTAGATTTTAATCTCAAGTAATTATTGTTCAGTGAAATTATTGTTAATTTGAATAATTAATTTTTTTATAATGAACGGAATGATAAATGACTTTAAATTTTTTTAAATATTATGATTGATCATTAAAACGACAAAACTGTATTTTTTTCAGACTCAACCGGACGACAATCACAATCACAAACCAGTATTCTCAAATTGTTCGAGATATGCGCCAGAAGTGAACGAGGAAGAGGCAGCGGGTACCGAAGTTATTCGGGTACGAGCCGAGGATCGAGACTCTCCGAAGGATGGAGGTAAATAAAAAATTTCAAAAATGCAATAACAATCAACATCTTATCGTCAAATTTTAGTCGAATTTGAATTAATTCGACTTATCATTTATAGCATTTAGATATTTTTCTTTTTCGATCATATTTAAGGGAATGTGGGACAAAATGGCCTACTTCAAAAGTTATTTCAAAACATTGAAAATTGAAAAATCTATAAAATGAGGGAAGTATTATTATAATAAGCGTAAATATCCCGCTGATTGCAAATCACGCTGAGTTTTTGACGAAAAAAATGTATTCATGAGAAAAAGCAAGGGAAATATGGGAAAAATGTTTTTAAAAAATGAAAATTCATAAAAATTTTGAGTTGATTAAAAAAAAAAAAAATCACATTCTGGGCAAAATTTAATTGCTCCAGTAAAAGAGCTGATTTTTTTTCGAAATGGAATTTCGGCTTTTACATGCGCTCATTCTTTTTGTGACGGTTCAAGCTTCAAAACCTTGCTTGGTTCATCCGATTCCAATATTTTTTCAATTTTTGGCAGATTTTTAAAGTTCAACCGTCGATTTTTGCAAGTTTTTTTTTCGGCGATTTTAAAAGTGCTCTCATTTCTTCAAAAATTAAGTTATCGGAATGAACCAAACGCCATTCTCTAAGTTTAGTGACAGCCTTTAAGTACGAAAAAGAAATTTTTGAATCGGTCAAACCGAAGTTATGAGAACTTAAAATTTCCCTGTTTCGAGGTTTTTCAGAATGGGGCTAAAATTAAGTCAAAATGTTTTTGATGAAAATTCATAAAAATTTTGGTTTCTTGAAAAAACTATTGATAGATTCGTGTTCAGAGGGGGAAAATACATCGATCTAAGGCCCGAAAACAAAAGAATTAAAATTTTTTTTTTTTTTGCATTTCGGCCAAAATTGCATCGGTTCAGTAAACTGACTGTAACTTATTTTCTAGATGAGATTTCGACTTCAACTTGAGCTCATTCTCCTCGTAATCGTTCAAGCTTCAAAATGTCGCCTAGTTCATTCGATTACGATTTTTCAATTTTTTGCAAATTTGTAAAGTTCGACCGTCGATTTTTGAAATTTTTTGAAATTTTGCTATTTTGAGATTTCTGAAATGGATGAAAAGATAATTGAGTGAAAAAAATGATTTTTCACCAAATTTAATCGTAATCGATGATTGAACGTTTCTTCATTTTTTCAGGTACAATAACATACAGTTTTGTAACCGCGCCCGGTGAAAAGCTCAAATTCGAGATAAACAACAAGACAGGCCTGATAACAACGACCCAAGTCCTCGACAGGGATGAGCCTGCTCGTGAAAAAGAGGCTTATCTCACTGTATTGGCAACTGACAATGGCAGACCTCAGCTCGACGACGTTTGCACCTTCAAGGTCACGATCAAGGACGTCAATGACAATGCACCGGTTTTCGACAAAGTGGTAAATTTCTTCTTTCCTCATCACAACAAATTTCGTCATCGATCTGTCCAATTTATAAAAAAAGAATCACTCTCATTCATTCATCGACGACGAATTAACGATTCATTGAAATGGACAAAAAATGCTGGCCCTATCTTTCCGGCTGGATGTAAAAAAAAATGGACAAAAAAGTGTTTCGAAAAAATTCTAAAAAATAAAAACGCATCCTGCGACTAACAATAAACTATGCTTCGATATTTTTCTTTGTTTTTTTCTCAAATCAGGTCTATCGCGGACACTCGTGGAAGGTTGGTCTCGATTCGTCGAGTGTTTAAAGTTTTTCACGTGTTTCATTGATTGCAACATTTTTTTTTTTCGTCTGTACGAACCAAAAAATATACAACAAATTCGCACATTCACTTTTGAGGATTAAAAGAGAAGAATTTTGGGGGGGGGGGAGGGGGAAGGATTTAGTCTGTCACGCTGGGTTTTTCGGCAGAAGCTTTTTCATTTTTAACTGCAAATTGTACTTCGTCACTTTTCATTATGAAAGCACTGTCGAACTTTTATAGCACAATCCACGAGAATCGCTCTGTCAAAATCTCCATTGAATTCCATCCGATGAACGATATATGCGCCTTTTTATACACGGTGTGCGTTTTTTTTTTTTTTTAATTATTTTTTTTTGCATTGTTCAATCGTCCGGAAAGTCCAGATTGCAATCGCTGCGATATACGATCAGTCGAGCCATCGCTATTAATTCGTTTTTTTTTCTCAGTCAGCAACAAAATGACTTCGGTTTTTTTTTAAAATTGCGATAGTGTTTCAAGTCAATCACGCCACCATTTGACTCTCGTTCTCTCGAATTTGGATCGTGGTTATTTTCCATATTTTTACTGGAGCTGAAAAACACTTTTAATTTTGTTGAGATTATTTCCATCAGTCGTTTTTTGTAATCAAACAAAAACGTCTTTATTGGAAAATCTGAACAAATTCCCAAAAACCGAAATTTTGTACAAAAATTCATAAAATTTGAGTCAGAACGTGCCAATTATAATTTTAACGATAAATTTTGTATAATAAAAATTACAGTATCCATAAATTGGAAAAAATGAAGAGATTCATTTTTTGAAGCTGGATTGAAACGTGCAATTGAAAGGAATGTAGAATTGAGCTATTCTGGTTCACAGCTTGTTCATTTTTTTTATTAAATTGCGAGTCTGAGCATTTTTTTAGATTTTTTAAATTCTGACTTGAAAAAAAAAGAAACTGCTTTTCAATAAACCTTTCGTATAAAAAAATTTGAAAAAAAATGGGAATGCCATTTTATCTTTTGTAGAATCGTAGAAAAATCATGAACCAAATTCAAGAGAGTGAGTGCAAAAAAGGGTCTGCAAAAGAAAGTAATTTTAAGGTTCTGCGATTCACGTTGAAATTTGGCTCTTTACCGATTAATTTTCATGGCAGCAATGACAAAGATAGCGAGAGAGTACAATTATTTTGGAAGAGGTATTAATTATTGTCGAGATAAAATTTTCACCGTTAATTTTTTTTCAGTATTTTTTATGATGACTCAGTCGAATGTGTGACGTCACAGGAATGTTGCACTCTGCGCACGATATTTAACCATATATTTAACCATCGATCCATCGCTCTGCTGCATGCGACTGCGAATTATAATTAATTCTATTTTTTTTTGTCTCCATGTGTTTGTGCACGAGTGTCCATATGCATTTTTTTTTTGTTTTTTCACGTGATACGATTTGGGTTTTTTTTTGTTTTTTTCCTCATTTTTAGGCGTACACGGAATCGGTACCGCAGGATTTGCCACCGACTCGCGAGGTAATGAGAGTCTCGGCAACTGACATCGACGATGGCAACAATTCGGTCGTCGTTTACAGTTTATTTCCAAAAAAGGTCGACGACGGTGCTTACTTTCGGATTGACAACAGTACCGGTGTTATTTTCCTCAAAAAACCTATTGACGTGAGTAATCACAAGACAAAATTTTGAAAACATATTTCCCTAAACAAAAAAAAACAACAATAGAAACAAAACAAAAAAAAAACAGAAACAAAAAAAAATTATTCGCAATAATTGAAAGTCATTGCCCTTATTTTCAAAATAAGATTGAAAATTTTTAATAATTAAAAATTTTCAGTTATGAGGAGTGTTTTAATAACGTACCAAATTCCAGCTGATAGCTCAAAACGAGGCGAAATTAGAAAGAGAGGCATTCCACGTCAAGTCAGCCACCCCATTTTTTGAAATCGCCAAAAATCGCATATAAATTTTTAGAAAGTAGTTCTAACAATCAAGAAAATTTGTGATTTATTTCAGATTTTTAAAATACATTTTTTAGCCGGAAAAAAATACAAAAAATTTGTTTGTCCCATTTTGTAACTCGAAAATTATTCATCGTACGAAAAAAAAACGTAGAACATGAAATTTAGGATTTTCAACGTGCTTTTCACTGAAATTTTTTACTAACTCTTCCGAAAGCTCTATATGCCATTTTCGGAGCAAATAATGTTTTGATTTTTTTTCTCAGAATTGGCATCTTCGATTCGTCTGTAGTTTTAACAGTTTTTTTCTTGATATATTTACAGACTATAAAAAATTTGGCGTAGTGGAGAATCCACTATTTCAAATCCATTTTTATTGATACAATCTATCATTATAGAGTGATTTAACGAAATACCGTAGATATTGATGTTTCATCATTATTAATCGTAGACAGGGGAAAATAATCAAATAATCTTGTTTTGATACTGCGAAGAAGATTCCAGGAACAAAGCAGTATCGTTGCTTCATTCCCAAAAATCATGCCCAAATCGAACTAAAAAAGTACTCATTGGCCATAGAAACGTCGATGTATCCAAAGAGGGTAAATTAATTTTTTTTTGCAATCGAGAGACGCGAGTAGCCTTTAACTTTAATTGAAACAGACTTTATCGGTGTACATGGGTCCATTGATAAAGTTTATTAAAATGTACAAAAAGATATTTAAAAAAATAAAAATGAAAAAAGTTAAAAAAAATTGAAAAAGTACAAAAAATAAACAAAAATGCGGGCTTTAGAAAATATCTATGGATAGTCTCAACCTTGTTAATGCACAGAGAAATTTGTGTATTCATTTGGGATGAAAAACGTATGGGAAGGAATGGATTCTCCACTGAGCCAATTTTTTTATAGTCTGTAAATATATCAAGTAAAAAACTGTTTGAATTACAGACAAATCGAAGATGTCAATTCTGAGAAAAAAAAATATCAGAACATTATTTGCTCCGAAAATGGCATGTACAGCTTTTGGAGGAGTTCGTAAAAAAATTCAGTGAAAATTACGTTTAAAATCCCAAATTTCATGTTTTACTTTTTTTTCGTACGATGAATAACTTTCGAGTTACGAAATGGAACAAGAAATATTTTTGTATTTTTTTCCGGCTAAAATATGTGATATAAAAATCTGAAAAAAATCCCGAATTTTCTTGACAGTTAGAACTACTTTATAAAAATTTGTATGCGATTTTTGGTGATTTCAAAAAATGGGGTGGCCGACTTGACGTGGAACGCCTCAAGAGTGCAAAGAATTTTTGAATATTTCAAATTCCTCTTAAATTCTACAAAATTATGAGAAGTGATTCAAAATGAAATAAATTTGAGCTCAATAGCTAAAAATTCCAACTCAAACATTGACAAAGAATTTTTCAGCAATTCAAATTCTACTAAAATCTAAATTTTCGAATTTTTCCAAAAATTGTTGACAATTAAGAGAAGTTACAAATTTTGCCTCGAATGCTCAAAACTTGTTTTTTTTTCTTTGCACAAAGAACATCCGCGATGAAGAAACTGCGATGAAATGAAAAAAATATCCTGACTCTTTGAATTTTATTTCCAGCGAGATCCGGATTATAAATTCAGTATGACAGCGAAGGCGCAGGATCTCGGTGAGGATCCAAAAACCAGCGTAATCGATTTGGACATTCGCGTCGTCGAATCGCACAAAAAGGCACCCGCATTTTTGCCACGTCCGCTGGAGCCAATAAAGCTTCAGGAAAACTTCAGTGACTTTGACGCTAGTATCGTGAGACTCGAGGCTGTATCGAATATCGATGACAATCACAATTTAATATTCGAACTCGTTCCTGGACGTACGGAACAGACCAACAAAGGGAATACCTTCAGGTACAAAAATTGAAAATATAATATTTTATATTTTATTAAATAAAATATAAATATTTTTATTTGTCATTTGTATCATATATATTTGTGTCATTCCCTATCAATTCAAGAACGTTTTGTCGGTAACCCCCTTCGATTTTTTAAATTCTTTAATATGTTATTACATGCAAAAAGAAGTATCCATGTAAATTTTCATCTCTCTATCTTAAACCATACCGAAGTTATTGACTTGTCAAAAAATATTCTTAAAATATTCATAACTTCTACAATAACCAAGATATTCTAATTTGTTAGGTCATTTATTTTTCAATGTACTTTTTGAAAAAAAATATCGAAAATTGAGAAATTAAAAAAAAATGTTTTTTAGCTGTTTTAAACTAAAAAATTGGATTTTCTTTCAATGGGAACCTTTCGATTTTTTTTTACTTTAAATTTTATAAACGTTTTTGAAAAAAATAGAAGGGTACCTATTGGAAGAAAATCAAATTTTTTAGCTTAAAACAGCCAAAAAGACATTAAATTCTTTTTTTTTCTTAATTCTCGATATTTTTTTCAAAAAGTACATTGCAAAACAAAAAAAATTACCTCTCAGCAAGTTACAATATCTCGGTTATTGGAGAAGTTATGATTATTTTAAGATTATTTTTTCAAAAATCAATAACTTCGGAATAGAGAGCTAAAACTTTACATGGATAGTTCTTTTTGCATGTTACATATTAAAAAATAAAAAAAATCGAAGGGGTCACCGACAAACCGTAGTTGAATTTGTAGGGAATGACACATTTATATTATTTATATTTTGTTTATGTTTATTAAATAAAATAGTTAATACTTTATTTTCAATCTTTATTCTATTATTATTCTATATTTTTGTTACATACAATACATATTCTGTGTTCCTGTATATTGTTTATTCTTATTTTATTTATATTCTTCTTTCTCCAGATTGGAATCGACTAAGAACGTTGCCGATATAAAACTCGCCCAGCATCTCGATTACGAGAGCAATACCGAATACACTCTCATTGTTCGTGTTCAGAACAAATATCAGTTAGCAGCCGAGACTGTTATCAACGTTAAAGTTTTGGACGTAAACGACAATATACCGGTTTTTCGTGAAATGGAAAAAGGAAGCGTCCTCGAGAACGAGGCACCTGGAGTACCGGTTATGCAAGTTAAGGCCATCGATGCCGATGGCACATCCGCCCACAATCAGGTAAATTTATCAACGTATCTTATTTTGTCAAATCAGGGTTGCGACATTTTTAATGAAAAAGTAATGCATTAACCATTAAAATTACATAGTTAATGGAAATTATTTTCATTAACCATTAAAATTTAATAGTTAATGGAAATTACTTTCATTGACCATTAAAATGTAATGGTTAATGAAAATGCAATTGCATTAAAAAAAAGTAATGCATTATTTGCAACCCTGCCCATTACAATGTAGTGTGTAATAGAAAAAATTTTCATTACCCATTGCAATGTAATGTGTAATGGACAAAACTTTGATTGCAATTTTGGGAATGGAAAAATATAAATGAATAAATTATTGCAATTTTGCATTACATTTTATTGACTTGGGACTTAGATTTTCAGGTACATTAAATTCTAATGGTTTTAAATTTTAATTACATTAAATTTAAATTTTAATCACAGGGACAATAAATTTTAATGGTTAATGAAAACAATTTCCATTAACCATTCAATTTTAATGGTTACTGAAAATAATTTCCATTAAATTTTAATGCTTAATGAAAATAATTTCCATTAACCATTGAATTTTAATGGTTAATGAAAATTATTTCCAATAACCATTAAACGTTAATGGTTAATGAAAATGCAAATGCACTAAAAAAAGTAATGCATTATTTGCAACCTTGGTTCAAATATTCAATTCGAAAAAAAGATTTTTCTCATGGAGAAAGAAGCTCGATTTTAAAAAAGAAAACTGCAATTTTTTTTTAATTTGAAAATTCGTTCAAAGTCTCTGTCAGTAATTACAATTTTGTATTCCCATTATAAGGAAGCCATTTCTTTGAGGAAGCAAAATTTTTTGAAAATAATAAACCAAAAATTTCATTTACAGGTCACGTACGAGCTGGATAACTTCAAGAATCTCTTTTCGATCGACAAGTACACCGGTAACATAACGACCCTGACGACCTTTGATCGCGAGAAGGAGGACACTTACAACGTCAAAGTAATAGCTGTGGACAATTCACCGAGTGCTCTATTCAAAACTGGGGAGCACAACAAGGGTCAGCAGGTATTCCGTATCGAGATCGCCGATAAGAATGACAACGCTCCGCACTTCACTCAAGCGGTGTACACGGCAAATTCGATACTCGAAAATGCGAATATAAATGCTCCAGTGACGGAGGTCAAAGCGCTGGATTCCGACACAGCGAGTCCGGTGACTTACAGCATCGTCGATGGAAATACTAACGACAGTTTTTACATCGAGGGAACAACCGGCAAAATTCGTGTTCACAATGCCCTCGATTACGAGCAAATAACCGAGTACAATTTGACGGTGAAGGCGTTCGACGGTCTTTACAACGATACGGCTCAGGTGAAGATATTCATCGAGAATGTTAACGACAATCCACCGATATTCGTCGATTTCGAGAGAAATCCAAAAATCGTCGAGGAACAATTGTACGAGGGTTGCATAACGAGCGTCGTTGCTTATGATCCTGATATCAAGGATCGCAACGCCGATCAGCATATAGCCTATTCCATTCCCAAGGAGGATCAACAACCGTTGATAAGCATCGACAAAAATGGCTGCATGACCTTGAAAAAACCGCTCGATCGTGATCCACCGAATGGTTATCCAATGTGGACGATAATAGCGATGGCCCGTGACGAGGACGGTTCGCCGACGGCATTGCGAGAGCTCGTTATGGTCAATATCACCCTCGAGGACATCAACGACAATGCGCCGTTTCTCGATATGCAACAGCCGGTCGTTTGGAACGAGAATCGCGATGCCGGTAACGTGACAAAATTGAAATCACGCGATTACGATTCCGACAAGAATGGACCACCCTTTGAATATCGCATCGACGATCACGCCGACGACGAGATACAACGAAAATTCTACATTCGCGACGATGATCTATTCGCCCGCGTTAAATTCGACCGTGAGGAGAGAAAGAGCTACGACATACCGATCGCCATCACCGACAGCGGGTCACCACCGATGACCGGTACATCGACCTTGACCGTTATCATCGGCGACGAGAATGACAATCCAATGAGAGAGGGCTCGAGCTCGATATTCGTTTACAATTATCGCGGTGAAGCGCCCGACACCGAGATCGGACGTGTCTACGTCAATGATCCCGACGATTGGGACTTGCCGGACAAACATTTTGCCTGGATGTCAACGCACGAAGGTTTTCGACTTGACCCCAGCAACGGAATGATCACACTTATATCCGGCACCTCGAATGACACGTTTTTACTGAAATTTCTCGTTACCGAGGAAAGTCCACTTGTCGAGAGACACACGGTAAATGCCTTTGTCAATGTCACCGTTAAAGAGATACCCGAGGAAGCTGTGGTGAAGTCCGGCTCGATAAGATTTCACGGTATAACGGCGGAAAATTTCGTCGAACCCGATGAAAATGGTATCAGTAAGAAGGAAATACTGCAGGAACGTTTGGCCACGATGCTGAACACGACGATCGAGAATGTTGATGTTTTTACGGTTCTTCATTCGCCGCATTACAATAATGCGACCTTGCTCGACGTTCGATTTTCCGCTCACGGTTCGCCTTATTACGCGGCTGAAAAATTAAATACCATTGTTGCACTCAATTCGAAGGAAATCGAGCGTGAAATCGAGGCTGATATGCTGCTGATCAACATCGACGAGTGTCTCTTCGAAAAGCTTCACTGCAATAATTCTTGTCGAAGCTTTCTCAATGCCAGCAATGTCCCGTACGCCGTTTACACCAATACAAGCTCGTTCGTTGGGGTCAGAGCCGTCGTTGATCCACAATGCACTTGTCACGTTGCCGAACCAATTGTTTGTCTTAACGGTGGTACACCGCTCGCCGAACGCTGCGAATGTCCACCGGGATTGGAGGGTCCGAGATGCGAATTGCTCGGTATTGGCTTTCACGGTGATGGATGGGCCGTTATGCCTCCACCTGGACAAGCCTGCGATGACTCGCATTTGGGTCAGTTTCTTTAAAATTTATTCTTACAATCAGTTTCTATTGCTCGGATCATTATTTTTGAGGGTTTTTTTTTTCTATATGCAAGCATTTTGCGAAAATATTGGAAAAGGCCAGCAAAGATGAAATTTTGAAAAACCTCGCATAGCGCAATGGAAATTAAATTCAGAAAAATTATTTTTTAACCCAGCACTGTCAAATTTGAATCTGGAAAGCATCCTGTGGAAGCAAGGCTACAATGATAAAATTAAAATAAAAACCTTCATGGTCACAATGCTGGGAAGATAATGCAAAAAATTCAACGGCTCAAATAAAAAACCCTGCAAATTGGACATTTACAGATTGCTTCCTCATCTTTATCGATAGTTCACACAGCTTCCTTTATCACAAAGTATGGCGATCGAATTTGGCTTCCTCATAAAGGAAGCTTTGTTGACTATCGAAAAACATGAGTAATCAATGTGCAAATTTTCCAAATTCTTTCAAATTTACTTCTTGCCCAAATTGATTTTTGCCAAATTCAATAGCGAACAACCTTGATCACTGTTTGGAATGTGTACGAAATTTTAGTACAATATCTCGCAAATAGCCGAAGTTAGAGTACGCTATTCTTAAAAAAAAACAATATTTGATAAAGTCTTAATCATTCGATCAATTTTCCCCAAATTTAATAACGAACATCCTCGATAGCTATGTTAACTCTGTGTCGAGTTTCGGTGCAATATCTTCAAAATTGCACAAGTTAGAGCGTTTACGCTATTTTTCAAAAAATTAAGAATTTCATAAAATTTTAATACCTCGATGAATTTTTGCCAAACTCAATAGCGAACAACCTTGATAGCTGTACTAGTTTCTTACAAAGTTTCACTGCAATATCTTGAAAATTGTGCAAGCTAGAGCGTTTACGCTATATTTCGAAAAAATCAAAATTTGATGAAAATTTGATCTTCCAATCGATTTTTGTCAAATTCAATACCAAACAACCTTAATAGCTATACTAATTATGTACAGAGTTTGAGTGCAATATCTCGAAAATGGCAGAAGTTAGAGCGTTTACGCCATTGTTGTCGAAACGAAAAATGTTGATTAAATCTGAACACCCGTTACAATTGAAACAAAAAAATTTCATAATGAATGGCAATTCGTGCTGGACAAGTGTGCCAAATTTTAGCTCGATATCTCGAAGCGTTCTTGAGTTATTTATTATTTACTTCAGAAACTCAGGATACATATGGGGCATTCCATAGAAAGGCGACTTGAGTGTGACCCTCGACCTCGCTGATTTCGTTTACGATTTTTTATGTGATTTTTAAAACCAAATTTGAGTACATTATGATTTTTTGAACATTTTTTTCGGAAACCTCGAGGGCCGTAATTTAAAATTCTGAAAAAATTCTCAAAAATCTGGTGTCAAAAATGAAAATTTTTGACCCAAAATTCATGATGTCCGGACTTTCGCTTCCACCTCTATTTTAGGTTTCTATGAAGAAAACGTAAAAAAAATAGATGCAGAAATTAATCTACCGCGAAAAGTGGCTCGAATATGTTTTTTTATCGTTAACCAACAATTTCCAAAAATAGTTGGTGAATTACTGCATCTATTTTTTTTACGTTTCTTTTATTACATTTACATTTTTTTACATTTTAAACACATTGGCATAAGAAACTCGAAAAAAAAAATTCACGAAAACAAAGCTTCCTTTATGAGGAAGCAAAATGAAAAAGTGGCAGTAAAAACTGACACAAAAATTTCGTCTCTAATTTAAAAAAATCATATTTCTCAGGTCTCGAGCTGACGCCGCAGGTTGAAAGTGGTCTGGTCTTTTACTTCGGACCAATGATGTACAGTGCAAAATTGAGAATACAAGATTTCATGTCGTTGGAGCTACAGGACGGTTATCCAGTTTTGTATGTTGATTACGGCACCGGTACTGTCAGACTGGATAGCAAAACGATTAAACTGACCGATGGCAAGAGTCACAGGATCGATGTTTATTGGACGAAAACCGTGAGCATACGAAATTCCTTGATTTATAGATTTTCTTTTTCATTTCAACAGTTTTTATATATTTTATGTTTAAATCTCAGGCTATCGAAATGAAAGTCGACAATTGTGGAACATCGGCTTGCATGAGCCTCACAGCACCGCCGGGAAAGAATGAATTTCTGAATGTGAACAGCCCGCTTCAGATTGGAGGTTCACTTACTAATTTGGCCCAATTGCACTCGAGTCTTGGTTGGAATCACAAACCAACCGACAAAGGCTTCATCGGATGTATTCGCAATATGACAATCAATGGAAATGTTAGTAAAATCTTCCAGCTCAATTTTCAAACTATTTTTTCAAAAACGCTCGATTTGCAATGTCGAAGAATTTGAGGGTTTAAGAATTAAATTGAAAATTTTTCGAGTATCAAAAATATTGTTAGCAATTATCATGAGCGTTAGTTTGTACAACTTTTTTTTTTTTTTGCCATTTCACAGACTTACAATCTTGGTATGCCAGCGTTGTCCAGAAACGCCGATCCTGGCTGCGATCACGAAATGGCGAAAGCCGTTTCATTCGGTATCGATACGAATTTCCTCGTCGCAATACTCGTTTGCATCGCCATACTTTTGATACTGCTGCTCGCGGTTGTCGTGCACAGAAGAAAACGCGACGATCTTTACAAGGACATGGACGACATACGTGAGAATATAATAAATTACGAGGACGAGGGAGGCGGCGAGGTCGACACCGCATACGATCTACGTCCACTCAGACCGGGATACGATGCACCACCGTTGGACTCTAAAATTGCACCGGCTGGTATTCAAACTAGAGGTCAGTGAAGAAATTTTTATAAAATAATTTATTATTACGTTGAAGTTCGGGTCGTTAGAGTGCAATCGAAATTCGCATTAAAAAAACAACTATTTTTATTGTATCAATTGTATTCAGGGTTGCGAAATTTTTAATGAAAGTAATGCATTAATCATGACTTTTTAATGGCTAATGAAAATAATTTCCACTAACCAATAACATAAAATGACTAATGTAAATAATTTCCATTAATCAATAAATGTTAATAGTTAATGGAAGTTATTTTCAATTATCAATCAGAGTTAATGGTTAATGAAAATTATCTCCATTAACCATTACGTGTTAATGGTTAATGGAAATTATTTCCATCAATCATTACTTTTTTAATGGTTGATGGAAAAAATTTCCTTTAATCAATAAATGTTAATGGTTAATGGAAGTTATTTTCAATTATCAATAAGAGTTATTTTTAATGAAAATTATTTCCATCAATCATTACGTGTTGATGGTTAATTAAAATAATTTCCATCAATCATTACTTTTTTAATGGTTGATGGAAAAAATTTCCATTAATCAATAAATGTTAATGGTTAATGGGAGTTATTTTCAATGATCAATACGAGTTCATGGTTAATGAAAATTATCTCCATTAACCATTACGTGCTGATGGCTAATGGAAATTATTTCCATCAATCATTACTTTTTTAATGGTTGATGGGAAAAATTTCCATTAATAAATAAATGTTACTGGTTAATGGAAGTTATTTTCAATTATCAATATGAGTTCATGGTTAATGAAAATTATCTCCATTAACCATTACGTGTTGATGGTTAATGAAAATAATTTCCATTAATCAATAAATGTTAATGGTTAATGGAAATTAGTTTAATTAATCAATAAGAGTTAATGGTTACTGAAAATGTAAATGCATTAAAAAAAGTAATGCATTATTTGCAACTCTGTATTTTACAATTGTTATTTTCTTTTTTTTTATTTACAGGACCAGACGAGGTACCCGATATATGCGGTTTTCTTGACAGTAAGAAAGAGACATGCGACAAGGATCCGGACACAAATCCTTTCGACGACGTGAGGCATTACGCTTATGAGGGAGAGGGAAATTCCGATGGTTCCTTATCGTCCCTTGCCTCTTGTAAGCACACTTTTTTATACTATCAAAGCGATTAGCAGAATAACGAAGCATATTATTGCCCATTGAATTTTGTGAAAATCAAGTTTAAAATCAATTGCGTCATTGAATGACCTCTAAACTATAGTTTCGCTGTTTATCATGTTTAACTTCATTATAACGGGAAATTAACGACGCACTTTGTATTCAACAGGTACGGACGACGGGGACCTAAAGTTCAATTATCTGTCGAACTTTGGGCCGAGGTTCAGAAAATTAGCGGACATGTACGGCGAGGAGCCGAGCGACGAGGACAGCGACGGTGTCGGTGAGCGAGAGAGCGAAAGTTGGTGTTGAGCGTCGAAATTTAAATATTCACGGAGAAGAAAGAAAATTCGACGCAGCAACGCAACATCAACGAGTTATTCGCCAATTTTTGTCTCCTCCCACGCGTCTTCGTGCTCTCCGAGACACGTTTATTAATTGAGTGCGGTGGGAGAAGAAGGAGAGAAAAAAAAGTAATCGGTAAACATGGTTAATCTCGCGATAAATAAAAATAATAAAAAGAGTACTTAAGGACGAGGAAACGAGGGTTTCGAAATCGGAGAATAAAGAAAAGTGGAAGAATCCGAATGAAACTCGACTTTTGCAATGCAGTAAAAAATAGCAACGACATACCCGAAGTGTGGATGAACGATGGAGCTAGAGAAACAGACTGTTTTCGTCGTGACGCATCGAGTGTCACGCAAAATCGACGATCTCGTGCATATTCGTGTGACCCTTTGCGTCATTGAGCGGACATTGGGACGAACTAATTTCGATCGGAGCTGCGTTGATGGTTTCGCTCGTTAAATAATGAAAAACGAAAAAATAGAAAATAGGAAGGGAGGGACGAGAAAATGTGTTCAACGACGAAGACGCCGAACAAATTGGCAATATCGGCGATTCGCGAATCTCCGATCGATCGGACCACGCAAAAAACGCGCGAAAGACACATTTACAAATATTTAGGGAAGAAAAAGACTATAGAATTTTTTTTTTACATTTGTTTATGTCGAGGCGCAACGAAACGACGAAAAAAACGGTATTATATTGCGAATATGTGTGTGCGTTTTTTTTTCTTCATATTTTTAAACAAAGCCTCAGGAACTCGTGTAACTCGTCCAAAGTGAGAAAATGAGCTTTGAATCACCGAAAATTTGTGGATAAATTGAACGAAAATATTTTTCGTTGAAAATTCGTTGTAAGACACTCACGAATATTTGTAGAAGTGATTCTCAAAATTCAGCAGTGATTTGAAAACTGTGAAGAGGAAAAAAATGATGGACGCTCGTTCTTTTGGCAATTATTCAGGTTACACGGTTTCCGGGATATTTTTTTTTTTACATGAATACATGAATACATGTATGAATTCGTTAATATATATTTATATATGTATGTATGTCAGAGTGGTTGCAAAAATGCGCCTTTTTATCGACTTTCTTATCGAGATAATTGCTTATTGCTGACAAAACTCAATATTTTTTGGGGTAATCAAACGAAAAAAAAACAATTAGCGCGAAAATTTGATAAAACTGACGGTTACTCCAGAGGAATTGGAAGAAAAAAATTGTTTGCTGACTGTTTCGTTTCTTCACGAGCGTAACGCAAACTTGGCAATAAACTGACTTTGTCGATACTAAAAGGGTCCTTTTTTTAATTTCAATATCGGCGCGACAAAAAGCTTTAAAAATAACGCAATTTTTTTTACCACACTGATGTATGTGTAAAAAAAACGCACTCTCTCCATTAAGAAATTAAAGATGCATACATGCATAAGTATAAATAATATACGAGGATATCGATAAAAAGAGAAAAAGAAAAGCACTTTACGAAAGAGCATATGTGTGTAAGCGTGTGAGTGTGTGTATGTGTCTCGTGGGAAAAAGCACGAGTGCGAGCGTTAGACAAAAAAAAAATATATATATATAACGATCTACTATCTTGCAAAATTTAGAAATAAAAAATAATAAAACGCGATTAATTTATATCGTATATATATATTTTAGGGTGAATCGAAAAAATTAAAAACTGTTGGCTACCCTCAGAAATCAAAGATATCGTTGAAATGAAGGTGCAACGGTTCGATTTTTTGAATTTTTTTAGAGGGCGCGCGAGACGTTCAAAAACCCTATTTTTAGCGTTAAATTTACTATATCAAACAGATCATTCAAAAAATTCTGAATTTTTTCTATAAGGTGTCCAGATATGTACTCTTTCAAACCCATATTTACTGAACATTAACGAATGGTTCATATATTCGAAAAAAAATCTCTGAAAACCAACATTTTCACTATTTTTTAATTCATTATATCATTAAATATTGGTTTTTGTCTTCTAAAATGTTTTTGCATTTCTTCCATCTTTTTTCTTGTAAAACTAAGTATAAGTATTACTTACAATGCGAAAATTGCTAAAAAATAAATTTCCAAAATAAATATTTATTTTTAAGCAATTTTCGTATTTTAAGCTATACTGATACCCAGTTTTACAAGAAAAAAGATGGTAGAAATACAAAAACGTGTTAGAAGAAAAAAATCAAAAGGTAATGATATAGTTAATTGAAAAATAGTTTAAGTATTGATTTTCATAGATTTTTTTACAAATATATGAACAATTTGTTAATGTTCAGTAAATATGGGCTTGCAAGAAGTACAAATGTGGGCACCTTATATAAAAAATTCAAAATTTTTCGAATGATCTGTTTTCGTTTATCAGTGATATAGTAAATTTAACGCTAAAAATGGCGTTTTTGAACGTCCCGCGCGCCCTCTAAAAAAAATTCAAAAAATCGAACCGTTGCACAGAGACCTTTATTTCAACTGTATCTTCAATTTTTGAGGGTAACCAACAGTTTTTAATTTTTTCGATTCATCCTAATATATTTGTATATTTATGGCCGATTCTTAGAAATAACGTGATGACTTTTCACCTTATTATCTTAATTTCAAAATTCGCATAAAATTTAATATAAAAGATGGTGAATAAAATCGTTGAAAGATACATAATTCTATGAAATAATTATCAGTTTTATGGTGAAAATATTGTTAATTGCATTGAAATTTAAGAAGCCTTCATTACCACACTTAAATAATTCCTTTTTACCATAGAAATATCGAGAAAATTCGGATTTAAAAATGTGAGAGAATAAAATATGAATTTTTCAAAGAATCAGTCATATATATATGTAAATATAAAAGCCTACACAGATTTAAAATGAAGCGTACGTATAAAAAACGAATCGAAGACATGAGAATTTTTTCTCGAACACGCGAGAGAGCGAGATGATAGATGTAATATTGATATAAATTATAATAACGAAATGTCTCATTCAGAAATCGTCGATGATTTTTTTTTCATTTTTTTTTTATGGACCGTTTGTTATCAATTTCGTCGTTTCGCTATTCGCAGGATACATACGAGGTGACTCGTTCATCACAAATGGACTGTTTTTCTGCTTAACGAGTCCTCCTGATTTTTATCCAGCGACTCACAAGTATTCCAAGACTATTTCTTAAACGAACAGTTATTTATAGTTTCTGAATGGAGAATAAAAAATTTGAAAAATCGAATAATCGACGGAAGAAAATCCAAGTGCCATACAGCACACTTCCAAGTCGATTTTTCGCGGCCTGTAATTTGATAGAGTTTAATAGCATATATATACATATTATATATGTAGAAAAAAATTCAGTATCTCGGCAATCGGCCGAGCACGACTCGCGATCACATACGAATCTCGTAAAAGATTGAGGGAAAGAACCGCAAATTACCTTCCTTTATCAGTGTGATTTACAAAAAAAAGATAACGGACATAGAAAAAGGGAAAGTGAATTAAAAAATGTCGATTTTCGGAAAAAATAACAATTTTTAAACTCATCATCTCTAAAGGTTTTTGTTCCTCGCTGAGGATTTTTTCTCAGCAACGAAATAATTGAATTTTGGCTGAGACTCGGAATTTAAAAAAAAATGCAAAAAAAATGATCAAAAGTCGTGTTCGTGCAAATGTTTCACGATTGCCTGGCACACTTTTCACACTACACTTATCAACGGGATTTTGTTTTTTTTTGTTTAACCGTTTGTTCAACCATTCGTTGACACTTTGTTCATACAAATGAAAAATTCCACTCTTTCTCCTCCATAATGCATTTACCACATTCGTATTATATATTTTTTAAACATCCCGCATCATTGTTTCTTCTATCTTCATTTTATCCTCAAGTTAGGACGATAAGAGAGTTTCATATATAGATAAACGATACTACTATTACCTATGATCTACCAACTACGATTTATCTGGTAACGAGAAAACGAAAGGAAAAAAAAATCTTTACTTTTTAAGCTTTTTGTACAATGAGAGCAAGTGACGTTACTTTGTAAATATATATATTGCCTGTGAAATAAGGGCCTCGTTGATGTGCAATCCGAAAAAATTTTCTGCACCGATTTATCGTGAGGAAAACCTTATTTTCTGTTTTTTTTCTATCTTTCGTGGACAGCGAAAAAATCGCTTTCACACTCGACTCGAAGTCGGGATGCACTTCAACGACTGCGAAAAAAAATTATTAATAAACAAAAGTGAATAAATAACGAACGATTTATGAATAATGTGAATTAAGAATAATAGATGAACGAGTGTGATCTCAAAATTTACAACGTCCGCAGTTCGATTACGAAATATGTAAAGTGAAGTGAAGTGGAATTAAAAAAAAAAAACAATGTAAATGAAAATAGAGAATGTAACACGAAAATCTTGCTCGCAATCGAACAACGACGCTTTTTCGTTGCGTTCGCGGTATTTACAATTTATATTAGATATATTCGCCAAAACAAACTTAGAATCGAATATATATATATGAATATATATAAATATGTATATTATATTGAGCGGAACAATCGGTTCTGCATAAATCAATGTTGTAGATACAGCAGAATTGGACATTCATCGACAACATTTTTTATACACTTATTTTTATTTTAACAACAATTTCTTCCTTAGCTTTGTTTTATTTTTTTTCTGTACCTTTGAAATTTTGTTTTTCACTTAGAAAAAATATAAATATCCGGAGAACGTCGTTCTGACGGAGAAAAATTGAAAAGACTTTGAGAATCAAACATTTCTATTATTTCTAAGTGACTAAAAATTATTTGCGCCTATTTATCATTCAATGGCAGACTTTAGCCAAAAAAACAAGTGAGCTACGAATTAATTCGAATGACGAATATTTTTCACAAAGAGCGGGTAAATTTGTTTTATTTTAATTTATGAGTGACCACGATTGAAATGTGAAAAAAAGCAAAAAAAATGCCCAACTCTGCTGTATATTTATATTAGAAGTTACTGCCCCGTGCGTGTGTGTGTGAGTAACTTTACCATCGATGTCATCCTTTCTCGAAACGTTTATAAAATTGTGAAATCGTTGAGTTTTCGTCGAATCATATTCGATAAGATCGTTCCAACAACAAAAATAAAAATGTTATTTTTCTCATTTACAAATTATCCATCTTTGAACGATTGGACGAATAATGAAAAGGAAATTCGGTTTTTCGTTGCCACATGAATTTCAAAGATGTTTTTTTCTTTCATTTTCGACGAATTCACTCGAAAACTCGCGTTTGTAAATTTTTCGTGAGGGAAGAGAAGAAGAAAAAAAGAGGACATATCTTCATTCCGTCTATAAGATTTTACAGGACACTGCCCTTTACAAGTTTAAAGAAAAAAAAATCACACCGTGCGATTTAATGGAAATACGAGTCGCGAATCATCGTTATTTGTAAGCCTCTGCAACATAATCGATCTTCATTTCCATTATTAATATTATTATCATTATTATTAATTACGAAGGAGATTTTGATCGGAGTTTGCCAGAGGATGCGGCTGACATTGCATTTGTATTTATGTAAGAGGAAAAGAAGGAATGAAAAAAAAATACATAGAAAAGAGTGAACATATTGAGCATCGGATATAAGTATGATGGAATGAGTGAAAAAAAAAACGAAAAAAAACAATGCGATGCAAAAACCATCGAACATGTGATAATCGATGATCATTTTGCCGTAGGAGTACACGTTTATTTCCCTCCGGAATTCATCACCCGACTAAGCTGTAATGACCCAACATGAATATTTTTTTTTATTTTTTTTTTTTATAGTGATAAAAATAAAATTCAAACATACGAAATGCGCTTTATTGATTTATTTATGGGAGAATGAGGAATATTAACAAATGTAACAAAATATTTCTCAACGACTAACAATTTTTTTTAACAGTTAAGGAATTTTGAAGTAAAAGTGCGAACTAAATATATTTCTTTACTACAAATAAACTGTTTTCTCAGTGTGAGGGGGCCAAAAATGAGGATGCGAAAAATTTAAGGGGTACCGAGGAAAGAAGAAGGATATTCGTATCAATAGGGTATCAATAGGGTTACAGAGGTAATCAGGAAAAGTTTTTGTATTAAAATTTGTGTAAAATCGGTTTGATGTCGTCACGAGAGAATAAGCAGAAGAATTCATATGGGGCATTCCATACCAAGTCGACCTGAGTGTGACCCTCGACCTCGCTGATTTCGTTTACGATTTTTTATATAATTCTTCCAACTCAAAATAGCATTCAGAATTTTTTTCAGATTTTTGAAACTAAATTTTGGTACGTTATGATTTTTTGAACATTTTTTTCGAAAACCTTCAGGGCCGTATTTTTGAAATCTGAACAAATTCCCAAAAATCCGGTGTTAAAAATGGAAATTTTTGACCCAAAATTCATCATGTCCAGGCTTTCGCTTCCACCTCGATTTTAGGTTTTTATGAAGAAAACGTAAAAAAAATAGATGCGGAAATTAACCAACTATTTTTGGAAATTGTTGGTTAACGATAAAAATATTCAAGCCACTTTTCACGGTAGATCAATTTCTGCATCTATTTTTGTTTTAACGCCTTGTTCGTAAAAACCTAAAATCGAGGTGGAAGGGAAATCCTGGACATCATGAATTTTGGGTCCAAAATTTTTATTTTTGACACCGGATTTTTGGGAATTTGTTCAGATTTTAAAATTACGGCCCTCGAGGTTTTCGAAAAAAATGTTCCAAAAATCATAACGTACCCAAATTTGGTTTTAAAAATCTTTAAAAAATTCTGAATGCTATTTTGAGTTCGAAGAATCATATAAAAAATCGTAAACGAAATCAGCGAGGTCGAGAGTCACACTCAGGTCGACTTGGTATGGAATGCCCCATATACATTCGATTCATTGGACGTAAGGATCTTATAGGACTTCCTGTCCTGCTGAGAGAAGAAAAAGGCAAATTAGGAAGAAGCCTCTTGGATGAAGTAACATTGGGAAATTCAGGACTCTTTCGATCATCGTTGATACATCAAGAGAAAAATGTCTCTGTCCTTCGAGGGGAAACCTCTGCAAACGATTTGCGAAATTTTCTTCTGTATATACAGGGAATGTGTGGCAAAATGGCCATCCTAAGAACATTTGCAACCAGAAGGGTTGCTGGGTATTTAATTTTTATTTTTATTCAATGGTTCATTTCATTTTAATTTATTTATTATTTTAGGTATTTAATTTTTTTTGTTTTGCGATTATGAAAGTGAGGCCTTCGGTACCTCATTATCCTTTGGTCCTACGATTATCAAAGGGTTCGAATAAAAATAGGTCACCATAATATTGTTGAGTATGTTAAGGGTGTTTTTTGAAAATGCGATCAGAATGAGAATTTTTGCCCAAATCCTGTTGGCAATTATCATTAAAATTTTATCTGTGCCTGATTTAGCGTGGAGCGTCTATTTTGTAATATTTACGCTTGTTACAATAATAATTCCCTAAATTTCTATATTTTTTAAGGGTTTTTCTATAATTTTGGAGGGTGGCCATTTTGCCTCGAGTGACCATTTTGCCCCGTCTTCCTCTATACATATATAAATAGTATAAGGACGATGGTACATAGAGAACAACAAATTACGCAAAGAATGCTTTTTTTTTTTAATTTGATCGTGGGCCAAGTCAAGGATGCAATAGGGGTGGAAGATTGTGGGGTATAAAACAACGAGCTTCGATTATATCTGTCTCAAACGCAATCGTCGTATCGAAGTAGGACGAGTTCCTTGCCTCTGCCAAGTGCTAAAAGATTTTCTGCTGCATATACAATTCCAAATATAACATCAAGATGTGAGTTTTTTTTAACGAATTTTTTGAGTGATTTTCGTGAAAATTAATACCAAACCATCGCAATCTCTGATCAATCTGCGGATAACATCGATTTTGCAAAATTCAGCCTTTTAGTTCAATTAATTCAATTAATATATTCACTTGAAGTAATAATAGTATATTAAATTAATATATTTGAAATTTAAGATTATTCAATAGTGAAATTTGTTGATTTGAATTCCTTGCTTTATTTTATCAGGTATTGCAGAAATTCATCGATCTATGGTGCTGCGATAATTTTCGTTTGCTTGATGATTTTGTGCGCTGAGGCTCAGTTGAATTTTTCGACTGGTTGGGGCAAAAGAAGCAAAAATCTTCGGACCGAAAGTAGCGAAAATACTTGCACGGCGCAGGATCGACCATCTCTGGAACGTCTTCTAAATATCTACACCCTGATACAGGTGAGAAATAATTAAATTTGAAAATTCAAAGTCAAATAAAAATAAATCGTTACTGATTATTTTCAATCAAAATGAAAAACCAAAGTTAAGCCGGAGAATGGCTAACCACCAACAATCGAGTGTTATTTGTTGAATAAATTCAAAAAATATGCTTCATTAAAGCAAAAGTGATCAGGGTTGCGAAATTTGTAATGTAAAATTAATGCATTATTCATTACTTTTAGCATGTGTAATGGAAAAAAAATCCATTACCCATTACAATGTAGTGTGTAATGGAAAAATTTTTCATTACTCATTATAATGTAGTGTGTAATGGAAAAAAATTTTATAACCCATTACAATGTAGTGTGTAATAGAAAAAAATTCCATTGCCCATTGCAATGTAATGTGCAGAGGACAAAAGTTAGATTGCAATTTGGGGAATGGAAAAATATAGATGAATAAATTATTGCAATTTCGCATTACATTTTATTGACTGAGGACTTAGATTTGTAGGTACCTTCAATTCTAAAAATCTAAGTCCTCAGTCAATAAAACGTAATGCAAAATTTCAATAATTTATTCATCTATATTTTTCCATTCCCCAAATTGCAATAAAAGTTTTGTCCATTACACATTACATTGCAATGGGTAATGGAAATTTTTTCCACTACACACTACATTGTAATGGGTCATGAAATTTTCTTTCATTACACACTACATTATAATGAGTAATGAAACATTTTCCATTACACACGACATTTTAATGGGTAACGGAAATTTTTTCCATTACACACTACATTGTAATGGGTAATGAAAATGGCATTGCATTACAAAAAGTAATGCATTACTTGCAACCCTGAAAGTGCTAACTAAAATGGCAACCTGTTTTCTTCTTTATCTTTTCCATGCCTTTTTAACTACTTCTACATTTTCCTGGGTCATTTTTTGCATGTACAGATTTTAAATATATTCTGTTTGTTTTCTTTGTCTATTTTATACCAGCTCGAGGCTCAATGGATTCTGGACTGTCAAAAAGCATCGAACCAACGATCTCTGTGACAAGCCATTGGAATTTATCGTATTCCCGATTAATTCCTTCTAACCCGGTATCGATCTCTCGCTGGCAATCATAAATAATCAGAGAAAAATCAAATGTCTCGATCCACGAAGAATCGACGATGTGTAGATATAGAATAAAAATATGAAATATTCGTTGAAGATAAAGCGAATGAAAAAAATGTTCTTCCTCTGCTCCTTCTTCGATGGATCAAACAAATGGATTCAAAGAATGACCTTCTCTCGTCAAAGGTTTCATTGAATGACGAACATCGTCCTCTTCACTATCGAACTTTCCTTCCGTTATCCTTCTTCTTAAACTATAACCTCTTTCGGTTATAGTTTATAGTTATAGATCTTACGACAACTAGTGACAACGAACATAGAGTTGCTAGTGAGTATTTCACATAGTTAAACTGAAAGCTTCAAAACCGTAAAATAAAATTCGTTTCATACAGGAATTTCTAAAACTGATCTTAATTACTCTTGAATATACCCTAATAAATGTGAATACAGTGATAATTGACCAATAAATTGACCATTATGATAATAATGTGTAATTAAAGTACGATTTAATTATATACTCATTACCCGCGAATGATGCATAATTGACTAATTTCGATTGCGAGATATTTCAAGGATTAAATTACAAATGTAATTTAATTACAAAAATAATAAAATTTCAAAAGTAATTGAATTACAAATGTAATTCAATTTCAGATCGGGGTAACACTGGGGTTTTTTTCCTTTCAATAGTAAAAAATGTAGAGTTTTTAATAATGTGTTTTTAAAATTGTTCTACCATTTAAAACATGCTTTATTTTATCATTTCGTCATAGATTATGCTACTTCTGATACAAATAAAACGCGGTTTAATGAGATAGAAAACATGAATTTATATAATAAATATACGGTGAACAATGTTTTTTTTCGACGGGACATCGTTCACTGTAAAACATAGTTTAAATTCAACGGTCAATTCCATATTGCATATTTTGGGCATACATCCTTAAAAACATTCGTAAATATCGTCCAGCATAAACACAAAAATAGGTAACTAACAAATGTTAATAACAAGGACACTGAAGAACAATTGGAAAGTCTCAGTCGCATAAAATTTGCGAACCCAAAAGAAATTTTGCAAAATTCATAGCAAACGAGGAGGGCGCGTGGGCTCAGAGCTTATGTGCAAAATTAAAAAATTAGCTTGCAAAAAAAAAATTAATTTGTTATTCGTTTGCAGAGGGAATGAATTTTTATTTCTTGTCTTCTTCAAACCAACAGAATGACCGTTTATCCGCCACCACCGGCGAAAGGCGGAATACAGATAAACACCGAGGACTATGCACGCCTCGCGAAGGATCAGAACTTGAACGATAAAATCATCGACTTTTATCTGAAATACCTGACACGCGAGGTGCTGTCGGAAAGCGATCGCAAACGAACGCACATATTCGACTCGTATTTCTACAAACGTCTGACCAATTCTCACGTTCAGGCCAGCGAGTGTCCGGTGGAAAAATATCACGAATGATCATGTGGGGGGAGGGGGGTATTTTAAGATATCACAGACGTTGATACTTTTTCAATTTTGATGGCCAAAAAGTTTGTACTAAATGATTCGTATACGTGTCTCGAGGACCTGTTAATTCATATCAAGAATTATTTTTTATGCTATTCGTAATAATTAATGAGATGCCGTTGATAATATACGTGATATTGGCCAAAAATATGGCTAAAAAAGCAAAAAAAAATGGCCAAAAATACATCACATGATCAATGGATGCCCCCGTAGAAAAAAACGGAGGAAAACGAGGAACACGGTGCGAGCCAATTGGACTCATCAGGCTCAACTAGCAAAAATAGAGATCAAGAGGAAAGTGTGAAAATGAGCCGTTAAATGAGCCCAATTCGCTCGAATCTTGTTCCTCGTTTTTGAGCTGCGAACACCTTGTCAAATTAAGCAAGGAACTAACATTTTCAAAAGACAGAATGAAGGGAAACATAAGCCCAATTGGCTCGAACCTTGTTCCTCGTTTTGCTCCGTTTCTTTCTACGGTCCGAGATTTTCCAGCGTCAACGAAGAGTCAATGGAAAACAAAATAGGCACACATCATGCATAAATAGACAAACGCGAGTGCACAAAAAATGCTTTTAAGCTAGCCGAAATAGCGGAGATGATTGATGATTAATGAAGTATGACGAGTAATTTCGCCAATTCCTCGCGTTTGCGTGTAACTTCACTTTCTTCGAACCAATTTCCCAAAGTTTCTGTCGGCAGCACATAATTTTCTGATCGGGGCCTGGAAAAACAGATAAAATTTTACATTGCATTGACGATTTTTTGAAATAATAAATCGTTCTTTGCTCTTTCATTATTTTCGTGCGCTGTTTTCGTGAGCATTGAATTAAAAAAATTCCTTTTGGTACTCAAAGAGAGTTAAAGCCGAACAAAAAAATAAATCACTCTAAAACATTTCGTATATTTAGTGATTAGAGTATGAAAATTCAATTTAAGCGGTTGAAAGAAATTACAAAAAAAAATACTCACTTTGAAAAAACTCTTCACATAGTGCAACCTACAAAGGCCGCAAGCGGCAAAGATTGGTTGTGGAGGAACGTTCGGTGTCGAGCCCTTGATTGTGTCTTTTGAAGATGTTTGTTCCTTGCCTACTTTGACAGCGTGTTCGCAGCTCAAAAATTACGGAACACCGTGAAAACGTTTGCATAACTCGCACCGTGTAACGAGTTGAAAATCAGTATACAGGGCCTGAAAAAGAAAAATTTAACGTGAAAAAAAAGTTTTAAAAAACCGGTCAAGGGCGTGTCGGGCCCGCACAATTAGGATTCAGTATCAATAATACAAAGAAAAACTATTTTTATTCGAAATATATATGGGTCAAAATTCCGAAAGGCAGCATGCGTTTGGGCCTCATAGTCTACGATTGTTCTGTAAATTTAGGGACACATAGTACAGTATGAGAGTACACTCTGGAATTTTTTTTGGATTTTTAAATCGACCAGTTTCATTGTACCGATGACGTCATTTTTTTTGGAATTTCTTGAATGTCATGTTTTGATCAATTTCTCTAGACCCCTGTAATTAAACAAAAAAAATTTCGACATATTTTCATCGAAAAATATCTTAGCTTTAAAAAAAAAATATTTCCAAAAAGTACCAATTCGTATTAACATAGAAAAATAGGTTTTTTCCTCAAAAAAGCGTTTTATCGATGAGCCTACACTCCAATCTGTTTTTTCATATTTTTTTCGGATTTCGGAGGTTTTTTTACACGAAAAAACTTTTTTTCCAGAGTGGGATCTCTGCGGCATCAGACCGTTATATATTAAATATAATCTGAGGTGCTGTAAATACCGAGAAAATAGTGCGGATACAATACTGCTTACTGCGCTAGTATTGTATTGTATTGTTACTATCATTTTTTATCGAGGTCGTTATGGGTTTTCAACTTAACTTTAAATTCATTAGTACTGTAACAGGAGGATTTGACTATGAGAAAAAATAATAATACCCTGAAAGCAATATAATATAGATGATTCCGGGGAATGGGTGTGTAAACTAACTTGAAAAAACATCCATTCATCTTTTATGAAAATATTTATGGACGTATGGTTAATTTTTCGCCAAGAAATTGTTAAATTTTTTTTTTGCGCAAAATTAAACATGCGTCAATAAATATTTTCATAAAAGATGAATGGATGTTTTTTAAAGTTTGTTTACACACCCATTCCCCGGAATCGTGTATATTATATTGCTTTCAGGGTATTATTATTTTTTCTCATAGTCAAATCCTCCTGTTACAGTACTAATAAATTAAAAGTTAAGTTAAAAACCCATAACGACCTCGATAGAAAATGATAGTAACAATACAATACAATACTAGCGCAGTAAGCATTATTGTATCCTCACTATTTTCTCGATATTTACAGCACCTCAGATTATATTTAATATATAACGGTCTGATGCCGCAGAGATCCCACTCTGGAAAAAGAGTTTTTTCGTGTAAAAAAACCTCAGAAATCCGAAAAAAATATGAAAAAACAGATTGGAGTGTAGGCTCATCGATAAAACGCCTTTTTGCGGAAAAAACCTATTTTTCTATGCTTATACGAATTGGTACGTATTTGGAAATATTTTTTTCTTTAAGCTGAGATCTTTTTCGATGAAAATATATGTCGAATTTTTTTTTTTTTTTAATTACAGGGGTCTAGAGAAATTGATCAAAACATGACATTCAAGAAATTTCAAAAAAATGACGTCATTGGTACAGTGAAACTGGTCGATTTAAAAATCCAAAAAAAATTCCAGTGTACTCTCATACTGTACTATGTGTCCCTAAAGTTACAAAACAATCGTCGACTATGAGGCTCAAACGCATGCTCCCTTTTGGAATTTTGATCCATGTATTTTTTTTTCAGCAACTGTAACACTGTCGAAAAAATCGGCAGTTTTATGATATTCTATGGTTCTATAATTTCCTTTAACTGTATTGAAATCTAAATTGTTGCTCTCAAAACCTAGGATATCAAGAAGGGGGGGGGGGATCATTTATAGCAAATTAAATTAATTATATCATTATGATCAGTGCATTACAAAAATTATAGAACAAATATTTGTAGAATCCTTGCAGGTAGAAACTTCAAATGAATCCTCGCACGATAAATTAATTGAAAAAACAAATTTTTTAATCAATGCCTCGCGACATATATGCTAGTCATAAAAAACTCAAAATTATGTCAAATATAAAATTCTTGCGTTACATAATTTTCGAGAAAATCCTCTGTGACCTGTGACTCAATGAGGGTTCCGTTTTTCCAATTTAGGTACGAAACAAAAAAAAACAAAATGTTCGACTTTCACAGGAAATTGGAATTTCATAAGATACATTTTTTATAGGAGAGCATGAATGGATCGAATCGAATCAAATAGTTGTATTAGATTTTCTCAAACAATTTGTTCTTTTTTTTAAAATAACAATTGGCATGTTAAAAAAAACTGAATAAAATTGTAACAAGAACGGAATTTTTTTTAAAAATATTTTCTCGCAAATCCAATGAAATTCCGAAATTCCAAATTTCTCTGACTTCTCCTATACTCACATTTTCACGATTTCCTCTTGATCTCTATCTTTATTAGTTGAGCCTAATGAGCCCAATTGGCTCGAACCTAGTTCCTCGTTTTCCTCCATTTCTTTCTGTGGTCCAAGATTTTCCAGCATCAATGAAAAATCAATGGAAAAAGAAAATAGGTACACATCATGCATAAATAGACGAATGCGAGTGCACAAAAAATACTTTTAAGCTAGCTGAAATAGCGGAGATGATTTTTTATATTATCAATTAATATTTTTGTGGTTCTTCATATGGTAAACATGACTCGATGCTTTTTTTTTTCATTAAGCAATCTTCCCCTGAATAACGGATCAACAATAGTCAATTTGAAAATAGACACCCCCATGATGGGAGATATTTTTGTTTGTTCCTTTTTTGCACGATACGAGTAAATATGAGAAATCAATTTGAAATTTCCCAATCAGCAGGTGAAAAAAAAGAAAACCATAATGGCGATATAATGAAAAAAATCATCACTCACCTCGTATTTATTGGTATAATTATAACATCCTTCTCAAAGATGAGGACTGGTCAGAATTTTGTAGAAATACGAGCTGAATATGTGCGTTCGACTGCGATCGCTTTCTGATAGCATCTCGAGTGTCAAGTATTTCAGATAAAAGTCTATGATCTTATCGTTCAAGAATTGATCCTTTGCGAGGTGTGCATATTCCTCGGCGTTTATCTCTATTCCGCCTTTCGCCGGTGATGGAGGATAAAGAGTCATTCTGTTGGTTAGAAAAAGACAAGAAAAAAAAATTCATTAATTTTGCAAACGAAAGACGAATTAATTCATTTTTTTGCAAGCTAGTTTTTTTAATTTTGCACATAAGCTCTGAGCCCCACGCGCCCTCCTCGTTTGCTATGAATTTTGCAAAATTCCTTTTAATATTGTTGATTTAGAGTCATATACATAATCAAATATAAAAAGGTAACACAGACCAGCGTTTATTAACATTTGTTACCTATTTTGCAATTTTCTCAAAACGTGGTCGTGCCGTTGCACAAAAAATGGCCGCCCGTTAGCGCGATTAGCGTCTCGACCACGTGTGGCTCTTATCGAACGACTCTCCCGGATGATCCCCATTCCCCAGTGTTGTCACACCGCGATGGATATAATTCTTCAGATGGCGCATTGGAAATTCTTTAGATTTCTTAGTTACGTTAGGGGATGACACGGGACATTTCCTACCTTACCTGCAGTCTAGAATCCTTACCGACAGTCGAGTAATTCACTAAAATAATTACAGTTGATTAAAAAAAAGGTAAAGCGATGTCTTGAAAAATTCTAATTGCGCAAGGTTTTGAATAACGAATTTTTTCGCGAGTCGTTCAGTTGTTTGGTCGCAAGATAGCGGCACTGTATGGCTAAAAAAAACCTCGTCGAGATTCAATTATTTTCCCATCCCTCATTAATTATCGTTATTTTTATAATTATGATCATCTTTATAATTATTTATCATTACATTTCAACTAAGTGTCTAGCAACGATTTTGTTCATTATCGCTCGTCGGTATGAGAAAATATACAGAATCGCGCGCGGGCAACGTAGAGCTCTGTTTAATTAAAGAGCCAGCGGTAATCTGAAATGTAGCTTTCGAGCAAGGCGTTGAAACAATCATACGGCGTTTCGCGGGAAGTTAACTAGCGAGATAAATAAAAATAAAATCGCTCGTTTATTAACATTCAAAGCCGCAAATTCTAGCGTCAAAGCGTATCTCGAGTCAAAATAATTTCTCTCTGATAAATGAAATTAAAACATTAAATATTAAAAACATTTAATATTAATATTAAAATATTTAAAGTATTAAAATATAAAAATATTAAAGTATTAAAATATTTCGTACACTTTGGAGCGAACGTTGAAGAATAATCATCATGTAGATTGAATTTTGATAGTAATGAAACAGATAAAAAGAAATAAGAATATATATGAACAGTAAGATTGAAAAGAAGCTTGGAATTCGCGTGTGTTGTCGAGGCCCTTTGTTTTCATTCTTATCATGGCATGAATATAACACGCGAGCTCTGAGGTGGTCCATTTTGCCCCACATTCCACAGGTATGCGTCACCTGTTGTCCGCGCGCAAACCGGCGCTCCCTCTCTCATGATATCCCACTCTTCCTCTTCTCTCGGTGTTGGACGCCGAGAGAACTGGTTCAGGCGGGCAGGCGCGCAGGCGCGCACAACGGGTAGCATCGCGCGGCGCTCTCTCGTCAGTTCCCCTCGAGCTCGCCTCGAGGAACGTTCAGTCGTGTCGCGCGCCTTGCTAAATTTTTCCGCGCTCTCTACTGGTTTTAAAATTTTCGTGCCGTTTATATTCTCGCGTCATTGTCGATTGCCTGTGTACCGCGGTTAATAATATCGATATAGCTACGTGTAAAACGACGCTGTGTGTGTGTGTGTGTGTGAACGAAAAATTTATCGGTGATAAGGCAGTTTCTTTGTCGTTCGCTCCAATTTTTCGCGACTCGCGAACAATCTCGATCGTGAATATGGATAAATACGATATTCTCAAGGATTTATAGTACATATTCGTGACAGGCCTTAAAGAATTTTATGTAGAATCAGTTAAAATTCGTGATATTGTTATGACTTTCACGAAACGTCCTTTCGTGTCAAGCTTGAAATCGTTTGCACCGTTTTTCCAATTTTTAAAAATCGTTATTTGCGCGAATAAATTAAACAAGTTAACTTCTCGCGATATTACTCTATTAATTAATACGATTATTTATTAATTAATACTTTATTAATACGTGGTGCGCTTAAATTTTGTTTTTTCTCGTTGTTTTCGGGAATAAATTAAACAAATTAAATTCTCGCGATATTGCTCTATTAATTAATACGATTATTAATTAATTAATACTTAATTAATACGCGTTGGGCTGAAATTTTTTTTTTTCGCGCTCCAAAATCTTTTGAACGCGAGATTCTTGCTCGGTATTTTTCTGTGTTTATTCGTGCTACTTTTTTTCGTGTAAAAAATCAAGCCACGATCTTTTGATATTTTTTTTCGACAAAATGTTTGAAATATGTCGCGGTAAATTGTGCAAAGTGACGTCAAACTGTCGCAGATTGTCGATTGCCACGATGAAGCAGAAACTGAAAAGGATTTCACCGACGCTGTCATTTTGGCAGCAACGGTGTAGCTGTGGGCAGACTACAAGAACATCCAAAGGGTATCGTTGATTTTTTTATATTAATTATCAATTTCCCTCCCAGCCCGATGCATAGTGACCGCGAGTCGTCTAAAAATGTCGAGATGCTCTCGATATTTCGAAAACGACTCTCGAGTATCCCCTTTATTGTCTTGTGCATATTTTATGTGTTTTAGTCGACAGGGTTTACAATTTCCTCGGCTATTTTTTAAATCCATTTAAATAATCGAAGAACAGTAAATGTTCTCTTAATACATTGTCGAGAGACCGAAATTTTTTTATTTCATTGCAAAATTTTTCGCAAGGTACGATAATTGGATCAGAGCAACGCGACTTTCTTTTAAGTGAAGGCAAAAAAATTTGGATGGACTTTAAACATTCTAAAACCATCCCTTTAAGGGGATGAAAATTTGGAAAAATTTTATCCTCGAGCGATGGGGAATACTCAATTTTTTTATCAGAGTTATACGCTCTGGGACCTCGTATAGAAAATAGTAAAAAAAATATGAATAATTTTTGACTTTCGGTTAATATTCAAAGCCGCAAATTCTAACGTCAAAGCGTATCTCGAGTCCAAATAATTTCTCTCTGATAAATGAAATTAAATGATTAAATATTGAAAATATTTAACATTGATATTAAAATATTTAAAGTATTTAAATATAAAAATATTAAAGTATTAAAATATTTCGTACACTTTGGAGCGAATGTTGAAGAATAATCATCATGTAGATTGAATTTTGATAGTAATGAAACAGATAAAGAGAAATAAGAATATACATGAACAGTGAGATTGAAAAGAAGCTTGGAATTCGCGTGTGTTGTCGAAGCCCTTTGTTTTCATTCTTATCATGGCGTGAATATAACACGCGAGTTCTGAGCTGGTTCATTTTGCCCCACATTCCACAGGTATGCGTCACCTGTTGTCCGCGCGCAAACCGACGCTCCCTCTCTCATTCGATATCCCCACTCTTCCCCCTTTCTCGGTGTTGGGCGCCGAGAGACCAGTTCAGGCAGGCAGGCGCGCAAGGCGAGTAGCAGCGCGCGGCGCTCTCTCGTCAGTTCCCCTCGAGCTCGCCTCGAGGAACGTTCGGTCGTGTTGTGCGCGTCGCTAAATTTTTCCGCGCTCTCTCCCGGTTTAAAATTTGTCGTGCCGTTTATATTCTCGCGTAATTGTCGTTTGCCTGTGTATCGCGGTTAATAATATCGATATAGCTACGTGTAAAACGACGCTGTGTGTGTGTGAACGAAAAAATTATCGGTGATAACGCAGTTTCTTTGCCGTTCGCTCCAATTTTTCGCGACTCTCGAACAAACTCGATCGTGAATATGGATAAATACGATATTCTCAAGGATTTATAATACATATTCGTGACAGGCGTTAAAGAATTTTATGTAGAATCAGTGATATTTTTTTTTTCGTTATTTGCGTGAATAAATTAAGCAAATTAAATTCTCGCGACATTAATTACTCTATTAATTGATACGATTATTTATTAATTAATACTTTATTAATACTTGGCGCGCTGAAATTTTTTTTTTCGTTATTTTCGGGAATAAATTGAACAAATTAAATTCTCGCGATATTAATCTGTTAATTAATACGATTATTTATTAATTAATACTTTATTAATACGCGTTGGGCTGGAATTTTTTTTTGCGGGCTCTAAAATCTTTTGAACGCGAGATTTTTGCTCGTTACTTTTTTCTGTGTTTATTCGTGCTACTTTTTTTCGTGTAAAAAATTAAGCCACGATCTTTTGATATTTTTGTTTCAACAAAATGTTTGAAATGTGTCGCGATAAATTGTGCAAAGTGACGTCAAGCTGTCGCAGATTGTCGATTGCCACGATGAAGCAGAAACTAAGAAGGATTTCAACGATGCTGTCAGGGATTTTGGCAGCAACGATGCTGTCATGGATTTTGGCAGCAACGATGCTGTCATGGATTTTGGCAGCAACTATGCAGCTATTGGCAGACTACAAGAACATCCAAAGGGTATCGTTGATTTTTTTAATATTAATTATCAATTTCCCTCTCAGCCCGATGCATAGTGACCGCGAGTCGTTCAGAAATGTCGAGATGCTCTCGATATTTCGAAAACGACTCGCGAGTGTCCCCTTTATTGTCTCGTGCATATTTTATGTGTTTTAGTCGACAGGGTTTACAATTTTCTCGGCTATTTTTTAAATCCATTTAAGTAATCAGAGAACAATAAATGTTCTCGTAATACATTGTCGAGAGACTGAAATTTTTTTTCTTTTATTGCAAAATAGTAGTTTTTTCGGCCGAGAAGATTTTTCGCGAGGTACGATAGTTACATTAGAGCAACGCGACTTTCTTTTGAAAAAATATATTAATAGTAAATGTAAAAAAAAACTTTGCTCTGATCGCGCCATCAATATATCAAGGAACATTTGGCTCTTAAAGCAAAATTATTTCTTACTAAAAATTATAGAATTGTCAAATGATAGTTAAAATAAAATAAAAATTCACGCGTTTTTTCATAATATAATTCTTTCAAAAAAATATTCTCGTCAACGTAGCGCTGTCTTTTCTGCATTTCTTTTGTATTTTCTCGTTTGAATTCTTATCCAAGCTTCACTTTGACGATGCTGTAATCTGAATCACTGTGATTCAACGAAATTGACTTTGAAAAAAAGAACGTATTCGTGTATAAATCGTGATTTTTTGCATATTGGGCTCGCAGTATAGTCGTAGTGAATGTAAGCGAAGGCAAAAAAAATTGGATTGATTTTAAACATTCTAAAACCACCCCTTTGAGGCGGTGAAATTTTGAAAAAAATGCTATCCTCGAGCGATGGGGGATGCTCAATTTTTTAATCAGAGTTATACGCTCTGGGACCTCGTAGAAAATAGTAAAAAAAAATATGAATAATTTTCTACTTTCGGAGAGTCCCCTTTTGAGGGAGTAAAAATTTGAAAAAATTTTATCTTGAAACGATGCGGGCTTTCTCAATTTGCCGAGCGGAGCGAAGCGCGGCCGAGCTCGCCGGATCGTGCCGAGCCGAACTCAATTACATAATTGAGCGGTCCGAGCCGAGCCGTGCCGAGCTTGTTCGAGCCGAGCCGAGCGGAGCGAAACGGATCTTGGTGGAGCCGAACGAAGCAGGCCGAGAGTCGCTATAAAGCTAAACTGTGCCGAGTCGAGCTCAGTTGAGCAGGCCGAGCCAGTCGAGCCCACGGTTATCCGTGGTTGGGCTTAATATGCGCAGGTCGTGTCGTTAGCCTAGTTGAGCCTAAGCTGATCCGTGCTTAGCCGAGTTCGTTCGATTTGAGCCGAGCAAGCAAACTTAAAAGTTGAGAATCTCTCATCGAAAATTATACATATTCATAGTCAAAAATTATTCATATTCACAGTCAAAAATTATTCATATTCACAGTCCAAAATTATTCATATTTATTTTACCACCTTGCACAAGATCCTAGAGCATATAACGCTAATAAAAAAAAAGTTGAAAACCCCTAAAAACTCGAAGATTCAATTTTTTCAAATTTCCACCCCTTCCAAGGGGTGGTTTTCGGATGTTTAAAATCAATCTAATTTTTTTTTACTCCACTTAGTCACTACGACCCTATTGCAACCCCAAGATGGGAAGAAATTTATCCTGGAATAGATATATTTTTGTTTTAAGTCAATTCGTCGGATCGCAACGATTCAAATTTTAGCATCATTTGTCTCATTTGAATTCTTGGCAAAGCTTCACTTTGCCCAGAAGCTCCGGAGCGAGCTTCACTCGTTTTGGAGTAAAAAAATCCATCTCGGGCAGCACGATTTGGATTATTTGATAAATATTAGAATCAAGCTTTTATATTTTTTTATATTTTCTCTGTGACGAGGCAGTGTATATAGAATATTTTTCTCGAGTCTTCTTGAACGTCGTAGATTACTAATCCGTTTTATAGGCTTTTCAGCTACAATGTCGATATCTATTTTTAATTGATCGTTGTGCCTCGTAGAGATCTGCCTCTCTACGAGATGCAACGATAGCGAATTTGCATGGTATGCCTGCCGGCGTTCCTCCTTGGGCAAGAGGAGCCCCAAATCTCTTAAAGCTTCGGTGTCGGACACGTCCCGGGACGTGACGCTGGTTCAGGAACCGCGTGAACTGGGAAAACCCCAGTTTTCCCTAGGGCAGGTTGACACCTTAGCGGTGTGAATGAGAACGAGTGATTGTAGTTAAACGTTAATTCGACGTGGATCCATTTGGGTTTTAGGGCCTTTTTTGTATGAGGGTGTCGCGATTTGATTTTTTTGTCAAAACCGTTACGTGGGTGAAAAATAGGCAGGATTGTACGCGATTATATTTTCAAATTAAATTTTTTACTCGAGTATGTTTCAGCGTATGTGAGATTAAATATCAACATGCAGAATTGCAATGCCGCTTTGTACTTTGTGTCAATTGATCAAAGATTTTCTCTTTTTTTTCTTAAATAAATCGAGACCTTGCTCGGCTTTTTCAAAAGACATTTTATCCGATGGAAAATCGTTGAGCAATCATTATTTTCAGCTCATCGTGGGAAAATCGTGAGTGATGTCTATTCTCGAAGGATCGCATGAGTATCGATTCGAGAATAGATTCAGCCACGACAAATGTGAAAATCTTTTTCACAATCACGTCGTCACTATGCAAACGGAAGAAACCAAGTCACAATCGTGTGAAACCCAAATTTGTTGATTTGCTCCGATATATTCAGAATGGAGTTTTGTCCCGGGACAACTCTGTTTCTGGCATATCGTGAATTTAGTATTCGAGTCATTTTTGCGAAAAAAAAGTTTCTAGAGTCATCCCCAAAAGTCGCGGTCTAAAATAAATCAATTAATACATTGTGCTCCAAATTCACTAAAAACATAATATTAAAAACAATAAAAAAACGCGTAAATAGTAAATATCGCGCGATCCTCTCGTTCTATGTTGATCGCATTTTGGTAGGGAATCAGGATGTTTTCTGTTTTTTTGTTTCAGATCTTCGCGCGATTTTTCAATATTTGTTTCCCTTTCTGGGATAAGATGTTTCTGATTTGTTTGTTTCAGGTCTTCGCGGGATTTTTTATTTAATATTTAATATTTAATATTAATATTAACATTTAATATTAATATTAAAATATTTAAAATATTAAAATATTTCGTACACTTTGAAGCGAATGTTGAAGAATAATCATCATGTAGATTGAATTTTGACAGTAATGAAACAGATAAGGAGAAATAAGAATATATGTGAACAGTGAGATTGAAAAGAAGCTTGGAATTCGCGTGTGTTGTCGAGGCCCTTTGTTTTCATTCTTATCATAGCATGAAAATAACAGGCGAGCTCTGAGGTGGTCCATATTACCCCACATTCCACAGGTATGCGTCACCTGTTTTCCGCGCGCAAACCGGCGCTCCGTCTCTCATTCGATATTCCCACTCTTCCCCCTCTCACAGTGTTGGACGCCGAGAGAACGGCTTCGAGCGGGCAGGCGCGCACGGCAGGTAGCAGCGCGCGGCGCTCTCGTCAGTTCCCCTCGAGCTCGCCTCGAGGAACGTTCGGTTGTGTCGCGCCTGTCACTAAATTTTTCCGCGCTCTCTCCCGGTTTAAAAATTTTCGTGCCGTTTATATTCTCGCGTAATTGTCGATTGCCTGTGTATCGCGGTTAATAATATCGATATAGCTACGTGTAAAACGATGCTGTGTGTGTGTGAACGAAAAAATTATCGGCGATAACGCAGTTGCTTTGCCGTTCGCGACCCTCGAACAAACTTGATCGTGAATATAGATAAATACGATATTCTCAAGGATTTATAATACATATTCGTGACAGGCGTTAAAGAATTTTATGTAGAATCAGTGAAAACTTTTTGTTTCGTTATTTGCGTGAATAAATTAAGCAAATTAAATTCTCGCGATATTAATTACTTATTAATTGATACGATTATTTATTAATTAATACTTTATTAATACGTGGCGCGCTGAAATTTTTGTTTTCGTTATTTTCGTGAATAAATTGAGCAAATTAAATTCTCGCGATATTAATCTATTAATTAATACGATTATTTATTAATTAATACTTTATTAGTACGCGTTGGGCTGAAATTTTTTTTTGCGCGCTCTAAAATCTTTTGAACGCGAGATTCTTACTCGTTATTTTTCTGTGTTCATTCGTGCTACTTTTTTCGTGTAAAAAATCAAGCCACGGTCTTTTGATATTTTTGTTTCAACAAAACGTTTGAAATGTGTCGCGATAAATTGTGCAAAGTGACGTCAAGCTGTCGCAGATTGTCGATTGCCACGATGAAGCAGAAACTAAGAAGGATTTCAACGATGCTGTCATGGATTTTGGCTGCAACGATGCTGTCATGGATTTTGGCAGCAACTATGCAGCTTTTGGCAGACTACAAGAACATCCAAAGGGTATCGTTGATGTTTTTTATATTAATTATCAATTTCCCTCTCAGCCCGATGCATAGTGACCGCGAGTCGTTCAGAAATGTTGAGATGCTCTCGATATTTCGAAAACGACTCGCGAGTGTCCCCTTTATTGTCTCGTGCATATTTTATGTGTTTTAGTCGACAGGGTTTATAATTTTCTCGGCTATTTTTTAAATCCATTTAAATAATCAAAGAACAATAAATGTTCTCGTAATACATTGTCGAGACTGAATTTTTTTTTCTTTTATTGCAAAATAGTAGTTTTTTCGGCCGAGAAGATTTTTCGTGAGGTACGATAGTTGGATTAGAGCAACTTTGCTCTGATCGCGCCATCAATATCAAAAACATTTGGCTCTTAAAGCAAAATTATTTTTCTCATGTACGACTCGTTTTTTACTAAAAATTATAGAACTGTCAAATGATAGTTAAAATAAATAAAAATTCACGCGTTTTTTCATGATATATTTCTTTTAAAATAATATTTTCGTCAATGAAGCGCTGTCTTTTCTGAATTTCTTTTGTATTTTCTCGTTTTAATTCTTACCAAAGCTTCACTTTGACGATGCTGTAATCTGAATCACTGTGATTCAACGAAATTGACTTCGAAAAAAAGAAATTATTCGTGTATAAATCGTGATTTTTTGCATATTGCATATATATTTTTTTTATCAGAGTTATACGCTCTGGGACCTCGTAGAAAATAGTAAAAAAAATATGAATAATTTTCGACTTTCGGAGAGTTCCCTTTTGAGGGAGTAAAAATTTGAAAAAATTCCATCTTGGAACGATGCGGGCTTTCTCAATTTGCCGAGCGGAGCGAAGCGCGGCCGAGCTCGCCGGATCGTGCCGAGCCGAACTCAATTACATAATTGAGCGGTCCGAGCCGAGCCGTGCCGAGCTCGTTCGAGCCGAGCCGAGCGGAGCGAAACGGATCTTGGTGGAGCCGAACGAAGCAGGCCGAGAGTCGCTATAAAGCTAAACTGTGCCGAGTCGAGCTCAGTTGAGCAGGCCGAGCCAGTCGAGTCCACGGTTATCCGTGGTTGAGCTTAATATGCGCAGGTCGTGTCGTTAGCCTAGTTGAGCCTAAGCTGGTCCGTGCTTAGCCGAGTTCGTTCGATTTGAGCCGAGCAAGCAAACTTAAAAAATGAGAATCTCTCATCGAAAATTATTCATATTCATAGTCAAAAATTATTCATATTCACAGTCAAAAATTATTCATATTCGCAGTCCAAAATTATTCATATTTATTTTACCACCTTCCACAAGATCCTAGAGCATATAACACTAATTAAAAAAAGTTGAAAACCCCTAAAAACTCAAAGATATAATTTTTTCAAATTTCCACCCCTTCCAAGGGGTGGTTTTTGGATGTTTAAAATCAATCTAAATTTTTTTTACTCCACTTAGTCACTACGACCCTATTGCAACCCCAAGATGGGAAGAATCCTGGAATAGATATATATATTTTTTAAGTCAATTCGTCGGATCGCAACGATTCAAATTTTAGCATAATTTTTCTCATTTGAATTCTTGGCAAAGCTTCACTTTGCCCAGAAGCTCCGGAGCGAGCTTCACTCGTTTCGGAGTAAAAAAATCCATTTCGGGCAGCACGATTTGGATTATTTGATAAATATTAGAATCAAGCTTTTATATTTTTTTATATTTTCTCTGTGACGAGGCAGTGTATATGGAATATTTTTCTCGAGTCTTCTTGAACGTCGTAGATTACTAATCCGTTTTATAGGCTTTTCAGCTACAATGTCGATATCTATTTTTAATTGATCGTTGTGCCTCGTAGAGATCTGCCTCTCTACGAGATGCAACGATAGCGAATTTGCATGGTATGCCTGCCGGCGCTCCTCCTTGGGCAAGAGGAGCCCCAAATCTCTGAAAGCTTCGGTGTCGGACACGTCCCGGGACGTGACGCTGGTTCAGGAACCGCGTGAACTGGGAAAACCCCAGTTTTCCCTAGGGCAGGTTGACACCTTAGCGGTGTGAATGAGAACGAGTGATTGTAGTTAAACGTTAATTCGACGTGGATCCATTTGGGTTTTAGGGCCTTTTTTGTATGAGGGTGTCGCGATTTGATTTTGTTGTCAAAACCGTTACGTGGGTGAAAAATAGGCAGGATTGTACGCGATTATATTTTCAAATCAAATTTTTTACTCGAGTATGTTTCAGCGTATGTGAGATTAAATATCAACATGCAGAATTGCAATGCCGCTTTGTACTTTGTGTCAATTGATCAAAGATTTTCTCTTTTTTTTTCTTAAATAAATCGAGACCTTGCTCGGCTTTTTCAAAAGACATTTTATCCGATGGAAAATCGTTGAGCAATCATTATTTTCAGCTCATCGTGGGAAAATCGTGAGTGATGTCTATTCTCGAAGGATCGCATGAGTATCGATTCGAGAATAGATTCAGCCACGACAAATGTGAAAATCTTTTTCACAATCACGTCGTCACTATGCAAACGGAAGAAACCAAGTCACAATCGTGTGAAACCCAAATTTGTTGATTTGCTCCGATATATTCAGAATGGAGTTTTGTCCCGGGACAACTCTGTTTCTGGCATATCGTGAATTTAGTATTCGAGTCATTTTTGCGAAAAAAAAGTTTCTAGAGTCATCCCCAAAAGTCGCGGTCTAAAATAAATCAATTAATACATTGTGCTCCAAATTCACTAAAAACATAATATTAAAAACAATAAAAAAACGCGTAAATAGTAAATATCGCGCGATCCTCTCGTTCTATGTTGATCGCATTTTGGTAGGGAATCAGGATGTTTTCTGTTTTTTTGTTTCAGGTCTTCGCGCGATTTTTCAATATTTGTTTCCCTTACTGGGGTAGGGTGTTTCTGATTTGTTTGTTTCAGGTCTTCGCGGGATTATTTTCTGTTTCAGGGTTCGATTTATTTGTTTCAGGTCTTCGCGGGATTTTTTTCTGTTTCAGGGTTCGATTTATTTGTTTCAGGTCTTCGCGGGATTTTTGTTCTGTTTCAGGGTTCGATTTATTTGTTTCAGGTCTTCGCGGGATTTTTTTCTGTTTCAGGGTTCGATTTATTTGTTTCAGGTCTTCGCGGGATTTTTTAATAATTCATTTTCTTTTTCACTGATTGATTTGTTTGTTTCAGGTCTTCGCAGGACTTTTTTTTTTAAATTTCTGTTTCAGGTTCGATTTATTTGTTTCAGGTCTTCGCGGGATTTTTTCTGTTTCAGGGTTCGATTTATTTGTTTCAGGTCTTCGCGGGATTTTTTTCTGTTTCAGGGTTCGATTTATTTGTTTCAGGTCTTCGTGGGATTTTTTTCTGTTTCAGGGTTCGATTTATTTGTTTCAGGTCTTCGCGGGATTTTTTAATAATTCATTTTCTTTTTCACTGATTGATTTGTTTGTTTCAGGTCTTCGCAGGATTTTTTTTTTTAAATTTCTGTTTCAGGGTTCGATTTATTTGTTTCACGTCTTCGATGAATGGATTGGTAATTGCTTTTTATTCTCTTTTTACGCTTGTCTCTGTTTTACACATTTCTTTCCTCCTGCACTGCTTTTTCTTTCTTCCTTTTCTTTAACGCTAAATAGCAAAGGAGGAGTATGGTAGCACGTATAAGCCTCTGTCTCTTAGCTATAAAGTTTCTCTTCGCTTCGATTTTTTCTGTTTTCATCTTTCTCTTCCAAACGGCCTTGCTTTTATTGCTTCCAATATTTTTTCGTTTTCGCGCTTTGCTTAACTAGAAATTTTATGCTAAAATCTTTTGCACGGCTAAAATACGTGCTCCATACTCCGAGTCTCGATGCGCAGTGACCTTCAAGTGGTGAGACTCGAAAAACTTCTTTCATTGGAATATCAAGACATTGATATTATTTTTGATAAAAAAAAGTATTTCGTCATTAGTCGTTATATTCCAATGAAATGTCAGTTTACTAACAGCTGCGCAATCTAACTTTTCAGAGTTACACATAAGTTACATAAAATATCATTGTGTACTTTTGATTTTTGGAAAAAAAAATATATGGGTCATTCCATGTCAAATCGACCAATAGTTGGAATCGACCCCTTTCAATTTCGAAGAAATTTGGTCAGAAGTTTTCTTTTATCATAAAATGAAGTTTTACGGAAGGAAAAAAATGAAACTATTTTTTTCGAAAGTTATGCAAAATTTCACAATTTTTTCAATATATCACGTTTATTTCTCAAATGTCTCGAAAACTATTATAGTTACGAAAAAATCGGTCTGCATTCATCTTAAAGAGTATACTTGGGGCTACGAACAAAAAAATGTTCCGAAATTTTTTTTTTTTAAATGATGAATTTGGAGCATGTTAATTTTTTTTAATCGTGTAAATCCACGATCAACATTAAATTTTTGGTTCAATTTTTTTATAGAATACCTTGTGCTCTTAAAGGATCCTGAAATTTTCAGAAAGATGTTTTTTTTTTGTTTCAAAAATATGAATTCTTGAATTTTGGCAAAAAAAAATTTTTTTTTCACCTCTAAGTTAAGTAAAGTTGAGCAATCATGTAATTTTGTAATTTTTAGCAGTAGAAATTACATGATTGCTCAACTTCACTTCACTTAGTGGTAAAGATAAAAATCTTTTTACCAAAATTAAAAAATTTACATTTGTTGGAGGAGGCAGGGTTAATGTTTAATTTCTTTGAAAAGTGACTGTGAATTTTCTAATTTTCGTTATTTTGGGGTTCCGGAGCTTATATTTTATTTATGAACGTTGAATTGATAACAATGATGGTTGGGATTAAATTTTGGAAATAATTGCTCCGGGATTTTGGTTTCTGAAGGATTTTGCGATTATTAAATAATGCTCTTCAAAACTTTTCTAGTTATGCACCATCGATCTCATTTTTTTTTTCAAAGATCCTTCTAGCGGTGAGAATAATTTGTGAATGCATTTGTCCCGAATTTTTACTGTTAATAGGTGTGATTTTTATGCAAATTTATCGCTGATTGAGAAATAAATTGAATTTTCTCGTTTGGCTCGTTATTTCAAAAGATTGAAAATTCTTTAGATTTCTTCCTATCCTATCTTCTTTCTTCCTATCTTACCTATAGTCGAGATTCCTTACCGACAGTCGAGATTGCCGGTAAGACAGCGCATATCAAGGCCGAAGAGCCTTTCTTCAGAATTCTTTAGAAATTCTGAAAATTCTTTTAAAAAAACTTGAATTCTTAATTCTTAGAAACCATCTAAATTTCTTTAGAATTAAGAAATTTCTTAGAACCTGGCAATACTGGAATGATCCCGAAGAAAGAAGAGAGAAGATCCGGGCCGGATCTTCTTTCTTATTTTCGACCCGTTTCCCGCGCCTGCGCATTAGCCCGTGTGACTATGTGACTCATGTCAGCTGTAGAGTGACAGGTTTTCCCGCGCTTCAAACCAGCGCTGGCGTTGATTCCCTGCATTGATCGACAGAGCAACCGTACGGTTGCAGCACGAAGCTCGATAGATGGCGCCACTTGGTCTAAAAACCAGCGCCGTTCATCGTGTTTCTCCCACTTCGTGTATTCATGAAGTTTTATGCCAGACGTTGCTATAATATCCATGTCGACGTAAAGTAATTTCTCGTTGAGGAATCCGCGAAAATGGCGTTCGTCATGTCGGTCGTTTCAATCGCATTTTCGTTGTTACTAACGCCGTTTTTAATGTTTCTACTGGCGATTATATTTCTCGCTTCGATCGGCAAGTCCCTCGGTATACGGAAATTCTACATAAAACTTCTCCTGGCTTTATTCGAGGTACGTCCGCAAGTTTTTTTTCGAATTTAAATGAAACTTTCGATAGAAACCTCGGCGAAACGAGGCGATAAAACGAGCAGAAATAAGATCCTCGAAAATGTCTAAAATCGTAAATCGTCGCTGTCGTCGTGGATCTCTCGTTTAAAGAAAAATTAATCATCGCTTATCCTGTAAAATATTGCGTTTCATCCGTACGTTTTGTGTGCAAAAAATCGATGGAAATCAGCGCTCTTGACACTGAAAAGTAATAATTCTTCATTCTCGAGACAATTCTCACAATTTCAACGTTTTTTTGGATTAATCGTTAAATCTTTCATGATTAATCTTATAACTTTCGACAAATGAGGTACACAAATGCATGTTTTTTAAAAATTAATTTTACCTCTGCGTATTTATGCCAGAATCAATTCTTCAAGTTTAGAAAAAAAATGCTCAACATTAGCAAATGTGATTATGATTTGGAAAATAAAATATATATATATATCTCTTTATAAAGATCAACCAGTGCAAAATATGCTTATGAGTCAGACGATCCTTCGGATGTCATTACAGATTGCTTTTATAACTTTTTTGTGCTCCGTTACTTATTGTTTTTGTTCTTTTCAATGAAAATTCAAGTGTAAGCGTTCACTTGGCCATTTCTTTTGCAGAACAATTGCTTAATTATCACTTTTAGCCTTTCGTAAAACCGCAAAGTCAAAAGGTGGGTTTTTTTTGGAGCAGACAAAAATTATATAATCAGGATGAACATCGTCTACTGGGAACGTCTTACTTACGTTCCTTACATGTCAAATGATGTTTTTTTATTTTATTTTTTTCATACACCAGTAATGAGACTCGAGTTCGCCGAAATCATTTTCTATTTCATGAAAATCAATTGGCCCATGCTTTTCCCGACGATCATTGCTAAATTGGTTTCCATGTGGCTTGACTTTTGATCTATTAATAAGACTTGCAAAAAATTTGCTTTGTTGAATCTTGGAGTGATTTTGTGAATGAAAACAAAAAAAAAATCTGAGTCTACAAAAATATGAATTTTTGTTTGAGATATTTATTTGCTATTTCGAAAATATTAGGAATACATACTTCAGATAGATATGAAAAATAACGATTTTTATGCACTTTATTCTTTTATGGAACAATTTCGAGACCTTGTTAGCAATTCAAAAAGAATTCTTGAAGCATCTTTCAATCGTTGAAATTATTATTCATCAAAATATTTGCCATTCTAATTTTTCGTTGAATTAATAAATTTATCATTTTTCCGTTAATCTTAACGTTCAAAAATTCAAATACATGTTTATTTTTGTAATTTTGCTGTGATGCACGTGCGGCTAACAAACTGAGAGTCCAGTTTGACCATGTAAAATATAATAGATAACGCACGCTCTTCTCGTCATTGCATATGATTTGCATCTTCGCGATCGCCTTGTTATGTAAATCAATATCTGATTCTCTGAGCAAGCATTTGAGAAAAAACAAACAGATAAAAGACACTTTGTCTTCCACTTCTTTTTCCCAACTGATTCATTATAGGAAAAAAATCTTGATATTGCAAGTTTACATCGTTGAAGTGCAACAGAAATAGTTTTTTAATCAAATTCATGCTTCCTGAGAAATTTTAAAAGGGAAGAATTGTACTTCAGAGTCTCTATTTTGAGATGCAACAGGAATAGTCTATTTTAAGACTCAAATTATAGAAATAATTTTTATTAAATTGTCAATCGCATGTTTTTTCTGTTCATGGTTTCACGATTGTTCGTTTTTTCTCGTCGGCGTTATTAACAACTATGTTAAACATATACATTTGAGAACAATACAAACATTAAAATGCCTAAAGTGGAAACACTCAGACAGGCAAATTATAAACATTATTCATCGACAATGCCAAATCACTGAATACAATAAATAGCACTAATGAGACCTCTTAACTCTCTTAACTCTTAACATACAGTAGAACCTCGTTAATCCGAGTTAATATTAGGAGAAAATATTCCTTGGATAAGTGAAATCTGGGAAATACGAAAAACTTTATTTTTCATTATTTATGAAAATCTTTTTTTGGTAGGAAAAAATTTCTACAATGAAATATAGTTAAATAAGTGGTCAATGATTTTGTATGATTTCTGGAGTAGTTTAGAATGTTTGATTGACCTTTCGTAATGTCTGAATTATTAATTTATAGTCCGTATAATTTTAAAAATATTTTCACTATTCATTTTTCCATGAAAGCGGCTTAAAACCTTTATTAAACAAAGATCCGATAAGCAAAATTCCACTGGGGTTTCTCCCTTTTATATCTTATTTTATTCCTTCGAAATTAATTTGTATTATTTTATTATATTATTTTAAAAAAAATTAATTTGGAGTGAAAAAAAATGAATTCTCAGAGAATTCTCTTCAAATGAAAATTGTATAAAAATTATTTGGAGATTCTAGGAAGAAGCCCCGATAAAAAGAATGATCGAAATTGCAAGACAATCTCAAAAATCTTGACGCGATAAAATACGATAATCTTCCATGATGTAGATATAAATATATATAGTTGGATATCGATAATAAGTTCAAAATCCAGTCAGAGGAAGTCGAGCGAGTCTCGTATTTATGAGACAAAAAAGCTTGAATTATTTTAGTTGAAAATTACAAATATAAAACGAGATTCGTTAGCAATGCAAATTTCGGACCGATCGAACGTCCTATAAATTTGAGAGATGGCGGGAAAATGGAAATTAAATTTCAACGCCGACTCAGTAGTCCAAAGCAACGAAGTAAGAAAGATCTCGGACCTTTCAGTCTATCTTTCCAATTTTCAGCTTCGCTGAATCCAAAATTATCTGCTCATCGTAGAAATTTATTCCCCTCGTGACGAATCGATTCCCCGCAAAGAAAATTACGTTTTTATCTGATGATTTATTTTCTCTGATATTAAATTCGATTACAGTCTCCAAGAAAATTTCACACCGGTAACTCAGTAACTGCAAGTAGCAATTATTTTTCCTGGACTAATCAATCGCAACGGTTTGTCGCTCAGCAACATTCAAAATTGAGTGGCGTCAAATGGCATCAACAAATTTAATATCAAACAATCAGCAAACGATGAAACAGGCTCGAAGGAGGTGAAAAGTCCAACGCTCAAACGAAACAATGACGAACGAGTCGTTAAAAAATAATATCGCAGACTAGAAACAAAGATTTTTGCAAGCGTGCAATGACCGAATTGATTTTTCCCTCTTCAATGAGAAATAAAAACCGGAATTTCATTATTTATTTTTTCTGGAATCGTAAAAACCAACTGAAGGAACATATTTGTTAAATTATGATCAGGAATTATTGCATTTTTGGCAATTTAATTTATTACAATCGAAAAGTTGGTTTCTCCTAATATTTAGTTTTATTAAATTAAATACTTTCATAAATAATTGATGATTTAATTTAAATTAAATTAAATCATCATGCCGGATTATCAAGGAAATTGGAGAGACCTAAATTGTGCTGGATCTCTTGGATAAATGAATTTCCAAAAATTGCAAAGTCATGGATTATTTTTGTCCCCATTCGGTGGAATCGAAAATTATTTCCCAAAATAGATGAAAGGAAAATTAAAATTCAAGCTCGACCACGAGTGCTGTTCTCGGTTAAAAATGTGCTCTATATATATATATATATATATATATACATTCACATTGAGTAACGTGATGATTGCGAAATTTTCGCATATGCGCGTCATGCAAATTCACGAGCGAATACACAAATACCTTGCGCTAACGTTTGCCTGATGCGATATGAAAACTTCTTTCACGAATGTCTCAAAAGTTAATTTTCCTCGTTTTCCCTCTCTCTGTTACCGATTAAATTGCTAAATTTTGGGGTAAAAAAATATCAAGTTCCAATACTGAAAATAATTCTTATGAGAAATTTGCTCTCCTGACTGAAAAATTCATTTTAATCTCGAATCGTTATCAAATTTGCAATTTTATCAAGAACTTGATCTTCGCACGAGCTCGGATGATCTGGATTTGAAAATTTTTTGCTTTATCGCTTGAGGATATCTTTGATGAATTTGATGATAAATTTCATAATTATGAAATTCGAGAATGCAGCAATCCATTTGCTAAGATTTTCTCCTCATCTGTAGTTCACGAATTCGTCGATTTTCTTATTAAAAAATTATTCCGGTCCCACACCGGAAGCACTCGTACTTCCGGTGTGGGACTGGAATAATTTGCGGATGATTTCAGCTGGTCTTGAAAATAATAATTTTGTACGCCCCCTCGAGAAGAGAAGAGGGTTTGCGCTAAACGTTTCATTCCTCTCGACAATGTTTTTTTTTCTTTCGTGAATTTATTTCCTTTTATAAACGCAATTTTTCGATTACAAAACCTATGTGCTTCAGCAGCAGAAGTGTAATTGAAAGGTTCCGTCACACACAAATGTAAAAAACAGATAATCTCTGTGATGTTGGTTAAATTGGATTTTTTTAAAATTAATTCCTCCTGAGGATGTTTCGTTGAAGTTAAAAAACATTTAGACGTTTTTTTTAGCATTTCCTTTAACGACCTGTGATTAAAACTAAAAAAGAAAATTTATGCATTCCAACGATGCAAAAACATATTTGTCGAATTTTTCATGAAGCAATTATCTCATTTGCAATCTGAGTTTTGAAACGAACTTGGAAATTGCTGATGCTTTTTTTAAATGATGCGGTTGAATTTATTCTGAAATTTTGCTCAATTAACGAACGAAAGAGAATGAAAAGTTTTAGAGATTTTCTTATGAGGACATCTACAAAGCTTTTCTTCGATTTTTGAAAACATTTGCATTTGGTCGATGCAAACTTTAATATTATTGTATTTTTAATTAAAGAAACAAGAAAAAACAAGAAAGCAATGAAAAACAGCGAAAAAAGTAGCTAAATGACACAGTGTGGTAAAAGTTTTTTGCAATACAAGTGACGATATAAAAATACTGACAAAAAAAATATACATATCACGCGACGAAACATGCAAATTCCCAACATTAACAGCTAGACTTTTGAAGACCAAAAACAATGACTTTTTGCTGAGAAATTGCGTTTTGCGGCGTTTTCAATAATGATCTTTAATCGCATCATTAGCTGGTTACATAATGCTTTGTATTTTTTTCCAGTCATTCAATTTCCCGCAGAGAAAAAACACGAATTCTGTTCTCTGAACGACAATTTTATTTATACATTTTTTAAGAATGTCTATTCAAAATTTCTGGCAAGTGACGTTTGTAAATAATTGTCTCTATCGTTATTTAAAGATTGTCATTTATTTTACACACATCAATTAACTGGAATGATTTTTACTTATTCAAGAAATCTTGGGATTAATTATGCAACATAAAAAACGAAACGCCATAATTTCATGTTAATGAAATAATTGATTTTTTTTTTATTCGTCACAAAAATTGCACGTGCAAAAATTTCGAACGCTGTTTTCTCCAACGAAGATTACAAAATCTTTTAAGCCGGTGAAAGTCGTTGACCTTATTTTTTACGTCATGTTTTCAGAGCTAGACATCAAAAAAATTAAACTTCGATCCGTTCGTAAAAATTATTTATGACTGTATCGGTATTCAATGATAAATTTTTTCATAAAATTGCCATTTAACCAGCAAAACCAAAAAAAGGTAGCACAACTTGAGGAAATAAACTAAGAAGAATTATAATTGATAAGGAATTATGAAGAATTGAAATAAGAGGAATTATGAATGATAAAGAATGTCCAGGCTATTTTACACAATTGTGAAATATTCGGAAACAAGCTCAATTTTTTACTAACAATTACCAAATCGAATTTTCGTTAATTTTGTTTTTTGCATTATTTTTGGTAAATTATAATCAGGAATCATTGCATTTTAGACAATTTAATTAATTACAATCGAACAGTTGGTTTCTCCTAATATTTAGTTTTATTCCTCCCAGGGTTGCAAATAATGCATTACTTTTTTTAATGCATTTGCATTTGCATTTTCATTAAACATTAACCATTAAAATTTAATGGTTAATCGAAATTATTTTCATTAACCATTAAAATTTAGTGGTTAATGGTTAATGGAAATTATTTTAATGGTTAATGAAAATGCAATTGCATTAAAAAAAGTAATGCACTATTTGCAACCCTGCCCATTACAATGTAGTGTGTAATAGAAAAAATTTCCATTACCCATTGCAATGTAATGTGTAATAGACAAAACTTTGATTGCAATTTTGGGAATGGAAAAATATAGATGAATAAATTATTGCAGTTTTGCATTACATTTTAGTGACGTAGGATTTAGATTTTTAGAATTATAATATAGATGCTTTTAAGAATTTAAGGTGAAAATCTAAGTCCTAAGTCAATAAAATGTAATGTAAAATTGCAATAATTTATTCATCTATATTATTCCATTCCCAAAATTGCAATCAAAGTTTTGTCCATTACACATTACATTGCAATGGGAAATGGAAATTTTTTCCATTACACACTACATTGTAATGGACAGGGCTGCAAATCATGCATTACTTTTTTTAATGCAATTGCATTTTCATTAACCATTAACATTAAATGGTTAATCGAAATAATTTTAATGGTTAATAAAAATAATATCCATTAACCATTAAATTTTAATGGTCAATGAAAATAATTTCCATTAACCATTAAATTTCAATGGTTAGTGGAAATAATTTCTATTAACCATTAAATTTTAATGATCAATGAAAATAACTTCCATTAACCATTAAATTTTAATGGTTAATGTAAATAATTTCGATTAACCTTTAAATGTTAATGGTTAATGGAAATAAATTTCATTAGCCATTAAAAAAGTAATGGTTAATGCATTACTTTTTCATTAAAAATTTTGCAACCCTGATTCCTCCTAATATTTAGTTCAAATCGAATTTTCGTTAATTTTGTTTTTTCATTATTTTCCAGTACGGTCGACAAAACATTGAGAGTGTCAGGAAGAAAAATGGCACTTGGGAACAGGAGGAAAACGAGAGCGAGGATGAAGGCGGTGGGACACCAACGATAACGGATAATCGTCGTAGAACTAATTCGACGAGCAAAAAAAAGAAGGTGCAAAACGGTGGCATCGGTAATTCGGTTATAGCGAGATCGAAGGATCTTATTTTACTGCCAGATCCGGATGCTCAGCATCAGAACAACAAGAATCATGCTGGGATCGCGAAGAACGACGGTGATTCGCCCCTGGAAGTAGGTAACGAAAAAGAGGTAAATTTTGTAAAGGCTAAATAATTTTTGAGAAATTATAAATCTCATTGCAAAAGGCCTTTGTCTAAATTTACAACGGTGACCATTTTTTTTAACCAGGACCATCCACCCATTTTTTCTTCAAAGAACATTTCCAACGTACTGGCATTGATTTTCCTTTTCGCAGTACGAAAAAAACCTAGAATGATAGATTGAAACTGGACGGTACACATTCATCCCTGTGTTTCAGAATAGCTCGGGGGTTCGTGATTCCGCGGTAACCATTATCAAAGGTGAATTCGATCCGGCAGTTTGTTTGGACTATATTAGAGCCGGTGTCGAGGCGATAATAGAGGACGAGGTCACGTCGAGGTTCGAGGCCGAAGAACTCAAAGTACGCTTCACAATCATATTTTTCTTTCCTCCCACTGATTCATTCCTTTTTCCCCATTTTTCTCTCCTTTGACTTTGAGAAATTTCGAATATCGAACGGTGAATAATTAACACTTGAATTGAGCGTGAAATTGACGATTTCATGCCTCAATTTACTTTCAATCGTTCGTACTGCAAATTATTCGTATTTTGAAGAATTACTTCTTTGACCTATTCTTTGAATTATGTACTTACGATTGCAGAACTGGAATCTCTTGACGAGAACCAACAGGCGTTACGAATTCATCTCCTGGAAACTGACGGTCATATGGATGTTTGGATTCTGCATGAGATACTTGTTTCTTTTGCCGTTGAGGGTATTCATTTGCTTCGTTGGGGTGAGTGCACCAATTATTTTTCTCTCGATATTGATCAACGGAGGTACGATTAATCATGATAGTACTTTTTTTTGCGAATGAACTTTGCCATGTTGTTTCCAACGAATTTTTACAGCGTTATATCTCAAAGGCAATGTGAAAGAAGCGAATAAGCTTAGGCGAGGTCGGTACAGTAGGAAACCTCATGGAAATATACACTACAGGCGAAAAGTTTCCGGATAGAACTTCAAAAAAGGTCTGGAACGTTTTTTTTATGCCATTTTGCCGGAAGTCAACGTAAACTAATTTAACAAACGACATTTTAAAGGGGAAGAATTCGGCTTCACTTCCTGATTTTTAATTATTTGGGTTTTAAAGGCAAACGGCATTTTACAGGGGAAGAATTCGGCTTCATTTCCTGATTTTCAATTATTTTTACAAATTGTTTTTAGATTTGGGACTCTATTTTGAAAACAGCTGTTTTTCAACTTTCTCCCCTCTCATTAGGTGTACCCGTCTTCTAGAGGAATGTTTAAAAATACATTTTTACGATTGGATTCATAAAGGGGAAAGTTTGAGCTTCAATTTCCTTTTTTTTTTAAACTTTGAGCAATTTTTTTTTAGAAAGTTATTCTGTGTTTTGTGAAGAAAGAGGAAATTTGAAAAATCTCGTATAACACGAAAACAAGGGGGATTGATGAAAAACTTCAAGATAGCAAAAATTTGCGTCTGTTTTCGTTAATTCAGAAAAACTTTTCCAGATTTTTTTTCAAATTTTTGTTTTTTGCATGTTGAGGCTGGAAAAAAAATTTGGCAAAAAAATTTGAAAAAAATCCAATGTGTTGAAAATAGTAAAATAATTATTTTCCTCTCTTGAAATTTTATCAATAACCCCATAGTTCTCGAGTTATGGTAATTCAATGATCTGAGGTCCGACCCAGAAAATGAGAAAATAAAAATTTGGAAAAAAAATCTGAAAAAATTTCTCTGAACTCAACGAAAACATATGCAACTTTTTGCTATCTCGAAGTTTTCCATGAATCCTCTTTGTTTTCGTGTTATACGGGATTTTTCAAATTTCTTATTTTTTCACAAAAAACAGAATAACTTTGGAACAAAAAAACACTCAAAGTTTAAAAAAAAAGGAAATTGGAGCTCAAACTTTCTCCTTTATGAATCCAATTGTAAAATGCATTTTAAAAAATTCCTCTAGAAGATGGGTGCACCTTAAGATAGGGGAAAAAGGCGAAAAACAGTTGTTTTCAAAATAGAGTCCAAATCTAAAAACAAATTGTAAACATAATTTTAAAAAGCAGGAAATGAAGTCGAATTCTTTCCCTGTGAAATGTCGTTTGTTAAATTAGTCCGGCGAAATGGCACAAAAAAAACATTCCAGCCCTTTTTCAAAGTTTTATCCGGAAATATATGATACAATGTATCATATATTGAAAACAAACATTCTTGATACATTTAATCATCCAAATTAGTATTACTGACGAGTATTCACAATCGATATTTAATATTTTTTTATGATGAGAGCATTGAAATGACAAAGTCGAGATTTTACACTCAACAGATAAATAGTCTTGCCAAACTGAAGTTTTTTTTGTATCGAAAAATATTGATAAACAATAAAGTTATTATTAAAACAAAGTGTTGCCATCGCTACATGCCAAAACTATCCAAATTAAAAAAACTTACTTTCACAGTATAAAAGTAAACCTCATATAATTTGATATATTTTTGAAATTTTTGAAGTTAGGAAAAAAAACCTTTTTCAAAAGACCTGATTATTATTGAGGCAAGCAATTTTTGAACCGTTCCACAGTATAGGGAGAAAAGTATGAAGGTTTATTTCTTATCTCGTTTTTTCGAATCTTTGTGATAAATTTTGAACAATCTTGAGGGTGAGAGGTACTAACGTTGATAAGCACCTTCAGGCCGGGTATCTCGTTATCGCGACGTTCCTCATTGGTTTCGTGTCGGACAAACGTGTGAAAAAATGGGCATACGACTACGCTTACAAAACAGCATTCAGGATCATGTCGAGATCACTGTCTAGCTCTATTACGATTCACAATCCGGAATACAAACCCAAACCCGGAGGTTTGTGCGCCGCGAATCACACATCGACGATCGACGTTTGTATACTGTCGACGCAGACGACCTTTTCATTGGTAATATACTCATACAATCGTATGGGAGATCCAACGATACAAACGAAAACAAATTTGCCTGGATCCAGCGGTTTTCTTCTTGTTTCTCGTTTTTTGCCCCCTTGGACTGTTCTTTTCACCCTTTTGATCATCGCCATTCTTCCATTAGTGACGTTTTTCACATCTCACTTTAATTCGTGGAGTTTAGCGATCCTGGAAATTTTGGCAATATCATGGGAACTTACCTTGACATTCGATTTGACACCATGTAATTATAATAATCGTACCAGGGCAGTTAACAAATTTATTCATTCAATAAGGTTGAATTTATGGTCATAAAAAATTATCATCATAGAATAATAAGCTGATTCCAAACATTATTTCACGTTGGAAGCTTGGAAAAAATTCACCAAAATATATTTGCTTTTTGAATCATGCAAAGAGTCTGTTTTAATACAAATTTGACATTTGGATACATTTTTCTGAGGTTGTCTAACAAATCTATTCATTAAATAAGGTTGAATTTATGTTGATAAAAAATTATCATTATAGAATAATAAGCTGATTCCACAAATTATTTCACATTAAAAAGCTTGGAAAAAATTGAACAAATATATTTGATTTTTGAATCATGCAAAGAGTCCGTTTTAATACAAATTTGACATTTGGATAAATTTTTCTATCCAAACGTCTAACAAATCTATTCATTCAATAAGGTTGAATTTATGTTCATATAAAATTATCATTATAGAATAATAAGCTGATTCCACAAATTATTTCACATTAAAAAGCTTGGAAAAAATTGAACAAATATATTTGATTTTTGAATCATGCAAAGAGTCCGTTTTAATACAAATTTGACATTTGGATAAATTTTTCTATCCAAACGTATAACAAATCTATTCATTAAATAAGGTTGAATTTATGTTCATAAAAAATTATCATTATAGAATAATAAGGTGATTCCGAACATTATTTCACATTAAAAAGCTTGTAAAAAATTGAACAAAATATATTTGATTTTTGAATCATGCAAAGAGTCCGTTTTAATACAAATTTGACATTTTGATAAATTTTTCCATCCAAACGTTCATCGTTTTGGACATCAAATTAAAACTTTTTAGAATGAGAGTTCCAAAAGATTTAATTTAGATTTTAATATTTTACATCTGGTTAATGAATGGTTTCCATTTCTAATTTCTTGATAGAGGTTTGGGGAACAATGTCAAAGTAATAAGGAAACCACGGTTAAATTGCTAATTCTTATGATTTCTTCAATATGTTACAGCGAAATTTTTTGATAGAGTTATAAAATGGTACTGATGTACCAACAGGCGGTATTAGAACTAGAAACGGGAGAATTTGAATCGCCGGAAAATATATAAATCTGTTCTGCAAATGCGTGAAACAAAAATGTTCATTAATGCGGCGGGGAAAATAAATCATGATCATTTAGTTATATTTTTGAGTCTCAGTAATAGTCTTCTTTAGACGGCCAAAAAAAGCAAATTTTTAAGATTGTTTTTCCTCAGTTCCTTTATCAGATATGGCTATAACACTTTTTTTACAACATTGTTTCATCCTTCGAAAATACAAAAAAAAAATTATTTTTATTTTTATTCTTTGAATAATTCATAGTCGAGTCATCGAAAATGTCTTGTTTTTTGTTTCAGACTTGTTAATCCTGACATTAAACTGTCGGCTAAGACATTTTCGACTTTGGCGCCTTTTATAAATTATTCAAAAAATCAAAATCAAGAATAATTTTTTTTTTTGTACTTTTGAAGGATGAATGAATGGTGTAAAAATAGTTTTATAGCCATATTTGGTACAGGAGCTGAAAAAAAATTGAAAATTTGTTTTTTTTGGCCTTCTTAAGTAGACCTTAACTATCATAAATGTTTGAAGATGATTTTTCTCGAGTGAGATTAATTCAATGTTTCGAGGTTGATCGATTTGCAGGTCATGTGGCTGACGGTGTGTACCGCTATTGTTGGCTACGTACCGGAGGGTAGCTTCAAACGGTGGCTGAACTACAATGTCTCGATAATGTGTTTCGCTGTATTGTCCAGCGCACTTTCCTCGGTCATTAACTACCACAACCCCGAAAATCGACCAATGAGAGGCATTTGCGTCGCTAATCACACCTCGCCCATTGATGTACTTGTCCTCATGTGCGATAATTGCTACTCCCTGGTATGTCCAAATTGCATATTGTGCACTTGGTTTTTTATTCTCTTCAAAATATGACTATATCTTTGTGCATCCGTACGCACGTGTATCTTAATTTTTTTTTTTAGTGTAATAAAGAAAGAGGCGATGAGAAAAAATCGAGCACAATTCAATGGACAATAATTATCTGGGTCATAAAAAAAACACGTTTTTAGGGATCCGCAGCAAAATTAAAAAAGGGAATACTTAAGGAATCACTATGATGTCTGTCATCACAGGCATTCATATTAGAGTCTCATTACAAATTTCAGATTTCGATAAATTTTTTTATCCACACATTCATCGTTTTGGACATCAGATTAAAACTTTTTAGAATGGGAGTTCCAAAATATTTAATTTAGATTTTAATGTTCGCTCGAAGAAGATCAATTAGTTTCTTAAAAATCTTGAAAAATGGAGGTCAGAAAAATCTGGAAAAAGTTTTGGAAAACGTGTTTTTTTTAAAAAGCCCAATCATTTTTTCAATTTTTTTGTTTGTTATTGCACTGCTTATTTTTGCCAAGCTTGCTCACAGCGATAAAACATACAAAAAGACCATTAATGTAAAAGTTCCATGTTTTTTAAATGCAGTTTAATTCCAGGCAAGTGGGGACACTATTTCTTGATTTTATCTAGGCAGATCTTGATAATTATTTATATTGATCCTGATGTTCCATTGATCCTGGAATTAAACACGCATGGTGGAATTTAAATCATTGGGAATGGAAAAATTTCTATTAACGTGCACGTCCTCGCTTTCCCGCATGATAGGAGTTGAATTGGATAGTCTATTGCACATTTATTTTATTTTTAAATGAAATTCTTCTGCGAAACTGTTTAACGAACGCTGATAGATCGGCCAACGACACGGTGGATTTTTGGGAATTCTTCAGAGGGCTCTTGCTAGAGCATCACCACATATTTGGTTCGAGAGATCCGAAGTCAAGGACCGTGAAGCTGTAACGAGGAGGTAAATAATGATTGTTTCATGAAATTGGAAAAAAAAAGTTTAAAATCTTCGGATAAATATTTATTACTTATTTATTATTTATTTATTATTTATTTGTTATTTATTTATTATTTATTTATGCAAACTTAATTAACTTAATTTTTCACAGACTTAAAAAGCACATCTCCGATCCCACGAATCCACCGATTTTAATATTTCCGGAAGGCACGTGCATCAACAATACGTCGGTGATGCAGTTCAAAAAAGGCAGTTTCGAAGTTGGCGGTATTATTTATCCGGTTGCTATAAAGGTAATTCACCGAAACTTTTTCAAATTGATGGCTGGAAACTATAATTTTATTATGGTTATAGTTATGTGACACTTCAAACATAAAATTTTTCAAATTCCAAAACGTTTTATCAATCGTTGTTTAAATTTTCCAGCAAATCAATTGTAACACCTTAATGTGCAAAAAGATTGTTTCAAAAACTTTTACAAAAAATGTTTGAAAATTCGGAGGTTTTGCTCATCAACTAGGCGCAACCTTTTGAAAAAAAAAACAATTCATATACACTACCGGCAAAAAGTTTCCGGACAAAACTTCAAAAAAGGTCTGGAACGTTTTTTTATGCTATTTCGCCGGAAGTGAACGTAGACTAATTTAACAAGCGGCATTTTAAAGGGGAAGAATTCGGCTTCATTTCCTGATTTTTTAAATTATTTTTACAAATTGTTTTCAGATTTGGACTCTATTTTGAAAACAGCTGTTTTTCGCCTTTTTCCCCTCTCTTCAGGTGCACGCATCTTCTAGAGGAATTTTTTTTATTTATTTTTACGATTGGATTCATAGAGGGAAAAGTTTGAGCTTCAATGTCTTTTTTTTTAAACTTTGAGCGATTTTTTTTCCCAAAGTTATATTCTGTTTTTTGTGAAAGAAGAGGAAATTTGAAAAATCCCGTATAACACGAAAACGAAGAGGATTCATGAAAAACTTCGAGATAGCAAAAAGTTGCGTCTGTTTTCGTTAAGTTCAGAGGAATTTTTTCAGATTTTTTTTTCAAAAATTTTGTTTTCTCATGTTGAGTCTGGAAATAAAATTTGAAAAAAAATTTCAACGCGTTGAAAATGGTAAAATAAAGTATTCTCCCCTCTTAAAATTTTATCAATAATCCCATAGTCCTCGAGTTATGATAATTGAATGATCTGAGCTCCGACCCAGAAAATGAGAAAAAAAAATGTTGGGAAAAAAAAATCTGAAAAAATTCCTCTGCACGCAACAAAAACAAACGCAACTTTTTGCTATCTTGAAGTTTTTCATGAATCCTCTTCGTTTTCATGTTATATGGGATTTTTCAAATTTCCTCTTTTTCACAAAAAAAAAACAGAATAGCTTTGGAAAAAAAATCGCTCTAAGTTTAAAAAAAAGAAAATCCTTCATGAATCCAATCGTAAAAATGTATAAAACAAAATTCCTCTAGAAAATGGGTGCACCCGAAGAGAGGGGAAAAACAGGCGAAAAACAGCTGTTTTCAAAATAGAGTCCAAATCTAAGAACAAATTGTAAAAATAATTCAAAAATCAGGAAATGAAGTCGAATTCTTCCCCTTTGAAATGCCGCTTCTCAAATTAGTCTACGTTGACCTTTTTCGAAGTTTTATCAGGAAACTTTTCACTGGTAGTGTTTTTTAGAAAGTATTTATAAAATCCTGAATTTGAATTTTGAATGCCAAACAACTCATGATAAAAAATGATCGGTTATATCGATTCGCAGTACGATCCGAGATTCGGGGATGCATTTTGGAACAGCAGTCGTGACACGATGCTGCAATATCTTTACATGATGATGTCGAGTTGGGCAATCGTCTGCGACGTTTGGTATCTTCCTCCAATGTACAGAAAAGAAGGCGAGAGTGCCATTGACTTTGCGAATAGGGTAAAGTCCGTAATAGCAAGACAAGGTGGTCTCGTTGATCTACAGTGGTAAGTTTTTTTTTTCCGACGCAAGAACATTTATATAACGCAAGAAAAAAAATATTTTTCCTCTTGGAAACGTATTTGAGCAATACACATATTGCTAATTATGCACGGGTATTTGTTTGTCCAAACAGGGACGGTCAATTAAAGAGAATGAAACCGAAGAAGGAATGGAGAGAAAAGCAGCAAGAAGAATTCAGCAAACGATTAAAAGTCGACTAGATTTATTTCGCGCGTCGTATTTTTTTTTCTAGTCTTAAAAAAAAAATCATAATGGCATCTGATTGAAATTGTTCAGTCAAACGGAATTCGCATTTCCGTTGAGGAATTAAACGCGCGGATCTTCACCGAGTCACAATAATCATCCGAAAAATCGGTGAGTCAGGAATTTCGGGAAAAAAACATTAATCTTCGTCGTTAACGTTTAATTACCCGTTTTACCGATCATCAATATGTATTGACTTTTTTCTCTCATTCTCATCTGAAAAATGATTAATCTTTTATTCTCTCATCGTTTTTTCGGGAAGGATTCATATTGTATACTCTCTGTAGTTCATTATCGAATTTTTCACTCATCGACCGAATTTCGATGGCCTAGAAAATATCTTTGATAAACGAATATTCGATTTCCACTTTGTCACCCACAATTTCGCATTGATACTTTGAATTCGTGAGCACAAATTTTTATGCAACAGCAAAAACTATGTGTATATCAGAGCAACATTTTTTTAAGTTTCCAGTCTTAGTAAAAAAATACTTTTTTTATAAAAAAAAAAACCTTACTGAGAATCTACGGTGAACAAACTGTGAAATTATTGGAAAAGCAAAATAATGGGCTCAAAAATTTTCTTTTCCCCGCGAATATTCACAGGCTCCGATTGTCTATTATTTTTCCACTATATCGGAGACTTTAGTAGACAAAATTAACTCGATGATACCATCGAGATTCCGTAATTTTTAATAGGAAATTCATTAGTAATGTGAAATCGCGTTAATTTCATACTCAATGAAATCGGTATGTACAGTAGAGCGTGTAAAGGTGAATTATAAATTAGGGTGGTTGAAAAAAAAACGCTCAATTTCTTTTTATGGAGTTTCACGATGAGAAAAGCAATGAATTTTGCTTTGTTTTCCATCGAGTTTTTCGCATCGACTGAAAAATAGCTCTCGCACGGAAGAAGAGTCCGTGTAATTTTTTCTTTGTCGCTATTCATATTTTTTTTTTGTTATCTATGTAGAAGATAAAAAATCTTAATGAGAAAATTGAATGCGAAAAATTGAGCATTTTCTCTTTAACCAGCCTCGATATACTTATAAATAATTGCGAACTCGCATTCTACTCAAAGTGTCATGAACATGTATATTTTCCATTGTCGTTTTCACGGAACAATGTTTGTATATTTCTGTTTGTTCGATGAATGCATGAGGGTCAAAATTCCGGAAGGCAGCGTGCGTTTGGGCCTCATACTCGACGATTGTTTTGTAACTTTAGGGACACATAGTACAGTATGAGAGTACACTCTGGATTTTTTTTAATATTTTTAAATCGACCAGTTTCACTGTACCGATGACGTCATTTTTTTGAAATTTCTTGAATGTCATGTTTTAATCAATTTCTCTAGACCCCTGTAATTGAAAAAAAAAATATTTCGACATATATTTTCATCGAAAAAGATCTCAGCTTTTCAAAAAAAATATTTCCAAATACGTACCAATTCGTGTGAGCATAGAAAAATAGGTTTTTTCCTCAAAAAGGCGTTTTATCGATGAGCCTACACTCCAATCTGTTTTTTCATTTTTTTTCGGATTTCTGAGGTTTTTTTACACGAAAAAACTCTTTTTTCAGCGTGGGATCTCTGCGGCATCAGACCGTTATATATTAAATATAATCTGAGGTGCTGTAAATATCGAGAAAATAGTGCGGATACAATACTGCTTACTGCGCTAGTATTGTATTGTATTGTTACTATCATTTTTTATCGAGGTCGTTATGGGTTTTCAACTTAACTTTTAATTCATTAGTACTGTAATAGGAGGATTTGACTATGAGAAAAAATAATAATACCCTGAAAGCAATATAATATAGACGATTCCGGGAAATGGGTGTGTAAACAAACTTTAAAAAACATCCATTCATCTTTTATGAAAATATTTATTGACGTATGGTTAATTTTTCGCCAAGAAATTGTTAAATTTTTTTTTTTGCGCAAAAGTAAACATGCGTCAATAAATATTTTCATAAAAGATGAATGGATGTTTTTTAAAGTTTGTTTACACACCCATTCCCCGGAATCGTGTATATTATATTGCTTTCAGGGTATTATTATTTTTTCTCATAGTCAAACCCTCCTGTTACAGTACTAATAAATTAAAAGTTAAATTAAAAACCCATAATGACCTCGATAAAAAATGATAGTAACAATACAATACTAGCGCAGTAAGCAGTATTATATCCGCACTATTTTCTCGATATTTACAGCACCTCAGATTATATTTAATATATAACGATCTGATGCCGCAGAGATCCCACTCTGGAAAAAGAGTTTTTTTGTGTAAAAAAACCTCAGAAATCCGAAAAAAATATGAAAAAACAGATTGGAGTGTAGGCTCATCGATAAAACGCCTTTTTGAGGAAAAAACCCATTTTTCTATGCGTATACGAATTGATACTTATTTGGAATTTTTTTTTTTGAAAGCTGAGATCTTTTTCGATGAAAATATATGTCAATTTTTTTTTCACTTACAGGGGTCTAGAGAAATTGATTAAAACATGACATTCAAGAAATTAAAAAAAAATGACGTCATCGGTACAGTGAAACTGGTCGATTTAAAAATAAATAAAAAAATCCAGAGTGTACTCTCATACTGTACTATGTGTCCCTAAAGTTACAAAAGCCTTTCGGAATTTTGACCCATGAATATTGACTAGAAATATGTAGGCTATTGTAGATTCTAATTCGTTGAGAAATGAGAGAAGGAAGAAATGGAAGAGCGGTTATGGTTGTGTTTACTTTGTGAGATTGAGAAAGGCGTAAAAGAAAAAAATAAATAAAATACACATTCATCACAGCTTTTAGGCATTAGATTCGGTTACCGCAATGCCAAAAATTTACCTAATATATTTTAATACTTTTATATTTAACACCGTTGGAGGAAGGTATGAAAAAACAAAACAAAATAAATGATAAAACACGACGAAACATTCGTCAATTTTTTTACTCTATTCACACGAACACTACGATTAGAGAGAACAATAATAATTGATCTCCGATGCGAAAAAGTTGGAGTAAACGCATGGAAAGAGTGCGAATTTTCGTGAAATTTTTTTTTCTTCAACATGATCATACATCTTTTCAATGTTCATGATTTTTTGTTCTTCGTTCATCGTGTAAAAAGTATTTTGATGACGAGGGATGCGCTGATATGTTTTTTTTCACCCCTACGTGAAAGAAAGTGCGATTGCAATTGCGAAAATGATTGTGCTTTTTTTTCTACCGCGCTGTAATTCTTAATAATTGTAAAATTATACATGAAATGAATGGGGAGAAAGGAAAAAAAAAAGAGATTAAATGTTACAATTACGATGCTCGGTGCCCGTTACCTTGTTTACGCGTTACCGAGATATTCTGGCTGCGCTAAGTATATTTTTGTAATATCTATTTGAAATGTAGATATCTTTATCAGGAGGAGGAAAAAAAAGTGTCGTCTGCGTCGTTCGAATAATCGAAAAACCCAAAAGAAATTCTTAATCCAATAGTTTTTTTCTTTGTTAAATCATTGAAATTTAAACGTAAGCATTCTTTCACGAGGGACAGGCACTTTTAACTCGAGCGAAAGGATATTCTTATGGTTTTAAGCAAATATACTAGTCATGCGTGTGCTTATAAAGTGAAAGTGTCCGCCTCGTTTTTTTTTTTTTTTAATTTATCGCAGGACGTATGCGAAGCCTTTGGCTCGACATTTTTTTCCCTCCAGGCCGAAATTTTTTCCTCGCGGAATGCAAGAAGGAAATATAATTTAACGAATGATAGATATACGACGATCTACAAGAATGGAGCTACGGGCAATCATATGTAGTGCATTGTGTAATAAAAAAAAAATTGTGAATCTTAGTGGTGTAATCTCGAAATGTGTATCTCGCACTAAAATCCCAAAATTCATAGAACGTTAATGATTGAGATTCTATCTGCGACAACTGTGAATATTTTTTTGAAAACATGCTCTGGAGCGTGTGAAGAATTTCTTGAATAAACTTTAAATATATAGACAAATATTTGAAAACGATTTCTACGATGCTCTGAATATGACAAATAATAAAAAATGATAACTTGTCATTGAATAATCGCAAAACTGTGTTTATGTACAATAATTTTTATTTGAAACAAAGCACTATTATGTAGGGGAGCGATTCTGATTATTTTTGGAGTAATCAACCTGAAATTTGTTTGGCTTCTTCGGAATTGCTAAGATTTTGTTCGTTGCGAGATTTGTACAACTCGATCAACTTCTCTGTAGCAGTTTTCTGTAGTTGCACGGCAGCTCCGAGTTTATCCTGGAAAAGCACAATAATGTAGACAAGAAACAATAAAAAGAACCAGTAAAAAAAATAAAAATTGGTGTGTGCTGGTGACCACACAAATTTTTATTTTTTTACTATTCTTGTCGACAAGGAAAGCCAGTACATCAAATCAAACTTAGAATTGGCGAGCGGTAAATTAAAAATGTAATTTGTAATTCAAAGTTTTCTAATTAAAAATTACAAATGTAATTAGTAATTGAAAAGTTTCGAATAACAAATTACAAATTTAATCAATAATTGAACAATTTCTAATTACAAATGTAATTAGTTATTGGAAAATGTTTAATTACAAATTACAAATGTAATTAGCTTCAAATTTCGCACTAGTTATATTTTATCGTTGTAATTTTCAAATTTTCGACTAATTACATTTTTTAATGTAATTAGTGCGAAATTTGAAGCTAAGTACATTTGTAATTTGTAATTATGAAATTTTCAATTACTAATTACATTTGTAATTTGTAATTAGAAATTTTTCAATTACTGATTACATTTGTAACTTGTAATTAGAATTTTTCGAATTACTAATTGCATTTGTAATTTGTAATTAGAATTGTCCGTAACGCTCTCGCGCTGCTACGCGCCCATAGATGTTTCACGTAAAAAGACATGGTGTGAAGGTAAATTGTGCTCCGTACATTGGGGAATTCAGCCAAATTGAGGGCCGGATCTCTGAAGGTGAAAGGCGTCCAGGGACCTTGTATCGATGGAAAATCTGTGTGCCACATTTTTCTGTACCGCAAAGCTGACCCATCGTCATCCTGTGTTCTCACCAATTCGATCCACTTGACGATATCTTCTCGTATCAAGCCCGCGACGTTTATCCATTGATGACGACCGTTGACTTGAACAATTACAAAAAAAAGCCACATTTTCAATAATTATGTGTCGAGTCATCTGAAAAACAATAGTCTTATCTGGAGATTCAGAAAACAAACTTACGGTACTCCGCTTTTATTATCGGCGATCTGTGTCTTCTTGGCTTAACGTAAACGACAACTCCAGGATTATCCTTTGCGAAGTTTACCAAGTCGGTCTCGAGAAAATCTCTGTGAAATATTGAAGATATTCAAACGAAAAGCACGAAATTTGAAAATGGGAAAATTTGTGAGCCGCAGCTGAGAGGTTATGTTCGTCATTTTTTTTTCCGGCACTTTGTCAAATTACCTCATTCCTCGACTTGATCCACTGTGTTTACAAAACTTTAATGTTACACGCTGCAACTGGAGAACAAAACGACCTATACCGTGAACAAAGGGTGCTCGGGGAAACCCTGATTTTAGAAATAAATGACTGTTCGACATTTTTGTGAGCGGTGAAAGTCGAGGTTATGTTACGGAAGTCTGCAAAAAAAAAAACAGCTGATCGATGGGACCCATAATGCATTGCGCAGCAAAACCCATTGCATCATGGATCTTGCCGCCCATATTCAAAACTCGCTCAACAATGAACTTTTTTTAAACCTAATACTTAAAAAAAAACAATACTTTACGGTCACTTTATCTTCATGTAAGAACACTAATATTTTTGCACGGAATATTCTGAGTTTAACGAAGCAACATCTTACTTGGAGCCTCTCGAATTTAATTATAATTTTTTTGGCAATTATACCGAAATTGCAGAATTGTTTATCTTTGTAATCAGCAATGGTTGTAAATATTTTCGTTCCCTCAAACGCGGGAACAGTAATCGGTAAAATCGATATTTTCGTCAATTTAATTACCGCTAATTACTCTGTGTTAGAAAATTTTATGATTGTTACAATAAATATTACTCATTATTAAGGCACTCGGTAATTAGGCAGTAAGGTATTTCTAATATTCGAAAATTCGATAATTCATGTTCGATTATTATCCAATAAACCTATAACTTGTTATTTAGATCAAATAATTTCTCAATGCAAAATATGACCAAGTAATTAAAATTTTGCTCTTATGAATTACTGATTTTTTTAAAAATTAGGTAATTATTCCTTCTAATTATTAATGATCCAAGTAATTAAATACTTAAGTACTCTACTTACTAATTTTTTATGAAATTAGTTAATTATTCTTTCCAATTATTAATTATTCGAATAATGAGATAATTAATTTTTCTGATAGCCAGTGTTGTACTATAAAAACTTGATCATCTGTCAATTTGACGCCAAGATTACGGTAAGTTTTTGGTGAGCAACATTTGGATACGAGTGGATCGAAATCTATGGCCGGTAATTGAATACAAGTTATAGACAAACTTGTACACAAAATATACTCCAACTTTTGAACAAGTTCACTCCAATAACATCTAGAATTATTTGTAGTCAAGTTTTACTTAAATTGTGAAGGAATTTATAATTAATTAATAATTTACATATCTAAACTATTAATTATTCGAATAACCAATAATTGAGATAGTTCAATTATAAATTATTTGAATAACTAGTAATTAAAATAATTAAATTACTAATTAATTTAATGATAAGTATTTTACAGAATACGATTACTAATTTTTCTAATATTGAATAATTCAAAGAATACACGATACACATATTCAATATCCAAATAATTCGTCGTATTGGTCTTTAAATTATTGATTATCGAAATACAATCAAATGATACGAATAAAAAAATTGTTACAAATGCCGGTTCAACATTTTTCAAATTTTGTTTATTCAATAGTGCGGTATATCACAAATAAGGTGGGACCACGTGCGAATATCGTAATGAGCCCAAATATACATATTCCTACGGTGTATAATATAGTTATAAGATTGTATTACAACTGTTCAACAACTTTGAGTGTTGTGCAAAAAATTGTTCGTTGGAATTCTTCTCTCCACCAGTTTCTATTTTTTTTTTATATGTTAATTTTTTTTTATCGCAAAACGCATATTCGCACAGACCCGGAATAAAGCATCGAACGACTTATTACATCGGACAATCACAATTGGGGTTGAAAGAGGAGATGGGGGAAGGGTCGGAAACGCATACATTTTTCTACTGTATAAGGTAGGTTTTTCTAATTCGTTATTAATTCATACCGGGTATGCCATTACCATATAGTTGAATCACTATATAGTAGAATTCGCACACGTAGTATTTTTTTTTCGTTTTTTCTTTCTTATTACATCTATACCGATGTAACGACATAGCGTGTTTGATGTGTGAATTAAAATTACCGAATGCTATAACGTGTGAATATGTGTTGAATTTTTCTTATTTTATTGCATCTTTTCATTCTCAACTGTTTTTTTTACACTCAATTGGCTCGCACAATTATGGAGCTTGAGCGCTTTGAATTTCGATTAATTTTATTCTACCCTTCGCGGACAAATTTTTCAAAAAACGTTAAACATTTTCGCATCGCAATTTTATATCATGTATTATGTACAATTATCTGCAAGTGAAAATTGGCAAGAAAGAAAAAACATTGCAATGGACAATTGTGTAAGCGAGAAAAATTCGAAGAATTAAAAGGTAAAAGAAATTATCTCACGTTACAAATTTATTTATTATCGTGTGAATTCAAAGTGAAAATTTTATGCAAAAATATTTCTCGATAATTGTGATTCGAGAAATTGAAAATATCGAGAAGAATTTCGTTTCCGTCATTCAGTGGCAATTAAAATAAATTCTTATTTTTATTCAATAGCTTTTTTCGTAGTCAATGATAATTTAATTTACGAAAGAAAAATAAATTTATTTACATTGTAATGTCGCAGGTGTTCCTCTTAGCTCTTTTTCTCTTTTCACTCTCTCTCTCCTTTTTTCTGTTGGCTCACAAATTTTAATACTTATCGTAATTAATTTTTTTTCTCCCTCTCCACCGTAATTCGTAACATTTTATACATTTATCATTATCGTAAAATTATGAGATGCGTTTTGCCACTGTTACACATGTCCGATTTTTGACATTTCATCGACGAGCTTCAAAATTACGTAAATGTGCGAAAAATCGTTCTTCCCTTTTGATTCTTCATTTTGGTAAAATTTTTCCTTCCTCCTTGCTCCTTGATTTTTTTACATCGTCCATCTTTCTCATTTTCAATATCACAATGATCGATCTCAAAAATTGCACTGTCCACAATTTTCGTTTGTCTACTTTAATGATGGCTGAAGCCTTCTTCGGACAAAACGGTCTAGGGAAAAACAGGCAATTTCCTCAAAATAAGGCCAATTTTGACGATAATAAAAAATTGAATTAATAAGGGAAAATATCGATTGCTCCAGCTGTAATGTAAAATTTTTAAACATCATTAGCACGGATAAATTCTAACAACGATTAAAGCTATATTCTGTTTCAAACGAATAACAAATTCACTATATTTATATATAATATATATATAATATATTTTAATATTTATATATCTCTATATAAGTCGCTCTAAGAGACTAAAGCCATCGCTTTTCTAGTCTTTCGTCTTTTGCTCGAGGCTCCAGGCCCTTGTCTCTTATCATTTATGTTTATCGCTTTTTTTCTTCACCCCAACTCACGTTTCGCCTATTCAAGTAAAATATATAAATTATGCGATTGCCTAATTACTCGCTCTCACCTGTACCAATATTTTCTTCAAACCCCTAAATGCGTTTTTTTTCTTTCCACTTTTCTTCTTTTTGACTCTTTAATTTGAGATAAACATCCCTTCTCGATCCTTGATCTTAGCACGTTCGACCCTAATTTTTTTTTCTTAATCTTCCCATTCCTCCTCAATGATTGTGTGTACGTGATTCTGACTTTTTCACGGGTAATTCAAAGTATAAAAAAAATCTAATCTACGTTTATTATCCTCTTGTAGAAGCTTCGCCGAAATATTCTCGCAAAATTTGCTAGTTTGACAAATGTGTGTTCTCAATTAGTTTTTTCTTCAAGTTTCTTTCTCATACTTTATCATGCGCCATATCGCGAATAGCTAGATTTTTTTACTTCTCTTTTACCCATTCGTGATCTTTGAGGAATATGCAATTTTCGTTTAATCTCTAAATTCTATTTTATACCCTACGAGCATATCGCGTGTGTGTTTGTGTTTGGGTGTCCCAGGATCGTCCTTATTTTCATTTATTTTGGCCAATTTCTTAATTATCACCACCCAAAAATTTCCTCCAATTTTGAAAAAAAAGTGCATGAAATTTTTTGCATTTTTTAATCTAACATCTATAATATATTCACTGCCTTTAATGTGTAATTTATCGCAGGACTAATTATTTGTAAAAAATCTACAGCTATGAGAAATTAATGTTATCCATAAAAATCTCTATTGTTGTTTCTATTATCGATAATTTTGTCCTGACAACTCTTTTCTCATTTTCTTCACAATTTTATCAAAGTGAAACAAAAAGAAAACTAATTTTTGTTGTACAAAAACTAAAATGTAAATGTATAAGGAGCATTCCATACCAAATCGACCACTTTAGAATCCGACCTTTTTTCGATTTGGCTGAAACTTTTTTATCTTTTTTTACCCTATCAAAAACATTTTTCAGAATTTTTTCAAATTTTTTTACCCAACCGATAAAAAGTTATGAATTTTTCAAAAAAATTGGTTCTTTTATTTTTCAAATAGCTATAACTTTTTCAAAATTTGACTTATCAGAACGATTGTTTTTTCAAAGTTTTCGTTTTTTAATGTAGTTTGTGAAAAAAAATACAAAAAAATTATTGAAACCCATCTTCATCGTTTTTTTAAAAATATTTTTGGCAAAAATCGAAAATTTCTCGATGATCACCATTTTTTCTTTTTTTTTTCTTTTTATTATATCAAACTTTGACATTTTCTGCAAATCCTCAAATTTTTTCAGAGTGGTATTTTTTTTATTTCTATTTTTTTTTCTAATTGAAAAAAAAAAATTTGAAAATCTAAAAAAAACCATGAAGATGGGTTTCTATAATTTTTTTGTTTTTTTTTTCAAAAGTACATTAAAAAAGGAAAATTTTGAAAAAAAAACGTTCCGTTAAGTCAAATTTTGAAAAAGTTATATTTGAAAAAGAAAGTCAATTTTTTTGAAAAATTTACAACTTTTTATCGGTTGGGTAAAAAAATTTGAAACAATTCTGAAATATGTTTTTGATAAGGTAGAAAAAGATGAAAAAGTTTCAGCCAATTTGAAAGGGGTCGGGAAAGAGGTCGATTTGGCGCGGAATGCCCCATAAATAATCAATTAATAATCAATGACTAATAGTTAATTAATAATTAGTAATCAATTAATAATAAACTCCGATAGGAAAAACATAAAAACTGAATCGCAAAATATTTTTTGTGAACCGCTAAAAAAATACCGCTATTTATTTTCAATCATTTGGAGCAATTTTTGGGTGCGATGATCAAGATATTTGACCGTAAAGCAAATAAGGACCAGCCCAGTGTGTAATCATATCGAAAAGACGAAGATCCATGTGCTACATTTCCCCTATCTTATCTGAACTATGCGCTCATATATTTTTTTTTTTTACTTCTGCGTTATTATTATTATTTTTACTATTAATGCTATTATTATTATTATTCTGTTTATAAGATTTTTTGGTTTTCCGCCCACTTTACGGCCGTTAAAGCGGCTAAAGTATGCCCGAAGCGCGAGATTCGTAAAATCCCGTACATATTTTATAAAATTATCGATGTTAGCAAGTTTTATCCGAATACCCGTGTGCCTTAATCGCATGCTTCACTAAAAAAAAGCCCTATTTATCTCTCGTGCTGTGATTCACTTTAGTGTTCATAATTTACGTTCGTTTGTTCGTGTATTTTCTGTTTGCTTGTTGCTTTAACAGATATATGTTATTTATTAATAAACAAATGCAACGTGAAATGAAAACGTGTGTCAATCGACTCGAATTATCATATTTCCACGTCAATGACGTACCAGTCCCTCGTTCGTACGGACTATAATGTATTTTAATTTGTTAATATTATTTATTATTATTTATCGTTATTATTATTACTATTAATATTAGCTGTTTGCGCAAATGATTATCGTGAATGTTTTTTTTTCTTTCCATCAGCTACGACAATGATGGGACGATCGATTGATCGAACGTTCGATAGAAAAATGATGGGAATCATCGGAAAAAGCAAATTTAAGTAACTCGGCAATGTTTTTGCTTGTTCCGTTGGGTTTTTCATTGTTTCTCTTTTTTTTTCCTTTTCATATTATTGAGTTGCAAGAGCGTCCAGCGCCCAATCAGAGATTCTTCTGCGATGGAATTTCTTCGAGTATGTTTGTGAATGGTTGAGACGATGCGAAAGTTCCTGGGCCCATCATTTTCTTTTACCAATCAAAAATCGCTCGAACTTTGCCAATTTTTTTCTGACTCATCGAAATAATGATCGTTCACTTATTTCTAAATCGTGAAAAAGAAAAAAATGCTTGTCGAAACAATCAATTTCTTTTGTTCCACGAAAAGTCGCTGTTGAAATGGAAACTCGATTCTGGTACGAAGAAAGAATCTCGTCGACAATTCGGTAATTAAAGTTTCAAAAATTTTGAGATATCACAAATCAGTGGAAAATCGTGCCGAAGAATCTTTCGCGTCGTCTTCACGAATATATTTTGCGCTCGCGATAATTCGCGCATCATTTTGTTCGACCTTGTGTATTTATAATGTCCCTCCGACGAGAAACTTGTATCTTTTCTCACCGTTTTTTTTATTATCCCCTGGTTCCCTTTAAATCATTACTTACATAAGAAGATCGACGATATCTCAACGCAATTGAGCAGACGAATCAGCACATTTTGGTGATTCGCGTTCTGTAATCTCCGTCAAGTTCCATCACTCGCAACGTTAGAATTCCGATCAAACGTTAAAATTGGTTAAGTTTTTTCTGTTACTCGATTTCAACGTTGATAGGATTCTGAAATTTCGATGAACGACGGTGCAATTGGTCTTAAAACGGCCCTCTTTCTGATAAGAATGCTGTTTAAACCGATTTAGTTCCATCGGATGAACAAAAGTCCCATCGGATGAACAAAAGTCCCATCAGATGAACAAAAGTCCCATCGGATGAACAAAAGTCCCATCGGATGAACAAAAGTCCGATCTGATGAACAAGAGTCCCATCTGATGAACGGAAGTCCCGTCGGATGAACAAAAGTCCCATCGGATGAACAAAAGTCCCATCAAAAATCGATAGACTAGAGTCGATTTCCCTGGCGTTTTCTAAATAGAATTTATAAAGCCCCAGAGACAAAACCCTCTTGAACGGACGTCCCGAAATGATTCGTTTGCGAATTGACCAGTTGATATTTTTTTATCGACCTGACGGAAACAACATGGACGCGAAAAACCTTATTGGTAGGCTCCTGCACATCGAACGCGCGATCGCGGTCACTCTGAAAGGAATTATTGGCGATGATATTTTGACTAGTTTGACCAGGATCTACATTTTTTAGTAACCCTGACTGCAAATATGATATCCGCAGACTACAAAAATTCTAACGACAACTAAATAATTAACCGGTAATCATTTTTTCAGTTGAAGTTACAATTTCGATAATTCTGCTCATCTTACTTTTGGCTCTGGGCCACTATAAAGTGTTCCTGAGGTAATTCTCTAAAATTTCTCCTATGGTCAACCATATAATGGCTTTCAGTGTGATCAGCCAATCGGAAAACCATCGCTCCGTTTGATCTGGCAGGAATAATGATGGTGATCCAACCCGGTATTCGGCATTCGATGTGCCCTTCAGGAGCATTCCAATTGCACACTTGACAAAGTGACGTCCGTGAACGTCAATTTACAAGTTTATGTTAATATGCTGATTCGACTGGCCAGTTGCGTTGATTACGGTTCATTTTCTCAAACTATCCTTGCTACTAGCGCGGCTTGTTGACGCGGTGCTGGACTCTCCGGGTCCACCGGCGCCGCCTGCATCGCCGTTGATGCTCGAGCCTGCGAGCGATGCAGTCGGTGTAACCGGTGCGGAGCGTCGTCGTACCTTTGTAAGGACTTTGTCCAGTCTTTGTATAAACGCGTCAACGTCCAGCCTCTTCATTCCGAGCGCCGCAGCGGCTGTCAGATATGGTATTGGATAATTGCTGTTGTGAGCACCCCAGCCTGAAAATAATATTAATTACTGACCAACTGGTATCCGCCGGCACAATATTCACTGCGATTAACGCAGTTTACCCCCTACATTTTATAGAAATAATTTTGCTGATTTTTTTAGAAAATTTAGGCTAATAATTAATTAAAATACGGAACCCACTAAATTGAAAATTTGCCCGATGATTCCCCATATACTTCTCAAGTGCACAAACAGGTTTGGTCAAATTTGTAATTAAAATTAATCAATGATAAAATATTTTGAGCATTGTAATGGAATTTGAATTTTAATGGTAATAATAATTTTTTGAACCTGTACCTCGCGGTTTTACCTTTATGTATGAAGTGCCAAAGGGATGATCTTTATTTTAGAAATTGTTCAAAAATCATAAAAACTAAAGTAATGTAGTGAAGTAAATGGAAACATAATTGGCCAATTATTTTGCGGATTTGAATTACTTTTAAAGTTCTAACGTGTCATAGTTCTAACGTGTCTAACGTTCTAACCATCCATCAGAGTGTAACATTGAAATGTTTGAAGCGTTTCTGTATTTTTAAATACATCAAGTTTTTCGAGCATCGATTATAGGTAATCTAATTACTTAGAGCATCAATTACAAGTAATTGTATATGCTTCTGAATTACGTGTAATTAAAATGCATCCGGTGATCGATGACCGAAATAATTAGCAATTGAATCCAATTAAATTACATGGCTCAAAATGATACGTAATTAAATATGTAATTTAATTAAAAATTTAATTGATGCTGCCCAACTCTGTGCACAAAGCAGTGATCGGCAAAATCGATATTTTCGTCGATTTAATTATCGCTAATTACTCTGTGTTAGAACATTTTATAATTGTTCCAATAAATATTACTCATTATTAAGGCACTCGGTAATTAGGCAGTAAGGAATTTCTAATATTCGAAAATTCGATAATTCATGTTCGATTATTATCCAATAAACCTATAACTTATAATTTAGATCAAATAATTACTCAATAACCAAGTCATTAAAATTTTGCTTTTATGAATTACTGATTTTTTTAAAATTAGGTAATTGTTCCTTCTAATTATTAATTATCCAAGTAATTAAATGCTTGAGTACTCTACTTACTAATTTTTTATAAAATTGGATAATTATTCTTTCCAATTATTAATTATCGAATAATTAGTTAATTAATTCTTCTAATTACTAATTTTTTAAAAAATTAGTTAATTATTCTTCACATTTATTAATTATTTGATAATGCATATTTATGCTTGTAAATTTGTTTAGTGAAGTTAAGCAGAAACCCTGATAGCCAGTGTTGTACTATAAAAACTTGGTCATCTGAAGCTTGAAATCAATTTGACGCCAAGTTTACGGTAAGTTTTTGGTGAGCAACATTTGGATCCAAGTTGATCAAAATCTACGGCCGGTAATTGAATAGAAGTTGTCGGCAGACTTGTACACAAAATATTCTCTAACTTTTGTACAAGTTCACGCCCATAACATCTGCAATTATTTGAGGTCAAGTCGTACTTAAATTGTGAAGGAATTTATCATTAATTAGTAATTTATACATCTAAATTATAAATTATTCAAATAATTGTTCATTGAAATAGTTAAATTACTAATTACTTGAATAATTAGTAATTTAGATATATACATTACTAATTATTCAAATAATCAATAATTGACATAATTCAATTAGAAATTATTTTAATAATTACTAATTAAAATAATTCAATTACTAATTAATTTAATGATAAGTATTTTAAAGCATACGATTACTAATTTTTCTAATAATGAATAATTCAAAGAATACACATATTCAATATCCAAATAATTCGTAGCATTGGTCTTTAAATTACTGATTATCGAAATCCCTAAAAAAATAATGGATAATATTAATTTTGTAAATAACGATTAATAAAAATCTAAATTTTTTGTTTGCCGATCACTGGCTCAATACTTCCTTTATGAGGAAGTCAAAATTTACCCCAATGCCCTTTTGGTACGCTTGACCATAATTTCTTTCAAACTAGATTTTTATAAACCGTCAAGATGATTCCTAAACCAACTTAGATCCAAGTCGAACTCTAAATCCAACTTTAAATTTCTCACAATTTGCAGGAATTTATAATTTGCTATCTTTCCATCGTGCAACTATCTGCCATTTTCAATGATGGGACTTATCCGCTGTTTTTCCCATCAATTATGACACGCTACGTTAAGTATTCACGCTCTATTGTCATCGTTATTGCGAACCTTCAAATTTGTGTGATACTATGTGCTTGACGTCCGTGGTCGTGATGACTCTCGAACCGCTTACATTACGTAGAAAAAGCATCGAGCCGAGCATCGTAACTTGCTTGTGATCGTGCTGATGGCTCAGACACCCCAGGGTCATGCCCATCGATATGGGATTGCCTTTGGTGTCGAGTAATCTCTCGCCGTGACGCGCCGCGAGTTTTCCCAATTCCTCCTTCAGATAAGCGTACATCTCTTTGCGCTGCGCAATCAGCTGCTTGTAACCGGTCATACCGAGACTGAGAAGCGTTATCATAACGTCCATTGTCGAACTGGCATTGGCACGACCGGGATACATCTTTGAGATTCGGTCGAGGAGATTCTTGTCGAACGAACCAATCACCGCACCGCCAACCGGCACGAGAAAATTTTTGTCTGTGCTCTGTACAAACGCATCGACGCGACCTTTCCTCGATGCTTCCTGTATCAGATGCATACATCTGGTACTCTGCAAGCTGCGACAGTCGAAACAAACCTTTTAGACTCTGTTCAATGATTCTCATAATCCAATTTTATTGCCTACGACTTTCAAGCTCCAGTGATTAAGATTCCAACTGATGAAGTTATTTACTATATCCATAGTCGTTTGGAGAATCCCGACATTACATTGTAACCCTGACTAAAAATAGTGTAACCAGAACTATGAAAATAATTACTCAAATGGAATGGTTAACCACTTCTTTAGTTGATATTTTGTAATTGTGGTTAACCGTATTTTTTAACTTGGTTTACTATAATTTAGGGGCTCCAAGGTACCATCATTTCTGTCAGAATCATGGTACCATAATTTTTACCAGAATGGAGGTTCCATAATTCATCCCAAAATCGAGGTACCATAAATTATCCATTATGTACGGTAAATTTAAATTCAAAACCATCGTTTATTTTCCAACTACTGTTATTTATTTTGGTAATTATGCAGTTTGATGCTTTATTTTGACTTGTGGAGAAAGTTTTGTTTCCACAAAAAGAAAATGAATTGTCAATTGCCTCTTCATCTAGTATTTCTAGTTGCTCGTATCATAGACGCCATTTTTTGCCTTGTTCGTTAAGATTCTTTTGGAATGTCATTGGTTAACCATAATTTCTTTCAGTGCATGAATATGGGAAGAACGCTGATGAGGAAACTTTTGGCAGTCAAGCTTGAAGAAAAGTTTCCGAACAAATCTTCAAAAAAGGTCTGGAACCCTTTTTATGCCATTTCACCGGAAGTCAACTTAAACTAATTTAACAAACGGCATTTTAACTGAGAAAAATTCGGCTTCATTTCCTGTTTTTTAAATTATTTTTACAATTTGTTTTTAGATTTGGACTCTACTTTGAAAACAACTGTTTTTCGCCTTTTTCCCTGTCTTCAGGTACACCCATCTTCTAGAGGAATTTTTTTAAATCCATTTTTATGATTGGATTCATAAGGGGGGAAGTGTGAGCTTCAATTTCCTTCTTCTAAAAACTCGGAGCGATTTTTTTTGCAAAGTTATTCTGTTTTTTGTAAAAAAGGAGAAATTTGAAAAATCCAGTATAACACGAAAACAAAGAGGATCCATCAAAAAACTCAAGATAACAAAAAGTTGTGTCTGTTTTCGTTGAGTTCAGAGGAATTTTATCAGATTTGTTTTTTTCAAAAACATTTTTTCTCATTTTCTAGGCCGCAGCTCAGATCATTCAATGACCATAGAACTATGGGATTATTGATAAAATTTCAAGAGGGGAAAATACTCTATTTTAACATTTTCAACATATTGGAATTTTTTTCAAATTTTTTTCTCCTATTTTCGGTCAAAGAAAAAATGTAAAAAAAAAAATCTGAAAAAATTCCTCTGAACTCAACGAAAACAGAATCGATCGAATGAATAAAATTTTATTTATAAAGTTTTAAAAATAATAATAACAGACGCAACTTTTTGCTATCTCGAGGTTTTTCATGAATCCTTTTTGTTTTCGTGTTATACAGAATTTCTAAAATTTCCTTTTTTTTCACAAAAAGCAGAATAACTTTGGAAAAAAAATCGCTCAAAGTTTTCAAAAAAGGAAATTGAAGCTCAAATCTTCCCCTTTATGAATTCAATCGTAAAAATGTATTAAAAAAATTTCTTCCTGAAGTTGAGTGCACCTGAAGAGAGGGAAAAAAGGCGAAAAACAGTTGTTTTCAAAATAGAGTGCAAATCTAAATAGAAATTGTAAAAATAATCTAAAAAAACAGCAAATGAAGTCGAATTCTTTTTCTTTTAAATGCCGTTTGTTAAATTAGTTTGCGTTGACTTCCGGCGAAATGGCATAAAAAAACGTTCCAGACCTTTTTTTCAAGTTTTGTCCGAAAAATTTTCATCGCAAAATCATACAGATTTTTGTAACTAAAATGCAATAACGATCCTCGAGTGAGCGAAAAGGGACTTTGAAGTCTTCAGGTACAAAAATGATGTTGCAGTGACACTCACCCATAAGCATTGTTGACCAAATGTGGTATATTGTATTGCGTACAGAGTGCAGCGATCGAGTCTACGGAATCGCACGCTCTTGGTGCAAAACAGCTCGTTGTGGTGAGAACGCAAGCGACGCTCTCACCAAGCGCGGCCATCTGAGACTCCAACCTCTGCATATCCGTTTTGAGCTCGTCACCGACAATCTGCATCTCGACGACAACGGGCTCGAGACCCGCCGTTATTATCGACTTGAAGCTCGATTTTTGATCGATCCTTGGCCAAAGTACGTACTTTGCGCGTGGCCTGTCCTGCTTCAGCGTAAGCATACACAGGACCAAGCTCATACCCGTTGCCATCGGCGACAAGAAGCATCCCGCTATGCTCTTCACACCTGAAAAATTCAATCCACCGATCAATTCGTGAATACGCAAGCATGATGCCCCAAAAAGGCTTTTGGAGTAATAAGACCTCATTGAATCCTTCTGAACCAAACAACAGTCCAATATTTTGTGTCGTTTAATCCAGAGGAAACGTTACGCTGTGACCTTGGAATTATCATGGATACCACAAATCGTATCACATCCTCCGAAACAATGGTCCCAACTTTTTGAATTGTTTGATCCAGGAAAAGGTGATGCACTGTGATTCTGGAGGTTCTTATAGATATGACGAATCATATTACAGCCTCAAGGTCAACAGCCCAACCTTTTTTGATGTTCAACTCAATGTTGAACTCAAATTACATTTTTCCAATAGGATATTTACATCTTAATTCTGAGGATTTGAGATCATTTTGCTTCCTCATAAAACAAGCTTTGTTTTCATGAATTTTTTTTTTCGAGATTTGTATGCCAATGTGTTCAGAATGTCCGACAACATCGAGAAATCATATTTAGAAAAAGTTTCCGGATGGATGTGTGTGTATAGTGTATGTATAATGTATATGGGGCATTCTATACCAAGCTGACCTGAGTGTGACCCTCGACATTGCTGATTTCGTTTAGGATTTTTTATATGATTCTTCCAACTCAAAATAGTATTCAGAATTTTTTAAAAGATTTTTAAAACCAAATTTGAGTACGTTATGATTTTTTAAATATTTTTTTCGAAAACCTCGAGGGCTGTAATTTAAAAATCTGAACAAATTCTCAAAAATCCGGTGTCAAAAATGAACATTTTTTAAATTGATCTACCGTGAAAAGTGGCTTGAATATTTTTATCGTTAACTAACAATTTCCAAAAATAGTTTGTTAATTTCTGCATCTATTGATTTTACGTTTTCTTCATAAAAACCTAAAACCGAGGCGGAAGCGGAGGCCTGGATATCATGAATTTTGGGTAAAAATTTTTAATTTTTGACACCGGATTTTTGAGAATTTTTTCAGATTTTTTAATTACGGCCCTCGCGGTTTTCGAAAAAAATGTTCAAAAAATCATAACGTACTCAAATTTGGTTTTGAAAATCTGAAAAAAATTCTGAATACTATTTTGAGTTGGAAGAATCATATAAAAAATCGTAAACGAAATCACCGAGGTCGAGGGTCACACTCAGGTTGACTTGGTATGGAATGCCCCATATATATGTGTATATGTATCCAGAGTTTCGGATGTAAGTAATTAATAACTCGAGAACGCTTCGAGATATCAAGCTAAAATTTGGCACAATTGTCGAGCACGAATTGCTCTTCATTGTGAAAAAATTTTGTTTTAATTCTGACGGGTGTTCAGATTTTATCGACTTTTTTCTTTTTTGTAAAAATGGCGTAATGCCCTAACTTCTGCAATTTTCAAGATATTGAACTCAAACTTTGTACAGAATTAGTATTAGTATAGCTATTAAGGTTGTTTGGTATTGAATTTTGCGAAAATTCATCAGGGGATTAAAATTTTACGAAATTTTGAATTTTTTGAAAAATAGCGTAAACGCTCTAACTTGTGCAATTTTAAAGATATTGTACTGAAAAATTGCACAGAGCTAAAATAGCTATCAACGTTTTTCGCTATTAAATTTGGCAAAAATCCATTGAGGGATTAAAATTTTATGAAATTTTTAATTTTTTAAAAAATAACGTAAACGCTCTAACTTTTGCAATTTTTAAGATATTGCACTGAAACTTTGCACAGAGCTAATATAGCTATAGAGGATGTTCGTCATTAAATATGGCAAAAATCGATCGAATGAATAAAATTTTATCAATTTTTTTTTTTTTAAATGGCGTACTCTTACTTCGGCTATTTGCGAGATATTGTACTGAAATTTTGTACACATTCAAAATAGCGATCAAGGTTGTTCGCTATTGAATTTTGGAAAACCCAAATTTGGCAAGAAGTAAATTTGAAAGAATTTGGCAAATTTGCACATCGATTACTAATATTTTTCAATAGTTAACAAAGCTTCCTTTACAACGAAGCCAAATTTGATTGCCATACATTGTGATAAAGGAAGCTGTGCGATTAAGATGAGGAAGCAATGTGCAAATGTCCAATTTGCAGGCTTTTTTTATGTTCAACTCAATGTTGAACTCGAATGCCATTTTTCCAATACGATATTTACATCTTAATTCTGAGGATGATGGGTCATTTTTTGATAATCGCTTACCCATGTAACGTATCACTTCGAGAACCAGGGCATTTGTCAATTTGTACATTAAGCTGCTTCCGGCCGCTTTGGGCTGCACTTCCTCGAGATCACCGGATCTACCGATACCGTGACCCATTCGAAAGTGACGACGTGCCACGATGTTCGATACGATGCGAGATTCGCGCTCGCCGACGCTACAATTTGATGGGAAATTGTTGCTGTCCATTTGCGAAAGATCCGAGAGAAACGCCTCGATCGTCGGCTCGTCCCAGCCTTCCTCCGGCCATTTTCGCTGTTAAACATTCGCACATAAACCGATTACAATCTCCGTTGATTAACAAAGAAGGAAAAACAAAACATCGACGAATGACATACATTTTTTCTTACCGGGACGACGACAATGACTCTGTAAAATTCTTTTTTTTGACTTACATGCTCGATAAAGTGCCGAATGAGATTCTCTCGTGTTTTCTTGGCATTGAGGCCCTGCTGCACATAAGTCGACGGTATGAGTCTCTCAGCCAAGCTGAATGCCTGATTGTTCATTTTACACGCGTATCGAGCCGCTTTAGCTCGAAAATCTTCGACCTTGGGATCAATTCGCCGCTCAATCGAACATATTTCCAGCGGTTTCTCTCTCCCGGCTCTTTTATTGCGGCCTTTCGTCGTTCATTTTTAGCCAACCTCTAAGACATCAGGATCGACGTAAAAAGTAAATGACAATTTGACGGGGCAATACTTCCCTCGTCAAACCTGCAAGTTTTTTAATAAGGTGCTTGTGATGTTGCGTATGTGTGAAAATAATAAAACTTCGGTACTCCCTTGTGACAAGAAAATCATATGTTTATTGAGCACGATCGAAACATAACACAAAGTGTAATCTGGTACAGCGAGTAAATCATAAAATTAAGGAAAATGTTCGCTTATCTCTGATGAGTAATTTTTTTTTCACGATGACATTGATGTGGCGACATGCGTGCGCTAATGAGCGAGGTTAACGTTGAATTGAAAACAAATGAAAATCGGAAAACAAACGCACACGGAAGTACACGTAAACCCGCGAATCAGCCGATCGTTCGATAATCATTCCGTCGAAAGGGTTCCATTTTTTTTTCTCTCTCTTCCACTTCCGTCAAACGTTCTGAGGAGAATCAGCAAAAATAGCTCTCCCGCGCGATCAGGACAAAATATCGTCGCGTTAAAATGAAGAGAGATGAAAAAAAAAGGCACGAAGAGAAAAGAGACAGTGAGAGCGAGAGAGAAAGGCTCTGGTAAGGAGGAGAGAGGTTATGTCACCCTTTCGACTTTCAAAAGCAAAATCGAACGTTCGTAACGAGAATGTCGATAACGATTACGATATGATGAAAAACTGCAACAACGACGAATGAAGACGAATGAACTTCGTTTATCACCACTTGGTTGACAAATTGCTCGAAAATTGAACATAAAAAAGAAGCTCTCTAGACGAGGAGAAAACCTTTCGTTGAGGGTTTGCGGAAACGCCACAACAGCGGGGTAGATGCAGTGTTGCCAAGTCCGCAATATGAAAATCCTCAAATCCGATTGCAAGAATTCCTCAAATTTCTTCAAATTCTGATCAAATTTCTTCAAAATATGTAATATATATAAAAATGTGATAATCTTCAAATCTTCAGAATTTTCTCAAATTTTTATGTAATTTTTTCAAATATTCAAAATTTCCTCAGATGTTTATGTAATTTCTTTAAATCTTCAAAATTTCTTCAGATTTTTATGTAGTTTCTTCAAATCTTCAATATTTCCTCAGATTTTTATGTAATTTCTTCAAATCTTCAAAATTTCCTCAGACTTTTATGTAATTTCTTCAAATCTTCAAAATATCCTCAGATTTTTATGCAATTTCTTCAAATCTTCAAAATTTCCTCAGATTTTTATGTAATTTCTTCAAATCTTCAAAATTTCTTCAGATTTTTATGTAGTTTCTTCAAATCTTCAATATTTCCTCAGATTTTTATGTAATTTCTTGAAATCTTCAAAATTTCCTCAGATCGTCTCACTAATTTCTTCAAATATGGGGACATTTCCTCAGACCTGGCAACACTGGACAGATGTTGCGGGGGGAGGGGGGGGGGTGAGGGGAAGAGGGACGAGAGAGGGGGTAGAGCGGTGCGAGGAGAGAAGGAGTGGGGATAAGGGAAGAGAGGGGGGTGTATCTCAGGCGTATTTAACCTGTCGTGGATTTCGTAAAGTCGAAAAATTTCGTCGTTGGAGCGAGAGAGGGAAGCGTTAGAGTGAAATGGACGATGCGGAAAGTGGGTTAGGTTCAAACGAGCACTAAACTCCCTCTCTGTGTGCGTGTGCGATCAGCTGATTCAATTTTTCTTCTTTCACCAATTCCACTCGAAGCTACGAAATTCCTTTCGGATTATACATTCTCGTCGGGAAAACTTTGCTGACGGAAAAAAAATGATGATCAGGCCCCGAAGAAACCTTTCAACGAGTCTCGGAATGGTTTGAAGAGCGACGGCGAGAGACTCAACCGGAAACACGAATGTACTTTTTCGAGGTTATGTCGATGATGCTCGAGGTCACCTAAATCGGATTTAATTTTACGCAATACAGAACGGGACAAATTCCTCTTGTAATTGCTCCCTCTTTCTCTATTTATCGCTCTGTCTGTCAATCCCTCTCCCTCGGTCAAATCCGCTCGTGGGTGCCTCGAAAACTTTGTCGCTCCTAATACGAACGACTTTTGACAAAGGCACACGCAGCTATGAACGTCACGGGCGCGTTTGGGCTCGCGAGACTCGCGAAGTTTCGGCCATTATTACCGCGTTACAAGGCCCATTATCGTTTACGAGAATCTAACAAAAATTGTGTTTCGTTTGCGTTTCTACGTACGCACAGCTCCGACTTCTCGACTGCTCTGTCTTCGCCTCGTGTTATTCGCGCTTCTGACATCCGGCAGGTGCAACCATATATATTATTTCACACTTTGCTCGTTTTTTATTTATTTGTTTTTTTTCCAATCCCCCCCCCCCCTTCTCCGCTGAACCTGTCCCCCTCCCCTTTGAGTTTTAAATCCCCGCTCCTTTTTCAAGAGGAATGATAAAATGATAAAATGGATTCAACCCTTTTCCTGCACTATCTCAACCCCTTCGGTGCAACTTAGCACGCCATTTTTTTGCCTTTCTCATTTGTTGCAGTAGAATAAAAGAAGAAAATAATCGCAGTGCGACTCTCAATTGAGGAGAAAAAAATTCTAGGCGATTATCAAATTTTCCCATCGTTCTAATTTTGTTTCCGTGTTTATTTTTGTTTTTTTTTCTCTTCTGCCCTTGATATTTCGCAATTGGCCTCGTGGTTTGACATTCTTTGTTCGTTGCGTTTGTCAGTGACGAAGGACGATAAGAGGGATAATGGATTTTGTGTTATTAATTTTTGACAGAAATATCTTATCTCAGCTGTTATTTTCATTCATCAAAATATGTACAATGTGTGATATTGGTCGACTTAATTTTTTCATATTTACAGCGAAATGTAGTTTTGTTAGAAAAATTGTAGAATTTTTTTTTTTAATTCATAATGGGACAAAAAATTAAAAAAAAATCGCTGGTTGCTCAAAGTTGAAAATAATATATAATGATAGAGATAATGTTGCATTTGTTACTTTGACACAACAAATAATAATAACCAAAGAAAATGAAGATATTGAAAGTTAAAAAATGCGAAAATTTCGACGACGATGATTATTATTATTATTAGTTTAAAAAAAAATTGCTAATGCTTCAGGAAGCATGAAAACTGTGTTTCCTTATACTCTGGGTCGTTAAAGTCCTGCTAATGTTTTTTCTAAGAAAAAAACTCCAAAAAAATCTGAAAAAATTCTGAATTACTTACATAACATTTTTTTCCATGGTCCCATCATTTATTTAACCATTTATAGTAAACAAATATTTATTACAATTTTTCTAATTCCAGAGCTGTTGAATTCACAAATTTCCAGACCCTTTTACCTTTGGCAAAGGGATAAAAATTTAGATGAACGAGGTCATCGTGAAATAATCCCTATTTTTAATCCCTTCGATTTCAACTTTTGAAAATGTTTTTGACCATTTTCCACCTTTTTAGTATTTTTTTTGTCTTATTAAAGTTTGACGCAGTTTATTGCTACAAACTGTGAAAATTAGTCAGATGGTTGCCCCCTCTTTTTAGATGTAAAATAAGGCGCAATAATAATATTACAATAATGATAACAATGAAACTGCCGACTGTTTAGTTAACTAGCTTATTTTTGGTAAATGACGTCAATGTCTAGTCAAATATCATTCGGGCAAACGATAACTTTTTTCGCTCTCCCTCTCTTTGTTTTTTTCGCATCAAATTCTTTTGATTAATTAATTAATTAATTAATTAATTAATTAATCAATTAATTCCACGATCATGCCACACTTTTAAAAAATTTATTTACTTATTTATTTCCTTATTTCGCCCTCCCCCTCTTTGCTCTTTTTCCATCAGTCTTTTAATTAATTAATTAATTAATTAATTAATTCCACGATCATGTCACAATTTTTTTTTCCCACGATCCATATTAAGTTGTCCGATGTATTTATCAATCCACTTTTCCATCCTCTCATTTTCCCGATTAATCCACAAAAATAAATTCAATTGTGGGGCAAAAAAAAATCGCTCGATTGGCGCGTTTTACTATCTCCCTTTTTTCAAACGAATCGAAGCGATTCCCGCCACTCGCATTGGCGTCGAAAAGCTATTAAGGGGCTGTTTAGAAGCGACGATATCATCGCGAATGTAGGAATTTTCTCAGTCGGTAATTAAATTCAAATATAGTGAAAAAAAAGTTCCTTTCTTAATTTCTATCAGACTTCATCAATTTTCCACTGGAGATTTTTCCTCTTACCGTGGAAATCCAAGTAATATGAGGAAATAGGATGGAGAAAATGAAGATTGAAGCAAGATTGATCGCCTTAAGGGGTCTTTAAAAATTTCCTTTGGGAAAACAACGTCTGAACAGTGAAAAATCCGAGCGAAAGTCTCGTTATTTTCTTTTGTCATGATTATATAGCTTAAAATTTTGAAAATTTCCAAAATTCGATAATTTCTGATGGAAAATCATCAAATCTTGTTCTTATCGACTGAGGAGTCTTGACCAAAACCCTCGGAATTCTCGTTCGAGTTTGAATGGATTCAACGCTGTCGGCGCTGCAATTTGTGTCCGTCGCGACGCTTTTCCGAGCAAATTTTGCTTCTCTAGCTCGTGGGAAGTGGGGGGGGGGGCGGGGGGGGGGTGATATAGCGATGATTTATCGCGGGGGTGTGAAGGGGAGTTTTAATGCTCGCCGCATTGCTTTCCGACGTGACAATCTGTTAAGAATTTTTTTGGAACGACACAAGTAGATTGTTCTCCCAAGTCGACGGACGGCGATCACAAATTGAGTCGATTTTTTCCTGGTTTTGTTTGAATTTTATTTTTCCAATTGAGGGGAGAAAAAAAGGCGTGAGATCATCGTGAAATTCTCAATGCGGACAAATTGAAGGTTTTGACAAGAGAACCGCGAAAATTAATCCAGCGAAAAAGCCAAAGTAATTTAGACTAAAATTCTGAGTCTATTTATACTAAAATGTTTAAACGATATTGAGCGATATTTTGAGAAAATTGCAGAGTTCGTCGCGATTATCAATAATTCGGATAATTCGGATAATCCATTAATAAAATCGTGGAGGCGACTTTTAACTTTTATCGGGCATTGAAATACACTTCCGGTAAAATATCTCGCATTCGTGACGCAGTGAAGAGTGCATCCAGCATCATTTTCCATTTTCCCAAAACATTTTTCGCTAATGAGAAATCAGATGATCCAAGAAATCAGAAATTAAATTCCATTTTCCCACGAATCAAGAGTAGTTTATTTTTTTTTGGCTCTGCTACCTTCCACGAACCCTAAAAGTTTCTTGTTTTTCTCGAGGGTCCATTTTTATACCGGTTTTTTTGTTCATTTTTGCCACGCGTGTGCGCGCAGCTGATAATGGAATTGGAAAATTGTCATCCGGAGCAACTAAACTCTAGCCCAACGTCGCCCCATCACGAAGATCCGAGCGGTCACAAGAAATGGTATCGTCAAGCGAGTCAGAGGTTCGTGATTCATTTAATTTGTTCTTAATCACATTTTCATCCATCAACTATCGAAAAATGAATTTTTACAAATTGTTTCGAATGAAAAAGTATATTTGTGTGACGATTTCCCTCAGGATGGAATTTCGAGTTGGATGAAATAAATTTGCATTTTTTGAGAATTTTTTTGAAAATTTGTAGACTGTATTCATCGTTTAATAGGAATCGTCGAGAACAGGCGAGACCATAATTAATGAATTAATAAGCATCCTGGAAGGCCTTCCGAGGCCTGAAACGATTTTTCAATCGTTCATCGGTATTTTTTGTTTGCCTCGTTTGCTCGAGGAAAAACGTCACTGTCGCATTAATGATTAGAAAAAAGCGACGCCTCTTGTCACGAGCATGACGTCATCAAGGAACGCTTTGCGTGGGAAAAAAATGATCAAAACGTAGTATAAACCTAAGATATCTGTTCTCTGATCTAAAGAGTTTTTGAGAAGTCGGAAAAATCTAAATTTTAGGATGTTATTTTTATTACTATATGAAGTTGCGATCCAGATCATGCCCAGATCACTCCAGATCACAGATCAACCAAAGTTGGTTTAAAAATATACCTTCGATACGGCTGGATGATCTGTGCGAGTTTGGAAGAGGTCAGAAAGATCCAAATTTTACGGTATTATCTTTATCATTGTATCGTGATGCGATCCAGATCATGCCCAGATAATTCCAGATCACAGATCAACCAAAGTTGGTTTAAAAATATACCTTCGATACGGCTGGATGATCTGTACGAGTTTGGAAGAGGTGAGAAAGATCCAAATTTTACGGTATTATCTTTATCATTGTATCGTGATGCGATCCAGATCATGCCCAGATAATTCCAGATCACAGATCAACCAAAGTTGGTTTAAAAATATACCTTCGATACGGCTGGATGATCTGTACGAGTTTGGAAGAGGTGAGAAAGATCCAAATTTTACGGTATTATCTTTATCATTGTATCGTGATGCGATCCAGATCATGCCCAGATAATTCCAGATCACAAATCAACCAAAGTTGGTTTAAAAATATACCTTCGATACGGCTGGATGATCTGTACGAGTTTGGAAGAGGTCAGAAAGATCCAAATTTTACGGTATTATCTTTATCATTGTATCAAGATGCGATCCAGATCATGCCCAGATAATTCCAGATCACATATCAACCGAAGTTGGTTTAAAAATATACCTTCGATACGGCTGGATGATCTGTACGAGTTTGGAAGAGGTCAGAAGGATCCAATTTTTACGGTATTATCTTTATCATTGTATCGAGATGCGATCCAGATCATGCCCAGATAATTCCAGATCACAGATCAACCAAAGTTGGTTTAAAAATATACCTTCGATATGGCTGAATGATCTGTACGAGTTTGGAAGAGGTCAGAAAGATCCAAATTTTACGGTATTATCTTGATTATTGAATCAAGATGCGATCCAGATCACGCCCAGATCACTTCAGATCACAGATCAACCAAAGTTGGTTTAAAAATATACCTTCGATACGGCTAAATGATCCGAAGGAGTTTGGAAGAGGTCGTAAAGATCAAAATTTTACGGTGTTGTCTTGATTATTGTATCAAGATGCAATCCAGATCATGCCCAGATCACTCCAGATCATACCCAGATCGTTCCCGATCATACCCAGATCACAGATCAACCAAAGTCAGTTTGAAAATAACATCCGATATCGGCAGATGATCTAAATCAGAACGTATCGAGGACAAAAAATATTCAGCGTCGAGTGAAAAATATTTCAATGATGCAGTCTGCAATATATTTTGCGTGCGTAAAATTTTGGCCGAGCGAATAGTCTCAAAGTATCTCTAAGAATCAAGTCACTCATCGAGAAAACGTGGGCGAGATTCTTCTCTGGCCTACGTCACGTGGAATAGCCCATATATATATGTTTGTACGTATATATATAATTTATAGTAGGACGATATTTTATTGTGAAACCTCGGACTTTTTCGTCTTCTCCGTATCGTTTCGAGCTCGCGCCTCCGCATTCACTGTCTCTCTAGTTGCGGAAATAAACTTACGGCCAACTAAATATAACATTAGCAGGGAGATACAGAGACAATCGCGAATTGAGATATATTGTTGCTCGTACAGACTATTGCAAAAACAAGATTCGAGAAAAAAATCGTTCAACAATGGGGAGGAATTTTTTTGGAGTATTTTTTTTTAATAATTTTTTTTGACTACTTTTTTTGAAGAATTTTATGGAGTTATTTTTTTACAGTATTTTTTTGGAGTTATTTTTTTAGAATATTTTTTGGAGTAATTTTTTTGGAGCATTTTTTGGAATAATTTTTTTTTTGAATAAATTTATTAAAAATTGAGATTTTATTTAATCATTATCCTAATGGAATCATTTTCATCCTAGGCTCTAATTTTTTAATGAATCGAAAACATTTATCGAAATCGAATAAATCTTTTTCAATATTTATTAAAAACGTTTTTCAGTGGATTTGAGTGATGAGTTTACTTTTTCCTTGACAGCAATTAATTCTTGGATATATATATATATATATATATATTTTTTTTAAAGCATCACGTTTCATGGATAACAAGAAAAAAATGATCTATACGATCGTACGTCCCTGTCAAACATTCGAGCATCTCAAATTCCAGATGTCGCAATAACGAGCGAACGCTCGAGTCTTTTCTTTATGTATCTCATTGATTATTCATCATTCGAGAAATATGCGCAACACGTTTTTTCATTCATCGTGCTCCAAAAAAATTCGGACGAATAATTTATCTAATGGCGAGATTTTAGAACGATTGCTCTTGGATTTATAATCGCCAGACGGTAATTTTTGTTATTTCTCGTCTGTTAAATGATTGATGATCGCACAAGGTTATTAAATACATTTTGGAATACGCAGCGGTGATTTTAATAAACCATAAATTATAATAATAATTATTTAAAAAATTACACAAAATAATTAATTGCTTTATCACATCAATGATGTTTTGCTTCCACATGAGGAATATTTTGCCTTGAACTTTTAGCATCGATTAATAAATTAATTATGCAGAAGAAATTAATTGCTTTATCGTATTAATTATATTTGCGATCGTTTTTGGATTTGCAACAAAATTCTTTAAAAGAATTTTAAGAAATGAGAACCTACAAGACTAATTGATTTTTGGAAATGCAAGTTAATTTTTCGATGGAAGCAATTATTTATAAAGCTCATCTTTTAGCATCCATTATTAAAATTATTACACTAAAAAAATTAATCGCTTTACTACATTAATAATATATCGCGATCGTTCTTTCATTTTGCAACAAAAACTAAAAAATTAGAGTCCACGAAAATGTGTAAAAAATTTATTAAACTTTTTTTTATTATTAATCTTTTATTATTAAATTTTATTATTTAATTTTATTGTTTAATTTTAATTATTACATTTTGCTTCCTCATAAAGGAAGCTTTTTATTATTATTATTAATTATTATTATTTTTTTATTAATCGAAATGACCATTTCTTTCATCATCTTATTTTCTCCTATTTTCACTCTCGCCTCGGAGAGTTTATTCGCGTTTGTTGTAATCGACAAAAAAACCCTGACCCCCCAATGATCCCACTCTTCCTTATCATCGAATTGTATTTTTTCCATCTCCTCCTCACTGTATTTTGCCATATTGGGGGTCGTACGAGGAACGATAAGCGCAATGGAAACAACAAGCTGCGATCATTCGAAGAGTATCTTTCTATTTGCTCGGTCGAGAAACAATTGCGCGGCGTTTCACTGGGAATCGAACGACAAAAAAAATCTTCGATTCAAACAAATTTCGACTTATTTTAATAACGCTTTTGATTAACAATCAAAGCCCTCGATCGGTGTTTCATTTCACGCGAATAGAGCTTCCGGTTTTAATAACGAAATATGAGCGAGGAGAGTGCGAGCGTGATAACAAGACCGTCCACAAATCGGGGTAATGTTATACGACGATAGACAACGATGAGAAAATCAATAAGTCGAGGGAAATTACGTTTTTATCGAGAATATCGATCGTCCTTATGCGAAAACCTAAAAAAAAAATCCGAGTTTTTCAATATCCCCTTTAAAATAATTCTTATGATTGGTTTTTTCCCATCGTAGAATCGATTTTCCCATCGCTAAATCGATTTTCCGATCGTTGAATCAATTTTCCAATCGTTGAATCGTCTATTCGATCGTTAAATCGATTTTCTGATAGTTAAGTCGATTTTCCCATCGCTGAATCGATTTTCTCATCGCTGAATCGTTTTTCCCATCGCTGAATCGATTTTCCCATCGTTGAATCGATCTTCCTATCGTTATAACGTTTTCCCCATCGTTGAATCGATTTCCCTATCGATGTATCGGCTTTCCCATCGCTGAATCGACTTCCGGATCGTTGAATCGATTTTTCGATCGTTAAATCGATTTTCTGATCGTCGAATCGACGTTCTCACCGTTGAATCGATGTTCCAATCGTTCAATCGATTTTCCTATCGTTTAATCGATTTCCCATCATTATAACGTTTTTTTCCATCGTTGAATCGATTTCCCCATCGCTGTATCGTTGTTCCCATCGGTGAATCGATTTTCCCATCATTGAATCGATTTTTCAATAGTTGAATCAATCTTCCCATCGCTGAATCGATTTACCCATCGTTGTTACGATTTTCCCATCACTGAATCCAGTTTCCCATCGTTGGTATCGATTTTCGATCGACCAACGCCGATCGATATTCACGAGAATTCGTGATCTAAAAATCTCGCTCATTCCGCTGCAGAAGCGTAGATCGTGAAATTTTTTGTGAAATTTCACGAGAATTCGTGATCTAAAATCTCGCTCATTCCGCTGCAGAAGCGTAGATCGTGAAATTTTTTTTTTTTTCCGCATATCAGCGTGCAGAAAGCGAATGATTAAGGATGAAAATCCTGCTGAAAGTCTGCATCGTGCCATGGAAACTCTGGCCCTTCAATTGCCAGCTGGGATGGGTCTGAAGAGAAACGATCGAAGCGAACTAGAATTGGACAGCTATAATGAAGGTGTTCATGCACTTCGCACGGACAAACGAGAACTTGGTCACAGGTATATGACAAAAAAAGTACCATCGACTGTGTTGACAAAAAATAAATAAACAGTTGAAGAGCGAGTCGGGCTTAACTCTACTAAAATCTAAGTTTTAGCTTAAGAAACTTAGATGAAGGAGAAAGGTCATTTTGCTCCAAAACAATTTTTTTTTGGAGCAAAATGACTGCTCACTTCAATGTTTTTATCCAAATTTGGACCCTTTGAGGATTTTTTTTTAAATAAAAAATCAACCATATTTGGATGTATAAACTGTAACATTTCAAATATACGCAAAAAATAAGCTCAGCATTAATCACGGCACCCAATTTCCTCGAAGCAATTATAATCCAGGTCGAGAAGCTCGCCCACGTGCGAAGAGAAACTTTAATCGAGAATCTGGACTTTATCGATCGCGGAGGGACTTTTACCTTCCCTCTCACACCATTTGCACGAATGCCGTCGTTAAAATCTCACATTTTTGAATGTTTATCATCACCCTTCGGGAATTTGTTTCTTCAGTAACTTCAACGGCATTCACGTTGAAAGCTCGAACAAAAAAAATTATTTCTCAAATTAATTGCAGGAAACATTTATGCAATTTTCCTTGCATTGTCATCTTTGCTAACGCCGCGTTGGCAGCGGATCAGCTTTTTTTTTTTTTGGAAATGTAATTTGCGACAAATCGGGTCACGGTCGGCGGACCTCGATTTGCGAATGGCTCTGCGGCTTCTGTTTTTTAACGACTGTGCAATTTCTTCTTGAGATTCAGAAGACCAAATATGCCGGAACGAAGAGGAAAGAAGCTCACGCGTTTTTAATCTGGCTCCGTACCAGGAATTCTACTACGGCGGTTAAATAACGCATAAAAATCGAGAATCAAGCTCAACATTTATGTCTTTTCCACGGTCACGGTCACGAAATCGTCCGCATTGCCATTTTCTTGATTTTTTGAAATTTCGCTAAACTTCGGGGTAATGCGGGTCACCTAAGAGATAAAAGTGTATATTTTCTTCAAAAGTACAATTCTCTTTGAACCAAACGTCCAGGTCATTCAATTGGAGTGTGCTTGAAGGACTTGAAGCGAATAAAGTCTGAAAATCATTATTTTTAGGGTGTTTTTATCCTCAATTCATTCGTCGAACAGAGCTTATTCCCTTAATATTTAAAATCCAGCATCGAAATACACATCGAAATCAATATAGTGTATCAATATATTTGTAGGGAATCAATATATACTCAGAGATATCAATTTTCATCAACAAAATATTCCATCAATCGATTTGTCGTGCCAAAATGAACCAATCTCACATATTTCAGAGTTTTTTACATCACAGCCAGGGCTTCTTCGGTTATGTTATAAAAAATCATTCCCACAGCCGGCAGAATACTGAACAAGCCTGGATAATGCAATTTTTATTTTATTTATATTTTATTGAGTCATTGAAACAAGCCTCGCCGTGCTCGTTGCTCGTAAATTCTTCAAATACTACGCTGACCCTCATTACCCCGCAATCCCAGTTATTTCCAAGATTCTCGGTTCTCGCACGTGTCTTCGCTTTAACGTGCCAAATTTTCGGAGTCTTTTGTCAGTTCCTTACCAGGTCATCGATGCTCCTGGCTCGTGGCCAAATTAAGAGGGAAAAAAGGCAAACACGAACCCTCGAATCGAGAAAGATATCTGCTTGTTTTGTAATTACTCAAAGCGTCGGCTGAAATCATGGCTTATGAAATATTTCGGAGGTTATTTGCGTTTCACTTATCGTTATTAATCAGGCTCTTATCTCTTTGCGGGCTGATGGAATTTTCTTGAAAAATCTGACGACAGGAATCGTTCGAACGAATCAACGAAGGCTCTTTGCACGATTCCGAGCGTCGTCGAAGTTAGGATTTTTTTTTACTTTCCCAGATAAACGTCATAATATTCGTGCATAATTTTCTTGTCACGGTTGCCCCGGAATATCTTGAAAATTAATTAGAACGCTAAGCTCGACGTTGAATTTGACGCAAGACCTAAAATTATGTTACGCGAAAACAGAATTTATCAAATTTCCGAGGAGAGACGAGAGGAAGGAAGGATTTCGTGATGCTGACTCGAAGTTTCGTGCGTCGAAGAGATAATTTTGCAATAAACAGGATTGAGAAATTCCTCGGAGATTAAACGAAAACATTCGTAAATTGGCAGAAATCAATTTTGCGATTGATCGATTTTTCAAATTTTATTATTTAATATTTATATAATATATCCCATTGCAATGATTCCTATTTTGTCCCATTGCTATTTTCCTATTTTTAGGGAATTCTTCTTTTTTTAATCACAGTACAGATTTTGGAAAAAAACACAATTATGAGAATAAGACAGAATCTCGATTTCGCTATTTGTTTTGATTTTCAGAGAAGAATTATATTTCACATCCGCGTGGAATAGATCAAATGTGCGTTATCGTTTTTTGATAACGAGAAGACGACGATAGAAAGTTGCATCTAAAGTTTCATTGCGCGATATTCGATACAATTTATCTATCGAATAGCGCGAGATAAAAAAAAAAGCGGCCTGAAGGAGAAATACATTGTTTTGTTCGGACTATGAAAGTTTCTGTTTGGGGGAATCGATCCCCCATGGAAATAAATTGTTTGCAAGATCAATGGGAAATAGATATCGAGAATATTAAGGGGTTACGCCACTCTGGCGGCCGAAAAGAAGGCCCATCTTTGAGAATTTATTTTTGGAATGTGGAACAAAGAATAAGATTTCTTTTCAGCGGGTTTATTTGGCACTTATTGAAGTATGAAATTTTTCTTTTGAATTAATATCTTGATACAAAATGGCGGCGACAGAGCCAATCGTTGAAGTCCAAATTTTTGGCCAAAAAGTGACCAGTAAATTGTTTATAAAAACAGAAGCTTAAAATTTAAAAAAATTGTTCACTATAAGAGCAACATAAAAGAGCAAGGATATTATTTTTGTGACCCTAAAGTATTGTTTGAGCCAAAAAAAAATGATTTTCCCAAAACTCTAGTGATTACCCCTTAAATGAACTTGATTAAAAATTAAGTGTTTCTCATACATTAAAAATAGATGTTTATTAGAGTGAATCGAAAAAATTAAAAACTGTTGGCTACCCTCAAAAATCAAAGATATCATTGAAATAAGGATCTCCGTGCAATGGTTCGATTTTTTGACAATGTTTAGAGGGCGCGCGGGACGTTCAAAGACGCAATTTTCGCATTGTAAGCAATACCGATACCGAGTTTTACAAAAAAAAAGATGGAAGAAATACAAAAACGTTTTGGAAGACAAAAATTAATATAATTAATTGAAAAATAGTGAAAATATTGATTTTCAGAGATTTTTTTCGAAGATATGAACCATTTGTTAATGTTCAAAAGATATGGGTTTAAAAGAGTACATATATGGACACCTTATATAAAAAAATCAGAACTTTTTGAATGATCTGTTGCCGTTCATCGGTGATAGAGTGAATTTGACGCTAAAAATGGCGTTTTTGAACGTCCCGCGCGCCCTCTAAATATTGTCAAAAAATCGAAACATTGCACGGAGACCTTTATTTCAACGATATCTTTGATTTTTGAGGATAGCCAACAGTTTTTAATTTTTTCGATTCACCCTAATGTTTATAGAGGCAAAATATTTATTTAAAGTATATGCAAAGTATATTGGTTATATATTTTTGTTTTTTTTTTTAAATTTCCTTATTCAAAAATCAAAGGCCCTTCACATATGAGGGCAAATCTAAATTAAATGAGAACGGAAACGCTCGATGATTCCTACACTAATCCACAATATTAAATCCACCGAATGTCCATTGACACTTATTCTGCTGGTACGTATTCTCGTAAGGATCAATGCTTAACATCCTGCTGTCGAGTCTAGTTCAATTAAGCTCGATTATGAGCCGAGTCACAAAATAATATGGCGATGATAAATTGATAATATAATTGTGCAATTGGTTAGACTATAAACGAGACCGACCCTCTAATTCGAATTGACCTCCCACCCTAAAAAGAAAAAAAAAATTGAATTGAAGATTGAACTCGAATATTCACGATTAACCATTGAACGGATTTACAAAAAACAATTGATATTATTGGCAATTCAGTAATTTATGTAAAATAGTGACGACTAATAATTGTCAATCATTAAATTTGAAAATAATGAAAGTTTGATGAATCATTTTTGAACCATACCCAGATAGACACATGTAGCTCATATTGGCATCATGATGCAATCATCACACACAGCTGTGTCGCTTATGAGTGCTCACCTTGAAGTCATATTTGCATCATATGATGATTGACAATAACACATCATATGGGGCTCATATGGCAGTCATGGCATGACGAAATTGTGGTGCTCATATGAAGATCATATTGACGTCATACCGTGGTGAAATTGGTTGCGCTCATATGAAGATCATATTGACGTCATACCGTGGTGAAATTAGTTGCGCTCATATGAAGCTCATACGACCGTCGGGATGTGAAATATTATTGTAATTATTGTAATTTTCATACGGTTTTTTAAAATTTCTATTGCTTGCAAAATTTTTTATTATGTATATTTTTTGATTTACATAGCTTCTGAACCGGTTACATTAAATTTTTTTTTTTAAACACCCAATTTCATTATTTCAATCTCTTTTGTCTCCAGCGGAATTCGAACCTGCGACCTGCCTATCTATCCTACCTAACAACCTAACACGCTGCCTATTACGCTACCGAGTACTTATGAATTTTCTTTACTTATATGATATATCAGATATATCAGTGGTGACATGCCAGGGAAAACGAGTCACATTTGAATATTATATTTATATACAGTTAAAAATGAAAGAAATTAATAAATTAAGAATTAAAAATATAGACGATTCAATATGGCATCCAAAATTTAAAAAAAATGGGATATTCGTGAAAGTCAATTTCTTAGTTTTTTTTACAGTTTCGCGAATTCGAATATCTCATTCGAAGCTATAGGAAAATTTCTAGAATTCAAAAATGGGGGTTCTATTTGAGAAAAAAAAAATTATGAAAAATAGTGCAACTTTTGTAACAGTTTGTTTGCTTTAAATTAAACTGAAATATAAAACAAAAAAATTAGTTAAAATAATTTTTTTTTAAATAAATAAAAACAATTTTTAAAAAATCAATATGGCGGCCGTGATTTGCAAAAATTCTCAAACATTGTTAACTTTAATGAATTTTTTGGACTTGCATAAAATTGACGAGTTAAAAAAAAACCAAATTTATTGGAAATTTCTTTGAGGGACTCCAATATTTTCGAGGAATTTTTTCTGCAACTTTAAGAAGCGTTTAAAAAATTCACAATTTATTATAGAATCATTACTTCAGAGCATAGTTTTTGAAAGTCATAATTTTGATTTTTTAAATCTCAATCGAATTTAGTTGTATGAAATGATTTATTCCTGGAATCAAAATACTGACTTGGAGAAAAAAATGAGGGAACTAATTGATCAATTTCCTACGTAGAAAATTGAGGGGAGGTTCTTTATGAATCTTGATGAATGATGAAGTGTAAAAGAAGAGATCTGTTAAAACGATATTATTAAAAAAGCATTTCGCGAATAATTTTGGAGCTGGAAAGAAAAAATTATAAAATTTTTGTTCGCCCTCCTTTTAATGAGAAATCTACTTGAACGTATGTTCCAGAAAGTAAGCAAGCTTGGCAAAGAAACGAGAAAAAATCTCGGCGCGACATGCAGACTCTCGAAAATGCTACTTCTGGAATATCCGACCTCCCATTTATTATTAGATTCATTTCGCGCGAATTCCAAACCGTGTCACCCCACTTCTGAGAGATGTCCGAGAAGAAATATGAAAAAATAAATATTCTAAGCACTCTTGCGCAAATTTATTTTACAAAAAACGTAAACAAAGAAATTAATTCCAAAAAAGTGTCAAATTGACGCAAACTTTGGACAGTAATAAATTTCTCACTAAAATTAAAGGATTCTCACCCAATATCAGGATCAATAATTAGCAATGTTATCGATTTTTGAAATATTAAAAAAAAAAATGGCAGCCAATGTTTGATGCGAAAAGAAACGATCTTGCGAACTTGACTCGAAGAATTAATCTTGTTAACGCTCTCGAATGTAAAAAGACTCTTGGAAGGCCTTAAAAGGACTCTTTGGAAATTACGCCTCCATAAATGCGATTATCGAGAAAAATAATTGCCGATTTATCGAGCATTGCGCAAGCTTGAGAGAACTTATTTTTAGAGATACCAGAAATTGGCAGGAAATGCTGGCAGCTAGACGAATTAATTAGTCTTAACCTCGTCTCTCTCTCTCTCTCTCTCTCTCTCTCTTGTGGATTTTCTGGATGACTTTGATCGTACACACGTGTGTGTCATTTTCATTCACACCGATTAGTCGACAGATCCAACGAAAACACGACTTAATCGCCCTTTATTAATCGATCTCGCCTATTTTGCACATTTAAGGGGAGATCCTAAATTGGGGATAATGAAAAATGTGTTTTTTCATGGTTCCAATAAAAGGAATCGTTCGGAAACTTTATTGGAATTCTTTACAGGATTTTGGAGCACTTTGCACTAATTAATTAATTAATTAGTGCAAAGTGCTCCAAAGTCCTGTAAAGAATTCCAATAAAGTTTCCGAACGATTCCTTAATTGATTTGCACTAATTAATTAATTAATTAGAGCAAAATGCTCCAAAATCCTGTACAGAATTTCAATAAAGTTTCCGAACGATTCCTTTTATTGGAGCCATGAAAAAACACATTTTTTAGGATCCCCAATTTAGGATCTCCCCTTAAATGTGCAACATGCAAAATTAGTTAATTAATTAATTAATTAGCAGTAATTAATCTTGAAAATCTCTAAGAATTTTGTGGATTAATCGGCAATAATCAATCCCAATTTGCACTGCATCGTGCATCAATAAAAATAGAAAATATTCAATGAAATATCAAAAATTTGCAGCGGGAAGACAAATCACAGTGAAGGAGATTTGTATTCAGATTTCCAAAAATAATCCGCAATTTTTGTAAAATTTTGCTGATTGCTTCTTTCTTCTCTGATTCTCTCTCAATTAACCGTATTAATTTTTGTCAATAAAGAAATAGTTGCGAAATTAAAATAATTTCTTTGTCTACAAAAAGCGATATTAGAGCGTTGAGAGACGAAAAAAAAGTCAATTAGCATAAAAGATTTTCAATATCAATGGATATCAATAAAATGATATAATAAAATAAAATATAATATGTGAAAAAATATAATAAAATAATAAAATCAATAATATCAATAAAATATCAAGTAGAATTTCTCGTATTTTCGAGACGATTTCAATTATGTTAATGATCAATTAGCATAAAAGATTTTCAATATCAATAGATATCAATAAAATAATATAATAAAATAAAATATAATATGTGAAAAAATATAATAAAATAATAAAATAAATAATATCAATAAAATATCAAATAGAATTTCTCGTATTTTCGAGACGATTTCAACTGTGTTAATGATCCATTCGCTTTAAACGATAACGCGTTTCCAATCTTATTCGTCGTATCCAACACGTTTAAAGGGATATACTTGAACACGTGTCGCTTTTAACCCATTTATGGGACCTTTAAATACCAGAACGTGACTTTCAGAATTCAATATCAACGATTCCCTCCCACTAAATTCGTTCTCAGATAAAATTGATGAAAAAATGAAATTGATGAATGATAAAATGATGAAATTGATTGATTGATTGATTGATTGATTGGTGAATGATAAAATTGATGAAATTGATAAAATTGATGAATGAAAAATAATTCTACAAAAACTTGATGATCTTCATTACAATTAATTGAGGTAATTGTGAACTTTTTCTCGTGGGAAATTTAAATTAATCGGGGTAGAAAATTTATTCGTCGTCACAATAAAATTATTAACCTCAAGAATCTTCGAAGGGAATATTTATTTAGTTAGTTACAAAATAAAAGTGGAGTTTTTTGCAGGAAAATTGAAGATAATGCAAAAATCATCCAGAATTGAAATTTGCAAATTTTTAAGTAAATAAAAGTATTCATTAATAGCCTCATACATTTTTGGTTACTCAAAAATAAATTTCTTTCGATTAAATTCTTAATTCATTTTTTTTTTCTTTATTTTTATTACATCCAAAACAAAAATCGAGTTTTTCGTAAGAAAATTGGAGATAATGCAAAACTATACAGAATTAAAGTTTGAAAATTTTTGAATAAACAAACGAACAATGTGGATTTGTATTTGCACATTGTTTTTTTAAATAATTTGTGGCTAGTCTTTTATAAAGTATTATCATTATTATTATTATCATTATTACGAGTCCTATTATGAATTAACTAAACTGTTAACTTATATCAATTATTATGCGAACAAATAGCCTCATTAATTTTTGCTTCCTCAGAAAAAAATCCCCTCTAATTAAATCCTTAATTTGACTTTTTTTGGGTTGATCTTCGCCTCTGAAAAAAAAAACAGAGAGCTGAAGTTTCGCACATACACCTTCCTACGCCAACACGATCTCTCATTTGCACTTAAACCTCTACAAATAAAAGCATATAATCAACTGTAATTCCGCATTTCGATTCTCAACTCGAGCCTCGTCAAGTTTGCTCGCTAATTGGTCACGAAAATATATCACTGTGGCAATATCTTAAGCCCTCATTTTTTATTTGCAATCTTGACTCCATAATGTGTGTTTTTCAATGAGAAATAAAGTCCTGTCTTCGAGCAGTTTTGGCGTGTAAAAAATGAGGGAATGGGAAGATCGAGAAAAAATATTAAAAATTCGTCCTCCAGCGAAAAAGTCGATTTTTGAAGGAAGGAAATCAAAATACTTTTTTCTGCGCTGGATCCTTCGCCAGGATCATTCTCCTCCTTGGAAGAAATATAGTCCAGGGATGGCAGGCTAAAAAAAAACCATTTTGCCACCCTTTACTTAGGGGTGCTTATTTTTCTTGTCCCGAGAAAATTCGCACCCGGAAATTGCAAATTTAATTGAGCAAACGAGCCAAGTTCTCAATTTATATCCTCTCACCTTCCTTCTCAGAATTATAAACAGGAAAAGTTCCGCAACATGCAGAAAAAAGTTTCCTTGTTTGGTAAAATAAAAAAATGAAGAAAATTTTTTTGTGACTCAGAAAAATCTCGGAAGTTTCTCGAGCCACGTGTCCTTCATATTGTTGGGCAGAATCGAAATTTTGCGATTACAAAAAACTGAACAAACATTTTTGTTCGAGGATCAAGACCGGAAAAAGAAAAACCGTGAGTTTATGAAAATTTTCCTTTTACTCTTTGTTCGTTGTCTTCGTGAGTCACGTTTTTCCGCGTCATCGAATAAACATGATAAATTTGTGTCAGAGATTGCGCGTGTTTGTGTGCCTTCCAGTCGATAACCATTTGTCCCTCAATGTAAAAACACACGATCGATAAAATCAAATTAAATTTTCGTACATTTTTGCGCGACATAATTTTGGGAAGAGAAAAGAAAGAAGATAAGAGCGTCGACAATAATGCGAATCCTTTTATCCATTACATTACAAGAATAAAATCGTCGATAATCTCGTAAATTAACATAATGTATTGTTTTTTTTATTTTTATTTTGCAATTAGACACGAGCGTTAAATTACACACAATGATTCCTCAATATAAAATTTTCCAAAGGTTTCAAAGATTTTTCGATAAAAAAATTCCGCAATTTGAATTGAAAAATTTCGTGATCAAATTTATTGTGAGATATTTTCTGAGTTGTTTAGATAAAAATTTAACCACAAGTCCTCAAAAATTGTTCTATTTCACTGAGTTATCATCGTTGATAAAAAAAATCAGCAATTTTTTTTTGAAAAATTTCATGATTCGAATTGTTGTGAGATTTTGTTTGTTGTTTAAATAAAAATTTAATCACAAGTCCTCAAAAATTATCCCATTTCACTGGTTTATCATTATTGATAAAAAAATGCAGCAATTTTGATTGAAAAATTTCGCTATAAAAATTATTCTGAGATTTTCTTTGTTTTTTAGATAAAAATTCAACCACAATCCTCAAAAATTATCCCATTCCACTGATTTATCATTGTTGATAAAAAAATACAGCAATTTAGATTGAAAAGTTTTGCAATCAAAATTGTTGTGAGATTTTCTTTGTTGTTTAGATAAAAATTTAACCACAAGTCCTTAAAAATTATCCCATTCGACTGATTTATCATTGTTGATTTAAAAAATCAGCAATTTCTATTGAAAAATGTTGCAATCCAAATTATTGTGAGATTATCCGAGTTTTTTAGATAAAAATTTAACTACAAGTCCTTAAAAATTATCACATTCAACTGGCTCATCATTGTTGATAAAAAAAATTCAGCAATTTAAATTAAAAAATGTTGCAATTCCAATTAATGTAAGATTTTCCGAGTTTTTTAGATAAAAATTTAACTACAAGTCCTTAAAAATTATCACATTCAACTGGCTCATCATTGTTGATAAAAAAAATGCAGCAATTTAAATTAAAAAATGTTGCAATTCCAATTAATGTAAGATTTTCCGAGTTTTTTAGATAAAAATTTAACTACAAGTCCTTAAAAATTATCACATCCAACAGGCTCATCATTGTTGATAAAAAAAATTCAGCAATTTACATTGAAAAATTTGGTAATCCAAATTATTGTGAGATTTTCTTTGTTGTTTAGATAAAAATTTAACCACAAGACCTTAAAAATTATTCTATTCCACTGGTTTATCATTGTTGATAAAAAATTCAGCAATATTAATTGAAAAATGTTGCAATTCAAATTATTGTGAGATTTTCTGAGTTATTTAGATAAAAATTTAACCGCAAGTCCTTAAAAATTATTCCAGTCCACTGGTTTATCATTGTTGATAACGAAATTCAGGAATTTCAATTGAAAAATTTCATGATCAATTATTATCGTGAGATTTTCTTTGTTGTTTCGATAAAAATTTGATTAAATCCTTCATTAAATCCAAACGGTAACTCCATTGTTGATACAGTCATACTTTAATCTCCTGACGTGGTGGATTATGTATACCGCAGTGCGTCGAAGTGCACTTGAGTATTTGGAAGGGGCAAAAAGCTCTGATAATCGCCTGCGAGTTCAATTATCTCCTCAATCTACTTCGCGTGTAAGAAGTACATAGAACACCCACACATTTATTTCACGAAACATATCCATACATCTACATATATGATTATTTATTTTATTACTTTGTCTATGTTTAGAAAGCGCACGTGGCCTTTGTGAGGTCGATCCTCGTAAAAAGATAATCGTGTGACCGAAATTCAAGCCCCGCGCGATCTATCGCAGGCGATTTGGCGCTATAAGCCACGCCAAAAACGATTTTTAAATTTTTTATAGAACTTAAGATTTTTAGAATTTTTTTAGAACGATTTTTTAGAATTTTTTTAGAATGATTTTTTAGAGCTGAAATTTACTCTCTGGGGTTTTAGAAGCATTTTCAACATAGAAAGTACTTTTTGGAGTACAACCAATTAAATGTAAAAATTTAGAAAATTATTTGTACTCATTTCAAAACGAGAATTAGCGTGAGCTAAGTGCAAATCCCTGTTTAAATCCCTTATATTCGTATTTCAAGTCTAAAACTCGTTCTCTAAAGAATTTAGGGCCTCTAGAGGTAATTGCAACACGTTTTTTAGAATTGAAGACGCTTCCACTGACGCAAATATAGTATTTAGAGCACTACAGAATAGTGAAATTCCCTAGAATGTGGTTTTAGAACTGAAATACATTCTACTGGAAAGTGTGCGATTTTATTGAGAATTGCAGCACGATTTTAGAGTCTTAAATCGCATTCAGCAAAGTTTACAATGATTCACATACCATTCAAGGAATTAAAGAACATTAAAATTCCCTGCATTATAATTTTAGAGCCAGGGTTCATGCTATTAAAAAATATGCAATGGGGTTATCACTATTCAATTCCAGTGTCTAAAATTATTTTTTATTTCAGTTAATTACAATGTTGCAGTTTGCATCGTTCAACTGCAACGGAAATAGTTTATTTTTTTATAAAATTCAATCCTGAGAAGGTTTCAACGTGAATAATCTCTAAAATATATTTTTGGAGTCTTCATTAAGGGGATGGCGAAAGCACGAACAAAGAGTAATATTAGTAGAAATTCATTTTTTTTTAAAATTATTCCGATTCATAGCAACGATGCAAAATTCATAATAGTTAATTTTCAAACTATAACAAAATTGGGGAAAAATAACAAATTTATGGATTTGGATGCAGAAAGACGAAAAATGGTTAATATATGGGGGAGCCGTTTAACCATTTATGCTCGATATTTCGCTGGGCATAACAATATCGAAGGTCTGGGATAACGCGAATTTAGCATTCCAATACAGGCACTTTATTATAGCCTCGTACTCGGCGCGGAGTGAACCAGTCGACCAGTATTCGTTCGACCATCGAACGGTGAACATTAAAACACCGGTGATACAAAAATCTCCATCGATAAATACGCGAAATATCATTGACCGACCAGCCCTTTCCATAAAAAGATTCTTTACCGTAATTCAATTTTATCCTAAAAAACAAAAAATTCTAAAAAAAGGCTGAAGAGGCTAAAAAACGCACATTTTTAGTACTACGACACCAAATGTGAAAGTCTCTCTCTCTCTCTCTCTCAATGACGCGCTTCCCTGCGTTTTAATTAATCAGACGAACATTATTTTACAAAATATCTCATAATCGCTGAAAAATATTTGTCAGCGCAAAAGTGTTTTTATTATTGAATAAATAAATAAAAACAGAATTATTTTGTGGAATTTCAATCATCAGATTATTCCCGGTGCTACATATTTTTGATTTACTATTATGAATTATTTTTGATGAATTATTTTTAATTATTTTTGATGAATTATTTTTAATTATTTCTGTGTATTTTTTTAAATCGTAAATTATGTATTAAAATTGATTGCATCGACTCGAATCATCCAAAAGAGGGAGGTAAAATATTTTTGATTATAGTGATGAAGGAATGTTGTTCGAGAAAAATTTGCAATTAAAAAAATGTGATTAGCTCTGTCTATTTAGCATAGAAATATAAATAAATAGTGATAATTCAGCCGTAGTAGGTTTAGCGGAACTCGTTTGTTAATTGGTGGAATTCCTCGTGAAGTCACTCATGAAATCATGTATATAAGTGTAGTATGTTTTATACATTGCAGTTGAACGAAGAGACAATTTCATTCAGTTACGTAGAATTGCGTGCTGGTTTTCGCGTCACGACCCATCGACCTGATAACGTGTGTCTCGACTCCACTAGATTTATATATATATGTGTTAGTGTGTGTAAGTATGTGTTTGTGTGTGTCGATTTACCGCACTGGTACGTGACGACGACAATAAACGAACCTCCAACAAGGACTGTGAATCTCTCGCTCTCTCTTTCACACTCGATATACAGGGTGTTCCAGTTTGGAAAGGTTAAAAAAAAAAAATTATCTACATTGCCGACCAAAAGTTTGGAAACACTCGCCCCGATTCCACGCCGCACAAAAAGTTTCACTGCTCCGTTAAAAATGAAGATATTTCGATTCGCCAAGCGGCGTTTTGAAGGGGACATATTCAGCTTCATTTCGCTTTTTCCAAAAAAATTTTGCGATTTTTTTTAAACCCGATACGCCCTTTGAAACATGGTCGTTTTTCGGCTTTTTTTTGACGTTGTACTTTTGGCGCACGAACTATGAAAATTTGTTTTGACTGTTTTTCCCATTAAAAACTTGTAGCGGGGAGTATTGGCTTCAATTTCACTTTCAAAAAAGTTTCGTACGATTTTTTTTCCCAAAAATATTCAATTTTTCGCAAAAAACGACCTTATTTATAAAATTTAGCCTAACTCTAAAACTACTGGGTTTTCGTGAAATCGCTGAGAGCCTAAAAAGTTGCGTACAATCATTCTGGATTCAATGAAATTTTTTCAGATTTTTTTTCGAAATTTTTTTTTTCGAATTTTTCCTGTAAACGAGATATTTTGTTATCTTGAACAATCGGGTCTCTTACCTCATCTACACTGTTTTTTCATCGAAAAACTTTATCTGCATGGCTTTTTCATCGAAAAACCCGTGTAGACGAGGTAAGAGACTTGATTGTTTAAGATTAAAAAATATCTCGTTGACAGGGGAAATTTTTGAAAAAAAAATTTTGAAAAAAAATTCTGAAAAAATTTCATTGAATCCAGAATGACTGTATGCAACTTTTTAACATCTTAGTGACTTCACGAAAACCCAATCGTTTTAGAGTTATGCTACATTTTAGAAATGTGGTCGTTTTTTGCGAAAAATTGAATATTTTTGCGGCAAAAAATTGTACGAAACTTTTTGAAATACGAAATTGAAGCAAATACTCTCCGCTACAAGTTTTTCATGGGAAAAATGGGTTAAGAAAAAATCGCAAAAATTTGTTGGGAAAAGCGAAATGAAGCTGCATATGTCTTCTTTAAACCGAAGCTTCCGAACTTTCCAAGCTTCCAAGCTTTCCAAACTTTTGGCCGGCAGTGTACGTCGAAGGAAAGTAATTATATTGATAAAGATCGTTTACACGAGTGGCAATTTAACCGTCATCAAGTTTCAAGCCCCGGAAAATCACGTTAAGATCAAGTTCTGATCAAGTTGAGATCAAGTGGAGAGATCCATTGACTTGCTACAATAATAATCCCAGTTGATAAAATGCGAAGGAACCAAAAAAAAATTCAATTTTGTCAACTTGATATGAACTTGATTACTTATTGAATAGATAAAAATTAAAAACCGTAAATTCAAGTTTTATATCTTACCAACTTGAATTTTAACTTGATCTCAATATTCATCAGCCAGATCACTCTGCATCAACTTTATGCAATCTTGAATGTTGCTTCCTTTCTCTAGTAGACGAAATTTGTAATCAAGCTTCGATCAAGTTGGAATCAAGTTTAAATCAAATTGGTTTCAAGTTTTCATTAATTTTATGTCAAGTTGAGATCAACTGACTCGCTACAAAGCTTATCAAGTATATACAATAAAAAACTATTAAATTCAAGTTTTAATACTTTACCAACTTGATTTAAACTTGATCCCAAATCTTATCATCCAGATATAACTTCGTATCAACTTTATGTAATCTGGAAAGTTGGTGTCCTTCTCTAGTTAATGCAATTTAAGGGCAACTTTAAATCAAGTTGGTATCAAGTTCAAATCAAGTTGGTATCAAGTGTAAATCAAGTTGGTATCGAGGTTAAATCAAGTTGGTATCAAGTTTAAATCAAGTTGGTATCAAGTTTAAATCAAGTTTAAATCAAGTTCAAATCAAGTTCAAATCAAGTTGGTATCAAGTTTAAATCAAGTTTAAATCAAGCTGGTATCAAGTTCAAATCAAGTTGGTATCAAGTTTAGGCAAAATTTATATAAATTTCACATCAAGTCAATGCTGAGACCAAATGCATATGAATTACAGATTAAATCAATATCGAGTTCAAACGATGCGGGATGTCGTCCTGAATTTATGACTCAACGCTGGTTCGCACATTCTAGGACACCCTGTACATAAGTGCAGCCGGTGTTCCAGAAACGTAATGGGTCGTTGAGTTTCTCTCGTGTGTGGGTGCAAATGTCGCATCGCGAAGCTCCTTATCTAACAAGGAATCTCGATACCCAAAAGTCCTATAGATTTTTATTATACCAGATTGTAACCCAGTCTCGCGAGCTTCGATAAGTCACCCCTGTCACGCTTGAGAGGGATGTTTTTTCTGATAACAGCTGATCGCCTCAAAATTCATAAAAAATTAACCACACATTTTTGTATTTTTTTTTTTATTCAAGTATTTCCTTTTTTAATTTCTATGGATAAAAATTGTTTTTTATTTAATTGAAATTAATGATGCTAAATTGAACATTGAAAGTTCGGGCCTCCAATTTTGGAAAATTGGGGGTGAAAAAAATTGAGATGTCAGCGAAATAGGATTTCAGGGCTTATCTCTTGAGCTCGTTAATACGAGGAAGTCCATAATTAATATCGCGACAAGGATGACGTTAATGATGATTCGAGAACAAAGAGACTTTGATGAGTCAATGATTTGCTCAAGTTCATTATATTTATTGAGTCGCGAGAAGAGAGACTTTCACGGTCGTTCGAGACGATTTTATTCACGATTAGGATGCATTCAATTTTAATTCATTAATTTTTTTTAATTACGTTTAATTTATTACTAAGAGAATTGAAATTTATTTATCGTTTAGCAGTGACAAATTTGCTTCGAATGCCAGTGAACTCTTTTACACAGTGCAAATGACAATGTGAATGGTTGACTGAAAAAATATTTTTTTGAGGATAAGAGAAGAAAAAAAATCTGTTTGTTTATTGAAAAAAGTGGACATATATAAAACAATGTGGCTGAAGGATATCGACGATGACGGATTGTCCACGGGAGATTTTGTCAATCCTCTTAATCATCAACGTTGCGCACCAAATGAGTGAGTTTGACGACATGATAAAGTGCAAATTTGGTTTTGTAATTTTTTCATGACTTTTGGACACTTTTGGAACAGAAGTGCATGCAAGAGAAATCGGAAAAATGAACGATTCTTATCAATTAAAACAAAATTGAGAAAAAGCTTTAAAAAAGTGGTAAAAAGAGTAAGAGGAATAAACTTCAAATTGAAAAAAAATATTGATAACTGTGATAAAAAATGTACATAAAAGTTGTTGTTTTTCACAACATCTGAGATTCATCGTTATCTTGTCGGTTTTCCTCTTCGAAGAAATACTTTTGACATTTTTCTCGTTTTTTTACATCAGGTCGTTGCCCCAAGTATTATTGTATTTTTTTTTGTTTATTTTACAAATTAAAAATCTTGAAGAATGGCGACAATAATAACGAGAGAAATTTCCTCAATCGACCGAAAATTGATTGAACGATTGATTGAAAAAAAAGAAAAACGGTCCATTTGAAATTTAAAAACGAAACGATACGATTAATTGACGATCGATCTTCATCTGATTTTTTAATAGACTTTTCATAGTTCGTAAGAAGCGTCTCGAAAAACAGAAGAAGGCGAATGTCACTTTGATTTCTCGCATTTTTTAATATCATTTAAACTACGAGGTAATAGAAAATAATCGTCGCGATCGGAGATCGAAGATGGAACGGAAATTGAGCGAATCCGAATTTGCCAGATATCCCTACGTTTCCTCTGACAAAGAATCGGCAATCGAAGTCGAGGCTTTTCTTCCAAGACGATTGGCCTTAAATAGGTTATAAATATCGATATTATTTTTTGGTGAACAAAAAATAAATAACTTGTGAAAATAAACTAATATTTAAGATTACTCGAATATTCAATGCAATATTAATATTTAATATTTTGTTTAATTAATATTTAATATTTTATTTGAAGAAAGTTAGAATGTTGGCATTTATAATGTTTAAATAGATTGATGATAGATTGATGTTTAGATATAATTTTTTGATCCACAAAAAAAGAATAATAATTTGTGAAAATTAACTAATATTCAAGATTACTCGAATATTCCATGCAATATTATATTATGAATAGGACAATATCCTCTTTTTAATTAATATTCAATATTTTATTTGAAGGAAGTTATTATGTTCACATTTATAATGTTTAAATTGGTTATAAATATCGATATTATTTTTTGATGAACAAAAAAAGAATAATAATTTGTGGAAATAAACAAATATTTAAGATTACTCGAATATCCAATGCAATATTATATTATGAATACGACAATATCCTCTTTTTAATTAATATTTAATCTTTTGCTTGAAGGAAGTTATTATGTTGACATTTATAATGTTTAAATTGATTATAAATATCGATATTATTTTTTGATGAACCAAAAAAGGAATAATAATTTGTGGAAATAAACAAATATTTAAGATTACTCGAATATCCAATGCAATATTATATTATGAATATGACAATATCCTCTTTTTAATTCATATTTAATATTTTGCTTGAAGGAAGTTATTATGATGCCATTTGTAATGTTTAAATTGGTTATAAATATCGATATTATTTTTTGATGAACAAAAAAAGAATAATAATTTATGAAAATGAACTAATATTTAAGATAACTCGAATATTTAATGCAATGTTATATTATGAATATAACAATATCCTCTTTTTAATTCATATCTAATATTTTGTTTGAAGGAAATTAGTATGTTGGCATTTATAATGTTTAAATAGATCGTAAATATCGATATAATTTTTTGATGAACAAAAAAAGCATAATAATTTGTGAAAATGAACTAATATTGAAGATTACTCGAATATTCAATGCAATATAATATTAGGAATATGACAATATCCTCTTTTTAATTAATATTCAATATTTTGTTTAAAGGAAGTTATTATGTTGAAATTTATAATTTTTAATTATGATTTATAATATTTTCACACGATTTTTTTTTATCTGGTTGCAGAATATTCGTCAACAGAAGTCTCCACTTGGAGAACATCAAGTTCTATGGATTCGACATGGACTACACCCTGGCAGGTGAATAAAAATTAAAAATAATAATTTTTTTCCTCAAATGACTTTGCAAAAAATTAGTTTATTGCAAATATTAACCATAAATGGGAGAGACGTAATAAAAAAAGCATTTCGGTTTTTTATTGTATCTCTTGTTATAATAAAAATATGAATGATATAATAATATATCTTATAATAAAAATATATCTTATATTTTTATTATGATAATAAGTTATATCAATATATCATATATTATATTTTTATTATATAAAAAAGGGTTGTTTGGTGAAGTAAAATTGGTGGATCGATGAGAATTCCATTATTGTTTTCTTTTTTTGCAGAATACAAGTCACCGCAGTACGAGCAGCTCGGTTTCAATCTCCTGAAAGATCGTCTCGTTTCCCTCGGTTATCCCCGTGAGATTCAGGCCTTCGAGTACGATCCGAGTTTTCCCGTGAGAGGTTTATGGTTCGACACGCTTTATGGAAATTTGTTAAAAGTCGATGCTTATGGAAACATCCTTGTATGCGTTCATGGTTTCGAATTTTTGAAGCAGTAAGTCAAAAAGATCATCGCCAAATATCACTATTTTTTTTTCTTCATAAAAAAGAAAATTACTTCCATATCTGAAAAAAGATGATTCACCTCGACATATTTCATAATTATATTTTAAGATTTCTGAAAAGAAATACTGGAATAAAATATTATTATGTAACGTAAAGGAAAAGATCGTCCAAAATTTCAGGCTTATATTTTTAATTTAAATAACCAACTTGTCAAGATGATAAAGTTTTATTTTTTACCAACTTGATTCAAACTTGATCAAAATTTTATCGGCCAAATATAACTTCGTATCGACTTTGTGTAATCAGAAAAGTTGGTGTCTTTCTTTAGTTGATAAAATTTGTGATCAAGTTCGTATCAACTTTGACAAAAATTGATTTCAAGTTTAAATCAATTTGGTATAAAGTTTAGATCAAGCTCTTATAAATATTGAATGAATTTAGTATTATGGTCAGATTAAATTCGTATAAATTTCACATCAATATCAAGTTGAGACCAATTGAGTTGCTATAAAGCTTATTCAGCAGATAAAGTTTGGAAGAATAAATTTTTTTTATATTTTACCAACGTGATTCAAACTTGATCTCAAATTTGATCGGTCAATTATAACTTCGTATCGACTTTGTGTAATCAGGAAAGTTGGTATCTTTCTTTAGTTGAGCAAATTTATGATCAAGTTCGTATCAACTTTGAATAAAATTTCTTTCAAGTTTAAATCAAGCTTTTATAAATATTACATCAATTTAATTTTATAGTGAGATCAAATTCATATAAATTTCACATTAATATCAAGTTGAGACCAATTGAGTTCCTATAAAGCTTATTCAGCAGATAAAGTTTGGAAGAATAAAATTTTGTTTATATTTTACCAACTTGATTCAAACTTGATCTCAAATTTGATCGGTCAAATATAACTTCGTATCGACTTTGTGTAATCAGAAAAGTTGGTATCTTTCTTTAGTTGAGCAAATTCATGATCAAGTTCGTATCAACTTTGAATAAAATTTCTTTCAAGTTTAAATCAAGCTTTTATAAATATTACATCAATTTAATTTTATAGTGAGATTAAATTCATATAAATTTAACATCAATATCAAGTTGAGTCCAATTGAGTTCTATAAAGCTTATTTAGTAGATAAAGTTTGGAAGAATAAAATTTGAGTATTATATTTTACCAACTTGATTAAAACTTGACCTCAAAGTCTATCGACCAGATGTAACTTTGTATCAACTTTATGTAATCTTCAAAGTATGTTTATTTTTCTACTTGATGAAAATTGTGATCAAGTTTAAATCAAGTTGGTTCTAGGTTTAAATTAATTTGATAAAAATTTAGATCAAGTTTGTATAAATACTGCATCGAGTTAATATTATATTGCGAACAAATTCATGTTAAAAAAAAATTAATTCGACTTTTAATTCAAAAATAAAATTGGACCATCTTTATAGATCTTGTTTTTTCATAAAAATGCTAAAATTTTCGCTAAGAAAAATCGAGAAAAATCTTGATAATCGGGTTTTGTCTTAAAATTTACTTTTTCAGTTCGCAAGTTTATGAACTCTATCCGAATAAATTTCTTCAATTGGACGAATCTCGCGTCTACGTGCTCAACACACTGTTCAATTTGCCGGAAACTTATTTGCTCGCTTGTCTCATTGATTTCTTCACGAACTCGCCCCAATACACGAGGGAAAAGACCGGCGTTAAAGAGGGCGAGTTGACGATGAGCTTCAAGAGTATATTCCAAGATGTGAGAAACGCGGTCGACTGGATTCACATACAGGGCGATTTGAAGAGCAAAACCGTGGAGAAGATCGACGAGTACGTCAAAAAGGACGACAGATTGCCGATGTTCCTCGAGAGGATACGCGCCAGTGGGGCAAAAGTTTTTTTACTCACAAACAGTGATTATGTATTCACCGACAAGATAATGACTTATCTCTTTGATTTTCCACACGGTGCGAGGGTAAGTTGCAAAAAAAAAAAATTAAAATTTCTCCCAACCCAAAAATGCAGATGGAAAAATATTGACCCTCATTGCCCTCCAATTTTTACCAATTCGCTTAAATCTGTTTTGGTGGAGGAATTTTTTATTTTTCGCTTTTTCATTCCAGCCCGACGAACCTCACAGAAATTGGAAGACGTATTTCGACGTGATCGTCGTCGACGCCACGAAACCTCTGTTTTTCGGCGAGGGCACGATTTTGAGGCAGGTCAACACCAAAACTGGGGCCCTCAAGCTTGGCACACACAAAGGGCCCCTTCATACGGGTAATTCAAAATTTATTATCCACTCCGAAATTAGAAAAAAATTTTGACAATAAACAAAAAAAAAAATTTCGAACAAAAAAATTAAAGTTAAGTAAGTTGTAAGCTCGTAAAGTTGGGGCTAAAAAAAGGGGGCGTGCTGCGTCACTAAAATTGCTAACTCCATAAATTATTGCAATTTAAAAGTTTCCTTTCGAAGCTACATTCTTAAAGGTCTGAACTTTAAGAATATGTAAAAAAAATGGATTTTTTTCAAAATTATAAATCAGAATGCTGCCTTAATTCGAACGAAAAAAAAAAAATTAATGCATCAATTAATTTTGCTCGTTGACTTGAAATATTTCAATCCAAAGGATATTTGTCGATGACATTAATTTTCAATCTTAATGATCCTTTTGCTTTGCTGCCCCTTTGAGATGCAATTTGGAAAATCCTTGATTTTTAAAATTTAATTGAATTTGCAATTTGCATTTTTTATTTTCAAATCTCGAGAAACAATAAAATGAAAATTTTCTTCATTTATTTCCACCTGTTATTATTGGTATTCTTTATGTTATTATTATATCTAATAATAATATATTAATATATGACTATTATATTATTATATCATTATTAAATTCGGAGCAAAATTAATGACACGACGAAATTTTGTCAATTAAACGACAGTATTTGGCGAATATTATTTTTCAAAATGTTGGAGAGTCTTTTGAACTTTTTTTTTGGGATTATATTATTTTTAGGGGAAGTATATTCCGGGGGTTCGTGCGACGTATTCACCGAAATGATCGGGGCAAAAGGCAAGGACGTTCTTTACATCGGTGATCACATTTTCGGTGATATTCTCAAGAGCAAGAAAATTCGTGGCTGGAGAACGTTTCTCATAGTTCCGGAATTGGTTCAGGAACTTCACGTATGGACCGACAAGTGTCAACTTTTTGCCGAATTGCAGAGTCTCGATGTCATGTTGGGAGAGATGTACAAGTACGTAAATCGAAAATTTCGATAATTTTTGAAAATAATAGTTATTTAAAAAAATTATTCCTTCTCTGGCAAATGCAGCACGAATTTTAGAATTTTTTAAATTCTCTACGAGATTTCCTAATATTTGAATATTTTTGACAAATCTCGACCGAATGAAAAAGTGAAGAAAGTGGCAAAGGAAATATAAAAATGCAAATTTCGAATATTTAGAATCAAAGAGCAGAGTTGGAATGTTTAAAAATATTTCTTTACAGACTATTAACTGTCTCCTATCACATCGATGTATCGATTTTCATTATTCTCGAGAATCTCGTCTCCCTCCTTAGTTTCCTACAAAGATTTTTTATTGTTATATTTTATATATTTCATCGATAGAGTCGATACATTTATTATTTTCATTTACCGATTCGAGACCATAAATTTATTCCCAATTCCAGATGAGAAATTGCGAGATTTACGAGATTTACGAGATTCTCGATCGAGATTCTTGTCAGACGAGATATAGTCTCGTCTCATCTCGACGCTTCGAGATGAGAAAATCTCGTCTCATCTTGAAGCTCTGAGACGAGATTATCTCGTCTGGAAGCTCCGAGACGAGATTTTCTCGTTTTTAAACTCCGAGACGAGATTATCTCGTCTTTAAGCTCCGAGACGAGATTATCTCGTCTTTGAGCTCCGAGACGAGATTATCTCGTCTTTAAGCTTCGAGACGAGATTATCTCGTCTTTAAGCTCCGAGACGAAATTATCTCGTCGTGAAACTCCGAGACGAGATTATCTCGTCTTTAAGCTCCGAGACGATATTATCTCGTCTTTAAGCTCCGAGACGAGATTATCTCGTCATGAAGCTCCGAGACGAGATTATCTCGTCATGAAGCTCCGAGATGAGATTATCTCGTCATGAAGCTCCGAGATGAGATTATCTCGTCTTGAAGCTCCGAGACGAGATTATCTCGTCTTTAAGCTCCGAGACGAGATAATCTCTTCTTTAAGCTCCGAGACGAGAATATCTCGTCTTTAAGCTCCGAGACGAGATTATCTCGTCTTGACGACGCCGCTACGAATATGAAACCTTCACGATTACTTTTACAGAAATTTGGACAGTAGCACCAAAGAGAAACCCGACATATCGAAACTCCGGGCTTCGATAAGGGACGTCACACACAAAATGGATCTCGCTTACGGGATGATGGGCTCGTTATTCCGAAGCGGAAGCCGACAAACTTTCTTCAGCAGTCAAGTCGTTAGGTATGCCGATCTCTACGCGGCAACGTTTCTCAATCTCATCTATTATCCCTTCTCGTACATGTTCCGAGCTCCTGCCATGCTGGTAAGTAATTTTTTCCTCATCAATTTTTCCAAATCAATCTGTCGCGCTTACATCTCTACAGGATGAGACTCTACCGCCGAAAATTTTCCCCAAAATACCGTCCTAACGGAACATCTCTACCTTTTTATCGTGTGATGTCCCAATCGAGAGACAATAGGCCCTAACACTCTGAAAAAAGGCCCATCGAATGACAAGTCCCGGAAAGAAACTCAATCGAATGATAAGTCTACCAGAAAACTTATTTAAAAAAAAAACATCTCTACGCAGAGAGAATCTCTTAAAAATATTCCAGGGGAATGTTTTCCGGTAGAGATGTTGTTTTTAAAACTTATTTTCAAAAGAAAAAGATCTTTCCGCAGAGAGAATATCTTGAAAATATTACAGGGGAATGTTTTCCGGTAGAGATGTTGTTTTTAAAACTTATTTTCAAAAGAAAAACATCTCTCCGAAGAGAGAATCTCTTCAAAATATTCCGGGGAAATGTTTTCTGGTAGAGATGTTATTTTTAAAAATTATTTTCAAAAGAAAAACATCTCTCCGCAGAGAGAATCTCTTCAAAATAATCCGGGGAAGTGTTTTCCGGTAGAGATGTTATTGTTTTTTTTTTTGAGATATCATTTGGGGGAGGAAAAGTGGTAGAGATTCATCAATGAGATTGTATTTCGGTAGAGTTGATGGACGATGAAGTTTCAATCGGTAGAGATGAAGTTGCTGCTTATTTAAACTGACAAGATTATGTTTTTAAGGTCCTCAAGATATTTTTTTTCAAAATTGGAAAATGTTTTTTTTTTTAGATGCCTCATGAAAGCACGGTTGCCCATGAGCAGAGGTTCGTAATGGAAACACCGATGATAAGTAGAACTCGAACTTTCAAACTCACCGACGAGGAGGAAGAACAAAGTCGACTTGTCGCTGTGAGTACAATTTATTTGTTTACCCCTCAATAATTATGTCCGATAAAAAAGATGATTGGCTCGAAATAATTTTTTTCAAACTCAAACCATATTTATTGAGGAATTTTGCAAAATTCTTTATCTCAGAATAATTAAAAAATATTCCATCACTCGCCAATAACGAATTTTCCTCCGAAGAGGCAAATTGGAATGAGCTTTTGTTGAAAACGAGAAAAAATTTTGGGGCAAATTGTGAGCGGCAAATTTCGTTAAATTGGGATAACTTTTTAATTGAAAAAATAAAAAAGACAATTTTATAATTTTTCTCCCAAATTGGTAGGTTTTTTAAAATTCTCCAGGGGAATCAAAAATATTAATTCACCCCTTTAATTCGTAACAACCATCTTTATCTTAAATTTTTGATTTTTCAATGTTTAATTTTATAATTCTGAGACTTTTATTTTGAATTGAAAATTCAAAAAAAAATTTTTTTTAATTTTTAAATGCTAAAAAAAAATTGACATTTTTCAAATATTTTAACTTCGAAATTTTTAAGTTTATTAAATTTTTAATTTTTAAGAATTTCTTAGTTTTTTTTTCATTTGTAAATGTTTTCAATTTTTTTATTTCTCTTTTTAGCAGAGAACGGTGGAGATTGAGACTGCAAATTCGAACAATCAAATACCTCACGCACGACCGGAAACACCGAGAAATGTAACGCACACTCACGACGAGGATTGCAGCGACGAGGATAGCGATTCTCAAAAACAGGCGAACAATCTCAGAGCTTGTTCGAAAAATTGTCCGGGAAAATGATCCCGCGCCCTCGGAAACCGTCGCTACAGCGACTACGTTCCCGTTTGAAAAAAAAAATCAAAAACAGCCTCATTTTTTTCTTCAAATTACACCGATCACGCGAACGGTGATCGATGATTTTTTCCCCTCTGAAAAATCACGGATGCTAATCCCAGTCTCTTATTTTTTTGTTTCTCATTTACAAATGCAAAGTTTTATTTTTTTTTTGATGAAAAAGGAAATTCAATTAATCGATTGTTTTGGATCGCATTGAAATACAATCCGAATTGTTGAAATTTCTAACTTTTAAAGTTGTTCGTTTTTTGAAAACCACATATTTATATAAATATATAAATGTATATGATAGTTAGGTAGATATACTTCTCGATACGAGATAACAAAAAAACAAAAGCAAATGTTGACTCGTACGTATAACTAATTTTGACTTTGCCATTCGTCGATAAATTTTCGAATTCGGCTCGACGATTTTTCTTTTTGCAACATACGATAGACAGAAATTTTGCAATCATTGTTTCCTCAGAAAAGAGGAAAAATCGATTTTTTGTTTCGAACGACGATACGAATCCCAAATTTTTGTTTACATTGTTTTTTTTTTTTTTTTAATGGAGAATTTTTTGTATCGCTCACTGGAAACAGTACAACGAACATATTTCTCAATAATCAATGACGAGAAAATGATTTTTTTCTAAATCACTGTCGTTAGAATTTTGGATAAGCTGTGGATCTTGTCAACCTTTTCGAGACAATACTTGAATAAAAAACGAAAAAATCTATCGGTCAGCCTTTTTATGTATATATCACGCCTATACGTGGATAGTAATATATCATTTGTGTAAATATACATGACGAAATAATTAAGTCGTAAGTTACCGAATCTTATCCAATAATCAAGGCAATCACTGAAAATTTGAAAAGAATTTTGGTTTTTCATTTTGCTGAAAAAAAAATTTGCTAAAGTTCAAACTCGCTTTCCAATACTTGCAGAAAATTTCCGCTGTCGAATCTACGAAGTTAATGAAATAATTTTTGAAAACTCTAATTTCATGTTCTTCGAACTTCGCCTTGATATATTTTGCTTCCGGATCTTTGAATCATCGCAGCGCTAACATTTGCATCGAATTGAATTTTTGCTTGCGCTGTTTGCACTGTAGACCTTTGAAATTTTGGATTTTGAAAAATAAAGTAAATAGAAAACCTTAGAAACTTTCTAAAGTCGCACAAGTGACGGGCGTATTAGGGCTAAAAATGAAAATATATTAGTTTTCACTATTGTATACGTCAGATAATTATTTGTCTTAGATTTAAAACTCACTTGTAAAATACAATTTTGTATTCGGTCGTAGATAGACATTATAAGCAATTAGAAATTGTTTCTTACAAAGTTGTAAATCGACGAGTAAGTTTAAGATATATTCTAAAGAAATATAAATAGTATATGTCTCATTCCACGCCAACTCAACCTGGGTCTGACCCTTGACCTCTCGGATTTGGCTCGCGATTTTTTATACGATTGTTCTCACTTTGGAAGGCACCCAGTTTTTTTTTTAGATTTTTTAGATTCAATTTGAATCTTCTAAAATTTTTTAAACGATTTCATTGATCGACCCAATTTAAAAATCTGAAAAAATGCTTAAAAATTTTCAAGCTTTTTCCGAAAAAAAACGTTAAACAAATTAGAAGCGGAAGTCATTTTACTATGGATAATTGCTGAAACATTTTCATATGTAATATCGGATTTTTGGAAATTTTTCAGATTTTTCGCAAGAGATTTATTCATTTTTATTTTGCTAATAAATAGTTCCGAAAAATCGGAAAGTTTTTTCAAAAATCCGTTATGACATAAAAATAAAAAATTTTCAGGAACCATCCATAGTAAAATGACTCCCGCTTCTAATTTTATTAACGTTTTTTTTTCGAAAAAAGCCTGAAAATAGTAATCCCCCCCTCCGACTCTAAGCTTGGCTAAAAAAATTAGAAGCGGGAGTGATTTTACTATGGATGGTTGCTGAAACATTTTCATATGTCATATGGGATTTTTGAAAAAAAATTCAGATTTTTTGGAACCATTTATCTTAGCAAAATATAAGAGAAAAAAATCTCTTGCGAAAAATCTGAAAATTATTTCAAAAATCCGATATTACATATGAAAATGTTTCAGCAACCATTCCTAGTAGAATAACTCCCTCTTCTTTTTTTTAAACGTTTTTTTTCGGAAAAAGCTTTAAAAATAGTAAGAAGGAAAAATCTCACTCCGGCTCCGAGCTTAAAAATTTTGATATCTGACACACGGTTTTTCAGAATTTTTTCAGATTTTTAAATTGTGTCGATCAATGAAATCGTTTAAAAAACTCTAGAAGATTCAAATTGAATCTAAAAAATCTATAAAAAAAACTGGGTGCCTTCCAAAGTGAAAACAATCATATAAAAAATCGCGAGCCAAATCCGGGAGGTCAAGGGTCAGACCCAGGTTGAGTTAACGTGGAATGACACATATATATGTATATATAATATATACATATACAAAATATATAAAATTGAGCATTTCGAGAAAAAAAAAATTTTGTTGCATAGCAAACTAGACTTTTTACATGAGACAGAAAATGCAATAAAATAAAAAAATAAATCACGCGTAGGAAAATGTTTGACGAGAGTTTGATGATTAGATATTGTTTTTTTCCCTAAAATATTTGTTCGTGTACTAGACACAATTTCCAAAAAATTTAGAGAAGACCAGTTAACATCGTTGAGAACGATGATCAAAATATTAATTGCATTATGATGAGGTTTCTCGCGTTGTAAAATGTATGAAAATTCGTTTTATCAAAAAATAAATTAATATATTGTAATGCATCGGGCGTTTTATTGGAATATTGATAAAGGATATATTTTTACAAAAACAAATCAGCCAGATACTCCTCGAATTCTTCCTCTCGTGATTTTTCCAAACCCTCCGTAGGTTTACCCTTCCATACTTGAGCCTCGTTTATTTTTCCTTCCTCAGATTCATTCTTGATCTCGGACTCGCTCTCAGGCTCAATTTTAACGTTAACTTCCTGCGACTCGACAGAGCCTGAAGGTTCTTCACGATTTTCGTTTGAACTCTTACCCAAACGTTTGAGCTCTTTTTTACGTTTTATCTCCCTTTTCTGTGACTTGTAGTTCAACTTTATCGAACACTCGTGGCAGAGTCCTGCGCACAAATCAGATTCGCAGGATTATTCGAAAAATTCGTCTTGCGAATATCTATTTTATATTTTGTTCGAATTATCTTAGAAATTTTATTATCAAGTTTTGCAGACCTTGGTTCCTTATTTCTAGTTTCCATTGACCATTGAGATTCTCGTATCGTGGAAGCAGGGTTGCAAATAATGTATTACTTTTTTTAATGAATTTACATTTTCAATAACCATTAACTCTTATTGATTAATTGAAATCATTACCATTAACCATTGAATGTTAATGGTTAATGAAAATAATTTCCATTAACCATTAAATGTTAATGAAAATTATTACAATTAACCATAATGTTTATGTTAATGTTAATGTTGATGTAAGAGCCGGAAAACGTTTCTTCGTTATCTTACTTCAAGCGCTATGATCAAAACTGCTAAGAATTGCTGAATAATCAATTACGACCATTTTAATTACATTAAATGTCAACAGTCAATGGAAATAATTTCCATTAGCCACGAACATCAAATGATTAATGGAAATTATTTCCATTAACTATCAACACATAATTGTTAATGGAGATAATTTTCATTAACCATTAACTCTTATTGATTATCGAAAATAACTTCCATTAACCATAATTAAGATTTATTGATTAATGAAAATTATTTTCACTATCATTTAATGTTATTGGTTAGTGGAAATTATTTTCATTAACGATTAACATTTAATGGTTAATGAAAATGATTTCCATTAGCCATTAAATTTTAATGGTTAATGGTTAATGGAAATTATTTTCATTAATGGTTAACATTTAATGGTTAACGGAAATTATTTTAGTCATTAAATTTCAATGGTTAATGGAAATAACTTCCATTAGCCATTAAATTTTGATAGTTAATGAAAATAATTTCCATTAACCATTAAATGTTAATGGTTTCTAAAAATAATTTCCATTAGCTATTAAAAAAGTAATGATTAATGCATTACTTTTTCATCAAAAATTTTGCAACCCTGTGCGGAAGAAAAGAGAATTCCTATAAAAATTGTCCCTTTGCTAATTTTCCCTTTCATTGTACTCACTCAGTTTGACCAAAGCATTTTTCTTCTCGCCATGCTCTTCGTAGCCAAAATTGACTTCCCAAGTTCTGAGGGATTCCTTGTTCTGGCATTTTTTACTGCCGCACTCAAATTGTCCCTTTCCCACCACTACTTCCTTCTCGGTTCTCCATCGAAGAGCAACCTTTGAGAAAAATCAAATTTCTTTTGACCGCCGTTCAAAAGGAAAGTTGGTAATTTTTTTGTATGCAAACCTTGTTGTACTTGTAATAAGTCAGGTCGCAGATGCAATATTCCTTGAATAATTTGTCGTAGTATTTTTTGGCCAATCGAGTTGCCCACGTGTCCGTCGGATCGTTTTCCTCATCCCAGAGAAACTTGTGATTTTCCCTGATGACATCGTAGTCCGTCTTGTCCCGAGACCTCGAAACATCAATAGCTGTTTTGTGACGAGTTGTGCGTACAGAGTTTTCGACAGTTATTACATTTATACGATATCATCCTTATCAATTGACGACACGTTTTTTTTTTCAACTCTCACAGAATTGAGATATTTTGATGTGGAAATATTTCGTCATTGCGACGTATATCGACATCCGTGTAAAATGTTTTTCAAACAAGAATAAGGAATATTATAATTCGACATACGTGTCTCGTTTCAGGGACAGTGCTGATCCTCCTCGAAGCTCAAAATAATCGTTGATGAGTTTCTTATGCCTGTCATAGGCCGAAAGATAAGCGTAAGCCGGAAACATCTTGTATAATCAATCTTTGATACGGGGTGAGTGATAATTGTGCTCTAGCATAACGAATAGAAGAACATTTGACACAAACTACGCGCTAAAATTCATTGGTTTTCAGCGAAACGTCTATAATATCTCTGGTTTAATAATATGACGCCCAAAGAGCAAAAACAATATGGCTGCCTCTTCTCAGGTCATATGAAACTCATTATTTGTGGATTTCATGAAATTTTTCATTGCAAAATCCGAATGTTTATAAAAAAAACAATTCCCGAACGTAAAAAGTTTGATTGTCACTGCTAATTTTATGATAGAATTACTCAAAGCTATGTAATTGTCATAATTATTGAAATCACAATAGTAAAGTCCCGTTCGCAATGAACGTCTGGCCAGAATTTCGGTTCCCACGCCAATGTTTCTTTCTGTGATTTCTAGAATAATTGATGTTTGAATATTGTAATAATATTCATTGCTTTTTCATTACTTTTGTTATTGTAAATACAATTTTGTAATAGTTTAATTGTAGCAAAAAGGAACGGATTTGTTAGTTAACAAGATTCAGATGTTGTTTATTAGACAGATTCAAAAAGCGACTATTTTTTGTTTTCGAAATAACATATTAAATACTTTCCGGGAGGTGAAAAAGATGTCTGTTTACAAGCAGAGCTCTTGATATAAATATTTAGATATGTCTCATCGCAAATTCCTATTTCCCATTTAAATAACACAGGAAAAAAAATTTTTTACTGTGAAATTTTATATCTCGGCTTCGATCAAGTCCAAAATAAACGAAACATATTCTTGTAGAGAATTGAGCGCTCTACAAAAAAGATCTCCTGTGATTTTTCGATAAACCCACTCCTTCAAAAGTTATTCAAGGTTAAATTTAAATTTAGAGTTATAATTTAATTTTTCTTTTATTTTCCGGCAAAATGTTGAAACTTATTACTAAATATCGTAAAATCTTTCTCGAAACAAAAGTTTAAATTGCATTAACATAAATAACCCAGTTTTTAAAGAAAAACCAACAATTCACCCATATTCACAGTCTAATATACATATGGGGCATTCCATACCAAGTCGACCTGAGTGTAACCCTTGACCTCGCTGCTTTCGTTTACAATTTTTTAAATGATTCTTCCAACTCAAAATAGCATTCAGAATTCTTTTCAGATTTTTAAAACCAAATTTGAATACGTTATGATTTTTTGAACATTTTTTTCTAAAACTTCGAAGGCCATAATTTAAAAATCTGAAAAATTCTCAAAAATCCGGTGTCAAAAATGAAAATGTTTGACCCAAAATTCATGATGTCCGGGTATTCGCTTCCACCTCGATTTTAGGTTTTCATGAAGAAAACATACAAAAAATAGATGCGGAAATTAACCAACTATTTTTGGAAACTGTTGGTTAACGATAACAATATTGAAGCCACTTTTCACGGTAGATCAATGTCTGCATCTAATTTTTTTTACGTTTCCTTCATGAAAATCTAAAATCGAGGTGGAAGGGAAATCCTAGACATCATGAATTTTGGGTAAAAAAATTTCATTTTAAACACCGGATTTTTTAGAATTTTTTCAGATTTTTAAATTACGGCCCTCGAGGTTTTCGAAAAAAATGTTCAAAAAATCATAATGTACTCAAATTTGGTTTTGAAAATCTGAAAAAAATTCTGAATGCTATTTTGAGTTGGAAGAATCATATAAAAAATCGTAAACGAAATCAGTGAGGTCAAGGGTCACACTCAGTTCGACTTGGTATGGAATTCCCCATATATATTAGACCGTGAATAACTTTTGAAGGAGGGAGTTTATCAAAAAATCATAAGAGACCTTTTTTGTAGAGCGTTCAATTTCCTACAAGAATACGTATCGTTCAATTCGGTACATAGACTCAAAGCCGAGGTATAAAACTTCAAAGTTTGAAATTTTTTTTTCCTTCGTTATTTGAGTGGGAAATAGAAATTTGCGATGAGACATATCTAAATATTTATATGAAGAGCCCTGTTTTTAACAGGCATCTTTTTTCACCTCCCCGAAAGTATTTAATATGTTATTTCGAAAAACAAAAAATAGTCGCTTTTTTTAATCAGTCTATTGTTTATCTAATCCCCAACCTTAGCATGATTGTTCAATACATTATGTGAATATTGAGATAAGAGAATATGATTTCTTAATTAATTACATACGTCCAAAGTATGTCAGACGAATAAGAATTGTAGATTAGGTAGAGACTTTTATATTTTTCGTTACAGAATTGAATTGCATGAAAACCCTTCGATAGATTTTTAGCTTATTCAAATCCGTAATGAATTCCTTTCAATTGTAGGTAAACAGTGTGAAATAAAAATTGAATTTTCTTGGAACAGCTCAAGGTCATGAAAAACACATGGAGGAAAAAATATTTAGCTGCAATTTTTAGAACAATCGTTTTTAACAACAGTCTTCAAAATTTTGCAAAAAGGTAGAATCGTTATGAGACCTAAATTTACCTTTCTTCAAAAGATAAAACTTTTACCTTGCTTATACTTTTTTTTCCTGACCGAGTCTGTTTCACATGACTTCAAGGTCATTTTGGGTGTTTATCTAAATTCTAAGAAGTTGGAATGAATTTTTGATTGCAGTTGCAGGCTCAAACTTTTTGCACATGAATTTATAAAATTTTTAAATCGTACAAATTCCTAATTATAAAATTCTCTACCTTCATAAATTCCTGATTACTGACCGTCATTCATTGAGTTTCATTTTGAAAAAAATTGGCTTCGAGATCTCTGGAAACAAAATTGTGCTAATTTTTTCCCCTCTGATATTTGTTAAATGAGAATTCTCGACGTTTTGGAGCAAGTTTTCATTTGCATAATTTTTTGTCCTCTCTCTGTTTCTCCGTTCTTCAGCTATCGAAAATGCTACCAGCAAGACGAATATTGAATCCAGCGTTGCGATGTTCACGAGGAATAAGTGACTTCGTCAAGGTCGTGGAGGTCGGTCCTCGTGACGGTTTGCAGAATGAGAAGAGAATATTGCCCGCAACAACGAAGGTCGAGCTGATAAATCGTTTATCGGAGACTGGATTACGCGCGATCGAGGTGACGAGTTTCGTTTCACCAAAATGGATACCGCAGATGAGCGACAACGCTGAGGTTTATCGTCAAATCGTGAAGAATCCGGACGTGGATTATCCGGTATTGGTGCCGAATCTCAAAGGTCTCGAGAGTGCACTCGAGGTCGGTGTCAAGGAAATTGCGATATTTGGCTCGGCCTCTGAAAGTTTTTCCCGCAAAAACATCAATTGTTCGATAAACGAGAGTATCGATAAATTCAGGAAAGTCGTTGAATCGTCGCTTGAAAATAAGGTCAAAGTCCGGGCATACGTGTCCTGCATCGTGGGTTGTCCTTACGAAGGTCACGTTGCAGCTTCGGCGGTCCTGAAATTGGCCTCAGCGATGCTCGAAATGGGATGTTACGAAGTTTCACTCGGTGACACCGTCGGAGTTGGAACGCCAAAGAAAATCCATCTTCTGCTGAAAGAATTGAGGCAGATCAGCGACAAAGGTGATATGAGCGAATTCGCTGTACATTGTCACAATACTTACGGTCAAGCGCTGGCAAATGTTTACGCTAGCTTGGAAAACGATGTCAGAGTTTTTGATTCCTCGGTCGGAGGACTCGGTGGATGTCCTTACGCATCCGGAGCTTCAGGAAATTTGCCAACCGAAGATTTGATTTATCTTCTTGACGGACAAGGTCTGTCCAGCGGTGTCAATTTGGAGGAAATTGTCAGCATCGGTGATTGGATAAGCAACGAACTTGAAAGAGACAATCAATCGAAAGTCGGTCTTGCGATGCTCTCGCGAAGAAGAACCAAGAAAATCTAAGAAACACAGCGAAGACATCGCTGCGTTTAAAATCAGGGAAAAAGATGTGTTCTAATTTTATTATTTTGGAAATTTTTAGACGAGATGCTGCGACCCCTCAAAATGTAAAAATCCAGTATCAATTTCTTACCCACCAAAAACGATACGAAAATGTGCATTTAAAAACATTCCCAATGTTCGACAATACATTAATTATGTATTTATTTGTATTTTTCACGCTGAGCACTCGTGTTCAATATAAAATTATATTCGCAGCTGATATTCTGCGCAGATTCGTACATGATTCGTTTTTTTCGTTCTTCATCCTCATTAGTTTTTTCCCTTTTCGAGAGAAAAAAAAACGCTCTCAATGAATAATAGACTAAATATAAATATGTTTTTTTTCCACTTATAGAGGATATTTTTACTTTCCCACGTTTTTTTGTCCATCGGAACGATTATTGCTACTTTCGCTTGAGCGAACTTTAAAAGTTTTCTTTCTTTTTCACAGCTTATTCCTTGTATCCCGAAAAAAGGATATTCCTTGGCCAATTTTTTCAAGCACGATAATACCTTTTTGTTTCTTTCACTTTTGGAGATTTCGATTTAGCATTTGGAGAACATTTCGATTATGCGTACGACGATGATTCAATGAGAGATAAAAAATATTAATGCTTATAGAATTATGCATACGTGCCAAATTGTACGAAAACAAGCGGGTGCAATTCGGGAAATTAATTGATCGTCGTTACGAGATATTCGACAATTCTTGGAGAATCGCTTGAGTGTCCAGTGCGTTGAGATCGATTGATGAACGTGTGTCAATAACGACACCACTTACCTAAAAAAAAAAAACATCAGGTGTCTAATTATTTTTTGTCAAAAAAATCTAAAAAAACTTTTGTCCACTTTGATACTACCAAATAAAATAAACAACATGGCCATTACTTGCTTGCCAATTTTCCGTCAACAATCGTGACGATAAAAACTTTCTGCCAATTTTTCTGTTGATAATCATCACGCCAAAAATGTGCCTCTCCCGCTCAAAAGTTTGGAAACGCCAGTCAATATTTCTTGCCGCACTAGAAGTTGCATAACTCCAGAACAAGAAAAAATAATCGACTTTTAAAAAAGCCTTTTGACGGGGAGGATTTCCGCTTTATTTTGCTTTTTTAAAAATATTTTTTATAATTTTTTTCGATCCGGTACGCATTTTTGTACGTGACTGTTTTTTGACTTTTTTTCGACCATCGCGAATTGGGCGCATAACTTAAGTCCATTTTTTTTTTGTATATTTTATCTTAGGTACATTTGAAAGGGTTAACGGACGCTCTATTTTCGTTTTTTAAAATTTTTCGTACGATTTTTTCTCGCAGAGTTATTTTACTTTTGGCTAAAAAAGACAAATTTCGAAAGATGCAACGTAACTCAAAAACTATAGAGTCTAAGAGAAAATGTCAACTATAAAAAAAGTAGCGTACGTGTGCAAGGAATCGCCTGGAATTATTACAGAATTTTTCTATGACATTTTTTTTTACTTTTTTCGCTCGAAACAGCTGATTACGACGTCCCAGCATAAAATTGCGTCTGATTGAAATTTCCGTACTTCTTGATACAATAAAAATCTGAAAAAATTCGGCAACACTTGGCATGCTATAAACAACGATTATGAATAATAATATTGCCCAAAAGTTATTAATAAATTGTTTAAACAATTGTTTTAACTATTTGTTAATGACTTTCGGGCAATGTTATTATTAACAAACAATGATAAATAATTATTCTTGATCATTGTTGTTTATAGCATGCGAAATCTTACCGAATTTCTTCAGATTTTTATTGTATCACGAGGTACGGAAATTTCAATCAGATACAATTTTTTGCTGGGACGTCATAATCAGCTGTTTCGAACGAAAATAGTAAACAAAAAAATTTCATAGAAAAATTCCGAAATAATTCTTGGCGATTCCATGTATACGTAAGCTACTTTTTTCATACTTGACATTTTCTTTTAAGCTCGATAATTTTTGAGTTACATTGCTTCTTTCAAAAATTGCCTTTTTTAGCCAAAAGTGAAATAACTTCGCAAGAAAAAATCGTACGAATATTTCTAAAAAACGAAAATAGAGGGTCTGCTAACCCTTTCGAATGTACCGAAAAAATACCAAAATACCGAATAACCTGCGAAAAAATACCGAAAAACGGTCACTTTCAAAAATGGATACGAGGTCGAAAAAAAATGGTAAAAAAAAAATTAAAAATAGGGGAAACAAAGCTGAATTCCTTCCCGTCAAAACGCTTTTTTAAAAATTCGATTATCTTTTTTTTAACGGAGTTATGCAACTTCTAGTGCGGTAAGAAATATCGACTGGTGTTTCCAAACTTTTGAGCGGGATTGTATATGCTCCCAATTTTGCCAATGAATTTCATGAAAAAAATCGATCAAGTTAATGACAATTAAAAATTTAAATTCCACGCTAAACATCAAAGAACGTGCCGCTATTGGCAAAAATATTTCTATCTTTCCAAAAACACAAGATCGACAATTTTGTGGAAGAAATTGTAAAATCTGCTTTTGGACGATGCTCTCTCACCATTTCTTCGAAAAATGCCGTGTGATTTGGCTTTTCCGAGTATCTCTCGTACTGATCCAAATTGTCTTGCAGCTTTAACGTCAGTGTATCGTAATTCTGTATTATTACGGCCAATATTTGTTGCTCGGTGGGAGTCGAGAGACTTTCGCTCGCCAGCCAATCGTCGATTTTTGGCGGAAAGTGATTCACGATGTCGCGCATGTTGACCAAAGTGTTGGTCAACTTCAACGCGTGCTCTTTGTACTCGTAAGTCTCGTTCGTTGAGTATCTGAGCGCTAATTGCGAAAGAAAAAAATAACAAATTATTTATCGAGCATGAATTCGTTGAAAAATCAATAAAAAGGAAAAATTCAAAACTGCAATCTCGGAAAAAGATAGATTTCAAATATTTCGAATTTCGAAACTTGGCCAAAATTATATGAACTTGAAGTTTCGAACGTTCAATTGAAAAATCGACAACTGTATTTGTTTAACAAAAAATTAGAAGACCTGAAATTTATTTTTTTAAATTGAAAGATGTTCGAAGAATTATTTACAAAGTGTTAATGGACCTCAAAACTTTTATTTAAAAAAGGTATTCGATTTTACGTTAATTTGAACGTTCAGAACTTCGAGTCCATAAAATTTTGGACTCGATCAACAGATTCTCACCAAGTGCGTACAGATTCGTGAAGATGAGACGCATTCTTATGATCTCGTAGAAAAGCTCGTCGTAGCTGCTCGGAGCCGATAAAAAAGTGTCGCCGTAAGTAATGAACAAATTCAGGATATTGACGACCTGCGTCGCCAATGGAAATATATTCATCTTCTTCACGAGATGACTCTCGTGCGTCGTGAGGAATTTCAATAAATTAATCAAAGCCGTCCACAGATCCTTCCACTGATACGCCAGTCTGACCCGACAACGTTTTTGATAGCACAAAAGTCTCTGCAATACACCGACGCATTGGTGATAGAGCTCGAGGGGAAATTTCTTCATCATGTGAGACGTCATGAACTCAACGAGAAGATCTGTGATTTAAAAAAATGTATATAGATCAGGGTGAATCGAAAAAATTAAAAACTGTTGGCTACCCTCAAAAATCAAAGATATCGTTGAAACAAAGGTCTCTGTGCAACGGTTCGATTTTTTGAATTTTTTTAGAGGCCGCGCGGGACTTTAAAAAACGCCATTTTTAGCGTTAAATTTACTATATCACGGATAAACGGAAACAGATCATTCAAAAAAGTCTGAATTTTTTATACAAGGTGCCCAGATATGTACTCATTCAAACCCATATTTATTGGTTACAAATGGTTCATATATTCGAAAAAAAATCTCTGAAAATCAATGTTTTCACTATTGTTCAATTAATTATATCATTACATATTGATTTTTTTCTTCTAACGCGTTTTTTTATTTCTACCATATTTTTTCTTGTAAAACTCGGTATCTGTATCGCTTGCAATGCGAAAATTGCTAAAACATAAATATTTATTTATAGTGAATTGAAAAAAAGTTAAAATATCGATTTTCAGAGATTTTTTTTCGAATATATGAACCATTTGTTAATGTTCGATAAATATGGGTTTGAAAGAGTACATATCTGGGCACCTTATACAAAAAATTCAGAACTTTTTGAATGATCTGTTTCCGTTTATCAGTGATATAGTAAATTCAAAAAACCAACTGTTTTTAATCTTTTCGATTCACCCTAATATAGATCTATATGAAAGTGGTGAAAATGGTATTAATTCAAATACATTAAGGGGTTATATGCAGTCAGGATTTTTAAAAACCGATTTTTTTAAATTTTATTTTTGTAATGTACATATATTTAAGTATATAGGGCATTCCACACCGATTCGACCTGGATCTGACCATTCGTCTCTCCGATTTTGTCAGCAATTCTTTATGCTTTTGTAGTACTTCTAAAGAGCAGTCAGGATTTTTTTCAGATTTTTTTCGAGCGATTTGACTTAACTATAATTTTCCGAACAAATTTATTTACCCCAAATTTAAAAATATGAAAAAAAATCACAAAAATCCCGTTTTTTTTGTATGAAAATATTCAAGCGTTGAGCCAGAGTGGGCAGGGGTTTCCTTCTGTTTACAATAAGTTTTTTCGATTTTTTTTTTAAATTAGCAGGACTCTGAATTAAGTCGGCTGTTATCGAAACATTTTTGCATGAATTAAAGGTGTTTAAAAAAATGTTTGGATAAGGACCCTTTCAATTCAGGTTTCTCTTTCTATTTTTTTTTTTAATTTTATTACCAAAAGGCTTGTTATAAACAGAAAGGAATTGCTGCCCACTTTGGCTCAACGCTTGAAATTTTTCAGATAAAAACGGGATTTTTGTGATTTTTTCAAATGAAAATTTAAAAAAAAGAAATTTTAATAGAGGGTTTTTTTTAACGAAAAATATTTTCCATTTTATAAAAAATTAAAAGCAAAAATTTTCATCAAAAATCGATTTTTTTTTAGAAGCCTACATTTTGTTAAAAATAAATATTTTGCTTATTCCTTCGATTGAATACTAGATTATACCTTATTTTAACGAAATCTTTTTTACTTTTTGATTTTGGGTATATCAAGACGCTGTTTTCGGAGGACCTCTCAGAGATTGACTACGACGGTTTCAAGAATCATTATTTTGTAAGAAGAAAAATTAAAAAATAAAATTAATAGTTACAAAAATATGAGTATAAATTTGTACGTTGATAAATTTTAATGTCTCTCCAGAATAAATTCTTGAAAAAATCGCTTTTTTCGACCTTCTGACTGCGTATAAGCCCTCAATTCAGTAATGTCGAGAGAAAATGTTTGAAATTGTTACAAAACAATCTTTTTTGCAGACAAAAATTCTTTTGTCGACAATTTCTCACCGAGCAACGTTGCTGCGAGCGGCTGAGTCGGTGCAACTTTGTCCTGCAATTTTCTATGATGCATCGGTACTCTGTGCAATTGGACTCTGAATGCCAAATTCGCATCGTGCATGAGACTATTCGCGTACTGATCCTCCGCGATGCAGCTCAGTATGAGGAAGCACAGCTTCACGTTGTTCAATATCGCTTCCGTTCTTATTACTTGCATCACAATTGAACTGAAAGTATTTTTAAAAAAAGGTTTAATCTCAACGACAATTTTCCAATATATAATATTAAAAAAGGGTTTAAAAAATTTAATATATGATGCAGGAAAAATAATTTTTAAAAATGGACACGCAATGTCGAAAAACAGCTAAAAAATGCAATATATAATGTCGAAAAAAGAGTTAAAAAATAAAATAAAAGCGGAATATTAAGGAGAAGGAGAATTCGTGAAATTTGATGCAGCTTCGAGGGTCATCGTCAGCTGTTGATCTCACCAATATTGCAGAAATGTTGCGAGCAGATTGAAGGGCTGCGCCATGACATCCGGTGGCTGCGAACCAGGTGCAACTGCGTTCGGACCCAAAGTATTGTTCGGCGATGGAGGTGCACTCGTGTCACTCTGCGTGTAAGCCAAAGTGGTGACAAAATTTCGATTGAGATGAGTGGCTTCGTAGAGAGCGAGAAGCAAAGCATTATTGGCACGAATCTGTTGTGTGTTCGCTTCCTCCTCACCGACAAACATACCAACGATACTCGTTAGCGAAGACAACCACGAAGCCTGCACCTCTACGAACAAGTCAATTTTAGTGTTGCATTTTTTCTCCCAAACCATTCATGAAGATAAAAAAGAAATGGACACTTTTGTTTTATTGTACGAAATTGTTCAAAATATAAAAACTGCCAGTAAAACTTCTATCAATCTGCCATTGTTAGCTAATTATTTTTTTCTAAACCTTTCAATAATAAAGGAATATGAACATGGATATGAATTTTTTAATATTGGATGAAATTGTTTAGCAAAAAATCAAGAAGCATCTGCAAGTTGTTATGTAGATAGAGATGTGAATTATCGTTATCTTCATTTTTTGACCTGCTTTTTGTTGGACAAAGTGCCTACAAAATTGGGTCAACGTCTCGATACACTTTTATTTTATTGAACGAAATTGTAAAAAAAAATTACAACTGCCAGTAGGACTTCTATGAATCTGTCGTTAGTCCAGAATTTTTTTCGAAATCTTTTAACCCGATAAAAAAGGAATGTGAACATGAATATGAATTTTTTTATATTGGATGAAACTGTTTAGGAAAAAATCAAGAAGCATCTGCAAGTTGTGATGTAAATAGAGATGTAAATTATCGTTACATTTTTATTTTTTAACGCAATACCTGCTTTTTGTTGGACAAAGTGCCTACAAAATTGGGTCAACGTCTCGATACACTTTTATTTTATTGAACGAAATTGTAAAAAAAAATTACAACTGCCAGTAGGACTTCTCTGAATCTGTCGTTAGTCCAGCATTTTTTTCTTAATCTTTTAACCCGATAAAAAAGGAATGTGAACATGAATATGAATTTTTTTATATTGGATGAAACTGTTTAGGAAAAAATCAAGAAGCATCTGCAAGTTGTGATGTAAATAGAGATGTAAATTATCGTTACATTTTTATTTTTTAACGCAGTACCTGCTTTTTGTTGGACAAAGTGCCTACAAAATTCGGTCAACGTCTCGATACACTTTTATTTTATTGAACGAAATTGTAAAAAAAAATTACAACTGCCAGTAAGACTTCTCTGAATCTGTCGTTAGTCCAGTATTTTTGTCTAAATCTTTTAACCCGATAAAAAAGGAATGTGAACATGAATATGAATTTTTTTATATTGGATGAAACTGTTTAGGAAAAAATCAAGAAGCATCTGCAAGTTGTGATGTAAATAGAGATGTAAATTATCGTTACATTTTTATTTTTTAACGCAATACCTGCTTTTTGTTGGACAAAGTGCCTACAAAATTCGGTCAACGTCTCGATACACTTTTATTTTATTGAACGAAATTGTAAAAAAAAATTACAACTGCCAGTAGGACTTCTATGAATCTGTCGTTAGTCCAGTATTTTTTTCTAAATCTTTTAACCCGCTAAAAAAGGAATGTGAACATGAATATGAATTATTTTATATTGGATGAAACTGTTTAGGAAAAAATCAAGAAGCATCTGCAAGTTGTGATGTAAATAGAGATGTAAATTATCGTTACATTTTTATTTTTTAACGCAGTACCTGCTTTTTGTTGGACAAAGTGCCTGCAAAATTCGGTCAACGAGCTCGATATTACTTGTCCATAACCGTTAAGCGCGAGCTCGTCATCCAGGATCGATAGTTTTACGATATAAGGATTCGCGCTCTCGTGCTTTCGATAATTGACTAGAAGCGTCAAGAGCAAAACAGCGTCGTGACCGTGACGATTTCGTGCCGCTGTGTCTCGCAATAACTGCAGAAAATAACAAATAATACATTTTATTATGTTATCATAAAATAAAAAAATTGTAGCTCGAATGACAAAAATTAATTTTACTAACTTGTACAAGAGATTCGAATACACCGTTGATCATGACGTACTCCAATAATGTATTTTGACTCACATTGTCCACCCCCGTTACGATTATTAACAACAATTTCAAGCACATTGCTTTGAGACTGTCCGGATATTCACCTGAAATAAAAATTACTTATTATTAATTATGGTAATCATATTGTATCTTATTAAACACAAATATTTTAATTTTTGAAAATATTGACAAATAAAAATCTTCATAATCTAGTATGAAACAAAATAATTTTATTCAATATTTTATTTACATTTTTTTCCAATCGAAAAATTGTCTTTAGTTGAACGATATCAAAAAATTAAATCTATTTTCAAAATCATGATTAGGTTGTTTTTATGCAATAAGATTACCTGTTAAAAAATTGTTGCAATGTTGCATCAGTGTGGTCATTCGTTGTTCCGCAGAATTGAAACCGACTAGAATGTCTATGAAATTGAAGCCGCAATCAGCCTGACTAGCTTTTTTGTACATCGATTGTACGACAGCGGCCAATGTCTGAAGGGCATAAACGACCCGGAAGGGATGCTCATCGACGAGGGTGTCGACGCAATGGCACACAAGAGAATTCAAATTTTCCTTGCTCGCATTTAACTGCTCGTTATTCATGCGCAATATTTCGCTCTCTATGTGAGGTACCTGTTGAAAGTGAATAATTATTTTTAAATATTCATCAGGGCAAAAAAAAAAAAATTCTTTTTTATTGTCTTGGTCTTGGAATAAAAAATAATCCCATCCGATTTTTGTGTGAATGTAAAAGTGTCGCTAGTGTTTTATTTTTCTGTCAATGTCACAATTTTGACCCATGATGTTTTGTTAATAAAAATAAAGAGATGTTCGATAATTCGATAAATTTTTTGTGAAGCCAGAGAACTATTTTGAGCATCAGTGTTGACGATTGTAATGAGTAATCGGTGCTTGAATTAATGGAAAATCTGAGGCCAAGGAAAAAAAATCCACACGATGGTGGTCAGGAAATTCGTGTCAAGGCTCGTTCAGGTATGATTTTGCTTGAAAACGAATTTCAATGAATTTCAAGGGAAGAAAATCATACGGAATGAAATTATTCAAGAAACAAAGATTTTATTGATCAATTTTTTTCGGTATCAGGAGAAAGTTATTTATTTTTGGACTTGCACGTTGATAAGCTATCATTTTACCCGGAAGCCTAAAAATTATTATTTTCAAGCACGATTTCCCAAGATTTTTCAAGGATCCTCAATGTGTCTTTCGCAGTCTTTACCATCCTGGGAAGTGACAAAATATTACGGTCGCGTTGCTTGGTTTCAATTGCAATGCCTGAAATATCGTATCGAAACAAGCGAGACGTGGTTTAATTTCATGAACAAATTCATGCCAGCCAGATTGAAGGGTGAGTCAGAGTGCGAGGAAAAAAAAACCATCAACGATGCTAAAAAAGTTCCAAGAAAGAAAGAATCGACGGATCAAAGAGACGAGAGTAATGCAAAAGTTTCGAAAAGCGCTACTTTGACGGGAAAGCTTGACAAATTGCGCGGAATAAAGAAGAATGATCGGAAGGAAGATTTGTCTCGTTACGATGAGGAACACGATGAAATCAGCAAATGCACAAAATCGAATACGAAAAAAAGGAGAGACGAGAATTTAGATAAAGAATCAAGGAAAAAAGATAAATGAACTTTATTTGCTCTAGCAAATAATCAACGGGCTATTTGACTCCGAACATTGTTCAAAAGTTTGAAAGTCCGAAAGTCTGAAAATAAAGTAACAAAGAGGCGTGTTTGTCCATTACAAAATATCCTGTTCTTTGGATCTTCATTTTAGATAGGCCATTTCCATGAAAGAGTATCGACTATTAATTATTTCAAAACAAAACCTTTTAAAACAAAGAACATCGAGCAAGGTTCATTTGGTATACTCACCATTGGCTTAATGAGGAACAGTTCATTCCAAAAATTTGGATGCGCCAAGGTTAGATCTTCGCCCTTGAAGAAACTCTCGTATATCGGAACGAGTTTCCCCTTGTGCTGGCGCTTTGAGCCAGAGCCGCTTCTTTTTCGCATTGCCATTGTCGTAACTCTACTCCTATACGTATTCTCTCATTTCGCAAAATCTGCAAATTCCAAACGGAATACCGGCAAATACAGACATTCTGCGATTAGTCAAATTTCTGCAATTCCAAATTGGAGCAATAGTTAAGGAATGCTCAAACAGGAAATCGAGCGTCGAATTTGTTTCTCATCTCGAATTCGAAAATTCTCCAAATACTATTGAAACGTTAACTTTCAATTTTGCTCAAAAATTGTGTATTTTTTGCACTCCAAAAACAATAAATACGCCTTCATCGCTTTTAAAGATAAAAAAAATGCGCTTACTTCCTATTTGCAACAAACGAAAAAATATATATATATATTCATGGATAATTGCTGAAATGAAATACACAAAATTATATTGTATAGAAAAAAATGACACGAAATTTCTTGTACAATTTCGCGTAATAATGAGAAGTGAGGTTATGTTCAGTGTACAAAGCAGTGTCAGAGAGAAGAAAAATCCTTATGTACGTACCTCGAACCCGGAAAAAAGGGTTTTGAATGCTCACGTAAATTTACACCACAATCGCAACTAGATTTGTTATTAATTCGCGGTGAATCACTTTAAACAATTGCAAAAACCGAACTCGCGTGTTGTCGCGACGGACAATCTTGCGCGTATGACAGCGGGACGCCATTAAAATTATTGTACACGTGATCATGTGTTTGCACAAGAATACAAAATAACAAACCTAAAATTTATTCGAACCCCTCTATTGCGGATAACTCTAATCACACACTTGTCGTATTATTGACATTGACATTACGAAAATAAGCGGAATAAATGTGACCTTAAGCGATAAGGTATAATATTGTACGGGGAAGAGAATAAATATGTTGCCACATGGAAAGAGCTACCAGCATTCAGTTTTCAAACCGGCTGTTTCGCGGAACTTGGTTGACGGTTACGCCGACCGAATACAAGTATCTTTAACAATAATTATCGTTTCATAAGTGTTTTTTTTTCTCATCGATAACTGCGATAATATGTCGTGGAGATCGAAGACGCTGTGTCTTATGAAAAGAGCCAGTAATCACACTCCAAGGTACAATCATTTTAAGGAATGTTTACCTTTATATCGATTTATTCGATTTATTATTTATTATTAATGTTAAAACAATAAATTCCCCTTCGGCTTTGATACTCCAAAGCACTCTTTTCATTGCAATGAAAAGTATGATGCATTTGTAGCACTGCGCAAGAATGTGGTCGCTGTTCAGACTTTGGGATCAGTTTTTTGTGATGCGCATAATGCAAAAACAATAAGTTCCTCTCTGGCTTTGATACTCGAGAGCACTCTATTCATTGCAATGAAAAGCATGATGCATTTGTAGCGTTGCGCAAGAACATAGTCGCTGTTCAGTCTTTGGGAACAGTTTTTGGTGATGCGCATAATGTCAGTATAAAAAAAGTCAGCCTATCCATTTCAGTCTTTGTGGCGCAATGTTAAAATAGCGTATGTTAAAACAATAAATTCCTCTCTAGCTTTGATACTCCAAAGCACTATTCATTGCAATGAAAAGTATCATGCATTTGTAGCGTTATGCAAGAATGTAGTCGCTGTTCAGTCTTTGGGAACAGTTTTTCGTGATGCGCATAATGTTAGTATAAAAAAAGTCAGCCTATCCATTTCAGCCTTTGTGGCGCAATGTTAAAATAGCGTATTTTAAAAACAATAAATTCCTCTCTGGCTTTGATACTCCAAAGCACTATTCATTGCAATGAAAAGTATGATGCATTTGTAGCGCTTCGCAAGAATACAGTCGCCGTTCAGACTTTGGGAACAGTTTTTCGTGATGCGCATAATATCAGTATAAAAAAAGTCAGCCTATCCATTTCAGCCTTTGTGGCGCAATGTTAAAATAGCGTATGTTAAAATAATAAATCCCTCTCCGGCTTTGATACTCCAAAGCACTCTATTAATTGCAATGAAAAGTATGATGCATTTGTAGCACCGCGCAAGAATGTAGTCGCTGTTGAGATTTTGAGAACAGTTTTTCATTATGCGCATGATGTGACACTTGAAATAGCAGAATTAATCAAGATGTAACTTCAATTATGTCAATTTGAATCAGATCGAATAGTAGTTTAATTAACATTGTTACTTGCATTTCTAATGTCCGAACTTTTTTTTATCAAAAGTTCTCGAGGACCATTGACTAGAATAATTGCCAATAGTCCCATCGAAGTATCGAGCAGTGGTTACTCTTCCCAAGGAGATAACAGTGATGGGAAAAATCAGTGGAAAAAGTATTCTTACGGAACACAAGCAGCGAGTGCTGCAATGGGAATCTCAGCTGCCGCTGCTTTTTACTACTATTACTTTGGCAGTACTGATGATGGAAAAGTCTATGCACTGCGCACGACGATAGAAAATCCAGGAGAATTCAAGGAAAATTTGAAGACCTATACTGCGGAGGAAGTGGGAAAGCACGACAATGAAAACAGTGGAATTTGGATTACTTACAAGCGAGGAGTCTACGATATAACGGATTTTGTAACGAAACATCCGGGCGGTTCCAGTAAAATAATGATGGCAGCGGGCAGTTCGATTGAGCCATTCTGGCAAATATTCGCAAATCACAATTCTCCTGAAATATACGCTATTCTCGAGTCCATGAGAATCGGAAATTTGGACGAGAATGCTGATAATTTTGTCTCTTCCGATTCGGATGATCCTTATCGAAATGAGCCCAAACGCCACAAAGCCCTGAAAATTAATGGTCCAAAGCCTTTTTGCGCGGAACCACCGCCGTCGATGCTGGTCGAGACTTTCCTCACTCCATCGTGAGTCACAAAAGTCATATCCATGCAACTGCATAAAGCTCGGAGTGGTAATACAATGGTTGAAAGTAGTAAAAATTAAATGTTTGTTATGGGTAGAGTTTCTAGAAACGCATAAATATGCTTAACAGAGTAAAACGAGTAAATTTGCAAAAGTAAAACTTGCTTTAGATAAAAAATAGATGGTCTGAATATCGGATTGGTGTTTGGCATGATTAATATTCCTATAAATTAATTTAAGAAATTCATATCTCCTAGAATGCTATTATGAAAATTTCATTGATGACTATTCGACCTTTTAGTGACCTTTACTATGTGAGGAATCATCTACCGGTACCCAAAGTCGATATTGAAAGTTACGAGGTGGAGATTGCCGTTGAAGATGACACCAAGAAAATTCTTGATTACGAAATGATAAAGAAATATCCGAAATACACGATTACGACGGCGATTATGTGCGGGGGAAATCGTCGTTCGGAGATGGCAGAAGCAAAACCCTTGAGAGGACTGAGCTGGAGTATCGGTGCTGTGGGAAATGCTACATGGACCGGTGCACGATTATGCGACGTACTCAAAGATTTGGACATAAATGAGGACGATTGGAATCATGTACAGGTATTTGATGAGAAGTTTTTTTTTTAAATCAGCTCCAAAATTTTTAAAACCTTGATAGTCGCAGCGAAAGCAGTCACAGAGAAACCGATGGTAAAATCTCAAAGTTTAAATCTGCTCCAGTTCGAAGGTTTGGATCTTGATCCGGCTGGTGTACCTTACGGTGCAAGTATACCAATATGCAAAGCTCTCGATCCAAGGGCCGATGTGATATTGGCTTATGAAATGAACGGTCATGAAATATCGCGAGATCATGGTTTTCCAATTCGCGTGATTGTTCCCGGTGTCGTTGGTGCAAGAAACGTCAAATGGTTGGGCAAAATAATAATCTCGAAGGAGGAGAGTCCGTCGCAGTTTCAACGGGGCGATTACAAGGGTTTTTCACCAAGTATCGATTGGGATACGGTGGATTTTTCAAAGGCACCGGCTATCCAAGAAATGCCAGTTATATCAGCGATATGCACACCGGAACCTGGACAAAGTGTCAAGGTCGTTGATGGAAAAATTCCCATCAAAGGTATGAATCACTTTTTCTGCAGAGTGAGCGAAGAATTAAGATACGTAGCGTCTGGTCACCAATTATTTGAGACAAAAAGCTGAACGCTCAAAACTTCAAATCCACAGAAATTTCATTCAAATGATTTTTGCATTGATCGGTTATTGTTTGCAAAATACGTTGACCTTTGTTCTTGGACAATTTAATTGTTATTTCGAAAAAATTGTTCCTCAGGCTACGCATGGTCAGGCGGAGGAAGAAAAATAATCCGCGTTGACGTTACTTTGGATGCTGGAAAAACGTGGCACGTTGCCAATCTTGTTTCTCAAGATCCAACAGCGAAGGAAGGTCGTCACTGGGCATGGACAATATGGAGTGCTGATATTCCGGTTAACGAAAATTTAAACGATATCGAAATATGGTCTAAAGCCGTTGACTCCTCGTACAACGTTCAGCCCGAAAGTTTCAAAAATATTTGGAACCTCAGAGGATTTCTGTGCAACGCTTATCACAAGGTCAAAGTAAAATTGGAAAAATAAGACTATCGTTGCCTAGAGTTTACCTGGAAAGAAAGAAAAATAACTGTAATAATTTTTGTAATTGGTTTTTATAGTATTTACAATATTTGAATCGATGAATGTGTGAAATGAATTTTTGGTGAACAAAAAATGAATGACTAAACCTCTCGTTGAAAATTTTTTCCACCTACTCTCGATTCTCTCATCCGATAATCGCTTCTCTCTCGATCACAGGTACACTTTCGTGTTTCGTGAAAAAATCTCTCAACTGTTCCAGCGTCAATTCAATCTGTTGTAAATTATTGACATCCCAAATCTCGAACAGCGGTGTCGATTCTATCGAATTCTTCCCAATTATCACCAGATATGGATAACCGGTTTTTCTAGCGTCGACGATACGTCGACCGATCGACAAATCGATTCTGTCATCGATTATCGCGTCGACATCGATATCTTCTAGCATTTCGTAAATCTTTTCCGTGTAATGCGTCGAAGAGTCGTAACGACTTTTCTTCTGAAATTGAAACAGACGAAAAATTCGTTATTGGCGAACATTTGAATTGAAATGCGTTCTAATCAAAATTAATTTGTAAATTTATAATGAATTCATTTATAAAAAATATAATAAGATATTAAAAAATGTACCTTTGGAGGTATGATGCACGCGGTGTAAGGCGCAAGATTCTTTGGCCATCTAAGTTCCTCTTCTTTGGAAAGTGTTTCGACGGCGGTTGCAATCAGCCTGGTCAAACCGAGACCGTAACAACCCATCATGAGGGGTTTAGGTTTGCCCTGATCGAGGAACATCGCTTGGAGTGGTTGCGAATATCTCGTGCCGAGGAGAAACGTGTGGGCGATCTAAATTTTATTTTTTTCACCGATAAATAAGATTGAACTAGCAACAGCTGCGAATCAAAAGTATTCGAATGAATCAATATATATTTTGAAAAAAACTAAAACAAAAAAGACAATATTCTTCGCAGAATAAATTAAAAGTCATTGCCGATTCCACGCATTTGAATTTTATCCTACAAATTTTGTTCCAAGCAATCGTTATTTTTTAAATGAACCTTGTAATTTATAGAGAAACAAATTTCTATCTCACCTCGACAGCTTTCTGCTGCGACAATTTGCTATTACATTTGGCGCAAGAGTCTGCTTTATACATATTAGAGTTTATGTAAAATCCGCAAGAACGACACGACAAAACAGTGTCTTCACCGATATCCGATAGAAAATGATACTCGTGGGACAAAGTTCCACCCATCATTCCTGTATCTCCGACAGCTGTGCAAGATCCAGTAAATTCTTTTCACCAAATTTCACCGGAATACGCATTTCTCTGTTCAAAATTTGTTCTTCCTCTTACCAATCGTGTATTCTATACCAATGTGCCTGAATATATTCTCGTAAGCTTCTCGCACCGTTTCATAAGTATTTTGGGCATCATCCAGATTCGCATCAAACGTATAGAGATCCTTCATTATGAATTCTCTGCCTCGGAATAATCCTAGTCTTGGCTTAATCTCGTCTCGCCATTTGCTCGATATTTGATAGAGCAGAAGGGGCAATTTTTTCTGCGATAATGTTCCAAGCCCGGCTACCAAATCTGTTATAGCTTCTTCGTACGTCTGAGAAGCAGTTTTGAAAAATATGAAAACTTCTTACAATTAATTCACCCCGGAGGAAGATTGAATTTTTTTGTGATGTCATAAAATGAAAGTTAAAGAAAAATCGCACAAATTTGAATTGCATGAAAGTTGTGTTTACGGATTTGCAAAGGTATGAAAAAATGATAGCGGAGGATCATACAAATTTTAAATTATCAATATTTGCTCTCATGATCTTGGAGTAAGACTTGGTGAATTTTGTTTTTGAAAAAGAAGGATCAATTCTCTTTGAGAGAAGTCAATCTCTGTTAATCGAGGAGTTGAAAAACGTGGGACAATGTGAAATTCTTTGCAAACGGTGTAAAATTTATGCTCTGTACGTACGGGACTGAGAATGAAGGAATTTTTGTGTCTATCCTGAACCATGAAAATGTCATTCTGAATATCCTGAAGTCTGTTTGTCCTTTGCCAGAGTGAGGCACTGGTCAAAGTAGGAAGGAGCACCTTCTGCGCACCAATGTTGCTCATAGCATTGTCAACAATGTCGATGAGTTTTTGGAGTACCCTCAAGCCCAGTGGCATTAGAGTGTACATTCCAGTATTTGCTTGTCTAATTATTCCCATATCGATCATTAGCTGCAAAAGGGTTGGGCAAATTTGTAATTTGAATGAATCGATGATAAAATATTTTGAGCATTGTAATGGAATTTGAATTTTGATGGTAATTATTTTCAGCATTGTATTTAGTACAAAATTCCATTACAATGCGGGATGTAATTAGCATCAAAATCGAAATGATGCTCGAAAAAATCGTTGTTCAATATAATTTAATTACATCCATGTAATTTGATTATACAAATGCAAATATTCCAACACCAGTATTTGTATACACTCTGTTTATATATATAGATACCCAATATTGCCGCATTGGGTTCATTTGTTTTACACAAATAGCTTGAAGGATAATGATTTTTGTATACAATTTTATGAGAAATGCTTAAGGCGCTCGGATCAACCGTAAAAAAATTAGTTGAAAAGTAACCAAGAAAAATGAGTTGAAACATGCATATTGTTCATTGGAAATAATGAAGAAATTGCTTTAGGTTATGCAAATTTTACGATATCGGGCTACATTTTTTTTACAGATAATTTAAAACTTCTATACTAAACGAACTCATCTAGAGCATATAAATAAAGTTAAAAGAATCATTACTCGATTGCTGTACCGATGTCATTTTTCATTAATCCTTTTGCATCCTCATAATTTTTTAAACCCGTACCTCATGGTTCTACCTTTATGTATGAAGTAGCAAGGAATGATTTTTTTTTTTTTAGAAATAGTTAAAAAATCATAAAAACTAAATTAATTTAGTGACGTAAATGGAAACATAACTGGCCAATTATTTTGCTGAATTAAATTAGTTTTACAGTATTAACGTGTCATAGTATACCATCCCCAGAGTGTAACATTGAAATGTTTGAAGCGTTTCTGTATTTTTGAACACATCAAGTTTTTCGAGCATCGATTATAGGTAATTTAATTAATCAGAGCATCAATTACCAGTAATTGCATTACTTCTAGCATCAATTACAAGTAATTGTATGATATGTTTCTGAATTACGTGTAGTTAAAATGCATTCGGTGAAGATGACCGAAATAATTAGCAATTGAATCCAATTCAATGACATGGCCAAAAATGATATGTAATTAAATATGTAATTTAATTGAAAATGTAATTGATGCCTGCCCAACTCTGGCTGTAAAACATAAGTTGTATAAATCCTGTTAACAATGAATGAAAAATTAACGAAAAATTCGTGACATACTTTGTAACTCTTGGATGTTGTGTCAGGCTTTACTATGGCATCTTTTGGTATTATATTCATCGGTTGAAACAACCGGGATATCCTGTTAACGTTCTTCACAAATTTCTTCGACATTGTGGATCTTCAAATTAGAGATGGAACGAAAAGAATCACACCGGGACCGGCACAGTCAGCTGTTTTCCACGATATTTACACAATTTGCTCATCAACTTTTTTTTGTCACCATAGAGTCGTAAATCACAAAAAGTAACTAGATGGAGGTTAATGAAGGTCAACGACTGTTGGCATTGTGCGATAGATGGCGGAACTCGCTGTTTCTTGAACTTGGGCCTGATAATTTGGACTCTTCAGCGTTTTTCGTGTCCGGGTCAATGATTCCGTTATTTTCAGTAACGACGTCGTGGATCTCGGCGTAGTTTGGCGTGACCAGATTGATCGCTTCACAGTTTTTTCCTGAATAATGACCTTTGTGCAGTTTTTTTGATGTCTATGTAGAATCTTTCACAATTTATTATGCTTAAGGTCGAAGTCTTCGTATGTTGACTTTTTTGTAGTTTGCACTTGTCGTTGACCTCTGCATGATTTTAGAGTATGTATCAGATTGAGTCGTCAAGTGGATTATCTGACTCTTTTGCTATTTTCGTCGCTTTTTAGCGATTTAAAAACTTTTCTGGCATCGCCAGAAATTAAAATATCGGAATTTGTATTTCTTTTCCGACTTTCTGAGATGATTTTCTCAAGGAAAACGGTAAAAAGACCTTTTTAAGCCAATTTTAAGCCTCTAAACGGAGTTTGCGGACTATTCCACGGATTTTGCTCTATTCACTGTATTTTCGTCACGACAAAAAGTCATTCCATTTCATTTCTTGCCAAAATTGGCCCAGGCGTCAAGAAAGTTGGAATCGTTTTCTTAATTGTCGCAATAGAAATTTTATCGAAAATATCGAATTGAGGGTAAAATAATTAAAAAAATTATAAAAAATCAATAGGGAATCAACGAAATTCAATATAAAAAAATATGATTTTTTTTAACGGTCCCATGGGGTCCGATAGACCGCACGAGAGAAAAATTGTCTATAATTCAAATACTAACACTAATATCGGAATAAAAAAATATTAGTAGACGCCAAAAACATTTAAAAAAATATCACATTGGTTTTTTAACGAAAATAAAAATTTTAGTATAAGAAAAAAAATCGTCAATTTCTCTATCTTTCACCGAGTTATAGACTTTTCAAAATCGCTGGGGTCCAATAAACCCCAGTGGGACCGTTAAGGGTTAAACAACATTTTCTAGTAAAATGAAGAAAAATGGCAATTTTTTTTATCTCTGTGAAGCCTCAACAAACGTGTTGAAGCAGTCACAGAGATAATTATTGATATATTAATTTTTTATACAATTTTTTAATAACTTTGATCTATCTGTCGATTCAGGATATTCTATATTTAATTCTCACATATTAACATTAAATTTAAAAAATCAATTCTTCATATATTCATAAATATATGAAAAAAGATGGAATAGCGATTGAACCGTGGCGATTAAGAAGCGGATTAGAATCTAAAGGATGACGATGAGCCTTAACGTAGCCTCGACTAATAATTACAGACGAGAGACATTATTAGCGAGAGGTTTGTATGCGAATGTGAAACAACGTATCGAGAGACTTGAGAGTTTGAACTTGGATCCTTCCAATTTGATCCAAGAATTTCCTCGATCATTTTCATTTATCATAATTTTTTTGCTTTATTTATCATTTTATCGACCTTAAAACTCTGATACTTTTTCCAGATTTACTGTCTCCATTTTTTTCGGAAAAAGTCCTCAATTATTATAAGAAGGAATTCCCTAATATTTTTTTATCAAGTCCTCTTGGCCAATACAAAATCAGAATTCTCAAAAAAATGGTTCAGCCGTGCAAATGCTATCACCAAAAAAATTGTGAACCTCAAAACTTGAGCATTTCATGATTTAATATCCAAATTGTTGTTTATAGATTTTCTGGCGAAAAAATTATTAAATAATCATAGTTTTTTCTACAGTAATTTATAAAATTAGAAGTCAGGGTTAAACATTAACCAAATTTATCAGAGATAACTTGTGTTTAGAGAGAAAGACAGAGAGTAAAACATCCGCGAATGAAAATATTTTTTAATTATTGTGTTTATCATTGCCGGGGATAATGGATGAGCCCTGAAATTCCATTAATTTCCGGATCGCCCAAATTGGACCTCGTACGATCATCAAGTGAGAAAAACATTTGACCGAGACAAGTGTATCATTAGATGTGTCTAAAAATTCTTATTTCAACTTTTGATCGTGGCAATTGGGAACTCAAAGCCCCTGTTTTTATGAGCGATGCGAGATGTAAAACGAACTTGAATCGAATTGAGGAGAAGAAAAAACAAACAAGTTTAGCCGTAAGTGTCATAACCCTGAACAAAAAGTGGAACATGTGAAATTTGATGACGTGAAATTTTCATCGTTTAAAATCCAACACATTCTTGATCGTTGATTAGGGTTAAATTTATTAGAGCATTATTTGGATGATGCTGAAATTTGCATCGTTTTAATGCAACGAAAATAATTTGCTTTTTTAAAAATTCATTAATTCTGGCAAATTTTCGAAATGAAAAATCGTTAAAATATATATCTTAGGCTCATTAAAAATGAATTTAAAAAAATAATTTTCTTTGCAATCCAACGATGCGACAAAAATATTTTTTTTTAATTAATTTTTAATAAGCTTTTACGCTTTCCTTGTGCATTTAAGATCAAAAGTTGCATTTCAGAACCGCAAAATTATTTAAACAATTTTTTAGTCTGAAAACTCTTTAGGAAGAAAGCATTTTGTTAAAAAACAAACTATTTTCGTTACATTCAAATGGTGAAATCTTCAACTTTTTTTTTTGCATTTTTTTGGAGTATATATTTTCAGAAACATGTGAGTAGAATTTTGAGTTCAAATTTTGAAAATTGACTGAGTGACAGTCATTTTAGTGAGATCAGATTTTTTTTTATATATTTGCAATCGCATTGGCTAAATTTCTACAGTAGCCGATGTGAAAAATTCGAATAATTACTATTTTCAAAACCTGCAAGAATAAAAAAAGAACCTTAAAAATGAAAAAAAAATTAATTCGTCGCCATTTTGTAAATAATAAAAAAAATCTGCCCAACAAATTACATTCGTATAGATATTGATATTTTTTGAAAATGTTCAGATTCACAAAGTTAACAATAGGAAAATGGGGAGGAAATTTTTTGTTGTCGATTAAATAATATCCACTTTGTTAAAAATTAGTCACTTTTAGTTATTAAGTTTTGTCAATATAAATTTCTATGATTAATAAAATAACGATAACCGGATGCTTTAATAATTAGTTATGCCTGTGAAAAAAAAAATCCTAGAAGATTGACAATTTTTTCCACCCCTTACAGATTCCTCCTTAATTAACTAGAAAAAATTGAATTTCTAAAGACAATTTTTTTGCTGCGATCCACGAGAAATCACAGTTTAATTTACGCCTTTCAGAATAAATATAAATTCCGATTATATCTGTTCGACGAATTTGCATAACAATAAGCAAGGAGATTCGTATCAATCGGAGGATCACAAGTGTGAACATGTTAGTCGATGACAGTGGCAAAAAAACAACAATATGGAAAAAACCGTCAGTAGAAGGATGCTAAACGATTGGAAAACCCCGCGACCCACGCTATAATTCCGTTGATGCATTTCAGATCCGTAATAATAGAATGAAGAAACTTTTCGAAAAAAAATATTTTTTATAAATTATTAACAAAAAAATTGGTGGGATCTTTGGCCATTTAGGTAATAAATTTAAAAAAAAAAACGATATTAGGGGTGGCGGAAGGAGATTTTCAAAATAAAAACAAAAAAATTGCAAATCATTAAATGTTTTATGAATTATTGACAAAAAAAATTGGCAGGGCCTTCGAAACTCAGTAAACTAAAAGCGCCAATTCTAGGGGTAGCTATAAAAGGGTGTTTTCCGGTGATTTTTAGAATTTAGAAAAAATCGTAAAATTCGTTAAATATATTTTTATGTACTGACAATAAACTTTTCCACTTAACATTTCGTTCAGAACTTCCCCTACAGGCAAAAAGACTCAAAAAATTGGGATGTTGTGCGCGAGAACTGGACCGCGCATGCGCGATGGATCACGCGCGGTCTCTCACGTCAGGCGAGAGATCGAGGCGCACGAAAAGAATGCAAAAAGCATTCTGTGAGAGAATTTTAATCGACGCGGAGACGCTATAAAACCAACAAGACCATCGACTCTGACAATCATATATTACCAAACTCTTATCCAGACAACTTCTCCCCCCCCCCCCTCTCTCAATCTCACAAAGAGCTCAATTTTTCAGTGCCCAGATTGATCCACGTTTCGAGGGACAAAAGTAGGCTCAAAGTCAGTGATATTTACTTTTCTCGGTGGATGAATAATTGAAAAGTGTGTGAAGGTAAAAAACCATTGTTTTGGAGTGTTCTTCAAGGAAGTTCGTACGAGTTTCATCGATTCTGGTGAGAAGAATAATTTTAATTTCCGGTCCAACGATTTTTTGGTCGATTCTGGTGAAAACAATTATTTTCTTTTCATATTGAAAATAATGTTCATCAATCTTTTTAGAATTTATTTTTAAAATTAAATTTGGAGTCCCACGATTTTTTCGATTTTTGGGAACTGAGAAAGGGGCGTAATTCTTTGGTTTTTCTTTTTGAATTTTTCACGACGCACTTCAACGTCTCAAGATTTGTTTTTCACACGCGTGTGTTTGAGAAATGTACAGATCTAATACGACTTCTGTTCGTCATCGCGATTTACATCGTATAGTGGCAAGGTGAAGGTCACACGATTCAAAACACTTCCGGTCTTGTGCAAATGACGAACCTCTTTGTGGAGTTTATGTATAAATATTATATATATGGGGCATTCCATACAAAGTCGATCCGAGTGTGACGCTCGACCTCGCTGCTTTCGTTTACGATTTTTTATATGATTTTTCTAACTCAAAATACCATTCAGAATTTTTGTCAGATTTTTAAAACCAAATTTGAGTGCGTTATGATTTTTTGAACATTTTTTTCGAATACCTCGAGGGCCGTAATTGAAAAATCGGAAAAAATTCTCAAAAATTTGGTGTCTAAAGTGAAAATTTTGGACCCAAAATTCATGAAGTCCAGGATTTCCCTTCCACCTCGATTTCAGGTTTTTATGAAGAAATCGTAAAAAAAAAATAGATGCAGAAATTGATCTACCGTGAAAAGTGGCTTGAATATTTTTATCGTTAACCAACAATTTCCAAAAATAGTTGGTTAATTTCTGCATTTTTTTTTTTTACGTTTTCTTCATAAAAACCTAAAATCGAGGAGGAAGCGAAAGCCTGGACATCATGGATTTTTAATCAAAAGTTTTCATTTTTGATACCGGATTTTGAGAATTTTTTCAGATTTTTAAATTGCGGCCCTCAAAGTTTTCGAAAAAAATGTTCAAAAAATCATAACGTACTCAAATTTGATTTTAAAAATCTGAAAAAAATTCTGAATGCTATTTTGAGTTGGAAGAATCATATGAAAAATCGTAAACGAAATCAGCGAGGTCGAGGGTCACACTCAGGTCGACTTGGTATGGAATACCCCATATACGGACTTATTTGACGTTATACTATTGCGAGTGATATAGTGAGATATTTTTTATTTTTTTATTTCCTTATGAATATTGCATTATCGGCTCGCCGTGACTTTGATACATAAGAAAGAAAGACTCATCGATCAGAATGACAAACGAATGATCAAGAATGATTCTTTTGAAAAATTTCGCGCAAAGAATATTTTTTTAAATATAAATTATTTAAAGAATTATAATTGTTTTAAATAATTGTGCGCAATAAGAGTTTACTTTATTTAAAAACATTTTTTAAATATTAAATCTCTCAAGATATTCTTTGAAAAATCAATCCTAATCCATCTTATCACCAAATTTAAAATTACTAAATTTGGAGCGTCCGCAAATTTATTTATCTAAGTTTAATTTTTTTCCCTCTCTGATCCTCCTTTTTAAATCACTATTTTCAAAAATACGAATCTTTTGATTTGATTTTTCTCGAAAAATTTCATTTCCTCACTGTCTTTGATTTTACTGTATTTTATAACACTGCAATTTAGAAAAAAATTCTACGATTAAAATACAATTGAGGTTTGCCTGTTTTTTCGAATGGCTTTATTTATCCCATAAAAAATATGTGGAAAAAATTACTCTTCTATTGTTTTATGATTGGTACTTCAAAATGAATGCTTGGAAAGGTAGCCTGAATTTTTTCAGAATTTTTTGAGTCTATTAAGGGGGCGAAAAAGGGCAGAAAGCAGAAAGCCCAGGTTTTCAGACGGAAGGTCCGGGAAAAATGTTTACAGGCTCAATTATCATTCTCATGATGTGATAAATTTGATATTATTTCAGATCCTGTAAATCCAGAGAGAAAAAAACGAAAAATGATGAAATTGGTGGTAACGATTGCCATTATCTTCGGCGTGTTTTTCGTCAGTGAGACAAAAGGACGTGCAACGAACAACAGACTTCCTTATATTCAGTGTCAGAGCAGCCTGGAATGCGCGACAGGACATTGTTGCACAATAAGTGAGCAACAAATTTTCAATTAATAAAAATTTCGCGAAATCGAGATCAAAATATGACAAAAAAAAAGGCAAAATTGGTAGACAATTGTTTTAAAACGATAAAAAAAAAGACTAACAATACTCAATCATAATAAACAACCAATATTTTCAACCAAAATTATTCTAATTATTGTTATTTAAATATGGGGCGTTCCATCCCAAATCGGACAGTTTGAAAAACTTTTTTTTTTATTTCCTCAAATTTTTTATATTTTTTAGTACCCATGAAAAGACTCTTGCTGGTAAATTTTGAGATTTTTTTGATTACCCGTTCAAAAGATATTAAATTAACAAAGAAAACCGCTCTTTTTTTCGGTATTTTGGTTATAATTTCTTTAATAATGGTCCAAATTTAAAGTTTTTTTTTTTAATTTTTGTTTTTCTATGACCTTTTCAGAAAAAGATACAACAAAAATATTCGACGTGTTTTTGAATGAGTTTTTTGAGTTTTTAACTTTCAATCGCGTTTTTAAAAGTGAGTGTATATTTTGATTTTTTTTTTAAGTTTTCGTTTTAAACATTTATCTATTCAGCAACTTTTAAGACTAGTTCGATCGTGGGCCTTCCATAACTACTACTTTTTCGATTTTTAAAAACTAAATTTTTTTTTTATTTAAAAAGTTTTATAAAAAAGTATCAAAATAAATTCTAGATAATGAAAAAAAAAAATTATTTTCAAAAATCGAAAAAAATAGTAGTTATGGAACGCCCACGATCGGCTAGTCTTAAAAGTTGTTGGTTAGATAGATGTTTAAAGCAAAAAAATCAAAATATACACTCACTTTTAAAAACGCGATTTAAAGTTTAAAACTGAAAAAAACATTTAAAAACATCGAATATTTTTGTTGTATTTTTTTCTGAAAAGGCCATAAAAAAAACAAAAATAAAGAAAAACTTTAAATTTGGACCATTATAAAAGAAGTTATGACCAAAATACCGAAAAAAGAGCGGTTTTTTGGTTTTTTGAACGATCAATCAAAAAAATCTCAAAATTTGCCAACAAGAGTCTCTTGATGGGTACTAAAAAATATAAAAAATTTGAGGAAATCCAAAAAAAAGTTTTTCAAAATGTTCGATTTGGGATGGAATGCCCTATATACAATCAAATTAATAGCATTTTTTATTGAAAAATATTTTCAGGCCCTTTTTCTATTCAAGCAGATTTTAGAGGTATTAATTGTCAAAATTTCCAGTCGCAATTAAGAATTAAAAAAAAACGAAATTGCGGATTCTGGAATGAATTGAAGGTCAATATGACACTGATAACCCTGCTTGCTGATTAAAATTTCGAGAATGAGGAAAACAAAATTTAAAAAACGTTTGATCGAATGACGAGAGATAATGAGACAAAAAATCGTCTTCAAGGTCCAAACAGATACAGCATCCCCCAGTGTCAACCGATGCAGGAGGAGGGGGAAGTCTGTCGGCCAGTTTCACGCTCGCCGTTGAACACGACGCTCGTTTATCCGGACGGAAGTTCCGTCGAGCTGACCGACGTTCATTACATAATGTGCCCTTGCGTTTACGGGCTCAGTTGCGATATCGAGGAGGGAGGAATATGTCGCGACCCAAGTCAAAAAAGGGGCTTCAATCATCTGCTGAACGAGGCCAGTACGCAGGACGATTGAAGGTCAAAAACAAATTGCAAAAAAAAAAAAAAAACACCTCGAACCAAGAAAGACGTAGCATCGAACGAAACGTAAACTGGGATAATTTATTCGACACGAAGTATATTTTGGAGGGCGAAAAAAATGAATTCCGAAATTTCCATTAACCATTAAATGTTAATAGTTAATGGAAATTATTTTCATTAACCATTAAAGTTTAATGGTTAATCAAATTAAAATTTAATAATTAATGGAAATTATTTCCTATAACCATTAAATATTAATGGTTAATGAAAATGCAAACGCATTAAAACAAATAACGCATTATTTGCAACCCTGAATTGGGAATGTAAATTGAATAGACGCTGCTTCCGCCGGATTTGGGGGAAAAATGCAATTTCAGGGATTTTTATAATTAGAAGAGAATTGAATTTTTTTTACAAGCTGGGATTTCCAAAATTATTCCCAAATAATTTTTTTATAAGGCAGGTTCTGTGAGGTTTGATACATTTTTTTTTAAATTAAGAAGCATTTACTTGGGATTTTTGTATTTTTTACGAAATCCCAGCTGCATTCTAGAATTTATTACAATGTCTTTTTCAATAATCTTTCTATTTTTCTATTAAACGGTGAAAAACAATTTTACAAGATTTTGCATTTCTCTTGAATGAGAAATAATTATCCCAGCTGGGACTTTTTTTTTTTAGAATCTCAAGGGACATTGAATAGACTCTATTCCACAGTAAATTAAGAAATTCAATTATTATTAAACGACTTTTAAAAAATCTGAATCGTCTACAAAAAAAACATGAAGCATGTAAAAATTTCTTTACCGTATCGTGAGATATTTTAAGTTATTACATGAGATGTTTGAGGTCGTGGGTACTTTTTTTCCTGCAAAATTTCGCATGTGACGCAAAAAAAAATATATGAGGGTGTGTGTAAATGTGCGTGTGATATCGTTTGTGAAATATTACCGATATCACTCGACAGTGAGAGTTTATTTATTAGCGTATGATTGCCAAGAGTCATCAATCTATCTCCTCATTTTGCTCGCAATCACTGGAGTCAAAACTCGATGTTAAAAAATATATATATATATAGATATTATACTTGTTATGGATCTTTGGCGAAAACGTTTTCTATTTTTTTTTTTCATTTCCCCTTTTCCAAATCCATCGATATTGTCCATCCCACAGTTTCCTTTTCTTAAATCTTTATTTTACAACTTTCAAATCCTTAAAAGGATCTCTAAAGTCACTTTAATTTCACCAAAAATCGTTACTGTTTGAAATTCCACGACGAAAGAACCAAAAATAATAAAGGATTTTTTTAAAGATTTTTTTAGGTTACTTTTGCGATATTTTAGATTTTTTAAGGATCAATTAAATTCATAGATTTAGAGATATATTTTTAATGCGATTTTTCTGTTCAGAATAATCCAAAGAAATATTTTGAAGCGAGCAATTATAGAATGATAATTTTCAGAGGAAAAAAAAGATTTGATCATTTAGTTTCACCAAAGTTCATTGAACTCTCAGAAGTGTTTATCTTTTGGTTACTCAATTATTTTTATTTTTTATTGCTGGTAAAGAGGTTGAAATTTATTTACCAAATGACTCTAAAATCAATTATGGAGATAATAAAAGAAACCAAAATGGAGAAAGATCCTAAAGTTCATAGTCAAAAGTTTGTAAATAGAATGCATGATTTTTTTAATAGTAGCAAAAATTTTGTCATCCAATAACCGAATTTTTGGGAATTTTAGATTACACCTGAAAATTAAGATCTTGGGAATTGAGTAACTGAAAAAAGAAATTCGAGAAACTTGAGAATACTTTTCGCATAAAGCTCAATATTCCTCTTCTAAAAAAGTTTGTTCCTGAAATTATCAAAATATCGAAATCATTGTCACAATTTTACACACAAGAGATGTTATATCTTGCGAATCTTTGGAAATTTGTATTTTCTGTACCTTGTTCGATGATCTGGATGAACGTTTCAGCAACTTAATCTGAAACAACAACGAATTTCTTTCATCAATATTTTTTCAAAATTATCAATTTGTCCTAATTTTAAAAATTAAATTAAAAAAAACAATATTCACCCTTTTTTCGGCGAACGCTGAACCATTGCGCACAAAACACTATAATCACTGATCACACACTTTTTTAAGAATTTTTTTTTAAATAAAAAATCACATTTGAAATCGGTACGATTTTACGATATTTTTTTTTCAAGTTTTAACTTTTACCCATTTTTAATTTTTCCGATTTTTCTAATTTTTCAAATTTTTTTATTTCTCGATTTTTAATTTTGCAATTTTTCACTTTTTACGAATTTCACGTTCATATGAAATTCACGCTGCAATAGAAACATCGAAAAAAAAGAACGAAAAAATCAACCTCGTAAAATCATGATTATAATCCCAAATATGGCGCGAAAGGATGCTTAACCCTATTTTTAGCTTCGCGCAAATTTTCTTTCACCGCAGAAAAAAACACTAATATCGCTTCACGTGGGAGAAAGGAGAAAAAAAAGGAGTACGAGCATGTAAATAAATACGTGTCAACGCGAATATCGATATTTTTCGTGGGAGCAAGAAACGCGAAAATTCGACGCTTCTTCGTTTACGGCAGCCATTAATTGTTATACGTTAAGAAAGCAAAAAAACGTTCCCCCGCAAACAAGTGTTTTTTCGCACTTCATCCCTGTCGTGAAAAAAACACGAAACAATACTTATCGTATTTGCCTCGAACGAACGTCACATGGAATTCACTGCTCGAAGCGAAAAAAATGCCTCAAGAAAAAGCACGTTCAAAGAAATCGCGAGGAGCAAAAATGCACGACAATAACGACACCCTCGTTGTTTTTCCTTGCTTCGCGAACTGTTTTTTTTCCCTCGTTTTCTCAGAATTTTCGAACTCGTCGAGTAAACACGCGCAGAGCGAGTCGGGAAGAGACGCGCGATCGAAGCGCCACTCTGCGGGAAACTTGCGCAACGCGTGGATATGGGAATCTACGCGCTCCGTTGTCAAGCGCCACGTGGTGAGCAATTCGCGAACTACAAGCAAAACTCTCACCGAGGGCGCGCGCATGTCGTCGCTGCTCGTCGTGTTTCTCCCACCATTCGCTTCCGAACGTCGGTGAACCAGGTGGAAACACTCGCTCCGTGAAGCGAGTATAGGGCGGGCGCGGCGGCCATGTTATATCAGTGAGGTGTCAGTATTTGCTCAACGTGACGGGATTTTTTTTGGGTGTGGATCGCGCGGTTTCCTGTTGCTCCCGTATATCGTTTTCGTTTATTCATCGTCGTCGGGCATTCAAACACGCTCACAAAGTTTTCCAGAGTGTCCCCCTCACCCACCCTCTTCCCCCAAAGCCGGTCAACTTGTTAATGTGTCGGACACGTGCCTCGGAGTAACGTCGTTATATCGCGAAACAGCGACGGTGAGTCCCTTTTTTTCCTCCATTTATTGTTCCATTCTCGTCGGGAACGAATATTTAACAAAGAAAGGAATTTAAAATCGTCGATTTTCAATTGTTCACGCGAGAATGCGCGATTGTCAATTGTCGGGGCGGTCACCGCTTCTAATTATACGCATATATATATAGATATAGAGTTATATGTCGACGAATGCGTATTCCAGTGGCTTGAAAAAAAGTCGTTTTTTTTCCTCCATCGAAGGAATACCGTTCAAAAGCTTTGTTTATATTTAACGAAGCGACTCGAGAGTTTTCCCATATCTTTTGAAATTCTGCAGAAACGCGAAATTTCTTTCGCAGTGAAAATACGATATTTAGGTTAAGCACGTCCCTATAAGGCATACGCGATCTCGTGATGTTTCACGCTCCCTCTCTCTCCCTCTCTCTCTCTCTCTCTCTCTCTCTCTCTCTCTCTCTCTCGCACTTATGGCGTTCTCTGTGTGAGTTGAGCTCGCCGATATGTGACTTTTAAAATGCCCTCGAGGCTAATTTTCAACTTCCATCTCCGGGACCCGGATCTTTCTTCCGATGCAGAGTTGTGAAAATAGCAATTTAAAAGTTATGCATTACCCATTACTTTAAACAATGTGTATTGGATAAGTTTTCCGTTACAAATTACAAAATCAACGTGTTACGAATGAATGTTCCATTACCAATTACAAAAGTAATGTGTAATGGATGCGTGTTCCATTACAAATAAAAAAGTAATGTATAATGTATGCACGTTCCATTACAAATTACAATTTTTAAAAAAGTAATTTGCAGTGGAGAATATTCCATTACAAATAGAAAAATGTACGTACTTGTATTAGAAACTGGCACATTGCTGTCTCATTATTTTATTTCGCTCTCTAAAAGTTCATCCACAATGATCATAAATGATCCATAAAGTTGAAAAAAAGAACATGCACATTATTTAGGGATTCAATAAAGCGACAGATTTTGGATCAGTAACTTGTAAGTTTTATTAGATTGCTTAGAATTATGGGTAACGTGTAAAAGCAAGTTCGATATATTTTTTTATTTGTAATGGAAGATGCATCCATTACACGTTATTTTTTTTATTTGTAATGGCACATGCATCCATTACACATTACTTTTCTTGTTTATAATGGGATATGCATCCATTACACATTACTTTTATATTTGTAATAGCACGTGCATCCATTACACATTACTTTTTTTATTTGTAATGGCACATGCATCCATTACACATTACTTTTGTATTTTGTAATGGTACACTTGTCGAAATAACTCAACATTCAACGAGCGAGGGGAAATAGCTCATTTTCTTTATTTTCTTTGATAAACTTGACGAGAAATTGATGTAATGGAAGAGAAAAAGAAGAGGAAACTTTTATTTCACAGCTGGAATTGAACGTTTGCTGGGGAGCGAAGATGAGGCGAACTTGCTGCGTTTTGTTAAAAAGACTTTTTCTCTAATGCTCCAATTTTCAAATTGCCACTATTGAAGAATTACTGGTTTTCTCATTTGATTTAGATTTCAGAATTTTGAGGAAAATTTATCATTTTCATGATGCATCGTCGTTGGAATAATTATTTTCTCCCAAATTGTGCGGATAAAGTGGAAATTGAATACGAATTTATATTGTTGAGAAATAAAGCATTCAATTATGAAAAAATATTCAGACACCAAATGCAAGACCTTCATGAAAATTCTTAAATTGTCATAATTTAATGATTGATTTTTCTCTATGATACTTTCAAATATTAAAATTTTGAGGAAAAGTGATCATTCTTTTTATGACGTATTGAAATTGCTGTGATTATTTTCTTTAAAATTTGAAGGATGAAATGGAAATTGAAAAAAATTCATTCAATGAAGAAGCAAGTTGTTCGATTATGAAAAAAATTACTCAAGAAAAGTTTTAAAGTTGTCATAATTTAATGATTGATTTTTCTCTATGATCCATTCAAATATTACAATTTTCAGGAAAAGTGATCATTCTTTTTATGACGTATTGAAATTGTCGTGATTATTTTCTTACCAATTTACCGGATGAAATAGAAATTGAATAAAAATTCATTTAATGGAGAAGCGATTTGTTCGATTATGAAAAAATGTTCAGATGTCAGATGCAAGAAAATTACTCATCAATAATTCTTAAATTTCCATAATTTTACATTATTCATTTTTTAATAATCGATTCAAATTTTAGAATTTTTAGAAAAATTGATCATTGTCTTTATGACGCATCAATGGAGGGATTATCCTCTTTCAAATTTTGCAAATGAAATGGAAACTGGATAAAAATTGAACTGTGGCAAGTCATTGAATTGAAAAAATAATCGGATGTCGGAAGCGAGAAAACTATACAAAATCCAAAAATTGTAATAAAACTTTAAAAGACTTTATAAAAGATCTTTTCAGCCTTGCTAAGATAAAAACTTTTTTTCCTTTTTAACAAAACTTTGACTGGAAACAAGTTTCGCAATATTTTAGAATAATAATAATAATGATAACAACGTCGTGACTGCCGTTGGACGGATTGATACGAAATTCGTGCTGTGCAGGAAACTATAACCTATTTTTCGAATAGAACGCTCACGCTCTGTCGTGTGTGCGCGCGTGCGCGTGTGTACGTGTGTGTGTGCGTGTGCGTATGTGTCTGAGAGTTTGCGATTTCTCCGATCAAGACGCGACTAAAACCGAGCACTCCTGAGAAATATTTTTGTATGAAATTTTTTTTTTTTTTTTAATTTTCAAAGTTATTACTAGATTTTGCTTGAAGATGAAAAATCTTTTTTAAAAATTAAATTTAATGACATTTCTTTAACACTGATTGAGATTAAATTAAATTTGCTTGAACGTAAAATAAAATAAAAAGTTTAAAAATGTTTTAACTCCGGTAGAGCGAAAATTTTGAAGATTTTGAAATTTCATCAAATTTGGACTCTGTAATTTCCCTTTCAAAATTAGGATTTTGGATACTTTTGCAAAAAAATATAATTTGATAACTGCAAATTTACAAAGTCCGAGTATTTATAATAATTAACGGAACATTTTTTGGAAAAATAAAAACGTACGCGAATAAATCCATAATTTTGACGCGATATATTTGGAATTTTTTTTTTTTATTTAACTTTTTGATCAATATTGCAAATATTCGTGGAATTTTTTTTTCAATATTTTGCTCGAAGATTCTTGATATATTTTTGTATTATATGAATCGGTCTTTTATAGCGATACGGGAATGTGACGAGACTTTCGCATTGTAATCGAACATTATCGATTTTTACATACCATTCGCAACCTCGCCCGATTTTAACATGTAACATCAACATTCTTCTCATTATCGCCTCGATCTCCGTTGCATATTCGATAACGATAACGACGGTAAATATATATATATATATATTTTTGTTACGTTGACTCTCATTAGACGACAAGTCCAAAACTTTCCGATTTGCTTTTAGATTTTCAAGAAATAAAAATGATCTCCAAACTGAATTCTGGGAAGTGCAATTTGACTTTTTCCTCCAGCCCCAATAAATCGAATCTTTTCTAAACTTTTGGAAGAGTTCAATGCATATTTTGACATTACAAGGCTAGTTTTTTTGAATACAGAATTTTTTTTTTTTTTCAATACAAAGCGCTGAAATTTTTCTACAATGTAAAAATTCATCCAAATCGTTGCAAATATAGTAAAGATTTTTCAGTCTCAGAATTTGTCTTATTTGTATTGAAAATTTGTTTTGCATTCACATAGGAATATAAATTAAAATAATTTATACAAATGATATACTTATTTTTTAAAATATTTTTTATATTATTATTATATTATATTAATTAACCAGGCTATTTTATGTTCAAATTGCAAATGAATTTCAACTGACTTAATTTTTTTCTTAAATATCATTTTTTTTCTCAAATAATTCTGCATTTTTTCTGGAGAAAATGGAGGAAGCAATTTATCAAATTTCGTTCTCAAAAATTCGCCAGCAGTTTATTTTGCTAATGGCAAATTTTTTTATTCCATCAATGGTGGTAAATCACAAATGTAAACCTACAACAAAACTCGCACGACCGGAAGAATTCGCCGGTTATGAGCCTCGTGAACGTTATTATTACTATTGTACTACTCTGTAAGAGAGAGAGAGAGAGAGGGAGAGAAAATTCTCTGGCAGTCTCGGATGTGTGACCTTGAAAGGGAGCTCAAGTTTATTATAATCGTATATATGTATATATGTATATTCTATAACGTACCGAGAACCATTCCAAACCATTGTGAGGGTTGTATATTCTATAACGTACCGAGAGCCACTCCAAACCATTGTGAGGGTTGCAAAAATTATCAATTTTCGAGTATTTTTTACAGACAAACTTAAAAAATAATTAATAAATTGAATAATAAATTAAAAAAAATTTATTCATGAGAAAAAGCAAGGAAAATCTGGAAAAAATGTTCTTTTAACGAAAATTCATAAAATTTTTGAGTTTTTGGGGAAATCATTGGTAAATTCGTGTTCAGGGGGAAAAATACATCGATATTAGGCCCGGAAAAAAAATATTAAAACATTTTTTTTTTTTGCATTTTGTCCAAAATTGAATCGCTTCGGTAAAATGACTGTAACTTATTTTCTAGAGTAGATTTCGACTTCAACTTGAACTCATTCTCTTCGTAATCGATCAAGCTTCAAAATGCCGCCTGGTTCATTCGAATTCATTAGTTTTTCATTTTTTGGCAGATTTTTAAAGTTGGACCATCGATTTTTGCAAATTTTTGAAGGCATACCCTTTTCCATTTTTTTCGGCGATTTTTAGAATGTTCTCATTTCTACAAAAATTAACTTATCGGAATGAACCAAACGCCATTCCCTAAGTTTAATGACAGCCTTTAAATACGAAAAATAAATTTTGGAATCGGTCAAACCGAAGTAAAGTTGTGAGCACTTGAATTTTCGCTATTTTGAGGTTTCTGAAAATGGAGCAAAAATGTCTTTGATGAAAATTTTGATTTTTCGGAAAAACTATTCGTCGATTCGTGTTCAGAGGGGAAAAATACATCGACATTAGGCCCGAAAAAAAATATTAGAAATTTTTTTTTTTTTGCATTTTGGCGAAAATTGAATTGCTTCAGTAAAATGACTAATATTTTTTCTAAATAAGATTTCTAAGTAAGAGATGAGCTCATTCTCTTTTTTATCGTTAAAGCTTCAAAATACCGCTTGGCTCCCTCGATTTCGATAATTCTTCAATTTTTGGCAGATTTTTAAAGTTAGACCATCGATTTTTGCAAATTTTTGAAGACCCCTTTCCATTTTTTTCGGAGATTTTCAAAGTGCTCTCATTTCTACAAAAATTAAGTTATCGGAATGAACCAAACGCCGTTCTCTAAGTTTAGTAACAGCCTTTAAGTAAGAAAAATAAATTTTGGAATCGGTCGAGCCGAAGTAACGAGCACTTGAAATTTCGTTATTTTGAGGTTTCTAAAAAGTTGCCAAAAATGAGCAAAAAGGAATTTTTTTTATCATTATCGTTTTCAAACTTTATTTGGATGAATGTCATTTTGGAAAAAATAATTTTCAGAATTTTGACCCAAAATTTTACCGACATGACTTTGAAAATATATACTTTGAAGAAATGCAAACAAAATTCTAAATTTTTACAGTCTTTTCCCCTCAAAAGGAATAATAATTGGACTATCAACATCTAATTATCCACAGATAAAATAATGAAATTATTAATTTAATTATTATTTAATTATTAATTTCATTACAATGAAATTATTAATTTCATTATTTTATTCTATAAATTAATCAAATCAATTCTTCATTTTGCATGCCTCGTATTATTATATGAGCCTCATATTATATAGAAGAGTGGAGGGCACTCCTCTCACGGAGGCGCTCAGTTAGCGGATGTCGGTCACCCGGATTTGCATTTTTAACCTGTCCTCCGCTTCCTTCTACATTCTGCTACTTTTGGTACGCGACAATTCCTAGCACGATTGAGAGAGAGAGAGAGAGAGAGAGAGAGAGAGAGAGAGAGAGAGAGAGAGGGAGAGAAAGGAAAAAGTGAGCGTAGGATTTCCATTGATGAAACGGAACCCTCCCTCTCTCTGCTCACCTTGTTTTTCAAAAAAAACACCCTGAACAAACGAGAAACTCGATTTAACGAGACTAAAACGTCCTCGAGTCTCTCACAAAAGTATTAAAAAAAAAAACTTGCGCTGTTTGCCCCACTGAAAAATGGCAGCCTTTCAGACCTAATTTTGTCACTTTGAGCCGAGAAATATTTATTCTGTGTCACCCAAAAAGAGTTACTTGAAAAAAAAAAATTGCATTGATATCATTTTTTGATAACTGCAATATATATTTTTTTTTTAGAGAACTGATAGATCAACTCGAGTAATTAATTGGCAATTAAGAATTAGTGAAATTGAAAATAGTTTAATTGACGATTTTTTATTATTTACGTTTTTTATTTTTCAAGTGCAACTTTGTACTGTAGAAAGGAATTATTCTTTTTTTTTTATTTCGACGAGTTTACTTCTTTGTGAAATTGATACGCTCGCATAAAATTTATGCAAGTCGTAATTTCGTCTGCCGGAAAAAGTACCAACGTACGTTTGGGGTCTTTTAAGGGGGAGGAGGGGAAAAAAAACCTCGAGCTCGAACTTCTTGGCGTTACGCCCTCTTGTCCGTCTCGAATTTTTTTTAAATGTTATTTTTTTCTTTTTCTTGTCTTTACAAAGTCAGCACTGTGACGTACTCGAAGAATATGGCGGGTCATCAATTCTCTGTGTTAATGCTTGTCTGTGTAGTCGTCGACCATCTTCTCTCTCTCTTTCCCTTTCGGACATGATTTTCCCATCCTTGATATTGAAAATACAATTTTCAAGCTCTTCAACGATTATTTTAAATAGGAAAAACGTCCCTCGTGCCCATTATTCAAAATTTTTTGGTTCTGTATTTTAAATTAATTTTTTTCTGTATTTTAATACCTTCCAATTTTGTTAAACAATTCTTTTAACAGATCCCTTTCATATATTAACTTATAATTATATTTAATAGTAATTTAATTTTTATTCTCGTTTGAGAACTAAACAAAAATATATCGTTGCTGACATTTTTTTGTCCTTTTTTTTTTTAATTGAAAAATGTTTTTTAGTGGTTCAATCAAATTATTGATTGTCCAAATTACTTCGCTGAAATAATAAAAATGAATTTTGAACTTTTTTGCATATTTTGGCAGCAGAATAGATTTTCCTTTTTAAAATTATGTTGGGCAGAAATTTGATGGATTATTAATAATTAATAATAATTAGAAAAAAATGGTACTGAATAAAATGTTCAACTTTGTAAATACGTTTTTTTTTTCGATTTTTTTCAGGCTGCCAGTTTAACTGCCTAAAAGGAGCAAACGCAGCCATCAAGATGCCGAAATCGGTGAGTAACATAAAAAAAAAAATTCCTTAATTTATTGCAAATTCATAATTGATTGGGTAAATCTGCGAATTGAGATTTTTTCACATAAAAAAAAAGATCAACCGGTTTTTCGGAACTCATGATATTTGAATGTCAAGGGTAGCAATTTAAAAAAAAGTCCCCTCAAAATTCCTCGTTCCAGAAAAAAAATTGGGAAAAATCTCGATCAAGCCTTTATCTCACGAGCATCAATCCCGTTATCTGCGATATATATATTTTTTCTCCGTTGCACTTGTCAATGAGTGTTCTCGTTTTATCGTTGAATAAACGAAGGATCCGTTGACTCGTGCTGTTGAAAAAAAAATAAACGTTCACATTCTTCCTCCCCGGAAGTTGCGCGCTGCCCACGCGTTCGAATCTCCACCAGACTTCCGGTTTTCATTCTTTTTGAAATTTTTTAAATCGCACAATCTTGCCAACTGTTCACGGAATAGATTGCATGACTAATGAATTTTTGGAAATTTAATTGATTTTTCAAATTCAAGTAAAATTGAATTTTTGGCAATTTAATTAAATTTTAAAATCCCATTAAAATTGAATTTAGTTAGAATTGAAGGAAAACATTCATTTCAAATTGAATTCGGCCAGGATTGAATTTTAGCTAGCCACAATATGTATTTTTTTTTTGAATTTTCGAAAATTGAATTGAATGAAAAAATTCAATTCAAATTGAATTCGATGAGGATTGAATTTTAGCCAACCATAATATGTATTTTTTTTAATTTTTTGACAATTGAATTGAATTTGAGAATTCAATTAAAATTGAATTCCATTAGACTTGACTCGAAAATTACATTAAAATTGAATTCCATTAGAATTTACTTGAAAATTACATTAAAATTGATAATTGAATTCGATGGATATTATTCGAACGAATTTTTCGTGCCAAGTAAATCTAAACACAAATTCTCGGAACATTAAAATAAATCTATTTTCACGGTTGTTCGAGTCTTTGGTTTTTCCTCTTATTTTACAACCTGCAGCGTACGACGGATGCAAGATAAAGCACGTATTAAAAACAGAAGCCTCCGCCCATTCATTCCACGACGATAAGACTGCACCGATGACATCACGAATTTTTACCCTCACTCACCTATCGCACTAGAGAACAAAAAAGTAACGATGCAATGCAAAGAATTTTTTTTTTTTTTTTTTCATTTGCATTGCAGTGAAATAATGGATGGGAAATTCACTGTATTTTTCTTTCGCGCACAGATAACCGGAAATGAGCGATTGGTTTCTTGTTTCAAGTTACCTTTTTCAAGGTCAACTCAAAAGCAAATTTCTGAATTTCAACGGAGTTCGCAAATTTCAAACCAATTCGTTCTCAATTCGTGCCAATTTAATAATGCATCACAACTTCTATTCAATTTTTTTCAATTATTTTTCTGATCGGAAGTTTTCAGTTTTCAAAAAAGTAGAGCATTTTTCAAAAACTTTGTATCCTTGAAATTTTAAGAAACTACCCAAATATGGAGAAAAACAAAATTTGAATAATTATTTACTTAGAATTTTTTTTAAAAAGGTTGATATTAATAATAATCTTAATAATCAATTTTCAATTATGTAATCATTAATTATAAATTAATTAATCTCCTTAAGATGGTCCTAATCACAATCGAAATTTATTGCCGGATCCTTTGGCCGAATCAATTATAGAAAGAAAAAAAAATCAAACGTGATTTTTCTTCTGACCTTTCGTCCACCCGTTATATTAAATCGTCTCGAAGGTTTGCGGAGAGACCGGCTTTACTTGCTCACGTGATCTGCAAACGCCGGGCGCGTCGCGTCGTTTCTTCTTATTGCGTTTACGACGCGCGCATGCCCTATATATCTATATATTCATATGCATGGGACATTCCACGTAAAGTCAGTGACCCCAAAAATGACTGTACTTCAAAAATTTGCCACGTGAAAGTGCAAAAGAAGAAAACAATAATTTTTTTCAGTATTGATGAAGCTATTTTATTAGTTTAATACAATATTTTTAAGCTAAAATTAAATGACCCCTTAATGTTGAGCTCATTTGCATTTGTTGCTCTTAATAGCCTTCTAAATATTTCCAAATATTTTATGCAATTAAAATCAAAATTTCCATATTGAAAAAATTTTCCATGTCAATTCTATAAGTCCAATTTTTTATCTTCTTTATCAGCCTCCCAATTCAGTTTAGCCCCCTAAATACTGAGTTCAATTGTTTTTTTTTTGGCTGCCTAAATTAAGATTCTTAATTCTAAATTAATCCTAAATTCTTAATAAATCCTAAATTCTTCCTAAAGGGTTTCGGAGTAAAAAATTGTTTAAATAATTTTGCGGTCCTTATTAAAGACTGAATGCTAAATGTACAAGCAAAGGATAAATCTCACTAAAAATTAATTAAAAATATTTATTTTCGATTCAATAGATTAGCATTTCAATTTTATTAACGAAAAATCTTTCCAAAAATCTCTACCCGTTAAAAATCTCTTGTCTTGTTAAAAATTTTCAGGCTCGACCAAATAATGCTCCAAAAAAATTAATCCTATTACATATCAATGATCAAGAATATCTCGGATCTTAACGGGTTATACGCAGTCGGGAGGCCAAAAACGCGGTTTTTCAAGAATTTTTTCTGGAAAGAAATTTCAATTTATCAGCGTCAAGATGTATATACATATTTTTGTAACTTTTAACTTCATTTTGCAATTTTTCTTTAAAAAAAATAATGATTTGTGCTCCAAAAAAGGTGGCTTGCGGTGACCACGATATCTCTGGATTGGATCATCCAAAATAAAAAATAAAAAAATATTTCCTTAATTTAAGGTATAATCTAGTACTTGATCGAAGGAATAAGCAAAACATCAATTTTTAACAAAACGGCGGCTTCTCAAAAAAAAATTCTATTTTTAAAGAAAATTTTTGCCCTAAATTGTTTGTAAAATGGAAAATATTTATCGGTGAAAAAAAACCTTCGATCAATTACTAAAAAATATACTTATAAAGCTTGTGTAAAAATTTGAGACCGATCGGTTAAGCCGTTTCCGAGAAATCTTGGTCACCGAGTGAAAAAACAGTTCTAGAGAAAAGCGTTCTGTTTCAACTTTACACATAGTAATTACAGGCTAATGCCGGTAACTTCGAAAATATTTGTCAGATTGACGTGAAATTTTCTGTGTTTATATTTAAATATATTGCGAAAATGAAACTGAAAAGGAAATCGATTTTTTGGAAAATTCTGACTGCGTATGATCCCCCAACACAGAATGGCCCATATATGGTACATTATATACGTACACTTGCGTCTAAAATGTACTATAGCGTCAAAACCGAAGCGAGACACACAGCTGCGTTCTCTTCTTCTCTTTGAATATACATATACATTTTTTTTCTTTCTTTTCGTCTTTCTCCGGCCGTTAGGTTTCTCGGGCGTTTCGTCGGTTGTACTCTTTTCAGAGCCCGCCAAGAAACCGAAAGAGGGGTTAGATCGACGCTGCCCCCTCGCTCCCCCCTCCCCTCTCCACCCGTCTACGCGTCGTTCCCTTACTCGGATTACTCGGGGAGACGCCGGTTGCACTTGCGACTTGCCCCCGTTGGCCCATTGTTCGATCTGCGTTCGAGCAGCGCCGATCTTCCTGTTCCTCTCTTTCTCTTCGATTCTTCGGCACATTTGCGAAAACTAACCTCAAAAATTCATCTCCAACGCTCGCGAGAACGATTCTGCGCGAGAGTGTAATTTTTCGTGTTGTTTTTAACCTCAAAAATTCATCTCAAACGCTCGAGAACGATTCTGCGCAAGAGTGTGATTTTTAGAGTTGTTTTTCACCGTCTTTTTTCCCCGCGCGTTTATGTGAGCTTGTGTCTGCGCGCGGGTGCGTTTATTTCTTTCGTGTGCATCGAAAACTTCCGCAAAACGCGGAGAAATAATATCGCGCATATATAGATATATACATTCGTATGTATGTGTATAGATATACAGGAAAGCAGCGCGAAGGATCTCAAGGATAGAGAAGCTGCGAGGCCAAAGTTGGGCGAAGCCGGCATTTTTTTTCTTCATCTTTTTTATCGCACTGCGTCAGTCGAACGAGAGACGCTCGCGGAGGAACTTCTCTGCGCGCTCTGTGAAGATACAACAGTTTACTTTGTCGTGTTTTTTTTTTAAATTCTGGTTATTGCAGTGTAGTGAGGATATTGCGATTTATTGGTTTACTTGCAATTTTGATACTCGGTTCGCGCGAGTTTTTTTTTTTGTTTTTTCGTCGTTTTTGGTGAAGCGCATTTCTTCAGCAATGGTCGCCGGCACGAAGATGGTAAGGAGTGGCCGCGTTTATTCCCGCTCGATTTTATTTGGCGCTTCGCGCTTTCGAAAAGACTTTTTTATGGGTTTTTCATCTTTAGCATTGTTTTTGCCCACATGTTGGAATTTTTCGGTGCATTTGGAGGGTTTTTTTTGCGGGTGATTCGGAAATTCGTGAGAACGGGCCCGAATCCTCGTAACAGCGAGAGGGGCCATTTCTTTTACTACCTGATCTTACCTGCTTCGGGAACCCTCTGGCTCCTTTCCTGGCTTCCTTTTCTCATTTTTTTTTACTCGGTTTTACCACGGGGGCCACTTTCCTCGCTCGGATTTGCACGATTCTTATACCGGGTGTCGTATTTCTTCGCTACTCGCTGATACGAAAAATAATGATTTTTTTTTCGTTTTTGAAATGTTTTTTTTTTTAGTAATTCGAATGCAATTTTCACATTTATTTACGAGTATTGTTTCTAAATAATTTCAGATGGCTATTTTAAGTCTTTTTTTGCTTAAATGATTAAATAAGTGCTAAATTAATCGTTTTTACAGATATTGGTAGATTGAGCTGCAATAATGAATTGTTTTTTTTTTTTTCGTTTGCCCCTGGAATTTTCTATATGAGGCATTCTTCGTCAACTGGGTCACTTTTTTTTTCAACCTCTCCAATTTTTTTCAAAATCTGCCAGTTTGGAATATTAGTGAAAAGGAACGTCTGTGATGTTTTAAAGATTTTTTTAGGCGTACGTTCAAGATTTTCAATTTTTCATTACGAACACTATCTCAAAAAATATTCGTCAAACAAAAAAAACATAGGAATAAAAACTTTATTTTTCCGCTTTATCGAAAAAAATCATAATTTTTTGTAATAAAGCCGAAAAAATAATAAAGTTTTTATTCGTATTTTTTTTTACGAATATTTTTTTAGATACAGTGTTCATAATGAAAAATTGAAAATCCTGAACGTACGCCTAAAAAAATCTTCATAAAATCACAGACGTTCCTTTGACTAATATTTCAAACTGGCAAATTTAAAAAAAAATTGAAAAGGTTGAAAAAAAAGTGGCCCAGTTGATGAAGGATGCCAAATAAAGGAAAATATTTTGGTAATTTTTGGTACTTTTTTGACGACACTTTTGTGCGAGAAATTGTTGAAATGTATTTTGCGCTCTTTATTAAGCACGAGCAGAGCTCAAATGTAATTAAGAATAAATTTAAAAACACTTATTCTCGTCGCACTGCAACAATGCAAATTTCAACATCATTGAATTATTCAAGAAATGCCGTTTTTTTTATTTTGACCATCGCTCGTTATTTTTGTCCTTATTCATAAATTGACAAAAATAATCGGCATTGAATTTTAAAAGAATTCCTTCAGGAGTTTGGTTTTGATAGAATTTTCAAATAAATAAAAAAACTTGCGAATCTTCAAAGGTTTTAGATCAGTTAATTCTATTCAGTTATTAACTCTAATTTAATTAAATTGAATTAAATTTAATTAAATTTAAATTTAAATTTTTGAATTTTAATTAAGCGGATGATTAAGATGTTATTAAAATTGCAAACACATTTTTTCAGCCTCCCAATTAAGGTTCCTCCTTTACCCTTCGAGCCACATTTTCCATTGATCTTTCATTGAATTTTTATTAATTAATAATCCAAAGAATTCGTTTTTCAAATTATAAATTCGTAATTCAACGTGCAGGAAAAATGAAGGATTTTTTTTCAAAGATGAGCAATAATTTCGAGCCAAAATTATCCAATTATGGCGTTGGTCACGAATCAGTTTTCTTCGTTATATAACGGGTGTCCGAATAAAATCTGGAAAATTCTTCCTTCCATGGAATTACTTAATATCAATTAATTTAATAATTTATGGATCATACTTTTCTTTAATCAACTGTTTAATGCATTTTTCACAGAAATTCATGAATTTATTCATTTTTAATCTTTTTTTTTTCTTACCTTCGATTTCATGTACTCCGTGGCGAATTGTAAACAATAAGATGAACGTGAGGGTGACGACGATGGACGCGGAGTTGGAATTTGCGATCCAGCACGCGACAACTGGAAAACAACTCTTCGATCAGGTCGTCAAGACAATTGGTTTGAGGGAGGTGTGGTTTTTTGGACTTCAATATACCGATATGAAGGGCGACCTCACCTGGATCAAACTCTACAAGAAGGTATGTCGCCTCAGACTTTCCTTAATTTTCTTTTTTCTCATTTTCAGCCAAAATTATTTCTGAATACAGGAATATATTCGGGGGATTCCAAGTCAGACAAATTTTTGTGATTTTTTTTTGAAAATTCGACATTTTATATTTTTGCTGAAATTTGGTCCTTCAAGGAGTAACATTTGCAGAACACTTTGTAATTTTTGCTTACAAAAATCTATAATTGTGACAAAGTTACCGTCGATGTTCGAAAAGAACTTCTCAAAAATATCTTTCACGGTGTAAAATTGGAAAATTGACAATTTTTTTTTTTCAAATTCGTTCAAATACTGGCCAAGAATTTCTGGAATATCAAATTCATTTGAAAACAAAATAGCGGGAAAAATGATTTTTGCAAATAAAAACTCAAGAGAGGTCCAGATAGTAATTTTTTAGATATCTTGCTCATCGTTTTTTCCACGACTAGAAATCATTCCTTGAATCTACTAAATTGTGTTGGGATAAAGTGGAGAAATTTTTTTTTATATAGGGGTCCATTCCATGACAAATCGACCAAGAGTTGGAATCGACCCCTTTCAATTTCGATGAAATTCGATCCAAAGTTTTCGTTTTTAGTAAAACGAAGTTCTACCAAAAGAAAAAAATGAAAATTAAATTAATAAATTAATAATAAAATAAAATAAATGTAATTAAAAGGAAAAAAAATTAAAATCTTTCAAGTTTATTTTTATAAGTATCTCGAAAATTATTACAGTTACGAAAAAAAACGTTCTGGGTTCGTCTTAAAGAGGAGTATACTTGTGGCTATGAAAAAAAAAATATTCCGAACAAAAATTTTGAAAAACGATGAATTCGGAGAATTTTAAATTTTTTAAAATCGTGCAAATCCACGATCAACATTAAATTTTTGGTTCAATTTTTTTTTATATAATACCTTGTCCTGATCTTAAAAGATCCTGAAATTTTCAGAAAGGTATTTTTCGTTTTTTCAAAGATATGAATTTTTGAATTTTTTAAGATCGTGTAAATCTACGATCAAAATAATTTTTTTTAAATATAATACCTTGGACTGATCGTAGAAGATCCTGAAATTTTCAGGATGGTGTTGTTTTGTTTCAGAAAAATAAATTTTTGAATTTTCGTATAGATATTTAAAAACTAAACTTAGAAGATTTAAAAAATTGTGAAAATTTGAATCTTGCATAACTTTTGAAAAAAAATGTTTGAATTTTTTTCCTTTGGTAGAACTTCGTTTTATTAAAAACGAATACACAAAATTTCATTGAAATTAAAAGGGGTCCATTCTAACTCTTCGTAGATTTGACATGGAATGACTCATAGGGAATTTTATTTGGCTCTAAAATTTTTTTTAATGAATGGAACAATTTTTTCATATACTTTCAGGACAGATAGCGAATTATCGTAGACCCCGTAAAAGTGAGAGTTTGAATCGTAAAAAATTATGTTATTTTAGAATTGTCTCCGAGTATTTGTAGTGTCAGATATATATATATATTGTTTTCCCTTAGCCCGTTGGGTCGCCGTAAAATTAATCCTCGTGAACCCTCGTAAAGCCGTAGAAAAATCTGTCCCTTGTAGTGGAATATATAAACGTATATACGAGGCATTCCACGTCAAGTCACATTTTTTTAAATCGCCAAAAATCGCATACAAATTTTTAGAAAGTAGTTCCAACTGTCAAGAAAATTTGTGCTTTTTTCCGATTTTTAAATTACATTTTTTAGCCGGAAAAAAATACAAAAAATTTGTTTGTCCCATTTTGTAACTCGAAAATTATTCATCGTACGAAAAAAAAAGTAAAACATAAAATTTAGGATTTTCAACGTGCTTTTCTCTGACATTTTTTACAAACTCCTCCGAAAGCTCTATATGCCATTTTCGGAGAAAATAATGTTTTGATATTTTTTTTTCTCACAATTGACATCTTCGATTCGTCTGTAGTTTTAACAGTTTTTTACTTGATATATTGACAGACTAAAAAAATTGGCGTAGTGGAGAATTCATTATTTCAAATGCATTTTTATTGATACAATCTATCATTATAGAGTGATTTAACGAAATAGTGTAGATATTGATATTTTATCATTATTAATCGTAGACAGGAAAAAATAATAAAATAATCTCGTTTTGATACCGCGAAGTCGATTCCAGGAACAAAACAGTATCATTGCTTCATTCCCAAAAATCATGCCCAAATCGATCTAAAAAAGTTCTCATTGGCCATAGAAAGGTCGGTGTATTCAACGAGAGTAAATTGATTCTTTTTTACAATCAATAGACGCGAGTGGCCTTTGACTCAAATTTGAATAGACTTTATCGGTGCCCATGGGTCCATTGATAAAGTTTATTAAAATGTACAAAAAGATATTTAAAAAAATGAAAAAAGTTTTAAAAATTGAAAAAGTACAAAAAATAAAGAAAAATGCGGGCTTTAGAAAATATCTATGGATAGTCTCAACCCTGTTAATGCACAGAGAAATTTGTGTATTCGTTTGGGATGAAAAACGCATGAAAAGGAATGGATTCTGAGAAGCTGTCAATTCTGAGAAAAAAAAAATCAAAACATTATTTGCTCCGAAAATGGCATATAGATCTTTTGGAGGAGTTCGTAAAAACTTTCAGTAAAGAGTACGTTGAAAATCCTAAATTTCATGTTATACTTTTTTTTCGTACGGTGAATCATTTTGGAATTACGAAATGGAACAAGAAAATTTTTTGTATTTTTTTCCGGCTAAAATATGTAATATAAAAATCTGAAAAAATCACGAATTTTCTTGGCAGTTAGAACTACTCTATAAAAATTTGTATGCGATTTTTGGTGATTTCAAAAAATGGAGTGGCTGACTTGACGTGGAATGCCTCATATATACTGTCGTATACACACTACAATGCTTTATGTATAACGATGTGCCAGTCGCCGAGTTTTCCGTTGAAGAACCGAAGAATTAAAAATAGAAGAATGAAGAATCGTCCGCAGACATTGCAATGTTTCTTCCATCTTTGTCCAGTTATCTCACTAGAATTTTTTATTTGCCAATTTTTCTAGTGTTCAGAATTAGGAAAGTCAGATTTCACATTTCGATGATGGATTTCCATGAGAATTCCGATATTAGACGTATTTCACTGTTTATTTACCAGAAACTTAATCTGGTAACTTTTTAAATGTTTAGTTACTAGAATTATAATTTTGGAAACTGTTGGGATTTTTTAATTCACGAATAGCTGGATTCTTTCGACTTCGGTGATGTTTATTCACTAGAACAGGGAATTTTGACAATGCTCTAATTTTTTTTTCACCAGAACTTTGATCTTTATGACTTTTTTTAGGGATCAATAAAGATCTTGAGTCAGGAAGGACTTTTCTAGGTTTTATTCCCCAGACGCTTCATTCTTGAATAGAATTACTGGTTTCGAGACCCTTGGTGTTTTTATTCAGTACTTTATTTTTAAATACATTCCTGAAAATTTTGGTTTAATGTAAACTAAGTTTTAACAAATTATTTCGCATTTACCAGAATTTTAGAAATTCAATCGAGATTCTAGTAACTTTTCTAGTGTTGATTCAGCAAAATTTCGATTCTCCAAACCTTTTTTACTTTTCATTCGGGAAAATCTAGTTTTTTTTTCGGGACTTTTCTAGTCTTTTCAAAATAAAAAACGTTTCCGCCGTAATTTTTCCCAATATCCCCCCCCCCCCCCAAACTAGATACAATTTATCTGCACATCTAGTAACTTTTCTAGAGTTTACTCACTAGAATCTCGATTCTCGAAGCCTTTTTCTACTTTTCATTCACTAAAACCAAATTTTCTTAAAAACTTTCCAATTTTGTTGAAAATCAAAAACGTCTTTGCGGTCATTTCTCTGTCAACACACTGAAATCTTGGCTCCTCGAAATTTATGTCTTATCTATTCGCTGTAATTATTATACAAAATTTTCTCAAAATCCACATGAACGACGATCTCGATTCTGGCAACTTTCCCAATGTTGGAGGGGAAAAAAAAACACTAGATACAATTTTCCTAAATAACTAGCCACCGGGTATAAATCCAATATATAGATGATTGGCATGGAGCATCGTTACACATTTCTCCGTCATCGTCACGAACAAATCGTGCGTCATACGTGCAAATCTAGACGCAGGAAAAAAAATTTGAAAAAATTTTTTTTTTTTTTTTTTCATAATTTCCAAGATGAACGTTGTCATGCACCGTGCTTCACGATTCTGTGGCGTTGGCCCTCGCAACCCATTTCGTTACTTGTGTCATGCCGATGAGAAGAAAAAAAAATAAGACCGGTCGCTCGGATGACAAATAGTGATGTCATCGTGTCTCGGTCTCTCTCTCTCTCTCTCTCTCTCTCTCTCTCTCTCTCTCTCTCTCTCTCTCTCTCTCGCGCGCGCGCGCGCGCGAGATTCTCGCTAATGTCTCTTTAGTTCACGGATTTATTGAATGGAGTCACAGCTCGAACGAGAACTTGAGAAAATACTTCATCGAGAGAGAGAGAGAGAGAGAGAGAAAGACAGAGACAAAGAGTGGGAGAGAGGTTTTTGAATTAATTGGCATTGACAAAGACGCCCACTAAGAATGATAAAATAAATTTTGTTTTTTGTATTCTACTGTAAACATCGATGAAAATAATTCGTTTCTCCATTTTGTACTTGTATGGAAAAAAAATATCTCAGATAATTTTTCGGATAGTTTGATATTGAAGCTTGCATCGTCCCAAAGCAATGATAATAAATTTACTTTATTTATTTTTAGCAAGATTTGTGCTTCATTTGTCCGTTTAGTATCCCAAATCCTTGATAAAGTTTTTATTGAAGCAACGAATGCATTAAATGCATTTAAATGCAACGAAATTTATTTTTCAGTTTAATTAATTTTTCCTAAAAAAATTTCAAAGTGAAAAAACGATTTTATTTTGGGGTCTTTGTTGAGGAATTTTTATGCTAAATCCACGAGCAAAGCGTAAATGTGATTGCAAATGAATTTAAATAAACTTATTTTCGTTGTATTGGAAAAATGTTGACCTCAACATCATCAGATATTGTATATAAATTGATATATATATTTTAAATATATCAAAAATATATTTTTGCTCTACAAAGAACAACCTCTATATCAGTAATATTTTATATCTTTTTAATAAAGACTTTTTCACGATAATTCCAATTTTAATGGCAATTAATGGTAATTGCATTTTTTTCAATGAGAGAAAATTGATTAATTGCAAATTTTAATAATTTTTAAAGCCTCATTTTTTCTGGTTCTATGGACCCCAAAACGATTTTTACTAACGGAAAACTCATGTAGAATTTCAAAATTTAAGTGTAAAGGCCAATAAATCGCAATACATAGATTTTTTGCTACAATCAACGTCATTTTTTTATTCAAGAAACTTTTAGATTTTATTGTAACAATATTAAAAAAAAATTGAATTAAATTTAAATTAAATTAAATTAAAAAGTTCTTCCTACTGCAAATTGAACAATTTGCTTGGGGAAAGTGCCAAGTCGTTATTAAAATTAAATTAAATTAAATCAGTATTGAATTAAATAAAAAGAATGAAATTGAATTGAAAAATTCTTTGAATTGGCAATTGAACAATTTGCTCGAGGGAATGGTCGATTCGTATTACAAAGTTCTACAATGTAGAATTTATGTACAGTTATGTCTCGTAGGTGGATTTTATGCCATCGTCGGTTGGCTTTCACCGACGAGAATCTTCTCTCTCTCTCTTTCTGGTTTTGCAGTTGGAGAATCGAGTCGTCGCGCCTTCCTCACCTTGACACAGTCGCGTCCTCGTTGCACTGCAAATATAAATATATATATATAAAAAAAAAAAAACTGCATTTAAACACAATTGCAATTGTATTGTCGAGAGTTTGGTTTTTCCAATTTTATTGCACTCTCTGTTACGCGAATTTTTTTTTTACAATGCTCTTCCTTCGCATTTCACGTGCATCCCCAAAGCCAGAAATTAAATCGTCAAGTTTACAACCGGTGAACATTTATTTCTCTACCTTTTTCTCTCTTTGGCTCGTGTGAAAAATAACGTAGGAGCGGTCTTTGAATTCTAATGACAGAGAGGCCAACGATGCCCAAGGGGAAAAACCTTTTGTTGAATGTAATGACCGAGTTGGATTGTGCAGAAGTAAGATTTATTAAAATTAAAAAAAAAAAAAAAAGGAAAAACAGGTGGCCGCGACAGGTGTGTTGGATAGGCTCGAAGCTTTTTCTTTTTCCCGAATTTATGAACCGAGAAACGAGCCCCGGAAATTGGGGGGCAGATAGTAGATATTATTACAATATATATATATATATATATATATATATATATATATATATATATATATATATATATATATATATAGATATATATATATATCTATATTTATAAGGGGGTAAAATGATTTACAGTCGACCTTGTTTCCACTTTATAATCCCAATTACGATTTTCATTTTTCAAATCGTTAAATTTGGTAATTTTTTAAAATTAGTAACCCAATAATCGAAAAAAAAAGATTTTTGAAATCGGAATGTTCTTTTAAATTTTTATTCACATTGATTAGGCAAAATATTTGTCATTGAAATATCAATGAATCATACATTAAATAAAAAATATCGCTTCAGAAGCTGCAACCGATTGAATGACCCTAGAGATGTTCGATTCTTTGGGAAGAATCGATTCTCAAATCGATACTGAATCGAATAAAAAAAATCGATTTTCATGATAAATCGAACCCAAAGAATCGATTTCGTAAAAATCGAATCCACAGAATCGATTTCGTAAAAAACGATTTTCAAAAATCGTAAAAAAAATTAATTGCTAATCAAAGCTTACGTAAGTAAGTGTTTATAAAGTTTTTGCTGTGGAAAATGATTAAATTGGATTCGTTTATTTTTTAAACAAAATGAATAAAATGAACATAGTTTGATTCTTTTACACATTCGCACTTTTTAATATATTGTTAAAAACATTATGAATATATGTAAGAAATCAGACTTTTTCTATTACATAAGTTTCTATTGTTTTACGATATTTTGTATGATTTTATTTTCGATTATTTTTTTCGTTGGATCATGTGTTCAATATTTTAACGTTTAATTTTTTTTACTCTTTTCTCATGTTTTTAAATTTTCACATACCTTTTTTTTCTTTTAACCTTGACTTTAATGTTTCATAGACTTTTGTCAATCCTTATTTAATTGCCAATCTTTGATAGATAATGAATTTAATAAAAAATCGAATTTTCGATTTTTAAGGTCAAGAATCGATTCACAAGATCGACTTTTTGAACAAAAGAATCGATCTTCTAAAGAATCGAATCGGAATCGAGCATTCCCAAATGACCCACAAATTTTATTCATTTTTGTTTATTTGGGTTGATGATTTTTTTTTTTAAGTTTTGTCAGACATCGGTTTCAGAAAATGAAATATATATGTAAAATGCGGTAAAAAAAAAGAACGCGGAGCGAAAGAGAAACAAACAGGCTTGTCGATCAATCATAAACGTCATCCGGATATGTGACGTTTTCCGTCCAGACGTCGGCGTACGTTATTACCAATAATGTATATATGGGACATTCAACGTCAAATCAGCAGTTCCTGTTCCTCATACTTTTCGATTTTCGGCGTTTTTTCGTTCACTTCAACGCTGTTATTGATTCAAAAAAGTCTCGGAATGTAGAAAAAAGATTTTGACAATTAAGGGGCCCCATGGAAAATAATATCAGAGAAATATAAGCAGAAACTGCACTTACAGAATATTTTTACACTACATTTACACACTGACATTTCATTAATATTATAATTTTACTTACTGAAAAATAGTAGACATTCATTTTTTTAAATAGATTTTATCTGTATTAATTTTCATTTTTAAAGGGGAAGCACTAAACTTGAAAAAACCTTAAAAACGGATTTTTTTTAATCTGAAAGAATCACAAAAATTCTATGATTGTCATTGGGATTCTTGAGCCTCCGATTATTAAACAGTATTCAATTTAAAAAAAATTTTTAGTCATGATTTTTTCAAATAACAATGATTCTGAATTTTTATGGGATTTGCCAGATTTTTAGAAATTCCATAAGCCCGAAAATTTGCGAAAAAAAAGAAATCGTCAGGAATATGTGTTAGAGATTATAGAATCTATAGATAAGAATTTTCTTTAAATTTTTTAAATAATTTTTTTATTTAAATTTAATTTCTAAATTTTTAAAATAAACTTTTAAAAATTGGCGCTGCTGATTTGACGTGGAATGTCCAATACAGTGGAAATATGATTTGTGATCGTTAGTGAATATATAGTTGTCACAAGACTCGTAATTTTCTCCATGCGCCAGTCGATAGATTTAGAAATCGTCTATGCAGGACTTCATGGCTAAAAAAAAAAAAGAAAAAAAATAGGAGGAAATGAAACTATCGGACTGGATTCGCGAGTTTCTTTAGCGATTGGAAATGTCATTCATTCCAATTCGTCGTAGCGTTTCTTTTTTTTTTCTCCTGATAACGATACTAAAATTATGAATTAAATCCAACGAATATGAATTTTCAGTTTCGATGATAATTGATAGGGAATTTAAACAGTATAATTGAAACAAAATGCAAAAAAAATGGACTAAAATACTGCACTTTTTTCAATTGTTGTACATCTTAGGTATTTTTGTTATTTGTTATTTTTATATTTTTTAAAATATTTTAGAATATTTTAGAATGTTAGAATTTTTCCGCCCGACGTTTATCGTCGATCAAACGTGTGAGAATAAAATAATCGTCGAAGAAGACTCTCTCGAGGTCTCTCTCGCGATCTCATCGGACAAACGCACGAGTATGGTAAATAGGAAAAAAAAAATTCTAGCGCAAGGCCTTCGACCGATAAAAAGCATCGGTTGCTGTAATAATTGCTCGGTAAAGATACAATGAGTTATACAATTGCACATTTGTAACACCAGAAAAAGTCGAGCAAATACTTGAAAAAAAATGAGACTCGGAATTAGAACGCCAAAATAGGATAATTTTTGCAAGACGTTTGTTGGGCTTCCTTTTTTAAGATAATTTTTTTTAAATTACAACTCAGCGTGGATTGAAATTAGCAGTGAATTACCCATCAAAATATGCTCCAAAAAGTTAGAAAAAAATTTGTTAGCCTATTTTTAGCCGATTTTAGAAATTTCACTATAGCCAAATTAAGAAAATCGATGGTTCAACTTTAAAAATCCGCGAAAAATTGAAAAAATTATCGGGATCGAATTAATTAAACGGGTTTTTTTTAGAGCGTCGACGATTGGGAAGGAAATAAGTTCACGTCGAAGTCGAATTTTTATGTAGAACAAAAGTTACAGTCATTTTAATGAATGAATTCAATTTTGGTCAAAATGCGATGAAAATTATTCTGGCTTCATTTTTTTAGGACTTTTTTTCCACTGGACACAAATCTACTAATAATTTCCCCTAAAATTTAAAATTTCCTTAGATAAAAAAAAACATTCCCTTAGTTGTTCTTTGCTTTTTTAAATCAGGAATAAATTTCTTACGAAAATTTCCAAATTAATTTTTCGACAAAGTTATCAGAGCTTCGTATATTGAATAAAATTGTATTCCAATTTTAAAATATAGTCATTTTCATCATAATCAAAAATCTATGAATAATTCAAAAAATTAACCTGACAAAAAATATTTTATACCAAAGTCTTCCAGTATCCCTCTTTCTCAATCAACGACCTTGAATCTTCGCAATCGCATTAAGCAGAAAGAAATTACCTTCAATTTCAACGAATTTACTCGAGAAATTCCGTTTCTACGCATTTTTAGATTTTTTTTTAGTTCTTTACGACAAAAGGTCATCGTTGAAAAGTGTTGAATTTTTAGCGAGCAAAACCGTGCAGAATCGTCGACCTTGGACGATTCCCCGGCAACGAGGTCGAGGTCTGGTTCAAAGTATCGTCCCCGACCAAGAACCAGATATTTTGAGAGAATGTAGCGCAGAGTAGTGTATATTACTTTACAGTTTTCCGATTCACGTAATACCGTAGATTTGACCTTATTAGTGTAGCCATAAATCACTTTATGCACGTCTCCATCTCTTCTCCGGCCAAAGCACAAAAAACCCATAAATTTACATTTATCTATATTTAGAAAAAAAACTACTCCACGTCTCCAAGTACAATTGAAAATTGATTAAATAATGTCCAGTCCCAATTTTTAAATTTCTCGCATCCATCTATTTATTTCCCTAGCTTTTCTATTCATTTCCCTATCAGAAACATATCTACCACGACAAAGAAACTCCCGTAATATCACGATTCCTTCCTTACCTACCGCCCCAGACGGTATTTTTCAATGGTCGGTAGCTTACCGACCCCGTCATCGGTAAGTTACCGGCCGATGTGTTATCATTTATGGAGATTTATTCTGGTAGGCTCGTTATTAAGTAGTTAATTAGTGCAAATTAGTATAAACATTACGGTTATTAGTGTTTTATTGTGGAAAATATGATTTTTGGTAGAGAAATAAGTGGTAGAGCTGTAAATGTGCCGATTCATCGTCCCATTATCTCCTCGTGTGAAATTAGCCTTTGTGCACGCATCCGGCGACCGATTGTTGAAAAAAAAGTATTAAACAATTAAAAATAAAGAAAATTAAACAAACTCCTCGGAGGATAGAATAAAATTGATGTATTGGACGCAGCCGGAGAGCATGATAAGCCGAGTGGTGAAGAAGGAGGTGAAAAAGAAAGTACGGCAGCTGAGAGGTTGCTCGGACTCTGATAGCGACGACGACGAGTACGACGATGACCTGGTAAGCAGCGAGAAAAAAAATTAACCTGGAAACCGTTCACATATGTTTTCTACAAATAATACGTACTTCCATGTATCCTCGATATTGAGATATCTCTCGCTAACACGCCATCGTCGAAACCAGAATCCTTCAGCGAGAAATAAAAATAAAAAAAAAAAAGAAAGAATCACGACTTTCCAAAGGATAACGGGATAGTCATCGATTTATTAAACTGATGGCGAATAAAAGTAGCTGAGGCAGGAAATTTATCATTCAAAGTGATTCTAGGATACTGAAAATTAGTAACACTAGAAATGAACATTGATAACACGACACACTTACGTCTCTACCGGTCGCAACTTCAAGGTCAAATAACTTTACCTGAACAGAATCTCCACCATTTTACAATTTAAAAATTACTCCCTAAAAAGATGTTTTTATAGAGAGTTTGCTCTTTTCGAGAGAAGTTTTCTTTTTTATAGAGATATTTCCCGGTATTTTGTTACTTCGGAGCACTAATCTAAACACTAAATATGGTATAAGGGACACTAAAAAATAATTAGTGTTTTCTGACAAACTTAATACTACTTTGTGTCAAGTTAACACTAACAAGATTTGATCTTGATTTATTTCATCAGTGACACTAAATCATATTTTATGTTTGGGGACAAATAATGAGATTTAGTGTCTTCTGGCGCACTCAATTAATACTATCAAGCATTTAGTGCGAACCAGACTTGCTATTAATCAACTTTTCAATGATAATATTAGTGTTTAATGGCACAAAATTATTTTTAGTGTCGCCGACGAAAAATAATAATTAGTGATACGGTATTTAGTGTCTTTTGGTACAAAATACAATTTAGTTTTTGGCATCGTTAGTGTCAAATAGCATATAATAAGATTTAGTGTTTTCTGGCACACTCAATTAATACTATCAAGTATTTAGTGCCAATAACACTTGCCAATAATCAATTTTTTAGTGATAGTCATATTAGTGTTGAGTGACACGAAATTATTTCGATATTTATTATCGCTAGTGTCAAATAGCAAATAATAAGATTTAGTGTCGTCTGGCGCACTCAATTAATACTATCAATAATTTAGTGCCAATCAGACTTGATATTAATCAATTTTTCAACGATAATCATATTAGTGTTTAGTGACACAAAATTATTTTTAACGTCGCTGACGAAAAATAATATTCAGTGATACAGTATTTAGTGTCTTTTGGTACAAAATACAATTTAGTTTTTGACATCGTTAGTGTCAAAAATTTTCATGATGAATTTTAGTGTCCTGGAAGGGATCGAGGCATGAAAAAGTTCTAAATTATCGTTTATGAAGATTTACGAACTGTACCAGGAGAATTTTACATACGGGGTCAACCGTATATCATAATATTGTTTTATGTACACTTGTGCACTTTTAATTGTTGGTTAGACGAACACAGTCTCAATATGATGATACGTTTTAACGGCACGCTCTTTTGCAAATACGCACACATGAGAAAAAGACGGCAAGGAGACGTTATTTCATGCGAAAAGTCTGCACATGTTATGCAAATCTCTCTCGATCTGCACTTATACCGGTTATGTATTATACACTCTGAGGCATGGCATCCACTGCCCTCTCCCTTCTTTCTCGCCACTTCAATCGAGATCGCCACGTGCAAATAATCACGACTATCCTTGGAGTTTTATGCACAAAAGCATAACCGTTGATCGTAATGCAATATTACTCGATCGAGAAAAACGAAAAATGATTTTACTCTATTCCAATCAATTTTTACGTTTCATCGAACACTAATTTTGGTCTCATCGCTCAATATATTTTGAATGTATTTTTTTCTTGGAGAATTTTGTTCATAAAAAATTGATAGATGAAAAGAATCTTGCAGAATTTTAATCAGCAAATATGTTGATATTTTTTTGCTGGTCACGTTGACCTCAAATGGGACGATAGGGGTGATTTTTTTAACTTAAAATTACTCTTCTTGGCTAAAAGGATTTTTGTGCAGAAATCTTTTTTCACCGTTATTTTTCTTGAGGCAATACAAAAATATGCCAATTTGCTTGCTAGTTCAGATTGACCTCGAACGGGACGATAGGGGTGGTTTTTTTTTACTTTGAAAGTTATTTTTCTCGACTAAAACGATTTTTGTGGATAAGCAATCTTTTTTGGATAGTTAATTTTCTTGATATAAATCGACAAATTTATAGATTTGCTTGTTCGTTGACATTGACCTCAAACGTGACGATTAGGGGTAGTTTTTTTTTTCTGGCCAAAACGATTTTTGTGGAAAAAGAAATATTTTTCGACAATTATTCTTTTTACATAATCAACAACTATGCTAATTTCCTTACTAGTTTACAGTGACCTTAAACCCGACGATAGGGGTCGTTTTCTTTGAACTTTAGAAATTTATTTTCTTGAGTAAAACGATTTTTGTACAGAAAGAAATGGTTATCGATGTAGTCAACAAATATGCTGATTTTTATACTTGTTTAGATTGACCTCAAACCTGACGATAAGGGTAGTTTCTTCCTTATAAAATAACTTTTCTCGATTAAAACGATTTTTGTAAAAAAAGAATTGTTTTTCGACAATTATTTTCTCGATGTAATTCAGAAATGTGCTGATTTTTTTGTTAGTTTACATTGACCTCAAACCCGATGATAAGGGGTAGTTTTTTAAACTTTTAAACTTACTTTACTTGACTAAAATGTTTTTTTGTGGAAAAAGAAGTTTTTTGCGACAAGTATTTTCTCAATGTAATCAAGACATGTGCTGATTTTTTTGTTACTTTACCTTGACCTCAACAGAGACGGTAGGGGTGGTTTTTTAAATTTATTTTTAAAGTTACTTTTCTGGACTAAAACAATTTTTGTTGACGGAGAATTGTTTTTCGACAAGTATTTTCTCAATGTAATCAAGAAATGTGCTGATTTTTTGTTAGTTTACATTGGCCTCAAACCCGATGATAAGTGGTAGTTTTTTTAACTTTTAAAGTTACTTTACTTGACTAAAATGTTTTTTGTGGAAGAAGAAGTGTTTTTCGACAAGTATTTTCTCAATGTTATCAAGAAATGTGCTGATTTTTTTGTTAGTTAAAATTGACCTCAAACGTGACGATAGGGGTAGTTTTTTTCTTTTTGCGAATTATCTCGTTCGACAGATTCGATTACGGTATAAATTCGTAATGGATCCAAACGGTTTTACGTTTGACGTTGGGGCCGCCTGTTAATTCAGCACGTTCGCCTGATCTCGTTTTAGATTATGTCACACATACGCACGCACACAAAAGTACTGAAAAATTTGCAATGATAATGCACGAGGCACGAGACAGAGTCTCCAATGACCCGTTAAATGGGGGCGCCTGTGTCGTGACTCACATTGCAAAGAAAAATCCGCAATTGACGCTGGAAAAGCGCGTTCAAATAAATTTTCATTCTATTTATTCGGCGAGAAACGAAAAATTTGGTTCGTCATCGAATCAGTTGAATTGTAAAAATGAAATTTTCTCAAAAAACCCTTTTTCTCATTCTTCATTCTTTTTTTTGACCCATTTCATTCATTGTGGAAAAAAAAAATTATGTGTAGAATAATATCAATTAATTTTTGAAAATATAATTTTTCAACAACTAATTTTTTTACTCGAATTAAAATTTATCTTCTGATCGATTCGAGTCTTACCATCGATCGTCTAAGCGATTTATCGTGTCTCTAAAATCGTGGGGCCTTTTTTTCGACACCAAGTTTCAATTCATCTTGAATTTCGACGATCCAATCTTATCAGTCTCGAAAAATAGAACTTTGGGCGCTTCCTTCTCTCACATTGGGGAAACCCCATTTTTATTTCTTCTCCTTCAAACTGCTCTTGCTCGTCAATCGAAGATCGATTTGATACGATTCGATATGTCATTCTCATTTTCCTTTTTTCTTTTATCGCACCGAAACCGAGCATTTTCCGACAGTTTCAAGCTTGAAAAATAACCTTTTTGTTTCTTCGGTTCGTTATCGCTTGAAATAGCCAACAATGGATAGATGAAATAAAATTTATAGCACAAACGATACGGAATTTTGAGTCGTAGAATCGAGCAAATACAAAAATTGCATAATTTCTCATTTTTTATCACATTATTTATTATTATTGTTAATTTTGGTTAATTCCCGATTTTCTAATGATATCTGGGAGGGTCCAATTTTTTGGTCGTATTAAAATACAAAAAAAAAACGAAAAATAATTATTTAATATATTTAAAAATTTTTTAATCGTATACAAATGAATTTTTCGGTAATTATAAGAGTTAACATTTTGGAGCGTGGCATTTAAAGCCACGAATTATTATTATTATTATTATTATTATTATTATTATTATTATTATTATTATTATTATTATTATTATTAAATGACGGAATCAGGACATACTATTTTGAAATTGAATGAGTCCGCGATTGTCCCTTTCCCCTATTGAATCGTCATCGAAATATTCGAGGAAGATTCTTGAGAGAATGGCCTCGAGAAAAGAAGTGTGGATATATACAGTAGAAACTCACTAATCTGATATCTTATGGGGAAAATAAGGAAAAAATTATTTTCTTTATTGTTTAATGAAGAATTTTTCATTACCCGAAATCTTGAACTCCGTCAAAATTGAAAGGCTTTTTGCTACTTAAAAAAAACGACCTCAAGTGAATTCTTTTTTAGGATTTATCAGTTGATTTTTTTCAGCCCTTCGATTTTTTTGATAAATAAATTGTTATTAATAATAAATAATGGATTAATAATAATATGAACAATAATGAATAATATCAATAATACAATTGACAATAAATTATTACATTCTTCAGAATCGTGAAAATTAGATCTAAAGAGAGGAGAATAAGGAAAACATTATTTAATGAAGTATTTTTTGTTTGACCGCGTTTATATTCATAATAAAATGAAAATTTTCATCTTGAAATTCCGTCAGAACTGAAAGACTTCTGCCATTTAAAAAAAATGACCTTGAGTCAATTTTTTGAGGCTTTATAAGTCGATTTTTATTCAGCCCTTCGATTTTTTTAAATTGAAAATAAATTATAAATTAATATAAACAATAATTAATAACACAATAAATAATAATTGATAAACAATTATTAAATTATAAAAAAACCTGCAAAAATATCAATGGATTTTTTTTTTCATTTTCAACGATTCATCAAAAGTTAAGTAGGCGAGGTTCTACTGTAACACATCTGTGCTGTAAAAAGAGTCGTTGTAAAGGTCGAGACTGGCGTGTAAGTGTCTTATCCCGGACTCCGGACCCTTACGCAACTTTTACCGAGTCAAAAATCGGCATATCACACGCGACTCTTCAGACTCGAATCATCTGAGCATAAAAGAAAAAAAGACTAAATTATTTCCCATAAAAATGTGTAAAAGAAAGAACAATGATGAATTTAAAAAAAATCTCATTTCTTTATTCAACAATTGAAAAAAATTGCGATTTTTTTAATTGAGGGGTCACCCTTTAATTTTTTGGGCAACTTTTTAATAGGGAAATTTTTTTGCAATTAGTCAAATAAATAATTTAAAATTTTTTAACTCATGACATATTTTGGCTGATAATAAATCAAAAAAGTAATTCAATTGATAAAGAATGGACTAAAATCGAGTGTTTCTCTCTCACAAATGCCACAAATTATTTTTTTGCATTACAACAATCTTTACTTTTTTATGTCGTTGAGGTTTTGCGTCATCAAACGAGACACGCGACTCGATGACGTTATTTTACAAATCGTCGTAAATCGAGTTTCCAATCGACTTCCTCGAAAGGTTTTTCAAGAGGCTCCGATAAATGCGGGTAAAAACTTCTAGTGCAGGAATGAGTGATATACATATATATATATATATATATATATATATATATATATATTTGTCTGTAATTTTTATTATTCTCTCGAGTCGACAATTATATACTTATTTCACTATAACTCGATAAGAAGCGTGAGTACGAGTCTGTTAATCGTCGTCATCGTTGGCGGTGGCATTCTCGAGATAAGAAAATGTATGATAATAAAAATCGTCGAGGATGAGTGGCGTCTCATTTCACAGAAAGTTCCTCCGCGGTTCACTGATTCACCGGTTCGCCCTAGTCTTATTATTACCATTCTCGGATTTTATCACTATATCCGCATTATGCGCCATTTTTTTTTATCGCGATAATAAAATATAGTGCATATTGCATCGATACATTGCGCGGATAGGATCCACTTATGCATCGTGCCCATTCCGGCTTAGTACAGAGATTTATTGCATCGTATAGGGACATTTTATGATATCTAGGGAATTTTCGTAACGCATTTTTAATTGTAGTTAATTTATGAAATGTGTATCCCATGAGGTCATTTTTATTCGATCAGAGCATAGAGAATTGTTTAATCTAGGGAATTTATTTGCTATCTAGGGAATTTATGAGATATCTAAAGAGTTATTATTGCCACTAGGCAATTTATGAATTCTGCATAAATGAGGTAATTTTTACACAGTTGAAGCATGTACAATTGTTTTGTATAAGGAATTTATCTCCTATCTAGGGAATTTATAGGATATCTAGGGAATTATTATATTATTTATTTGATGAATTTATATATTAGAAAAATGCTACATTATATGTGAAATCAATTTGATGTCTAGTTACTTTATGTACTACGTAATAATTACAGTGGCTAGGGAATTTATAAACTGAAGCTATTGCCTAGGGAATTAATCAAAGTCCATTCTGCACAATGGGCATTTTTCCGACTACTCGAATGATTTTCTCAGCACTTTTCGGTTACCATCAGATACAAGTGAGTCCAAAATAAAACTAGATTCGTCTTGACGACAACTGGCTCTAAATCTGGTAACTTTTCTTCTATTTTTCTGTGCATTTTGAGCCATCAACGGCGAGTTCGAACTTTTGCACAGACTTCACGCTTCACGCATTCTGCTTCTTTAGCGTGTGTATATACTTGTATGTATGGGGAATTTCACGTCAAACGACCATCCTGTTCCCCCACTTCTTTCAATTGAAATAAATTTTCAAATATAAAAACATAATTGATCTGCCATGAAAAAGAAGGGATTCTCAACCCTCGAAAAGCCAAATTGGACGATTTTTTTTTCTATTTGAAAAATTCCCTAGAACCGCTCCTTTTCCGATTTAACCCGAATTGCCCCATATAAATGTTGAATATACTTCACAATCGCAGAATAATCGAGCGTCTCGATTCTCACAGCGCATCAAAGTCGAGAACCATCCATCGTGCAATTCCATTTGTTTCTGCCCAATGATTTCAACTGTAACTTCGACTTTTGGACATCTAACGAGGCGAAACCGTAGATTTCCCCAGATCAATGGCGCGCGGGAAAAAAAGTCATTGTTCTTGTAAAAGTTGACAGAAAAATATTTCTATAATCTCAATGATTTATCAGACTTTAACGGAAAATTATTCAGATTTTTAGTTTTTTTTTCTGGGAAAATCCTGCTAGGGATATTTTATCCTCATTCGATCATCTTTATATCTGAGACATTGCACAGTGCTATTTCTTCATAAAGACGGTTTTTTTTCGTCATCAGAGGAAAAATATACAATACTTGTAAGATATAAACGGTTTTAGTGCGAAAGAATCCCGGTTACAACCGCAAGAGTCCTTGGAATTCTATCAGGAAAACCGCAGGTCAAATGCTTGGCGATAGTTCAAGATTGTATGGAGACTCTAAAAAGAAGTCTCTCTCTCTCTCTCTTTGCTCCTCTGATTCTCCATTGGAATAATGTCAGTAACGTGTAATTTGTCGTTGGCGGAATCTCGTTGTAAATATATTTATCAGCGTGACTGAAAAAAGAAATATCGATTCTTATAGTGAAAAAAACAAATCCTGAAAGAGCCTTTCAGAATTTTTTTACAAGTTGCTGCAAGCCAATTTTAGGTTTTTCCAGAATTTTGGGTCTTAATGACAGTTTTTAACATCTTGAATGAAAAAAATAATTTGTATTACGTTGAATAGTATCTATTTTATTTTTTCTAGGGGATTTCTAGGGAAAAGGACTAACTTTCACCATTTATTTCGGGAATATGGAAAAAAGAATAGGATTTCTTTTCAGAGGGTTTGATACAATTTAAGGGTGAACATTTTTTTTGTTATCATTTTGATAGAAAATGGTGGAGGTGAATCTAGTGATAAAAATGGCCTTAGCCTAGGGAGATATATTTTTTTTGGGGGGAAAAATACAAAAATTCTGATGGGAAAGACAAGGAAGAAAACTTTTTTTTTGAACCACCCTTTTATATCTGAGTTTATATTTATATGGACAATTATAGATAAAATATACAGGAGATATGAGACAGTCGCGATACTGCGTTACTCGAGCAACCTCGAGCTCGAGTTTTTTTTTACCTGTCGATGCCACAAAATTACATGATCGTTACGAAACTGATGCGCGAGAAGGATGAATCCGAAGATGGATTCCAGGGACAAGAGTCATAGTTAAGGGGGCAGTCAGGAGGTCGAAAAAAGCGATTTTTCAATAATTTTTCTGGAAATACATTTTAATTTATTAACGTAAAGATTTATATACATTTTTTTGTAACTTTCAACTTGATTTTGCGTTTTTTTTAAAATAATTATTCTTGAAACCGCTGTACCCGGTCTCCGGAAAATCCTCTAAAAAAAGGGGTCCTTCAAAAATTCGCAAAAATCCATGGTCGAACTTGAAAAATCTGCCAAAAATTGAAATGAAAATTGAATCGAATGAACCAGGCGGCATTTCGAAGCTTGAACGATTACGAAGAGAATGAGCTCAAGTTGAAGTCGAAATCTTATCTAGAAAATAAGTTACAGTCATTTTACTGAAGCGATTCAATTTTGGCCAAAATGCAAAAAAAAAAGGAATTTTTTTAATTTCATTTTTGGGCCTTATATCGATGTATTTTTTCCCCCTGAACACGAATCTACGAATAGTTTTTCTAAAAAATCAAAATTTTTACGAATTTTCATCAAAAGCCTTTTTGCTCGAAAATAAATAAAAAAAATAAATAAAATAAAATTAACGTATTTTCGAACGAGTTTAAACAATCTTGGAAAAATCATGTAAAGTTACTAACCAGGAATTATGAGCTGTATTTATAAACTGCAATTCAATGTTTATTCTTACATCCATCGAAATTCCTATTTTTAAGTAATTATTCGGAATTGAGGGGAATTTAATTTAGAGAGAAAAATCGATGAGTTAATTAGCGAATTCACCTTTTACGATCGTAACAGAGTCAAGGTGCTTCACGCGAAAATAATTATACACGTGATAATTACTTCATGTCGGACGAAGGTGTTCTTCTTCCGGGTTGAGGCCGCTTGTCCTTGATATATTATAGTGACCATTCAAGTTTTTCGCACGAAACTTTTCTTATCATCCGCCAAGATCGTATACGTTTCCTCTCTCAATGTGTACATAAATAGGTATTAAATTAACAAAATCCTGAAAGTCATTTCCTATCAGGTTTGCAAAAAAGTGGGACAAGCGTTTTGTTTCAAGGACTTTCTGTTTTTTTTTTTTTTTTTTTTTTTTTCCATCTCTTAATTGAACGACATTTTATTAACCATTATTAACTATCAATGTGTGTGTTTTAATCGTACTTTAATATTATCGAATTTTTTATTCTCTGAACGCATTCCGAACGAAATACTAACAACTGGAAGAGTGGACTTTCGTTGTTGTCTAGGGTAAGCCCAATTATAACATAATTTATGTTATGATATTTCTGCAGCAATGATCGATCGTATTTATGGAAAAAAATACCTTGAAAAAATTTACAATCATAAGAAGAAAAAATAAACAAACGAATTTTTTTTTTAAACAAACTTATTAGTTGTTAATAAAAAATAACTAAAAAGTTAAAAATAAAGCTATTCCGATTGGAAATAAGTTTTCAAATAAAAGCGTGTTACACCCTCTTTTTTCTCTTGCTGTTAAAATTTAATACGCTTTTATCTGAAAACTTATTTCCAATCGGAATAGCTTCATTTTTAAGTTTTTAGTTATTTTTTATTAACAACTAATAAAAGCTTGTTAAAAAAAAAAAATTTCGTTTGTTTATTTTTTACTTTTTAGTATTTATGATGTTAAATAACTAGTTTAGTAATGTATATTTAGTTTCGCATAATTTGTTAGACAAAATTATTTCACACAATTAATTTGCAATATTTTTCTGCAAAATTTATGCAAGAAAAATGTTTTCAGAAAATTTTTTGGAAAAAGACTGTTGCGCAAAATTTTCGTAGAGAAATGTTGTAAATCAATTGCTTAAAACCATTTTGCAAACAAAATTTAGCAAAACAATTTTTTTGCAAACAATTTTGCGAAACATTTTTTTTGCAAAAAATTATGCGAAACATTTTTTGTTGCAAAACAATTTTCAAGCTAATTTGTAATACAAATTTTGCGAAACAATTTTTTTTGCAAAAAATTTGCAAATTTTTTATGTTAATATTGCATTGTCGATCCGATTTACATATGCATGTCAAATTTTAACTCTATCGGAAACCCGAAAGTGGGTCAAATTTAACTTGCAAGATTTGATTACAGACAGATTTGATTACAAAAAATGTTTCGACCGGGACAGGTGAAACTAAATAAAAGCTTTTAAAAATGTTTTTTTTTTCTTATGTCATTTATTTTATAATAGCCAATTATAATGCCTGACAATTATTTTCGAAGTCCCTCAAAAGCAAGGTTGATGAAAATAATATTAAAATTCATGTTGATGTTATTAATTATTATTTAAAATAATATTTTAATACACCAATCAAATTCCACGAAAATATCATTAAAATTAAGAAATTCTTACAAAAAATGTCCCTCGCTCATTGTTGATCTTTGAATGCCTCAAAATTTGCTCCCATAAAATTTTGATTGAATAATGTTCATTTCAAGAATCAAAATTTTGAACCCTCAAAATAAAATCTGCCGTTAATTAATATGATTTTATTTTTTTGAATCCAAATGATTTAGCAATCATTGTTCGTGTCATTTTCCTCTGGCATTTTCAAAATGATCGAATCACTTTGAAAAAAAAAATTTAATTGCGAGATTACGAGGTGTCTGTAATTGCACGGAAAAGTCAATTATTTCCCTGGCATTGGTTGACCTCGAATTTTTCGTTGTCCCCCAAATGCCAATTGTCACGATGCAGCTCGTGATTATGAAGTCACGAAAAAAAGAAGAAAAAAAATACCGTTCGCACAGATTCGCCGGCGTTTCGAGACTGATCTGACTCGTTATTTCCCCCTCCCCCTCCCCCCGCCCTTCGCGATAAGACAAGCTAATTGCTCCCGACCGATAACAGTAATCATTGAACCCAAGAATTTTTTCTTTCCATACGATAATTAATTTCGTGTGAGATCGTTAACGTTATCCTCTTTTACCGCTTTTCCAGCAAATTTTTATTTTTATTGCTGCTCGGAAAATGGCTTTTTGATTTTCCACTTCCCCCGAGAATTCTCCACATTTTCTTGAACATATTCTCTAGGGTGATTTTTTTCGACTTATTTTTTTTCTCACTCTCCGCCTGAAATTGTCATCGATATGTCTAAAACGAAATTCCCTGAAGGTTACAGCCCTTAATATTAATATTAAGTAAAGATTTTCCATCCAAAATACACGTAAATAAAAAAAAAATTTATTCAAAATTCTATAACTCAGCGGCATTTTATGCTATCAAATTGTTCTTGGTCGCAATTAACGCAAAATTAAACGATCTTCAAAAGTGGCCTGAATAGCGTAAGTGTAACTTACACTGGTGTAATGTTACGGGTCATTAAAGTTGATTTTTACCCAAAATTCTCGTTTTTTTGCCGTTATCTCCTAAATGTTTAATTTGACCGAAAAATGTAGAGGAAAATTTTGTTGGAAATTTAATTTCCTACTAAAAAAGCTCCTCTGGACCTAATTGTTTGAGTTAATATTTCTTGAGATATTGAACCTTAACTTATTGGTGGTATAAAATTTTTGTGGTTTATCGAACCAAATGTTTTAAATTGTTGATATCTCAATATCTCAAGAAATATCAATTTTAGCAATTACGTCTAGAGGACCTTTTTTGTAGGGAATTAAATTTCCAACAAAATTTTTCCCTACATTTTTCCGGTAAAGTTAATCATTTCGGAGATAACAGCACAAGAACAAAAATGTTGAGTAAAAATCAACTTTAGTGACCCGTACCATCTCACCAATGTAAGTTACACTTACGCTGCTCCGGACACTTTTGAAGATCGTTCAATTCTGCGTAAATTGCGACCAAGAACAATGTGATAGCATAAAATGCCGCTGAGATGGAATTTTTAATAAAAAAATTTTTGATTTACGTTTATTTTAGATGGAAAATATTTTCCCGCGAAGGCAAAGTACTTAATATTAATATTAAGGGCTGTAACTTTCAGGGAATTTCTTTTACAACAAAATTTCAGGTGGAGAGTGAGAAAAAAAAATATGTCGAAAAAAATCGCCCTAATATTCTCACAATTCTGACCCCTTCAATCCTTCAGGGCTGCAGAAATGAAGATCTGTTGTTTTTTTTTTAATATATCGTTTAAAAATTTAAGATCGATCCTGCATGCCTTTTTCTTTCGTGAAATATATTGCGAATTATATTGCAGGTAATTCCGTGCGGGCGAAGAAAGATCTGGCACGTAAGGCACAAATTTCGGATTTTTCAAAGCAATTACCGTGTGCTGTTTTTATTCGCTCTTAGACTTTTGTTTTTAGTTTCGAACGAAACGACGAATTTTGTGAAGATAAAAAAAACGATAATCGATTGATCGATCGATGATCACAGTTGATGGATCCTCAAATAAATTGATTTGTCAGTTTATTGTTATTTTTGTTAGTTTTTTGATTAATCAATTTTTTTTCAATAACTGATCACGAATTCTGCACTTGGCTTTTCGTCGAGCAAAAAGAGTCTCATAATTTTTACTTGCCAGCATTTTCAAGCACGTTCACGTGAAGCGCTTCAAAGTACATTTTTGCCATTTCATACACACCTTTCTTTTCGCAAAATCGATTAATATCGCCGATTAAAATAAAATAAAATCAGATTAAAAAAAAACTTTCTTTCAGCTCCAAAGGTCAATGATTATGGCGATAAAAGTGTAACGTAATGACAAAAAAATCGATTAAAATTCGTTTATTTCGATCTTGGACGGAATCGATTTTCGATTGTTTGATATATATATTTTTTTTTTACTTCACGAAATCACATTTGCGTCGGCATGAATTCATGATCTTCACATGTTTTTTTTCTCCATTATCCGTTTGTCGCATTCGTTTTGAAAAATCATGGGATTCCATTGTCTGGATCTCATCGTCATTATTGTTAATAATGAAAAAAAAATACAGCACCAATCGTGTGGCACGTTTCAACTAGTTAACCCTTCACCGATTTCCCGAGGGAATAAAAATTTCACGAGTATTAATTTTTTATACTAATTTGTTCTTTCATCTCCTGTCGACAGGTTATGAATCAGGAGGTCAGGAAGGAGAATCCTCTTCAATTCAAGTTCCGAGCAAAATTCTATCCCGAGGACGTTGCTGAGGAACTCATCCAGGACATCACTCTTCGTCTTTTCTACCTCCAGGTATAAATTTCTTTCTCGACCAATGAATTGCGAAAAGTTGGACCGAACAATGACTGCGGAGAAGATTGATTTTGAAAAATCGTGTGCGAATTAAAAATTTTCCTGCGGCTTCCTCATTTTTGTTTTCCTAGTGCTACTTTTTTATCAATAATTCAGAAAGTCGTTTAACGAATGAGAAAAAGAAATCAGAAAATTACGTGCTAATTTCCAATGCAGACGATTTTATGCAATAAAAATAGGCATTTCTTCAATTTACCCCTTAAAGTGTTCTGAAAGTAAAAAAACAGCTCAAACGTTTTGTGGATTTATCATTGAAAACCTGAGACCTCTGATACGAATTTGAAAGAGCGTAAGCAATACTCAAAATTGAAAGGAAAAAATATTTTTGTTACTTTCCAATGCAAACTTCATCATAGAATTTTTTCATCAAGTCACTAATTTCAAAATTAATAACTCCAGACCTCCAAAATGATTATTCTTTTAGTAAATACCAAATATTGTCAAGTGGAACATTTGTGCAAAAAATTGCGGATCGATATTTGCAATATCACAAAATTCAACATTTTTCAATCAACTCTGTGAGGGTTTTTCTTTCTAAATTCAATATCAATCACCTTTGTCACCTAAAATGTACTTGTAAAAAAAAAAAATGTAGCTCAAAAGCTGCAAAATTATGAAAGTTCAATGGCTAATTTTGTTTATTATTTTTTTTTTAAGATAAAGGACCCTGGAATTCAGACAATTTTATGCAATGAAAATAGGAATTTTTTCACTTTCCCCCTTAAAGTGTTCTGAAAGTAAAAAAAAACAGCTCAAACGTTTTGTGGAATTATCATTGAAAACCTGAGACCTCTAACGCGAATTTAAAAGAGGATAAACAATACTCAAAATTGATCAGAAAAAATATTTTCGTTGCTTTCCAATGCAAACTTCATCGTACAACTTTTCCATCAAGTCGCTAATTTCAAAATTTATAACTCTCGACCCCCAAAATGATTTATTAATTACCAAATGTTATGTGGAACATATATGCAAAAAATTCCACATTGATATTTGCAATATCACCCACTCAAAATTTTTCAATCAACTCTGCGAGGGTTTTTTTTCTAAATTCAATATCAACTACCTTCGTCAACTAAAATGTACTTGTAAAAAAAATGTAGCTCAAAAGCTGCAAAATTATGAAAGTTCAATGTCTAATTTTGTTTATTTTTCAAGGTGAAAAATGGTATTCTCACCGACGAGATATATTGCCCACCGGAGACATCGGTATTACTCGCCTCTTACGCCGTCCAAGCGAGACACGGTGATTTTCAAAAGGCCTTACACACCGCTGGTTTCCTCGCCAACGATCGTCTTTTGCCGCAACGCGTTATGGATCAGCACAAGATGAGCAAAGAGGAATGGGAAAATTCAATAACAACATGGTGGCAGGAACATCGTGGTATGCTGCGCGAAGACGCCATGATGGAGTACCTGAAGATTGCTCAGGATCTCGAGATGTACGGGGTCAATTATTTCGAGATCAGAAACAAAAAGGGCACGGAATTGTGGCTGGGCGTTGACGCACTTGGCCTGAATATCTACGAGAAGGAGGACAAGCTCACACCGAAAATTGGCTTCCCATGGTCCGAGATACGCAATATTTCGTTCAACGATCGGAAATTCATTATCAAACCGATCGACAAGAAAGCACCCGATTTCGTATTTTTCGCGCCACGCGTTAAGACCAACAAGAGAATATTGGCACTCTGCATGGGCAATCATGAGCTTTACATGCGCAGGCGCAAACCCGATACCATTGACGTTCAGCAGATGAAGGTATTTTTTTTGGAGGAGGACAAAAAAAGCGATTTTTTAAGAATTTTTTCAGTCAGGAGACAAAACTTGAAAAAAGGTCTGGCATGTTTTTTTATGCTATTTCTCTGGAAGTCAACGTAGACTTATTTAACAAACGGCATTTAAAAGGGAAGAATTCAGCTTCGTTTCCTGATTTTTTAATTATTTTTACAATCTGTTGCGATTTTTATTTTTGCGATTTGGTCTCTATTTTGAAAACAGCTGTTTTTCGCCTTTTTTCCCTTCCCTTCAGGTGCATCCATTTCTAGAGGAATTTTTTTAAATACATTTTTACGACTGGATTCATAAAGAGGAAAGTTTGAGCTTCAATTTCCTTTTTTTAAAAACTTTGAGCGATTTTTTTTTCAAAGTTATTCTGTTTTTTTTTTGTGAAAAAAAGAGGAAATTTGAAAAATCCCGTTTAACACGAAAACAAAGAGGATTCATGGAAAACTTCAAGAAATCAAAAAGTTGCGTCTGTTTTCGTTGAGTTTCGAGGAATTTTTTCAGATTTTTTTTTCCAAAATTTTGTTTTCTCATGTTGAAGCTGGAAAAAAAATTAGGGGAAAAAATTTGAAAAAAAAATTCAATGCGTTGAAAATGGTAAAGTAAAGTATTTTATCCTCTTGAAATTTTATCAATAATCTTAACACTTAACAAAAACGGACGCAACTTTTTGCTATTTTGAAGTTTTTCATGAATCTACTTTGTTTTCATGTTATACAGGATTTTTCAAATTTCCTCTTTTTTTTACAAAAAACAGAATAACTTTGAAAAAAAAAGGAAATTGAAGCTCAAACTTTCCCCTTTTTAATCCAATCGTACAAATGTATTTTAAAAAATCCTCTAGAAGTAGGGTGCATCTGAAGCGAGGGAAAAAACCCGAAAAACAGCTGTTTTCAAAATAGAGTCCAAATCTAAAAACAAATTGTAAAAATAATTCTAAAAAATCAGGAAATGAAGCCGAATTCTTCCATTTTAAAATGCCGCTCGTTAAATTAGTCCACGTCGACTTCCGACGAAATGGCATAAAAAAAAACGTTCCAGACCTTTTTTGAAATTTGGCCGGAAACTTTTCGCCGGTAGTGTACTTGAATATATGTAAATTATAAAAAAGAAATTTCAAAAAATCAATTATTTGAAAATCCTAACTGCGTACAACCCCTTAAAAAAGCATAATTACTCTGTCAATTTTTCACAGAGGATTTTTTTGTCCCTGAAAAAAGTTTCCAAGAAAAAATTGACTTCATGATTCTATCCTCAAGATTTTACGATCCTGTTAGTTATGAAAATTCAATTTAATTCCTTGCCCGATGATGATTTATCATATTTGCTACTTATGAATGCTGTGATTTAAAAACTATTCTTTTTGAGGGCTTTGGAAGTAAAAATAGAATACCAATATTTATTGAACAATCGGCGTTGAATTTTATGAAAAACTAATGATCTTTATTATTATTTTTTTTTTTTTAAGGCTCAAGCTCGTGAGGAAAAGCTCGCGAAGCAGCAACAACGCGAGAAGCTTCAGTTGGAGATCGCGGCGAGAGAACGCGCCGAGAAGAAGCATCAGGAATACGAGGAGAGACTGAGAACGATGGCCGAGGAAATGGACAGGCGGCAGGCCGAGCTGAACGAGGCCCAGGAAATGATCAGGCGTCTCGAGGAACAGCTCAAACAGTTGCAGGCCGCTAAGGAGGAATTGGAGGGTCGCCAGAAGGTACGAGACACTGTTTTTCTCTTTTCCCAAACGAAAACAGAAGGAAAAACTTTTTTTATCCCCAAATAAATTAGTGATGTTTCTATATTCCAATTTACAAAAAAAATTACTAAACGAATGATTTTTTTTTTTTAAATTATTTAGGAATTGACAGCAATGATGGAAAAATTGGAGCGCTCGCACGAGATGGAAGCGGCTGAACGTGCTAAATTGGAGCAAGAGATTCACGCCAAGCAGGAGGAAGTTATGCGCATACAGTCCGAGGTCGAGGCCAAGGACGCCGAGGCACGACGGTTGCAGGAAGAGGTCGAAGCCGCCAGGTATAAAAATATGGGCGTAAAATCGTATTAATTGAATTTATGTATGGGGCATTCGGTGTGGAATGCCCCATATACATTGATTTTTGATAAATCTTGTTTATTTAAAATTCTAGACGAGCAAGTCCTTTACTATTATACATCCAAATATATATCCAAAAAGTTGAAAGTTTTTTTTAAGGCGTTACACGGATAATTTCAATATTTTATCATTGATTTATCACAGAATTCGCCAGGAGGAGGCTGACAGAGCATTCCAAGCTAGCACGACTCCGCGTCACCATCACGTCGAGGAGAACGAGGAGGAGGGCGAGGAAGAGGGCGAGGACGAGGCGCCTCACAGTGACGTGACCAAGGATCTAGCGACTGATGAAAATATCATCGATCCTGTCGAGGAACGGCGCACCCTGGCCGAGCGAAACGAGCGTCTCCACGATCAGCTGAAGGTAATTTTTTCGATTCATCTTTCATTTCTACAATTCTACAAATTTATGAGGAATATTTTGTAAGGAACAATTTATGAGGTACTATTTTGCTCACAGCTAAGTCTATTAATTTTTCAATGAGAATAATTTGTGTGTATCAAGTTTTTGTTAATTTTACTATCGTAGTGGTAAATGTATGAACAGTGTATGTTAAGTTAATATACACTGACAAAGTTTTTTTTGAACTGTAATTTTTACAACAATGGAGTAAAAATTACTCCAAAATTATTGTTCATACATTTACCACTACGATAGTAAAGTTAACAAAAACATGATACACACAGATTATTTTCATTGCAAAATTAATAGACTTACATTTGAGCAAAATAGTACCTGCTCTAAATTGTCGTAGAAACACACTAATTTGTAATGGAATATTCTCCACTACAAATTATTTTTTTTTTCAATTGTAATTTGTAATGGAGCACTCATTCATTACACGTTACTTTTATTATTTGTAATGGAACATGCATACATTACACATTATTTGTTTTATTTGTAATGGAACACGCATCCATTACGCATTACTATTTTCATTTGTAATGCATTAATCATTACTTTTTTAATGGCAAATGGTTCATGAAAGATATTTCCATAAACCATTAACATTTAACATTTAATGGTTAATGAAAATAATTCCCATTGATCATTAACATTTAATGGTTAATGGAAATTATTTCCATTAAATTTTCATTAGCCATTCAAAAAGTAATGATTAATGCATCACTTTTTCATTGAAACTTTCGGAACCCTGCAATAGGGTGATGCAATCAAAATCGATATTTTTTTTCTGATTGGGTTTGATAGCAGTTAGTACTTGACAAAAAAGTAACTCTCAGAAAATTTCAGCTTTGAAAAAAAATTTTTAGAGCTCGCTCAAATGACTTGATATTATTTTCGGTTTTGACCAACGATTATGATAAAGAAATTACGATTTTTCCGTGTCGCAACAAAAAATAGATGTATTTGATGAAGCAGTGATTCACCCAAAATTTAGGTCCTTGAAAAAAAAATTAATGGGCGTGCAGGCCACTTAGATTTTCATGATCATTTTTTTTTTAATTCAAGGACCCAAATTTTGGGTGAATTATTGCTTCGTTAAATACTTATATTTTTTGTTGCGACAAGGAAAAATCAAAATTTCCATATCATAATCATTAGTAAAAATTGAAAAAAAATATCAAGTCATTTGAGCGACCTCTAAAAAATTTTGTTTAACGCTCAAATTTTGGGACAGTTACTTTTTTCATAAATACTAACAGCTGTCAAACCCAATCGAAGAAAAAAAATTATATAATGGTTAATTTAATGGTTAATGAAAATAATTTCGATAGAAATTCAATGGTTAAAAGGATGTATGAGCGCTAGGCTTAGTATTAGATTAAACGCTGATTTTTTAATATGATATTGTCAAGGTTCAATATTCAGTACTCCAAAAATTTCAAGGCTTCTTAACGACTATTTAAGCAAGATATTATTAATTGAAAATGTAGCGTTATTCATGGTTATACACAGAGCTTACGGCAAGGATGACTGCAACTTTTTGTTTTCCACAGTTCGACCGTTTGTATATTAGATACCGTAGATGAAAAACATCGAGTATATCCATTGAATGTCAAGGGTTATGATGATACATTGAAAAACGGGGATCAACGAACATTCGAATTAGATATTTCAAGCTCAACACGACCTTCTTCACTTTTATTTGGAGGTTAAAGCTGGGGACCATACGATACACCACCGGAGTCAGTCAGTTACTCGGAACGAAAAAATTCTTAAAACGAAATTAATTTAATATTATATGCTCTCTGAAAATCATCTATGTACTTTTCACTAATATTTTGCTAAATATTACCACTTACTGTTCCCTTTCTGCGAAATTTCAATGAGATCATGTGTGTTGACTACCACGTAGCGCTCATACATCCTTAATTAATGGAAATAATTTCCATTAACCATTAACCATTAACATTTAATGATTAATGGAATTTTTTTGAATTAATCAATAAGAGTTAATGGTTATTGAAAATGTAAATGCATTAAAAAAAGTAATGCATTATTTGCAACCCTGCAACCATTACACATTACTTTTATTATTTATAATGGAACATGCATACACTACACATTACTTTTTTTATTTGTAATGGAACACGCATCCATTACACATTACTATTTTCATTTGTAATGGAACATTCGTTCGTTACACGTTACTTGTGTAATTTGTAATGGAAAACTTATCCAATACACATTGTTTAAAGTAATGGGTGATGCATTAATTTTACATTACTATTTTCACAACTCTGATCTGAATACTGTCTCCAAATATTATTTCTCTTTTTTTTAGTTTGCCAAAACATTTCTCATTATTTTTTTCATTGTTCATGAATAGGCACTGAAGCAAGATCTTGCTCAATCGCGGGACGAGACGAAGGAAACGACGATGGACAAAATTCACAGGGAAAACGTGCGTCAGGGACGCGACAAATACAAGACACTGCGCGAGATTCGCAAGGGCAACACCAAGCGTCGCGTGGATCAGTTCGAGAACATGTAAACTTTACGATTCCCAATATCCATCCGTCGAAAGAGAAATAATGGAGCCAGAACGAAAAAAAAAACAACAGAAACGCGATCGCTAAAAAAAAAAAGAGCCCTTACCCTTGATTCACCCGGTTTGTCCAATACTCGTTGATTCTCGCGGCTTCTTTCGTTCGCGGCCGTTCACAATTTTCGTTGATGCAGAGTCACGAAAGAGAAGAAAAAAAATGAAAAAAGAAAGCGGATCTTTGAATCAATTATTTAAAAACTCCATTTCGCGGGTTCACGAAAAAAAAACCGATTTTTTTTCTCGCCTCTGTCCAGAATCGCGACTGCTCCAACGAAAATTTCCACACGGATCGAGTCTTCCTTTTGATTTGTCAAAATAATATTTGCCGTCGATTTTCACCGGCCCAATTTCTCTGAATCCACCCTCGAGACTCAGAAATTCATTTTTATTTCTCAGTGTCAATGATTTCAGCATGTTTTACCACACAAAGTCACTAAGCTTGTCTCTCGTGCTTCTTTTTTTCGTTCCATTTTTCATGTCTCGTACAAAATCGCGTTTTTTCGTTCCCACAACATTCTCCCACGCCTCTCACGCATTATCATCGATCAACCTGCCATCGATCGATTATCTCGCTCGCATCGAGAAATTACAATGAGAAACAAGATCGACTGTCCAGAGAGCCGGCTTCTTAGAATTTTACAAAAAAAAAAAAAATGAAAATGAAAACTGCCCGACGCGGCCTACCCTGAAAAGAAAAATCCATATATATACATATAAATATATTTAAATATATATTTACACTTTGATACCTTCGGATCGCAATTACCAATTAGTGATTTTATATTGAACACACTCGTGGCCTTTGTAGTTGATTATTGGAAGGATAAGAGAGGAAGAAAAAAAAATTTCACCTCGGGGTGAATATTTTTTCAATCATCCGTCTCTCTTTCTTGGGCTATTTCCGCAAAAGGTGGTGGCCCCTCTTTAACTTGGCGAAAATGGTCGTCAGAGTGACGATTCATTGGGAGGGGAAAAGTAAAAGAGGAATTAAACGGAAAATATATATGGGTCAACATTCTGGAAGGCAGCATGCGTTTGGGCCTCACAGTCGACGATTGTTTTGTAACTTTAGGGACACATAGTACAGTATGAGAGTACACTCTGGAATTTTTTTTTGATTTTTAAATCGACCACTCACTGCACCGATGTCATTTTTTTGAAATTTCTTGAATGTCACGTTTTGATTAATTTCTCTAGACCCCTGTATTAAAAAAAAAAAAAAATTTCGACATATATTTTCATCGGAAAAGATCTCAGCTTTTCAAAAAAAATATTTCCAAATACGTACCAATTCGTATAAGCATAGAAAAATTGGTTTTTTCCTTAAAAAGGCGTTTTATCGATGAGCCTACACTCCAATCTGTTTTTTCATATTTTTTTTCGGATTTCTGAGGTTTTTTTACACGCAAAAACTTTTTCCAGAGTGGGATCAGCATCAGACCGTCATACATTAAATATAATCTGAGGTGCTGTAAATATCGAGAAAATAGTGCGGATACAATAATGCTTCCTGCGCTAGTATTGTATTGTTACTATCATTTTTTATCGAGGTCGTTATGGGTTTTTAACTTAACTTTTAATTTATTAGTACTGTAACAGGAGGATTTGACTATGAGAAAAAATAATAATACCCTGAAAGCAATATAATATACACGATTCCGGGGAATGGGTGTGTAAACAAACTTTAAAAAACATCCATTCATCTTTTATGAAAATATTTATTGGCGCATGTTTAATTTTGCGCGAAAAAAAATATTTAACAATTTTTACTTGTTTTACATTGGTTGCTTTTGAGTATACTAAAAAAAAAAATATATTTAACAATTTCTTGGCGAAAAATTAACGATGCGTCAATAAAAATTTTCATAAAAGATGAATGGATTTTTTTAAAAGTTTGTTTACACACCCATTCCCCGGAATCGTATATATTATATTGCTTTCAGGGTATTATTATTTTTTCTCAGAGTCAAATCCTCCTGTTACAGTACTAATACATTAAAAGTTAGGTTAAAAACCCATAACGACCTCGATAAAAAATGATAGTAACAATACAATACAATACTAGCGCAGTAAGCATTATTGTATCTGCACTATTTTCTCGATATTTACAGCACCTCAGATTATACTTAATATGTAACGCTCTGATGCTGCAGAGATCCCACTCTGGAAAAAGAGTTTTTTCGTGTAAACAACCTCAGAAATCTAAAAAAAATATCAAAAAACAGATTGGAGTGTAGAGGCTCATCGATAAAACGCCTTTTTGAGGAAAAAACCTATTTTTCCATGCTTATACGAATTGGTACGTATTTGGAAATATTTTTTTTGAAAAGCTGAGATCTTTTTCGATGAAAATATATGTCGAAATTTTTTTTTTTTAATTACAGGGGTCTAGAGAAATTACTTAAAACATAAAATTCAAGAAATTTCAAAAAATGACGTCATCGGTACAGTGAAACTGGTCGATTTAAAAATCCAAAAAAAATTCCAGAGTGTACTCTTATACTGTACTATGTGTCCCTAAAGTTACAAAACAATCGTCGACTATGAGGCCCAAACGCATGCTGCCTTTCGGAATTTTGACCCATATATATATATTATATATATAAATCCGAAAGATGGAATGATTGAGCGAGTGTGAAAGTGGACGTGCTTGAAAGAACGAATGAGGGAGAAAGAGGTAATTATCGTGGTGGTCTGGTACTCTGTGTAATTTTTTTTATCAATTTTTTTCTCGTTTTTATATGCTGTTAAAAAAAAAAAGAAAAAAAAACACTGATGAATCGAAAGATGAGAAAAATTACGACGCCAGTATCTCTCTCTCTCCCTCGGTTGATGAAAAAAAAAAACAACGCGGCGATCGATTGTTTTTCTTTTATCGAAAGGATGAAAAAAAATTCTCGCAATATCGAGCGATATTTTTTTTTTAATTTCCGCTGTTTTATAAATAATCAACACAACTATCCACGATATCGCGTGACCGAGTAAAACGAAATTGCTAAAAAAATGGGGAATGAGAATTGAGAAACGTAAGGTCAATTCCGATTAAAAATAAAAAACAGAAAATATAAAAATTTTCAAAAAAAATACACACACCACCTACAGAAGGGATAACGATAGATATTTTTTGATTATATTTAATATTAATATTTACAGATTAGTAGCGTTATTATTATGTTAATATTAATTATTACAGTTTAGTAGCGTTATTATTATTATTATTCAGATAATATTGAACGTGAAGCTAAAAATGAAAAAAAAAAAGCATTTTTCTTTTATAGTCTATATTTCTGTCCGTAGGGTTAACTATTGACACGTGCGAGATATGTGAACAATTTATCCGACTCTACGAGAGATAAGAGTGAAAAAAAAACACGAAGGAATAATAACGATCACGATTTTTTTACTTTCGCAATGGTTTATGCTTTACGAGCATTTTTTTTGTTTTGCTATTAACTCAGAAAACATTTCAGAGAGAAAAAAAAGAGTCTTGGCCGCGTTCTAACGAGTTTTACGAGTAATTCGATCGGACATTCCAGAGGTGCGAAATTTTCAATGTTTTTCTTCATGTCTCGACCTCGGAAAAAAAATTCAAGGTTACTCAATGTCGAAAAAAACAAATTCACAAACGTAAACTTTTCTACCGGAAATCAACGTAACGTGGGAATGAGAAAAAAATGTCCTCGTCTCCGAACGCTTGTTTTATTTTTCTTTGTAAATATTGTAAATTCAAATTGCGATCATCTTCGAGCACGAGATAATCAATAGTCGTTTCGGTCGATAAACAAAAAAGGGGGAGGGATGTCGAATTTTGGAGATTCTTTCGAATGAAATTTGGTGCTAAAACACTGTATTTTTTTTTTTTAATGGGGAAATCAAATTCGAGGATTTTGGTGAGGGAGAAAAATTGGGAATTGTAGGAACGATCTGATTTCCTAACGAATTGTTCGAGCAGAATGAAACAAAGCAAAAAGCGTAAGAGCGTGAATTTTGACTCGCGAAGAGTAATTTTGATATTTTGCATGTGGAAGATACTTTTCGTCGGAAAATGAGAGAAAAATAATCAAAAAAAAATTTGATGATCCGTAGCAGTATTACACGAGACGGATTTTATAAGAGCCACCATTTGCGAAATACAGATCACTTGCGAGGAAAAATAAACGACGAAATACACACGTAGGTATTGTATATTAAAAATGAGATATAAAACAAAAAACGAAACAAATTTCTTTTTGTTGGTGCGAGGAAAAATACGAGCGAGAGAAAGGATAGAAAGATGAAAATAACTAATTGTACTTTGCCAAGAAAGCTAGAGATTGTTTAAATAAAAAAAATCATATCAACGAATCGTTTGTGGAACCCATTGTGATGCTTCCTGCACGAATTGTCTGAGAAACGTGTTTTTTCGACCTACTGTTTGCGATTATTGTTTGTAATTGTAATTTGCAAAGTTCGTGCAAATGTATCTTCGAAATTTTTGTAATTGTAGTTCGTAATCTGGAAATCATCGTTGCGTGAAACATGTGCTGATACGTTTTTTTTATATTGTTAAAATGTATTAGGGTCATTCCATGTCAGATCGACCAAGAGTTGGAATCGACCCGTTTCAATTTCGATGAATTTTGGTCAGAAGTTTGTGTTATTAACAGAACGAAGTTCTACCAAAGGAAAAAAATTAAAAAATTTGTGATCGAAAGATATCCAAAATTTAAAATTTCACCATTTTTCAAATCTCAAGTTTATTTTTTAAATATCTCGGAAACTATTATAGTTACGAAAAATCGTTCTGAATTCGTCTTAAAGAGTATACTTTGAGCTGTGAAAAAAAATATTCCGAAAAAAAATTGAAAAATGATGAATTTGGAGAATTGTGAATTTTCAAAAATCGTGAAAATCCAAGTTGCACATTCAATTTTTTGTTCAACTTTTTAAATACATATAATACCTTGTACTGGTCTTAAAAGATCCTGAAATTTTCAGATAGAAGTTTTTGTTTTTTCAAAAATATTAATTTTTGAATTTTTAAAAATCGTGGAAATCTACGATCAACATTAAATTTCTGGTTAAATTTTTTTTATATAATACCTTGAACTGATCTTTTAATTTTGGTAAAGAATTTTTTTTTTTACCCAAATTCAAAAATTTACATTTTTAAAACAAAACAACACCATCCTGAAGCTTTCAGGATATTTTAAGATCAGTCCAAGGTATTATGTAAAAAAAAATTTAACCAAAAATTTAATGTTGATCGTGGATTTACACGGTTTTAAAAAATCCAAAAATCATATTTTAAAAAAAAAGAAAAAACACCTTTCTGAAAATTTCAGGATCTTTTAAGATCAGTACAAGGTATTGTATACAAAAATAGAACCAAAAATTGAATGTGCAACTTGGATTTTCAAGAATTTTGAAATTTAAAAATTCTCCAAATTCATAATTGAAAAAAAAAAAACGGAATCTTTTTTTTCATAGCCTCAAGTATACTCTTTACGACGAATTCAGAACATTTTTTTGGAACTATAATAGTTTCCGAAATATTAAAAAAATAAACTTGAAAGATTTGAAAAATTGTGAAATTGTGAATTTTTGATAACTTTCGATAACAACCTTTATTTATTTTTTTCCTTTGGTAGAACTTCGTTTTGTTGATAACACAAACTTCTGACAAAATATTATCGAAATTGAAAGGGTTCGATTTCAACTCTTGGTCGATTTGACATGGAATGACCCATTAGGAAAAGTATTGTTTCATTTGATTATTTTATCAAGTTTTTTGGTCAGATTTAATTGCGATTAAAAAAAAATCTTCCCACAATTTTCACGCAACTTCTTTTTCAGATTGTGAAAGTGGATGCTGAAATTTGTTGAAAAAAAAATTTGAAATTTCCTGTAAAATTGATGAGCGCGATTTGCAAATATTTTTGCAATGGTCCATTTTTTGGCGCGATTACATAGAATTTCGAAAACATTGCAATTAAGAAGTGAAAAATTTTCTCTATTCACAGATTTCTCCGGAAGATTGCTTCAAGACATCGTGGATCGCGTGCAAGAATCGTGTGATATAATGCTTCGAAAAAATAAGGCTTTTTTTGCGTTTCTACGTTTTAAGGCGCCGAAAACATCTGAGTATATATCACAATTTTAAACATATATACATGATTAAATTACATTTTAATCGTTGCTCTTGTCAATGTCAACAGTTTACCTAAAAATTTTATTTTTCGATTCGCCATTTTGGTACATTTTCCCGTTTCGGGAATTTGTAATAATCCCTTGAGAAAAGGATGGAAATAAAATGACAATCTAAAAAGATTCGAATTTTGGAAATCATTTTGACAAATATTTCAATTTGCACCATTTTTGAAAATTGGACTGGCGAGCTTGATGCAACCTTGTGAATGACCTTTACCTTTGAACGTATTTCAAAGTCATGGGTTTTTTCAAATTTAACATCCTTACCCCCAATTTCTTTACCTTACCGACTGTTGATCGTTCGAGGTTGCGCGTTCGTACGTTAGATGGCGCTGGCGGTCGATTCTTCTAGGGACGCTATAACTGTCAGACGAGAGCGGATCAACATCAAACGAAATTTTATCTTCATTGGTTTGACAATTAATCGTCGTTGCAGTGTTCGATTGAAATAAGTGTCGGAGGAAGAAAATGTATATCGGCGACAGTTGGGACGCAGAGAACGACGAGAACATCGCCAGTGACAATCACGATGACGATTACGATCATTACGACAGGTAAGTCACGCGCGTCTTCGTTTTCTTTTTTTTTTCCTCTGCGCGTCCCTTTATCGCCGTTGACAAGTGAATTTGAGATCGGAGGATGCAATCGGGACCAACACCGGCGCCACATTTGCGTCGTTGACGATAACCGTCAAATCAAATTGTTTGAAAATTAGAAGATGTTTCAACGATATTTCGTTTTAATTGCATTGTTTTATCGGTAGAAATTTCACCGCAATGTTTATAAACATTTTACGATTACGTGCTACTCTTAATGTACGCATATATATATAAACATATATGTCATGTATTTATATATATATACGATGTGAATTCTCCCATCACGTGACGCAACTTACGTTTACACAAAAGTCACAAAATTCAAATTTTACAACTGCCGATGAAAAATTATTTCCCCTTTGCGTTTGGTGAACTTTCAATTATGCGGAAGCCCGAAAAATACGATTTTTCAAAAATTGTTTCTGTAAAGACATTTTAATTTCTTAACGTAAGAATTTATGTCCATATTTTTTTAACCTTCAACTCAATTTTGAAATTAATAATTCTTGGAGCTGCTCTAAAAAAAAGGCGTTTTAGTACGATTTCTCTGGATCAGGTCATCTAAATTTAAAAAATTGAAAATATTTCGTTGGTATAAACTATAATCTAGTATCTAATCGAAGGGATAAGCAAAATATTTATTTTTAACAAAATGGCGGCTTCTAAATAAAAGAATTCAATTTTTGATGAAAGTTTTCGCCCTATATTGTTTATAAAATGAAAAATATTTAACGGTAAAAAGAAACCTTCGATTAAATACTGAGAAATACATTTCTAAAGCTTATTTAAAAATTTGAGATTTTTTTGAAATCTTGACTGCGTATAACCCCTTAACTCTGCTGCATAACTTCCTGAGCGTCTGTCAATAGAATTATCGGACTAATCGATAGGGAAAGATAACAAAGTTTTTACGTGTATATCGCATCTATCTATTTTTATACACTCGGCATGAGGAAACGTTTTTTCAATTGAATTCACGTTTTTGCTTGCAATCAGCGTGGATTTCATGAAATTTTTCAACAGTAATTTTTTATTACATTCTGATCTTTACGATACAAAAGGTTTTTTGAATTGAAGTTTCCAATGTTCACCTAAATGGGGAATCATTATGGGGGAGGAACTCTGTATCGAAATGCAGAAATTGATGTTTTTAATTTTTTTTTTCGACCTTTATTATTTTTGATAATATTTTGTTACAAGAAAAAGCATGGTTAAAAATCCCCTCAATGCTCGTAACAAAACAATGAAGGACTTTATTAATTTTTGTATTATTGTTTTTGATGCAAATTTGAGGAATTTATTTTAAAAAATTGAATTCAATACCTTTTACACAATCCAGTTGAAAATGATTTGTCCTCACTTTTTTTCAATGCTTCACAATTTGTTTAATTTTTAATTTCTAATGCTTTATGCGCTGAAATCGAAGTTAATGGTATAAAAATTGAAAAATTCTCTGGTTTTTCGACAAAATTTGCTTATTCTATATTGTTCATCGATTAAAAATTTCAACGCTGGGGCATTTTAAACTTTTCCGAATATATTTTGGATAAGAAATCTATTTCTGATAAAAAAATTGTTCCATAATTTCTGAATGTGTCGCACAACATTCCAAAAGTTGCAAATTCTTTTTATCAGAAAAGAGGAAAGAAAATTCCACAAAATACACTTTTTTAAGCGTTTCAATTCAGGTTTCTCACTTAATGAAAAATTCGATGAGAAGATTACTCTCAAAGTAAAACGATTTTTTTTTTTTTCGAAAAATTTAGTCTTCACATCAATGAACGTATTTAGAGATTTTGATAGTGCCTAAAATAATATTTGAATCTGACAAATGGATCAAATTTTTTGTAACGAAGCGGCGCCCCCAGAATTGGTGAAATTCTGTGGGTGCCGCATAAATCGACACAAGAAAATTAATAAAATTACACTTGTCGTTTTTCCTAAATGAATTCCAAAAATTTAGCCTTTTTTGTTCTAGAACTCGATGATCTTGATAATGCGCACGTTCGCATCGGACTGACTCGTTCCAAAATTCAATTTGGCTCGGAGATGAAAAAAACCTTCGTTGATTCTTGTATTTCACACCTATCTCTTCCTCGTCTTCTTTCTCTCTTTTCTCCCTCTCTCCGTCTCGCTGTTATCTAACTTTTCGGCATTTCATTTAACGACGATAAGCGAGCGTCAGTGCTTTTCGAAAAGTTGCCCGCGAACGAAGTCACGATTTTTTTCTTCCTTTTCCATTCCCTCTTTTATGCCGCAAAATTGACAATTCTCAAACTGAACAAATTTCAATATTTCACATTGATTTATTTTGAATTTAATGTTTCGGCGGCTTGACATTTTTTTGATTAATTCAATGTGAAACACCGATGATGAAACTTACAATTCGCAGTTAATTTAATCGATGTGGAACAGTCGAGTCATCCGAACGACGAGCTGTTTAAAATAAATTGACAAAGAAAAATCGACATCCAGTTCAGCGATCGAGAAAGAGAGAGAGAGAGCGCGACAAGAATCGAAATAACAAATTTGCGGCGTTTTTTTTTCATTATTTTTTTATCCACGCGAAAAATGATTTATTTGTTTTGATTCGGAGTGTTTGGTGATGCGTAAAGATAATAGATTATCGAGATAAAGTTAATGGACTGAGACTTGAAGGAGGAAAATTTGGATTTGCGAAATTTTGTCGAAAAATATACAGAAACGATAAAATGTTTTTCTGCCGCAGTCGAAGAGGCTCGTACAGTCTTCGTACCGAGTTGGAAGAATCTCTTCACGAAATGAGCGATATATATGGCCAAACACCGCCCAGAACTCGTTACATCAGGCGTCAACGCGAGAAGAAACAGAGAACATCGTCGAGGTGAGTTTTTATTTCGAGTAGACGAGGTTGTTGATCCAGTTTTATTTTTAAAGTCTTCTTCGAGATAAATTAAAAAAATCAATTCTCCAGTCTCGAGAAATTATCAATAATTTCATGCTCCGTTTCAAATCAATTCAAAAAATAAATAATCTTGAATATTGATACAATATTGGACATGCAATAAATCAAAACACTTGAAACCTAAAAACTAGCTTTAAATTTTGTTAAAATGTTACCTTGATATTTAAACCGAGTGAGAAAGTTGCAAATTGGACTCAATTTAATCAAACTAAAACGAGATATTTTTACGTTGAGTCGTCGAGTTTGTTGATCTAGTTTTATTTTTAGTCTTCTCTGAGATAAAAAAATCAATTAGCTATCGCTTCAAAGTCAGCAATGTGAATAATATTGCATTGCAATTGTAAACAGCAAAAATGAGTATCGAGTAAAATTGATGGGACATCTAAAAAAGTGTGCAAATTTTTTTGAACAAGTTTTGCAAAGGATCAAAACTGTTGAAAACGGAAAATCTATGTTGGGATATTTATTAAACAATATTTCCGAAATATCAAGCGTGACTTATAATGCCATATTTTAGTGAAGTTTTGATATGCATGATTTTACAAAAAGGAATTTAATTTTTCAGTGACGGAAAATTCCCCTCGCCCAAGGAAACACGTCCGAAAACGTCTATTTGCAGACGGAATACTCTGGATACGATAATATTCAACAAAATGTGCGACAAGGCCGACATGGACAGAGACAACGAGACGCGCGAGGAAGCTGTCAAAGAGGGTAGTCGAAAATGCAAGAGAATTTTGAAGCTCATGCGCGGCAGCGAAAGAGATTTGAAACTCGACGTCGAGGCGGCATCGAATTATGCGGAAAAATCGTCGGATCGACGTCCACCGACAACACCGAATAACATGAAGGTGCGCATGTTCAAAGGGCATTTTTTTAGGGAATATTAATATCAGTATTTATATTTATTATTTATTTATTATTTATTTATTATTTATTTATTATTTATTTATTATTTATTTATTATTTATTTATTATTTATTTATTATTTATTTATTATTTATTTATTATTTATTTATTATTTATTGATTATTTATTGATTATTTATTTATTATTTATTTATTATTTATTTATTATTTATTTATTATTTACTATGTTTATTATTTGCTGGGAAAGAAAACAAAGATTTTTCCTTCATGAACAACGATAGAAATTATTATTTTTTCAATCTTTTTGTTGTAGATTGAAACGAGAAATAGATTCAGGTGTCTTCGATCGAAACCAGTCGACGTTGAAGACAGAACACTGGAGAAAACCGAGATTGAGAATATTGGTTTATTCGAACAAACTGAAAAAATCGCAGAATCACCGAGATCTCGAAATATCAAAGAGAGAGAAATTTTTCACGACACATTCTCCTTTCTCATTCGATTGGTGAGAAATTTTAGCTGATTAAATTTCTAATAAATTTCTAATGATAGGCAGATATGGCTGAATTGATTGCAATTGACCGAAGAAAAAAGTCTTTCCAAACAAATTTATTCCTATTATACGTTGAAACAAATTCAGTCCTTTAAATCGAATCCAATTTTGCAGCTTTCTTCGAGGCTTTAAAAAATTAAAATTCAATTTTTCAAAAATTAATATTTAAAATTAACATTTCAATACTTTTAATTAATGTATGAAATTTTAATTAGTTTGATATGTTTATATTATATACCTATATATCGAAATTTATTTTATATATTATATATGCGTCATTCCCTATCAATTTAACGACGTTTTGTCGGTGACCCCCTTCGATTTTATTTTATTTTGTAATATGTTATTATACATGCAAAAAGAAGTATCCATGTAAATTTGTAGCTCTATCTTAAACCATATTGTTATTGATTGATATTATTGATATTAAGTTATTGATTTTTCCAAAAATATTCTTACAATAATCATAACTTCTACAATAACCGAGATATTCTAATTTGTACTTTTTGATCAAAATATCGAAATTAAAAATTTTTTTAGAAATGTTTTTAACTGTTTTAAGCGAAAAAATTGGATTTTCTTTCAATGGGACCCCTTTGATTTTTTTCAAAAAAAAATTTATAAAATTCTACTTAAAAAACAAAATTTGTGAGATTTTACAGAAAATGGGATTTAAATAACTTCTTATTAAAAAAAAATTGTTTTCATTTTTTTTTTCGTAATATTGATTTTTTTTCCTTCTATGACTACAATAGTTGATTTTAATGATGTTAAAATAAATAATTTGACCTCTCTCACATATTTCCTTTGTGAGTTATAATAATTAACATTAAGAATTCAAGTACGTTTTGCACTTTATTCAAGTTTTTTTACATAAAAATTGTGATTCTTAATGTTAATTTTTATAATTTACAAAGGAAATATGTGAGAGAAGTTAAATTATTTATTTTAATATAATTGAAATGAATTATTGTAGTCGTAAAAGGAAAAAATATCAAAATTACGAAAAAAAAGATTTTTTATTGTTTAATAAGAAGTTATTTGAATTCCATCTTCAGTGAAATCTCAAAAATTTTGTTTTTTACGTAGAATTTTATCCAATTTTTTAGCTTAAAACAGCTAATAAAACATTTAAAAATGTTTTTTCTTAATTTTCGCCAATTTTATCAAAAAGCACTTTGAAAAACAAAAAAATGACCTCCCATCAAATTAGAATATCTTGGTTATTGTAGAAGTTATGATTATTTTAAGAATATTTGTTGAAAAATCAATAACTTCGGTATGATTTAAGATAGAGAGCTAGAAAAAAAACATGGATACTTCTTTTTGCACGTATAATAACATATTAAAAAATACAACAAAAATCGAAGGGGATCACCGAGGAAACGTCGTTGAAATGATAGGGAATGATGCATATGGGGCGTTCCATCCAAAATCTGACAGTTTGAAAAAGTTTTTTATTTCCTGAATTTTTTTATATTTTTTGGTACCCATCAAACGACCCTTCGTGTTAAATTTTGAGATTTTTTTTATTATCCGTTCAAAAGATATTAAATTAACAAAAAAGCCGCTCTTTTTTGGTATTTTGGTCATAACTTCTTTAATAATGGTCCAAATTAAAAGTTTTTTTTTTAATTTTTGTTTTTTATGGCCTTTTCAGAAAAAAATACAACAAACATATTCGATGCATTTTTGAATGAGTTTTTTGAGTTTTAAATTTGAGAATGACACACATACAAGTTTCGCAAATACTTGGAAATCAACTCGAACGATTTTACAGTATTTATAACTTGTTTGAGGTTTAATTATCGAGTCCAACTATCATATTGATTTTTTTACAGGGTAGCACGGACAAGGATCGAAATTGTCGTCGTCAGATGAGCAGCGAGGAGACGAGGTGGCAAAACGAGCTGAAGGATCTCATATGGCTCGAATTGCAGGCATATCACGCGGATCGTAGTCCCGTCGCACAGGACGAATATTTGTGCAAACAGCGCGAGGCCGTGGGTTCATTGCTCACGGAAATAATCGAGTACAGGTGAGAGTTTTCTCGCGCTCCTAAAAATCGATATTTTGTTTATCAGCAAGGATAACTGAAAAAACTTGCAATTAGAAAATTTGCACATCGCTCCCTCAGTATTTTTTCGTATTTCCAAATCCTCCTCTATGAGGAAATGTTAGCAAATTTTAGTAAATGTTAGCTGTCACAGTTTTGGCTTCCTCATAGAGGAAGCTTTGTAAATACGGAAAAATACTCTGGAAACGATGTGCAAATTTTCGATTTGCAAGTTTTTTTTACTACCTCTGGTTATCGGAGTAATAAAAGCTAGAGCGATCACGCGCTTTTTGCAAAAAATTCAAAATTTTATTAATCATGAACCCCTTGAGCGATTTTCGCCAAATTCAATAGCAATAATCTTTAACACTCAAACTATCTGTATAATATTTTTTAACTCGATATCGCAAAATTTGCGAACGCTAGAGCAACCGCGCCCTTTTTTTGAAAATTTAAAAGTCGCATAAAATTCGCACACGTCAATGAATTTTTGCAAAATTCATAACAAACAAAGGGGCTGTGGAGCTCAGCTTATGTGCAAAATTTCGGCTCGCTTCTCCAATGTGGTCTTGAGATATAGATGTTCGAATTTTTCGAGGCAGTGACACACACACATACACATTCATACATACATACATCCGGACATTTTTAAAAAATATGATTTCTCGATATTTTAGGACATTTTGAACATACTGATATGAAAATCTCGAAAAAAAAATTTCACGAAAACAAAGCTTCCTCTATGAGGAAGCAAAATCTAAAAAAAATGGGCATACTGTTTTCTCCAATTTCTCGGAGCAATCTCTCGGTCATTGTATCGATAAATCAATGATTTTTCAATCAATCAAAAATTTTATACAGTTTTTGTTTAAATTCAATCGGCCTGAAAGTTTGAAAACAAAAATGCACTAAAATAAAGCATGTTTTTGTAAGGAATAACAGCAAATATATTTATATTTCATTCAGATACGATCCAGCGTCGAGTCTCGTTGAACGTGGCTCTTCCTCGTCGATATCCAACGACAGCGGTTACGAAAATTCATCAAATTCGACAACGAGCCTGTCGAACGACGTTCTTTGCCCGGGATGCTTGTCAATGCATTGTCGCGCTTGCGCACGTTCGCAATTGTGCGCATTGAAGCAGGTCGAAAATTTATTGTCGCGCCTGGAAACTGCAGAGTCGCTCTATCCATCGTCACAGGCCTTCGCCGCCCATTATCCGATGTACAAGAGTCAAGAATTTACAGGCAGAGTCAAGGCGATGTGCCTTTGGTACAACATGACGAAACATCACAGACTCAAGCTTATGATACTTGGAAAATTGCTCATGATGCTCGACACATCAAAGAGCAATTACGATCACACGGATTCCGGTGTGAGGTGAGCTTTTCTTGCTTTTTGATTGTCTCCACATGGAGAAACAACTTTGGCTAAATTACTACGGCTAAATTAATAACGACTAAATTTATAAGGCCAAATATTTGGAATTCATTTTGGGGTAATTTGAGCTGCCTTAAATTTCTGCTTTCTTCTAGAGGAAGTTTTATGTTCGGGGAATTTCTTGCCATTTCAATTAAAAGTAACTATCAGGGTGAAATTTTACAACCATTGGAACAATGGCGTCTGAGTGGTTCGGTCAAAAATTGATTTTTATGATTCAGAAGAAATTGTCGAAATTTTGCGAATCACGAGGAGCAAAGATTTTCTCGAAAAAATAGCATATCAGTAAGTGTTTTCAGCTCCAGAGTATCGGAATCGAATGAGAATCACGAATCTCGACAGTGCTTGGTCAGATTTCAATTGTCGAACATCGACGATGGACAAAATACAACGCCGAGTGACAGCAACAACAGCAATGCCTCGTCAATCGGCGGTTTTTCGTACGCGCCGAGTCCCTCGACGCCCGAATCGTCCTTCACTTATCCCGAGGATGACAGACTCGATTTTTATCTCATGGAATTCGATCGTCAGGCTTACAGGTAGTTTTTCAAAAATTCGCTGATACACCAAAACGATTGATACATGACCTCAAGATTTTTGAGGATTTTTTTCTAAAAAAAGCTCATTAACATTCTTTGTCTCTCGTTCAATTCTCTGATGGCCGATTTGATGAATGTCATGATGAATATGGCTCATTCCATGTCAAATCGACCCAGAGTTGAAATCGGCGCCTTTCAATTTCGATGAAATTTGACGAGAACTTTTCGTTTTTAATAAAACGAAGTTGTACCAAAGGAAAAAAATTAAAATTTTTTTTTTCGAATGTTATGCAAGATTCAAAATTTTACTATTTTTTAAAAATCTTTCAAGTTTATTTTTTAAATATCTCGAAAACTATTACAGTTACGAAAAAATCGTTCTGGGTTCATCTTTAAGAGTATATCTGTGGCTACGAAAAAAAGAATATTACGAATTTTTTTTTTGAAAAATGATGAATTTGGAGAATTTTGAATTTTTAAAAATCGTGCCAATCCACGATCAACATTCAATTTTTGGTTAAATTTTTATTATATAATACCTTGGACTGATCTTTTAATTTTTAAAACAAAACAACACTATTCTGAAAAAACGTAACCATAAATTTAATGTTGATCGTGGATTTACACGATTGTTAAAAATTCAAAAATTCATATTTTTGAAAAAACAAAAAACATCTTTCTGAAAAATTCAGGATCTTTTAAGATTAGTACAAAGTATCATATAAAAAGAAATTGAACAAAAAATTGAATGTAGAAAGTGGATTTGCACGATTTTTAAAAATTAAAAATTCTCCAAATTCATCATTTTTCAAATTTTTTTTTCGGAATATTTTTTTTTTTCGTAGCCACAAGTATACTCTTCAAGACGAACCCAGAACGATTTTTCCGTAACTGTAATAGTTTTCGAGATATTCAAAAAAACAAAACTTGAAAGATTTAAAAAATTGTGAAATTTTGAATCTTTCATAACTTTCGAAAAAAAATCTTCAAATTTTTGTCATTTGGTGGAACTTCGTTTTATTAAAAATGAAAACTTCTGACGAAATTTCATCGAAATTGAAGGGGTTCCATTCCAACTTTTGGCCGAATTGACATGGAATGACCCATATTCATCTTCACCTTAAATATTGATTCGTTTTTTTTTTAATTAAAATCGTGTGAAAAAGGCTCATTCTCATGTTTTCTTGCAACGTTAATGGATAATACATTGATTTCAGAAAATATATCGAGGAGGTCCTGAAAACTCGTGGACTCGGCAAAAGTCTGAATTTTCTCGAGAGACTTCACACCTCCGTGCTGAGAAAAGCTCGTTTGGCTCTGGAGAAATATGAGACGAACGATGACGATTTATCGTCGGGCGAAGAATACGAGGGCGATCGAGAACTCAGACGTTACGGGGCCTGGAGCCCGGAAGCAAGAGCCTTGAATCTCCCGTCTTACAGGCAAGTTTTTATTCGGGAATAAATTAAGGGAGGGAAAAAATGCAAATGCTGGGCTTATATTCGGAAAATTCGGTCTAAATTGAGAAAAAATCAACTTAAAAAGCCTCATAAGATGGGACATGAAAAAAAAAAGATTATCGATGACTTGCAGCCAAATGATTCGATTTTTGCCAAAGAAATTGTAAAATCCCTGCTAAACAAATAACTTTTTATCCTTTGTATGTTTTCCTTAAAAATTAAATTTCTAGGTGACAAAAAACGGTTGGAAATGGACCATTTCTCAAAATTCTATAATGCTTATTATTTTTTAAAAGTTCTCATAAAATTTAACTGAAGAATGAAAATTTTGGGTCATGTCTTTTTAACGTCGTCAATTTTGCTTCCTCATAAAGGAAGCTTTGTTTCAAATAGTAATTTTAAATTACTATTTACTAAGTTTTTTCTAAAGTTCTCATAACATTTCATTAAAGAATGGAAATTTTGGGTCATGTCTTTTTAACGTCGTCAATTTTTAATTTTCAGATCTGCCTTCGTTTTTCTCTCTCGCGTACCTCTCGAAGTGGTGCACGAATTTTTACGGATGAGACTCGAGCAAAAACCCGAACAGCCGGGCGCTCTTTCGGTTCGACAATTGATGCGAGAAATGCGGGAGGGTCTGAGAATCGCTTGTATTCATCGCGACAGATTCGAGGCACACTCGAGAACCGCTTTAGCCTGTGATCCGACTACTCAAATGACACTATCGCTCGATGACGTCGATGAATTTGACAACAGTCTCAAATCCGTTTGCGAAGTCTATCTCGATTATTTGCATCAGTGGGTCGAGATGGTGCAGTACAATAGTTTTCACAAGAATCTCATCGACGACGAGTGGACTTTCGTCAAATCGATCGCTGGCAATATCACCGATGGCTACAGAATCGGTGGGGTCAAATTTTGGTGAGAATCAATGAATCCTCGACTTTTCGTTTTTTGCACCATTTTTAAAAAATATATGTGTCATTCCATGTAAATTCAACGACGTTTTGTCGGTGAGCCCCTTCGATTTATTTTTATTTATTTACAAGTTTTTTTTTACTTTCACCTGTCCCGGTGTCTGTCTGCCTGTAATCGAATCTTGCAAGTTAAATTTGACCCACTTCCCGGTTTCTGATTGAGTTAAAATTTTTCATGCATATGTAAATCGGATGACAATGCAATATTATTACAAAAAATTTGCAAATTCTTTATACAAAAATTGTTTCGCAACATTTTTAAAAAAAACTTGCTTGAAAATTGTTTTGCAACAAAAAATGTTACGCATAATTATTTGCAAAAAAAATGTTTCGCAACATTTTATTCATAAAATGGTTTTAAGCAATTGATTTGCAACATTTCTCTACGAAAATTTTTCGCAATAGCGTGTTACAATTTAACAGAAGAGAAAAAAATAGGGTGTGACACGCTTTTATTTGAAAACTTATTTCCAATCGGAATAAAATTATTTTTAATTCTTAAAATAATATTTTTTAATTCTTAAAATAACATTCTTAAAATAATCATAACTTCTACAATAACCAAGATATTCTAACTTGCTAAGAGGTCATTTTTTTTGTTTATCAATGGTCTTTTTGAAAAAAATATCGAAAATTGAGAAAAATAAAATCTAAATGTCTTTTTGGCTGTTTTAAGCTAAAAAAATTGTTTTTTTTTTCAATGGCACCCCTTTGGTTTTTTTTCCAAAAAAATTATAAAATTTTACGTAAAAAACAACATTTTTGAGATTTTACTGAAGATGGGATTCGAATAACTTCTTATTAAAAAAAAATTGTTGTCGATTTTTTTTTCTCGTAATTTTGATCTTTTTTCCTTCCATGACTACAATTGTTGATTTCAATGATGTTAAAATAAATAATTTAACTTCTCTCACAAATTTCCTTTGTAAATTATAATAATTAACATTAAGAATTACACTGAAAGAACATCCAATTTTTTAGCTTAAAACTGCTATAGAAACATTACAAACTTTTTTTTCTCAATTTCGTTATTTTATTCAAGAAGTACATTGAAAAACAAAATAAAATTACCTCCGCACAAATTAGAATATCTGGGTTATTGTATAAGTTATGATTATTATAAGAATATTTTTTGAAAAATCAATAACTTCGGTACGGTTTAAGATAGAGAGCTAAAAATTTACATGGATACTTCTTTTTGCATGTATAATAACATATTAAAAAATAAAATAAATCAAAGGGGTCACCGACAAAACGTCGTCGAATTGATAGGGAATGACACAGATGGAAACCATTTAATCGAGATATGCAGCCTCAAAACGAATCGTGCTAATGGCAAATTTGCTCATTTATCATCGCGTTGGAATGACGATTCAACAAAGTGCAAATTTCCCAATCCCACGATTTTTCGATACTTAAAAAAATATTAAAACTATATTTATACTTCAACAGTGAGATAGCCTGCGCGATGATCGAGCAGGTGAACGATTTTCTCCTGACGCGTCCTCAAGAGATCAAAGAATCAACGGAGACAAAGGAGGAGGACGGTGGATTGACGAGGTTCCATTTTATGTACGTCGGTCGTGAGTGGCAGGGAATGTTCGTTGAGGCGCGTGAGAAGGTCGTCAAGTGTGTTTGTCTGGCGAAATCGTTGCGTCGTGATATCGAGGAATTTCCAATCGACGAGAAAGAGACCGAGGAAGCGATAGTATCGTTGAAAAGCGCTGTATTGAGTCTGGGCGATCGAATAAGCGCGCTGATCGAGAAATTTCAAGAGAACATCGATCAGGCGGAAGAGCCAATGGTCGAGAGCGATCGTGCGGCGCTTAAGATCCGCGTGAGGGAGATTCTTCATCAGGCCTACAGAATGGGCTTCGATTATCAGAAAATAGCTTGCAAATTTTTCTCACCCGACGAACGTGGACAATTGGTCAATGGGCTCGTGAGTTTCGCCATGCTCTGGATGAATTTCGTGAGAACGAGATGCGAGAGGGGACGAGGCCTCAGACCGAGATGGGCCAATCACGGTCTCGAGTATTTGATTCTAGTTTGCGAACCTCTGAACACGAAATATCTGAGCGATTGTGAATTTGAGGAGCTCAAAGCGTCGATGGATCGTTGCATATCGCACGTTGTCGGCACAGCGATAACTCCGAGCTCTGCTTCGTCCATCACCGAAACTGACGGCACCAGAAGATTGTCAAGGTCAGGGTTGCGAAAGTTTTAATGAAAAAGTAATGCATTAATCATTACTTTTTTAATGGCAAATGGAAATAATTTTCATTAACCATTAATATTTAATGGTTAATGAAAATAATTTCCATTAAACATTAACATTTAATGGTTAATGCAAACAATTTCCATTAACCATTAACATTTAATGGTTAATGAAAATAATGTCCATTAACCATTAACATTTAATAGTCAATGAAAATAATTTCCATTAACCATTAACATTTAATGGTTAATGGAAATAATTGCCATTAAACATTAACATTTAATGGTTAAAGGAAATAATGTCCATTAAACATTAACATTTAATGGTTAGAGGAAATAATTTCCATTAAACATTAACATTGAATGGTTAACCCAAATAATTTTCATTAACCATTAACATCTAATGGTTAATGAAAATAATTTCTATTAACCATTAACATTTAATGGTTAATGGAAATAATGTCCATTAACCATTAACATTTAATGGTCAATGAAAATAATTTCCATTAACCATTAATATTTAATGGTCAATGGAAATAATTTCCATTAAACATTAACATTTAATGGTTAATGAAAATAATTTCCATTAAACATTAACATTTAATGGTCAATGGAAATAATTTCCATTAACCATTAACATTTAATGGTCAATGGAAATAATTTCCATTAAACATTAACATTTAATAGTTAATGAAAATAATTTCCATTAAACATTAACATTTAATGTTCAATGGAAATAATTTCCATTAACCATTGACATTTAATGGTTAAAGGAAATAATTTCCATTAAACATTAACATTTCATGGTTAATGTAAATAATATTTAATGGTTAATGGAAATTATTTCAATACGAGTTAATGTTTATTGAAAGTGTAAATGCATCTTAAAAAACTAATGCATTATTTGCGATTCTGGTCAAGGTCAAGGGCAACTTCGCCGGCTCACGGTAAAAATCAAGCTCCATCTTACACGGTCAAGCCGCGCGAAAGCCTTCGCGAACCTGGTGGCAACGGTCAAGCGGAAAGATCACGAAATTCCAGTGCCAACGACGGCAATATCACGTTGATCGTACCCGAGAGAGGCAACGTCGTCAAGCACGAGAGAGTTCGAATTTCCGTGCAAAAACTCGATCACGAGCTCGACGTCAAACGTCGCGGCTATGAGCTCATCGGTCAAGTCGCCGATAGACGCACCGCCGTCGATACGGTTCGGGTCAAAGCACGTCGTGTCACATTCACGTGGCAGCGTGGCATAAAAATTGGTCAAGGTCGATTTGGCAAAGTTTACACGGTCGTTAACAATCGAACTGGCGAATTATTGGCGATGAAGGAAGTTCAACTGCAACCCGGTGATCATCGCGCTATCAAACGCGTCGCCGAGGAATTGCAAATTTTTGAGGGCATCAAGGATGAACATTTGGTGCGATATTACGGTATCGAGATTCATCGGGTGAGATTTTTTTCGTGTCTTAACAATCAAATCGAATAGCTAAAGTATAAATAAGAAGGGCAACAAATTTTTTTTGCAATTGTATTTGAAATATTGAATTCATAACTTTTTTTTCATTGAGACATTTAAAAATGAAGCGGGTATTTATTATTATTAATGTGAAATTATTGTAATACCGCATTTCAGGAGGAAATGCTGATTTTCATGGAATTCTGTGCCGAAGGAACACTCGAGAGTCTCGTTGCCGGTAGCGGAACCGGACTTCCGGAATTGTCGTTCAGAAAATACACGAATCAATTGCTATTGGCTGTTGCCGTTTTGCATTCTCACGGGATCGTTCATCGCGACATTAAGAGTATGTGTAGCAAAATAGCACTATTGGTGAAAAGTTTCCGGACAAAATTTCAAAAAAGGTCTGGAACGTTTTTTTATGCCGGAAGTCAACGTAAACTAATTTAACAAGCGGTATTTCAAAGGGGAAGAATTCGGCTTCGTTTCCTGATTTTTTAAGTTATTTTTACAAATTTTTTATAGATTTGGACTCTATTTTGAAAACAGCTGTTTTTCGCCTTTTTCCCCTCTCTTTAGGTGCACCCATCTTCTAGAGGAACTTTTTAAATCCATTTTTACGATCGGATTCATTAAGGGAAAATTTGAGCTTCAATTCCCTGTTTTTAAAAACTTTGAGCAATTTTATTTCCAAAGTTATTCTGTTTTTTGTGAAAAAAGAGGAAATTTGAAAAATCTCGTGTAACACGAAAACAAAAAGGATTCATGAAAAAATTCAGGACAGCAAAAAGTTGCGTCTGTTTTTGTTGAGTTCAGAGGAATTTTTTCAGATTTTTTTGTCCAACATATTTTTTTCTCCTGTAGAGGCTGGAAAACAATTAAGGAAAAAAAATTGAAAAAAATTCCAATATGTTGATAATGGTAAAAGAAAGTATTTTCCCCTCTTGAAACTTTATCAATAATCCCATAGTTCTCGTGTTATCGTAATTGAATGATCTGAGCTCCGACCCAGAAAATGAGAAAAAAAAATGTTGGAAAAAAATCTGAAAAAATTCCTCTGCACTCAACGAAAACAGACGCAACTTTTTTCTATTTTGAAGTTTTTCATGAATCCTCTTTGTTTTCGGGTTATAAGGAATTTTACAAATTTCCTCTTTTTTCACAAAAAAACAGAATAACTTCGGGAAAAAAAATCGCTCAAAGTTTAGAAAAAAAGAGAATTGAAGCTCAAACTTTCCCCTTTATGAATCCAATCGTAAAAATGTATTTAAAAAAATTCCGCTAGTAGATAGGTGTACCTGAAGAGAGGGGAAAAAAGGCGAAAAACCGTTGTTTTCAAAATAGAGTCCAAATCTATAAACAAATTGTAAAAAATAATTTAAGAAACAGGAAATGATGCTGAATACTTCCCCTTTAAAATGCCGTTTGTTAAATTAGTTTACGTTGACTTTCGGCAAAATGGCATCAAAAAACGTTCCAGAACTTTTTTGAAGTTTCAGCAATAAAGTTTTAATTATTGAAACTTAAAAAAAAAACTTTTTCAACAGCCGCCAATATATTCCTGACTGATCAGGGAAATTGTCTCAAACTCGGTGACTTTGGCTCGGCCGTGCAGATAAAAGCGCACACGACGATGCCGGGCGAGTTGCAAGGATTCGTTGGCACGCAGGGTAAAAAAATCACATGTTTTTTTTTTTACATCACCGAAAATTAGAAATTTCACAATTGTTTCTGATTTATAAGTTTTGGAATATTTCGACCCCTTTGCTATTGAAATCGTGAAAAAATTTTTGATTCTAAAAGAAAATCCTTGCCATTTCCGCTTTTTCCCCCAAGATATAACTTTCTTCCTGAATTTTATTTAGCTTACATGGCGCCGGAAGTGTTTATGAAAACTGAGAGCGGTGGTCATGGAAGAGCCGCCGATATTTGGTCCGTCGGATGTTGCGTAATCGAAATGGCGAGCGGTCGAAGACCGTGGGCTGAATATGATTCGAATTATCAAATAATGTTCAAGGTAAATTATCGATTTATCGTATATTTTTAATATCTGTTTTTTTTTTCTAAAGAAATCAGAAAGAAATTTTATTTATTAATTTGTCTTAACTTCTTAAGGGGTTGTCCTGAATTAGAATATTCCAAAACCTCGTTTTTTTGTGATTTTTTTTAAAGGGAAATAAGAAATAAAGCCATTGAATTTTGAGGTATGGTTTTAATGTTCTAAAACCTCGTTTTTTTGTGATTTTTTTTAAAAAAGGGAAATAAGAAATAAAGGCATTGAATTTTGAGGTATGGTTTTATACATATTTAACGAATACGATTTCTAAGCCTATTTCATGGGCGTCATGTCGCTGCAGTCTTCAATCGGCGGGAAAGATCGACCTCGTAATTTTTTATTGAAAAAAAAAACCAAAAAAGGATTAAATTTATTGTACATTTTTCTTCTGGGTGAACTAAAAAAAAGCAGAAAAAAATGTGAAAAAAAAAATTGGGCAGGTTTACAAAAAAAATGTGTTTAAAAAAAAATTCAACTTTAAGGTGCTATAGCAATTATTTAAATAAGCTTTTTGACGAACTTTTTTAGTTCACTTAGAAGAGAATTTAATCCTGAATAAAAAAAAACTTTGGTTCGATTAAATAGGTCGTTCAGTTTTTTAGCTATCACGCCCGCCAATTTAGAAAAATCGTGAAAATAAAAACTGGAGAAAAAGCGTTTCAAAGTTTTCAATAGGAAAAATATGAATTTTTGGTTACTTGCATGTAAACATACTTACATGTAAACATTAGGGTGATTCGTTTCAGGGCAACTTTTTTTTTTGACCCGTCGTGCCCGAAAACCTTTAGTTGGTGCTCAAAGACGAAGTTTCGTGAAAGGGGGGTGTTGTCAAAAAATATTTAGAGGTTGCGAATCAAAATTAAAGGTTTCCCATTTGATTAACATAGAAAAAAAAATTCTCATTATTAGTGTTACCATTCCGCGAATTCTGATATCTCGATATTTTCCAAGTGGGTTTTCATAAGAAATATGATACTCTACGATAAAGTTCATTGAGCCATGTCCGTAAATTCAACCTTTCCAGTGGTGTAATTGTTTCAAGTGAATATTGTATGAAAATATCTATTTAAACGGCGGTAACGCTTAAGCTATTAGATATATCGAAAAAATTCAAATGAGAACTTTGTAGAGAAAGTAATTTCCTACAAAAAAGTCTCATAAGCCGAGCCCGTAAATTCAACTCTTCCTCAGCTGTAGGTGGATGAAGTAAAATAAATAAGTTTTTTGTTTTTGTCTTATTGATTTATTTGCATAGGGAATTTTTTGTAACATTTGTCGAATGGTTTTTCTGAGGATTTTGTACATGCTATCTCATGGAAAATGGAGTTAGTTTGATTGAATAGAACAAAAAAATATCTATTTATTTTACTTCATACACCTATACCTGAGAAATAATTGAATTTACGGGCTCGGCTTTTAACACTTTTTCCTAGCAAATTACTTTCTCTACAAAGTTCTCATTTGATTTTTTTCGATATAGCTTGGGCGTTACAGCCGTTTGAATAGATATTTTCATACAATATTCACTTGAAATAATGATACCGCTGAAACGGTTGAATTTACGGACATGGCTCAACGAACTTTATCGTAGAGTATCATATTTCCTATAAGAACCCACTTGGAAAATATCGCGATATCAAAATTCGCGGAATGATAACACTAATAATGAGAATATTTTTTTTCCAATGTTAATCAAATGGGAAACCTTCAATTTTGATTCACGACCTCTAAATATTTTTTGACAACACCCCCCTTTCACGAAACTTCGTTTTTGGGTACCAACTAAAGGTTTTCGGGCACGACGATGGGTCAAAAAAAAAAGTTGCCCTGAAACGGATCACCCTAGTAAACATATTCTTACATAATTTATCTATCGATTTAAACAATAAAAAAAGGGTTTTTCGAAATTATAATTCAGGACACCCCCTTAATGAATATAGCTTTATTTCCATTTATTCGTTGCTGATTTTTCATAAATATTTCCTTCCAATTTATTCAGGTTGGAATGGGCGAGAGTCCAGCAGCACCGAAGAACCTCTCTCCGGAGGGCGTTGATTTTACGGACAAGTGTCTTCAGCATGATCCTAAAAAACGACCGACCGCGAACGCGTTGCTCTCGCATCCTTTCGCGAAAATTTACGAAGACGTTAATTCGGATCTTCTTCGGGGTGTTATCGCGTAGTCTTAACGCTTTTGTCAGTTCATCCGCGAAGGTATGAGAGTCAAGAATTTTCCTCAATTTTCCCTCTTTGTTATTGACCGAGAACGAAAAAACAAATCAATCGCTCGTCTCTCCGATAACTTTGTCGAATTCGTCAATCGGGACGAAAATCGCGATTCGTGTCGAAGAATCTTTCACGACCGGTGTAAATTTTGGAAGTTGATAACTTTTTAAAACTTTGACATGAAAAAAACCACACATCAATCGTTCATTTTTTATTGTGATGATGAAAGTATTTGTTCCAAAATCGAGATGGATCAATCGTTAATTAGATTTTTCGTATATTAGGATAATTTTACTTTGATGGGAAAAATGCGAATCAATATTAAATTACATTGGAGTCGATTTTTCCAATGATTGTTCTGTCTGATTTTTTTTATGATCAGTCATCAGTATTCTAGTCTTTTTTTAAATTATCGTTTTAGACATTTGTGAATCTTTTCCGACTTACGGTATTTCTCGAAAATATTGCCACGCAAAAACTATCTTGTAAAATAAGTTTCAGCCTAATTTGAGGAGGGTTAGTTTTAGGTAGAATGCTTCATATTTTAGAGTAATTCGAGAATGAAAAATTTGACCAAAATCGCATTTTCTAGAATATTCGTGAAGAAGATATTTAACGGTCGTGAAAGATTCCGGGCGCGAATTTCGTTCAATTTACACAATCGAAATCTTAATTTTCCGGAAATTAATTTTGCGCGTTAGAAAAGCGCGTCGCATAAAAATATTTTTGGATTTTCTCCGCGATTCGTAATGGGCCTCGATTTTTTACAATTCGGATCGCGATCGAAAATTCCCGAGGACTAAATTTATCCCACGAAAAAGGCATTATTATGTTTTACAAATATAAAAAAAAAGTACCTGTTGCATCTTGGGCATAAAAAGACGATCCTTCCGCGAGTGAAGATCGTCTGCAATGCATTTATTGCCCACAAAAAAAAAGTAATCTTCGTTATAATCGTCGTGTAAATAGGCTGGAAAATATTTTTTAATGTTATGTAGATGTGAAAAAAATACATATTTATTTATCCATCGTAAAAAATCTTACAGGCGAAAAAAAAGTAGAAAAAACCATTTTCCAGAAAGAAGGATGAGAAAAATTATGATTTAAACACAGAGAGCGAATTTTCATTCGCATATTTTTTGACGTAGGTGATAGTTTTTGGGGTTTATTTTCCTTGCGGAAATTTCCATAGAAATTATGAAAAACGTTTTTTTTCTAATTTCGATCAAATTCCTCGATTCTGGTCAAATCCAATTATCCAACAAGAAATTATATTCTTGAGGGTAAAAATTGTCCGTTGAAATATGGTAATATTTGAAAATTATTTCAACGCAGACTTTTTATCTGAACTATTATTTTAGGAATTAATAATTATTTTTAAATCAATCGGGCGGGACTTGACTCGAATTTTTCCCAAAATCATTTTCCCCCATTTTTAAATCTCTTATCTCAAGTCTAGAACGAATATCTGGAGAAATATTCGTTTATGAGAATATTCTTCAATGACGGAGGTTAGAAAAAATCAGGAATCAGTTCACAGTTTGCTCGCGTATCCTGTTTCTCATTTCGTTTATTTTTGGAGCATTCAATTCGTCTTTTTCACGCCTCTGTTGCAAAGAGTTGCACCATATAGTGAATCCTACCGATCACGCGAGAGAGAATTTACGATCGGCCACTTTCTAGTTCCCATCGTCTATTTTCCATCTTGCATTCTCCCACAAATGCAACGAGAGAGATGCAATTCTCCTCCTCATTGCATCGTTCATTTTGCCTCGTGACGCATCGTCACACTCAATCCCATTTTTTTTCTCCCACAAATGTAAAAAAACTTGCAAATCGGAAATTTGCACATCGCTTCCTCAGTATTTTTTCGTATTTCCAAATCCTCCTCTATGAGAAAATGTTAGCAAATTTTAGTAAATGTTAGCTGTCACAGTTTTGGCTTCCTCATAGAGGAAGCTTTGTAAATACGGAAAAATACTCTGGAAACGATGTGCAAGTTTCCGATTTGCAAGTTTTTTTTACTACCTCTGGTTATCGGAGTAATAAAACGGCAGCTTTGTATCGTACAATTTTCGATCAAGCTTTTTTTTTGAAAATTTCAAAATTGCATAAAATTTGCACGGTTCAAGCGATTTTTGCAAAATTGAATATCAAGTAACTTTTTCCATTAAACTACCATTATAGAAATTTTGAGCCTGATACAACGAAATATGTGCAAGCTAGAGCGATCATGCGCTTTCCCAAAAAATTTAAAATTTTATAAATCACGAACCCCTTGAGCAATTTTCTCGAAATTCAATACCAACAATATTTTTCACTCAAACTATCGGTATTTTTTTTTTTAACCTGATATCGCAAAATTTGCGGACGCTAGAGCGATCGAGCTTTTTCTTTGAAAATTTCAACATCGCATAAAATGTTTACGGCTCAAGCGATTTTTGCAAAATTGAATACCAAGTAACTTCTTTCATTAAGCTACCATTATAAAAATTTTGAGCGTGGTATCACGAAATATGTGCAAGCTAGAGCGATCACGCGCTTTTTGCAAAAAATTCAAAATTTTATAAATCACGAACCCCTTGGGCGATTTTCGCGAAATTCAATAGCAATAATCTTTAACACTCAAACTATCTGTATTATATTTTTTAACTCGATATCGCAAAATTTGCGAACGCTAGAGCAACCGCGCCCTTTTTTTGAAAATTTAAAAGTCGCATAAAATTCGCACACGTCAATGAATTTTTGCAAAATTCATAACAAACAAAGGCAGCGACACACACACACAAATCTCGAAAAAAAAAAAATTTCACGAAAACAAAGCTTCCTCTATGAGGAAGCAAAAGTAATAGGATTGATGAGTATCGAATTTTAGAAGAATTGGCAAAGTAATTGAATTTCAGAAAAAAAAATCCAAACAGAAAAGGTGCTTGCAAAAAAAAATCTTAATTTCGCAATAATCCAGTTAAAATCGAGCATCGATTTTGGGAAAAATTTCTAAAATTTGGAAGAAATTTCTCGATGAGGAAATTGGGATTGAATTGCTCACAAAGGATGGTTGATAAATGATGGGAAAAAATAAAAATCGACAAATTTCTTATTTGCACGATTTTTATTTATTTATTACACTTTTTCAACATCAAGTCAGAACTCAATCCAGATCCATTTTTTGTCGCACTATCTTTTTTTAAACATGTACAAATTTTTGTGATCCTAGATCCTCATTTACTAGAATTTACTTCAAGGACAAGAAATTGTTCTTTTCTTGAATGTGATTTTTTTTTCTGCAAACGTGTTCGAGCATTCATCAACGTTGGAGTTGGTTAATTTTGCACACTTTGAGTGCGGTTACGAAAAGACTCGGGAAATCCAGGCAAACAGAAAGTTTTCATGTTTGCTCGTTCGTTAACGTCGACTGTTGGGGAAAAAACTTATAATTTTTAAAACTCACAAAAAAACTTACAAAAAAAATGAAGTCGTAACTGAAGATTCCATTGCGTCGAGAATTTTCTTTATTTATTTTCTCATTTTTTTTTTTATTAATTCGAGCTAGCACATTTTTCTACATATTTCGAGTCGAAAATCGACCATTTCGCCATTCTCGATTGACGAAACCCTTTTTTTTGTCCCACGACAAATTTAATTTTGATGCAATTTTGAAAATCCATTTTTCACGATAATTTCCGGCTGATAGATTATAATGTTTTTTATTTTGTAAATTTTCAATAATTCCAAGAGTTTCGTCTGTGAAGAATGACAAAATGGGATTTTTCGGTTTTTTTTTTTTACATTATCATTTTCAATAACTATAACGTTTTGGCTCTATGGCCTGATATGTTCGTGATATTCCTGGTCGCAAAAAGCGAGATCACAATTTTTTCAGTTTCTCGATTATTAGGTTTATTAATTATGAATATAGCGTTGATGGGTTTTAATGGAAAATTATTTGTACCTTTCGATCGAAAACTAAATTTTTTTTTTCATTTTCATCAATAATGGTTCAAAAAAATCATGATTAAAAAAAATCAGTTGATGGTTTAAAAAAAATCATATGGATTGATTGATCATTATTTTCTCGATGAAATGATTTTTCAATGATTTTTAAATTATGAAAATTGCCTTGTTAAACGTCGACTTAAATATTCTCGTTCTGGTCAAATCTAAAATATCGCAAAACACGTCATTTCGATGTGTATAATTTATAATAATACATTATTATAACTTATACATTAATTAAGCTACACGTCGAATATATTATAGAATATTTTCTTATAGACTTCAATTTAACAATAACGAAGGAACATTCTCTTAATCTAAAGCTGCAACAATTCAAACTAACTCAGTTTTACATTAAACTCATGTTTTTCAATACATAATACGATATTGTCTATATATATATTTATATTCATATTACTGTCGATATATGAATGATAACGAGGCATTTTTTCAAAATCATTTTCAACATTTCTCATAAAATATTCTCGAGGTCAACATCAAGTTGATATGAATAACGAAAGAAATCTCACATTGACGAATTCATCATTAAATTTTAATTATTATATTTTTTCGATGAGGTTCTGGAACATGCAAAATCGTTTCAATTTACTAAAATTAAATAATTGCAAGCATTTAAATTTTTGGATATTTCAGTTGATTGATAACAGCTGATAACAGTGAATAAAAAGGCAAAATCTGTCAAAATAATTTCCTTGGGATTAACTTTTTTTTAAATCCCACTTTTTCATCAATCTTTTTCATTAATGAAAATAACACAATAAAATATTGAAAAAATAAAAAATTGCAGTTTTTTCAATTACCGATTCACAGTTGGATGGCATAACGATAATAAATTATTGAATAAATTAAATAATTATAGTTTTCAATAGACAATATTTTTGCGATAATTAAAATAAATAATAAAATTACAGACAATTTTGTCTTTTTCTGCGATAACGAGATCAACTCATTTCTCCTATAAATTCATATTATCGATCTACTTGATTTACAAATATCGAACGAAACGCAATTAAATGTATATCTATATTCGTGCTCGTGAAATGTTTACGTTTATCGTAGGTTTATTTTTATAGTGGAAGATTAGAGCTATAGAGAGACTATATCTACGAAAAATCCCATCTATAAATCAGGGATTCGTGATCAGAGACCTTTTTCTCTCAATGCATAATTTAAAGCGACCAAAAAGTTCCATCAAAGATCCTTCGGGCATACTTAAGAATTTTGATAATTTTTGATATTGGTAAATGGCAAAACGATGTTAAATTTTGTCAAATGCCAAAACATTAACAAAAAAAAAATATTTTCCTTGAATATTGTTTAAACAAATGCACGTATAAACAAGATTTGGGATTGGGAAGGGTATAAAACTACTCCACTCTGACTAGAAATTTTTTTTTCCACATGATCATTTGATATTGATATAAATAGATATTTTTTGACGTTTATGAGTTCCACGTATAAAAAAATTAATGGAATAAGCAGGGCAAAATAGTTCTAAAAAATTGATCGTGAGCAACGTTTTTTAAACGATTTGACGGATCTTTGGAAACTTTTTGCTCGCCTAGATCCTTCCCGAGGATCTTTTTATAATTCAAAATATTTTGGAACCCAATTTAAATTAAAAGTGAAAATTCATGAAAGCATCGCGACGCCTAGTATTGAAAATAACAATTGTAAAATTGAAAAACGGCAAAGTTCCATTTTTGAGATTAAAAATAAAGGTTTTAAAATACTCAAATTAACCGGAAATTGAATTAAATTTCGAGCAAATAAAATACTTGAATTTTTTAAACTTAAAAAAAAATAATTAAAAAATGTATTACAATTATTTCGTAAATTGTAATTCTTGTAAAAAATAATTTCACAAAATTGTAATTTTTTCTGCAAGAATTTGGAAAATTCTTTCAAATTCCCACTTATCTTTTACTTCAGGAATTAAATTATTTCCATCGACCAGTAGTTTTTTTTTCAAACGACAAAAAAAAATATAAATAACTTAAAAGAGAATAATCAAAACTAGTAATTAAATGAAACAGACTCAGTCGTAAGAAAAAAAAATAAGTTCACATCCTAAAAGTTGGATTTCCGGAATTGATTATAATTCGAATTTGACACATTATTTAATAAATTCAATACAATTTCCGGTTAAAATTGACTTGCACATAAATTCCTGCGATATTTCCTCGCCTCTTTCCTTCCCTCATTATTTCGAATACTCGGCGTCGAGGCTCTGCTCCCTCTTAAAGGGCACCACCACTTCAAATTTTCGAAAAAATCAATTTTTCTTATCAGCTCAACAGATTTCCAATGACTTCCTCGAATATTATAATTCCGTTGCTTTTGCTTTCATCGAAAAAAAAATGTAATAATAATAATAATTGCCATAAAAAGCACTTTTCTAGGCTGCAGCAGTGGCGTTACCCCTTAATGTACTTTTCGCTTGGGCTCCTTCGATATACAAACGGCAGGAGATCTATGTCGCGAAAGAGTACAAATCTATATCTACGAATTGGACAAGAGTTTACTGTGCGGGCGCCAATGCCGAAGATTGGCTACATTTAGAATGCCGTTTGCGACAGAGAACGGAGGCACGACCGGATTCCGTGAGATTATTATACATCCTACTCTCTTATTCCTCTTCATCCTCTATTTCTTATTTTTTCTCCTCCTTCCTCTCACTCGCTAACTCCCCTAAAACGCGACCACGTGCCTATTTTTTTAAATTTATTTTCTCCATCAATCCTAGATCACACGATGGATCTAGTCTCCCCTCCAACTTTTCTCAAACCTATCCCACGGCGTCGCGGGACTTTTTAGCCTCACAATAATTCCCAGAAATATAACACACGGACTTGACTATCCGAGTGTATTCTCGATACACGGAAAAAACGACTGAGTGGGTCCAATGAAACCAGAGTTCTGAAAATAGTAATGTAAAAGTAATGCATTACCCTTTAAACAATGTCTATTGGATAAGTTTTCCCTTATAAATTACAAAAGTAACGTGTAATGAACGAATGTTCCATTACAAATGAAAATAGTAATGTGTAATGGATGCGTGTTCCATTACAAATGAAAAAATTAATGTGTAATGTACACATGTTCCATTACAAATAATAAAAGTAATGTGTAATGATTGCATGTGCCATTATAAATAAATAAAATAACGTGTAATGAATGAGTGCTCCATTATAAATTACAATTGAAAAAAAAGTAATTTGTAGTGGAGAATATTCCATTACAAAATTAGTGTGTTTCTACGACAATTTGGGGCAGGTACTATTTTGCTCAAAGGTAAGTCTATTAATTTTTCAATGAAAATAATTTGTGTGTATCAAATTTTTGTTAATTTTACTATCGCAGTGGTAAATGTATAAACAGTGATTGTTTAGAGTAATTTTTACGCCAAACAATAATTTTTTAATCTAAATTTTCAATTAACCGACAATGGTTAACGGAAAAAAAAAAAATTTTCAATTATCCAAATCAATTACTCAGAAAATATTTCCAATTATCCGAACAATCGGTAAACGGTAAAAAAATAATATCAATTAATCAGAAAATGGGTAATTAGTCTGAAAATTTTTCAATTATCCGAATAATCGGTAATTTGTCTCAAAATAATGTGAATTTTTCAGAAAAAAGTTAAGCATTTATTGAAAATCGGAGTGATAAGAGATATGCACATATATGTATATAGAGGTAAATAGACATATATAGAGATATATATATCTATATATCTCTATATGTCTCTAATCACTCCTATTTTTTCAAAAAAACATTTTCAATAAATTATTAATTTTTTTCGGGGAAACTGAAAATATTTTCAAACCAATTACTCAATTGTCTGAAAAATTCATATTATTTTGCTACTCATTACCAATTATTCGGGTAATTGAGAATATTTTCAGACCAATTACCCATTTTATGATTAATTGATATTATTTCTTTATCAATTACCGATTATTCGGATAATTAGAAATATTTTCAAACCAATTACGCATTTTCGGAGTAATTGATATTATTTTTTTTACCAATTTCCGATTATTTGGATAATTGAAAATACAATTTCGGATAATTTCAATTTTTTCATCAATCGGTATTTTATCTTTTCAAATTATCGATTTTCCATCAATTGAAAAATGGAAAATCGTATTTTTTTTTGCTGATTCCTGATATTAAGTTAATATACACTGATACCTATAAGTTTTTCTTGAATTGTAATTTTTACAAGAATGGAGTAAAGATTAGTCCAAAAAATAACTGTTCGTACATTTACCACTACGATAGTAAAGTTAACAATTATTCTCATTCTCACACCAATTATTTTCATTACAAAATTAATGGATTAATGAAAAATTAATAGTACCTGCTCCAAATTGTCGAAGAAACAATTTGTAATGGAATATTCACCACTACCAATTACTTTTTTTTTCAATTGTAATTTGTAATGGAGCAGTCATTCATTACACATTACTTTTTCATTTGCAATGGCACATGCATCCATTACACATTACTTTTTTTAATTTGTAATGGCACATGCATCCATTACACATTACTTTTTTTTTTATTTGTAATGGATCACGCATCCATTACACATTACTATTTTCATATGTAATGGAACATTAATTAATTACATGTTACTTTTGTAATTTGTAACGGAAAACTTATCCAATACACATTGTTTAAAGTAATGGGTAATGCATTACTTTTACATTACTATTTTCACTACTCTGCTTTGGTTGGGCCCACTGTGTCGTTTTTTTCGTGTAACGGACGAAAAAGAAGAAAAAAATAAAATCATATCTTCAACCCTCTCCAAGTAATTTTCCATGTCAAATGGAACATTATCCCTAATCAAACACTATGATCCATTCTCGGTGCACAAAAGTAGCACTTTTGACTAGAGAAAAACAAAAAGTTCGTTCCAACTATATTGACTATTACACGGAGTACTTATTTTTGGTTTCTCTCTTCTCCAATCTCGATTCGAGAATCAGAGAAAAAACCTACCTGTTCGCGAGGTTAGAAAGCTGTATCCTTAATCCTTGATCGAGCTAGGATTGCATTTATCGTTAGCTATGGAAATCGATTATTCGAGATTATCTCGAACATATCGATTTATCATACTTATCGATATATTAATTTTTAATATCTATCATCAGGATGCGGTTATGTCTCTCGATTGCTATTATTTATGCTAGTTATGCCAGTTATATAATTTATACTAAATTAATTAACTTTTGCGATAGATTATTTGGGAGAGCGCAATTATTAACGTGCTTATGACTTTTGCGGCTTACCTTACATCAATAACGGTCATATACAGCGTCGATTTATCTCTAGCACCTTTCTTCATAACGATCTATCAGCGATCTTCCTCAATGCTATTCGAAACCTGATTCGTTGGATCTCTTCTGGCGTAACTTTCCTCAATCGCTGAATTTTCACCTCAGGATTTCATCGATTATCGATCGCCAGTATCGATTTATCGATTCATTCGACGTATCGATTCGCAGAGCTAGATCGATTTTGTTTATTATCTTCGTCGGCCATTTTCCTTTGCTCATTTCCTCATTGCTATCCGTTTTCCTGGATATGCCCTGATAAATCTCATTTTATCGAGCTTCGACGATTCATCCCTTCGTCCAAAGTAATCGTGAATTTTTTTTTTCCTCGGGATTTTCATGTTTATCGTTGCTTCGAGTTCTTCAGCATCGTTGCCATTTCTCGCATGCTTCGTTCCAAAGCCTGAGCGAAACGCATCGCACTCGTACGACCGTCGCTGTGAAATGCGGAGACTGAGAATATAAAACCGTTTTTACGGACGTTGTAGGCACAACCGTAACCGTCCGGTACGACGGGACCGTAACCGGCGATAACGTCGTTTCTCGTTGTTATCTGAAAAAAATGATATTTTTTTTTGGAAAATCAATGATCAATGACAATTATCGATGCGATCTTTCTTTAAGTTGATTCCAATAATATCAGGGATGAAGGAATGAAGTTTCATTTTACACTGTGACCTCGATAAGCGGTACCTCGATCGTTGCAATCGCGGCGTAGTGGGAGAAGCGCCAAGCCAATCGCGTCAGGCCGCCGTCAGCCACCAGCGGCGCAGAGACGGTTCTGTGCAATGTGCGCAACCCCACTTCTTGCAAGAGCCGGTCTCGACAGATTTCGATTATCGAGGTCGCAGTGTATTTGGTTATTTTTAATGATCTCAGGGACGTATAATTTTAATTTTATATTAATTCAAAAACTTCAATTGAATTTCTAGACTTTTCATTGAATTTTGTCTATCATCATCGTCTTGAAGATTAATTTAAATTTGGTTAGTTTCTGGAAAAGAGTTAGTTGCTGAAAAAAAGAATTTGCATCTTATTTCGTCTTATTTTTAGAAAAATTTATTTAGCAATGATAAATAATAAAAAGGTTCATATTTTTTTTTTTTGAAAACCAATAATTAATTATAATGATCGATACGATCTTTCTTTAGATTGATTCCAATAATATCAGGGATGAAGGGATGAAGTTTCATTTGATTTGGTTATTTTTAATGATCTCTGGGACGTATAATTTTAATTTTATATTAATTCAAAAACTTCAATTGAATTTCTAGACTTTTCATTGAATTTTGTCTATCATCATCGTCTTGAAGCTTAATTTAAATTTAGGTAGTTACTGAAAAAGAGTCAGTTGTTGAAAAAAAGAATTTACATCTTATTTCGTCTTATTTTTAGCAAAATTTATTTAGCAATGATAAATAATAAAAAGGTTGATCATTTTTTTTTGGAAAACCAATAATTAATGACAATGATCGATGCTTTCTTTAGATTAATTCCCATAATATCAGGGATGAAGGGATGAAGTTTCATTTTGCTTGGTTATTTTTAATGATCTCAAGGACGTAGAATTTTTATTTGATATTAAATCGAAAACTTCAATTGAATTTCTAAACTTTTCGATGAATTTTGTCTATCATAATCGTCTTGAAGATTAATTTAAATTTTGTTAGTTTATGGAAAAGAGTCAGTTGTTGAAAAAAATAATTTACATCTTATTTTGTCTTATTTTTCGCAAAATTTATTTAGCAATAATAAATACTAAAAAGATTCATAATTTTTTTGTGGGAAAACCAATAATTAATGATAATGATCGATGCGATCTTTCTTTAGATTGATTCCAATAATATCAGGGATGAAGAGATGAAGTTTTATTTTACTTGGTTATTTTTAATGATTTTAGGGACGTCGAATTTTAATTTTATATTAATTCAAAAACTTCAACTGAATTTTAAACTTTTTGTTCAATTTTGTCTGTTATAATGATCTTAAATATTAATTTAGATTTCGTTAGTTTCTGAAAAAGATGTCACATTTTTATTCAGGAATTATTTAGAATTTATAATTGAAAAAATAGAATAGGGACAATGATGTCGTTGGAAAACGGTGTTTTCTTTTATTTTCGTAAAATATTACGAAAATCGATTTTACGGTGATACCGCGCGCTGGAAGAGTTCAACTTCCGGCGCGAGCGCGCACCCTCGCGGGGGTTTCATTGGATTGCATCCGGTTAGCGGAAGGACCGCGGAAGTGCGTTCGAGTAATGGTCTTTGTTGCCGAAAATTGATTCTGAACTCAATGAAACGGAGGTCTATGTGCACACAGGCGCACTGAAAAGGGCTCTGACTTTTGACAACCGGAACTTGGTCTCAATTTTCATCCTAATTTCCTTCTGCTAAACGCACTCTGTACGAACCAAAAGGTATTTTATTGTGGGAGATCTTATTCCTATGACGAAAGGCCCTTGAACCTTGTATGACTTCTAAAATTCAATATTGATTTTTTTGTTAACGACCAACACAATGTTTATAGGTTAACAGGTAGTCTATAGGTTAGTTTATAGGTTAAGGGGTAGTTTTTACCGGTGAAGAACATTTTTAAAGGTCTAATTTATGTTTTTTTTGTGGTTATTCTCTCAAAAATGCAAAATATCACTAAAGGATCGTTTATAGGTTAGTTTATAGGTTAAGGGGTAGTTTTTGTCGTTGAAGAACATTTTTAAAGGTCTAATTTATTTGTTTTTGTGGTAATTCTTTCTAAAATGCAAAATATCACTTAAGGGTAGTTTATAGGCTAAAGTATGGTTTGTAGGTTAGTTTATAGGGTAAGGGGTAGTTTTTGTCGTTGACGAACATTTTTGAAGGTCTAATTTATGTTTTTTTGTGGTTATTTTTTTTTAAATGCAAAATATCACTTAAGGGTAGCTTATAGGTTAAAGGATGGTTTTTAGGTTAGTTTATAGGTTAAGGGGTAGTTTTTATCGTTGAAGAACATTTTTAAAGGTCTAATTTATGTTTTTTTGTGGTTATTCTTTTGAAAATGCAAAATATCACTGAAGGGTAGTTCATAATAGGTTAAAGGGTAGTTTATAGGTTAGTTTATAGGTTGAGGGGTAGTTTTCGTTGTTGAAGAGCAGTTTTTAAGATCTAGTTTTTGTATGGTTATTCTTTTAAAAATGTTAAATATCACTGACCTGTGACGTTGATAGTGCAAAATGATTGACTATTTCGTAACTCTCGTCGAGGAATAATTCGGGAATCGGTTCACCGGCCTCTTTGGCTGCGTATCTGAGTCCCATAAGATGATTGTCGATTCCCAGACCGTGTATGTTGTCCGACATCTCTTTGGCTTGTCGTTGAACCGCGAGATCAAAAAGTTCACGAATTCTCTGCTCCTGCGTGACATTAATATTTTCGTGATGAATCAAGGATTTTTTTTGGACAATATTTTACGATTAAAAAAAAAATTAGTGAGTGTGATTAGCCCGATTTTACTGTGCAAAGGGGAATCCCGAATTAATGCCAGTGATAATCGATATAATCAATTTTCTAAAACTCAAAATTTGTCGTTTTCGATCTAGAATAATCTTGGCGTAGATTTATGAATTTTCGTTTTGCAAAATTTGGCATTCAAAAGTTCTGTTGATTTTTTTTTGTTTCGCTAATTTTGTGGGTCAGAATTGAAGAGAAGAGAAATTACAAATTTTACGAACTAAAAGTAATGAATCCCACAATATAGAATTTTTATTCGATGCTCTAGTTTCATATAGCATAATATTATCGCATGTATAAACGTGGCTTGAAAAAAGTAGCTGCGAATTCATGGAGAATGCCTCGTATTGTGCGTTTGTACGTAAAACCCTCAATGAGTGAATTTTTTCTCGCTGTTGTTTCCGAACTGAAGAAACTTTCTCGAGGATCTAGCAAACACTCGATTTCGCTTCGACGAGCCGGGATCGCTTCGCGGATCTAATTGATTGCCCTCTCTTTCTCAAGTTTCCAACGAAAGGCTTTTTCATTCCCTTGATGCTTCTCCAGCATTTCGCTGCTTCATCTCGATCATGTTTACTCGTTGACTCTGTATTCGGGTCATTCGGGAATTACTACTCAGATGTATTTGTTGGTGAAAAACCCTTAAGGGGAGTCTCAATTTCTACCGTTTCGCTCTTATGAGCGCGGGAGAGAGAGAGAGAGAGAGATGGAGCAAAAAATTCGAACTCTTTTTCCCCGAAGGGACTCAATGGAATAAGACAATAATAGGCTTCCCTTGAGGATAAAAATAGGTTGAGCTCGAAGGGTTTTTTTCATGTTTTTATAAAAAACCTGAAAAAAATATGAAAAAATTCCTCTGCACTCAACAAAAACAGACGCAACTTTTTGCTATCTTGAAGTTTTTCATGAATTCTCTTCGTTTTCGTGTTATGCTGAATTTTTCAAACTTCCTCTTTTTTCACAAAAAACAAAATAACTTTGGAAACAAAAATCGCTCTAAGTTTTAGAAAAAAGAAAATTGAAGCTCAAACTTTCCTCTTTATGAATCCAAACGTAAAAATGTATTTAAAAAAATTCTTCTTGAAGATGGGTGCACCTGAAGAGAGGGGAAAAAGGCGAAAAACAGCTGTTTTCAATATAGAGTCCAAATTCAAAAACAAATTGTGAAAATAATTTAAAAAATCAGGAAATGAAGTCGAATTCTTCTTCTTCGCTATAGATGACCTTAGATCGACCATTACCACAGAATGTTTTCTGTTGAATGTGATAAAGATCGAAAGAAGGACTAAATAACAAAATTTTCAATTTTCTCAAAAATGTTTCCAGTAGAATTTGAGAAATGATTGAGATACCCCGCAAATTATAATTCAGCAATTAATGCGTCAGATCATCTCAAAAAATCGTTTTCTTTTCAAGAATTTCTAATTGCATATTCAATACTTCTCACACAATTCAGAGGGGCAAAAATTTATGAATCAAAATTTTTTCTCAAAATTTTTGGATCAAAATTTTTTCTTCGTATTACACCTTGATCAATAAGTCAATTATCACTGGCATTAGGTAATATTTCGGCAAAGAAAATAAAAACAAAAATCGACATCAAGCGATACCGTTTTTTTCATCACTTTGTCGGAATTTCGCAATTTCCAAAAACAAAAATATTTAATCGAAGGATTTTCAGTTTACACTGTAAATGGTGAACTGAACTCTTTTGGTGCTCTCGTCCTGCGTTTCATTGTTGTAAGGTTGATTCGAGCCTTGAATATCCGGATCACCCTGACACATTGCCTTGACCCAAGCTAGACTCTCGGGACTTGCGGCTCTTATCACGTCCACTCGGCCCAGGGCGAAACGTCTTATACCGGCGCTCTCGTACGTGGCAACGAGACGTCCGTGTAATCTGTCGTTAATAATTGAAATAATGATTTCACCGGAGGATCTTTTCTTATGAATTTGGTGGAATTGGAAAGTTTAATTAAAATTGCAGAAATTTTTGAATTTTTTCAAAAGTTTCATGTTTTTATAGATCACCGTAGATCACTATAGATCACTGTAGATCACTACAGATCACTATAGATCACTGCAGATCGCTGCAGATCACTGCACATCACTACAGATCACTGTAGATCACCACAGACCACTGCAGATCACTGCAGATCACTATAGATCACTATAGATCAGTACAGATCACTACAGATCACTACAGATCACTGCAGATCACTATAGATCACTAGAAATTACTAGATAATCCAATACTTTTTCAGATACTCCAGTAATTGTTACTTTTGTTTTTCATGAATTATTGTTCATTTCATTTTGTGTGGGAAAAAATGACAAACGTTCTCCAGTCACGTCACTCTGCGTCTTTGATTTAACGACCTCTTTGCTCATTAGCAATTGATATATTCATTCCCAATTTGATCTCTGATTATATATTCTTCCAGATATCGAAAATATACGGACGGAAAGAGAAAAAGAAAGAGAAGGAGAAAGTGGGGGATTAAGAGTGGTATAGTAAGATCGGGGAAAACCCTCGTCATGAATAAATAACGAGGACGTGAATATTTTTAGCACGTGAGAAAGATATTTCGGGCCATGTACAGTAAAATCGATCGATGGTGAAAAATTCCAAAGGGGATTCAGCAACGAAGAGCCATTTGAGAGACGAGTTTTGATTCTCATGATTTTTTTCCATGGATTTTTGTCTACGGCTCGAAATTCTTCAATTTCCTGCGAATAACGAATTTCGTTTCGAATCGCAGGGACGATTTTCGTTGCTACAATATAGAAATTATTTTTATAATAATGGTTTGCCAATTTCTCAGGTAGAATTTTTGGATTTTGACTTTTTTTTTCATTTTTTGGTCAGGATAACCAAATTATAGAGAGACTCAGAATTTGTTAGGATTCATTGGGACGATTCTAAAAATGTTCCCTCTCTCGCTCGCTCTGGTTTTCCCATTTATATACGGGTCATTCCATGTCAAATCGACCACTTTTGAACCTGACCCCTTTCGATTTGGTTGACATTATTTTTTCCTTTTCTACCTGATTAAAAACATTTTTCAGGAAATTTTCAAATTTGTTTCCAATTTTTAAATCTTTTTCTCAAAGTTGGCCATTTCCAATTTTTTGTTTTTCACTCAACAAATACTTTGATCAATTCCGGAAAAAATGCCGCTCAACATGGAGTGGGTCGACATTTCCTTCGATATTTTTTAACTTTTAATTTTTTTTTCTTCTCAATTTTTCAAACTCTGAGGTCTTTTATAAACCCTCAAAAATTTCCAGAGTGGTATTTTGTAAAATAAGCCCAGCTGGGAATTTTTTTTTTTTCAATCGAAAAAAAAATAGAAGGAAATGGTGGGCCACTCCATGTTGGGCGACATTTTTTCCGGAATTGATCAATGTATTTTTTGAGTGACAAAAAAAATTGAAAACGGCCAACTTCGAGAAAAAGATGATTTTTTTCGAAAAAGTGACAAGTTTCATAGATTTTAAGATCTTAAATTTTTTTTGTATTTTTTTCGCAAAGTACATTTAAAGACGACAATTTTGAAAAAATATCGTCCCAATTAGTCAATTTTTGAAGAAGCTGATTTGAAAAAAAAAAGTTTTTTTTGGGTTGGGTAAAAAAATTCGAAATTTTCCTGAAAAACGTTTTTAATGGGGTAGAAAAGGAAAACAAAATTTCAGGCATATCGAGAGGGGTCGGGTTTTGAAGTGGTTGATTTGACATGAAATGCCCCATACCTAATTTTTTTTTGTAATTGCGTCCCAACGATTTTGTCATCTCAGTTATTTCTTTTTTTTTTCTCACCTGAAGTATGTCAGTTGCAGCGCCAGTTGAATATAAGCATCAGGACTGATACTGCAACTCTTGATAAACTCTTTCGTGTAATCCTGGAACCACAGGACGCACAGATCCAAATCTTCAACGAGCCTTTGAAAAGAAAAAAAAAATTTCATCAAATCGTCCATTTTAGGCGGTTAAATGTTTTTTTTTTTTTTTTTCAATATAATTGGTATGAACTAACGCGTCAAATGTCGTCATCGCCTCTCTGACGTCATTGAGACTTTTCTCAGTGAGAAACCATTCGAGTTTCTCGGGTGCGGGTAAATGCGATGGTACGTGATTTTCCTCGGTTCCCAACAGAGCGTCCACTTTTTCCGTCAATTGTTCAAAGGCGTTGAATATTGCCGGTGCCTCACCCGCCGAATGCTCGTACGTCAAACCCCACATGCCGTCCTGTCAAGAACCATTTATTTGAAATTAAATATTTGAAAATTGAATTTCACTCAAAAATGGACTTGAAAATTTTGGTTTCAACATTTACGTCAATATTTTCTGATCGAATGAAATATTAGAAAGTTCCAACGGAATATTCAGTTGAGAATGATCTCTTGAAGGAACTTTTAATTTAACAATTTTTGAATTCTATTTTTTTCTATCTTCTTGAAAATTGATTTTCATCTTTGATTCAATTCAGGGGAGAAATTATAGGAGAGGGAATTATTTGTCAATTATTGTTCCTGTCGATACATCAAACGATGACGATGATATGCTGACATTTTTCTTTAAATTCACTGAAAATCAAATTTCACTTGGATCAATTACTTTAATATTTTCTTTTTGAATTGAATATAAGAAATTTCCAACGCAATATTCAATTGAAAATAATCTTCTGAACAATTACCGAATTCCATTTTTTTCTATCTTCTTGGAAATTGATTTTCATCATTGATTCAATTCAGGGGAGAAATTATAGGAGAGGGAATTATTTTTGTCAATTATTGTTCCTGTCGATATATCAATCGATGACGATGATGTGCCAACATTTTTTTTTTAATTCACTGAAAATCGAATTTCACTTGGTTCAATTACTTTAATATTTTCTTTTTGAATTAAATATAAGAAATTTCCAACGCAATATTCAATTGAAAATAATCTTCTGAACAATTACCGAATTCCACTTTTTTCTATCTTCTTGAAAATCGATTTTCATCATTGATTCAATTCTGGGGAGAAATTAATGGGAGAGGGAATATTTGTCAATTATTGTTCCTGCCGATATATCAATTGATAACGATGATATGCTGACATTTTTCTTTAAATTCACTGAAAATCAAATTTCACCTGGATCAATTACTTTAATATTTTCTTGTTGAATTGAATATAAGTAATTTTCAACGCAATATTCAATTGAAAATAGTCTTCTGAACAATTACCGAATTCTATTTCTTGCTTTATTCTTGAAAATCGATTTTCATCATTGATTCAATTCAGGGGGGAAATTATAGGAGAGGGAATTATTTGTCAATTATTGTTCCTGTCGATATATCAATCGATGACGATGATATGCTGACATTTTTTTTTTAATTAACTGAAAATCAAATTTCACTTGGATCAATTACTTTAATATTTTATTTTTGAATTGAATATAAGAAATTTCCAACGCAATATTCAAGTGAAAAAAATATTCTGGACAATTACTGAGTTTACTTTTTTTCTATCTTCTTGAAAATTGATTTTCATCATTGATTCCATTTAGGAGAGAAATTATAGGAGAGGGAATTATTCGTCAATTATTGTTCCTGTCGATATATCAATCGATATCGATGATATGCTGACATTTTTCAAATCGAATTTCACTTGGATCAATTTTTAATATTTTCTATTTGACGGAAATTTTGATTTAACAATTTTTTAATTCCATTTTGTCCCTATCTCTTTGAAAATCAATTTTCATCATTGATTCAGTTCAGGAGACCAATTATGGTGGAAGGAATTATTTGTAAATCATTGATCCTGGCATAGATCAATCGTTGTCGATGGTATGCGGACATTTTTCTTCGGCAATTTAAATTCACTTCCGCGGACGACGAAAAGTCAGAGGTGGAGAAAGTTTTGAGGATATATTCGCGAAAGAACGCTCTGTGCATATAATGTTAGGCACGTGCAAATTCGATGAGGCTCGTGAGTAACTAACAAGCAACATAGACGTGCAAAGATTTTTTATGCGTTCACTAATTTTTATTGTACACTCGTGAATGCCGATGGGAAAGACTATGGATGAAAAAAAACTATCGCTATAATCAATATAACAAAAAAAGAATAATAACAATAATAACAATATTGACCATAGTTAAAATCATGAAATAAGGAGTGTAGCGAAAAGAGATAACCATTAAAGGGGCGAATAAGTGATGATAATAATAATAATAATAATTATGAATATAAACAAAAAATGCATAGTTACTTTGCCAAGTATCGCGTGGAAAGTCTTATCGAACCAACGATTAGCTCCGAGGTGTCTCGAGCCTCCGCCGTGAATAGCATGATGAAGAACATTCGCGTAGTCTCGATCGTTGATCCATCGATCCTCGGCTTTCATAGGCTCGTTGAATGTCGATGGTAAAATATCCTCGTCGATGCAAACGACGCAAAGACAACGCTCGAGTAGCTCCAAATTGTGACGATTTCGCTCGTCTATCGCATTCAATATTGTCAATTTGATCGATTTATCAACGAGTAGCTTCGATTTATTGGGAAACAGGGAAAACAAAAATTGTTGGCTAATTAGAAAAATAGCTCCCTCATTTTTTTTCACTGTTCAGTAAGCTTTTTTAAGAAGCCTTCTAATTACGCTTCGATTTAGAAGAAAAATAAAAAAAATTGAAGGGTGAACGTTGGATATTTTAGAAATTTTAGAAATTCTAGAAATTTTAGAAATTTTAGACATTATAGAAATTATAGAAATTTTAGAAATTTAAGGATGAATATGAAATGAAAGAACTTGGGAAAGTTTCAAATTGTGAAAAAAGTTTAAGGGTGAATTTTAGAAATTTTAGTAATTTAGCTCCAAATTGTGACGATTTCGCTCATCTATCGCATTCAATATTGTCAAGTGGATCGATTTATCAACGCGTATTCCGTCGATTTATTGGGAAACATGGAAAACATTAAAATTGTTGGCTAATCAGAAAAATAGCTTCCTCATTTTTCTTCACTGTTCAGTAAACTTTTTTTAGGAGTCTTTTAATTACCCTTCGATTTTGAAAAAAAATAATAAAAATTTAAGGGTGAACTTCAGAAATTTTAGAACTTTTAGAAATTTTAGAAATTTTAGATCTTATAGAAATGACAGAAATTTTAGAAAGTTTACAAATTCTAGAAATTTTAGTACTTTTTGAAATTATAGTATATTATATAGAAATTATGGAAATTTATTTTATTTTAGAAAAAATTGAAATTGTGGCCCGTAGTAAAAAACTCCATTGAATCGCCAATGGCAACCAATGGTCCTCATACGACTCCATTGGACAATGAATGGGGACCCGTTGAGATTTCCGCATTTGTCAATGGCGTACAGGGCTGACCATTGATCAGTGAATGGGTATCCATTGAACATCAAATGCGGATGAATCGAATGATCATCATTACTCAATGATGCTCATTGGAAAGCCAATGCGGATGAATCGAACGATCATCATTACTCAATGATGCTCATTGGAAAGTCAATGCGGACGAATCGAATGATCATCATTACTCAATGATGCTCATTGGAAAGCCAATGCGGATGTATCGAGCGATCAGCATTGCCCAATGGTGTCCATGAGATGGTAAATGCTGATGAACGAAGTGATCCGCTTTACCCAATGATGTCCATTGGAAAGTCAATGCGGATAAACTGAAAGATCAGCATTTCCCACAGATGTTCATGAGAACCCAAATGCGGCTAACGATGAAATGATCAGCATTTACCAAGGATACCCATTGAATAATAAGTAACTACGAATTATACAATGATCAACATTTATCAATAATGTCACTTCATTGATGACTGATCGAATGATGAGCAGCATTCGTTAACGATGTTGCAATCCATATTCGAGGTTCAATGCTGAACAATTGAACCCATCGATCGATGAGAATTTTTCCGAATGCGATATTTCTCAAACGGCGGTCAATTAATAAAGTCAAGTAAGAGTAGATGTCGCTGATTCTCATGTATGAACCAAATATTTTCTTCAATTGTAATAAATGCTGATGATTATATCGATGGTCAATTAATATTAGCATAAGCTCGGAAATTATTCGAAAGTAATTTTAAAAAAATGTATTATAAACTGCTCATCAAGTACGCGTACGTTTGGGATAAATGATTTTTAAAACCGTTTATTTTTAACATATACACATAATTTTATCAGTCCTTCTCAACCCGATTTGTGAGAGGAGAAACGTATATACTTTCATTATCAATCGTCATCTGAATACACTTACAATCTATTTTCTCAATTCTGAGCTTCAATAATTTCTATTAAATGTAATAATATATATCGCGTTACAGCTGCCATAAGGGCGTATCACCTCTTTTACGCCCTTATGGCATCCGGGAGCCATAAGGGCGTATCGAAATTTTTTTTTTCAGGAATCGACGTAATTATGACCGAAAAGTATAGAACCGATGAAAAAAAAATTTTATAAGCTCTTGCTCAAGCCGCAATTCTATCTAGAAAATATTTTTGTTTTTCGGGCCTCATATCTATGTATTTTTGCCCCCTAAACACGAATCTATCAATAGTTTTTTCAAAAAATCAAAATTTTCATGAATTTCGATAAAAAACTGTTTTGCTCAATTTTGGGCCTATTTTAAAAAACCTGAAAATAGCGAAACTTCAAGTGCTCATAACTTCACTTTGGTTCAACCGATTTCAAAATTTGTTTTTCGTACGCAAAGCTTGTGACCAAACTTAGAGAATGCCGTTAAGTTCATCCCGATAACTAATTTTTTGTAGAAATGAGAGCAGTTTGAAAATCGCCGAAAAAAATGGAAAGGGGTATACCTTAAAAAATTTACAAAAATCTATTGTTGAACTTTAAAAATCTGCCAAAAATCGAAAAACGGTCGTAATGGGATGAACCAAACGGGATTTTGAAGCGTGAACGATTACGAAGAGAATGAGCTCATGCTCAAGCCGCAATTCTATCTAGAAAATAAATTGCAGCCATTTTAGTGAACCGATTAAATTTTGGCCAAAATGCAAAAAAAAAAAAAAAAATTATTTTTGTTTTTCGGGCCTCATATCGATGCATTTTTTCCCCCTAAACACGAATCTATCAATAGTTTTTTCAAAAAATCAAAATTTTCATGAATTTCGATAAAAAACTGTTTTGCTCAATTTTGGGCCTATTTTCAAAAACCTGAAAATAGCGAAATTTCAAGTGCTCATAACTTCACTTTGGTTCAACCGATTTCGAAATTTGTTTTTCGTACGCAAAGCTTGTGACCAAACTTAGAGAATGCCGTTAAGTTCATCCCGATAACTATTTTTTTGTAGAAATAAGAGCAGTTTGAAAATCACCGAAAAAAATGGAAAGGGGTATACCTTGAAAAATTTACAAAAATCTATTGTTGAACTTTAAAAATCTGCCAAAAATCGAAAAACGGTCGTAATGGGATGAACCAAACGGGATTTTGAAGCGTGAACGATTACGAAGAGAATGAGCTCATGCTCAAGCCGCAATTCTATCTAGAAAATAAATTGCAGCCATTTTAGTGAACCGATTGAATTTTGGCCAAAATGCAAAAAAAAAAAAAAAAAAAATTATCTTTGTTTTTCGGGCCTCATATCGATGTATTTTTTCCCCCTAAACACGAATCTATCAATAGTTTTCTCAAAAAATCAAAATTTTCATTAATTTCGATAAAAAACTGTTTTGCTCAATTTTGGGCCTATTTTCAAAAACCTGAAAATAGCGAAATTTCAAGTCAACGTAATTATGACCGAAACGTATAGAACCGATGAAAAAAAAAATTTCCCAATTTTTTTTTTGTGGGCAATGGGGAATGAGTGGCGAACAGCAATGGAGATTCTTTCGTATAGTAAAAACTCCATTCATCGCCATTGAAAAATCCTCATTCATTCCCCATTGCCAAAATAACCAATGGGGATGAATGCCGAATTGCCTAAGGGGATTGTCTCCATTGAATCCCCATTAGATAATCCCCATTCCGTTTCAAATGGGGAATTCAATGGCGAAAATCCCCTTAGGCAATTCGGCATTCATCTCCATTGGTTATTTTGGCAATGGGGAATGAATGGGGATTTTTCAATGGCGACGAATGGAGTTTTTTACTACGGGAGGCTAATTAGAAAAATAGCTTCCTCATTTTTATTCACTGTTCAGGAAGCTTTCTTCTGGAGTCTTTTAATTTACCTTCTGTTGTAGAAAAAAATAACAAAAATTTAAAGATGAACTTTAGAAATTTTAGAAGTTCTAGAAATTTTAGAAATTTAAGGATGAATTTGAACTGAAAGGACTTGGGAAAGTTTTAAATTATGAACAAAGTTGAAGGGTAAACTTCAGACACTTTAGTATTTTTAGAAATTTTACAAATTTTACAAATTCTAGAAATTTTACAAATTTTAGTAATTTTACAAATTGTACAAATTCTAGAAATTTTTGTAATTTTAGAAATCATAATAGTTATAGAAATTATAGAAATTTATTTTATTTTAGAAAACATTAAAATTGTGGGCTAATTAGAAAAATAGCTTCCTTAAGTTTCTTCACTGTTCAGTAAGCTTCTTTCAGGATTCTTTAATTACCTTCTGTTGTAGACAAAAATAACAAAAATTTAAGGGTGCGAACTTTATAGAAACTTTAGAAATTTAAGGATGAATTTGAACTGAAAGGACTTGGGAAAGTTTCAAATTGTGAACGAAGTTTAAGGGTGACCTTTAGAAATTTTAGTAATTTTAGAAATTTTAGAAATTTTAGAAATTTTAGAAATTTTAGAAATTTTAGAAATTTTAGAAATTTTAGAAATTTATGGACCAATTTGAAATGAGAGTTCTCGGGAAAGTTTCAAATTGCGAAAAATGCACTCGAGAGCTTCGAGTCTCCACTTTGACTCTTGCTGTGTGTCAAAGTAGATTTAAAGTGAGAATGGGAGAGGGAGAGAGATAACGAAAGAGAGGAATGAAGACAGGAGAAGATGAAACAAGCGACCGCGATTCGTCGTTAGCTCGTTATCGCATAGCTCATTCGATTTGCTAACAGCGGGGCAAAACTCCTTCGACTCCTGGGGATCTCTCTCTCTCTCTCTCTCTCTCTCTATCTCTCTCTCTCTCTTTCCATCGCGGTAACACGATGTTGAGTAAGGTCTCGGCCTGCTTTTGCAGCTCCTCTACTGCGTATACATCAGCAGACAAGGAACTTATATACCGTATATCTTGGCAGCTTCACTATCCAACGTCGCGGGCGAGCTAATGGGGAATATTGCGAATATCGGTGGAACAAGGAGGAACGAACGGATAATTATAGCGATGGGGGTTGTTGCGATAGAAAACGTGTCGAGAAGGATCCTTCGTTCCCTGAGTTCCATCTCTTTACTCCCCTCTATCTTCCTCTTTGTCTCGTTGGATTCTGATTTATTTGTTGTGACTCTCAACCAGATTTCCATCCCATTATCAGTCGCGACGATTTTTCGCGATTTTTTTTGTTTCAAGTCCCTTTATTTCTTGCAATGCAATTTCCATTTAATTATCTCCTGACTGTGGGTTTTAATTTTTATTTTTGAGAATCAATAAATATGTGTGGAAATTATAAAAACAACTAACAATTTCAAATTTTATTCTATTCTAAAAATCGACTTAAAAAAAAACTCTACACGACAAAACTTCGATATTCCTTCGATATTTAATTGTCATCTAGTGAATTTTCCGTTATTGTCTCGAATTAGCTATATTATAGTAATTTTAAAACATCAAGAAAAATATAGTTGGGATAAAGACAAGTTTTCCATAAATTCACAATTTTTGTCACAATTTTTTTCCCCCCAAATCTCCATTTTTCTTTCGATGCAATTTTATTCTCGAAATTTTATATAATTATCACCAGACTATGGGTGAAATTTTTATTTTTGAGAATCGATAAATATGTGTGAAAATTAGAAAAACAACTGACAATTTTAAATGTCATTCTATTCTAAAAATCGACTTCAAGATAAAACACTACATGAAAAAACTGCCTTGAGTGATTCCTTCCTAGGGAATTTTTCTATCGTCGCTGATTAGCTATCATCGAGCAGTGCACTTAAAATTAGGGGTTGAAACGAAGGAAAAAATATTTTTGCTCACTCTTCAACAATTCCATTCTCGCCCTCGCCCAAACGGGCCTTTTGGCGGTCGTGAGAATTCCAACCGGTGGCGTTCTTGGATCCGCTGGTATTTCCATGATCTTCAGAATTTGCTGCATCAATTCACCCTCCGTTATTCTTCCACGATCGGACGCTCTAACTGGAACGCTGTAGAACTTGGGAAAATCAAAATTTTCCGAATTATCATAAAGACATTTAGCAAATAATTTTACCACAATCAAAAAAACAAAGGCTAGCATTTCCAGATCATAGTGTTTTTTGTTGGAAACTCTGGACACGATATTTTAGGGGAATTTACAATCTAGGGAATTATCGGATCATGTGGACTTTTGTTTTTTAGCGATCCAGGAAATTCTAAAAGTACGTCCGGAAGTTTAAAACTATTTTTTTGTTACTATTTCACTGATGAATTTTTTTATTTCTCACAGTTTTTTGATAGGAATTGGAATTTTTGGAATTTTGAATTTTTTTGAAAAATCTCCCTGCAGGACTAATTTTTAAATCCCTCAGTAAATTCTACTAATGTAACATGATGTAATATTGCCTAAAAAGTTTCAGCCATTTCTAATATTTTGTAAATGACTCGGAGGCTAAAAATCCAGTAAAAAAAAAATTTCGACCATCGAAAGAATTCTGCGAATTTTTTTCCATCTGGGGAATTCAAGCATTATTCAATAATTGTCAGGAATTCCAACAAAGCCCACCGTGAATATAATTATCGCTCTAAATGCACTTTAATCATACCAATTTGTCGATAAACTTTAATTTGTCCCACGTTTCATGCAAATGAAACCGTAATTTATTAAATTCATTCGGAATTCTTTGGCTTGCTTATTGACCGCTACTTGTGACCGAATGTGTTTTTTTTAAACCGTTTAAATCCGATAATTAAAGCTGAGTTATACTCTCACAATGTCGGCTGTCGTTGGGCAATGAGTGGAGATTATAAAAATTCTAAAAACAGGCTGAAGCAAGAAAAAAGGTCTATTAAAACGGACTCTGAGTTTAGGAAAATATCGAGGGACGGAAAAAGACAGTGAAAAGAGAGTTTCAGCTGCTCGAGTGTGAAATAGCGTTTAATTAAGTAATGCCTGTAATGACAGTCTCCATAAGTAATGCTAATGATTTGTTCGAATCCGACGATATCGTGAAGCATAGTCATTTCGAACGCGGAAGTTGAGGAAGTCGTAATTTCACTTCATACATTTATGGATTATTATATATGTTTGACTCCATGTCAAATTAGTAGCTCTAGTTTTCCTCCAATTTTAATAATTTTTTAGTTTGATTTTTACTGACGAGTTCTAAAACGTCCTTTTTAAAAATCTGAAAAAATTACTGATTCTGTGATTTTTAATTTTATTCTTAAGCAGCACATGATAAGGAAACCTAATTGCAAGTTTTTAGATTTTTCGATTAAAAATTAAAAAAATTATTTTAAATATTCATTCAATTTTAACTTTAAGTCTATTGCCCCTAAATATTGTAAAACATTTTTGAAATTTTATAAAATTTTATAAAAGTCGATTGTCGATTCATAAATTGATAAATATGATTCGAAAGTCGATTTATAAATATGATTGTCTTAAGCAATTTTTGCGAAATTTAGTCCCAAGAAACTGTATACTCCAATTTATTTGTCCGAATTTTTTCCGTCCAATATTCAACTCTTAATTTTTCAATTTTAAATATTTTTTGAAACATTCACAACGAGATCATTTTTTACACACGTATGGGTAAAGCGATCCCGTATCTCAGGTAAAATGATCCCCATGGGGTAAAATGATCCCAGAGTACCTAATATTGATTTGAAATAATCACTTATAATACCACAAGAGCTTCAAAATTATCGGGTATTTCCCGATAGGTTCGTTGCAAACAAATGAAGGAGTCAAGTTTTTCAGGTTAAAAAATCACGAGCGCGAAGCGCGAGTGATTTTTCCTGAAAAACTTGACGACTTTATTTGTTTGCAGGGAACCTTGAGGGAAATGCCAGATAATTTTGAAGCTCGTGTGGTATTCGGGGGATTATTTTTCCGTCCCAAATGTCGGCCAATATAATTGCACCATGAGATGAAATGAACAGTTAACAGTAGTAAATTGGTTCCAAACTGTTTTTTTTGCCTTCTCCGTATTAATGGGAACATTTCCTTTGACTTTTTTATCAATGGTGGACAAAGAACAAACTCCAAATCGACTCATTTTCATGCAAAATCTCCAATTTTCACAATTGAATTCAACCTGTCAGTTTGACGTGTGGTTAATTTGACTGGATCATGTTTTGTTTTTTATATATAGCAACTACCAGAGAAAATAATCAAAAAATTATCAGTATAATACCATGTAGGTTGTACCACGTGACGTCGAATGGTGCAATTCTATTGGCCGACATTTGGGTCGGAAAAATAATCAAAAATATTTTTTAATTTTATTTTATCATGAAAAATGCATTCTTAGAGTTAAACACTATAAAAGCCACTTATGAATTTAGAAGAAATTATTTCAAATATTTAAAACGATGCCAATGGGGTAAAATGATCTCCGAGTACCTAATATTGAATTGAAATGATTAAAAATATTTTTTTGATTTTATTTTATCATGAAAAATGCATTCTTAGAGTTAAACACTATAAAAGTCACTTATGAATTTACAAGAAATGATTTCAAATATTTAAAACGATCCCAATGGGGTAAAATGATCCCCGAGTACCTGATATTGAATTGAAAGGTTTAAAAATATTTTTTTATTTCATTTTATGATGAAAAATGCATTCTTAGAGTTGAACACTACAAAAGCTACTCATGAATTTACAAGAAATGATTTCAAATATTTAAAATGATCCCAATGGGGTAAAATGATCCCCGAGTACCTAATATTGAATTTAAAGGTTTAAAAAAAATTTTTAATTTTATTTTATCATGAAAAATGCATTCTTAGAAGTAAACACTACAAAAGCTACTTATGAATTTAGAAGAAATGATTTCAAATATTTAAAACGATCCCAATAGGGTAAAATGATCCCCGAGTACCTAACATTGAATTGAAATGATGAAAAATATTTTTTAATTTTATTTTATCATGAAAAATGCATTCTTAGAGTTAAACACTACAAAAGCCACTTATGAATTTACAAGGTCTACGAAAAAGTAGAATTGCAGTAAAATGATGGAATAAAATCAGTAGGGATCATTTTACCTATGGGTATCATTTTAGACACCTTTCCATTTGTTTCCAAATATGGTTTTCGAAGTTTCAAGCAATTTTTCACGATAACAAAGCCATGAGGAAGCAGAATGAGGAAATAGGAGCCGGTTAAGAATTCGAGCTGCTTATTTGACGTGGAGTGAATCATATATATATATGTTTATAATTTATGTTGCTCGGTTTATGGTACCTCGCATCAACGTTTCCGGGCGATTTAACGATTGCTCATGAAACTGAATATTTAAAAGGATACCTGATTGTGATGAGCGACTATGATATGGTCACCCGACGTCGCTCTGTCCATGATTATCTGCTCGTCAATGCTTTCACCTGGTCTCCGATAGATCTTGAACATCTGGTAATGCTGAGCCATGCACAATGATTGCATGGACTTGCCATCCTTAGACTTGACACGTTCCACTTCCAATTCCGATCTAATAACGTCAATAAAAATAATGACGATTATCATCGGTAATAACGATAACAATATTGCCTGACGCAACGATAATCGACGAAATGATGGATGGCAAAGATTTGTGTGACCATGTGAGGAAATTTCAATTTATCTTTCGCGCTTCAGCATAGCCATTGATAATTTACCATCCAAAGTTTTTTTTTTTTTAATTCAACAGCGTTGTAAGATCGTATTTGGACTTTGAGACTCTGATGGAAACGTTCAATGAAGATGAAAAACAATTTGATAAAACGTTTGATAAAAAACAATTGGAAATCAAGTTCATTTCTTTGGATCTATTCCAAATCAGAGTCGATGAGTTAGTATTGTAATTTATTGGAATTCGATTTTTTAGTGAAATTTACTTGTTTTATTGTCAGTATTTTAATTTATTGTAATTTTTATTTCAATTTTTAAAAAATTTAAAATCAATAGAGCAATTTTTATTAACTATTTTAGTCTTTAAAATCGATTTTGGGATATTCTTGAATTTTTATAGAATTTCTATTGCCAATAGATTTGCCGATTTTTTGCTGTAAATTAATGCTGTAATATGATATGTCTGGAGAAAGTTGTAAAAAATTCCACATAGCTTTCAGAATATGTAACGACTTGTAAAAAAATGTTCAGTCTCATTTGAGGGGGTGGGACTGTTAAGGAGGTCAATCCCCCCCCCCAATATCGATTTATCGTTATATAAATAATAATATAAATTTTCTTTCAATTTTTCAAAAAATTCAAAATTAATAGGGCAATTTTCATCAACTATTTTAGTCTTTAAAATCGATTTTGGGATATTCTTGAATTTTTATCGAATTTCTATTGCCAATAGATTTGCAGATTTTTTGCTGTAAATTAATGCTGTAATGAGATATATCTGGAAAAAGTTGTAAAAAATTCCACATAGCTTTCAGAATATGTAACGACTTGTAAAAACATTTTCAGTCTCATTTGAGGGGGTGGGACTGTTGAGGGTGTCCATTTTCTCACCCCAATATTTATTTATCGTCAGATAAATAATAATATAAATTTTCTTGAAATTTTTTAAAAAATTCAAAATTAATAGGGCAATTTTTATCAACTATTTTAGTCCTTGAAATCGATTTTGGGCTATTCTTGAATTTTTATCGAATTTCTATTGCCAATAGATTTGCAGATTTTTTCCTGTAAATTAATCCTGTAGAAAGATATGTCTGGAGAAACTTGTGAAAAATTCCATATAGCTTTCAGAATATGTAACAACTTGTAAAAAAAAAATTCAGTCTAATTTGAGAGGGTGGGACTATCAAGGGTGTCAATTTTCTCACCCCAATATCGATTATCGTTAGGTTTTTCAATACAATAATGGAGAAGTTAGGAAAAGAAAAGTGGAATAGGAAAAGGGATGATTATTGAGGGGTGGGTAAAAAATAAACCCACGAGAAAACGAGTCGTCGAGTGAATGACATCGAGCGGACGCACGATAAGAATAACGAGACCAATCGATCGATCGATTATTTTCCTTCAGTGCGTTCCCTTTCAGCAATATTATTACACTATCATTATTTCAATTGATTCTTATCAAGATGATTAAATAAATTGCTATTCGCACCTGTGGAAGTGGATAAAAAAATTAAATAGTAAATTAGAATTTAAAAAATGTTAAAAATAAAATTTAACAAAATTAAGACAAAAATTGAAATTAATTTCCTACCTCTTAAATAAAATTAAGCAAATATTTTCCCTTCATAAGTCGAATTTCTGAAGTTTTGTCGTCTCATCTTCAAAATTAAATGAATTAATTGACAGAAAATTTGATTTTTTCTTACATTAAATATATCAACAATTTCTCAATAATAAAAATTTCCAATAATAACCAATAATAAGTTCCTGTCTCTAAATAAAATTAAGCAAATATTTTCCCTCTATAAGTCGACTTTCTGAATTTTTGTTGTGTCATCTTCGAAATTAAATTAATTAATTAACAATTTCTCAATGGACCAAAAAATATGCATTTTCTGAAAATGGGACTTGAAAGAAAAAATTTCCCTGCCAAAATAATGATTTCCAGACGGTTTTTTTGACACGAGTTTCCTTGTGTAGTTCTTTATCCCTCGCAATTTCTATGGATCTCACGATAGGCCCTGAATTTTCCCGCGAAAAGCGTTGCGGCAACCCTGCTAAATTGATTTGGCTTCTTGCCTCCGTATTTACTCCCCGCGAACGAGCTTTTCACTTCCTTTTTTTTCCTCCCTCTTTCGCCGATGAGACGAGATCCGTGAATGGTTGAGAAAGGGAAAAGAAAAGAATGTCATTCTAGAGATTTTCCAGATTTGAAATCGCGGGTAATACTCGCGGTTGATAAATGAATGAGGCAATAGCGGAGGGAGGAAAAGCTTTGAGAAGGAATTTCCTCGTTTCCAAATGACTAACGCGCTTCCCTCTCAATTGAGACGGACTCGGCGTGTTTTCTTCTTTCTGTCTCTCGATCCTTTATTTTCCTTGCTCTCGTCCCGAGCATGGAAGGAAAAACACGTGCTCGAAGGGCGAAAGAAATCGCTCGGAAAATCGGGAAAATTCATTTTCCAAATGTAGCGAGACGAGAGAGACTGAGAGTTTCCTCAAAGGCTCGAACATTCAAAGACTCGAATGGATCGAAAATAAACGAAAATATCGATATGGGAAATCCATTCGTACATTTTTGTGGAATATAAATTGAATGAAAATATGTGGGAAAAGTGAGGGCTTATTGAAGTAACATGACGCGAAATTGGAAATCTTTGGATTTCGTAAAAGATTCCCTGGGAAGAAAAATTAGGCAGGATCTTTGGCGATCTGTATTTGGAATATAATTAATAAAAATAATAATTAATAATATTAATAATAATAATTAAAATAATAATGAAATGAAAATAACTAATAATAACATTAACAATGATTGGTAATGGAGTATTTTTTGTCAAGTGACACTTATTTCATTATTATTATTATTATTATTATTATTATTATTATTATTAATCTTATCATTAAGCGGTACGACAGATCGATCGAAGTAGGAAAGTAGGAACGAGTTTGATAGACAGTGGAAGGCAAATAAATTGAAATGTCGTTTCCTAACGAGAATGTACGGTCGTAACGAGTGTCAAGTTTGACGATGATTGAACGATCAGCTGTCTTCGCGACATTGACAAACATGGGACGATTCTATCATCATTTTTTGTCATGCTTCTTCAGTGAATTGATTAGTCGACAACGTGCCAACACAAATTATCTTACAAACAGCAAATTGGAAATTAGTTTTCTACTTTTTTTTTCCTTATTTTTTGCCAAGTCTTATCTACGTCGATATCCATTGATATAGGCTTTGTCATGAAGAAAACTTAATTGAAACTTAATTAAGATGGGCAAAAGATGGAGAAGGGCAAATATAAATTTTGCACGATTTTATATTTTTTGAAATTTTTGGAATTTTATTGACTATCCCCAATTTTATTAAGGCGGTATTTTGGTGTAGAGAACAAATGAGCAAGAAAAAATATTTTCTTACCGTACTTTTTTTGCAACATATTTATTAATATTTTGACAATAAATAAACAAAAAATCACTAAAGTCGTAAAAAAGTCACTAAAATCGCTGCAACTCCGTAAATTATTGAAATTTAAACATTTCCTTTAGAGGATATATTCTTGAAGGTCGGAACTTTAAGAATATGCAAAAAAATATTGATTTTTTGAAAATTCTAGACCAGAATATCCCCTCAAAGTTACGCTCCGACGTGACATAGTTGCTGCGTCACTAGAATAGCTGTAACGTCGTAAATTATTGGAATTTAAAAATTTCCTTTTGAGGATAAATTCTTAAAGGTCTAAACTTTAAGAATATGCAAAAAAAAATGATTTTCTCAAAATCCTAGACCAGAATACTCCCTTAAGGCCGTGTTCTAGTGTAGAAAGCCAAAATTTAGGGATTTTTCAGCATGCTATGAAAAAAAAAAACTAAACATGGTTTGCATTCATTTTTTCACCACATATTTATTCATTCTTCAATATTCTACAAAAAGATTGGCGAAAAAAAATCCAATATCTTGACAGATACCGTCTGATGAAGTGGGGGTGGGAAAAAAACGTCGGTTATTTCCACCTCACTTATTACTGCTATAACTCCGTTAATATTTGGAATTTCTAAATTTCCTTTGGAGGGTACATTCTTGAGACATCAAACACTGAAAATATGCACAAAAAAAAATCGGTTTTTCAAAATTCTACACTAGAACACGTCTTAAAGTTAGGACAAAATGACATGATCGCATAAACGATTATTGGTCCAAATAATCGATTATTTATTGGACTACCAATAGTTAGTGTGATAAATAATCGATTGATTTACCTATCCAGAGACTCTTGATAGTCGAGCAATTCCGTGAGAAATCTGCCGAGGAACGTCGCGGCTTCCCTTTGACAAGTAAATCTCTTTGGTCTCGCTGCGAGTCCGGGATTGCTGTTTATCGGAAGTGCAAGCGGCACTGTCAGATACATGTCCTGGAGCCACCATCCCGTTGCCTGTTGATGAAAAAAAAAAAAATGAAAGTCATAAATTGACTCATTGCAGAAGCAGTCATGTATGCATACGAGCCATCTCGAGTCAAATCGAAAGTGATGGCACTTTCACCTTTTATTCTCTTTCTCTATTTCCAGAGACCCCAAATAACATTTTTTTAATGCCACTTAAAAATATTTTATCCTGCGAATGAAGCGATAAATATGAAATTATATAAATCCTTATTTATTCATATTTTCTATCATTTCGTTTTTTTACTTCTGACAAGAGTGTTGAAAAATCTATTTTGTGACATTTTTTTTAGGGATTTTCATAATTTATATAATTGGGAGTTTCGATAATTTCATGATAGTCAGTTTAGAAGAAAAGAGTGCTAATTATTATTTAATAGGGAAGTGTATTCAATATTGAGGCAAATTTTTTTCTTTTTTTTTTAATTACGTAAATCTTTACATAATTGACATTTTATTATGGCTCCGTTTTTTGCTTCCAAAAAGAAGTGCTCAAAAATCGATTTTGGAGTACTCTTTTAGGGATTTGCATAATTTCTGTTATCGAGAAATTATGTAATTTCATCATAGTCATGTGATTACACAAAATGTGCCATCAGAATTTTTTATTGAGAACAAAAGAATGTTAATATTTATTGAATACCGAAATATAATTCAATACTGACCAAAATTGAGGCGCAGAAATGATAATTGAGAGATCTTCACTCGCTAATCAAACACTCGTTATCTCTAAAAAAAAAAAATTCGTTCATCTCAGAGAAACGGTATTAAAAAAGTTGAGCTCTTTGAACGTATAATCGAGCATGAATTAACCTAATTGATAATTCTGCAGATGCAAATTGCTGGCTTTTATAACTTTAAATAGTGATTCTATAAATCATACAAATGACTTATAAAAGTTGGTTGATGGAATTTAATAGTTGAAAAAAATAACTCGATACTTTCATTGGTAGAATTAATAAGTTCGAAGTGATATTATTCGTTATTCTTTTATATTTTAAAATAATTTTTTATTAAATTACTAGAACATTCGTACTATAAAATACGAATAAAAAATTTTATATGAAAAACGCATTCTAAATAAAAAACTTGGTTTATCGAATTTTGATGTTAAAAAAATAATTCGTTACTTTTATCGATGAAATTAATAAGTTCCAAGTCTTTCTTTTAAAGTAGATTTTTATTGAATTATTATTAAATTCGTACTATCAAATACGATTTAAAAAATTTACATGAAAAAAGCATTCCAAAAGTGAAAAACTTGGTTGATGAAATTTAATAGTTGAAAAAAATAACGCGATACTTTCATTGGTAGCATTAATAAGTTCGAAGTGACATTATTCGTCATTTTTAAAAAATAGGTTTTTATTAAATTATTATCAAATTCATACTATAAAACATAAATAAAAATTTCTATATGAACAAAGTTTTCCAAGTAAAGAACTTAATTCAACAAATTTTTACATTAAATTAAAGAATTAATAATTTCCAAAAAACTTGTGTGAAATTATTAGAGGAGTAGAAAAACTATGAAGCATAAAAGGAAATCATAAAAGAAAATTCACGACGGAAAGGTAATTTTCTGAAGTGTAAAACTTCATTTACGTCCAATTTTTTTTCTGTTTCAAGAAACTACATGTTTTTCTTCATGTAGATCCCTTCGTTGTGACAATTTTCTCACGAGCCTTTTAAAAATATTGATTTCACGCCAGACCGCGAACAAACGAAAAGCGATGAAAATTAAAGGGCCGTGTCGCGACTCGCCCTAATCCTCATTTAATGACGCGTAAGCTCTCTTCGCCTCTGTGCAATTTCCTGCGAAAGCTTTTACACCGTCTAGTAAGCATAATTTTCCCGGTGTAATTTAAAGTTTCGCCAAAAAAGAGCTTTTGTTCCAAAGTAAAATCAAAGCTCGAACGTTGTTCTGACTCGATGAGCTAATTTTCTAAAAATTGAAAATTTAAATTTTTTTATTGGGACAAAAATAAATTCCGCAATATTAAGGATGCGAAAAATGAAAATAGGGCTGAATTTTTTTTTTAATCTCTTTAACAATTTCTCTAGTAAATTTTTTTTTGTAAATTCTGCAGCGTTGCCAGTTAGTCACTATATTGTCACTATTGGTCAGTAATTTAAAATCGTGTCACTTTTCTCACTATTTTTGAAATTTTGTCACTATTTCCATAGTTCAGAGCTCAGAAGTCGTTAGAATAGGGAACAAATTTCGAAAAATCATCAGAATCGAATGAATTAAGCGGCGTTTTTGAAGCTTCAACGATTACGAAGAGAATGAGCTTAAGTTGAAGTCGAAATCTTATCTAGAAAATAAGTTACAGTCATTTTACCGAAGCGTTTCAATTGTGGCCTAAATGCAAACAAAAATTACTTTTTTAAATTTTTTTGGGCTTTATATCGATGTATTTTGTCCCCCTGAACACGAATCTACCAGTAACTTTTCCAAAAATGAAAATAAAAAATGAAAATTTTCATCAAAAACATTTTTGCTCGATTTTGGCTTAATTTTAAAAAACCTCAAAATAACGAAATTTCAAGGGCTCATAATTTTACTTCTTTTTGACTAATTCTAAAATTTCTTTTTCGTACTCAAACCTTATCACTGAACTTAGAGAATGCCATTTGGTTCATTCTGATAACTTAATTTTTGTAAAAGTGAGAGCACTTTGAAAATTACCGAAAAAAATGGAAGGGTCTTCAAAAATTTGCAAAAATCGATGGTCGAAATTAAAAAATCTGCAAAAAATTTAAAAACCATCAGAATCGGATGAACAACGCGGCGTTTTGAAGCTTTAACGATTACAAAGAGAGTCTAGAGCCAAAATTTTGAGTAGAAAAAAAATTACACCTATTTCAGTGGACAGATTCAATTTTTGCCAAAATGCAAAAATTATTATTTTTTTTTTTTAAACTTTACATCGATGTATTTTGTCCCTCTGAACACAAATCTACAAATAGTTTTTTCAAAAAATCAAAATTTTGCCGGAACGTTGTTCTTAAATTTTTTTCTAAAATCTCTCTATCAATTTGTCTAGTAAATTTTTTTGTAAATTCTTCCTTAAAAACATAAATCGCAATACTTTACAAAAATCCGTTTAGACAAATTGCTTCTCACTGTCGTACGTGCAATTTCCACTCGAAATAGATTTTCGGAAATTATTAAATCCGACAATAGAATCGCTCTTAGCTAGATAATTGCTTTCTCACGTTTGTAAACAAACTCGCGCCTCCGATAGTCTGAGAAGACAATTCCTTCGCACAATTTTTCCAAAATCGGGGAAACATTTGTTCTCATGTCTTAATCGCTTTTTATGCGTAAAGAGAGAGAGAGAGAGAGAGAGAGAGAGAGAGAGAGAGAGGAATAAAAATGCACTAAAAATTGGGGCACGATGATTATATTTATTTTTTTTCATAATTTCACTATTGTCAAAGTTTGCAAGAAGATTGTTCAAATGTCCATACGCGAGTGTGTGAATTTTGCGCTTTCACTTGCTCGCAGCATTACAACGACGATTTTCCTTGTTATTCACTTTCGCGCTTCTCGTCGAATCTTTCGTCCGGAGAACGTTTTATTCTTCTCCAGCTGACGAATAAATTGGCTTCGAGGTCTGGAAGGAACGAACGCGGGAGATTTAAACTCGTCGACGCGCGTTTAGAGCGTCACCGCATGATTTACGAGACGTTGTAACAGGGAGAATTTTAAGGGCCCGGACTTTCTTTCAGGAAGAACTGACTCGAGGACTGACATTGTATTATGCATTTTATTATGCTCGACGATTATCCATTTCGTTTAATCTGACGTTCGCTCTTTGCGGTAGGCAAAAAGTGACGAATACGACGAGAAAAGGACAGAGATCAACGCATATCAAGTAGATAGAATAGTTTTTTGTCAGACACGAACGCGCAGAAAGGTTCGTAAAATATTAGACAGCTTTATCGTTTCGTTCGAATGGAAATATTTTTTCGTCTCTGACAATTATCGTTAATGCGAGAGACGATGAAATTGATATTTTGCGTCCAAGTTCGTTTTTTGTGGCAACTAAATTCAGGTTTTTCATGCCAGTTTCAAAATATCCCAAAAATGTTAGGAAATCATATTTTGAGAAAAAGAAAATTATCCAAAAAATTCCTACAGAGCTGCAAAAGCATATTCACGCCCGTTGAAATAATATTTCCTCCATTTTATAATTTAAATATATATATTTGTATTTTGAAAATTTTAGAGGGGGCCGTTTTACCCCCCACTGACCATCTTCCCCCGCTTTTCCCTTCCCACGACTGTTTCTTGGACTGGAAAATATGTATGATCAAAAATATGAGTGATATTTTGATGATTATTGCAAAGCTTTCGTTTTTTCGTTTACACGAACAATCATTTGGCAATTTGAACATTGTCCAGGATAAATCAAAACTTCTAAACTGTTTATTTTGAAAAACTTTCAATTTTCATAAAATTGTATCACGAATTTTTTTTTATTGTGCAAATCAGAAAACGATAAAATGATCCTTGAGGGTATTTATTTTTACACATAAAGTGGGTTCAATTAATAAAGTAATTAAATAGACTTTAATTAAATTAAATCGAAGACAAATCAATTTAATTTTTTTGCTTTTTGAGGGTCGATAGGGTAAAATTACCTGGAAAACACCAAACAATAAAAAGTAAATCCTTTCCATACTTGAAAACGAAAAAAGACCCTTTAAAAAAAAGAAATCTTTGAGAGGGTATTCTGGTATAGAATTTTGAAAAAAAAAATTTTTTTTTGCATATTCGCAAAGTTTAGACCTTTGAGAATATATCCTCTAAAGAAATCTTTTGGATTCGAATATTTTACGGAGTTAGCGAATTTTTTTTTGCTTATTACCAAAATATTAATAAATATGATGTAAAAAAGAGAAAGGTAAAAATATTTTTTGTTTTTCTATCGAGCTCGACAAAAAGCTCAAAATCTATGTCACTAGACCAGAATACCGCCTTAAGGACCTCCTCTTAGGAAAGGGTATAAACGAATAAACGACTTTCCAAAATGATTATAAAAATTATTCTTGGAGAATGTTTATCTATACACATTGAGGTCAATTTTTAACGCAATTAAGTGGACTATCTTGGATTTAATCAAGGAAAATGTATGCCATGATCCAATTGAATGGTGTAAAATGAATTCCGAGACTACAAACACGATTGCTCAGTTAATAATTCTTGGGAATCTTCACTCCATTCTATATTTCGCTAATGTAGGGAGCGGTATACTTTTCAAATGTCCTATATATATATATTGTACGTTCCGCCAAAAACGGACCCCTTAATGTAGCACAACTCGCGTGATCGAAAATTGTTATTAATGTTTACGTTCGTTCGGCTTCTTTTCGATAGTCTACATTACAGTCTGTACCGCAATTACAATGCCAAGGAACTGTTAATAAAGCCACGTGCAGCCAATCGAATTGTCACGCACGATTCATAAATGAATTATTATCGCACGGCGCGCGATCACGTTCAAATTCACTTTAATACGATGGAATTACCGCCCCGCGGTTAAGGCGAAGAGGATTCATTGAGACGTTACGTCATTATGCAATCTCTTACTTCACAAATGGATCGGTGCAATATTAACCAGCCTCTGAATTTCCCTAAGTTCGTGCGAAAATTATTTCCAAAGCTTATATCAAAATTTGCATCAACTTGCTAATTTTTGTTAGCCCTCAAAAAAGAATTATTTTCGTTCTTATGGAATTGCACGGCCTCAATTTTGAATTTTAGTTAATTTTAGTCTAATTCAAATTAGATTAAAAAATTATTTTGGTGAAAAAAAACGCTTTTTTGATTTTTTTAAATTTCAATTATTTTGAAATTGAAAAAAAAAAACCCATTTTTGAAAAACATAAACCAGGAAAATTGGGGAATCAACCAGTGGAAGGAATTTAAAAAAAAATTATTTGATCTTTTAATTAAATTTTTTTTTAATTCCAAAAAGTGGTGCCAATGGAGAGTTTAAAAGAGAGTTCACCAAATTCTATTTTACGCTCTTTTTTTATTCCCTAAAGCACAAATTAGACATTTTTTCCAAAAATGGAATAACTCAAAAATTGCTCAAAAGTTATTAATAAATTGCCTAAACAAATAATTATTCAACAATTTTTTGGTAAGTTCTTTTTTTTTTAACAAATCGAATGCGTTAATTTTTTTTGAACGCATATGAATTTTTTCAGAATTTTCTTTATATTTTGAAATTCTATTAAAAACATTTTGAAATACAAACGAAAAATTGTCAATTTTGTATATGGGGTATTCCATACCAAGCCGACCTGAGTGTGACCCTTGACCTCGCTGATTTCGTTTACGATTTTTTATATGATTCTTCCCACTCAAAATAGCATTCAGAATTTTTTTCAGATTTTTAAAACCAAATTTGAGTACGTTATGATTTTTTGAACATTTTTTTCGAAAACCTCGAGGGCCGTAATTTAAAAATCTGAAAAAATTATCACAAATCCGGTGTCAAAAATGAAAATTTTTTACCCAAAATTCATGATGTCCAGGCTTTCGCTTCCACTTCGATTTAAGGTTTTTATGAAGAAAACGTAAAAAATAAATAGATGCAGAAATTAATAAATTATTTTTGGAAATTGTTGGTTAACGATGAAAATATTCAAGCCACTTTTCACGGTAGATCAATTTCTGCATCTATTTTTTTTTTTACGTTTTCTTCATAAAAATCTAAAATCGAGGTGGAAGGGAAAACCTGGACATCATGAATTTTGGGTCAAAAATTTTCATTTTTGACAAAAATTTTCATTTTTGACACCGGATATTTGAGAATTTCTTCAGATTTTTAAATCACGGCCCTCGAGGATTTTCGAAAAAAATGTTCAAAAAATCATAACGTAATCAAATTTGGTTTTAAAGACCTGAACAAAATTTTGAATGCTATTTTGAGTTGGAAGAATCATATAAAAAATCGTAAACGAAATCAGCGAGGTCGAGGGTCACACTCAGGTCGACTTGGTATGGAATGCCCCATATGTTTTTGCACACAGGTTTATCGTCATCTTTGTAAAGTTTCAAAGACACTAGGTCAAAAAATACCTAAATACAGCGATTCTAAAAATTTCTGAAATTTTTGAATTTTAAAATAGTGGGAAAATTCTGAAAAAATTCATACGCGTTCAAAAAAATTAACGCATTCGATTTGCTTAAGAAAAAAAAGTACTTACCGAGAAAATGTTGAATCATTATTTGTTTAAACAATTTATTAACAACTTTTGGGTAATATTATTATCGATATTTGTTGTTTATGGCAAGCCAAATTTTGCTGCATTTTTTCAGATTTTTATTGTATCACGAAGTTCGTAATTTCAATCGGATACAATCAAAATTTTTTTTTTTCAGATTGTGATTTTTCATTCACATTTTTTTTAGAAATCTGGCGCAATCTCGTTCCTGTGCATTTTGATCGCGCATTTGGCCCATTTTATTTTCGTCACATGTGCAAAACCAGTTTACCTTGTGCCAAAGTGAGTGCGCCGTAACATATTCGCGGTGCATGAAAGAATAACAAACTCGAAACTCCGTTATGGAATTGTTTTTTTTCCCTCTTTCATACACACACTGATCGAGTTATCGTGGCAAAACGTATGCAATGTAATTACGACATTACCGTACATACCGCGCCGAGATCCTCCGTGCATTAAGATATTGCGTCGTTCCTCGCTGCCTCTCTTTTCCCTCTCTCTCTCTCTGTCTCTCAAAGTTGCGAATAATCCTGTATGTGTGCACATATATTACTTCACTCCCGTGCCTTTTATACAAAACCGCCACGGGATGGATCTTCCTCCGCGATTACATTGACCGGGAGCTCGTTAAGAAAATCTCTCTCTTTTTCTCTTACTCTCCTTTTCTTTGAGACCGGTGGGACAAAAAATTCTATTCGATTGATATAAATTTAAAAAAGATTTTTGAATTTATTTTTCAATGAATCTGAAGTTGAATTGTTAATTTCTAAGTTACCTACTTTTGAAAGAGCAGCTGATAATTCGAGTTGTCGAAAGATAAATACAAAACGAGTTTTTGGTTAATAATTTTTATATTTGTGTGATTACGTAGTTTTCAATTTTAATTCGAGTATCAAAATCTGTTTTTCATGAGTCGCTCTTTTTCTCTCTGTTTTTTTTTTAACCGATAGACTCGTCAAAAACTTTGATTTAATTGAAATAAATTAAAAAATATTATTTCCTTACTTTTTTTTGAATTCCAAGTTGAATAGTTCATTTATAAATCACCAACTCTTATTAACCTCTCCATTTGACAAGCCTACCAGATTACAAGTCTCAGAGCCTAAAATCCATGCGATTTCGTCCTTACCGACCGCAGGGCGACTTTTTTCATTGGCGCGGGCCATGACGTCGGTAAGTTACCGACCGAGTTGACAAGCCGGAGATTCGTCAACTGAGATTTATGTCTGGTAGAGAAATGAGCGTTAGAGCTGTAAATGTGCCAAATTAACGAAGATCCTTTTTTGAATTCTTTTTTTCTTTGTTTTGTTAATTAGGTTTCTAATTATTTCTTTTATTTTGCCAGTTTTTTAAATTCGTCCTCGGAGTATCAAATTTTAATTAACCCTCGACAGGTTTAGGGGCTTTTGCCGTGTAAGAATGTGGGGATAATGTACATTTGATCCTTGTTTGGGTGACACCACTTGTCTTGCTGCTCTCTCTCTCTCTCTCCTTCTGTCGCGCTTTATTGTGACAAAATCCGAGAAGATACGTGTGCAGAGAGAAGCAAATATATATATATGCGTTTGCTCATTATCCTTAGATATCCTGTGGGTAAATATATATACAGGGCATTCCACGTGAACTCGTGCAGTATTTTCTATGTTCTTCCAGTCCAAAATAACGTTTCAAATTTTTTTTTTTTTTCAGAGTCCAATTTCGTTCCAGCTAATTATCACATGATAAATTTCCCATGAATATACAATAAATCACATAAATTTCCCATGAATAACCGTGGATATTTACAAAAAATTTGAATAAGGTATTAAATTGAATTAATAATTAATATTAAATTATTAATTATTATTAAATTATTTTGAATAAGATATTAAAATGATTTTTTCATGTAACATTAAAGTAGAATTTCACAATTAATAATTTTTGCTCAGTTTTTCGGCTCTATTTTTTAAAAATACAAATCGGAATTCCTCTTGGATTTTGTGTAAAAATTTCAAGTAAAATTTACGTACATTTTTTTTTGCCATTAGAAAACCGTTTCAGGAACTTTTATTTTGAATTCTGTGGGTACATTTTTGGTTGGGGGATAATGGAGGATTGGAATTTTTTTTGTAAATATTCCAATGCGTTATTTGGAACCATTTGAATAAAATTGGAAAGGTTACGAGTCGAATTGACCTGGAAGGTCCTATACATATATATGGACAATTCTCTGCCTCGTGTAATTCGATGGGAAATCTGACGACAAAATTCGCGGACGACAAAAACCATTATAAATGAAATTTCGTGCATATGATGCGCTTCAGAAATTATGCACATAATTAATTTTGCAAAGAGAAACTTAATCGTCCATCGTTTCTCATATATGTCGAGTAATGCCATTTCTTGTTAAACTATGACCGCAGAAATTCGCAGAGTAATTTAATTTTCCTTCTTCGTTAATTTCTCGGCTTTCCCTGATTGATTCTCAAAAAAGCGAAGTTACCCTCAAACGTCGATTTCATTCCCAATCTTACAGAAGAGAATTTTTGAGCATAAGACAAGAGATTTAAACAGGCGGGGAAAAAATGATTTTCTGTTCTATCCTAGAAGAGATTTTTTTTCTCAATTTTTTAAGCCTTTAATTATTGATAATTAAATTTCCGTCTTATTCAATCGAGCTTCATCAAAATAATCTCAAAAAAAATTGGTCTAAAAAATTTGGTCTCTTTATCATCTTTTCATCCCTTTAAGCTGAGTCTCCGATAGCGCAATAAACCCAAGAGAAAATTTAATTTTTCACACATTTTATGCCTGAAATTTCATTGATATTTATTTCACGCTCACGCGTAGAATTTTAATGCAAGGTGTGCGAAATAAAATGAGAAGCAGAGTCGTAAAACCTATCGCGAGCGAAAAGTTTGCGAAACGTGTATTTCGCGTACATTATTTCTGGCCTGGGTCGATGATCCGCACTGTTACGTGAATAAAATAGTTCTCTATCCATGCTTAAAATGAAAAAACTTTCCTCGTCGGCGCTGCGAATGAAAATTACGACTTGAGTAAATTATTTTGCAAAGAATAAAAAAATTGTCCATATGTTATGAAAAGAAAAAAAATAAGCACAAAGAAACATTTTATTTTTGTTTTTATTTTTCAATTACAAAGCACATAATTTAGAGAAATTTTGAAAAATCTCGAATTTTTTCAAATTTGGAATCTCGTCCCACATTAAAAGTTTATCGAGATTCTCGGAATTTGAGACCAGAAATAAATTTTTATTTCTCGTTCAGGCGGGTTAAAAAGTGAATTCCGCTAATTTATTTATTTGTCAACAATTATTATTTTATTATTATACAATTTTTTATTTGTTAAAGATTTATAAAAATATTTTTTTACCAAAAGTATCTTTTATCAAAAGTGATTTTTCGATTTCTTCGACCATGTAAAACGCCTCAATTGATTTTTGGAATTTCCAATTTAATCGTTTTCATTATTTTATCCATCTTTGAAGTAACAGCTATTTTTTTTTAAATTAATATATTAATAAATAAAAAAATAGCTGTTACTTCACGGTTTTTAGGAATCCCATAATATAAAAAATACTAAAAATTCGTTTTTCGTATCCACAATTCAGGTAAATTAAAAAAAAAATAACGAGTGTCTTTTATTGAGAAAAAAAATATTTTTGCACATTTCGCCGGACATTCGAATTGCTCAATAAAATCTAAATTAAATTTTTTTTGGAATGTCATAAAAAGACGCAGATTTTCGTTTTCTACAAATGTAAATACGTCAAATCCTGTCAAAGATACAGCCATTTGAATGGAAAAATTGTAAAAAAATGTTAATCAACGAGAAAAAACGTCAGAAGTTTTTTTAAAAAGTTCGACACTCGGTGAATATTTTCAATAGAGTAACTCGATTTTTCAAAATTATTTGTGAAATATTTTTTTTCACTGGCGGAAGTGATAGGGATCGCCTCATTTGACATAAATAGATCATTAAATGCCGCTATGAAATTAAATTTTAGTCGTCACAAATGGAAATTCATTTGACTCATTTGAGTCATTCACTCATTGAGTCATTGACTCAATGACTCCACCCATGACATTTTCTACACAATACTTTTTACACAAATTATTCTACACTAGAGAAGTTGCAAGAAATATTATTCTACACCTGTTTCTGCACACATCATTCTACACAAGAAAAGATGGTGTAGGAAATAATATTCTATTCTACACATTATTATTATTCTTATAGGAAAATAATGTGTAGGATAATAATGTGTAGAATAGAATATTATTTCCTGCGATCTTTTCTTGTGTAGAATGATGCGTGTAGAATAATCCTCTGTAGAATAATTTTTGTGTAGAATAATATCCCTCGCTATTTCTCTCGTGTAGAATAATGTGTGTAGAAACCGGTGTAGAAAAATATTTCTTGCAACTTCTCTCGTGTAGAATAACATTCGTACTTTTCTTGTGTAGAATAATTCGTGTGGATACTTTTGTGTAGAAATATCACGTGTAGAGGCCTTCCCAAATGAATGAACACAATTTTTTTTTCTTCTTCTCTTCACTGTCAATAATTATCACCCAATTTCCTGTAAAATTATGCAACAAAACGAGGGAAAAAAGTGCACAGTTAAATGCTACATCGGCGACGATTCCCTGATCTCGTCGTAAATTTTATCGCAAAATGTTCGACGAGAAACGCCCATTAACCTTTTCCTTCAATTAACAAGTTTCTCCGTAACTTCATTCGCGTATACATAAAAAAAATGCATAATCGTCCGTCAAATTCGGCGTGAAGACAGCATTAAAAAATAACAAGAAAAAAAATCCCCGAGCATTTCAATTATTGTACTCGCAGAGTTTATTACAGAAAAATTCTCGACGTGTAACAATTAGTGCTTCAGAATTAATGATCCGACTTTAATTGTCTTTGTGAGAGAATAAATAAAGTTTATAGTTCTTCGATTTCTAAAAGATTTAGGAAACTCGCTTCATACTAAAAAGAATAAAATTATCGATGCCGAATCATTATAATTGCCACAAAATTTTGGGAATCAATTTTGGGGTCCGAATTCAATTTTATTCAACTGGCATTGCGAAATTTGATATATTATTTTTGAATATATTTTCCTGAAGTGAGCAATGGATATCCTGGTAGATTTTCGATATTCTCTCGCCGATAAATTGGAATATATACAATCCAAATAGAAACGGTCGGTTTGTCACTCGCCTAATTCATGAGTCGAACGTGCCCGAACGGATATTGTGGAATAATTTATCAATCGGGCGAATTATTGATTTCTGTAGGACATCAACAGAGAATCGAGTGAATTGGGTCACACATTCCTAAATCGTCATAAAAATCGATGTACGATTAAACGTGCAGTCTACAAAAAACAGTAATTGAAGCCTCCACATGCATACATTTATTTGTTAAATAAATTAAAAGTTGGGCTCAAATATATTATATAATATTTATATATTATATTATAATATATAATATATTTTTTATTGGGGCGATTTTTTTTCGACTTTTTTTTTTCTCACCCCCCCCCCCCTGTAATTTTGTTGGATGTGTCGGAGATGAAATTCCCCGAACGTTACAGCCCTTAATATTAATATTAAGTACTTTCCCTGAGTGTGAAAAAAAATTTCCATCTAAAATACACGCAAAACAATTTTTTTTTTCAAAATTCTATAACTCAACGGTATTTTATGCTATCACATTGTTCTTGGTTGCAATTTACGGAAAATTAAACGATCTTCAAAAGTGTCCTGAACATCGTAAGTGTAACATACACTGGTAAAATTGTACGAGTCACTAGAGTTGATTTATACCCAAAATTCTCGTTTTTTTGCTGTTATCTCCGAATTGATTAACTTTACCGAAAAAATGTAAAGAAAAATGTTGCCGGAAATTTGGTTTCCTACAAAAAAGGTCCTTTGGACCTAATTGCTAAAATTAATATTTTTTGAGATATTGAGATATTGAGACATCAACAATTTAAAACGTTTGGTCCAATAAACCATAAAAATGTATACCACAAATAAGTTAAGGTCCAATATCTCAAGAAATATTAACTTTAGCAATTAGGTTCAAGGACCCTTTTTTGTAGGAAATTAAGTTTCCAACAAAATTTTCCGTTACATTTTTTCGGTAAAATTAATAATTTCGGAGATAACAGCAAAAAAACGAGAATTTTTGGTAAAAATCAACTTTAGTGACTCGTACCATCTCACCAGTGTAAGTTACACTTACGCTGTTCAGGACACTTCTGAAGATCGTCTAATTTTGCGTAAATTGTGACCAGGAACAATGTGATAGCATACAATGCCGCTGAGTTATAGAATATTGAAGAAAAAAATTGATTTACGTATATTTTACAATTAATATTAATATTAAGGGCTGCAACTTTTAGGGAATTTCTTTTCAGATCTATCCAACAAAATTTCAGGTGGGGAGTGAGAAGAAAAAATGAGTCGAAAAAAAATCGCCCTAATATATTATATATAATTATAATAATTATTAATTGATTATCATAATTATAATGAATATATTATATTAATATATTATGTAATATAATATAAATAATATTTGATATAATATTTGAATGCATATATTTAATATACATGGATATATTGGGTACATGAATATGCTGTATATCCACGTTATTAATTATTCGTAGGGCTCGGGACGAGAAATGATTTTGTTCCGGGTCCGTGTATCCTTCACGATAATCGAATAATTTGACGAGGATTCGGTTACCAAATATCGTATAGCTCGTCTGGCGGAGGGAATCCATCGTCAGGGAACGACCCACGGTTCAATCGAGTCACGTATACATGTATAATATATGAGGTATTCCCGCTCAACGGGACCCCCTTTTAGGCCGACCTCTTTCTATTTTCTTGAAACTCGAGTATGTTTTAGTGTTGCCTGAAAGTATATTGTACACCAATTTTCAGCTCTCTAACTATAATACTCTTTGGAATACACCAAAAGTTATATTTCAAAGTTTTTGCGTATTCCGCGCTTCGGAGCTTTGGCACAGCGCGAAATAAAATCGAAAAATTTCTTTGACAATAGCTTTCGATCGGAAATTTCCTGCGCTTTTCGAAAAAAATATCAGCGATTCCGAAAAAAACGAATTCATTTAAATTTCGGCCAAAAATCTAAAAAATTGATTTACAAAAAAAGAGCATAATTTAATTCGACGGAACAATTTTTTTCATGTTTTGTATATATCTGAGAAGTCACGATATAAATTTCAAGTTGGAACTCACATCCGTTTACTAATGCCAAGTCTTTTAGTAGGATAAAAATTCTTAAATATCGTGTTTTTCGTATTCAACAGTTCCCTGATGTATCATATAGCGAATGTTCTTTAAGCGAATTTTGAATTTAGTAAATTTATTAAATTAAATTAATTAAATCAAATTCATTAAATTGTGAATTTAATAAATTTATAAAATTCGAAATTCGTTAACAAAACTATATAATATATCAGAGAACTGTTGAATACGAAAAAGACGATATTTAAGAATTTCATCCTACTAAAAGATTTGGCATTAGTAAACGGATGCGAGTTCCAACTTGAAATTTATATCGTGACTTCTCAGATATATACAAAACATGAAAAAAATTGTCCCGCTGAATTAAATTATGCTCTTTTTTTGAAAATCAATTTTTTCGGTTTATGGCCGAAATCCGAATGAATTCGTTTTTTTCGGAATTGCCGATATTTTTTTCGAAAAGCGCAGGAAATTTCCGATCGAAAGCTATTGTTAAAGAATTTTTTCGATTTTATTTCGCGCCGTGCCAAAGCTCCAAATCGGTGAATACGCAAAAAGTTTGAAATATAACTTTTGGTGTATTTCAAAGAGTATTATAGTTAGAGATCTGAAAATTGGTGTACAATATACTTTCAGGCAACACTAAAACATACTCGAGTTTCAAGAACATCGAAAGAGGTCGGCCTAAATGGGGATCCCGTTGAGCGGGAATACCTCATATAATACACATTTGTATGCATGTATACGTATCAGTCGTCAAATCCTCCCTTATCGCCGTTCTACTCTTAAGATAATAAGTCGGGGCAATTTGGAACAACAAAATGAAATACTTCACTCACGAATCGAGTCCTATTTTTTATTGATTCAGCGTAATTGTTTCGTTCCTGGTTTTTTTTGTTGCAATAACTTATTTTTAATAATAGATTATTTTAATAATATATTTCCAATGATACATTCAATAATTTATTGTCTCAATGCAGAAATCATAATTTTTAATACGTCTGAATGGTATTATATATTTGGCAGAAGTTTATCCGTAAAGTTTTTTCGATTGTCAAGTTATGTCCGGTAGAGATGGGAATGTGTCCACAGTTATCTGAATTTTGTAGACTAATTTTCGGTTTAACTCTTCTTTCGTTAGCTTTATTTTACTTTGACAAGTATCTAGTCTCTTGGATGGATTCCCAAGGGCGTCCCAAATTGTACCAACCTACCCTGTGAATATAATATCCTCGCACGAGGAAACAGGTTTCCCCTCCCCGCTTCATGACGGATTGGCGGTGACGAGGCTAATTTCAACGCGGCTTAGGTTCAACCACGAACTTTCGACCCTCTTACACACAACGAAGTTTGTTCCATCGCTTTATAATAGACAACGTAGTGATGCGCCGAGACATAATGATCGTTCGTGAATTGTTCACGAGAATGATTTACGCGTGAGACATTTTATTTTACGATTTTTGGCAGTAACAGTCGCGTGATAGAAAAAAAAACGTGAGAATCCTCATTTTGATTTATAGCATTTCTTTGATCGAAAAGGTCCAAATCATGCAAATCATGCAAATCGAATCGGATGAACGAAGCGGCGTTTTGAAGCTTCAACGATTTCGAAGAGAATGAGCAAAATTCAGAGCCAAAATTTTCAGTAGAGAAAAAACTACACCTGTTTTAGTGAACAGATTCAATTTTTGCTAAATTGTAAAAAAAATTAAAAATTTTTTTTCGAACTTCACATTGATATATTTTGTCCCTCTGAATACGAATTGACCAATAGTTTTCTCAAAAAATCAAAATTTTTATGAATTTTCATCAAAAAAAATTTTTGCTCAATTCAAGCCCCATTACTCATTGATTACCCACTATTACTTATTGATTGAATGAAAATTAGAAAAAAAAGTAATCACAACTATTAAACCTAAATTCCTACTAAAAAAAAAATGTAGGGTTTCTTCAAACAACTGTACGTTTAATTACTTAACTCTTTCAGGACAAAATTAATATTCAAGCCACGACGTTTGGTTGAAATTTTCATTTTATTGCTTCTCGTTTTCTCACGAGTCTTATATTTTCACTTTCATCCTCGATACACAAACGAATGGTTCGAGAGGTGAAAATAAATCATGCTCATTCCGCACGAAATGTCTTCATTGGAAATTTCATTCCCGAACCCCGACTATTGCGGACGACCCACCATTTTGTACGTGAATTTCATTTTATTCGAGATGGAAAATGATTATTAATCGAGACGAGTCATGCGAAAATATCGCTTCCCGCTACCCCTCATCGCCAGAGGTGAGGGTTGCAAGACCGAGAGGCATAGTTACTGCTGCAGCTGCGTTCACTCCCAGCGCCTCCAAATGTATCGCTGTTGTACGATGCCTACCGATATACCTATATGTTTTTAGACATATATACATTTATATATAACAACCCGTAGTCAAACCACCCTCTTTCGCCTACTCGGGGTCTTCTCAGTTTGCCCCGAGGCTGATGAGATATCCAGGGGCTTGCGGGACTAGCCCATCACTATATTTATGTTGTACGTATAAATAGTCCAAGCATACTTTGTCCCTATAATGTGTTTCCACAGGCACAGTGTTTGTACAACAGCCAGAGAATACTTGGAAAGACATATCCTTTCTGTAATTCAATCGATACCGTAGGAAATATAAGGGTAGGAGTCGAATTCCGGATGTTAACTATGATCCCAACTTTTAACCCCACTTTTACCACAATATATGATCAGTCGAAGTAAAACCTAATTGATAGATGGGTTGATCAGTAATTTGCAAATGGTAGATCGATCTAGAAATATCTTATCTGTACTACCCATACTATGGAGAATGTAAGAGTTAACTCCGTATGTTAACTATAATTCCAACTGTTAACCTTAAGTTTAACCCCAGACAGAATTGGTCTAAGAAAACCCTAATTGATTGATGAGTTGATCAATAATTTGTAAATTTTAGATCGTTCCGAATGTTAACGATGATCCCAACTTTTAATCCTACTTTTAACCACAGGATATTATCAGTTCAAGTAAAACCTAATTGATGGATGGGTTGATCAGTAACTTGTAAATGGCAGATCAATCAAAAATTTATCTCATCAGGACACTTCCAGATTGAATCAGAGTTTCTCAGATTCAGAATAAAGATATTAAACCCTGTCAGAGGTTAGGAAAAACTAAACCGTACTATTGCTAAACGCATGAGTTCAGAATATCGTGTCAAATCCTAACTAATTCATTGATTTCATTGACTTTGATCGACTTGACAGATTTACGAATCTCAAGGTTTCGAAAATCTGTGAAAAGTTAACGATACTTGCGGTAATCAGCTACACTCAAAGAAATTAAGGCTAACCATACTATAATGGAATTCTGGTATAAATTATGGTACCTCAGAAACCCTTCGTTTTACGTTCATTGCAATTCTAAAATCTGGCAATCATAACTATAAAGTTTGATAACCCCAATAATCAGTTGGAGTTAGCGTGGTTAATACCCAAAAAATTGCTTAGTAAGTCATATTTTTATTTGGGGTGAAGTTACTAGAAAAGGAGGTTTCTGAAATTACTATAAATATATAAAATCATTACTTTCAGCGTAAAGTTCAAAGACTTTGTTAACCGTTTCATTGGTCAATCATTTATCGGCTCTGATCGACTCCCGATGACTCTCTCTTGATCACAAAGGTGACTGCTATTGAAACAAGTGGAATACCATGACACAGGACACCTACGAATATGGGCGAAATCTAATATACCCAAATACCCATTCCCATCGTTATTCGCGAAGAGACATCAACCCCGTTAACCGAAACTCGCGTGCGTCTGTACAATATCCCTCTTCCATATCCGTCCTGTTTGGTGTCAAGTTACGGAGATTTCAACAGAATTCTCGCTCACTGAACACGACGCTCTCCCTCGTTCCCATCGAACTCACTTCGCCGTCGTAGTTTTCCTCTCGCCAGTTCGATTTCCCTCCAGTATTCCCTCCATTCTTTTCACCCCTCTACCCCAGACGTGGATATCATTTTTTGAACGTAATCGTATTGCTGTGGAAGAACAAGTCACGCCACAGGGTATGAGAATGTGACAGCGAATTATTTCGAGTCATAACATTCCCATCGAGCACTGAAGTCCAGTTTTGGATGGTTCTGGAATTTTTGAGCAGGTAAGCTCGTTTGATGAATTCCATTCCCTCTTCGGTTCTTCACCATCCCTCTGCCAACGAAAAAAGACGCGCACCCTCGCATTCCCATTGCACACTCTCGTCTTTCACCTTTTCACCTTCCCCGCGGGCACCTTCACCTTTCTCTCTATACGTCGGCGCAAACGCGGCCTTATCGACCCCCGACGAAACACGGCAGAACACGATGCGCCACCATTCTCGAACGTACATACACGCGGGAGGGTTGCGAGAGGGTAAGAGATGACACAGTGACAGAGCCAGCTTTTTCTCATGAGGGAACTTCGAGACTGATTTTCGTATGTCACGCTCTTGTTTGTCATTGGTATGTGTTTGTCTGTGGGTTTGTCATGTTGGATCACGTTGCAGGATGATGGAATTGCGGAATTTATCACTGATTGTCGATAGACGAAAGCTCAGGTCTCCCAACAAACGTTTGCAGTCTTTTGACTACCTTCAACACCAAAGAGAAATGTTTAGGTCCGTCAAAGTGTTGGTGATAGGCCGATAAATCACATTCCCAATGACCCAAGTCCCAATCGATCCAAGTTCTCGATCTGGGTGGAAATTTAGATGCATCCGGATTGGATTCGAATAGACTAAGATCTGAGACTGAATGAACCTTACTTCCGTCTGGAGGTGACTTGGTCCTGTGGAAGGTTAGCAATGGATTTGGGGGGAACTAAAATGTAGGGAAACAAATTTTTCTCCATAACTGGAAACACGTCTCGTCCCGCGAACTTTAAACCCTGCGATATGTCTGACTCTGTCGTCAACCCTCTGTGTCGAAAATCCACCCTGGGGCTAATGAAGTATCGCGTTGAACCGCGCGCCACGGAAACTCGAAACCACATGGCTCGTATGTCGTGTGTAAAACACGGTGTCGCAGCCCTTTCTCCTGATACTCGTATGCGTGGAAAATGGATTGGTATTTGTTCCAAGGACACTGAGGATCATGCCGAGGTCAACGTTGAAATTCATTAAGCTCCGTTGAATCAACGATGAATTTCATTTCGTTGAAATGGAATTATGCCATCCGAAGTTGCGGTTGTGTTTGGTCAGCTGGAAGTTTCAACAGCGCCATACGACAATGTGATCAGGAAAATTTGGGAAAATTTGAATGCATGATTGTTCTGAATTGTAGGATTGAAAGGTTGAAGCGCGATTGCGCTCGGTGAATTGGAAAAACCTGGAGACTCCGATCTAGTATCAGAGCTGAGGTCGTACGTAATTTGCCTATTCGCGAAGTGTGTCAAGCCAAAGGGTCAGGATTTTATAACTCAGTAATTCCAGGGTAGCGCTACTGAGACCATGGAGTGTCCTCGTGGACGACAGAAAAGAACATTAATGGTCTTGGTGGACAAGGCTGATTCGTTGTCGAGACACGCGATCCGCAATTTAGCTCGTTCATCGTCCTTGAGGTCAAGTCTTCGTCAGGAGAGTCATCAAATTTCAATCATAATCCAATTCTCTTCCTTCATTGTTTTGATGTTTCATATCGTATGGCGGATCTGTCCTCATTGACTATTTATTCAGGACATCCCTCTGTCAGTTTCACATGAAGAATGAGCCGGTAGGTAACGATGGCGTTTTTATTTTGAAGGGCTTAGCAGGGAGGGACCTCACCAAAGCCATAAGTCATCACTTTGAAAGATTATGACCAACGAATTACTGATGTCCTTTCGTCATTCATCATTCATTTCCCTACTATTTTGGGCCTACATTTTAGCCAGAACCAGCCTGATCTGGATTGACAACTGATCAAGTAGATTCCAGGTCTTCAGACATGGTTTTCAAAAGTGGCGATTCAAGGAGCATCCTTCTTTCGTCCTTCCCAATGTGTTATCCAAACGGATTCGGATGCTCGATAAAAAATTGCTAATCTATATATGACGATGATGCGAGGGGAGTTTGAAGAAATATCGAGCGAAGCGTGTTCCTTTAAGTGGGTCGTAACCTCAGCGTCGTAGGTCCGGCCTTCGTGCGATTACGACGGGGTCGTCTCGCACGGTGACCCAGATCTTGGACACGTTAAGCCTCTGGGGCAGGGAACAGCATCAACTTCCCCGTTGGTCGTCCTCACCTGTATAACTCCACAAAGAATCCAACGTTGACGACGACGTCGTCGCTCGGGCTGCTGCCCTCAGTATCTGTGTGTGAGATAACCTGCGAGTATACATGTATGCGATCAAGATACAGATGTGAACGGGGCTGCTGCTGCTGCAATCGTTACCTCGGATTCTGCGCACCGTCGATGAAAATCCTCGCCCTCGACGGTGTGGGACATCACCTTTTATGCTACCCTATACTCTTCGCACCTTCCGACGGTAAATGAGAGAGGTTAACTCATCCTTATAATCTCCTTCGTGCAGGAGATTTCTACATTTTATTGTGGATTGTAGGCCTTCGAGTTTGTGGGTCAGTGAAGAGGACCCGCTAAGAGGACTCTGAGACACTTCCGTGTTCTCAACTGGATTCCCGATACTTAACTACGTTTAAATCGCCCCAAAAGTGGGGTTACACATTCTGCGACATGCAATTTAGTAGAATCCATCGTTCAGTTGTCGCTTTGTGAGTCGTATCAGCTGTATTTTGGATCGAATTCCCATTGATCCAGTTGGGTAAAGGGTTAGCCCGTGTTATGGTGTTTTATTGTTTTCTCTGTTGCTACCAATAGCTTAACTAACATTTAATTGGCTATGGGACTCTGGATTCTCTTGCAAATTGCAAGAAAAGTTTGTGGGTCAGAAAAGAGCGCTCGCTAAGAGGATTCTTGTGTTCTCAACTGGGTTAACGATCTGTAGCGATGGATAAGTCGTTTTAAAAGTGGGGTTACACATTCTACGATATACAATTTGGTAGAATCCGTCATTCAGTCGTCGCTTCGCGAGTCGTATCAGCTGTATCAGGGGTAGAACTCCCATTGATCCAGTTGGGTAAAGGGTTAGGCCCCGTTATGGTGCTTTGCGATAGGTTCTCGCGCATATTTCGATGTTTTATTGATTTCTTTGTTGCTACCGATAGCTTAACTAACATTTAATTGGCTATGGGACTCTGAATGATCTTACAATTTGCATGAAAAGTTTGTGGGTCAGAAAAGAGCGCTCGCTAAGAGGACTCTTGTGTTCTCAACTGAGTTACCGATCTGTAGCGATGGATAATTCATTTTAAAAGTGGGGTTGCACATTCTACGACATACAATTTACTAATATCTGTCGTTCAGTTGCCACATCGAGACTTGAATTAGCTGTTTTTGAAGTAGAACTTCCATTGATCCACTTAAGTGAAAGGTTAACTCGCCATCGGGCGGTTTGCGATGGGTATATCTCGTTTCATCGTTTTCTCTATCGTCATCAATAATTTAACTGACATTAAATCGTCACATCATCCTAACCTCGACCCTTTGTCGTGCTTCTCGACTTTGTTGTTTCTAACTGGGTTTTGGGATTATAGTTATGAATAAAATAACTCGGATGCAGAGTTATGTCTCGCGCAATTTTATGCTTCGACGAATTCGATGAACGATCACTCTTATTGATGACTCTGAACGATTTTTACAGAGTTTAGATTCGTTCAGTGCGTTTTATCTTAGCCAATGTCATGTTGATTTAGTTCTAGTCTCTAAATATGGAATCTATGACGATTAAGCCACGTCTTTAGCATGATATTTCATTCTTGCGTTAAATATTTAATGCCGTGAAGGTGTTAAATTTATGTATAAATCGGTAAAGTCACAACACGTCGGCCAAGTTTACCAACCAATTTTCTCGATCGAAAATAAACTTTTCAATTTTCCTGCCTGTAGGTTCGCGCATATCCACTTTAGCTCGTATACGTGGCAAAGTAAAGTGTCGTTTCGTACCGAGTTTCAGCGAGCGATGCCGTTTCGTCGTTCTATAGGCAATGTAACAGACGAAGTTGCACGAAAGAGAATATCGTAGGTAGAGTAAACCTGCATCGATCCACTTGACCTGGCGCGCGATTGCAAAAATATACGAGACGATTCTGAAACGAATGAACGCGGACGATTCGTGTCAGCAGCTTCCTCGATTAAATCCCGAACCTCTTTTTTCTCGCTGCTCACGAATTTTTTCGCTTTTTCACAATTCTGTCTGCATATCGGCACGGGTTACATTATAGATTAGGTTGAGGTAGGACAAAATTGATTTCCCATTTTCGTCGGTCTGAAAGCGAAAAATAGCAGTAATTAACATTTTTATAGCAGAAATGAATTATCATAATTAACTACCAATTATTATTATTATTAATTAATTGATTAATTAATATAATTATTACTATTATTAAATAGTAATAGTTAGTAACAACAATTATAAATAAACGGTAGTTAATCAAATAAAAAAACGCTAATTAAATTAAATTAGTTGAATAAAAAACAATTAAATTAAAAACAAATTGTAAAAATAATTAAAAAATCAGGAAATGAAGCCGAATTGTTCCCCTTTAAAATGCCGCTTGTTGAATTAGTCTACGTTAGTCTAAATTAGTCTATTAAATTAGCTAAATTAGTCTACTAAATTAGATTCGGACTCTATCTGGAAAACAGCTGTTTTTCGCCTTTTTCCCCCTCTCTTCGGGTGCACCCATCTTCTAGAGGAATGTTTTTAAATACATTTTTCCAATTTGATTCATAAAGGCGAAAGCTTGAGCTTCAATTTTCTTTTTTTTTTTTAACTTTGAGCGATTTTTGTTTTCATAGTTATTCTGTTTTTTTTTTTTTGAAACACAGAAAATTTGTCAAATCCCGTATAACACGAAAATAAAGAGGATTCATGAAAAACTTCAAGATATCAAAAAGTTGCGTCTTTTTTCGTTGAGTTCAGAGGAATTTTTTTTGGATTTAAAAAAAAAAAATTTTCTCTCGTGTTGAGGCTGGAAAAAAAAAATCGGGAAAAAAATTTGAAAAAATATTCCAATGTGTTAAAAATGGTCAATTAAAGTTTTTTTTCCACTTGAAATTTCATCAATAATCCCATAGTTCTCGAGTTATGTTAATTGAATGCTCCGACCCAGAAAATAAGAAAAAAAAAATTTTTGAAAATAAACGTTGGAAAAAAAAATCTGAAAAAATGCCTCTGAACTCACTGAAAACAGACGCAACTTTTTGCTATCTTTTAGTTTTTCATGAATCCTCTTTGTTTTCGTGTTATACGGGATTTTTCAAATTTCCTCTTTTTTCACAAAAAACAGAATAACTTTGGGGAAAAAAAATCGCTCAAAGTTTAAAAAAAAAGGAAATTGAAGCTCAAACTTTCCCCACTATAAATCCAATTGTAAAAATGTATTTAAAAAAATCCTCTAAAAGATGGATTCACCTGAAGAGAGGGGGGGAAAATGTGAAAAACAGCTGTTTTCAAAATAGAGTCCAAATCTAAAAACAAATTGTAAAAATAATTTAAAAATCAGGAAATTAAGCCGAATTATTCCCCTTCAAAATGCCGCTTGTTGAATTAGTCTACGTTGACATCCGGTGAAATAGCATAAAAAAACGTTCCAGACCTTTAAAAATAAATTTTTAATAATTAGTATTTTTTATCCTTTTATAATTTTTTCGTCTGTCAATTTTTTTTTGCAATATCAGCGAGCAAATTTATTTCTTACCAATTGATAAAAAAGTATCCGTATTCGTTACCGGAGGTGAGATTAACTTCCAGATTGTCCACGTCATGATTATATTCAACATTGTACCCCGCGAAATGATCGATCTTCCGACTATTTGTTCTCATTGTCAGTGGATAATAAAAAAAGTGATAATGATGATATCGTGCAGATATTGCGAATCGATGAGAAATTGTTATTATCTTTTAATCGTGTTTGCCATTGTTTAGCAATATTAATGGATTTTACTCGTTAACACTCGTAGGTAATATTTATATACATGGTCTTGATAGGAACGCTTGCAGCGTGCACATTAATCTCGGCGGATAGACAAGTATCAAGACCTCCGAGGAGCGCGGAATATAATAAACCTTACCGCGAGCGCGGTAGATTGCGAGATCGCGCGCTATCATAATCGTCGGTCTGATCACGACGTCGATCACGTTTCACACGCGTATATAGGCCATGAATCGTGTCAAGTGGGGAAATATGGCCCATGAAAATATTCCTCTTTTCAATCCCCATCGAGGGTGAAATATCATTTCCAAGCTGGGGGATTTTATCGGAAATTAAGGGTCTATGAATACTGGAAGAATTTTGTTGCATTTTGCCTCGTCTTTGGAAAAAGCCCTTTTTTTGAAATATCATTTTTAACGGTATATCATCTCACAAATGATTTCTAAAAATTTCAAGACGATCACACTGAAATTGGAAACAATTTTTGGGTTTTTTTTTTCAGATATATAAGTCTATAATTCAGAGGTTTTTTTTCAATATAGACTTTTGGTTTGATGACTTTTTTTTTAGCAAAAATCAAGACTCTTACTTCAAACTTTTGTCATTTTTTATAAATTTAATATTTCGGAAATTCCTACGATTAATGACAGATTTTTTAAATTGAAATATAATTTTTTTAATAATATATTGTTTTGTAAATGATTTGTAAGAATTTAAAGGCAATCACAACAAAATTTACAAAATATGTTTGCTCTTCTTTCAGATATTAAAGGTTATTGTTCGAAAGATTTTTTTTTCATATATACTTTTGATTTGATGAACTTGATTTTTTCTTGCAGAAATCAAGACTCTTGCTGGAAACATTTGTCATTTTTTATAATTTTAATATTTTGGGAATTCCTGCGAATAATTATAGAATTTTTGATATTGATTATTGATATGAATTGGAGATGATTAAAATAGGCAAATTTGGAAGGATTTATTTATTGAACTATAATTTTTTGACAGTATATTATCTTATCAATTATTTTTAAAAATTTTAAGACAATCAGATCAAGATTCACCAAAAGTTATTGACTTCTTTTCAGATATGAAACTTCATTAATCGAAGGATTTTTTATTATTGTATATACTTTTGATTTCATTCAAAAATCCCTTCTTTCTCGCAAAAATCAAGACTCTTCCTTCAAACCTTCGTAATTTTTTATAAATTCTATATTTCGGAAATTTTTATGATTAATGACAGGATTTATTTATTGAAATGTCATTTTTTGACAGCATATCATTTCATAAATAATTCGTAAAAATTTCAAGGCAATCAGATTCAAATTCACACAAACTTTTGGACCTTTATCCAGATATAAAAGTTTATTATTCGAAGAATTTTTTCCTTATATATATTTTTAATTTGATGAACGAATTCTTCTTTTCTCGCAAAAATCAAGAGTCTTACTGCAAACGTTTGGCATGTTTTATAAATTTAATATTTCGGAAATTCCTACGATTAATGACAGGATTTTTTAATTTTACATGAAGATCATTAAAATACACAAATTTGGCAGGAGTCATTTATTTAGTTTAAATTGATTGATTTCAAATAATTTAAATTTTATTTAAATATGAAAAAAAAATATTAGATCAATATTCAAATTAATAGAAAAAATTAATTTCGATTAAGGGGTTAGGCCACTATTGACCAAAAAGGCATATTTCGTGATTTTTTTTCAGAGAAACCATAAAATAAATCGGATTTACAAAAAAGGTGTTCCATTATGCATCTAATTGACGATACAAAATTATTTTTTCACGGCGATATCAAAATGGCGACTGTGCAGCATTTTTCCGATGACGCCTTTAATTCTGGAAGGTCAATGGGCGCACCAATAACCCCTATAATTTTTTAGTTACGATGAGGCCCCAAAGTTTTTTGGATTATATATAAGAGTAGCTATGGAAGTACGTAGGATTTTTTTGATATGTTGTTTTTTGAAAAGATGTCGCGTTTCTAAATAAAAAAGTATGAAATTCTATGAGAAAATCGTCAGTAAATTGTTTATAAAAAAGGAACTATGGAATATATCGAAAAAATCCTACGTATTGCCTTAGAGAACGTAATGTTGAGGCTGTACAGTTATGGGGTATTCCATGTTAAATTTACGAACTTCCATAAAACGATGATTTTTCTCGAAAAATTTGTTTGTATTTTTTTTCGGAAAGTACATTCAAAAATGAAAATTTGCAAAAAAAAAACGTCCCAATTAGTCAATTTTTGAAGAAGTTATAGTCATTTTGGAAAAAAAACTTTTTCTTTTGGGTTGGATAAAAAAATTTGAAAATTTCCTGAAAAATGTTTTGAATTGGCTAGAAAAGGAAAACAAAGTTTCAGCCAAATGGAAAGGGGTTGGGTTCAAAAGTTGTAAATTTGACATAGAATACCCCATACGTATAGAATTAACTTTTTTACCAAACAAAAAATCGATTTTTTGAAAATCCTAGAGTAGCCTGACCCCTTAAATAAATCTTCTGGCTTGGTCTATTTTTTTTTTTTTTTTAAGGATTCATTTGTTTAGAAGAATTGGCTCACAAAACTGATCTGGTCCATATTTCCCCGGCTTTAAAATCGATGTGCACCGGCAAAAGCCACACGGGACGAAAGATGATCCACCATCGTAGTTCCCTCGCGTAATTACGATCGATCTTTAAACTCTCTCTCCCGAGGGCCCTCATCCATTTGCAATAACACCCGCGCGCGCAAATCTCCACGTGCAACTGCGGATCTTTCGCCTCAGACCGAACACAAACACGCACTCACGGACTCAAAAAAAAAAAAAAAAAAAAAAAAACTTCGTGGAGTATAGAAATTTTCACGATTCACTCGCTGTACCCGCGATCAGATTGTGAAACGAAATTATGTCGATACACATATAAACATAATTGTATGTTGAAATTAGCTTGCAAACGAGCGAAAAATCTATCGCTCGCAGTGTGAGGAAATAATGAAACATAGTGCGGGAATCTTTTTCTCTATTTTTTTCTTTAACGAGACGAGAAGAATTTCACGAGTTATTATCATAATTCCACAATTTCTTTCTGCGGAAAAAAAATGCCTTCGTCATTTCCTATTCATAATAATACAGCGCGTACGCTCACATTGAGCATCGGCGAACAAAAACCGCATGAAGCTGCAATTATTTTGCTCGTTACGAGCATTTCTCTGCTAGAATTCGTATTAAAATTAGGGAATAATTGAGATTCTAGAATTTTTGAAAAATTCCAACGAATTTTCCGGTCTTGAATACCGCCGTGAGGTCTCTTAATTACAATACAATGAGTTTTTTTTTTTATTGTGCAAGAGATCTTGAGGGGAAATCTGAATGAAATAAACTTTCTGTCCGCTCAAATTTAATTTTCCGATTTTTCTTGCACAATAACATTGATTTTTGTATACATGCTTGAATTAAAAAAAAAATTTTCTCGCGATTTTTCAAAAAATAAATCAAGTTTTAGGGGAGGAAGCTGATGCGAATGGGAAGAATTTCCTTTATTACATTAATTGACTTATGCTCAGAGGAAAATTTAATTTTCCGTCTCGTGGGCTTCCACTTGCTGCATATAGCAAAAAGGGGGGCAAAATGGACACCACCACAAAATAGTTTTTTTCGAAAATTCTAGTAAACGAGGAAAAAGGTTGAAAAAACTATTGCGACGGGAGTGACAATTTTTTTTTTTAATTTTTTAACTCTTTGTGGAAAATTGTCATGAAAATGTCAAGTCTAGATCCGATTTTGCGTGGGTGAGTTAATTTAGGTTTATCAATCCCAATTACAATAAAAATTCCCGTATTTTCTAATTTTTTAAATTTTAAATTTTTTTAGATAATTTTTGAGGGTGTCCAATTTGCCACCCTCATATGTATATGGGGCATTCCATGTCAAATCAACCACTTTTAAACGCGATCCCTTTCGATTCGAAATTTTCAAATTTTTTTACGCATTCCAAAAAAAAACTTTTTTTTCCAACAGCTATAATTTGTTCAAAAATTGACTGATTAGGACGTTCTTTTTTCATAATTTTCGTCTTTAAATGTACTTTCCCAAAAAACATACAAAAAATTTTAAGATATTAATATCTATGAAATTTTTCACTTTTTCGAGAAAAATCATCTTTTTCTTGAACTTCGCCATTTTTATTTTTTTTTTCACTAAAAAATACTTTTGTCAATTCCGGAAAAATGCTGCACAACATGGAGTGGGGCGCATTTTCTTCAATTTTTTTTATCGATTGAAAAAACAAACATTTTCCCAGCTGGGCTCATTTCACAAAATACCCCTCTGGAAATTTTTGGGGATTTATAAAGAACCTCAGAGTTTGAAAAATTGAGAAGAAACAAAGAATTAAAAGTGGTAACCCTCAAAAAAATTTTGATTTTTTTTTCAAAAAAGCGAAAAAAAATAAAAGGAAATGTCGACTTATTCCATGTAATGAAAATGGTAAATTGAAAATGGTCAACCTCGAGAAAAAGATGATTTTTCTCGAAAAAGTGAAAAATTTCATAGAATTGATATTTTAAAATTTTTTTGTATTTTTTTCTGAAAGTACATTTGAAGACGAAAATTTTGGAAAAAAACCGTCCCAATTAGTCAATTTTTGAAGAAGTAATAGCTATTTAACAAAAGTTTTTTTTGGTTTGGGCAAACAAATTTTAAAATTTCCTGAAAAATGTTTTTAATGGGGTAGAAAAGGACAAAAAATCAACGAAATCGAAAGGGGTCGGGTTGAAAAGTAGTTGATTTGACATGGAATGCCCCATATATAAATACATAAGTGATATGTACATTAGTTTGTGTGCCAGAGGAAAAATACACAGATAAGGGCGTGAAAATGAGAAGGAGGCTCCGCAGAAGATTTCCATCTCGTGGTGAAGACGACGTGACGTCATCTCCCTCTGTAGGCATATATATATGGGGCATTCCATATGAGTGTGACCCTCGACCTCGCTGATTTCGTTTACGATTTTTATGTGATTCTACCAACTCAAAATAGCATTCGGAATTTTTTTCAGATTCTTAAAACCAAATTTGAGTACGTTATGATTGTTTGAACATTTTTTTCGAAAACCTCGAGGGCCGTAATTTAAAAATCTGAAAAAATTCTCAAAAATCCGGTGTCAAAAATGAAAATTTATGACCCAAAATTCATAATGTCCAGGATTTCCCTTCCACCTCGATTTTAGGTTTTTATGAAGAAAACCTTAGAAAAAATAGATGCAGAAATTAACCAACTATTTTTGAAAATTGTTGGTTAACGATAAAAATATTCAAGCCACTTTTCACGGTAGATCAATTGCTGCATCTATTTTTTTTTACGTTTTCTTCATAAAAACCTAAAATCGAGGTGGAAGCGAAATCCTGAACATCATGAATTTTGGGTCAAAAATTTTCATTTTTAACACCGGATATTTGAGAATTTTTTCAGATTTTTAAATTATGGCCCTCGGGGTTTAAAAAAAAATGTTCAAAAAATCATAACGTACTCAATTTTGATTTTAAAAATCTGAAAAAAATTCTGAATGCTATTTTGAGTTGGAAGAATGACATAAAAAATCGTAAACGAAATCAGCGAGGTCGAGGGTCACACTCAGGTCGACTTGGTATGAAATGCCCCATACATAGGTAAATGTATATGAGGGAGGGGGTTGAGAAGTTGCGGGTTTTCGACTGAGGGTGGATAGAATTAAAGGTTAATCCTCGGAGGAGGCTCGAAGGGAAGGGATGGATTAAGATGGTTCTCCTCGCGAACGTGCTTCTGACTCCAATCCTCCCTTTTCTCTCCCTCATAAACAGCCCTCAATCTTTTATCAGCATCTGTGTCCTCCTCGCAGTTTCACCTTTCATCTCGCTCGTGTAAAAAATTCCTCCCTGCGTCTTGTCGCGAAAACGAGAGGACTCTGTCTGTGGGTGTGTGTTTTTTTTTCTTCACAATGAAGACATCGTAAATATTTGCTGTCTTAAGTGCCGCTGGAATATCAGAAGAGCATCCCCCTTTTCCTCGAGCATCCCTTCAGACGCTCGAGCGTCAATGTTTTTTTTCCTCCGTACCTTCGTGAATTTTAAGGAGCGATATATCTCTCTTCTATTTGCGACGATACTGACCTCAGACACTTTCTTGCCGAAGGTGAATAAAAATATTCGCAATTTGATCCAAAAATGGATTTTTCGAATTGGGGGAAAATTTATCTGTAGGGAAATGTTGACCAAAATAATCCCTGTGGGTAAAATGATCCCTGCTAATTTTGTAAAAATTTGACAGATATTTAATCGATTTGGTTGAGTTAGTTGATTAAGGCAATTTTGTAAATTGATGGAAAAAATTAAATCTTGATTCTTCACATTAAAAAGGCATTTTCCCCTCAAGAGGTCATTTTGGACCCTGTTTCCCTACTTTTTTCTTTATTTCATATAAAAAAATTGATTTCTAAAAATTATTTTTTCCATAATTTCCCTCCACTTAACGTCGTTAAATCTGGATCTTTTCGACCTTTAACCAACTTTTCAAGGTCATATAATGCGGGGATGCAAATTTTAGAATCTCCTTTGGCTGATTCATGATCCATGGCGGTTGAAAATTATTGTTCACCCTTATTGGCGTTATTTATTATTTATAATGATTCTTTCTTGATCATTCTCCAGTTGGGTGATCATTTAAGGCATAAATGAGGACAATTAGCCGAATTTTTGAATCTTCTGGAACCAGCCAAAGGGCTGTTTGTATTGCGAATGGAATTGCCATGGGCCTTTTTTGGCTGTTACGAGGATTCTCGTTCCAGATACAAGATACAGAGGCAGTGGCATGATAAATACATTCGTATATATGAGTCATTCCATGTCAAGTCGACCAATAGTTGGAATCGACCCCTTTTGATTTCGATGAAATTTGATCAGAAGTTTCCTTTTATCATAATACGAAGTTGTACCAAAGGAAAAAAAATAATAAATTTTTTTCCGGAAGTTATGCAAAATTTAAAATTCCACCCTTTTTGTCGAGTTTTCAAGTTTATTTCTTAAATATCTCGAAAACTATTATAGTTACGAAAAAATCGTTCTGCGATCGTCTTAAAGAGTATACTTGGGGCTACGAAAAAAAATATTCCGATTTTTTTTTTTGAAAAATAATGAATTTGGGGAATTTTGAATTTTTTAAAATCGTAAAAATCTACGTTCAATATTAAATTCTTGGCTCCATTTTTTTAATATAATACCTTGGACTGATATTAAAAGATCCTGAAATTTTCGGAAAAGTGTTTTTTCTTTTGTTTCAAAAAAATGCGTTTTTGAATTTTGGTAAAAGTTTTTTTTTTTCATCTCCAAGTTAGGTAAAATTGAGCAATCATGTAATATTGTAATTTTAAGAAGTAAAAATTACATGATTACTCAACTTTACTCAACTTAGAGGTAAAAAAAATAAACTTTTCTTTACAAAAATTATTTTTGAAACAAAAAAAAACCTTTCTGAAAATTTCAGGATCTTCTAAGATCAGTACAAGGTATTATATAAAAAAAATCGGACCAAAAATTTAATGTTGAATTAACTTGGATTTTCACGATTTCTGGAAATTCAAAATTCATCATTTTTCCATTTTTTTTTCGTAGCCTCAAATTTTTAAGATGAATTCAGAACGATTTTTTCGTAACTATGATAGTTTTCGAGATATTTAAAAGATAAACTTGAAAGATTAAAAAAATTTTGGAAATTTTGAATCTTGCATAACTTTCGAAATTTTTTTTTTTTCGTAGCCTCACTTCTTACGATGAATTCAGAACAATTTTTTCGTAACTATAATAATTTTCGAGATATTTAAAAATGAATTTGAAAGATTTAAAAAATTGTGCAATTTTGAACCTAGCATAACTTTCGAAATATTTTTTTAAAGATTTTTCCTTTGGTAGAACATCGTTTTATGATAAAAGAAAACTTCTGACCGAATTTCATCGAAATTGAAAGGGCTCGATTCCAACTATTGGTCGATTTGACATGGAATGACCCATATATATGTATGGGGTGCGTTTCACCCCAGAGGCCGCGCAAAAGAGGGCGAGGGCGTTACGTTATTTCGGGTTTGAGCGAGCAGCCCTTCCGTTGTTTCCCGCAGTTGTATCAGCGAGCAATACCACAGACAATCCTCAGGGCTTAGCGTTGTTTCAACAAGGGATTACCCGCGGTTCTTGCGCAACGTCCGCCCTCTCTCTTGCTCATTTTACCGATGGGCATATACACAAAACGAACGACGATCGCTCCTCGTGTCACTGGAAATGTCTCTCTCCCTTTCTCTCTTGTTCCTCGTCGTGCACCCTTTGCGAGGGACAAACATTTAAATTGCCGAGATTAGAAGGACACACGGGACGAGCCCCCGAGAAGAATAAAAAAAAATCCACCCCTCCCGTGGATGGATCTGAGTTGAGCCGAATTTTTCTTCTCCAATTTTTATCCATCGAGATAAATCCAGAAAGTTTTCCATCATTTTTTTTCTCCGTCGTTTCGTTAAATTTATCCCAACAAAAATATTCTAATCCATTGGTTTTTGAGGAATACTTTTTTGTTGTTGTTATCATTATTTCCAACGTTACATTCATCGATCGTTCAACGTTTCCCATTCGTTTTCACCGGATCTTGGGATTTTCTATGATTGCCTCTCCCCAATTGGCTTTCGGGTCTATCCCCGTTCCCCAGGGTGTGATTTTCACGAATGGGCTTATACGGCCTTTCACGAATTTCGGCAACGAGTTTATGAACGAAAAATATTTCTTGCTTCTTACGAATTGCCATAAAAACTCGAATTAAGAGGTTGGATGGATTTCGAAGATTTCAAAAATCCTTTTTTCGCTACTTTTTTGTGCAATAAATAAATAAATTATTTTGTTTAAGATTTTAAGCATATAAAAGAGCAGCATTTAAACAATATTTTGTAAAATTTTCGTTGAATAATTTGGAAAATTCAGCCGGAGGGACCTGATTTCCGGTGACCCCGAAAAAAGTGTCCTCGTGGTGGACAGGATTACTTTTGATGACTTTATTGAAAATCAAAAAACGAAATTTTATCTATCAGTAGATAAGTATAACTCGTGATTGATCAGAGGATTTTGAACAGAATTGAAATTTGAATTTTTGGCAGAGTTGTTGGCAAAACAGTACAATTTTTGGTACAATTTGCACTACGAAGAAAAACCTTCAATTTCAATTAGAGTCTATATTCTTATGTTAGTCAATCCTATTTTGAAGAAGTGTGCGAAATTTCAACAAGATCGATGCAGCAGTTTTTAAGTCGCGTCCACCGGCTTCAAGAATAGTGTTTTTAGGAAAAAGCTTTTTTACTCAGATTAGAATAAGAAAAAAGCCCCTTTACTCAGATTAGAATGATAAAAAAGCTTTTTTACTCGAGTTAGAATTAGAAAAGAGCTCTTTTACTCGTATTAGAATTGGGAAAAAGCTCTTTTACTCAGATGAGAATTAGAAAAAAGCTCTTTTACTCCGACCAGAATTAGAAAAAAGCTCCTTTATGCGGTTTAGAATGAGAAAAAAGCTCCTTCACTCAGATCAGTATTCGAAAAAAGCTCTTTTACTCGGATTAGAATTAGTAAAAAGCTCTTTATTTGAATTAGAATTAGAAAAAAGCTCCTTTGCTCACATTAGAATTAGAAAAAAGCTCTTTTACTCAGATTAGAACTAGAAAAAAGCTCTTTTACTCAGATTGACTTGAAACTTTGGGAAAATATTCTAGAGATATTATAATATCCGATAAAAAATAGAAAGAAATACATTTTTTGAAATTTGCAACGAGATCTCCTTTTTACAACTTTGGTTACTGAAAAAAGCTCTTTTACTCCGATTATAATTATAAAAAAACTCTTTTACTCAGATTGACTTGAAATTTTGGGAAAATATTCTAGAAAATATTCCAGCCATTTTACTCGAATTAGAATTAGAAAAGAGCTCTTTTACTCGTATTAGAATTAGGAAAAAGCTCTTTTACTCATACTAGAATTAGAAAAAAGCTCTTTACTCGAATAAAAATGAGAAAAAAGCTCTTCACTCGTATTAGAATTAGAAAAAAGCTCTTTTACTCAGATTAGAATTAGAAAGAAGCTCTTTTACTCAGATTATAATGATAAAAAAGCTCTTTTACTCAGATTGACTTGAAATTTTGGGAAAATATTCTAGACGTATTGTACTATTGGATAAAAAATAGAAAAAATGTATATTTTCTGAAATTTACAACCAGATCCCCTTTACTAATTGCTGATTATTACACCTGGTTAGAAATCGATGAAAGTTCACCTCCTCATTAATAACTCGCGGGAGTGAAGATGCAATAAATTCATGAGTTTGAGGTGCGCATCTCTCATGAAAGTTACGAATTATTCGAGGGCAATCGGAGAACGCGCTGAGAATTGAAATGAGTCGCAAATCAGAGGAGAAGGGAACGAAGGACGTGGCGAATTTGTTGATTGGATTGATGAGGGTAGCGCCAGGCGGAAATTAAGGTGAAGGTAGCGTACAGTTGATCAGAAAGGTAATATCGGGAAGAAGGTAGGCAAAGGACAGTCTGCGATGTACGCAGTGAGAAATATCAGCTGGATTTTGAGGAGAAGGGGCAGAACACTGAGGCAATATCGTCAGAGGAGACATCAGAGAGGAAGAGCGAAGTTGAGGTCAGGTTGGAGGGAGGAAAAGGCGGATAAGGGTGCGTGATAAGGGTGGAAGTACATAGAAAAGTGAGCAAAAAAACGGAGAGAGAGAGAGAGAGATCGGCGGCCATAATTCCATTTCGACGATTCGTTTGATGCCGAAACGCGAGAGCAAATGAGGATGAGTTCCTTCACCGCGAATTTTCCTTTCGCAAGATCGCGTTGGTTCAGCCTTCGCTCACTCCTTTTCCCTGTAGGTACTCCTCAGGGGATCGTCTTTCCCGGTAATTACGACCTTGTCGGAGAGCGAACTTTCTTCTTCCGCGTCTTCGGGAACAAACTTTCATCCCTCCTCTCTCGTTAATAATTGGAAATCGCTCGTGGTTTCCCTTTACTCGTGTCTGTTTTCCTTTTTTTCGCTCGTCTCAATTATATCAGTCTTTGACGCTGCCGAAAATTCGCGAAATTTTCCCAAATTTATTTCAAAAATTGAATCAACTTTTTAAACATTTGATAAGGAATCATGAATCATTAGTAATTAAACATAGTTTAGAACTTTGATAGTTTGAAAAATAATTTTTTTAGATATTTTCTTCAACCCTTTTCTCGAACTGACATCCTTCCATTTTTTATTATCATGTAATTTTCTTGTAACTGAAGAATTATTTGTAATTTTTAACGTCCTTTGTCCATCGATCGGGGTAGCTGCGTCTATATTATTTTTTTTTGTTTCAATTTAAATCCAACTTTTGAAATGCAAATCTCAAATATTTGAAAATAAATTTTTTTAATACTCATTTATTCTTGGTAAAGCAATTTGTCAATTATTTAGTCAGAATCAACCTATGGAAATTTAAGCAGCTGAATAATGAATTCAGAGAAAATGAGGAATAATTTTTTCCCCCAAAATGTTGTATTTTCCAATGCATTAAGGCGGTATTTTGGTCTAGAGCATTTTGAGCATTTTGTCGAGGTCGATAAAAAAAAAATATATATATACTTATTATTTTTTTTTACAACATATTTATTAATATTTTGATAATAAACAAAAAAAATTGAGAAATAAAAATGAAAATTAAATAAGTTAGAAGCTGGTAAAGTTGAGGCTAAAAATGGTGTGCTGGCTGATACGATTGCAACCCTTCTAGTTATGTGATACAAAATAAAAAAAAAGATTCTTAATTAGTAAGAATGTCATTATAGCTCCTACTTCAGAGAAAATAGAAAAAAAATCGCAAAATGGCGGCTGTCTGAACAAAAAAAAGTTTTTTGACACTTATTTTTTCAAAGTTTTTTTTTTTTTTACAATAGTAACAAAAATAATTTTGTTACAAAAGTGGTAAGGACTATAAAGAATTGGTGAAAAATCTGAAGTTAATCGGTTGAGTAGAACTTGAGATATCAAGTCAACCGTCTTGAGAAGAGTAGTCGCTGCGTCACTAAATTAGCTATAACTCCTTAAATTATCGGAATTTAAAAAATTCCTTTCGAGAATATATTCTTAAAGGTCTAGACTTTAAGAATATGAGGCATTCCACGTCAAGTCGGCCACCCCATTTTTTGGAATCTCCAAAAATCACATACATATTTTTACAAAGTAGTTCTAACTGTCAAGAAAATTCGTGTTTTTTTCACATTTTTAAATTACATACTTTAGCCAGAAAAAAATACAAAAAAATTCCTTGTTCCATTTTGTAACTCGAAAATTATTCATCGTACGAAAAATAAAGTAGGACATGAAATTTATGATTTTCAACGTACTTTTCACTGAAATTTTTTACAAACTCCTCCGAAAGCTCTATATGCCATTTTCGGAGCAAATAATGTTTTGATTTTTTTTCTTCTCAGAATTAACATCGTCGATTTCTCTGTAGTTCTAACAGTTTTTTACTTGATATATTTACAGACTACAAAAAAATTGGCTCAGTGGATAACCCATTCCTTCGCATGCGTTTTTCATCCCAAACGAATACACAAATTTCTCTTGAACATTAACAGGGTTGAGACTATTTATAGATATTTTCTACAGCCCGCATTTTTATTGATTTTTTGTACTTTTTCAATTGCTTAAACTTTTTCCATTTTTATTTGTTTAAATATCTTTTTGTACATTTCAATAAACTTATTTATCAATGGATCCCTGTAGAACGATAAAGTCTATTCAAATTTGAGTCAAAGGCTAGTCACGTCTCTCGATTGCAAAAGATAATTAATTTACCCTCTTCGGATACACCGACGTTCCTATGGCCAATGAATACTTTTTTAGTTCGATTTGACCATGATTTTTGGGAATGAAGCAATGATACTGCTTTGTTCCTAGATTCGTCTTCGCAGTATCAAAACGAGATTGTTTTATTATTTTTCCCTGTCTACGATTAATAATGATAAGATATCTACAGTATTTCGTTAAATCACTCTATAATGATACATTGTATCAATAAAAATGCATGTGAAGGAATGGGTTGTCCACTAAGCCAATTTTTTTTTTATAGTCTGTAAATATATCAAGTTAAAAACTGTTAAAACTAGAGACGAATCGAAGATGTTAATACTGAGAAAAAAAATCAAAATATTATTTGCTCCGAAAATGGCATATAGAGCTTTCGGAGGAGTTTGTAAAAGATGTCAGTGAAAAGCACGTTGAAAATCCTAAATTTTATGTCGCACTTTTTTTTTCGTACGATGAATAATTTTCGAGTTACAAAATGGGACAAACAAAATTTTTGTATTTTGTTTCAGCTAAAATATGTAATTTAAAAATCTGAAAAAAATTACGAATTTTCTTGATAGTTAGAACTACTTTGAAAAAATTTGTATGCGATTTTTGGCGATTCCAAAAAATGGGGTGGCTGACTTCACGTGGAATGTCTCATATGCAAAAAAAAAATTGATTCTTTCACAATTGTAGACCAGAATACCGCCTCAATTTCCCAGGGATTCAGGACCAATTTCCGAGGATACCTTATCGATTTTTCCACGATTATACCAACAGATTTCTCGTTAGATTTTTTCCTCCATCTCCATCCACCCCCTGTAATTTGTTCCTGGCCTTTATCGACTGTCGGTGGATGTGTGAGTGGACACGAGAGGCGAGAAGATCCGACACGATAGAAACTAAACTCTCGCGGGTTGCGGATCTCGAGCCTTGACGCAAAGGGCGCCAAAGAGAGCAGCCCGACAAAGGAAAAGCCCTCCTGCGCTGCTTTTTCCGAGCTAAGGCAGGAGAAAAAAAAACGTATCTCGCGAGAACGGATAAAATGACGGTAAAAAAGAAGAAAGGACGAAGACGAAAGAGGATACGCAGCCCTGCGAAAGGCTATCGATTTACCCGAAAGTGCTTGGACCCTTTCTCTCTCTTGCTTTTCTGCCACCAAACAAAATCGAGGCACTATTAGCTTTGTCAAAAAAAAAAAAGGAAAACGAAAATCCGTCGAGGATACGCGAGAGAAAAGTTAACCAGACGTAAAAGAGAGTGTGGTTGGATTTCAGTGATAAAAAAATTAATTTAAGGACCCAGGAGGGTCCTTTTAAGAGGTCCTTTATTTCAATGGATCACAGGATTTTTTTTTTTTTTATTATTTTTGTATTGACCTTATCGCCATAAATTGTCAAATCCCTTCAGAATTTTTTAAATCTAAAGGCAGACGATTTTTGACCTTGACTAAAGCTCTGAATTCATTCTAGGCTGAAAGTCTAATTTTTCACATGTCCTTGAATAAAATTGATGCCGGAGGACTTTGAGCCTTTTTCCTTCAAACAGGTGGAGAAAATATAAAGAGCCTGGAATAACTTTAACTCTGGCCTTTTTTTTGCGTTTCACTTGGAAATAAAGGGGAGGGTTGTAGGCTAACCCTCGGCACTCCATCCTGTGTCCTTTCCTTTTCCATGGTGTTTCTTCCTCGGTCCCTCGGGAATGAAGAGACTGAGGAGAAAAGAGGGACCGAGAGAGAGAGAGCGAAAGAGAAAAGTTCGGGGGTGGGGGGTGGTTTCCATTCTACGTGGCTGAGATGTAACCCCCTTCAGTCGTCCTTTCTCCAGGACCTTTTCCTTCTCTCTTGTATATATCTTCCCCCAATCTTTCCAGCCTCCGGAGGACCTTTCTCGCTTTTATCATCGGTCTTTCGCGATTCTCATACAAGCGGTTTTCTTTTCGTTATGGGATTAGGCAATCGTCTCCTTTCGTGTCCTTTCTTTCTCATTTACCCTCCTGTTTCGCTGTGGCGCGAAAAAAAAATGAGAAAGTTGTCGTGAACGCGTCCCTCGACATTTCCAGAAAAGTCAATTTGGAAATTTCCACAATCCGTCTTGATGTTTCTGTTTTTTTTTACCGTCAGGAAAATCGGAAAATTCACGGAAAAAACAATTTTCCTTATTTTTGGAGAATTTTGGAATTTTATGAAATCAATCCGGGTCATTCCATGTCAAATTGACCAATAGTCGGAATCGACCCCTTTCAATTTCGATGAAATTTGGTCAGAAGTTTTATTTTATCATAAATCGAAGTTCTACCTAAGAAAAAAATGACAAACATTTTTTTCGGAAGTTATGCGAAATTCAAAATTTCACCATTTTTTCAATACTTCATGTTTATTTTTTAAATATCTCGAAAACTATTATAATTGCAAAAAAATCGTTCTGGGTTCGTCTTAAGGAGTATACTTGGGGCTACGAAAAAAAATATTATGAAATTTTTTTTTTTACAATGATGAATTTGGAGAATTTTGAATTTTAAAAAATCGTGCTAATCCGCGATCGACATTAAAGTTTTTGTTCAATTTTTTAAATATAGTATCTTGTACTGATCTTGAAACATCCTGAAATTTTTAGAATGGTGTTTTTATTTTCAAAAATACGAATTTTTGAATTTTGTTAAAAAAAAAATTTTTTTACCTCCGAGTTAAGTAAAGTTGAGTAATGATGTAATTTTGTATTTCTTAGCGGTAAAAATTTCAATTAATGACACGAGAATTCAAAAACAGAAACATAATTGGATTTGCATTTTTATTTATTTGGTAGAGCGTTTTAAGCGTAAACTTAATGTACATGTATATTACTTATACATGTATATCAAGTTTTTACATTAAACCCAGAATTATTTTTTCGTAACTATAATAGTTTTCGAGATATTAAAAAAAAAGACTTGAAAAATGGAAAAAATTGCGAAATTTTGACTTTTGCACAACTTCCGAAAAAAAAATTTAATTTTTTTCTTTTGGTACAACTTTGTTTTATGATAAAAGAAAACTTCCGAACAAATTTTATCGAAATTGAAAGGGGTCGATTCCAACTATTGGTCGATTTGACGTGGAATGACCCATCCCCTTCGGAGATTCCTTCGAAATTCAACAACTTCTATAATTTTTTTCGAATACAATAATTTTATTTAATATTTAATTTTTTTAAATTTTCCATTTTATTTAATCAACCCCCTTAAGGGATGCTTTCTAAATTTAATACCAAACGTTATCCCTACCGAGTGGATTAAATTCGGGTATTAAAACGACCGCGAATAAAATTCTAATTACTCCGAAGTGGCGATAGTAAGAAAAAAAAGGAGGAAAGAAAAAAATCTTTACGACCCGGAGACACCCCTATAGAGTGATACAGGCTCGTCCGTCAAGATTGGGCTGAGTTGCGGTGTACCTCAATTTGGATTAAAGATATCAAGGCATAAATTCCACATTTATGTCGCAATCATCCCTATAACTGTTATTTACGTTACTTTATTAACGAACCAATAAAACATCCCCTAACGTATATTCGCATAATTCGCAATGGCGCGATGCACAGTCGAAAAATGGCGCCAACAGGCGTTCACATCTCTGAGAATTTCTCGAACATCTCGTCTGTTTCCACTCGCTCGACTTTCCCATCGGGGGTGGAAAACGAAGGGGTGGAAGTCGCTCGGGGGTGGCAATTCTTTTTGAGACGCCATATATACTCTTTTCCCGGGCAATTGTGCGAAAAGGGATGGTGGAGGAATCAAGGTGAATTCTCGTATTAAGCTCGAAAGCTCACATTGACGACTCTGACTCAGAAGGGCGTAACTGCGCGGAAACCCGCAAGGGGTGGTTTTTGATTTTCAGCATTCGACGCGATAGTCACTGAGAGACTCTGGGAGGGGAGAAGGGAGAGGGGTGGAGAGAGAGGGAGATAAAAAAAGGGGGTGAAAAACGTGCGTGGGTTATAACGCTGGCCAAAGGGATGAAGATTGGGGGTGGGAGATAGAGAGAAAGAGTAAGTCGGTGTAAGTCCGAACGTTTACACAGCGAGGCGACAAGGTATGAGTAAGCCCGTAGCGAAAAGCTCGTTCTCGTGGCCATAAAAGTTTATTGCCTCGCGCAGCCCACACAACCCTCACGCACAAATGTATATGAGGCATTCCGCGCGATTTCGATCAAAATCTTGCATCGATGATTCCGATTATCCTCTAAATTTTTTATATAAAAAAACACATTGACAAAAAATTGCTCAAATTTTTTCAGAATTTTTGGTCACGCGTTTTTTGGATTTTTTTTTTTTAAAAGGGACCACTTTGTAAAATCTGAAAAAATTCAGAATAATCTTATGAAACATAACAAAAATTTTGGGCTTTGTTCCAAAATGGAGATTTTTATACTCTATGAGTAATTTTTTTTTTGCAATTTTTTGAATTTTACTCATAGAGTAGTAAAATCTCCATTTTGGAACGAAGTCCAAAAATTTTGTTAGATTTTATTAGATTATTCTGAATCTTCCAGATTTTACAAAGTGGTCCTTTTTTTTTTTAATAAAATAAAATCCAAAAAACGCGTGACCAAAAAATTCTGAAAAAATTTGGGAATTTTTTTTTTCAAAGTATTTGCTTATATAAAAAATTTAGAGAAAAATCGGAATCATCAAGGCAAGATTTTGATCGAAATAGCGTGGAATGCCTCATAGATATAGCAGTTTCCTCCCCTAAAGCCAGAAGTCCCGCAAAATATGGGCTTTTAAACACCCAGACGCCACCCTTAAGGGTGGTTTTGACAATTTCAAAAAATTCGTTTTTTAAATTTTTGTATCTAACAATTTATCTAGAACATTTACCCAAAGTTTCCAGCCTATCTCGATAAAAGTGTAGGAGTGAGAGGGTCTTTCGAAATTCCTCACATTTTCCAAAAACACTATTTTTGAAGTCGGTTGAGACGATTTTTCAAAAACTAACGATCTTTTTGAAATTTTGTACACTTCTTTAAAATAGGGTTAACTAGCGATTGACTTAAGGTTTCTTTTTTCGATTACAACTAATTTTGCAAATAAATTGTAACATGTAAATTGTACAAAAAATTTTATTGTTTTGCATATAACTCTGGCAAAAATTCAAACTTCAATTTTTTTTGCATTTCAAAATAGGCAATGAAATTTTTTGAAGATACTCTTTAATTGTTGCTCTATTATTTGCTAAAAATTTTGAATATAATAATTTATTTGTTATATTTAAAAAAACATGCAACCCTTAACTTTGAGGCATTACACATAGAAGAATAAGACAAAATTTTGCATTTAGAATTTTTTATTGACTTTTCGTATTTTGTGGGGAACAATAATAACAATAAATTATTGCATCCCCCTGAGTATCGTTGCACTTTTCCACTGCCATGGGGTGTAATATTACACCAGGGGAGAAATCGAACGAAAGTCCGAACAATTCCCTCCGATTGAACAATTCCCTCTCTCTGTCTGTCTTTATTTTACTTATTGCTTGACCTTTTGTAATATTTTTTTTTCCACGGTTTGCGCCATTAACGACATCGTGATTCGACTCTCAGAAATGGGGAAGAAGAAAAACATGTAACTCCGAGAAATGTGTAAAACTTTGAAGCTAAATTTATGTAACGTGTTCCAAGTATATACGTGCACAGAGCTTTGCTTGAGGGAGACTTTTTTTCGCTTCTCTTTATTCTTGGTATTATTCTTTTCCAACTCTGGATCGCAATTATTCTATTCTATATTTGCAGCACCCCTTTCTATGCACTTATGAGGTTATATATAGGAGGCTCTTTGCGATAAAATGAGACATATTCCGGTCATGTTATATCCACTCTTCTATATCCGGTTTGTCAAGCAAATTTCACTGCTCTCAGTATCACACTTTGTGCTAAAGAAAAGAGAAACAAAGTATATTCGACGTTTATATGGAAAATATATCTCGAATATTAACATTAAAAAATAAATATTAAGTAATATTAATATACGGGACGCTCCATTCCAAATCGGACAGTTTGAAAACTTTTTTTTTTATTTCCTCAATTTTTTGATATTTTTTAGTACCCATCGAAAGATCCTTCCTGTTAAATTTGAGATTTTTTTGATTACCCGTTCAAAAGATATTGAATTAACAAAAAAACCGCTCTTTTTTTTTGGTATTTTGGTCATAACTTCTTTAATAATGGTCCAAATTAAAAGTTTTTTTTTCAAAATTTTTGTTTTTTATGGCCTTTTCGGACAAATATACAACAAAAGAATTCGACGTGTTTTCGAATGAGTTTTTTGAGTTTTAAACTTTAAATCGCGTTTTTAAAAGTGAGTGTCATTTTTAATTTTTTTTTTTTTTAATTTTTTGTTTCTAACATCTATCTATTCAACAATTTTTAAGAATAGTCCGATCATGGCATTTCCATAACTCGATTTTCGATTTTTGAAAATAATTTTTTTTTTTTAATATAAATTATTATGAATACCAATTTTTGTTACTGTATACTATTTGTTTAATCATTTTGAATTAATTTTGACACTTTTTCCTTGTTAACAGATTTTTAAAATTAATATGAATGCGCATTGGACCTAAATAGTAACCGAATATTGCTGTCAAATTTTCACCTGAGAAACATTATTTAGATGCAAAAGAAATTTTTTATTTGTGATACAATACTGCGAAGTCAATGACAGGGGGACACAAAAATTTCATTCAATTATTCCAAAGAGCAACGGAAACGTATTGGCAAAGTAATTTTCTAATTCAGGAAGTAATCGTATATGTAAGGTTAAAAAAAAAAAAAAGTGAATAAATAAAAACTGTTGTTATTATTGTTCATAAAAAGACTTAACGATTAATTATTCATTTTAAGAATCTGTTAACAATAAAAATGTGTCAAAATAAATTCCAAACATTGAAAAAAATACTATACAGTAACACAATTTGGTATTCATAATAATTCATAAAAAAAAAAAATCAATTTTCAAAAATCGAAAAAAATAGTAGTTATGGAAATCCCACGATCGGACTAGTCTAAAAAATTGTTGAATAGATAGATGTTTGAAACACAAAATAAATAAAAAAATAAAAAATGACACTCACTTTTAAAAACGCGATTTGAAGGTTAAAACTCAAGAAACTCATTCAAAAACACGCCGAACATTTTTTTTGTATTTTTTTCTGAAAAGGCCATGAAAAGACAAAGATTTTGAAAAAAAAAAACTTTTAATTTGGACCATTGTTAAATAAGTTATGACCAATATACCAATAAAATAGCGGTTTTTTTGTTAATTCAATACCTTTTGAACGGGTAATCAAAAAAATCTCAAAATTTAACAGGAAGGGTCTTTTGATGGGTACTAAAAAATATAAGAAAATTGAGGAAACAAGAAAAAAAGTTTTTCAAACTGTCCAATTTGGGATGGAACGCCCCATATATTAATTAATGTATCAATGGATTAATTAGTACGTCAGTATATTAATTAATATATCAATATATTAATTAAAATGTCAATGTATTAATTAATGTATAAATATATTGATTAACATGTCAATACATTAATCAATCAAAATTATAATGTGATTTTGATATATGAACCTTCTAATAACTCGATATATAGAATACATTTTTTCATATATTTTCGTTGGTAAGTTTTTTCTTACTTTTCCACTAACCTCGGGTATCCTGGTGTTTCTTCTGGTCTTTCTTCGACTTTTATTTTTTTACTTTGGGACTACGTCAGAGCCTGTTCCCCTTAATGGTCCGCCAGGACTTATACGGACTTGAGTAACTTAGTGAAGAACGGTTGGGATCGTAGAGATGTGATATATAAAATATGTATATATCATATACAATATGATATACAATGTTATGCCCGCAACTTTGGGGGTTGGTTTACGTCTATATTTTTTTTTTTATACCTTTTTATGAAAGAAATAAAATCCTGCGAAGAATGTTTTGACAACTCTGCTAAACAAGACCACCCCTTATTTACATTTATTCATCCTAAAATCATCAATAATTGATGCTTTTATTTATCAATTTAATAAGATAAATGAATTCAATTTTATTAAACTTATTTATTCTAAAAATGAGGCACAAGTGGAGGAAGCTTGTATGAAATCCTTCCCTCAAATTCTAGATATTTAGGGAGTATAGGGAGTCTAGAATTTTGAAAAAATCAATTTTTTTGGCATATTCTTTAAGTTTAGACCTTTAAGAATGTATCCTTCAAAGTCAATTTTTGAATTCCAATAATTTAGGAAGTTAGAGATATTTTAGTGACGCAGAACAAATTTTTTTATTTAAAAATTAAAAAAAATTTTAATTAATTTTTTTGAAGCCTTGTATCGATGTATTTTTCCTTCCTGAACACGAATCTACCAATAGTTTTCTCAAAAAAATAAAATTTTCATGAATTTCCATCAAAAATGATTTTGCTTAATTTCGGCCCCATTTTTAAAAGGCTTGAAATAGTGAAATTTTAAGTGCTCGTAACTTTACTTCGGTTTGACTGATTCTAAAATTTCTTTTTCGTACTTGAAGGCTGTGACTGAACTTAGAGAATGGCGTTTGGTTCATTCCGATAAGTTAATTTTTGTAGAAATAAGCGCACTTTAAAAATCGCCTTAAAAAACGGAAAGGTATGCCAAAAATTTGCAAAAATCGATGCTCCAACTTTAAAAATCTCCCAAAAATTGAAAAATGATAGGAATCGAATAAACCGGGCGGCATTTTGAAGCTTGAACGATTACGAAGAGAATGAGCTCAAGTTGAAGTCGAAATCTTATCTAGAAAACAAATTACAGTCATTTTATTGAAGCAAATAACGACCATATTTCGCAAAAAACGACCATATTTATCAAATGAAGCGTAACTCTAAAATAAACTAGGTTTTGGTGATATCACTAAGAGGGTGAAAAGTTGCATACCATTATTCTGGATTCAATTAAATTTTTTCAGAATATTTTTTCAAAATTTTATTCTGTCGACGAGATATTTCTTTATCTTTGACAATCGGGTCTCTTATCTTATCTGCACGCGTTTTCCGATGAAAAAGCCATGTAGATGAAGTTTTTCGATGCAAAAGTAGTGTAGATAAGGTAAGAAACCCGATTGTTTAAAATAAAAAAATATCTCGTTGAGAGGAAAAAATTTCGAAAAAAAAATTTTGATAAAAAATTCGGAAAAAATTTCATTGAATCCACAATAATTGTTTGCAACTTTTTACTCTTCTAGTGATTTCACAAAAACCCAGTAGTTTTAGAGTTACGCTACATTTTATAAAAATGGTTAATTTTTGCGAAAAATTTAATATTTTTGGGAGAAAAAATCGTACGAAACTTTTTAAAAAACAAAATTTAAGCTTACACTCCCCTTCATGAATTTTCATCAAGAACGATTTTGCTCAATTTCGGCCCGATTGTAAAAAAACCTCAAAATAGCGAAATTTCAAAGGGGCGGAAATATCTATTTTCCCTTTCATTGTATAGAGTTTTTTTTTTCAAATTTTCAAAAATCGTTTTAGCGGATCAGTCAACTCGAATTCGGCACCGTTTTCGTGGACACGAATAAGGAGTCACGTGGTTTTTGCACCCAGAAAAAAGATCTAGTACATTTAACTGAATCCTAGTCAAGCCAAATCAATTTTTTTAGTTGTAGGCCGGCCTAATACAACTCTAATCATGTCAATGAATTTTTTTTTTTGTATGACCTACTAGGAAAATATATTGCGATCTAATACATTTTTATTTAATATTAATAAATATTATTTCAAACTGAACAAATATGTATTTAAAGGAAAATTTTTCTTTTTTTAATATTTACACAATATATATTTTTAAACATTTCAATCTTTGAATGTATAGCTACACATATGAAGTCTACAATTTCGTTGAGCTTCGTCTTTTCTTTAACAGAAGGGAAAAGAAAAAAGACCCTTTTTTATGGGGATTCTTTTCGGGGGTTCGGCCATCTTGCGTTTTGCCGCAATGTTCAATGTATTTGATATGCATACTGAAAAATAAGGATATCAAACATAGACGAGCTTGGAAAGGATATATAGGCGTCGAGAGGCAGGTTCGCTTGTGCGAGAGGTAGCCACCTGGCGGATTTTTGGGGTACTGACAAATCTGCAGATACGATCGCCTGTTTCTCGATGACAGGGAATTCAAATAAATAAATATAGTGGAAGTAAATATCGCCCAAAATTGGATGGAAAGAAAATTTTCTTTAAAGTAACTAAAAAATAATCAAATAAACGATTATAGTATCTACGTCTAGATCTTTTTTCTGGGTGTGCGGATGGAGGGTGCGCCAAAGGTACTTTTTTTTCGCTTGCCAGCAGGACGAATTCTCGTTCCGCGCGTGAATTCCCGATGTGTCATAAAAAAGGGCACGTTGTGGGGGTGGTTATAGGTTTTACGCCACAGCGCTGTGGGTGGTGGGTATAAGCTAATATTGTGATACCCCGCGGCGAGGTGGAAAATTTCATTGAGACTTCCATTATTCATCCTCGCCTCTCCGCCGTTATCTCTTTCTTCTCTCTTCCTCGCTTTCTCTTTATACCGAATATTCGCCCTCCAACCTCCTCGCCCCCTCCCCCCCCCCCCCAATTCCGCTCCCCCGAGCCCAAGTTCGCGTTTATGTCCAGAACTGAAACTCAATTCGAATTAACAAGCGAACGAATTAACGCTCGCGGCTTCGCGACCGACGAAAAACGGGCTCGCTCACTGAAAAACAATTTTCCAACCCTCCGTTCGAAAATACAGGGACAATCGAACAACAGGGGCGAGACGAAATTGCGAATTGAATGGAAGAGCAAAGAAGACAATAATTGGAGAGTAAAAATGAAAAATTTCTTTTGTTCGGGGGAGAAAGAAGGGAAATTGTCGCTTGATTAAAAAATTAATCATAGTTTCGGAATCGTAATTTTTTTTTTATGGAAACACTCATCAACTCGGTGCAGAAATAATTTTTTCGTGCTGTTTATTCGGAACAAGTGACCGTATGATTTTTTTCATTCAAGCGCGAGGGGAGTATCAATTAGTTATCAATTGATTGGTCGCGCTAATTGGTAGAATACGCGCTGTATTTATTCGTTAATTAGAACGTTCGTTCTGGAGCCTCCAGCTTCGTTGATTCAGAAATTGTTAAATAAATCCGACCGATGGACAGTGGAGACGATTTGAAGGCCACGCGTTGCACTATATTCTTATTATTTATGTATTTATGATTATTATTATAATCATTAGGACGATTTTTTTTACTTTTTTTATTTCTTCCACTCCCCACCCGAAATTTCGTTGTATTATGTCTGAAAGAAAATTCCCTGAAAGTTACAGCTCTTAATATTGATATTAAGTACTTTCCCTTCGCGTGATAAGTTTTTCCATCTAAAATACACGTAAATGAAAAACTTTTTTCGTCAAAATTTAACCACTCCGCGGTTTTTTATGCTATCACATTGATTTCAGTCGCAATTAACGTAGAATCGAACGATCCTTGAAAGTGTCCTGAACAGCGTAAGTGTAACTTACACTGGTGAGATGGTACGGGTCCCTAAAGTTGAATTTTACCCAAAATTCTTGATTTTTTGCTGTTATCTCCGAAATGATTAACTTAACCAAAAAATCGCAAAGGGAAATTTAGTTGGAAATTTAATTTCCTACAAAAAAGGTCCTCTAAACCTAACTGCTAAAATTAATATTTCTTGAGATATTGAAGTTTAACTTATTTATGGTATAAAATTTGTATAGTTTATCGAACCAAAAGTTTTAAATTGTTGATATTCCATATCATATCACCGTATCACATATCATATCACCAGTGGTTATATGATAAGAAATATCAACAATTTGAAACTCTTGGTTTGATAATCCATAATCATTTTTATATCACAAATAAGTTAAGGTTCAATATCTCAAGAAATATTAATTTTAGCAATTAGGTCTAGAAGACCTTTTTTGTAGGAAATTAAATTTTCAGAAAAATTTTCCTTCACTTTTTTTTCGGTAAAGTCAAACATTTCGGAGATAACAGCGAAAAAACCAGAACTCTGGCTAAACATCAACTTTAATGGCCTCGTACCATCTCACCAGTGTAATTTACACTTACGCCGTTGAGGACACTTTCAAAGATCGTTCAATTCTGCGTAAATTGCGACCAACATCAATGCGATAGCATAAAAAACCGCGGAGTGGTACAATTTTGAAGAAAAAAGTTTTTGATTTACGTGTATTTTAGATGGAAAAACTTATCGCGCGAAGGGAAAGTACTTAATATTAATATTGTGGGCTGTAACTTTCAGAGAATTTTCTTTCAGACAAATGCAACAAAATTTCGGGTGGTGAGTGAAAGAAATAAAAAAAGTCGAAAAAAATCGCCCCAATAATCATGTATAAAATATTATTATTATTATTATTATTATTATTATTATTATTATTATTATTATGTATAAAATATAATTATTTTACTAATGGACGAAAAATGCCCATTTTTCCATCCTCTTCAACGAGACTTTTGCCCATACATTCTTCATCATGGAAAAAAAAATAAGGGTGGAAGTTCGTCTCTCAAGGCTCGATCGTCACAATCGTCGCTCGAGATTTCGATTTGCCAGGACCAACACGATGAAATACATTTTCGCATACAGATGCGTTTTGTCGTTTCGTTCGTGTCGTTTCGGCTGAGAAGAAAAAAAAACTCGTCAATTCCCTCATTCACGCGAGGGCCGAGAAGCAATCTTCCCTTGCTACGAAGATCGGAACGAGGACAGCCAAAAGCAGACAGAGGGAGAGAGAGAGAGAGAGGAAGGCCCTGGAAATTTCGTCGACCCTCGATCTCTCGACCTCCTTTTTTTCGGTCCTTTTTCCTGCCCTCGCACCAGCCAGGAAGACGTCGATTGATGAATTCCCGTAACAACCTAATAGTATATATCCCTCGACAAACACGGTATACAAGAAAAACCAGACTCGACAAACATATCTTCGATAAATATACACTAACGTCCAAAAGTTTGGAAGCACGATTCCGAGCCGCACTAAAAGTTTCATTGCTCTTTTAAAAATAAAGATATTTCAATTTAGCAAGCGGCGTTTCAAAAGGGATATATTCAGCTTCATTTCGCTTTTTTCAAATTTTTTTTTCGATTTTTTTTGAACCCGTTACGCCCTTTGAAACATGGTCGTTTTTTTAATTTTTTTTTGGCGTTGAAATTTTGGCGCACGACCCATGAAAATTTTTTCAAACTGTTTTTCGCATGAAAAACTTGCGGAGGGAAGTACAAGCTTCAATTTCGTTTCTGCAAAAGTTTCGTACGATTTTTTTTCGCAAAAATATTCAGATTTTCGAAAAATACGACCATATTTATAAAATGAAGCGTAACTCTAAAACTACTGGGTTGTCGTAATATTACTAAGAGAATAAAAAGTTACATACAATTATTCTGGATTCAATGAAATTTTTTCAGAATTTTTTTTCAAAATTTTTTTTCCCAAAGTTTTATCTGTCAACGAGATATTTTTTTATCTTAAACAATCGGGTCTCTTATCTCATCTGCACGAATTTTCCAATGAAAAAGTCATGTAGATTAAGTTTTTCGACGGAAAATCCGTGTAGATGAGGTAAGAGGTTGTTTAAGATAAAAAAATATCTCGTTGACAGGACAAAATTTCGAAAAAAAAAATTTTCAAAGAAAATTCTGAAAAAAATTCATTAAACTCAGAATGATTGTATGCAACTTTTTACTCTCCTATCGATTTCACAAAAACCCAGTAGTTTCAGAGTTACGCTACATTTTATAAATATAGTCGTTTTTTTCGAAAAATTGAATATTTTTTTGAAAAAAAATCGTACGAAACTTTAAAAAAAAACGAAATTGAAGCTTACACTCTCCTCTACAAGTTTTTCATGTGAAAAACAGTTGAAAAAAAAATCCATGGGGCGTGCGCCAAAATTTCAACGCCAAAAAAAGCCAATAAGCGACCATGTTTCAAAGGACGTACCGTGTTAAAAAAAAATCAAAATTTTTTTTTGGAAAAAGCGAAATGAAGATGAATATGTCCTCTTTGAAACGACGCTTGTTGAATTGAAATATTTTCATTTTCGAGAGAGCAGTGAAAATTTTTATGCGGCGCGGAATCGGGGCGAGTGTTTCCAAACTTTTGGAGGAAGGTGTACATACAAATATGTGGTGTTCCAGGTTAATTTGTTCAGTACCTGACCCTCCGTGCCTTCGATTTTCAATCCTACTGCCGGAATTATTCTTCAGCTCTGAAATAACGTTTTGCAATTTTTGCAGATTTTTTTGTATTTCGATTTTTGACTCTGATAACTTTATCCAATCAATTTGAATATGGGCCTTAAGAGCTTTGCCCGATACTGGAATAAAATTTTATTGTACATATTTAATTTTAATTTATATTTATTTATTCCTTCTAAAATTGGAATGTTTGGGGCCAAATTGATCTTGTAACGTATTTAATTGATTTATAGCGATTATTGTGGAGGGTTGAAAAAAAATGCTAATATTTGAGAACGTATTTTTGGATCGGAAGAATATTCCCAGCATTTGCAAATCAAGAATGTCGAGGGTTGAAATTGACCCGGAATGCCCGATACGCGTGTCTCGCTTTTACCGCATATTTAAGGAGGCTCAAAGCTCAGGCTTTTTGTATCCCCACGATATTACGGTATATAAATAAGGAAAATAGTCCGAAAGCAAAGAAACATAAGTGTCCGAGTCCCAAGCTTTTTTTTATTATTCCTTCTGTCGCAAAAAAAGCAAACCCTCCCTTCTGCCCCTTCGGTCTTATCTCCATCTCCATTTTATCACACACGAATCTATGGATACACGCACTTGTGTACACTCGCATACGAAAATTCGTCGAAAGAGGGAAGATTTTCAAGGGAGGCATAAATATATACATAGGCATACAGAGGCCCGTCCGTAAATCCATTTATTTATTTATTTATGTGCCACGGGAGGGTTGGCTCGGGACGAGGTGGCTCGGATGGGATGGGGAGGGGGGGGGGGTTGGTTTCGTACGGATGGCACAACGTATGCGAAGAGGGGTGTACGTAGTCGAGTACCTATAACTCCAGACGCATAGGACAGTTCCCAAGGGATGCGAGGGTGGGAGACCCGTCCCTTCCTCGAGGCAGATCGCAAAAGTCACGGTGAGCAGAGCAGAACGCTACAGAAGTCCACGTGTATTAAATATATACGGGGCTCTCCATCCCAAATCGAACAGTTTGAAAAACTTTTTTTTTTCCCTCAAATTTTTTATGTTTTTTTTTTTAGTACCCATCAAAAGACCCTTGCTGGTAAATTTTGAGATTTTTTTTGGTTACCTGTTCAAAAGATATTAAATGTTTTTAAAAACCGCTCTTTTTCGGTATTTTAGCCACAACTTCTTTAATAATAGTCTAAATTGAAAGGTTTTTTTTTCAATATTTTTGTTTTTCCATGGCCTTTTCATAAAAAAATACAACAAGAATATTCGACGTGTTTTTGAATGAGTTTTTTGAGTTTTAAACTTTGTCCGATCGTTGACCTTCCATAATTACAATTTTTTTTTTTTTGAAAATTAAATTTTTTTTTTCGATAAATTATTATAAATACCAATTTTTATTACTGTGTAGTATTTTTTTAATCATTTGACTCAATTTTGACACTTTTTTATTGTTAACAGATTTTAAAAATTAATAATTAATAATTAATCGATGAGCAAAAGTTCAAGAATTGTACGACTGGGCATCGAACCCAAATAGTCTACCGAATAAGACAAAAAAATTGCAGTCAATTATTCCAATGAGCAGCAAAAATGTATTGGCAAAGGAATATTCTAATTCAAGGAATTATCGTATATGTTAGATTTTTAAAACAATACGTTAATAAATAAAAACTGTTGACATAATTGTTCATAAACGGACTCAACGATTAATTGTTAGTTTTAAGAACCTGTTAACAATAAAAAAGTGTCAAAATAAATTCTAAATAATGAAAAAAAAGACTATACACACTATACCGTAACAAAAATTGATATTCATAATGATTTATAGAATTATTATTTTTTTAATTTTTCAAAATTAAAAAAAATTGTCATTATGGAGGGCCAACGATCGGACTGGTCTTAAAAGTTGTTGAATAGATAGAAGTTTAAAATGAAAAATTTTCAAACAAATCAAAATATGCACTCACTTTTAAAAACACGATTCAAAGTTTAAAACTCAAAAAACATTCAAAAACATGTCGAATATTTTTCCTGTATTTTTTTCTGAAAAGGCCATAAAAAACAAAAATTTTGACAAAAAACACTTAATTTGGGCCATTATTAAAGAAGTTATGACCAAAAAACCCAAAAAGAGCGGTTTGTAAAAAAAAATTTAATATCTTGTGAACGGGTAATCGAAAAAATTTTAAAATTTAACCGGAAGGGTCTTTTGATGGGTACTAAAAAATATTAAAAAATTGAGGATATCAAAAAACAGGTTTTCAAACTGTCCGATTTCGGATGGAACGCCCCATATATATATGTATGTTGGTACCATAATGCCCATTTTTAGGTTGGGTAACGTAGAGTGCCGTCGTAATAGCAGGCGCTCTGGTATGCAGCGGGTATAAGTACTTGTAGCGTATTCCCGGACGTGGATATAGTCTCTTGAGGCGAGAAAGACAGCGGAGGATGGTTGAAACGAAAATGGTGTCGTGCCACTTAGCCGAAAAGAGACAAACTCGCTCCTACCCCGTCGTTTGGTATGGAGCCAACCGTCAAACCCTCCTCGTACTTTTATTTTGTCTCTACACGGCTAAACTCGCCCGTCAAATATCACTCTCTTATCTTTTTTTTTCTTTATACCATTGAATATTTAATGCGTTCACAGAACCAGATTTCCATTCGTTTCATTCATTGAAACCCTGAAGGGATTTTTCATTCTGAATCTGCAGTAATGGAGCTTTCAGAGGTAGTTACACTCCAAAAATTGGAGCACGGTAATCTTTGGTTAACTAAAGTTAGTTTCGGCTATTTAAGATCGGCTTAAGCCAACCTAAATAGGATGGGTTGATGGATTATACACTTTCCAGAATATAATAAAGTCCTTCGCCGTATTTAACCCCACATGAGGTTAAGCCAGTGCTTAATGCAGTTGGCTTAACTAAGATTGTGGTTAACCAATCTCTCCAAAGTTGTACTCACCCAGTTGGTCATATTCTGTCGACGTTCCAGAAGACGTTGCTGAAGTTTCGGACCGGGTCCCGATAAAAATGACCTAACCAGACTCCGGCAACGGTCAAGGTGACTCGGTGTTATGGCCTCCACCTGGGCCAGGTACTTCTGCATCGTTGTTTCCAGGTCGGGTACAGGGAGACTCGGTAGAGGCTCGTCTTTCTGAAAGATCGATGAAGGTATTAGAGACCCCTATAAATTTTCATCCTAATCGTTGTTGTTAATAGGAAAAACCGAGGGTTAACCATGAGAATCACTAGTCTAGGATTTGGTCAACAGTTGCTTATCAGAATTCAGGCTAAGCCAAGTTGTTTAGAAATCGAAGTTAAAGTTGTTCTTTCTGGCCCAACTTGAGCTCCGTCGATTGTAAAATAAAGAATCAATCGTGCAACGAAGCGTGCCTCGGTAGAGGGTAGTCGGACGAAGATGAGGATGGAAAGAGAGTGGAAGCCCCCAAGGGCAACACCAGGCACGGTTCGTTGGTCAGAATCCCCTTTGCCCCCGGGAGTCCAGGACTTTAACAAGATCAACCCTGCGACCCGTTGCGTATACAGAGGACTCCTCCGTTGGTTGTCAGACTCACTGGCCCTGACCCTCACGGATTCGACCACTTTCCACGCGTAGAGTGAGTAACAAGCAGGTCGAATATTCTTCTGGCTCGCTCGGACCAGCAAGTTGAATGTCCGCTTATAAAATCATCGTGGGTTCAAGGAGTCTGTTAGTTCTTGGATGGACTCTTCTTCCGCGTATATTTTTTTTAACAAAAGGAATGAAAGAGCAGCTTCCGACGGTATTCTAAAATGGGAGTCCAGTCAGAGGAAGCATAAAATTGAGGTCATCTGGTGGAAGTAATCGATCAAGGAACTTCGATGCATTGCATCAATCCAACCGCCCACAATTGGAAATAGAACTCCAATCAGAGAAGTCCAGTTGGAAGATTGAGGTCATCAACTGGAATCGATTAGACAGTTCTTGTTGATGGAGTAAGATTCACATGCAAGTCCTTTGATGAATGTAATCGGCCAGGATTCCAGTATTTCATGATTTGAGTCTTCATGGAAGACAAAACCTAGGTCATTAATTGGAGGTAATCGATGGAATTAATTACAATTGATCGGACACACGCTGAAGCCTATTCTGGACTTTCATTGTACAAGATTTACTGTCAAGTCTTTGCAATCGAAGAGATAAACAAAGAACGAATGATGTATTGCGTCGGGGAATCACGATTCGAGGCACGAAGCGAATCCTTTGCCCTTGCCAACGGGGGAGGGAAGAGGTAACGAGTTCGATTATCCTGGGTGCCATGAGTCAGTCCAATCCCCGAATAGTCGAGCGAACGAGTGAGAGCATCGCCAACCCCTGGCAAAGTCCCGAAACCGTCCTATCCGTTCCGTCTTTCCTCCTGTAACGGGTGTCCGGATTCCCAGGAGATTTTATCCAGCACAACCACGCACAACGCGCGTACGTAGTTCCTATGTGCGCTACACTACGCTACATGGACTCTTCTATACGATAAAAGAGCCCGGTGGCATGCCGAAAGAGCCTCATTGATATGCACCGCTCGTACTCGATACTAACGACCTGAAGCACGCTCAAACCCTCCGGCTTTTCCAACATCGACAACTCGCCTTATTCCAGGTTACGAGACTCAATCCTCTCGCCCACGTGATAGAGCAACATACTGAATTTTCAATACAACGCATGTCGTTTTATTTTTCGATAGCCTTGAAATAATTTAATTTGAGGCCCTGTGTCCAACATTTTTGGAATAGGCATTCGGATTCCAAATTTGGTGATAATTAAGAAACAAAAAAACTTGGTCCTCGAAAGCAGCGTAAAACTGCGTATCCCTGTTTGCGTCCACACGATATGCCTTCTATGGCGACTACCCTATTCGACCACACACACCCTTCGTTCAGTCGCAGTGTAATAATCAATTGGATAGCAACGCGACGATCCGAGTGGCCTCGTTTGGTCCATTCGAATTTACTGAATTCAAAATAATAACCGGGGTGGCGCCCCTGTTCACGGAGGACAGATTCTCTCGATCACCCCTCGACCACAGTTTGGACTCATTGTCGTCTGCGACGCTGCCATTGACCTTCCCGCTGTAAATTAAACCCTTCGGAGAATTTGCAATATTATTGATAACAAAGAGTGAACACGAAATTCGACCTTTGTAGCCGAAGGTATGTCCACTTTTTTCTTTTTTCAACAGAGAGGTCGGTGTCAAAAGCCTCTTGACGGTGGAGCATGAAAAACTATCCTCCACTTGACGCTCTATTCTCTCGCGAGGGGTGAACGAGGAGGGTTGTTCGGTGTGTATCATGAAAGCCAACGGCAGCTGGTTAGAATCTCACAGACATTGTAATATACCTCACCTTCTCATCCATTCGTTTATACAGTATCGTTTTACAGCCCCTCATATTGTATTGCCCAAAAAAATAGGGGTGGCATCGCTCGTCTTGTTTTTCCATTGCGATCCACTTGCACTTACAATTGAATATTTCTGGGTAAACCGATCGATCTGATGCACGTTCTCATTCGGGAGAATGCGAACCAGCGAGTGTCTTGCTCGTTTGATTTGTTTCTCTTCGATCCACATGGAAAACAGTGCACGAGAGGAAAATGCAGTTCGTGTTCACTGGTGGTTTCTCGGTAACAACTTTTCTGGCACATGTTCTCGACCCCCTGACCTCGATCGTCGTGGACGTCGCACCTGCGCGTTCCACTTTAACGCGAATAGCACGAAGCCTCAAGTTTTGTCGTCAATTCTCATTGGTATCGTCGAAACCCTTCGCTACTTTCGTTAGAAAAATAATCCAAGCATGAAGATCGATGTTTGGGCTTACAGTCCATTTTTATTGGCAATGAGGATTCAGTGAACCATCCAAAGTGACTTGTCTCAGCTCACTAGACCAAAAGTGTTATATCCAGTGCAAATATACGGTCTAGGCATTGGAAAATTGCCGGAAAACTCTAGTAACGTCTGCAATCCATAACAACGTCACCCCCAATCGTTTGCATTTATGTGCAGCATTTGCACACCCAGACTCGCAGACTTTGCCTTTGGACTTGGGAAACTAGAACGTCTCCAACCCTTTCTCCATCATAGGCCATAACTCGAAATGGCAATAAATCGTATTTGCATACACACGTTATATTTGCATGTGCGATGTTTATCTTTTTCCATCGCTACACCCTCCACCTTGCGATTTTCCGGGATAATTCCCCGTGGGGATCTGCACGATGGTATGCAAACGCTCTGCAGAGCGAGACACAAAGATATCTCATGCGGAGGATGAATAAGGGGAGAAGAGACGGCGAGATAGAACAGGGGTTGCTCAGTAAAGAGTGAGGAGGGTGGGTTTCAGCTTGTTCGGTGGTTGCACGAGGCTTGCCAGTGAGAAAACTTCCCCAGCGTTTCCTCTGGCTCCTCCACTTGTTCACTCGGTTGCCCAGGACTGTGAATTCTCCCCAGGACGGTGTATACACTACCAGAATCCAGAGGGTTGGGTCAGGGTGTCACTAATTGGAGGGGTGCCGTGGGGAAACCTTGTTATCTCTTAATTGCTACGACCCTTCGAGCTGTTTTGCATCGATAAGAAGTGCTCTCTCCACTCAACTCCACACCCTCCCGTTTCTTTCCTCCCAGAAAGTCACCGGGAAGCTTCCCGATAGAAGCTGATCCACAAATATCGCATTCCTGCATTCAAAATCCTGGGATAATGCACTTCTAGTGCATGAAAACGTGACTTTTGTCGTGCGAAGCAACTCAAAGGCATCAACTGAGGCCGAACAATTGCCGGGTTAATTATGAATCCTAGACACTGAGTTAGTCCAGCTGATTACATACCATTGGCCCAGAGTGCAGAGTCAGTGCGAGTTCTACTCATAATTATGTAGGGAAATAGGCAGGAAAGGACGAGCGAGGGAATCTTCATTCATTCGGAAGACGTGGACTCGTCAGGATCGTTTGTGCCGAAGCCTGATTCGATTTCTCTCTCATTCCCATCTAACTGGCTTAAAGCGCGATGGAGGCCATCTCGAGGATTTCGGTCCGGAGTTATTGCGGAGGAAACATTCCCGCGGGAATACACTAACTCACGATGCTTTTGACGCTTCTTCGTGGAGGCAAGGTCGAGCGTCTCTTCGTTTCTGCTTTTCTCACAGCAAGACTCTGTTGGCTTCTCTCTATTGGCTTGTGAAAGTTGCTTTCTTCTTCGTCTTCCTCGCGGCTCTTCCTGCATTACAAAGGAGTCATCAAAAGAGGTTCCACGAGCTCGAGGACGTTGAAAATTGGACCTACTTTCTGCTGTGATGTTTCCCGAAAAAGTTGCCTTCCTTTTTATGACCTTTTCTCCAGTTTTCCATACGTTTTAGGTTCCCCCATGACTTTCCTTTCATTCTACAAGCTTTTTCCCAATTCTGCTTCCATTTCGAGCCTTTTTTCAATGCAAGCACAGCGTCCACTTGAAATTGCAATTAAAGTTCATCAATGCTCAGAATCGTTCAACTTCGTCACTAATTGGAATCCTCTCGACCCCCTTCGTTATTCGAATATCCACTTCGAGAAATTTCCGTACTTTTGTTGCGTACCGCTTTTATTTATTGTTGTCTCGCGATTCAGCAAGCTTCAATCCGAGTACTTCAGTCGGCAGGAAGAAAAAAATTGAGGGTGCCCCCCTCAGCGCCTTCGACAAATTGGCAAAAAGAATGTTGGCTGTTCACTGACGCGAAGCAATTACGGATTTTCGCGTGAGGTAGTCCTTTGCCTATGCAACGTGTTTTATGGTTTTTTTTCGTGGGCTTGCCCTGTGCATTCGACCGCGTGCAACCTCCTTTACCATCGATTCGATGCTTCTGCGTATTTGTGAGCGTGTTTTTGTCCCTGAGCTTAAAATGCCGAGGGTGGTTCGATCTCGTAGAACGTGCTGGACTCTTTCCAGGAATTATTTCTGGTAAATCAAATTTGGGGGAGGGAGGGTGGCAAAATGGACACTAAGAAAATAAGGCTGCTTGAGTCGCTTTTGATCTGAAAATATCGTTTTTGAAATTGTGCTTCGAAAAAGAAAAATTCTCAGGGGCAAAATGGACCCACCCTGAAAAATGTTGAAAAAACGATTTCCTTCACTTTTAGACATTTCAGCTCACTTTAATATCCAAGATACTTGGACCAAGCTGTTTGGCTTATTTTTTAAATTAAGTTTTTGGTAAAATTCAATTTTAATCGTAGTTGCTGATGAGGATTTTTTATTATTGAAGGATTTTAATAAAAGTGGGTTACTGTATGATACCGTTGGACTATGTTGGGGTGGTTTTTTCTAGTGCTGTGAGAATGAGAATTAAAAAAAAAAAATTACCTCTTGAGAGGCAAAAACCGCAAAAATGGCAAAAATCGATCGAAGGATTAAAATTTTATAAAATTTTGAAGAGTTCGAAAAATAGCGTAAACGCTCTAACTTTTGCAATTTCTAAGATATTGCACTGAAACTTTGTGCAGAGTTATCGATGTTGTTCGTTGTTAAATTTGACGAAAATCGATCGAATGATTTTATCAAATTCTGTTTTTTTTTTTTAAATAGCGTAATTACTCTAACTTTGCCTATTTGCGCGATATTGTACTGAAACTTTGTACACATTCAAAATAGTGTTCAAGGTCGTTCACAATTGAATTTGGCAAGAATAAAATTTGGCAAGAAGCAAATTTAAAAGAATTTGCCAAATTTGCACATTGATTACTCATGTTTTTCAAAAAGCTCCCTCTATGAGGAAGGCTTTTCGATGGTGTCCATTTTGCCCTCCCTTTCCCTATATCTATATATATGACAAGGGTGGAAAAAAACGCGCACAAGGGATAATCGCACGCGAGAATCGCGCGCGACTTCACCCACCGAGCGCACACGCTCGAGTAATTGGAGAGCCGTGCGCACCCCCGCTCAATCCTCACGGTTTCGTGCTCGAAAATCGGGGTTTTCCCCTCACACTCCCTCGCGCATAGCACGCGGTTTCTCTCTCTCTCTCTCCCTTGTTCTCGTGTCGCAAACGCCTCGCGTTTCTAATGAGGCCGACCGAGAACTTGACCCCGCGCCGCGTGCCGAGAGACACTCGACTCTTTCACTATACTTATGACAAATATATGTATATATGGATATCCGTATCTTTGGATCTCCCTCTATTCAGGAAACACAATGGCGACTACCTCTTCCCATTGCCCTTTCGATAAAGCGCGAGTTAAGATCATTTCCGTTGGATATACTCTGTTGTGCACTCTTCTGGTAACTAAATTCCCTTGATGCTAGTTCCTCTGTTCCTTCCTTTCTGTTTGACCTGGTGGAATCAATGGAAGCATCGAGCAAACGTCATGGCAGCTTGTTGCTTTGTTTATGTTTGTTGAGAAACATTGTAGGGGTCGTATCTCTAGACAAAAGGGTTGTCTGCTTATTACTTGTAATTGGGATCAGTTGGGAAGCTTCCTCTGAGAACAGAGTCGAATAAACTACCCTAATTTTTTTTGGGTGGTCAATTGAGGGTCTGCAAAAAATAGGTTTATCATTGATGTCCTTTCCAGAGCCTCAAAAACTTGTGAACTTAAGTCAGGATGACCAAGCTTCGTTTTTCTATTTTGATTCCAAATTTCTTGATCAAAAGAACCTCCTCAGCCTTTTGTCACGCTGACATTAAGACCTGATTCTTAATTTTTTTGCAATGATTCTATTGCCAGAGGTGGCAGAGTCAGAATCCCCATTTTGATCATCAGACTTCAATCTGTCATCGATTTGAGGAACCTCCATGACTTTGGACTCATCCCAGAGATTGCTTGGTTAATCCTTCATCCGCCTCTTTCACCTGGATCGTAATTAGATGCGTAATATCCGAGAAAGTTCCACTTCTGCTCGTCAATGCTAATCCACGCACGTGGATGAAGAGATTGGAGCGTCTATCAGCCATTTCTCATTACCTCGTCGGTAATTACTTCTTGCTACGTCTCCATTGCTATTGCTGTTTGACAGCACGTCTCGTCTTTCCGGAAACTCAATTACTCGGAAGTGTAGCTAAATTTTGTCAAAAGGACATCCTAGTGCTCAAATCAGCAGAACTCGATTTGTAAACGGTGAAAATTAATTTTTGCTTCTTTTCGACTTTATCTAAGTACCAAGTACTATTGCCATCGAAAATCCTCCACTGATTACGAATAGGCAATCGGAAAAATTAAATTTTTACAACTATTTGGCAAAATTGCAGGACAAATGAATTTTTCTACGCTTTTTGGGGCCATAGTCACCAGATTTCAGAATATTCAAATGTCGGCTATAAAGGTAATATAAAAAAAAAAATTCTTAGGAAATTCAATATTTTGACCTATTCAGGTAGACAAGTGGTACCTTCAATTAATATTATTCAGTACATGCAGGAATACGGTTTCAGAAGTGACTTCAGTCCGTTTTAGGGAAGCATAATTCTCCACTTCAGCTGGTGTATAAAAATTTTCTAATTTTCAACCAGCCTTTCACTAGTTTTTGGAAAATCGGTCTCTTGAGATTCACGTGGACGAGTGTCGATTCGTTACCGCTCTCACATTAAAACAGCTGCGACGATTTCGCCTCATGAATAATAATCAATGAATGACTGAAGGTGCGGAGATGATCCATTCTTCTGGTTCCTGGACCAAGTCAGCTGTCGCAATGTGCTCCAGTTTACCATAACCTTTTTTCATATATTTCTTCAAACTATGGGCAGAGTTTCTTCAAACTATAGACAGAGTTTCTGCAGAATATTTGGATGACATTTATCGATTGCAGATCATTTAAATGCAGAGTTTGTACAAATGATTGAGGCGCGTTCGATTACCAAGAATCATTACGCCTCTCTCTTTGATCTGCTATAATTACCATTGAAACTTGCCTGCATTCATGGAATAAGCGTTATTCCTGCAAGACCTTGAGGCACAATGATGCAACCGAAAGGTTCACATCGTACAAAAGAGAAGCCGTCACATGCAGATCCTTTCTGGCCTGAGGCTATACTCTCTCATTTTGCTCCGGACGTTTCTTTCATTCTTAACGCTGGGCCTCGGCTCACTTTTATGTTTTTTTTCTCTTCACCCACACTCGTTTCTGCTAATGCCATTCGAAAGAGAGAGAATGCGTGGTGATGTTCCATCAAGTAGTTGATCATGAAATAGGGAAGGGGATGTAACTAACTCGAGATTTCCTGCCATCGTTACTTCTCTCTTTCCTACTCTTTCTGTTTTTCTCGTGGTAATAACGCTAATGGAGAAGAGTAGAGAATTCGCTACCCCATGTATATCCCGCATGAACGTACCGATGGGGTAGCAAAACCATTTGTACGACTCCAGCGTTAAAGTACTTCCTAGACGTTTTTCCTCGCTGGACGATGGATTCGCGAGCGAGCCAAAGCAAAAACCTCTCAAACCCAATAGCCGAGAGAGCATAAATTTTTTTTTCAACTATTTCCCATTCCCTTTTGGAAATGGGAGTGTAATACGACGGCGCAATTAAGGGTCGAATGAACGTACGGTTTATAACGGTAACCATATATACCCGCTATAAAGTGTACCGGGGGTTACTTTGGCTCTCGGGTTCTCTTCCGCCATGAGCCACATCCTTCCCTTCGATTACCCTTGGCATACGTTTTTATGCTCGCCTCCCCGTGATGCGCCCCATCAACCCCCACGAGCCTGACTTACGCCATTAGAAACTCGATACCAAACCCAACCGTGAGTCTACAATTTCTCGCCTTTCTATCCTCACTTTATTCCTGTCTCTCTTTACTTATTTTTGCAACCCACGACTCTGTTTTCATCCCCTTGCGTTCAGGCTCAGGTCTAGCAACAAACTACCAGGATGCTTTATAATTAATTTTGTGGAGGCGAGCAGAATTCAGAATTTTAATTCCATCAAAATATACATGGCCCTTTCTTCTGTTTACTTATTATTATTATTATTATTATTATTATTTTACACTTTAATTTTGAAGTTGAAGGGATGCCCAGTCATTTTTCCAAATTTTTGCACTTTGTCCTGTTAGGAAGGACTAAGGCAAATGTTCCAATTATTGAACAGCTAAGGATCTGGGGATTGAATTCGGTGAGAAAAAAATATAAAATCAAGAAAAAACCCATCCCTTTCATGTTCAAATGATACTTTGATATTTTTACTTTCGAAAAATCACCCTTTAAATTATTTTTAAATTATTTCCAATAAAAAAAAAGAATAACAATGTGAAGCATGCCAATGTCCCAATTATTGAACACTGGAAGTGCCTGTGTCCCTAATATTGAACAGGCATGTCCCAGTTATCGAACACTCTCGAGAATTCTTTTTCCGTTCTGAAAATATTATTTTCGGTATGATATTAAGAAATAAACGCAAAATCAAACACTCAAATAATCTTTTATTAATCATGTAAAAATACAAAAATATATATTTAGTCGCTTTTGACAGGTTTTTGGTTCATTCGCATTTGGTTTATTTTTGCTTTTTAACTCGAACTTTATTTCATTTTATTTTCAGCTTCCTCGTTTTTATGTTCCGTTTTTGTTTGATTTTGTCGCAGCTCTCTTGTTTTTCCACTGAAATATCGAAGAGCAAAAAATATTGAACATTACATTCGTATTTTTAGGTTACATTTAGGTTATATTCTCTTTTTACTTCTCTTTTTATGTTTATTGCACGAAAATACAAATAAAAAATAGATTTGACGATATTAGAGTTATAATTAAAAGAATAAAGGTAAGTTTATTCAGGAACTTACAGTTTTTGTTTGAATAAATCCGATGCACACGATCTGTCACGCGTTAACTGACTCGATGCTTTGATGGGTGTAATGACGCCATCTTGGAGAATTCGAGTGTTCAATAATTAGGACACACTGCATTTTCTATGTCCCAATGATCGAACACCGTATTTTTTAACAAATAATTAATTTAAATTTTTTTTTTAAATTGTTATTTGTAAGAAATTTTCTGAGGAACCTGAAACGCCTTTACTTTTTGAGATGCGACAGTTTTTGAATTTGTTATGCCCTTACGCATGAAGCAACGCGTCTTAGCAAAAACGATAAGCAGTTACCACGAGTCGTCAAATCGGGTCACCGTTGCTAATTAAATAATTTTTTTCTCTATTAAAGCTTTTTTTGCACAAGTAAGGTAACATTTCGATAGCTAAAATTTCCATATATGTAATGACATTTTTATAAATAAGTAAATGCATGCAGGTGAATGGGAAATAATAAAAATGCAAGATAGTCGTCAATAATTGGGACCTGTTCAATAATTGGGACATTTACATTAAACCTTTTTAAAATGGAAAATGAACTAAGGCAGATAAGATGTAGATAAGGGATGAAAAAATTCCTCGATTATTCTTTTGGTCTAAAAAAAAATTGCATCCATTTCCCTAGCTTCAAATCTCAAAGGATCTCCATTCTCCATTATATTTGAAAGGACTTCGACAGAGACAAAAATGTTTTGAGGATTCTCGTCCTCGATTATTCTTTTTGTCTTAAAAAAAAAAAAAACATGTGCACTTGTCTTTCACACTGCAGCTTTGAATTTTGGAAGGATCTTCGTGTCTCGTTGTCCTTGTGCGATATTATGATCGACATTTACAAAGACCATTGGCCCAGTTTCGCAAATCAAGTTTCTTTGGTACACGCGATGACTTTGTGCAATCTTCTCGCGAGCGATTATCCATTTTACAAAGAACTGTTTTTCTTTTGAATTGTTTTTGTCGCTGCTTATTCGTCTCGACACTCGATACTCGACAATTTCAGGTGAAAGGATGCTGCAACCGTGTCCTGTCTTTTGCAAGGTGTCTCCTTTGGCATTGATCTCGATCGAGAGACTGCCCAGAGGCATTTTCAGGGAGAGGAAGAAAAAATATCCGAGGGCTACCTCTTCACGACACTGTCGATGTTGCAAATTTATGAGAGGACGATGCAGGATCGTAGCAAATGAGAATTCTTGTCAGAACTCTCTCTCTCTCTCTCTCTCTCTCTCTCTCTCTCTCTCTCTCTCTCTCTCTCTTTCTGCCTTCTTCTTTCGCAAATATGGCGAAGAGCCTTCGGGACAAAGTATTTTACGATTCACAATGTTATCGTGGGCTGTTTTTTCCTGCTCTCCTTGGCTCTGGATGGGTTTTGCTGGAAGGAGTCTGCTTGACCTTGCCTCGAGTTTATTCGCCCTTGCTTACCAGATATAGGACAGGAGGAGGCAAAATGAACACCATAAAAAATTATGGAAAAAACAAATTTAAAAAATTCGAAAATCAGGGAATTATCATCATAATTGGCATAAGTACACTACCGGCGAAAAGTTTCCGGACGGAACTTCAAAAAAGGTCTGAAACGTTTTTTTTAATGCCATTTTGCCGGAAGTCAACGTAGACTAATTTAACAAGCGGCATTTTAAATGGGAAGAATTCGGCTTCGTTTCTTGATTTTTTAATTATTTTTACAATTTGTTTTTAGATTTCTCTCTCTTCAAGTGTACCCATCTTCTAGAGGAAATTTTTTTAATACATTTTTATGATTGGGTTTATAAAAAGGACTGTTTGAGCTTCAATTTTTTTTTTTTTTAATTTTGAGTAATTTTCTTTTTTAATGTTTTTTGTGAAAAAAGGGAAAATTTGAAAAATCCCGTATAACATGAAAACAAAGAGGATTCATGAAAAACTTCAGAATAGCAAAAAGTTGCGTCTGTTTTTTTTTGAGTGCAGAGGATTTTTTTCAGATTTTTTTCCCAACATTTTTTTTTCTCATTTTCTGGGTCGGAGCTCGGATCATTCAATTACCAAAACTCGATAACTATGAAATTATTGATAAGATTTCAAGAGGGGAAAATACTTTGTTTTACCATTTTCAACACATTGGAATTTTTTTTCAATTTTTTTTCCCTAACTTTTTTTCCAGCTTCAACATGAGAAAACAAAATTTTGGAAAAAAAATTTTGAAAAAATTTTTCTGAACTCGACAAAAACAGACGTAACTTTTTGCTATCCTGAAGTTTTTCATGAATCCTCTTTGTTTTCGTGTTATACGGGATTTCTTAAATTTCCTCTCTTTTCACAAAAAACAGAATAACTTTGAAAAAAAAATCGCTCGAAGTTAAAAAAAAAAAATTGAAGCTCAAACTATCCCCTTCATGAATCCAATCGTAAAAATGTTTTTAAAAAATTCCTCTAGAAGGTGGGTGCACCTGAAGAGAGAGAGGGGGGGGGGGAGGCGAAACACTCTGTTTTCAAAATATAATCCAAACCTAAAAACAATTTGTAAAAAATAAGCGATTTTTTTTTTTTTAAACAAACTTCTATTTGATGGTAATCAAAAATAACTAAAAATTTAAGAATAATATTATTCCGATTGGAAATAAGTTTTCAAATAAAAGCGTGTTACACCCTCTTTTTTTCCTCTTCTGTTAAAATGTTCACGCTTTTATTTGAAAACTTATTTCCAATCGGAATAAAATTATTTTGAACTTTTTAGTTATTTTTTATTAACGACTAATAAAGTGTTAAAATTTTTTTTTTGTTTATTTATTTTTTACTTTTTAGTATTTATGATGTTAAATAACTAGTTTAGTAATTTATATCTAGTTGCGCATAATTTTTTTTCCAAAACAATGTTCCGCCGAGTTTTTTCCACAAAAATTATTTTGCCAAATTTGTTAGACAAAATTATTTCACATAATTAATTTGCAACATTTTTCTGCAAAATTTATGAAAAAAAATATGTTCACCAAATTTTTTGGAAAAAGACTGTTGCGCAACATTTTCGTAAAGGAATTTTGCAAAACAATTTTCTTGCAAACAATTTTCAAGCTTTAAAGAATTACATTTTTTTTTTAATCGTTGTTTTCATCGCAGTAAAGAAAACACCTCGACATACTGAAATAATAATTAATTAAATAAAAGTAAAAATCGTGAAACAAGTAAAATAAGGTACTTGGGTGCAAAATGGTCACCCTCATGATCTTAAAGAAAAAAAAATTAAACAACTATGATTAAAATTTAATCCCATTAAATTTTGGCGTCCAAGCTGCGTTATCCCATGGTGTCCATTTTGCCCCTTCTCCCTTCTCTATATGTACCAATACAGGCATAATATAGATCCGGTGTAAAGGTAAATATATGTCTATGCGTGGTGGAGGCAGTGTAGTATTTACTCGACGGCGACTTCACAAGTTTACACTTAATCACGAAATGGACTCGGATCGGAAAAGGCAAACTTTTGGCCGTACGCGTATTTACCGTCACGCATAGATATATAGAATAACGCTGGTTTGTACAGGATAAATGGGAGAGCTGACGGGGAGCGAGAGGACTGCCCCGGGAGTTTAGTTAGCGACACTTGGAGCGCTTTGAAGTCAAACGAGCTTTTCAGTCGATCCTGTTGCCCCGTCTGCGCCGTAAGAGCGTCCAAACGTGTTTCATCGTTCAAATCGGCCCTCTTCAACATCATTTCCCCGTCATCATTCCCCTCGACCCGCAACGCCAGACATTTACGGACACACAGAGGCGCGCCTTGATCATGCTTATTATCGGAAATGGAGTTGCCCGAGCGAAAGAAACATTTGCCGTATCATTTCGGCCTTTTATACCCTCCAACGACTCTCCTTCTCTCTGTTTCACTCGGCTCATCATTCTGAAGCATTTTCACGGTATAATATTGCATGAAAATCGTCCAACTATGTTGGGTTGCCAGTGAGTCACTATATTGTCACTATTGGTCACTATTTTGAAATCGTGTCATTCTTCTCACTATTTTCGAGATTTGGTCACTATTGTCACTATTTCAGAGCTCAGAAGTAGTTAGAATAAAGTTGCCAGTTAGAATAGGGAATAAATTTTGGAAATTCGTCAGAATCGGATGAAAAAAAGAAGCGATTCGAAGCTTCAACGATTACGAAGAGAATGAGTGCAGTCTTGAGCCAAAATTTTGAGAAGGAAAAAAATTACACCTATTTTAGTGAACAGATTCAATTTTTGCCAAAATGCAAAGAAAAAAATTCTAATTTTTTTATTTCAAACCTTATATCGATGTATTTTGTCCCCTTGAACAGGAATTTACCAATAGTTTTCTCCAAAAATCAAAATTTTTATGAATTTTCATCAAAAATGCTCAACTCTAGCCCCATATTCTGAGAAACCTCAAAATAGCGAAATTTCAAGTTCTCATAACTTTACTCTCGTTCGATCGAGTCCAAAATTCATATTTCGTACTTAAAGGTTATCACTAAACTTAGAGAATGGCGTTTGGTCCTTTTTTTTGTAGAAATGAGAGCACTTTGAAAATCGCCGAAAAATCTTCAAAAAATTGCAAAAAACGATGGTCCAACTTTAAAAATCTGCTAAAAATTAAAAAATTATCAAAATCGAATGAACCCAGCGGAATTTTGAAGCTTCAACGATTACAAAGAGAATGAGTGCAATCTAGAGCCAAAATTTTGAGCAGAAAAAAAACTACACTTATTTTAGTAAACAGATTCAATTTTGGCCAAGATGAAAAAAAAATTTAATTTTTGTTTTCAAACCTTATATCGATGTATTTTGTCCCTCTGAACACGAATCTACCAATAGTTTTCTCAAAAAATCAAAGTTTTTATAAATTTTCATAAAAACATTTTTGCTCAATTTTAGCCCCATTCTGAAAAAATCTCAAAAATGCGAAATTTCAAAGTCATTTAGACAAAAAAGTCACTGTTATGTCACTATTTCTGTGAAAGATAAGTCATTATTCTACTATTTATTATATTTATTTTTAATTATTTTTTTTTTTTATTATATTTATTATATTTATTTATTTATATTTATTTTGACCCTCTGAAACGCTGGCAACCCTCGTTCCTTGGACTAGAATGCCGACTTAATTCTGAATATTGGAGAAAGCTGAAATTTTCATCGAATGTCTGAGTCTACTTTAAGAGAGATCATTATCCTCTGCCGAATCGGCCTTTGAGGCCTCTCGCACGCGATACTTTCTTCTTGTATTTAGTAGGCAAGACGGGGTGAAAATAGGGGATGAAACGGAAGAATACGAGAAAGGGTCGTTTTGGGCCAGTAGAATGGGCAAAGGGTCTTCGTGTCTGGGATCGGTCTATCGCCCCTTAATGGACTTGGAAGAGACGTGGCGTGTTGTCGAGGAGTTTCCAACTCCAGTCACATAGAGGGTGGTTGTTGTTGGTCTCTTCCCTCTCTCCTTTTCCACCCCCAATGCGTCCTCGAGTTCGTTCACGTGCGTTTTTTAACGAAGACACGCATTTACAGTCGCTCTTCGATCCGCCATTGCATGCGAAAATCGACTTTGCAAAATGGACTTTTCCTTTGTGTTACACTGTCTAATTTATGGGATATATTTGGTACCTTTTGGTATATTCACGCAGGACGAAAAGGACGCAGATTCGTCAAAGACGGATGTATATCTTAAAGCGTCCTTTTTTTACTGCGCTCGTCCTGACGAAAAGGACCTTTGATCCTCTCGATTGAGAGAGAGAGAGAGAGTTTCGCAACTTTTTGCTCACACGCGAAAGGACTATCGATCCTGCACATTTTTTTTTACCGTCTCCCATTTTTTTGCGCCAGAAACTTCTGCCTTTTATTCCTCGCGTGTTTGCAGCTTTTTTCGAGCTCCTGTGACCTCGTCATATATCGCGTTAATGAACTCGAATCAAGGGGTTGAACGCAAGGATTTTCAAAGGATTTTTTTTTCATTTTTGTAATGTACGTATATGTAAGGATATGGAAAGAAAACCTCATGTCATTTATATATATTTTTATATATATATATATATATATTTTTTATTTTATTTTTTAATTTTTTTAATCAGTAAGGAAGATTTTTTGAAAATGACTGAGCCGATCAGTCTTCAACTTCTGTTCAAGTTTGATAAATATATTATTCAGTGATTGATCGAAGGTTTTTTCTCGCAGGTAATTAATTTTTATTTTGTAAACAATTTAAGGCCAACATTTTTATCGAATATCGACTTTTTTTTTTGAGAAGCCGCCATTTTGTTGAAAATTAATATATTCCTTAGTCCTGCGATTAAATACCGGATAATACCTTATATTAACGAAAACTGTCTATCATTATTTTTACAAATTAAAAATATAATAAAGTTAAAGTTACCGCAATATGTAAATAAATTTTTACATTATTAAATTAAAATGTCTTTCGAGGAAAAGTTCTTGAAAAAGCTTCAATCAAATTTTGTTGTTGTACAAGGACTTTGTTTAACAAGGATTAAATAAGTCAGGACATAAGTTTATCATTTGATTAGTGAAAGGAATTCTCGAAATATGGAATTAAAATATGGCGGATGTTCAAAGTGAGAATCTTGATTTTTGAGAAGAAAATTGCCATTTTCCATTCGTCAAATCCAAAGTAAACATTGAAAAAAGAAGCCTAAATCAAATATTAGATTTTCACATCTAAAAAAATTCTGAAAGTCCATCTGTCTGGCAAATTATGAATGTAATTTGATTCCGATCAAATTCATCCCTTATCGAATTTTGAAAAACAAACTAACGACCGATCGATTTGGCGGGTGATCGTATATACAATAGTGATGATGATAACGGGGAGGAAAAAAAAGGGATTAGATAGTTGCCTGTCATAATAGAGTCTCGGGGAATTCGGGGGCAGATGGCACGTGACTCATTCGGGGGTGAAACAACCCTCCGCCGTTCGCGAGGTCCGGGGATCCCTCGCTGGATGTTATGTTTTTTTTTTCTCTTCTCATCCTTCTCGCTCCTGCATCGTAACGAGACAGGATCACACGGCAAGGATCGAGAGAAAACATACCCATGACCGTGGCTTCATAAATAAATTAGCCACTATCGGATACCGAGATAACGCGATATTTATGAAAGCATCATGACGTTGCAGCCCCTAATCTCAACTTTCCTATCTAGCACATATTCCAAATGCAACACCGATGCATTTCAACTTGTCAAATATATCGTGTGAGCTAAATTTTGCCTTTTTTTGGGCCAATTTTGAGTCCATCAGAACTTTCGAGATTTTAACGAATATTGATATCGTCGAGTACATCATCGAAGTTATTATTATTATTTATTATATGTTATATTATATTAATATTAGGGCGATTTTTTTTTTACTTTTTTTTTCTTTCACTCCCCATCCGAAATTTTGTTGTATATGTGTGAAAGAAAATTCCCTGAAAGTTACAGCCCTTAATATTAATATTAAGTACTTTCCCTTCGCGTGATAAGTTTTTCCATCTAAAATACACGTAAAGGGAAACCTTTTTTCGTCAAAATTTTACCACTCCGCGGTTTTTTGTACTATCACATTGATTTTGGTCGCAATTTACGTAGAATCGAACGATCTTTAAAAGTGTCTGCAACAGCATAAGTGTAACTTACACTGGTGAGATGGTACGAGTCCCTAAAGTTGGTTTGTACCCAAACTTCTCGATTTTTTGTTGTAATCTCCGAAATAATTAACTTAACCGAAAAATCGTAAAGGGAAATTTTGTTGCAAATTTAATTTCCTACAAAAAAGGTTCTTGAGACGTAACTGCTAAAATTAATATTTCTTGAGATATTGAACCTTAACTTATTTATGGTATAAAATTTGTATAGTTTCTCGAACCAAAAGTTTTTAATTGTTGATATTCCATATCATATCACCATCTCACATATCATATCACTAGTGGTGATATGATATGGAATATTAAGAATTTAAAACTTTTGGCTCGATAATCCATAAAAATGTTCATATTACAAATAAGTTAAGGTTCAATATCTCAAGAAATATTAATTTTAGCAATTAGGTCTAAAGGACCTTTTTTGTAGGAAATTACGTTTTCAGAAAAATACTCTGTTACATTTTTTTGGTAAAGTTGATCATTTCGGAGATAACAGCGAAAAAACGGAAATTCTGGGTAAAAATCAACTTTAGTGACCTCGTACTATCTCACCAGTGTAAGTTACACTTACGCTGTTCAGGACACTTTTAAAGGTCGTTCAATTGTGCGTAAAATGCGACCAAAATCAATGCGATAGCTTCAAAAACCGCGGAGTGGTAAAATTTTGAAGAAAAAAGTTTTTGATTTATGTGTATTTTAGATGGAAAAACTTATCACGCGAAGGGAAAGTACTTAATATTAATATTGAGGGCTGTAACTTTCAGGGAATTTTCTTTCAGACATATGCAACAAAATTTCGGGTGGGGAGTGAAAGAAATAAAAAACGGCGAAAAAAATCTCCCTAATAAATATATTTTATAATATATTACATTATATTATTTATTAAAGCTATTGAAGTTATTAAGTTATTTTTATTTAAAACATTTTTTCTTCAGCAACTATTGGTGAAAAAAATTGGGATTTCCAGTAATTTATGACTCAATATCTATATTGACCCTATTAAAATCTAAATTTTAGATTTATAAATCTAGGAAATCAGAGAGCGATCGTTTCTAGCAAATTTTGAATGATATCATCAAAACCACTGAATAAAAAATATTCAAAAAATATTTTCTAAATCCTTAGAGGTAGCTCTTTCAAATGACATCTCACACGACATATTGATAAAAATTTTTTTAGCAACTATTACACTGTTAAAAAATGTAGTTTCCGATTATTTATAACCCAATGTATAATAACACTGTTGAAATCTAAATTTTAGCCCAAAAAATCTAAGAAATCAGGAGAATCATTTCGAATTTTTCACTATGTCATCAAGACCACTCGACCAAAAATCGTTAAAAAATTTTCTTTTGAATCCTTAAAGATACCTCTTCCAAATGATACCTCACGTGATATATTCATAAAAAATTTTTTTATTAAAAAAAAAAATGCTAGCAACTATTACACTGTCCAAAAAACAAGGAGAAATCCCCCCCTAATCTATGACTCAATTTCTACTAATTCTATTGAAATTCGATCAATGATCTATGGAAAATAATACAAAAATAACTATATTAACTACATTAATAACTATATTAACTCTATTAATTACTATATTAACTATATTAATTACTATATTAACTATATTAATTACTATATTAACTATAACTATATTAGCTGCAATAAAAGTTCCATATTTTATTTTAACGCGGGAAAACATTGAGGAAAAGTCTTCACAGATTAACGAGTCGCGTTTATGAAAAATAAAGATTTAATCCTCGAAATAACCCTCGTTAATTGACCAAGGGCGTGGTTCACCTGGCGCCGTGAGTCTGATCGATAAAACCGAATCTCCTGCTCGGCATTGCCGTGAATTTCTTTTTCCACTTCAATTTCTCCGCAGTCGCGACTTCAATGTAGTAGAGAACAAAAACGCTTCATAGAGGCTCAAAACGAAAGTAATGGCCGTGATCTATGGGGGTAAAAAATTAGGAAAAATTTGGAGCTTTCTGAAGAATCGAATTTGGACCGAGTCAATTTTCAGTGGATATGGAGCAACCTCCACTCTTATCGCCTGTCTGACAATCCAATATAAAACCAATATCCGAAGTGACGCAACACACGCTGCGAAGGAGAAAGACTTCCCATGTTCAACAAGATACATATCATTTTTTTTTTGCCTTCACCCTCTCGCTTTTTTGCTCCTCTCTCCTCTCACCCCGATGGAACACCCTTTGCTCCTTCAAAAGTAATTTTCTTATGGCTCTCCTCTCGAATGTACCTCGAGGAGTGCGAGTTATGGCAAAAGAAGCACTTTCGGCGTGATCTTTTTCTTCTTCTTGCGACAACGGTCCTTGGGATTAAAGTGTTCCCGTAGCGGGAAATATTCGGTCACGGAGTTGCCTCCTTTAGATAAATTTGAGGCATACGCTGCCTCGCGAGAATGAAAGTGGGAAATCATCACTCTCGAATTTTCCGACCAAAGACAGAGACACAAGAATTACGTAGGCTCCGCCATTAATTTCGGTACGAATGTTCGCCTATAACAGGAATTCCAGGTCAATTTGATCAGGATCCGGATATCACGATCTTAAATTTTGAAATAGGAAGTGGAAAATTGCTTTTTAGGTCCGGAATGACGTTCTAAAATTTGTGGAAATTTTTGTACAATTTAGGAAAATCCGTCCCTTTTCCAAAATATTTTCATTGGTCTCTCTCTCTTTGGAGAAAACCTCTCTGGAAATTTTCCAGGCAAAATATCTGGGAACATTTTTTGCAACCCTTTCTGAAATTGAAGAATCAGGCTCTGCTGAAAAACAGGTCTTGGAAGGGCATTTAGAAAGTCGTGAAACAGTTGGAGAAACATTTCAGCAATTTATTTGCAATCGGAAGAACATTTTCCGCAACGTATTGGAAAATCGGGACAAGTCATGTCCAGATCGAATTGACCTGCAATGTCTCGTATATATGTGCAAGGGAAAAAAAAAGTTTTTATTCCGAAGAAGTGCGGCAAAAGCCGCAGCGTGAAACTCGCGGAAAAGCCCCAGACGCGATCCATCTCGTCGCGCTCTCTTCTCCCTCATCGTTCTCTCGTATCTCGAAAAGTTACGGCTCTTTCCCGAAGCCCGAAGGGAAAGAATAACGCGGCAAACGTCGGAGGAGGAAGAAGCCAGAACTTGGCGAGGCTTTAAGTTTTCCCCACAGGTAGTTTCTTCTTACAGAGTCACGGTCTTTATCCCCTCAGTCTCTCTCTCTCTCTCTCTCTCTCTCTCTCTCTCTCTCTCTCTCTCCCTCCATTTTTCGCTTTCAGGGGGAACAACTTTTTATTTTTTTTATGCACGTTGCTAACCATGATTTTTTATTGCCTTCTACTTGTATAGTTTTTTTTCCAATTGCACCGGAAGTTGTATCAGGTTTTGGTGAAACTGGAACATTAATATTTCTTATTTTTATTTTTATTCGGGTATGCCTTAAAAAAATTAGCAAAAATCGATGGTTGAATTTTAAAAATCTGCCAAAAATCGGAAAATCATCTGAATCGGATGAATAAAGCGACATTTTGAAGCTCCAACAATTACGAAGAGAACGATAATTGTTGTAGAAATCAGAGTACTTTGAAAATCATCGAAAAAATAGAAAGGGGTACGTATGTAAAAATTTGCTAAAATAGATGGTCGAATCTTAAAAATCCGCCAAAAATCCCAAACCATCAGAATTCGAAGAAAAAAGCGACGTTCTGAAGCTCCAGCGATAACAAAGAGAATGAGCGCAGTCTAGAGCCAAAATTTTGAGTAGAAAAAAATTTACACCTATTTTAATGGACAGATCCAACTTTTACCAAAATGCAAAAAAAAAAAATAATTTTTTTTTAAAAACTTATATCGATGTATTTTATCCCCCTGAACACGAATCCATACCAATAGTTTTCTCAAAAAATCCTTGTTATGTTACTATTTCTGCTTCACTATTCTACTATTTTTTACACTCTGCTCAAGAAAAAATGGGTAATCACATAAAAAGAATCTGGAGTGTACCTTTTAGCTTTCCAATTTTTTCAAACTACAATAATTAATAATTTTAATTATGAAAAATCAATTATTATTAATATAAATTAATAATATTACTATAATTATTAATAATTTTTCAAAATTTTGCAATAAAATGCATTCGGGAAATTTTTCAAGAATCCATAATAGAAGATCATGAAGATAAAAAATTTGCACATTGTTTTTACTCTGACTTTGATTTTCAATGATTTAAGAAACATTTTTTTATAAAGCCAAAAAATGAAGAATTCGAATGGGCGAAATTTTTGCGAGGAAAAAAAATTATTTTTTCCTTAATGGAAACGTTTTTTTAAGTTCATTCCATTGCTGTCAAAACAAGCGATAAAAATCTATCACAATCGCTATCGAAACTGGTCAGAAAAATGGTCGAGCCTTATTTTTCGATTCCGAGGCGCTTCTCGATTTCCACCATCGCGTTACAGCGATTTCGTCGCGCAGTAACGAGAGATCCTATCTGACGCGTTACGTGTCATTTACATATTTCACCCCGAGGCGTCGAGATCTTGCGACTGGCAATGCAAAATGCGGGAGGGACGCGACTGCTCGATGGAGAAGCAGAAAAACGTCGAGCTTGATTTACATTTCGGCATCGAGGGATTTTGCCCGGGGCTCACGTGTACCCCGAGGATATCCGCGCGTTTTCGTCTCTCTTTCACAGAGAGACGAATGATGAAAATAGGGAGAAAGGCAGAACGAGATATGGCAAAAGCCTGGATCGATCCTATAAAACTTTCGTATTAGAAGAAAAATGAACGTGGGATGAGCTTAGAGAGAGAGGGGGGGGGGGAAGTGAGAGCAGCAGAGACACGCGAAAGTGAGGCGGAAAAAAAGAGAACGTTTGTTTCATGAAATATATATGGCGCGTGATGGACGTGGCGAAAATGCTGAATTATGTCACGAAACTTTGCCACGATTCTCTGAACGAAGAGAAAGAGAGGAGGAGGATGGACAGGGTGAGAATGAAAGAATAATAATGGACCTCGTAAATCTTGGGACATTTCCCGACGTAGTTCATAAAAGTATATTAATTATCATTATTTAACGGCGTAAGTTTACTCACCGAATCCGGGCACGGTGAACTGTCCCTGGAGAAGCTCCCGAGGGTCATCAAGAACCGGCGCGGGGCGCCCAGCACGGAGTCTCGCCATCCCTCTGTAAAATAAGGTTTATTTAAAAAAAAAGAAAATCTCCATTTTTTGTCAGCCAATTACATTATTGAAATCTATTGGATGATGCATCGAAGACTCTTATTTCCGGATTTGGCAATACCAGTCGAGTTTAACCCTCGCTGGTCACACCTCAAAATTATTCCAAGCTGGTCACAACTGGATCAATTTGCCCCGACCAACTTTTTGGATGGTTGTCGAAAAAAAAGTACCTATATCTGATAGACTTGAAAAAAAAAAAAAGAAATAATCTTTGAACATTTCAGTATATGAAACAATTTTTTTTTCAATATTTACGTGGAAAAAAAATGATGAAAACAAAGACTTTCAAACATCCGGTTTTTTCAAAAAAGTTCTGGAACGTTTTTTCATGCTATTTTGCCGGAAGTCAACGTAAACTAATTCAACAAATGGCATTTTAAAGGGGAAGAATTCGGCTTCATTTCCTATTTTTTTAAAGAATTTTTACAATTTGTTTTTAGATTTGGATACTGTTTTGAAAACAACTGTTTTTCGCCTTTTTCTCCCTCTCTTCAGGTGCGTCCATCTTCTAGAGGAAATTTTTTAAATACATTTTTACGATTGGATTAATAAAGGGGAAAGTTTGAGCTGCAATTACCTTTTTCAAAAAACTTTGTGCGATTTTTTTTCCCCAAAGTTATTTTGTTTTTTTGTGAAAAAAAGAGGAAATTTGAAAAATCCCGTGTAACACGAAAACAAAGAGGATTCATGAAAAACTTCAAGATAGCCAAAAGTTGTGTCTGTTTTTGTTGAGTTCAGAGGAATTTTTCAGATTTTTTTTTCCAAAATTTTTCTTTCCGACCGAAAATAGAAGACAAAAATTAGGGGAAAAAATGAGAAAAACAAATGTTGGAAAAAAAATCTTAAAAAAATCCTTTGAACTCAACGAAAACAGACGCAACTTCTTGCTATCTTGAAATTCTTCATCCTCTTTGTTTTCGTGTTATACGGGAATTTTTAATTTTCTTCTTTTTTCACAAAAAACAAAATAACTTTGGAAAAAAAAATCGTTAAGAGTTAAAAAAAAAAGGAAATTGAAGCTCAAACTTTCCCCTCTATGAATCCAATCGTAAAAATGTATTAACAAAATTTCCTCTAGAAGATAGGTGCACCTGAAGGGAGGGGGGAAAAAAGGCGAAAAACGGTTGTTATCAAAATAATATCCAAATAGAAAAACAAATTGTAAAAATGTGCCCTAAAAATTTCAAAACATTCGGTCCAACACTTTTCTTACAACAAATTCCTGAATTCGACCTTGGGGAGTCGCACTGATGACGCGCCTTCAAAGTCAAATTCACATTCGGTCAGTTTGATGACGGTAAATCTCGTGAATCGAAGATAGGATAATCCTCGAATGAATGATCGGTAAATTCTCATTGGACTGTCCCAGCAGTCCGATATAACGAAGGCAGTGTGCGATACCGTGTAAAGCGGTTAAGCGGAGAAGTCTGCGACAGGGTAAGCTGCAGGAGGGTTTAATAACGCTTCTGGATTCGTGGCGTCTTAAGCCCATCGTTCCATTCGCTCGAGACTTTCATTAAACGTTCCGATGACGGATCGGCAAAGGGAAGGGCACGCGTTTTCATCAGTGGTGGAGGGTTGTTTTCCATCCCTCAAGAGATACGCGCATAAGCCTCATCCCTAGGCTCAAGATTCTCTGATTGAACCGCGAGACAAGATTCCCTAAATGATACAACCAAATCGATTCCGAAACAGAGTCCAAAACACCAACCAAAACTACGATTCCCAAAACCACCCCCAAATCTCAAGGTCATCTATCCACTGGGGTGGATTGAGTCCAAATTTCAAGTCCAGATTTTCTGGTCCCTGGACCAGAATATCCGAAACACCAATCAAAACTATGATTCCCAAAACCACCCCCAAATCTCAAGGTCATCTGTCTGCTGGGGTGGATTGAGTCAAAATTTCAAGTCCATGTTTTCTGGTCCCTGGACCAGATCATCCGCTGTGATGTTTTGGATGTGGGAGAAGTTAGAAAATTGTCATGAACCCACTTTTTTACCAACCCCTGTCGTTATCGCATGAAGATTGATAATCGGATGTGCGGGTGGTGTGGTCAGGCCATTTACAAGAATTCCAATGGTCATTCCTTGTTCAGGCATCCGAGGGATGTAACGTAATAATACAATGTAATATTATTACGCGAAAATCCGCCCTTGGAGTGTCCTGGTCAGAAAAGGACAGGGGGTTGCTGGGTCCTGTCTTCATTCGAGTCTGCTGTTACAACGGTGGTCGGTGTATTATAAACGCGGTATATAGGAAGAGGAAACGAGCTGTGCGTGGCCACCAACCGGCCTCTGTATTAATAAATCTCAATTATCCGAGTTAATACAAGGGGTAATTCGCCGGGACCGCCACGCTTCGCGAAACGAACGCGTTCACCATGGCCCACACACCCCCTATTTCCAACCCCTCTGTGACGAAGAAATTTCGGGGCATTGCTCGCTCTGATGTAACCCTCTTTCTCACCGTGTATGTGTGTCTTTGCATGTGTATTTATGTGTGTTTATACAACGTTTTCATTGTCGTTCGAACAATGACGAAGCCTGAATCGTGCAACTCTCGTGCGTTGGACACCACCACCGTCCAATCTCATGAATGATTTTCCGGAAGTTATCTCGTGGCTCTATTTATCCATTGTTTATGCTCAACGATTGAGAACCTCGCGCCGATCCGTGGAGAATTGAGACTTGAGGAATTGAGGCAAACTCTCATGACAAGAAACAGAAATAATTGAAAATTTCAATCGCTCGTGCTTTTCAGCAATTGAATGAGTTGTTATATGTCAGGATTATGAATTATTTCAAGTGCGATGGACAAAGAGAATTTTGACAAAAGAAAGAAAGGGCTGCAGAGTCTTTTGGAAACTAATGATTTGTCTATAATTCCACGAGAAGATCGCCCAGGCAAATGCACCCTCTTCTGGAGGTTAAATGATTTCTAAAATTTCGGAATTCTTTTTTTCTTTATTTTTATATCTGATAGTCCGATATGTCTATAATATTTTCCCAAAGTTTTGAGTCAGTCGGAGTAAAAGTCTAAAAGAGAGCCTTTGAAAATTCCCCTCATTGGAATTTTTGTCTAAAAACACTGTTTTTGGAGTCGGTGGACACGATTCTTCAAAAACTAATGCGTCTTATTGACACCCTTCTTCAAAATAAGATTGACTCGTAATCGAAGGAAGGTTTTTCCGATTACAACTAATTTTACATTTATAATGTTGTGCCAAAAGTTTTTTTTCAACCCTTTTACGTATGAGAAACTTGTGGGAGGGAGTATAAGCTACGATTTCATTTTTGTTTAAAGTTTCGTACGATTTTTTTTTCGCAAAAACCGACCATATTTATAAAATGTAGCGTAACTCTAAAACTACTGGATTTTCGTGAAATCACTAAGAGAGTAAAAAGTTGCATACAATCCTTCTGGAATCAATGAAATTTTTTCAGATTTTTTTTTTTAGTTTTTGTTTTTCTAATTTTTCCTGTAAACTACATATTTTTTATCTTAAACAATCGAGTCTCTTACCTCATATACACAAGTTTTTCGATGAAAAAGTTGTGTAGTTGATGTTTTTCAGTTCAAAAGTTGCATACAATCATTCTGGATTCAATGAAATTTTTTTAGAATTTTTTCGAAATTTTTTTTTTTTCGAAAATTTTTCCTGTCTGCGAGATATTTCTCTATCTTAAACAATCGAGTCGCTTGACTCATCCACATGAGTTTTTGGATAAAAATGCCATATAGATAAGGTTTTTCGATAAAAAATCCGTGTAGATGAGGTAAGAGACCCGATTGTTTAAGATAAAAAAATATGTGGTTTATAGGAAAAATTAGAAAAAAAAACTGAAAAAAAATCTGAAAAAATTTCATTAAATCTAGAGTGATTGTATGCAACTTTTTCCTTCTTAGTGATTTCACGAAAACCCAGTAGTTTTAGAGTTACGCTACATTTTATAAATATGGTCGTTTTTTGCGAAAAATTGAATGTTTTTGCGAAAAAAAATCGTACGAAACTTTTTAAAAAACGAAATTGAAGCTAATACTCCCTGCCACAAGTTTTTCATGCGAAACAAAGTCAAAATTTTTTTTCATGTGTCGTGCGCCAAAATTACAATGCCACAAAAAAAGCTGAAAGACGACCATGTTTCAAAGAGCGTGCCGGATTAAAAAAAAATCGCAAAAATTTTTCGGAAAGAGCAAAATGAAGCTGAATATGTCTCCTTTAAAACGCCGCTTGGCAAATCAAAATATCTTCATTTTTAAAAGAGCAGTGAAACTTTTTGTGTGGCGTGGAATCGAGGCGTTTCCAAACTTTTGGCCCTCAATTTATCTGCGCGTAGAATGTGACAAAAAATGATTTTACAACCTTTCCTTATATCAGAGGAATTTAGACAAAAATATTTTACCCTAAAAATTTGGTTTCTGCCGATTCGAAAATTGAGAGCTGAAAGCTCTCAAAGTTGAAAACTTTGACGCTCTCTTCTTTGATTCTCTCTCTCTCTCTCTCTCTCTCTCTCTCTCTCTCTCTCCCTTTATTCTGTGATAAATTGAGCGTGGGACGTCAGTATCGCAATATGATATCAACAATTAAGACGCGTCGACGTTTCGCATTAACATTAAAATTACATCAAGGTGGGACCTCGAGAGAAGCTATATTAAAGTGCCTCTCTAATTAAAGAAAGATGTGTCACATCCACCGTGACCTTGTTGGCCATAAGCTTGGATCAAAGCTGAGACCGTGAGTCGGATAATGAAGCGAAGATACAAAGAGTCATGCGCGTTTACAAGACACATGGAAGGCCTTTTACTGCGTGTTGCTTATTGAATCGTTACACCGGGAAATCTCGCCTCTCGTAATTATGTTGCTCGTCGTCTGGCAATCTCACACCCCACGGTCCACTTCGCCTGTGGTTCAACACACTCGCTTTCTGTATCTCGTTTCGCTGTGACAATTTTACCCCGGGGCGTGTACAATCTTGGACACTGACAGATGGAACCTCTCTTCGAGGTTTAAGATCTCGCGCGAAGCTCCTTAATACTGTGTTGCTCCGTTCTCTCGACCCTGACTCATGAACTGAATCCCCCATGCATGCTTTCAACGCATCTTACGCCATTTACCAGCGAATTTGATTATGAAGCTTGCCATAAAATATATCTGGACAAACTTATTGCATCTTAAGACGGTATTCTGGTCTAGAGCTCGATTAAAAAAATATATATATATATATGGGGCATTCCATCCCAAATCGGACAGTTTGAAAAACTTTTCTTTTTTATTTTCTCATTTCTTAAATATTTTTGAGTACCCATCAAAAGACCCTTCCTGCAAAATGAGATTTTTTTTTGATTACCCGTTCAAAAGATATTAAATTAACAAAAAAACCGCTCTTTTTTTGGTATTTTGATAATAACTTCTTTAATAATGATCCAAATTGACAGTTTTTTTTTCAACATTTTTGTTTTTTTTTAAGGCATTCTCAGAAAAAAATACAACAAAAATATTCGACGTGTTTTGAATGAGTTTTTTGAGTTTTAAACGTTAAATCGCGATTTTAAAAGTGAATGTCATTTTTTATTTTTTTTTTAATTTTTTGTTTCAAACATCTATCTATTCAACAATTTTTAAGACTAGTTCGATCGTGGGATCTCAATGACTACTTTTTGTTTCGATTTTTGAAAATTATTATTACTATTTTGTTTTCAAATAAATTATTATGAATACCAATTTTTGTTATTGTATAGTATTTTTTAAATCATTTTGAATTAATTTGGACACTTTTTCATTGTTAACAGATTTTTTAAATTAATAATTAATCGATGAGCAAATAACAACAGTTCAAGAATTGTATGAATGGACATTGAACCTAAATAATCTACCGAATATTGCTGTCAAATTTTCACATGAGAAACATTATTCAGATGCAAAAGAAAGATTATATTTGCGATAAAATACTGCGAAGTCAATCACAGGGGGACACAAAAATTTCATTCAATTATTCCAATGAGCAACGAAAACGTATTGGAAAAGAAAGATTCTAATTCAGGGAATAATTGTATATGTAAGGTTTTCAAAAAAATACGGGAATAAATAAAACTTGTTGTTATTATTGTTTGTAAACAGACTTAACGATTAATTATTAATTTTAAGAACCTGTCACCAATAAAAGTATCAAAATAAATTCTAAATATTGAAAAAAATACTATACAGTAACAAAAATTGGTATTCATAATAATTTATAGAAAAAAAAAATTTAATATTCAAAAATCGAAAAAAAATAGTAGTCATTGAGATCCCACGATCGGACTAATCTTAAAAATTGTTAAATAGATAGATGTTTTAAACAAAAAATTAAAAAAAAACTCAAAAATGACATCCACTTTTAAAAACGTGATTTAACGTTTAAAACTCAAAAAACTCATTCAAAAATACGTCGAATATTTTCGTTTCATTTTTTTCTGAAAAGGCCGTAAAAAACAAAAATTTTGAAAAAAAAACTTTTCATTTGGACCATTATTAAAGAAGTTATGACCAAAATACCAACAAATGAGCGATTTTTTTGTTATTTTAAAATTGAGGAAATAAAAAAAAAAGTTTTTTAAACTGTCCGATTTGGGATGGAATGCCCCATATCCTTACCATTGTTTTTTTACAACATATTTATTAGCATTTTGACAATAAACAAAAAAAAAAGCGAGAAAAAAAATATAGTTGTTATTATAGTTGTTTCAATTATTAGTTGTTTATAGTTGTTTAATTTAATTATAGTTGTTTAAATATTATAGTTATTATTATTATTATTATTATTATTATTATTAATGGCCATTATATTTTTTTTTAGAATTATTATAATATAAAGGGATTCCTGGAACTACTAAAAATATAGTATATTTAATTAAATTTGATGAAATTATTTCCGACAGTGGAGGGCATAACGAAATAGCACCTTCAATGATTAGAAAACAACGGGCAAATCGTAATACGCGCGATTTTCTCTTTTTTGAGTTTCTCACAGGACATTTCGAGTCATGGTGTCTCACCATTCAGGGATCGTGGACAATGACGTGCTCGCGAATTAAATTCATTGCAAACGTCAAGGGTTGTTCATCCCTTGCCCCAATGGTTTATGCCTACCGCCATCCTGCGAAGCTCTCGAGAATCGAAATCTCCGGCTCTCGTTTGCACGTCGAATTAAACCGAAATAAATCATAAATATTAAACGAGGCTTTCAGAGTCGAGGGATTACGAGGGTCTCTCGCCCTTTCTCCATGCGCGCCTCCCTCAACTTCAGGGGGAGTGAGTTGAAATCATGATTCGTTCTGTGTCGTCTCCTTGTTTCATATTTTCGCTCTTTTCTTCAGACTTGCTCCCAGATCATCTTTGGCATTTTTCCCTCGTGAAACATACCATTTGCTAGTTCGCCATAAGCCCTCCGTTCTGCAGTGTGTCCCATTTTTCCCACAGGGACGTGTTCTTCAACGTTGAAACTAGCCTACCGGAAATTGCACAGGTCCCTTCCTTCCCGGGGAGTCGAATTTCGGACCAGAGATATTTCAATGACAATAGCCAGTTCGGGCATTGTCCGCTTTGCGTTTGAAGCGACACGGGCGATTGACCTGAGCAATTTCAAAGCGAAGAATCTTCTGTCGAGAGCTGAGTAAAGTGACCAAGCATTCTAGAGCCACAGCCATAGCCATAGCCATAGCTATGGGTATGGCTATCGAGCTCAGTCCCTGTGTTTCCGCTTTAATGTGGAACGATCTGTGAACAAATTCGTCAGTAGTTCGGCTTTCCTCGGTTCATTGAACATGGACACTTTGTGCCGAGGCCCGTTGAAACGCGCACGTATCAGTAGCGAAATCCATTGAAGATTGCAGATGTATTCGCCGAGAGAACAAGCGGAGTCAGTTCGAATTTCCATGTCTCTTCGTGAGCAAACATTTGCTCAGAGTCCGCTTACGACGAGGCGTATAGTTTCAGAGCTTATAACGAGTTCCCCTGTTGTTGCTGAATCCTGTTTTGACGAGACGTTGAAAAAATAATTGGCTCATTAGCCGCTCAAATGCAGACAGGAACAGGCATCGTTTACCCAGAGATCCGACAACAAGGTGAAATCTCCCTTTCTTGAGATCGTCGTTGGTGTCAGGACCAAGAGCAATTTAATTGTTGTCCTCCAGACGTTTATTCGCTTGTCGCTTGTCCAAACTGTCCAGAGATCGCGTTGAGATTGCAGTCGCTGGAATCTTGTCCGATTAGCCTTTGTGGAAACTACTCGAGTACTCTGATGATGATGATGATGATGACAGACTGATAAATCTAGAGAAATCTCGCGACGAAATCCTGTCTTCTTGACTTGGCGCAGAATCTCTTTAGAAAGTTGGGAGGAGGCTGGATATTATGTTTTCATGCGTCATTTTTATCGACCCACGTGCTAAAAATGATCAAACCAGACTCTCAACATCTTTGGGGTTGCAAAACCCCCGGATCTTCAAGCACGAGGACGGAATAGGGAAGTACGTGGAAGAAAAAATCAATGGCCTAGCTATCCGCTGTATAGTCGAGGTTGAAGGAAGAGAACGAAGAAGTTGGTTGTATGGACAGAAATCGAAGGCTGCTGGCCAATCCTCATTCCGTGCTCGTAGAAGCGAAATGGCTTGATTAACTGACGACGTGTCGTTACTCCACGACCACCCCAGTGGTCGGAGGGTCGTGGAGATTGCCCCATATACGAAGGAACAAGGTGCCGAGGGTGTACCGAGCAAGAAACTACCATCTCACTCTTCTCTGTGTGGTTAGTCCACCGGGGGTTGCTTCTCCCTCGATTCACCCGTATGGAAGGACAGGGTGAGACGAAATGACATACTGGCTGACTCTTTTTTTGCTATTGCCGGTATTCTGAGGGTGAACAACGTCCAGGCGTCGTTCACAGTGTGCCTGAACCTACTTTCGTCCCTACAACGTTCCTCAGGTCCTTAGTTTTAGCCATATTCGCGATAAACTAAAGTTTCAACCCCCCAATGTTGAGACAAAAATGGATAGCTCGTTTCGGATGCTCTGTGTTTAGGGGATGGAAATATGAATGGATACAGCTAAAAAATGCGGAAGGGAGGAATATCGTTTACGAAGCGCTCGTAAAGACGTTTATTGAGGCGTCGATAATAGTGACACCCACACTTGAACAGCAGGAATCCTAAATTGCCGATGATAATCGTAAATTGAAGGATCTGCTTTCACCGTCGATGCCTCGAGCATCTTGGCGATGGTGAAGAGCCCCAAGGATCATCTCGTCTTTGATGATTTACGACTTTCAATCTCCGCGATCGTTCTATCGATCTTCTGGGTCACGCAGATTTGAACGTTGAGGTGACCTAGCCCCGAGGTACCATCAACTCTTTCAAGGTTCTGATACATGGAAAAATCGTTATGAACGTTAATGCTAATTCACGGTGTAAGCTTATTGTTGGTGAAAATCACCCGACGGCAATTTCTATTATCGATTCGTCTTAGATTTAGTAACAACTCCCAATATGGTGATGTTATGCGACTAGCCCTAAGGCTTTTTGCGACCTTTTCTGGAAATCAAGATCGTGAAACGTCTCGTGTTAAAAAATTCTCATGTCAGCGTTTCAAGACGAATTTTTATTTATCTCGACAGCAACACTGATCCTGTCAAATGATTCGGCATAGTGGATATAATTGTAATTGAATGTCACTGACTCTAAATTTAATAATAACCTGAACTGGAAATATCGTAACGACCACTGCAAAATTTAGAACCCTAACTTAAAAGTCAATACTTAGTGAAATTAGGGTTACTATAAAATCTAGCGGTTCCCAGAACTAAAATGTATAATTATAATTAATAATATAATTAATAATTATAATTAACTACCCCTAGACTCTAAATTTACTAATAACCTTGACTTAAAATATCGTAACCACAACTGGAAAAATTATAACTCCAACTAAAAAGTGTCATCCCTAAGTGATGAAGTTTTTAACATTACTATAAAATCTAGTGGTTCCCAAAATTAATATAAGTATAGTCACTATTTGATTATTAATAGTTAACTATTTGATAAGTATAGTTAACTATTTGAAATCACTATACTTCCCAGTGATGTCTCTTTTTAGGCTATTAATGCGTTACTTTGGCTTCGCAGATACGTTGAAGAATCATGTTGAGGTAAAATCAACGTAGTTTCGCCAACATTCAGAGCCTCGTTGATCAAGTCGTTATTCACGGTTTTTCATCGTTGTCATCGCGCTGTTTGCTCTGTGAGATCGAAATAAATTGCTTCTCTTACGTGGGGCATATGGGAGACCTGCTAATGCCACTTTATGCCTATGCGGACAGCCATAACGCAAGATGGGGCTCGAGAAGCTGGTGCTAGGGTTGCTTAGTTTCCTTGGGCTCACATAAAGTAAAAGCACAGAGGGTGGCTTGGTTTTTGGGGGTTGTGCGAGGGTTTGGCTGCTGACAGGGTTCCAAGAATGCTTTCTTGATGCAAGAAGCTGCTGAAACTGTTGATACTTGTTAATTCCAAGAATTTAACAAGACCATGAGATTCCTACTTTATCGATGAGGGTAAAAGAAACTCCAGTAGTTAATTTGACGGCATTCAAATTTCTTTTTTTCCTAGAAATTAAGTACGGGGGAGTTGGGACTATTGCGGAATTGCCAGGAAAGTGTCAAACGACCGCACTTCCGGTTCCGACCGATTCAAGTGTTTCTATCAGAGAGGGCAAACTCTCGGTGCTATTCTCTATTATTCTCTCATCCCTTGGAGTGTGCCTGCATGCTCCGAGGGTTAAAAACAGAACAGGCCACACACACGCAGACACAAGACCGAGGAGGTTCGTTGTAAAGTCTCCCCCGTTCGAAAATGTCCTCTTTTCGCTCCTCTCGTTCCGGCTATCGCCCTCTCACTCTTTTGCTCGTTCAGCGAAGGGCCTTCCCATGAGGACGAAGGGTAAAGGGCAACAATGCCTCAAGCGACGCGACCACTCGAGCCTTTGTCTGAAAATCTCGAGTTCTATCGTGTTTCACTCCACCTCTTCCCTCAACGTTTCTCGGGGTGTTTTTTTTCCGCGGTGTGTTCCAACCACCCCCTATTTCTCTCGACCATCCCCTATCGTCTCTTTCTTCTTACTTTCCGCTCAACATCCGCGGTCGTCTGGGAGTAACATGCGGCCTTGCATCTTTTCGTTTCTCCTTTGTTATCCCTGTAGCAATTATTAATGAATACATGTCCGTTGTATGTGGGCATGTATAATTGTACATGAGAGCTTCAGCGATGGGGTAGTCAAAGGAGTAAGGTGCCAAGGCTAACCTTCGTAAATTCTTCAATGATTTCATCTGTGTTTCCTTTTCTAAGGCGGTATTCTGGTCCAGGGACATACTTTTGAGCGTTTTGTCGAGCTCGATAAGAAAAAAATATATTTTTACCATTCTTTTTTTTTACAGCATATTTTATTAATATTTTGACAATGAACAAAAAAAAATCGAGACAAAAAAATGAAAATTAAATAAGTTATAAGCTGATAAAATTAGGGCCAAAAAAAGGGTATCCTGGTTGACACGATTGCAACCCTTTTAGTCATCCGATACCAAATTTAAAAAAGGATTCTTAATTAGTGAGAATGTCGTTATAGTCCCTACCTGAAAGAAAAAGGAAAAAAAATTTTTGCAAAATGGCGGCTGCCTGAACAAAAAAATGCATTTTTCGACGCTTTTTTTGTAGTTTTTAATTTGTTTACATTAGTAAAAAGAATAATTTTAATACAAAAATGGTAGGAGCGATAGAGAGACATACATTGAAGATTGGTAAAAAAATTGAAGTAAATCGGTTGAGTAGAACTTGAGATATCATCTCAGCCGTGTTTTTTGAGGTTTTTGAAAATACGGCTGAAATTGAGCAAAATCGTTTATGATGAAAATTTTGATTTTTTGAGAAAACTATCGGTAGATTCGTATTCAGGGCGGGGGGGGGGGAACATCGATATAAGGTTAAAAACAAATAAAAAAATAAAAAAAATTCTGCATTTTGGCCAAAATTGAGTCTGTTCATTAAAATGACTGTAATTTATTTTGTAAGTACAATTTCGGCTTTTCTCGAAGCTTATTCTCTTCCTGATCGTTGGAGCATTTAAATGCTGCTTGGTTCATTCAATTCCGATCATTTTACAATTTTTGGGAGATTTATAAAGTTGGAGCATCGATTTTCGCAAATTTTCGCATACATTCCATTTTTTTCAGTGATTTTCAAACTGCCCCTATTTCTAAACAATTAAGATACCGGAATGAACCAAAAAGCATTCTCTAAGTTCAGTCACAGTCTTCAAATACGAAAAAAAATTTTTAGAATCGGTCAAACCGAAAAGTTATGAGCACTTGAAATTTCGCTCTTTTGAGGTTTTTGAAAATAGGGCCGAAATTGAGCAAAATCGTTTTTGATGAGAATTCATAAAAATTTTGATTTTTTAAATTTAAATTATATAATAAATTTAAATTATTGAAATTAACAAAATTTCCTTTCGAGGATATATTCTTAAAGGTCTAAACTTAAAGAATGTGCAAAAAAATTGATTTTTTCAAAATTCTAGACCAGAATACTCCCTTAATGAAAAGTTGAAGAAAAATCGTGTCAATTGGAAATTTGCAGTTGTCTGCCTCATTTTTCCAGTCATCACCGAGCCTTCTCTGTGAAGAGTTTATTCAACCACTTTCTGATGAATAAGTGTATCAATTGTGTTGTCCTAATGTTTACACAAAATAGGGTAGTTTTGTAAAAATATCCAATTTTTGTCATTTTTCGAAAACTTTTAAGTCCATCTTAGGATGACCTTGCTACCTATAAAGATTTAAAATTAAAAAAATATGTTCCCAACGAAAAATTTCGAATTTTTTGAAAAAAGTCTCGATGAGACTAGACTCTGAGATTGATGGTCGGTCGTGTGCGTGAACACGGAACGGTCCTTTTCTCATCGTGTACGTGTTATTCCCTCGGTAGGGCGAGTCCAGGCCAGTAGAATCAGCCCAAGGATCGTCCTAAAGTCCACGCATTGTTCCCGGACGATGTACCAATTTCTTTTCTCCTTCGTCTTCTCTTACCCCGCCCCAGGGCTCCGGGACACGATCCTCATTTTATCTTTTCCGAACCCCTTACACGACGGGCGTTTGTTGCGTCCCCGCAAACTCACCGCACACATTCACGACGGTCGTCGTTTTTCCTTCTTCCTTGCCTCCGTATCTCTTTGGCGTGGTTTTTCTCTCAGAGGGAATGAAGGGAGGAAGGGTGTGCTACTGCTGCTGTTAGCCTCGAGGCGCGACCAGGCAAAGATAGGGCACGCGAATGATCGTGGTCGAGGGGTGAGCAGAAGACACGTTCTCGTGCTACAACCGTCGGCTTTTGAGTAGATCTTTTCGGCTCTTATGTCTCTTTCCTTCTTACTCAGCTCGTCCGAACGATAATATTCCTCATGGAGCATCGACGGGAACGTGGCGAAGAACGAGAAGACATCCCAAGCTCGTTGGAATCTTTGTAACTTCATTAAGGACTTACATGCGTTCAGCCAGGACCAAAAAAGCCCTTTTGGAAAAAATTTATTTGTCAGGGATGACAATAGAAATAAATAAACATTAATATTACGCATTGTTAATTTTTAGTGTAGGACCTCATTTACAGCATTGAAAACAAATGTCCCTTCACTCAAGGCCTCAAGTACCCATCGATGTCCAAATGTTTTTGGACACTTCACATGGATTCTGCAAAAGTTATCGAAGGTGTCCATTCAAAGCCATCATCAGCGCAAACGTAGTTTTCTTCAGAATAAGCCCGGCTCTAGTGTCGTATCAACACGCCAAAGTGTATCAATGGCCACAGTTGGACATTTATTTTCACAAGCCAGTAAGTACGTCGTCCATCCACCAGAGTCTGTCAATTTGTTTCTCCATTTCCCCGTTACTTTTTTGCTTCAATCAACAACCCTCGTGGGACAATGTCCACACACACTCCATGATTGATGTTGATCTCGCAAAGTAACGTGCCAGGTGTCTTGTAACATCATAGCTGCAGGGCCATTGTTGTTCCTACGGTCTTGACGAGTGTATGCATTAGTCAGGATGCATTATTTATTCTTCGGATGATTCGCAACGCCGAGAATAATGTGAGAACTCGTCGTGTGCTCGACGTCGTCCCTCGTGCTGCATTACCACGCCAGTCTTATACAAATGCCATGTGAAACGATCTGTATTTTTATGCGAGTTGGCGACAATATCCCGAGGCGAGAAATCCCCGATGAAGCCTGGACCTGTTCTCGCGCTTATTCAGTCTCCAACACGGTTGGATTCACGGTTTAGTGTCCCTGGTATGTAGACATTGTGTAGGTGTGATGTCAGGCGAGAAAAGGGTCACAAGTGTGTAGAAGGACAGCAGCAGAAGACTGCGCTAGGTCCTATTTTATCCGACACTTCCGTCTCTTCATCTCGAGCCACGTCGGCAATTTGTCACTTTCCACCCCTCACGAAACTGATGCTGGTCACCCCTCGTACAAGATCTATACCCGCGTTTGATAAATCATGCGATAGACGCGGAACATTATCGGCGAACGACAAAAGCGCGTGGAGGGAAGAAAAAAGCACCCTGAATCCTCTCGGCGTGTACGAATGGAAGGACATCGTTCTCACTCGTATATTTATATAGATTCACTATATATCTCTCGATCTACACCACCCAATTGGGGAGGCTCTTTTGCTTGCTCACCGGTGATGACAAGGACTTCCGGTCCTTTCGCACTCCGTTGAATCTCACAAGCTTCATAATGGTAGGTTATCAGCATACTCGCCCCACGTGACGATCACTGTTGCCAGGAATATAATTTCATCACAATGCCTGACAAATTCCTCAGTCCCGATTTAGAAATTGTATTTTAGTGAATTATATTCAATGGCTAAAGGGGACGTTACGTTGAGAATAGTCATTCCAGCTGAAAAGACGTTTCGCGAATGCCAGAGCTTTTGTAAGAGGTCACCTTGACAATGGTAGTTTGTCGGTGACACGACGAATGACGATGAATAAAGATGACATTGAAAATGTAGGGAAATGAGTATTTTGGACTTTCACAATCGCGACATTGTCAGTCAGTCTAGGTGAGATTGTGTATATAGTTGGCTGGATGAAGGTGGTGGTGGTTTTGTAAGTTGAATTGAACGCTCCTGCACGGGTCTCCATGGCTACGCACCCCAAAATAGTTATTTATTCACGCGATTCGCCTCTGGCCTTGGATCCGAGCTCACCCGGAGCTTCGCATGCCCGTTCAATCCTCCGGTCTCGTTTTTGCCCCGACGACCTGATCACCCTCCCGCATCGAGAGACGTGTTGCCCTTTGTAATTATCGAATTCACCACCCCCCTGACAATCGTGGTACCGTTGCATCGCCTCGTTACTCTCTCGTATTTCGTCGGACCGAAAAAAATGAAAACAATAACCTGCAGAAGAAGTATTAAGGTTTCTGTTGAATGCTTAACAAGATTGTCAAGTGGTCACCCCTAGTTGTATAACGGGTGACATCAATGAAGTTCCGAAGATTAAGAATTAAAGATGGCTTTCCAACATTTTTGGGACTTCTTCTGGGTGCAAAAGGCTAATATTTGTCTGGGGAATTCTTTTCTGATGTATACTATTGATTTACGTTGGCTTGAAGTCTTCGACCCGATCCATCATCTCTTCTTTGGTGTCCAGAACCCTGAAAAAACACTCTGGAATTCAGTGAAAGGGTTACCGGACCCAGATACCATTCACTGTCCATCAGATGTTGGACGAAGACACCCGCAGGAGGAGCAAACTGTCCGACAAATGGAATTACGACGTGCGAGCAAAATTTGTGGAGAATTTCCCGTACTTATGTAGTTAGGGGAGTCCCGTTTGATATTGATGGTTCAGCATTAGAACTGATGGTTCAGCATCGGAGAACACAACGAACGAGATTAGCTTTCCTCTTCATCCACGTCTTTCTGGACACGAGTCTCGTCAGCTCGAGGTTACCACTTTATTCATTTTCCCTTTTCGTGTCTCCGTTCCTTCTCTCGTTCTTCCAACTTCTTCGACCTCTCGGGGTAGGTCCAATCTGTCGAGTTTGTCGCGCTGCGACCCCTCGAGATTGGCCAGGCGCGATTAATTGACGGCAATACGAGGCTTCGAGACTTCAGGCTCGTTCGACGAGATTCGAATCGACAGATCTAGACGTGAATTCCTCGAGGGTGCCTCGAGAGGGTGAGAAATTCTGACGCTGTCTATATTAGCGGATGGATGTGATCTGGCCCATCAACCACGCGAGGTCTATCAAAGCCCAGGAGGGAATTTTGAAGATGCTGGGAATTTTAAACACCTAATTGGTGCACCGATCAAATCTTACCTCCCTTCTGTACTCAACCCCTATTCAGCCCCACTATTTTTGGGAGAACGTAAGCTTTCATTGATTCCTAGTGACTGTAAACCATCCTCGAGGTCTTCGAACTAATGGACTGCGACCGTTCCGGTCTGCATGCCAAATTCAACGAATGGAATCATCAGGCGGAAAAAAGAACATCCTGCGATGGTGAAGTAGCGTTTTGGGGTTTTCGGGGCTTCTATGAAAAGGCACGGGGTGCGGATGTATAGTAGCGAATAAAAAAGATGGAGCGAAAGAAAGAAAAAAAAAACATTGATTGAAGCGGGGAGGGGGCGCGACGGACCTTGTGTTGTCGAGGACCGATGAGGCGAATAATCGGATTTGGGGATTACCAGGAGGCCCTTTTATACCCTCGACTCTGCGTTAACGCGCCCAAACCCGCAACATCAATGCCGAATGACGCGTATTTCCTCCTGTCATCGATTACTCGGAGATTCATTAACTCTATTAGCAGCTAGCTTTATGCTGAATGTACGGTCATCAATATGTTATTAATTAATCCATTTTCTATTTTTTCATTGGTCCATTTTTATCGATAAATTTTTTTTGCTCGATATTCTTATGTCAGTATGTTTGAAGTACTAGAAATATTGTGAAATCACATTTACGAAAATCATGCAAATTCAAAATTTGCCATCCCCTTTATGATGATCACAAGACAGATCAATGATATTGATCTTCGATTGTGATGTTTGTTTCGACATTGTCAAATGACATGACATGTCAAATGACAGAGAAAATCGTGTCCCCCTTTTATGCAAGAGAGTTAATATCATATGTGTATCATGTTTGAATATAATTTACGCGTATATTATGACCCCTCTTTGTCGTTATCACACCGGGCATGGTAATCCAGCGGCCACAAGTTTCGGATCTCGATATGCAGAGAAAGATTTATGTCTCGCCGTGAACAATCGCGATGCTGATCTTCGCAGTTACCACTGTTCTCCCTTTCCCCGAACGAGCTGATCCCTTTGCACCCTCTGGATAATGTCATATATATATATATATATGGGACATTCCACGTTAAATCGACTAATAGTTGGAATTGACGACTTTCAATTTCGATGAAATTTGGTCAGAAGTTTTCTTTTATCATAAAACGAAGTTCTACCAAAGGAAAAAAATTAGAATTTTTTCTTCGAAAAATTATGCAAAATTTAAAATTTCACCATTTTTTCAATCTTTCAAATTTATTTTTTAAATATCTCAAAAACTATTATGGTTACGGAAAAATCGTTCTTAGTTCGTCTTAAAGAGTATACTTGGAGTTGCGAAAAAAAAAAATATTCCGAAAAAAAAATTTGAAAAATGATGAATTTGAAGAATTTTGAATTTTTAAAAATCGTAAAAATCCACAATTGACATTAAATTTTTGGTTCAATATTTTTATATAATACCTTGTACTGATGTTGAAAGATTCGGAAATTTTCAGAATTGCATTTTTTCGTAACTATGATAGTTTTCGAGATACTTAAAAAATAAACCTGAAAAATTGAAAAAAAATTGTGAAATTTATTTTTTTGATGTTCGATTTCACCTCTAAGTTAAGTAAAGTTGAGTAATCATGTAATTTTGTAATTTTGTTAAGTACAAATTACACGATCGCTCAACTTTACTTTACTTAGAGATAAACAAAATTTTTTTTTACCAAAATTCAAAAATCCATATTTTTAAAGAGAAAAAAAACACCATTCTGAAAATTTCAGGATCTTTTAAAATCATTACAAGGTGTTATATAAAAAAAAAATGAACTAAAAATTTAATGTTGATCGTGGATTTTTACGATTCTTAAAAATTCAAAATTCTCCAAATTCATCATTTTTCAATATTTTTTTTTAGAATATTTTTTTTTTCGCAGCCCAAAGTATACTCTTTAAGATGAACCCAGAACAATTTTTTCGTAACTATAATAGTTTTCGAGATGTTAAAAAAATAAACTTGAAAAATTGAAAAAAATTGTGAAATTTTGAATTTCGCATAACATTCGAAAACAAATTTTTTAATTTTTATCTTTTGGTAGAACTTCGTTTTATGATAAATGAAAACTTCTGACCAAATTTCATCGAAATTGAAAGAGGTCCATTTCAACTATTGGTCGATTTGACATAGAATGACCCATATATATGCACGATCGTTTTGGCTCATTCGCGACGGTTGTTAGGGCGTTACCACGACACCCGGTATACGGTACGCGAAATGGAATAGACGTGTATATGAATAGTTCCACCATTGTACAACCACCAAGCCATGGTCAAGAGTTTGATTTGATGTTTACAATTTTAACCCCGGAATTCTAGTGAATACACAGATCACCGTAGACCATCGTAGATCACTATAGATCATCGTAGATCACTACAGATCACCGTAGATCATCAAAAATCACTATAGTAAAGTCACTATAGTGATTTATGGTGATCTACGGTGATCTACTATGTTCTGCAATGATCTACAGTGATCTGTAGTGATCTACAATGATCTGTAACTTTCAAGATCACCACAAATAATTATAGTGAAGTCTCTATAGTGATTTGTAGTGGTCTACGGTGATCTACTATGATCTGCAATAATCTACGGTGATCTGTAGTGATCTATGGTGATCTGTAAAGTTCCACATCGTACAGTAAGATCTGGAAATGCCGACAAATCGAAATCTTAGTCTTAAATTATCAGATGAACGTTGGAACTATCCATATATATAAAATATAAAGCATACAAGAGACAGTAACAGCAAAGCTCACCCCCGAGAAATGTTCAACTCTCTTTCTCTCCCTCTCCGTCCTTCTCTCTTTTGCACCCCCGCGATACTTGCGAGTATAAACCCCCTCGAGCTTGCCTATTCCACCCCTCGTCGCGAACCGCGCCCTCATATAAATATTATTACACTTTGATGGGGTTACGTTGACACTGGGACCCACAGAAATTCTCGTCTCACCCTCCGACTCGTCGAATACCACCTCTCCCAATCCCTTATATTCGATCTCGTTTCTCTCCCTCGCAACTTTCTCCACGTCCTTCCGTTTAATCGCTTTTCTCTTTTATCCAGTATTTCTTACACTACCGTGTATCTCGTGTCCAACTTTATTGTTTTCATTGTATTCTCAAATTCTTCGCAGCCACGTGTCTCTTCCAACAAACACAATATACCTGAGTGCTCGTACGAATGCCCTTGAATGCCCTTGAGAATTGTAAACTCGTGTATGGGACGTCCTATCGTATCGTTGATCTACGATGAAGGGAGTTATGGAAAATACTCGTCACTCTGCTTCGAACGCTGATCCACTTCTTTGGCTTTAGCTTAAAATATCATTTTGAAGTAGAGCCTCGTGTCGTCTTGAATATTCTCGTGCGATGACGCAAGATAAATTGGGGTTGTTTCAAAGGACATGCAATATTCAATTTTGATATTTTAAAAGACCAAAATTTTTTATAAGCCTACTGATCTCTTTGTTTACAACGAAAATTTATTATTTTTTATTTTGCTCATATAATGTTTGAAAAATAAAAATAAAGCGACGCGGATAATAAATTGCACGTTGACAAGTATGAGAAGGAAATGAGAAATTTGAACTTTGACCTCGGGGCATTTATCGTACAGGTGAGAGTGTCTAGAGGCTTACGAGAAAGATAATCGATTTGTGTTCAAACAATCGAATATTCATGCAAGTGCATCGACAACGACGTTGGTCTACCGGATATAAGTACACTACCGTCCAAAAGTTTGGAAACTCTCGCCCCGATTATTCTGCGCCGCACAAAAAGTTTCACTGCTTTTTCAAAAATGAAGATATTTCAATTCAACAAGCGGCCTTTTAAAGGGGACATATTCAGCTTCATTTTGCTTTTTTTGAAAAATTTTTGCGTTTTCTTTTTTAAAACGGGACGCCTTTTGAAAAATGGTCGTGTTTTGACTTTGTTTTGGCGTTGAAATTTTGACGCACGATCCATGAACATTTTTTTAAACTGTTTTTCGCATGAAAAACTTATGGGAGGGAGTGTAAGCTTCAATTTCGTTTTTTAAAAAGTTTCGTACGATTTTTTTCGCAAAAATATTCAGGTTTTTGCAAAAAACGACCATATTTATAAAAAGTAGTCTAACTGTGAAGATATTGGGTTTTCGTAAAATCACTAAGAGGATTAAAAGTTGCATACAATCATTTTGGATTCAATGAAATTTTTTCAGAATTTTTTCAAATTTTTTTTTTTAATTTTTCCTGTTAACGAGATATTTTTTTATCTTAAACAATCGGGTTTCTTACGTCATCTACACGGATTTTTCATCAAAAAACCTCTTCAGCATGACTTTTTCATCGGAAAACTCGTGCAGCTGAGGTGAGAGATCCGATTGTTTAAGATAAAAAATATCTCGTTGACAGGAAAAATTTCCGAAAAAAAAATTTGTTAAAAAAATTCTGAAAAAATTTCATTGAATCCAGAATAATTGTATGCAACTTTTTACCCTCTTAGTGATTTCACGAAAACTCAGTACTTTTGTAGTTACGCTACATTTTATAAATATGGTCGTTTTTTGCAAAAACGTGAATATTTTTGCGAAAAAAAATCGTACGAAACTTTTTAAAAAACGAAATTGAAGCTTTTACTCTCCCCCACAAGTTTTTCATGCGTGAAAGCATTGAAAAAAAATGTCAGATGACGTGTGCCAAAATATCAACGGCAAAGAAAAAGTCAAAAAACGACCATGTTTCAAAGAGTGTACCGGGTTCAAAAAAAATCGAAATTTTTTTTTGGAAAAAGCAAAATGAAGCTCAATATGTCCCCGTTGGAAGGCCGCTTGTTAAATTGAGATATCTTCATTTTTAAAAGAGCAGTGAAACTTTTTGTGCGGCGCGGAAATGGGGTGAGTGTTTCCAAACTTTTGGACAACAGTGTACATATATATAGCTCCAGAAGGAACGAAGAACCCCTCTAAGCCTCTTAGCAAAGCATTTTTTACCGAGGAAGTGTGCTGGGAACGCGAAACGACACGCGAGTAAAGTACACACACCCTGGTGTATCGGATTACGGATTAATCGCAAGCGACACCGCAACCGGTACACTCAAGCCTCACGCTCGATTATTCAGAACAGGATTTATTCTTTCGAAACCAAAACAATCCCCCTCTCCTTCACCCTCAACCCCTCACACTCGGGCATTATTATCATGCAAGCGAAGAGAATTCACTTCCCAACCCTTAGAGGAGTCTTTTCAACCCTTATAGAGGAATCTTTTCAACCCTTAGAGAGGTTGAAACCAAAGCAATCAAAATTTTGGGAATCAATTCAAGGAAAATTGAGAATCCAATAATATCGATTTTTTTATGTATGATTTTACAGACTTTGAGGAGTTTGAGTATAGAAATATTTTTTAATTATAATAAAAACAGCCTCGGATAACCCTTCACCAAGATATCAACGAAACGATTCAGAGTAATTTTTTTAATAGATAAAATAATATTTTTATCTCTATTTTTAAGATTTCTCAATAAAAATCACAATTAAATGAGTTTAATATATGCTTAATAAAATAACAATAACACCATCCTTCAATGATTAGTTATGTCTGTAAAAAAAGTTCCAAACTTTGACCATTTTTGCACCTCTTACTTTTCCTCTTAACTTGCAAGAAAAGTGCACAAAACGAATTTTTCTCCTATTATCGCGAAAAAAGCCTACACTGCGACCTCTATAATCGGAATTTTGCGGGACCGGCTCTTGCGAGAAGTGGGGTTGCGCACATTGCACAGAACCGTTTCTGCGCCGCTGGTGACTGACGGCGGCCTGACGCGATTGGCTTGGCGCTTCTCCCACTACGCTGCAATTGCAATGATCGAGGTTCCGACAATCGAGGTCGCAGTGTATTTCGGAGGGGATGAAAAAACGACACTTATGACAAAGTGCCCGAGGGAATAATACACCGGTTGTACTTCGGTAACAATGACATCTTTAATAACCAGTTCAACGACATTACAGTGTTCATAGGTTTGCTTTTTTTTTGTTTACATACGCAATTCGATAATTACTTTTTGTTATTTTTTTTTCTTGTCTCCATTAAATATACATACATACATGTGTGTAAAGATGCCCTTGCGAGTGTTTTTTTTTTCATGCGAATCTCATTCTCTTCCGTCTCATCCTCGTTCGTCCTGTGTCAGGAGTATTTTTCATGTTTACAGTGTCAACAGTGTTCGTATTGTGTATGGATATGTATTTTTCTTTTCTTTTTCCTGTTTTTTTTCTGCACCGGCGAAGTGGGCTTACGCGGGAACTACACTTGTACGAGAACTCTTCACAATGTGAGTCATTTTATTAATTTCTTTGTAATTATATCATTTTTTTTTCTTCAACTTATTGCGTACCACTACCACATACACGATAGATATACGATCGATGCGTGTGTATCAATGCCCAATAACGGCAAGATATGTGTCAAATTTTCCTTGTTTTCTCTTTTCTCACTTTCCCTCTTCTTCCTCCTTCTTTATCCATCTTTACTCTCATCGATTTATACCTTCGTGACAAAATATGATAAAAATGATCGTATTGTTTTCTTTCATCTCTCTCTCTCGAATTATCGGGCGAATGAAAAATATACAGGGTTTCGCCTTATCAAACTTTTTTTTATTATTTTTTCTTAAGCCTCGAACGTTTTCATAAAAATTATAATCGACAGATCGCTGCGTATGTCGCAAGCAACGCGATAACTCAATTTAAATAATTATACTAATAATAATAATAATAATAATAATAATAATAATAATAATAATAATAATGATGATAATATTAATAGCTATAGTTTATGTTATGTATGTATAACGCGATATGATACAGTAGGCGAAATTCTAACGCGCTCATAGGGGATGCGAGGGGGTTGAAAATGTCTTTTTGGAAATGGGGATTCAAGGTGGGAAATTGCAGGAGCGTGGAATAGGCTTTCACATTATTTACAAGAGATATATTTCAAGTATTCCGAAATAAGCTACGAGATTAAGATCTAATATAATCATATATATATGCAATATATGGTCTTGTATATATGTATATTTTTTCTGTATATGGGGCATTCCACGTCAAATCACGCGGTCATCGGCCTTACCCCCTCGGATTTTGATTTCCAATGAATTGTGGATTTCGATTGGCCCAAAATATGACCTCAAATTTTTAGAAATTTTTATTTCATTTTTTAGGGGTTGCCCGAGCGAAAAATCATTAAATTGAGGAAAAACACAAAGAGGGGCCTTTTTTAAATTATTGAATTTTTGTTCAAAGAAACTAGGGCCCAAAACAGAAATTTTCGTCATACTTCGATAATGGGACAAAAATAATTACTATTTTTTTATTTATTATAATTATTATTTTTAAAATTTTCAAAAATTTATCTGGTTTTTTCAAGATCGTCGAGGCTAATAAATTTTCGAAAAAAGTTGTCGTTTCACTCTTAAAACAAGAAAAAAAATGAAGAAAATATTTTTGTCGTTGTTATTCTCACTACAAAAAACAATTAAAATAAAAAATTATAAAAATAAATAAATTAAAACACAAAAAAAAAATAGTAATTATTTTTGTCCGATTATCGAACTATGACGAAAATTTCTGTTTTGGGTCCTAGTTTCTGTGAAAAAAATTTCAATAATTTAAAAAAGGCCCCTCTTTGTGTTTTCCCTCAATTTAATGATTTGTCGCTCGGTCAACCCCTAAAAAATGAAATAAAAATTTCTAAAAATTTGAGGTCAAATTTTGGGCCAAACGAAACCCACAATTCATTGGACATCAAAATCCGAGAGAGTCAGGCCGATGACCGCGTGATTTGACCTGGAATGCCCCATATATATATATAGTTTTATTTATTTATACATATATATTGTTAGCGGGAGTCCGCTTCTCTTCAGCGCGAATCGAATTCTCAATTTCACTTTTTTCTCATCTCGTATATATACTATTTCCTTCCCCCCTTTCTCTCGAATCGATCACTCTCTTTATGAACTATCTTTGTTTATAAGTATGTACGCCGTCTAAGCTTAGGTACACCGATATCATAGCAATTGAAAATAATGATTCGTGAATTGCTACTGCGAAGGGAGTTTTAGTTCGGTGAGGCCAGCTCAAAGAAAAACACTAAGAATCGAATGGTTAAAAAAAAAAAAGAAGTCATTAGCGTAAATGCGTCGAGAGCGCCCAGTTTTTCAATCGGCTCTCGACTCATTTTCACTTTTACATCTCTACCGTTTGAAACTCAACCGACGAACAATTCTACGATAGAACCCTGCTAAATTTCCGCCATTTTATAACTCTCTCGAGCAATATGTCTGCCAGATATGAAGGATATCGCTTCCGGAAGAAAAATAGCCCGGAGCAACTCTACCGGAAACAACTCCAACGCACGTAATTAATCTACTGAATATGATCGTGATAATCTTTGTCGAGATTAAATATCCCTACCGCAATACAGACCTCTGAGGACGAGTCTTCCGAGGACCAACTTTTCGCAACATCTCTACCAGAAAAAATCTGCCCATGATATTTCGGAGAAATGTCTTCCGGAAAGATATTTTTTCTTTCAGAGAGATTTTCCTTGGTAGAAATATCATCGGGGAGAGTTATTTCTGGGTACACTTGAGAGTTCATTTCAGGGGTCTAAAATGCGGTAGAGATGTTTCGTGGCAATATTGAATTATTAGATTTGAAGGTAGAGTCGGAAGAGTTACTTCCAGACCCTTTTTTTCACCGAGGATTTTATCTAAATATCTGGTAGAGTTATAAAATGGTAGAAATGACCTCTATCATGACAAATACGTCTGACAGGGGAGTTTTAATCGGTAGAGATGTACGTTTTCACTTATTTGAAACGAAGAAAACAAGATTATCATCGATAGTAATAATTTTTTTTCTCAAACTACTACGAACCTATCAAAGAGCATCATTATCATACTAAAGTGTCAGCTACATAGCAACATTTTTTTCCATACGTTTCCGGGCATAAGTGTTCAATTTCGTCATTCGTACGTTCTGTTCGTTCTTCCATGTTTTTTCGACAATATCTTCCTATCCATAATTCACAAACGAGAGACATTTAATTCAGGAGAAAGGATAATTATTCGTGGCTTTAATTTTTTGATATAATTTAACAATTCTTGCTAATCGACGAATCGTAACGAACGATTTAATCGGCCGAATCAATCGAAAATACGTTAATTCAGGCACTGCAAAAACAAAGCACTTTTTTTTTACGAGAGAGGCTCAGATATATTGAGAATCGTCGTTGTGGGGTTTTTTTTTTTTTTTTTAATTTCCCAAAACGATCAATGATTATTGACGAGTAGGTAAGGCCGATACACCGCGTCAGCCACGGAATTATTAGTAATTCAATTTTTTTTTTCAATTGTAGAATTTTATTATCGAAAAATCTCGACTATCGGCGTTCGATAGTGACAGCAATGACGACCGACGCGCGTACGACTTTGTCTTAAAAAATCAATCATAATTGATCGTACCTCAATGATTCAAGTACTTCGAATATTAACTGTTGGAGCTCGTCTAACCGCGATAAAATGAAATATTATCTAATTAGAAAAGGATCTTCATAAAAATACGGATATGTTCGTACCATTGGCTGATCAGCGCGCAGGTTGATTAATTAATGTTTAATCGTCCGCCATCACGAAGTACCAGAGCTATTTTTTTAACGTTAACATTTATTATTCTTGATAGCTTTTCGAATATTGCACTCATAGTCCCCGGTATTTCCGTCTCTCTCTCTCTCTCTCTCTCTCTCTCTCTCTCTCTCTCTCTCTCTTTCTCTCTCTCTTTCTCTCTCTCTCTCTCTCTCTCTCTCTCTCTCTCTCTCTCTCTCTCTCTCTCTCTCTCTCTCTCTCTCTCTCTCTCTCTCTCTCTCCTCTATACATGTAAATAGATTCGTAGGTAATTTAAACAACTTTAGATTGAATAATTCAAACGTGTTTAAATTTACCTATTTTTAGACAATCGGCGCAAATAAGCCTGTTGATATGCCCTTATAAATATGTATACATAATTATTGAGGTTATGCAGGAAAAACAATTTTTCTATTCCTTTGTAAAGTAAAAAAATGTCACTATTGGCTAAGTTAAGATCTATTTCCAAATATGAGCCCTCCAGAAATTTTAAAAAAAGTTGCACAAGCTAGTTTTTCAAAATCGGTTTGGGTCTAAGACTTTCACATTTTGAATACGAAGAAATACTAAAAATGCATTGACAAATATTAATTCTCGAATATTGGAAAAATATTTTTAAAAAATTAAAATTAAACGAGATTTGTTTGCAAAATATTTTTTAATCAATATTTTTCATTGCACTTTTAGTAATCCTCCTTATTCGCAATGTGAAAAACTATGTTGACCCAAAATCATTTTTCAAAACACACAAAAATGTCTTGCACGCTGTATAAAATTTTTCTGGCGGACTTAAGTTCAGAGAGAATTTTTCCATCATCATGAACCAACACTTTCTTTTCAAAAACGAGGCAAAAATATTCTGCACTATTCTTGAAATCTCGGGTAATTCGTGATGGGAATCCTATATCAACCTCCGCCATTTTATCGTCTAATTCTTTAAACTCAACGACTTACAGACTAAATTTTTGGGCTCCTTGTTCCCGGTGAAGTCTCGATAATTTGAGAATTCGACCGAAGAGCTCTCGGTAGCCCTGATATGTTATCCTGGTTCAGCAACGAATGAGTTTTTTTTTAACAAAAAATTTTTTTTTCATCAATAACCAACCGAAAGTATATATATATATATATGGCTTTGTATTATATGCCGCGATACCGGAAGTCAGAGGTCCATTTATGCTGATTGGTATCCTCGGATTCCGGATTGTTGATCTTTCAACCGATCGGTCCCCTCCACTTAATTTTCAACGCTTCCCTTAGCCCCAAACTACTATTCACTATCGCGCACGCGCGCACTCCGCCATTTTGATCACACTCCATTACACGTGTCCTTCGAGCCACAACCTGATCAAAAACCATCACATCATCACTTTCCTCCCGCAATTTCATAATCACCGTCATCATCATCATCATCATCATCATCATCATCAGCAGCAGCAGCAGCGTCATTGTCTCATCTCCCTCTCGATTATATACCCACAGCGATAAATGCACCTTATGGAATGTGGGCTTGATCGCCAATAGGTGACACGTCAGAGTAGAACACCAAAAAAAAAAAGAAAACCAACAACAACAACAACGCGCACTCGCACAGATTGACCTTCCGTATTGTTGACTCGCGTTGACCAAAACTTTTGAGGCTCTTCTAGTTTAACCAATCGCAGAGCGTGTGTATATGTTATATATATATATGTATATATGTATAGTACTTTATATATGGAAGCCTGGGCCACACGAAGACTTTTTATTATCTCGAAGCTTAGACCCACGTGTCGTATATGCAGCGTCCATCGCTACGTGTCCAAAATTATCATGTAACACAACTAGTACATCCCTTGTCTGAATGGATTGCTGTCACCCGATGGTCTCTGCTCGATTTCGGGGGGTGGTGGTCTTCTGAATGGATTTGCATCCGGTTGTTGCTGACCTCCACCGCCAGCCACGACTCTTGGCTCTCGTGGCTCTTGACCAATGTTCCTCTGTTGCCCATAGCCCGCTGTTTGTCCAGCGTAACCGCTCTGTTGTTGTCCATAGCCTGTCTGTTGTTGTCCGTAACCGGTCTGTTGTTGTTGACCGTAACCAGTGACCCCTGGCTGCTCGTAGGTCGTCTGTGGCTGCTGCTGCTGCTGCTGCTCGTATCCCGACGAAGGTTGATCCCATTCTGAACTGGTCAGGTTCCGATTGTAACCCGCTGTCTGATCGTAATCCTGCACCGACTGGTAACCCGTCTCCTGGTCTATGTCCGTCTCCATTCGAACTCCCTGCGTCAGATGATTGCCAACGTCACCGCTTATCGGTCTTTGCTCCTGAAGAACGTACGTCTGATACTCTTTGTCCGGTGGATCCTGCATGAGGACATTGGCCTCGTCCTGAAATGGCTTGAAGTCGTAGATGTGTCGCAGATAGTAGAGCATCGGTGCGTACAGCAGATTCGAGAATGCGATACCGAAGTTGAGAGCCGTAAAGCCAATTGCATCGACCACACCACCGGCTATTATCGGTCCTACCGCGTAAGCGACGCTGTAAGAAATGTCGGCAATCGCATAAATGCTGCCGTAAACGGAGACGTAACGCACATCGACGAGATAACCGAGTGTCGGTAGGAGTGCCGTGTCGATGAGCGCTATGCCGAAGCATATGCCGCAAATGGGCAGCATCAGAAACGTGTAAGAAGTGGAGAACGGTATGACGAAACAGCAGAGTCCCTCCAACGCTAGACCGAGCGCCGCCATCAACCACTGATACTGAGGGTACTTCTTGGCCATCTTGACCGTAATAACGACACCAAAGACATGAGGAAAGAAAGCCGGGAACCAGACCATACCCATTTTCCAATTGTCCTTGGTGATATTTTCCTCCATCCAAAGTGCAATCGTTGGCTCCAGAAACGCCAGTGCAACGTTGGACATCATCAGAGCACCCGCGCATACGGCTATGTAAGGATCGATGAACAATCGCCATATCGGTATCGTCGGACGTTGTTCCCTCGTCCGGCTGTCCTTGAGTTGTTCCTTAAGCGGTTTCATCACGAGAAACAGCATACCAAGATCGCCGAGACTGACGAAAGCGAGGATCAAGAATGGCATTGGTTTACCGGCAAATTGATAGAGGGCACCTCCAAATGGTGGCGCAACGAGGCAACCGAAACTTATGAATGCCAACGCTATACCGAGCGCCTGAGAACGCTCGTTCTCCTCGGTATAACGATCGGCTATCATCGCGAGACCCGATGTGTCGGCGAATGCCGAACCAACACCCTGAAGGCTTCTGGCGAAAAATAATACCGAATAACTTGCGCCGAATGCGAATACGGTCGTCGATAGAAACAGTATTATCAGTCCTACCATCATCGGTATCTCGTAGCCGATACGATCGATCAGTGCACCGGAGAATGGATTTACCATCAGCTGAACGATCGCCTTTGAGGCGAATAACAGACCGGTCGCCGAATCCTGTCCGTGATGACTTCGTGGTCCCGTGTAATTCAGATTACCGTCCTCTCCGTCGTCGAAGGTACCAACGAATTTGAGGTAATCCGGTATTATCGGTACGATTACCATGTAGAGCATGTTGTCGAGCAACAGTGCCACCGAGACGATAACGAGGACCAGTCGCCTCTGGGATTTTGGCTCCTGAAGCTTCGCCCAGACGATCTCCTTCGCCTCGCCGATCTCCATGTTGAGGATCGGTATCTTTGTGTCCATGTTTCAGCCGTTTCTACGAACTTGACACTGTCGAATGAAGGTCGTGTCGCTGGAACAACTCTTGATGATCGATGATGGACTATTTCTCCTTCCGATGATGATTTCTTCCTTTTTCTACGTATTCCTCATTCCTCTTGCCGATTTCCTGTCTCTCCCTCGTGTAATGTATGTGTTTTCGGTTGTTGTTGTTGTTGTTGTTGTTTTCGTGTTAGTCTCGTACCGATAATTTAGCAAGCACTAATCTCGATCGAATCCGGGACCTTGGGGTGCCCTTGGGAACGGTGATGGTGGGCTCTCGATTGAAGCGGCGCGCATCAGGCCGGGCCGGGGGTAACCTACAACAAATAACCGTAATACGGTTAACTCCGGAGGTTACGTAACGATAACTAATGTTTCTTATCGAGCAAATCTCTCTCTTTCGCGCGTCCTATTAACTGACGAATCTCGTGAATCAATAAATTCGATGCTTTCTTTGCGCGAGTCACGTGACCCCCGATTTTTTCCTCCCATCGCTTCTCCACGGCCTGGGCCAATGGGGTTCTTTTTTTTCCTTTTTTTTTTGGTACACACACATTCTCGATTTTATTAACTACATTGTAAAACTGACAAGAAGGGAGCCCTGGCCCGGCCTGGTATATCGCACGCAATGTCAAGCTTGCGCAATTCCGTAATCCGGAACTCTTAGCTCTCCGTGCGCCCCCCGCACTTCCGGTTCCGCAACCCCACTTACGGGTCCGAAGAGGGTGGGTCTATTAAACTCTCCGCTCTTTGGGCGCAAGGGATAATCGACCCTCGGTGAGGCACCAAAAATGCTTGACCAGGTGTTCTTATTACTCAACGTGACTGGTCGATTTTCTTTTGTTCGCCGTTATTATTATTTACGCACGAGGAGAAATTCATTTGAAAGGCTTTTCTCCTTGATATTGATGAATTCAGCGTATCCCCACAATCTATCAACCATATTCTTTGCCACCCCTGATTCAATTCTTGGCCTCCCTTCCCGCCCCAATAAAAAAACCACCAGCAACTAATACCGTAATCAATTTTGACTAAAAAGCTCTGCAACTAATTACAACTATATTAATTATAAATTATGATAAGACGACCAAATCGGATAATTTTTTTCAACCCTTGTTTTTTGGTATTTACCAAAGTTTCGTCCTTCGAGGATTCATTTTTCGATAAAGTGAATTAAAATGCTCGAGCAGAAAGCTTCGTAAGAGTCTCTTGGGCAAATACGACGTTCGGTCGTGCGCGTTTATGGGCTTCGTTAATTAATTAAGTCGCGGTGCGTCGGACAAGGGGGTGGTTTTTGCGGGCTCGGGCAAACACGAAAGGGAAGGATCGTGAAGTTGAACCAAGAGCATTGTCATGAAAATGGTGCACTAAAAAAAAAGGGGGAAATTTCGATCGCCGAACGCGGACAGTTTTGGGGGATGGTTAGCGCGACAATCTCGAGGAACAAAGTATAATTATCCGGGCTTGATAATTCAATTACACTCGGCAATAACGTGAAATGAGGTTTGACGATTTTATTTTCACCCTCACTCACCGGAATTGCTGGAGATCTTTTGCCTGAGGGAAGTGGCAAGACGCTGGGGCCCCGCCAATGCCGGGATTCCGGCGAGCAAACCGCTCAGCGTCGATCCGACGTCCTCGTCCTTCGAGTCCTTCGACGACTCCTTCTCACCTTGCGTTCCCGGGCCCTCCACCTTTTCAGCCGAGTCCTCTACCGAGCCTGATTTCAACAGAGAAAAATATCATCGACCCCTCATTAATTAACAAATAAATAAGTAAGTAGATAAATAAATAAATAAAATTGGAACAGAGCTGTGATTATTGCGGAAAATAGTTGCAAAGTTTGAATCTTCTTTCCTCGAACATGGAACAAGTAACCATTTGTCGTTTTTACTGTACGGAACTTTTTTTTATTATAGCATAAAAATTCCGACCGTAGTTTCCGAGCCCGATGAAGTCTTTACGCCGTCAACCCCTTTCTGTTTTTTTTTTTTCATCGCGATATCGCGTTAGGTGTCTCGGTAACACAAATGGCAATTGCACCATCACCCCACGTTTGTGTCTGTGTCTGAGGAAAATAAAAAATCATAATATCCACCCTCTCGAACCCTCGTCGTCGTTGTCGTCGCGCTGCATCTATATATTCCACTCCTATTTCCGTTGCAACTTTGCAACGTCGATTCGCGCACCCCGTCGAGGGTGAAAGAAGAAACGATCGTGAACTCACCTCGGCATTAAAAAAAAAAAAGAAAAGAGTCATGTGCTTTCGTTCCCAAGGTCGTACGTTTTTTTTTCTTTTTTACCGCGCACGTTTCATAATTTCTCGATGAACCGGAAGTCCTACCGGCGGCTTCTTCTCTTCTTCCTCCATCGATACGGCGAAACTCGCCTTGAAATTCACTCCGATCGATCGATATCCGCAAAATAATAACGCGCGGATCGATTCACCGAGATGAGAGGGGAAAAAAATGGCAGCAAAAAATTAATTAAAACGGTATCACTTAAAACCCCGCGTTTTCTCTATCCTGCAAAAACGACCGCACATTTTACATTGAATTGGGCGGAGAAGCAATTTTGATCACAAAAATCCACGACACAATCTGAAGAACGGCGGAAGCGTCCGTATTCTTTTTTTTTCAGCACCCTTTTAAAAAATTGTTTTTTTTTTTGAAATGAGGATGGGAATGAAATGTTTATCGATTGAAATAATGAAATGCGAAATTTTTCGATGCGGAGGTATACTTACGTAGACCGTTGGGGCTCCCGATGGCAGGGGCGTCTCGGCGTGTCTCTACGTCGGGATAGCTTTGAAACGTCTGTCCGCGGAGACCTCCCCGCCACCGTTCACCTCCGTCATCCCCTGAAGCTCCCTCCCCTCTCCCTCTTTCTCTCGCGCTCCCTCTCGCTCTGTCTCTCTCTCAAAGAGGTAATATCCACCACCCCAAGAGTTCACGGGCCAGATCTCGCGTACATACACAAACCGGAGCCGTATTAACAAAGCTCGTGCTGAGCGTAGGGGTTGAAAGCTAAGGGCGCAGACGCGCTTTTTGAGCTCCGCGACGATTGGCGAAACAAACGGTTTGCGTCAGCCTCCCTCATCGAGCAACCCCCACCTCTCTAAATACACACACGTACACACATAGATAGAATCCTTCCTCTTCTTCCTCCTTCATCCCTTAGCGAGAGAGGGGTGAGTTGCGCGAGTTCTCCGTCGCGCACGACGCTTCCACGAGCTTTTCCCGCACCCTTCCCGCGGGAAACGCACGTATATTCATCCCTCTTCCGAGGATCAACGTTCCAACCTTAAGGGCTGCGAGGGGACTAATTTCACCCCTCAAATTTAGCGCGTTACGCCCTTGTTTCATTCAGAGGGGGATGGAGAAGGGTTGGTGGCAGAGAGGGGAGACAACGTGCCAGGTATAAACTTGAAACACGGTCGATGCTGCCTGGTATTCTACTCCCTTTCATCCCCTTCAACCCTCTGTGCTCAGCGCCTCCACCCTTTCAACCCTCTTCCTCCTACGAGTCTCCTCTGCGAGCAGGTCGATAGCGCACCTGTAACACACCGCTGAGGATTCAGGGGCTGATATATATGCTGCAATGTGTACGTAGGAGGGAGGATTGATCCACAGTGTCCTTCAATCTGCGGCGATTTTGCAACCCTCTTCTGCACTTTATTGATTAACGATGCGAGTAATTTTATCGAGCTGAAGATCCTTTTCGACGATATTGAGTCTTGATTTGGACTCAAAGTAGTCTGGGGAGTGGAGTCTTTCTTCTTTTATTGTCGGATGCACGCTTCATTTGCAACCCTTAATATTTCAGCAGCAAAAAATATGCTTTAATAATTACTCTTGGGAGTGAAGATTTGTTTCTGTTAATGTTGGATGCACTCCTGGATTGAAAGAATTTGCGGTAATAGACCGTTTGGACTATTAGCGGTAATAGACCGTTTGGACTATTTGCGGTAATAGACCGTTTGGAACATTTGCAGACCTTCAGAAGTATAAAATAAGCATCTCTGGTCTATTCCGAAGAGCAAAGGGTGAATCCTGATCAGAAATGTTGCCCACGACGATGACGTTAGTGCCGAAGTGCACGAATCCAAATTGCAGGAGAATATTCTCGTAGGGGTTGCAAATGTCAAGGTAGCGGTGATGGTGATAGAACAGGCAGATCAATTGATTTGGCGACATTGTGACTATGTTTACGTCTTGATATATCGTATCGCGTGTGACTTATTTGTATATATAGTTATTTAACAAGTTGGGGGTTGCCACGGATACCATCAAAACTACCCCCTGATCGTTCGGAACCGTGATTAAACGTCACGTACGTTAAACAAATGTGAATATAATTCGCCTGGATATTCCCCTGTTTTAAGGAGGGTTCAACACTCATCAAAGTCCCAGTGGGACTTAATTTTGGAATTCATTATTTTTTAGGCTAAGAAATTTTTGAATTATTCAGATTTATGTGTAGAATAGGGCGATTTTTTTCGACTTATTTTTTTTCTTCCACTCCCCACTCGAAATTTTGTTGTATATGTCTGAAAGAAAATTCCCTGAAAGTTCCAGCCCTTAATATTAATATTAAGTACTTTCCCTTCGCGTGATAAGTTTTTCCATCTAAAATGCACGTAAATGAAAAACTTTTTTCGTCAAAATTTTACCACTCCCCGGTTTTTTATGATATCACATTGATTTTGGTCGCAATTTACGTAGAATCGAACGATCTTTAAAAGAGTCTTAAACAGCGTAAGTGTAACTTACACTGGTAAGATTGTACGAGTTCCTAAAGTGGATTTTTACCCAAAATCCTCAATTTTTTGCTGTTATCTCCGAAATGATTAACTTAACCGAAAAATCGTAAAGGGAAATTTTGTTGCAAATTTAATTTTCTATAAAAAAGGGCCTTTAGACCTAACTGCTAAAATTAATATTTCTTGAGATATTGAACCTTAACTTATTTATGGTATAAAATTTATATAGTTTATCGAACCAAAAGTTTAAAATTGTTGATATTCCATATCATATCACCATATCACATATCATATCACCAGTGGTTATATGATATGGAATATCAACAATTTGAAACTTTTGGTTCGATAATCCATGAAAATTTTCATATCACAAATAAGTTAAGGTTCAATATCTCAAGAAATATTAATTTCAGCAATCAGGTCTAGAGGACCTTTTTTTAAAGGAAATTAAATTTCCAGAAACATTTTCCTTTACATTTTTTCGGTCAAGTTAATCATTTCGGAGATAACAGCGAAAAACGAGAATCCTGGGTAAAAATCAACTTTAGTGACCTCTTACCATCTCACCAGTGTAAGTTACACTTACGCTGTTCAAAGATCGTTCAATTCTGCGTAAATTGCGACCAAAATCAATGCGATGGCATAAAAAACCGCGGAGTGGTAAAATTTTGAAGAAAAAAGTTTTTTATTTACGTGTGTTTTAGATAGAAAAACTTATCGCGCGAAGGGAAAGTACTTAATATTAATATTAAGGGCTCTAACTTTCAGGGAATTTTCTTTCAGACGTATGCAAAAAATTTCGGGTTGGGAGTGAAAGAAATAAACAAAGTCGAAAAAAAATTGCCCTAGTGTAGAATATGTTTAAAGTGTTTTTTGGGGAATTTTAGTTACAGAAAAAAACAATAGTTCATTACCATAACTTTGTCAACCTTTGATGGATACCTTTTTTTAAATTGAATATTATTAATAATGATATAAATTATTCGGCTGAATGTTGAAAAAAATTAAAAATTAAAATTAATATCACCCAAAAGATTTCATTTCAATCGTTTAATTTCCATCGAAACTTTTAGCGTTTCATTAAATATATTTTTCGTGAAATTCTCAATTCATGAATTCCTCTTCATCCCTCTTATAATTCAATTAATTCTCTTCCTCGTTCTCCTTCAACGAAACTCACGGAGAAACCTTCAGTAAAACTCGCTTCCGGCTACGAAACTTTTCTCGCTAAGGCTTGACAATAACAAAGCCGAGTTGCAAACGTTTTGGTATAATTTTTCATTTCCATGTTCGGGAAATTCGTCCAAGTTTTCCATTTACAAAATGGCGGAGTTTCCGCAAGCCTCGAGAAGGATTGGGACGACAAATGTCCCAGGGCTTGAATCGAAGAGAAGTTTTCCAAGCTCTTTCCTTATCGTGACACCCTCTTCCTCTCCTTTTTTTATCCTCTTGAATTTCCTCGTCTCGATTCGTTCTTGGTTCATTTTTCCAATAATGGTTAGCTTCGATTCCCCACGATCGTGATAGCTCGAAATAAGTCGGAAGAAGACTTTAGCCACGCGAAACCACGATCGTTGAAGTTTCCAGTCATGGGGTTGTCATATAAGTGCGTGCGCGTGTAAGTGCGTGCGAGTGTGTGCGAGTGTAAGCGTGTGCGTGTGTGCGGAGGCGCGGCACGAGAGTGCCGACCTCGCCGTCGGCGATCGTTGAACTTTCCATCGAGTCTACCTCGTACACTCCCACTGTCAGTTCAGTTCAGATATTAGTGCAAACATACACATCTGTAATCCCAAAATAGTGCTTGAAATGGACGCACACGCGCAGGAAACCCTCCAAAGTCCGGGAAACCATCGCGAGAGGAGCCCCGAATAACTTGTACATAGGATTATCAACCAGGAGACGTTTTGGACACCAGATAACGCGCTCAGCGAACGCGTTAGCGTTATCCTCTCGGGAATGATACGTCATTCCGCGGGTTGAAGGACCCGAGGAGACGGACACGATAAAGAGACGCAGACGGACGGATCATTAGGAGATGAACTATGTATCGAGCCATGATGTATCGCGGAGGAATCTGCACGATTATCGAGGAACCCTGAAAACACATTAGACCTTCGAAAGCATTTTTTGATTAGACCATTCGTTACGGAACTCTGAAATTAGGGTTTTTTTTTTGTTTTTTTTTTCCATCGAAGGCGATTGGACTTGAGACCAGACTTCTTCCGGGTTATCAACCTTTGAAACCTTCGAATGAGTTCACATGTCTTTTTCTAATCGATAATTTGAAATTGGGATTGGATAGTTGAAATTTTATGGGAAAACTAATCTGATCGAATTTATTCATTTTAAATTCTACGTTCAGCTACCTCTAAAATTTGCAAAAATGTTTTTTGAACTTTTGCATATTTTTAAAATATGCAGATAAAAATTTAAAGTTAAAATACTATAAATCGAAACTGGAAAACTGTAAACGTTTTTTTTTCAAAATGACTTTTTTCGAAAAACTCGTGCATCGATTTTTAATCTTAATTTTTATAATTGAAATCGCAGTGTCCAAGTTTGGACGTAGCTGATTTAAAAAATTTTGATCATTATTATTTTAAAAACCTGCTTTAATCAAAAAGGGGTCTTAAAAATGAAAAGAATTTCGATACCCTGCCATTTTGTAAATAATCGAAGAAAAAAATGGTTAAGGATAACGATAGCTACATTCTTATAGATATTAATTCTTAAATTTTCGGATAAATCTTGACCAAAATATCAATGGGACAATAGAGAGGAAATTTATTTTGTCGTTAAAATCATATCTAAATCTCTGTTTATATTTTTTTATAATTTATATAATATAATTTACTTTTTAATTTTTAACCAAATCTTTGGATCAGTTATGTCTATGATTTTTTTTTTTAAATATTAACAATTTCTTCACCCTTTACCTTGATCTTACCCCTTAAAATAAATAAACGAAAAAAAAAAATTTTAAACAAGCTTATATTAGTTGTTAATAAAAAATAACTAAAAAGTTAAAAATAATTTTATTCCGAATAAGATTTCAAATAAAAGCGCGTTACACGCTCTTTTTTTTCCCTTCTGATGTTAAAATGTAACACGCTTTTATTTGAAAACTTATTTCCATTCGGAATAAAATTATTTTTAACTTTTTAGTTATTTTTTATTAACAACTAATAAAAGCTTGTTTAAAAATTTTTTTTCGTTTATTTATTTTTTACTTTTTAGTATTTATGATTTAAATTTTTTGGAAAAAGGCTGTTGCGCAAAATTTTCGTAGAGAAATGTTGCAAATCAATTGCTTGAAAAGATTTTGTGAACAAAATTTTGCAAAACAATTTTTTTGCAGAAAATTTTGCGAAACATTTTTTTGGCAAAAAATTATGCGAAACATTTTTTTGCAAAAAATTTGCAAATTTGTTGTGATAATATTGCATTGTCATCCGATTTACATATGCATATGACAAATTTTAACTCAATCGAAAACCGAGAAGTGGACAAATTTGACTTGCAAGATTTGATTAAACAAAGACAGACCACGGGACAAGTGAAACTAAATAAAAGCTTGTAACTTGTAATAATAAAAAAAGGGATTTATCAACAGACACAGATAAATATTTACTTTATTTTATTTTATTTTATTTTAATTATAAGAAAATACTTGTTCCCAAAAGATGAGAAAACTCTCCTGAGTTTGTATCATCAACAATTGCATAACAATTTCAATTTCCTTCAACCGCATTAATGAAGGTTGAGAAGGTAAGAAACGTGAAGTACACCTGTTTTTCATGGTCGCAGGATTGGAAAATACGCAATAACAAAATGGGGTTAAAGTGCCTGGACCAACAATGGCTTCGTAAATATCCGTCATGTCATCAGATTGAGGACAATGAGGACTATTTTCGTTCCTTCCGTTCCATTGAAAGAACGTCGCGTTACGATGACGGAAATTATTGCCTCCACCCGTGTCCTTGCATCATAAAATCGTTAATGTTTAAAACCTTCATCCCCATCCTTCTTCTCGTCCTTGTCGTTGGTTCTGATCACCGGATGTACTCTCATTTGAGCGCCTGTTTCTGATGCGCCGCACAATTTTGCCCTCGTAACGGCCTTTTCTCGCCAAAGCTTACAAAGCTCGAGCTTTGCGTCATTGCTCCCGGAATTGCACAGAAATTCACCGCAGGAACTGCAACGCCAATATTAATTCGTTCTTCAACTTATGCAACACTTTCAATGTCAGGCAAAGTTACGCCGCGACGATAAACCTTCGTTTCACTTGGTCATTATTTCCTAGATGGAAAAATTTGAAGCAACATTTGATTCAATAAGATTTTACCGCTTAAGTTTCCAGGTTTTACATAAATTCGTATTCGCCCCAAAAGACATTTTAGCGAAGTGCTCTGACAAGGGCTGCAACTTCGTTAAAATTCGATATTTATTAATAAAAAAAATTATTGTGGGTTCTTCAAATGTTACTTTTTGATCCAGAAAATTTTTGTAGAAATGCATTGTCACGATTTTTCGAAAAAAAATCCCCAATGCTTCAACGCTTGGCTGACTTTAATCCCTCAACGTAGACCAGACTCAATTATTATTCCGTTGTGGAGTTAAATTTCCAAAGTGCTATAAGTGCTTGTGTCCGATTATGCAACGTTTTTTCTTATTTCTGCGTCACCGCATCTTGTTAAACGTATATCTATGTATATATGTATGGGGCGTCACGTTTGCAACGATGCAGAAAGACGTGTCCAGCATTTCTGGATAAACTGCGTTTCACGCGATCCTCGAATCCGTTTAACTTTCTCATCACTCCGGAACACCGACGATCCGAGCAGAGAAGCATTTGGATTTACCTGCGAAATATCATTGGGATTTTAGCCGGATACATCACTATTTTACACCGCAAATATGACCGACAAACATCTGCGGTTGTCGTGCCTCAATTACATTTTATCTGAATTTTTCATTCATCCCCCAAAAGAGCGATCATTATAATAATTCATGTGACATAATCGTTTGTTTTTATCGTACATAATCAAAATTAATTAACGTATGAATTAACGTAAATTAATTAAAATAAGCAAGTTGATGATCTAAATACAAATTGTTTGGAATAATGTGAACCGATAATATTGAATAGCCTAAATATCATTTCCTAATTATCATTTCCTTTTGTTTTTTGTATTTCAAAACCTAATTATCATTTCCTTTTGTTTTTGACTATTTGAAGTATTACTAATTTATCAAAATTTATCAAAATTGAAATCCTCATTTAAGAAAAAAAAATACAAGTCCTCTGAGAATCTGACAAAATTCTTCTGTGACGTTTCTGAGTGATGCTAAATTTTCATGTCTCAAGAAATTTAGCAATAATTTGAAACAAAAAGAGGAAAATACATTTTCTTCAAATTTATTTTCGATATACTTTGATCCTCATACTGACGAGCATTTATTGTAAAAATTTATTTAATGCCATTATTTATTTTTATTGTACACTAATTAAAATTAATTTGCGTACTAATTATCGGTACGTCAATTAAATGCTAGAGCGAGTCAATGATCTAAATACAAATTCTTCGAAATAATATAAATCGGTAACATTGAATAGATAATTAAAAAACGTGATTGTAGTTTCCTTTTATTTTTAGTTTATTCTGAACGATGATTTGAGAAATTATCAATTCATTCATTATTAATCAATTAGAATCCATTTGAGAAAAAAATAAAAGTTCCCTGAGTATAATTCAACAAAATTCTTCCGTGATCCTTCAGATTTGTAAATAATGCATTATTTCGATAATGCTTTCATTACCCATTACACTGCAGAATGTAAAATGGACAAGTGTACCATTACAAAATACAAGAGTAATGTGTAATGAAAGCGTATTCCATTACAAACATAAAAAGTAATTTGTAATGGATGCATGTGCCATTACAAATAAAAAAAAAGTAATGTGTAATGTATGCATGTGCCATTACAAATAAAAAAGTAATTTGTAATGGATGCATGTGTCATTAAAAATAGAAAAAGTAATGTGTAATGGATGAGTGCTTCATTACAAATTACGATTTAAAAAAAAGTAATTGGTAGTGGAGAATATTCCACTACAAATTAGTGTGTTTTTACAATTTGGAGCAGGTACAATTTTGCTCAAAGATCAGACTATTAATTTTTCAATTGAAATAATTTGTTTGTATCAAGTTTTTGTTAACTTTACTAACGTAGTGGTAAATGTATGAACAGTGATTTTTTAGAGTAATTTTTAATCCATTCTTGTAAAAATTACAATTCAAGAAAAACTTATAGGAGTCAGTGTATATTAACTTAATATTCACTAACACCTGTTAGCAGTTATTTTTTGGTGTAATTTTTACTCCATTGTTGTAAAAATTACAATTCAAGAATGGAATAAAAATTACTCCAAAAAATCACTGTTCATACATTACGATACTAAAGTTAACAACAACTTGACACACATAAATTATTTTCATTGAAAAATGAATAGACTTACCTTTGAGCAAACTAGTACCTGCTCCAAATTATCGTAAAAACGCACTAATTTGTAGTGGAATATTCTCCACGACAAATTACTTTTTTAAAAATTGTAATTTGTAATGGAGCACTCATTCATTACACGTTATTTTTTTTTTATTTGTAACGGCACATGCAGCCATTACACATTACTTTTATTATTTGTAATGGAACATGCACATTACACATTACTTTTTTTATTTGTAATGGAACATGCATCCATTACACATTACTATTTTCATTTGTAATGGAACATTCATTCGTAACACGTTGCTTTTGTAATTTGTAACGGAAAATATCCAGTACACATTGTTTAAAATATTGGGTAATGCATTACTTTTACATTAACTATTACTATTTTCACAACTCTGCTTTCGAGCGATCTCAGATTTTCGTCTCAATGGATTCACTAATAATTTGAATAATGAGGATAAATTTTCTACGACGTTACTTTCGATATACTTCGATCCTCATCCCGACGTCTTATTCCCTCATTATCGAAGGCAAGAGCGAGTTAAGACTTCGATACGTCTCGAGCGCTCATTATAAAATGAGAACGGGAATATTTTGCCTTTCCAAAAGGCGGATATCGGATGTCAAGGATATCAGAAAACAAGAGAAGAAACTTGCCTCGTAGAACGGAGAATAAGACTCAAATATGTCGGCTGAGGGAAATAACGATCTCGTGCGTTTTTCGTACAAGCATCTTCGCTTTTTTTTTACACTCCAATCTCACGTGCTTCGCAAGTGTCTCAAATAGCTCAAGGACAAATGAACATCAATACGACTAATGAAAAATCTAACAACCTTCCCAACACATTCTAAAAAAAAAAAAAAAATCACACATCAGATCCGCTGAAATTTCGTAATTTATTACATTTTCCTTTTTTTCTCTCTCCCAATCTCATTTGCCAATCTAATGGAATTAATACAATTGGCACACGCACATTTAAGAGTCCAAGATAATTCGAAACCTTGAGTCTTCGACACACGCATCTTACATCCGCGTTGATTCTAATCTTCGTACGCAGAAATATAATTTTTTTGTGCTACATAGCAATTAAAACAATTTTAGGAAGATTAACCAAATACCATTTAATCGATAAAATGATTGATTGAATTTTTAAAATAAAAGCAATTATATAGAAAAAAATGAAAAAAAAGTAAACATAATATATGAGAATAACTTAATAATAATAATGATAATAATGAAAAGGATAAACATAGGCCTAAATGAGAGAGAAGAATCCGCAAAAACACTCTCGGCGAAACGTTGAGAGAAAGAGAGAATTATCTGGAGAATGAAAAAAAGAGAGGGAAGTCAGGTGAAGGAAGTAAGTTGAATACCAAGTGATCGAGGATTCCACCAACGCGTGTAATTCGGTTCCGTCCGATCGGGCAACCTCCCTCGAGTCTCTCCAAAGCCAAATCTCTCACGAAATCTTGTTACAGGGAGAACCGAGAGAATAAAAGAAGAAACGACCGCGAGGAAGTATTTTTACAAAAAATTGTGCAAAGAAAGACTTTAAAATTTTTATTTTAATGAAAAATTTAAATTTAAATTTTACACATAAATTTTAAATTACAATTACAATAATGACATAAATTTTAAATTTGAATTTTAAATTTATGTCTGTAGGGAGAAAATCCATTGTAAGGGGTGAAGCGATTGTCAATGTTTCACCATTTTTTTCTTAAATATAAATAATTATCAAAGGATAGGGCTATTGTTATTTTATCGAGTATATATTCGAGCTATTCCATAGCAATATTTATTGAAAAATATTAAAAATGGACAGAGATATAAAGTTGATGACGAAATTTCCTCCCCATTGGGTCATTGATATCTTGGTGAAGAGTTTTTCGAAAAAAGAAAACAAATTAAATAATAATAATAAATATAATGATAAATATAAGCAGCAGATATAGATTTTCCTCGATAAAAAAAAACAACAAATATTTTTACCATTCTTTTTTCTACAACATATTTATTAATATTTTGACAATGAACAAAAAAAAGGTTTGATAAAAGAAATGAAAATTAAATAAGTTATAAGCTGGCAAAGTTGGGGCTAAAAAAAAGGGGTGTGCAAAATTTAAAAAATAATTAGTAAGAATGTCATTATAGCCCCCACCTCAGAGAAAACCGAAAAAAAAAATTCTCAAAATGGCGGCTGTCAGAGCCAAAACGCCGTTTTTCGCTTCTTTTTTCATAGATTTTAATTTTTTTACAGTAGTAAAAAAAATTATTTTTACACAAAAGCGTTGGAGGCGACAGAGTGTTAAACATTGAAGATTGGCAAAAAATTTGAAGTAAATCGGTTGACTAGAACTTGAGATATCATGTCAAACGTGTTGAGAAAAGTAATTTTGATGAAAATGCGTGACGAGCGCAGTTGCTGCGTCACTAAAATAGCAATAACTCCGTAGATTATTGGAATCAAAAAATTTCCTTTCGAAGAAATATTCTTAAAGGTCTCAACTTTAAGAATGTACAAAAAAAAATTGATTTTTTCAAAATTCTAGAGCAGAATACCCCCTTAAGTTATGGGAGGTCTAGAATCCGATGGCAAACGAAAAACCGCCTTACTGATATTCTATAATGGTGATTGATATGCATGTATGCATATTCACGGTGAGAATCGGTCGCCGGTGAAGTAATTCGCTGGCGCAACAGAATGTACGGAGATCGAGAGTGAAAGAAAGCGTTGCGCGCACATCAGTGAGAAAAAGAGAAGGCCCGATGCTCGCATATTAACGACGAGGAGTCCCAATTCTCCTGCAAAGCAGAAGAAACAATATATATATATGGGGCATTCCAAGTGAAATCGAGGAGTCATTTCCTCATATTTTTTTTTATAACTTTTTTTTAGTCTCTAAAATAAAATAAAATAAATTAATTCCTGATATTCTATAACTTAGAAATTTTTTATATTTTGCATATTTTCCAAGACATGTTTTATTTTTATTTTTTACTCCTGTAAGGAATATTAGGAATTAATTTTTATTTTGATTTTAGAAACGAAAAAAAAATTATTAAAAAAATATGAAGCAGCCGCATCCGACTTTCTAATCATGATAGATATTACTTATTTTTGACCCAGAATCTGTGGAAAAAATTGCAGAATTTTAAAAATGGTGTTTTTTCAGTTATCCTTTTTTTACACAAAAACGATCGTCGCGCCACCTGAAGGAGTGGCGAGAAAATTCTTTTTAAAAATTGGGCTTTTTTGAAGTGGAATCAATGCTAAAAAAAAGTTATGCAAGGATCTGATGACCTGAGGGAAATGACTCCACGTTTTCACTTGGAATGCCCCATATGTGTGTATTTAAATCGCGCAATAGCGCTCTTTGCCCGCGAAACATCCTGCAGGACCGCAATTTTTCGACTCCTTTCACGTAGAGTCACCTGTAATCCTTGTTTATTTACATAAGTACATGCAGCTCGGTACATTTTGGCGGTAATAACGAAACCTCTTGAAAAGTTTATTCGGAGATCAACGTAGAGCTTGCAATAAAGTAGAGTCTACGTTTTACTGAAATTTCAAAAATTTATTGTACACGTTGTTGAGGAGAAAATGAGAACTTAAGGAGATTTACGGAGTTCCTCTACAAACTCAGAAACAAATTGAAGTTAACGTCGTAGGTTTTTTTTAAATGGCAAATCATTGTTTCATTTTTGTTGTTTGGTCATCGAAAAAAAATTCCCAAGAAAGCTTCGTTTTTCAATGCATCTGGGTCGAGCGACCCCTTAACTATTTTATATTATTTCCTAATCATTTATTATTATTTATTTTAAAATTATAAATTTTTTAAAAATTTGCATAGCTCCTAAAATATATTTATATTCCTAATTATTTTGCTAAACACACAGTTTGAAGAGGGAAATTAGTAAAGGGATTATTCATTCAAAATTGATTTTTAGATATTTTTGAATATTTCAAACCATGTTGGAACCCCAAAATTCGATTTTGCTCAGAATTGCAAATCTGGAGTATTAAAAAAGAGGTTTTCCCTTGTAATTCTCTAGAATTTTCAAATAAACCGCTATATTTAGAATATTTTAAATTTTTCAAGTGCCAAATAGGTTTAAAAAATTTTGATATTTTATTTCCAAGGGCTGCATAAATATCAAATAATTGTATTTAAAAATTTTTGCTTCTTTGTGCCCCACTTTACTGAACAATGAATATTTATATTTATTATAAAAATTTGATTTTAAATTTGATTTTAAATTCAAAATTTAATAAAATTTTGGATATAAGAAATATTTTAGATATTTAATATATATTAATATCAATAAATCTGATGTTATCTGAGACTTTCCTGGAAACTCGTATATAAAATCTGGACTGTAAATCTAAATTGTTAAACAAAGAGGTTTCCGTTCTAATTGTCTAGAATTTTCAAATAAACTGCCCTGTTTGGAATATTTCAAATTTTCCGAGTGCCAAAAAGGTTTAAAAAATTTTGATATTTTATTTCCAAGGGCTGCATAAATATCAAATAATTATATTCAAAAAATTTGGTCCTTTGTCCCCCACTTTACTGAATAATAAATATTTATATATATGATAAAAATTTGAATTTAAATTTGATTTGATTAAATTCAAAATTTAATAAACATTTTTGATATTCAAATTTTGAATTTAATAAACATTTTAGAAATTCAAAATTTTACCAAATTTTGAATTTGATAAATATCTTAGATATTTAATATATATTAATATAAATATATCTGATGTTATCTGAGATTTTCCTGGAAACTCGTAATTAAAAACTGGACTGTAAATCTAAATTATTAAACAAAACGGTTTCCGTTCTAATTCTCTAGAATTTTCAAATAAACTGCCTTATTTAGTATATTTCAAATTTTCCAAGTGCCAAATAGGTTTAAAAATTTTTGATATTTCATTTCCAAGGGCTGCATAAATATAAAATAATTGTATACCAAAATTTTGATTCTTTGTCCTCCACTTTACTGAATAATAAATATTTATATTTATGATAAAAATTTGAATTTAAATTTGATTTGATGAAATCCAAAATTTAATAAACATTTTTTATATTCAAATTTTGAATTTAATAAACATTTTAGAAATTCAAAATTTTATTAAATTTTGAATTTAATAAATATCTTAGATATTTAATGTATATTAATATAAATATATCTGATGTTATCTGAGATTTTCCTGGAAACTCGTAATTAAAAACTGGAACCAGCACACCCGGGTCATGCAGACAGTCAGACGGCGCGTGCTGATTATCCCTGTGCGGAATTTCGCAAAAAAAAGAGATAAAAAAATAGGCAGAGGAGAAAACATACAGATGCACACGTGGAATAACTACCGAGAATGAAACGTTGCAGTGAACGCGAGAGAGAGAGAGAGAGAGAGAGAGAGAGAGAGAGAGAGAGAGAGAGAGGGAGAGAGAGAGAGAGAGAGAAGTATTGCGATTGCAGGCGTGGGAACAGCGACCCCGAGGATATTTCGTAAAAGCGAATTCGTAATATGAGCCACGATATTTCAATGTGGGATGTACATGAAAAAACTGAACATCTCACCTGTATAAAAAGTGACGAGAACGTGAAGAATAGCAAATACCATGTTTTAGACAGCGCCGGTCTATTGTGCGCTCGAGCCTTCGTTAGCTTGGATTTTTTTCTTCGCCATTTCAAAATTCACGTTTTACCAGGCTCGTTTAATTGGGAACGCAAAAAGAGATGTCAAGTTCGCGGAAAATGGGACTTATTTTTTATTTCACAGGTTTTTAAATATTTCTTCTCAGAGGAAAGATTTTACGATTCAATTCAAATTTAATTTTTTTTCCAACCAAAATTTGATTCCTAACTGATCAAATAATTTATTGCAGTTGATACAATGTTGAATTTATAATTATGAATAAAAATTTGTAAGTTGCAGATAATATAATTAAATTTATAATTGAAAAGGAATGTGAAATATAATATATGTATTTTTATTATTATTGTTATTTTAATTTAAACAATGTTAATTTTATAATAAAAAATAAAAAATAATAATTAAATTGAAGATAATATGATTGAATTTATAATTGGGAAGAAAAGTAAAAGATTATATTTGAATTAATCGATATTTGGAGCGAAATAACAATTTACAAAGAGTTTGACAATCGCTCGATGTACAATAAAGACCTTTTTTTTCATTCTTCCCTGAGAAACCTGTGAATGATTGATGCCAAAGTGAATTTTCTCCCTCGCATACGGAGACACAAGTGTATATAACTGAAAGAAAGTAGAATAAAACTGGACTTTCATTGTGGTTATTGGAGCCCAACGGATATACAGAATTTTCTTTCTATGTAGGGTTAATATTTGCATACCTACATGTTGCACGATTATTATTAGCCCTGTGCGATTGACAACCAGGAAATACTCCACTTTTCTGATGTAAAACGAAAGTCAGTCGCACATTAATAGAACGAAGAACTGTCAGGAAATGAAATAAAAGAGTTTATCGCAAAATCGAATAAAAGCTATTTTGAAAAATTGGGGTTTTAACCCTAGACAAGGCATATCATTCTTTTTACAGGCATTTAAAAAATTTAATACGGTTAAATCTCTTCATTTTTTATGAAGAATTGGTTGCATTATTTTCAACTTAATTTTGAAAAAATAAAACCAGCGATAAAACACTTTAATTTAAAAAATATGTAATACAAACATTCGAAAGTTACTTTTATTTTAAAATCCCTTTTTCTAATAATCAATTTCAACCCAAAAAATGTTAAATAATTAACGATTTCAAATATTAAATATTCAGAAGATTAGAATCAATTATTAAATTAAATATTAATTAAATATTAAATCAAGACATCAAGAATACAATAAAGACCCAAACCTCGTTTTTTTATAAAGAATTAATTGCTGTATTTCCACGTTAATTTTGAAAAAATAAAGTCAGTGATAAAATACTTAAAATAAAAAAATATGTCATATAAACCTGCAAATGTTACTTTTATTTAAATTCCTTTTTTCTAATAGTCAATTTCGATCGAAAAAAAATTAAATAATCAATATTTTCAAATATTAAATATTCAGAAGATTAGAATCAATTATTAAATTAAATATTAATTAAATATTAAATCAAGACATCAAGAATATAATAAAGACCCAAACCTCGTTTTTTTTGTAAAGAATTGATTGCTGTATTTCCAAGTTAATTCTGAAAAAATAAAATCAGTGATAAAATACTTTAAATAAAAAAATATGTAACTTTGATTTAAAAACCCCTTTTTCTAATAGTCAATTTCAACCCAAAGAATATTAAATAATTAATGTTTTCAAATATTAAATATTCAGAAGATTACATAAATTATTAAATTAAATATTAAATTGAGACAACAAGAATAGAATAAAGACCCAAAAAAATGGATTGAGTTTCTATTTTCACCACAAAAGTCTCCGAGAAAAATTTGAACAAAAACACAATTTTTTCTCGGGCTTTCCGCTCCTGGATATTTCCGCCTCCGCTGTTTTCAACCCCCTGAATAACTCAGCGGGTGGGCAAAGTACTATCGCAACAAAAACAAAGGAGATCGGTGGAGGGTGAGGAAAAAGAAGAGAGAAACGAAAGTAGGGGAGTGTACGCGTGCAATGACGAAACATAAGGGATGGAGGGGGTTGAAACGCGCGAGTTCTCCCTCTGTTTGATCCGCAAACACTGTAATTGCCTAGAATATTATATTAGGTACGCCGTTGTGGATGCAAGAGAGGTCTGTTTCCACGGGGGTGGAGGATTGGTTTTAGGGGTTGAAGCTGCTTGTGCCGCGCGAGACCCAAGTCACTCTCGTCGTTGGGGAAAAGAACCGGCGCGACAGAGCTGAATGGAGACGACTGGGACGTTCTTCGGTCTGTCAGCACGTACTTTTTTCCCTCAGAGTTCGCAGGGACCGCCTGCAACGAACTGACGACGAAACAATAATTTGCGCTCACGCTGAGACTTGATAAACGACAATATTTCACAAACAGATGGACTTGAACGACGTTATTGAACGTTTGAAATTTTGTGACTCACGCCCTTTTGATTTTTTACATGCTGCATTTTTTCGAATGAAACTTTTTTCCATTTCTCTCCATCCCACAATTTTTATATCTTGCGACTTTTCAGGTTTTCCTATGTAAAAATAGGGGAAAAAAAAAATAATGCAATACATTTTAAGGGTTGAAAAGGAAAATTCAATAGGGGAAGAATTTTCGTGAGATTGAAATAATAGAACATTTTTGACATGGAAAAAATTTGGATTTAATTTACAATGTAAACAATTGTTTAAAACATTTTTTATAATGATTTGAAATGTTATCAATAAATTGAAAATAAATTCAATCTGTAAAACAATTTTTTTAGCGCTGGTTTTTTTATTAAAATTTTTTTTTATAACAATAATTTTTTTAAAACAGTTATGTATATTTTATCACAAATTTTATTGTCGAAAATTTTCTTTTTAGAATCACCGCTATTCTTTTTATTTTTATTTTTCTCGTTTCGTCACAAACACATCCGTTTCCTTTCGCTCCGATTCCCGGGACACGAAATTCATTCTGTCACTTGGTCGGTTCTCGTTACAACTGGATATGTAATGTTACTTCGCGCTTACGCTCACGAGCGCCGAGCGCGAACACGCTTATCTCAATTTTTTTTATCGCTCACTCGGTATTTCGACAGAGAAACGTCCGCGCAAAGCGCGGAACCAACAGAAGCATCGCACATGGAACGATCTGATGGGGTCTCGCTTTTGCACCAGGATCCGTCGGGTCTTTCTGTTGTAACCCCATAATTGGGCGAGACGACTTTTCCGTTGAAAAAGATTTTTTTACCTCTTCAGGAAAAACACACTTTACTTTAAAAAAAGTCATTTTTAGACATTTGAGAAAAGGCGTCGAAAATGGTTCCCGTGGGGTGAAATGATCCCCTCATCATTTTTATTAATTTTGTTTTGTTGCAAATTTTAGAGATTCATATGAAAATTCTGTAGTGTTTAAGTTTGATACCGTATTTTTTATAATAAAATGAAATAAAAATTTTACCTCATTGGGGGTCATTTTACCTCATAAGGGATCATTTTACCTCATGGGGGATCGTTTTGTCCACACATGTGTACAAAATGATCCTTATAGAAGTTACAATTCCATTACATATTGATGAAAAAAATTATAGCTTGGTCCTTCATGTTGCGAAAGCATTTTTCCCTCAAGGGAATGATTTTGGACATCTTTCCCTTTATAATTAAAAATGTTCCCTGAAAATTGAAGGGTGTTATGTGATTTCCAAAATTCAATTACGTCTTGAAAACTCTATAAAATTATTTTCTTTATGCACATTTTGCATATACGCCGAAATGAGAACTAAAAAATGACGCGTTAGTTAAGGTCGAAGGGCGTTCTTTGTGAAAATCGATCGGACGTAGGCCACGGTCACCAACGGACAGTATATGTATTTATTATACATGTATACATGACCTTATACGTATGTATGAATTTACATGAGGTTATATGCGTATATACGCGTGTATACACATATTTATAAATTATATAAAATAAATGAATATTTTGGTATGCAAGATGCAAATAATCTACACCGAATATATTTGGACACTTCTGATGTCAAAATTATTTTTTAAAAGTCAAAAATAATGAAGAAACGTCAATTATTTTATATTGTGAATATAATATATTGTAAAATATTGCCAATTAAGAAAATATAGCTTTTTGCGGGGGAGTAAAAAATTTTGCTATTACCTTTTAAAAAAAAAGTCGATCTAAAAACATAAATAAAAGGATTTTACGGATATGAATGAATTTCTAAAAATGTTAACGTTTTTCCGGATTCATGTAATTGAAAAATAGTCAGCCTAATCCGGATAATAAATAAAAATTATAAAAAATAAAAAATAATATAAAATTTAACATTCTTAATATCAACATTGAATTTCATAAACATATTCTTCGTTCACATATTTTTCTAATATATTTCATCTACCTTGAATAAATTTTTAAAAATTAAAATTTGTTTAAAAATAAAATAAATACATTTTATACCTTAAATACATTTTTTTAAATTAAAATTCGTTTAAATATAAAATTAATAAAAAATACAATGTTTACCAGCCTAAAGGAACACGTACCAATCCTGAAATATGTCCAACTTAAAAAAACGTGAAAGACATGAGTTTGGAGAAAAGGGCATAAAGTGCTGATATTTGCGTGACACGTCTTGAAAGCTTGAAATAGAATTTACCAACTGTTTTTGGCACGCCGGGGGATGAAGTCTCCGCAAGCAGAACGCCCTCGCTCAGAAAATACCGCTGTGAGAGGCACTAAAAAGCATGGCGGTCAATGAGGGTCAGCTGATAACACTACAACTATGTTTAATAACATAATAATAAGTTTACCATAATATAACAATTCCTTCATCTTACTTCCAAAATTTTATTGAAGAAACTCATTAATAAAGTTAAGGGAGGCAGCACAATAGGGGCAAAAAAGGGTTCTCAGTGATTGAAATAAATTTTTGCTTATAACAAGATTTAGTTTAAAGTTCAACCCTTAAAGAAAAAACAAATATTAAATGTGATAGAAAGAGGAAGCTAAGTCCTTGAAATGCACCCTTAAAGAAAGGGCTCTGCCTAGTTAGAATCCGCAAAAACGAGAATATAAAATCCAACAATAAAGTTATTCCACGTTGCACCTAAAAATTCCCCCCCAAATCAAAGGGGTGAAATCCCTCTGATTTCACCACCGAAAAAAAATGGAGGGACGATAAAACCACTCAATCGATGCAATTTTAGCAAAAAGCCTCCGAGTCTTGTCACAAAAAATGCCACCATCGCAGTTAACCTCTACTTAGTTGGACCTTCATTCAACCCCCTTCGTTCTCCATCTTTAAAGAATCCCATCCGACGTCTCATACGAATTCTCGAGCGAGAATTGCCGATTTCCCGTGCTGGAGTTGCACTTTGGTACACGGGGTTGAGAGTCATCGTGGTCCACTCGTTGGAAAAGTGACGGAGAGGGATGAACTCTGCGAAGGGGTGCGAGGGGTTTGAGGGTGGAAGTTGGTTGGGGGTGAGATCGATGCGGTTAGTGCAAAGAGGAGAATACATGTCTGGATCCTACCAGAGGCAACCAGGAACCGTCATTCACCGGCATTAATCGAGCCCCGTACCATTACCAGTACCAAAACTACCCCTATACGCCGATACCTGAAACACACGCGAATACGCGAGCATCCCCTATTCCGGAGCTTTTCATGCTCGCCCGTTGAGCCTCCCGCGTCCTATTCAAGCTTCTAACCCTCTCTGACGACGCCTCCTCCGCGTCGCCCTCCGCATTCAACCCTATATATGTATACGTACAAAACAACCCCTAAAGCTCCCACGAAGGGTGGATAATATTGATCTGTGGAAACCACGCCTTACACCCACGCTTCGCGGTGCCGCCCATTTCGGGCAAAAAGCTCCGTTGATGCCGACGCTTACACGGAACCCCCGACAGGGGGTAGCAACCCCCTACCCCTATTTTCAAACCCCTCCACTTTGGAGCTCGCGCGCTCCATTCAATCCTTTTTTTCGCGCTCTCGTTCTTTCGCGATCAGGACGAGCTTTTGAATCAGCAGGTTCTCGAAAAATAAAGAATTTATTTTTCCATCCCCTCTTGCCGCCAAGGGGCGAATGACTGATGTAGATACGCTCAAGGGTACCCCCTGAAACTTCGGGTAATATCTTATGTCTGCTCGCGTTTGTTTTTCATCCCTTTGCCGAAAGACGGGCGATGGACACCTTGAAGAATCATCCAACTTAATTCTCCTCACGATAGGGATGAAGTCAGTTAAGAGATGGACAAACAGGAATAGAGGGGATGATAGGTGATGGATCAAAGTGTAAGAATGAAGATGACGAAAAATCGGTGCTTCCTTTATGTTTCGTTCGAAGAGAGTATTTAGGATAATGAACAAAATTGAATAATATCATAAATAAATAATAAATAATTTTAATTTTTTGAATTTTAATTTTTTTATTTTACAAAATTTATTTTTGTTAAATAATTTTTAATTAATAATAATAACATTAACATATAATATATTAATATTAATATATTAATTATATTGATAATACTAATCATTTTAAATTAATGAATAATATGATTAATTTTAATTTTTTAATTTTATAAAATTTCTTTTAGTTAGACAATTTTTAATTAGATCACTTTTTCATCAGTCAAGTTTTTTGTTCAGCTTAATGGACAATTTTTTGAATCTTTGCTGGAAGAAAAAAATCTCCCAGCTGCGTTTTCGTCGCAATACTTGAGTTAGCAAAAAGTGGAAAATTTCAAGAGTCCTTGAGTGTTTCGCTGCTGGGCTGCCTCTCGTTAAGATGACGTAAATTCGATGCAAATTATAAGGAAAAAGCGTTAACATAGTAAACTTTTACATTGTACACATTCGCTTCTTCCATTCCACGTCGTTCCAATTTTATATTTTCCAACTCTTATCCGGATGCACCGAGGAAAATACATAAATTTTTATACTTCCTCAATAGATCATTCCTCTGAGGAGTTTTTCGTTTTTCACTTACGTCTAGCCTATAAAACGTGAAAATCGATCGAGATTTATCTTCACTCGACGTCTTCTTCGTCTCAAAACGAAGAATTATTATTATAATAACAAGAAACGAAATTATGAAATTTACTAAATTTATATTTATTATTGTTGATTATTTAATATTATTGATATATATTATAGATTAATATAATAATAATAAATAATTATCAATAATCAATTAAAACTTTCAAAATTATTAACGGAGTATTCTGGTCTGGAATTTTCAAAAAATCCATTTTTTTTTAAATATTCTTAAAGTTTCGACCTTAAAGAATATGTACTCGAAAGGAAATTTTGTAATTCCAATCATTTACGGAGTTATAGCTATTTTAGTGATACAGCAACTACTCAAAACTACTTTTCTCAAACATGGCTGACATGATATCTATCATGATTTTTTACCAATCTTCAATGTATAACTCTCTATCGCACCCACCACTTTTGTATCAAAAATTTTTTTTTTACTATTGTAAAAGAATTGAAAATTACAAAAAAAGAGTCAAAAAACGCCTTTTTTGTTCAGACAACCACCATTTTGCGATTTTTTTCTCCGTTTTTTCTGAGGTGGGAGCTATAACAAAATTCTTACTAATTAAGAATCTTTTCTCCAATTTTGTATTAGATGACCCCTTTTTTTAGCCCCAACTTTATCAGCTTATAACTTATTCAATTTTCATTTTTCTCGGAATTTTTCTTTTTGTTATCAAAATATTAATAAATATGTTGCAAAAAAAATGTTAAAAGCATATATTTGTTTTTTAAGGATGTTGAGTCCCAAATCGCAAATTATGAAAAAATTCTGAAAATTTGGTATGTTTTTGGATGAAGTAGAAGAGTTTGGATGAAGATATAACTTTGCGATAAGTTTTTTTTCGACCTCTCAATTTTTTAATATCTACAATATATTGAAAGCAACGGAAACAAAACGAAGTTTATTGATAAATATTTTTTTATTTGTTTAAAAAATTGTTCTTAACAAAGTGTAAATATTTTAATTACGAGCTTCCTAATCGTCGTGAAATTTTTACACGACCTCTTAAATACTTCATGCAAAAACATACAAAATTTTTAGAGTTTTCTCATCATTTTTCATTCTAACCCTTAAAGAGGTTGAAGTAATGAGAATTCTGAAAATTTGGTATGTTTTTACATGAAGTATTCAAGAGGTCGTGTGAAAATTTCACAACGATTAAGAAGCTATTTATTGAACAATTAACATTTAAAAGTTTCCTAGGGACTCAACATCCTTAAATCGAGCTCGACCAGAATGCCGCCTTAATCCGGAAACGGCGGTAATAAAGAATTCCTTGATACGGAAGTGTCAACGATTGAGCAATAATCATATCGTCGTGCTTTCACTGATTGATCTTCGGAAATCTTGGCGCAGGATGAGAAAGAAGCTGAGGCGCGAGGCGGTGAAACGTCACGCGATTCTGACGCGATTCTCTCTTGCTCGACGCTGCAAAGGAGAAAGTACCTGCTGTACGCCGGGTCAATTGAACTTAGGCGCAGATAGATCTAAAAAGCCTTACCTCGCGTCTCGCAGTCTCTCTCTCTCTCTCTCTCTCTCTCTCTCTCTCTCTCTCTCTCTCTCTTCTCTCTCTCTCTCTCTCTCTCTCTCTCTCTCTCTCTCTCTCTCTCTCTCCTTCTCTCTCTCTCTTTCTCTCTCTCCCTGTCGATGATGTTTCGCCTAACATAGTTTCACCGTGTCTTTAAACCCCTTCTATCGTGCCCACTCTCACTCTCGCAGCCGTATTCAGGTGAATATTCTTCGCAGACTACCAATACAAGCTCTTCTAGCAAAAGAGACAAAAAGCAAATTGCCGGAGGCCCCGCTAAACCGACATGTAGGTTAATACGTGAAACATACCATTTTTAAGATAACCATCGTGTTTTTCCGTCGAGGACATGAAAAAAAGAGAGAGGGAGAGAGATCAATTGATTAAGGTTAATTTATTAACGCCCCAGTTTAACCGCGAAGCAAAACTCTGACGAGAAATGAATTATAATGACAATTATTACAGAGAAGAATAATAATTATAAAATTTTAAAAAAGGTCAATAAAGAGTAGAAAGTAACCTAACCCGAAAAACTTGAGAGACAGAGAAATGAAGAAATTATAGCTATGATTTTATAATCCAATAATTCATTAATGGATTAATCATAATAATTAATTAATGGAACCAATACAAAATCCATAAAAAACAAACCTTCAAATTTATTATTTATGCAAAATAATTGAATTGAACTTGATTGATGCAAAATTATAAAAGTAACGATCACGAGAATTCCGAGTTCAGTCAAGAATTTTTTTTGCCAATGACAACGAAATTTCGATGCGTTTGTAATTTTTTATTGCACGACATGAAATTTTGTGACATCTAAAAATATTAAAAACATCAATCAATACACGATAATTATTCCGAAATGAACGTGTACCCATAAATTTGAAAGGAAAGAATCATTGAATTATTCAAAAAAAAAATATTAATGGCAAAAGTAAGTAGAGATTTATCATTTGTTTACATTTTGGAGATGTTACAAATGTTGTAATTCGTCTCTTTCGTTAATGTTAGCATGTGACACTGCACCTTAAGAGTACTAGATAAAGACAGTGCGCTGTACGAGATTTACGAGCATTAGCTCGAGCTAATTGAGCCTGAGTCATCATCGCAGACACCTCAGCGTGTCGCTGTCACAACGAGAGGGAATCTCCTACAGCTAGAAGTGGAAACTCCCAGTTACAAGACAGAACAATGTGACTCTCACGTAATACTCCACTGCCCGAGAGAAAAAAAAATATATATATATATATATTATATATCTATAGGATGTTATCAGTCAAGCTACTTTTGCCTTCGACCTCTTTAAAACTTATACTTTTTGAAACTCGAATTTGAAACCAAAACCTGAGGTAAAATAATCCCCCTATGAAGTAAAATGATCCCCATGAGGTGAAATGATCCCTCATGAGGTGAAATGATCCCTCATGAGGTAAAATGATCCCTCGTGAGGTAAAATCATCCCCCATGAGGTAAAATCATCCACCATGCGATAAATTCATCCCTCAAGAGGTAAAATCATCCCTCATGCGGTAAATTCATCCCTCATGAGGTAAAATCATCCCCCATAAAGTAAAATTATCCGCCGTGAGGTAAAATTATCCCCCGTAAGGTAAAATGATCCCCCATGGGGTAAAATGATCCCCCATGAGGTAAAATGATCCCCATGAGGTGAAATAATCTCCCATGAGGTAAAATGATCCCCCATGAGGTAAAATGATCCCCCATGGGGTAAAATGATCCCCCATGGGGTAAAATGACCCTGGAGTAATGAGGACTGAATTGAAAAGATTTAATAGATATTTTTATTGAAATAGAAAGAGAAGATAAAGAGAGAAACATGGTTTGTTGGAAATGCCCCATATATTAATTGCATATGCCTGTGAGCACATAATACAGTGCAGTTTGCTTGGGAATGAGAAAAACAAGTGCGTGCTCGAGACAAGCACGATACAACTCTGTGATTTAGCACGTGTCCATGAGAGGCTCCCCTGCATCGAAAATGCACGGACACGCACTTGCCCCTGCGCCCCGATAAACATACACATAACAATATACAAAGGGTGTTCAATTTTTATCTTACTGTAAATTTATAAAATCCTGAGCATTTCTATTAGTTCGAAGAGACTGAACAGAATGACTGCTCGAAAAAAGATAGACCTTTTTTCTTTTTTTTTTTTTGCAAAAGACACATGTTAACCTTTATTTTTTATTATGGTTATGAGATCAATAAGGAAAAGGAGTTAAATTTGACATTGAAAAATGAGGGTGACCTTGAAACTCCATCAACATGTTAACCATGGCCTTTCTTGTATGTTGAGTCCAAACATTTTTTTACTATCTTTAAAAAATATTTATAAACTTTTCTATTGAATTTGGGGTAGGTGAAATTTTGCCACCCGGTATATCGAGCGTCTATTGTAGTTTTATATGGGCGTGTGCAGGTTTACAAACGATCGATAATCGTATACTCTTCAGGTGACACATAATTACGAGGGTCTCTGTCGATGACATCGCGAGTGACTACGGTAACAGCTGAGTTTGTGGGCAAAAAGACCCCCCGCGACGAGCTGTAAACTCGCACGTCCTGACGTAACGAGAACGGTCTTCCCTCGAATGTAGAGTAAAAGGGGGTGAAACAGAGAAAACGTGGCAAATAATACAAATTTTCCATTCTATCTCCCGCAATAATTGTTATAATTTTTTTTTGCAGTCATTGAATTAATTTATATTTAATTATAATTTTTTAAAAATTACAAAAAGCTAATTAAGTTAAATGTCCCAATTATTGAGCAGGTCCCAATTATTGAACACTATCTTGTATTTTTATTATTTCTCATTCACCTGCATCATTTACTTATTTACAAAAATTTCATTACATATATGGAACTTTTCGCTATCGAAATGTTACTTTACTTGTGCAAAAAAAGCTTTAATTAATAGAGAAAAAAATTATTTAATCAGCAACGGTGACCCGATTTGACGGTTTTTGCTAAGACGCGCCGCTTCACGCGCAAGGGCATAAAAAATTCAAAAACTGTCGCATCTTAAAAAGTAAAGGCGTTTCAGGTTCCTCAGAAAATTTCTGACAAATAACAATTTTTAAAAATTTGTTTAATTAATTATTTGTTAAAAAATACGGTGTTCGATCATTGGAACATAGAAAATGCAGTGTGTCCCAATCATTGAACACTCGAATTCTCCAAGATGGCGTCATTAAACCCATCAAAACATCGAGACAGTTAACGCGTGACAGATCTCGTGAATCGGATTTATTCAAACAAAAACTGCAAGTTCCTGAATAAACTTACCTTTATTCTTTTAATAACAACTCTAAGATCGTCAAATATATTTTTTATTTGTATTTTCGTGCAATAAACATAAAAAGAAAAGTAAAAAGAGAATATAACCTAGATGTAATCTAAAAATACGAATGTAATGTTCAATATTTTTTGCTCTCCGATATTTCAGTCAAAAAACAAGAAAGCTGCGACAAAATCAAACAAAAACAGAACACAAAAACGAGGAAGCTGAAAATAAAAATAAAATAAAGTTCGAGTTGAAAAGCAAAAGTAAACCAAATGCGAATGAACCAAAAACCTGTCAAACGAGACTAAATATATTTTTTTGTTTTTTTACATGATTAATGAAAGATTATTTGGGTGTTTGATTTTGCTTTTATTTCTTAATATCGTACCCAAAATAATATTTTTAGAACGGAAAAACAATTCTCGAGAGTGTTCGATAACTGGGACATGCCCGTTCAATATTAGGGACATAGGCACTTCCAGTGTTCAATAATTGGGACATTTGCATGCTTCACATTGTTACTCTTTTTTTTTCATTTGAAATAATTTAAAAACAATTTAAAGGGTGATTTTTCGAAAGTAAAAACATTAAAGTATCATTTGAACATGAAAGCGATGGTTTTTTTTTTCTTGATTTTATATTTTTTTCTCACCGAATTCAATCCCCAGATCCTTAGCTTTTCAATAATTAGGACATTTATCTTAATTTGATTTTAATTCGAAAAAAATTGATGAAGGGCTGGCAAAAAATTATTCAACCCCTGTGGTGATGCGTAATTGTTTAAATATTCGAATAATTATTCAGAATAAAGGAAAAAATTGATTATTTTTTTTTCGATTTTTCACTTTCCCAAGCTAACGGGTGAGTCCTTTGATAATTAAATCCCAATTATCTCAAGCATTGCCCAATATCGATCCAGCGCAATTTCGTTTCATCACTGAGACTCTCTCATCTCTCTTGGCGAAAAGATATTTTACAGCGAATCTGAATGATCCAGAGAGATTTATTTATCGTCTCGTATCTTTGAGTATACTTGTACATACGATTGCGAACCATTCAGCGAACTACCGAGTAGAATCTCATCGTCAATTTGCAATCCTCGAGAATGGCAAGAATTAGAGAGCCATGGATGTATCTATACAGACATTATTTTAAGAGATATTTTGCAGTACATTAAATAGTTACATAGATGATGTGCATATTACGAGGCTTGTAAAGCACTGAAGTAAAAAACAGGGTGCTTGAGACTCTTAATGAACCAACGATATGATTAATAAGAGCCTTGAGCACCAAAAGGGCGTATGTTTAAAAATATGGCATTAAATCAAGTAGAATAGCACAAAAAAATAATACAAAAAGCAGTTTCCAACTCTTGGCTCCTTAGAATTTTTTTTGCACCCTTAATACTCTTCGACATGCCCTTGGGCTCCATTGGCACTTTCTTGGGCCCAATTTATTCCCTCTCGTACCTTTTTATGCCCCCTAATAACCCCTTTGATTATATTGTTTATAACATAACCTTCCTGTTGGAATATCAAGAACATTGCCAAAATCGAGGTTTAACCAACGAAATTTAAAAAAATTTGATTTTTAAGTTTTTGAAATTTTAAATTTTCATCTTTTAAGAAAATTGCGATATCGGTGAATGATCGAGGAATTATGCGTTTGCAGAAGAATCACGCAATAATGTTACCGATGTGCATCGGCATGTATGTTGGAGGTAATAGATCAGTATAATCGTGGTCGCTTGGACCAAACGCGATTTTGCAAATAGATGCCATTAATGAATTATATGGATGTTCCACCAAAATACCGTGTTTAAATTAAAATTTCACGAAGTTGCAAATATTCTCATAATTCCAAAATGCATTCACGTCCGTTGAAGAGGCAAAAAGGATTCTGAATTTTTTTTTTAAAGATAATAAACAATAAAGACAATAATAGGTTAATAATAATAATAAGATAATAACAAATTTCAAAAAAATCCTCGATTTTTCATTTTTCAGGACTCTTTCATTTTTTCGGACTTTGATTGAAAATTTAAGAATTTGGAATTTGAGAATTGAGCAAATGTTGACAAAATTGTTTAAATATCTTTGGAAAAATATTTTTTTAAATATATAAATGCAATAAAAATATGATAATATTTATGTTTCAGAGTCTGCGGTTGAAACTAACGCTGATATTCCAAAGAGTCATTTGTACATTGATTATATGTGCAATAATATTTGTCTACACGCGTATTTTACCGTATATGAGGTATTCCCGCTCAACGGGACCCCCTTTTAGGCCGACCTCTTTCGATTTTCCTCAAACTCGAGTTATTTTTAGTGTTGTCTGAAAGTATATTGTACACCAATTTTCAGATTTCTAACTATAATACTCTTTGGAATCCACCAAAAGTTATATTTCAAACTTTTTGCGTATTCAGCGCTTCGGAGCTTTGTCACGGCGCGAAATAAAATGGAAAAAATTCTTTAACAATAGCTTTCGATCGGAAACTTTTTGCGCTTTTCGAAACAAATATCAGCGATTTCGAAAAAAAAACTAATTCATTTAAATTTCGGCCAAAAACCGAAAAAATGGATTTACAAAAAAAGAGCATACTTTAATTCAGCGGGACAATTTTTTCCATGTTTTGTATATATCTGAGAAGTCACGATATAAATTTCAAGTTAGAGCTCGCATCCGTTTACTAATGCCAAGTCTTTTAGTAGGATAAAAATTCTTAAATATTGTGTTTTTCGTATTCAACAGTTCTCTGATATATTACATAGTTTTTTTTTAACGAATTTCGAATTTTATAAATTAATTGAATTTAAAATTTAATAAATTGGATTTAATAAATTTAATTTAATTAATTTAATTTAATAAATTGAATAAATTTGATTATTTAATAAATTTAATTTAATTGATTTAATAAATTTACTAAATTCAACATTCGTTGAGAAAAACGCTATATAATATATCAAAGAACTGTTGAATACGAAAAACACGATATTTAAGAATTTTTATCCTACTTAAAGACTTGGCATTAGTAAACGAAAAATTAGTAAACGGATGCGAGTTCCAACTTGAAATTTATATCGTGACTTTTCAGATATATACAAAACATGAAAAAAATTGTCCGCTGAATTAAATTATGCTCTTTTTTTGTACATCAATTTTTTCGGTTTTTGGCCGAAATTTAAAAGAATTCGTTTTTTTCGAAATCGCCGATATTTTTTTCGAAAAGCGCAGGAAATTTCCGATCGAAAGCTATTGTTAAAGAATTTTTTCGATTTTATTTCGCGTCGTGCCAAAGCTCCGAAGTGCTGAATATGCAAAAAATTTGAAATATAACTTTTGGTATATTCCAAAGAGTATTATAGTTCGAGATCTGAAAATTGGTGTAAAATATACTTTCAGGCAACACTAAAACATACTCGAGTTTCAAGAAAATCGAAAGAGGTCGGCCTAAAAGGGGGTCCCGTTGAGCGGGAATACCTCATATACATTGAAACATGGTTGTGCGATTACGCAAATACGTTTGGATTTCGATATTCACGTAAATATACCGAGAGCAAAGTGATGACCGGTTGGAGAAGATCTTTTCTTGAATCAGCTTAAAAGAATGAGACGCAGGAATAAACACACGAAGACGATAATCGTCGATTCACGTTTACATATGTCGTTGAAATTACAGGGTACATTATATTTAACCTCTCATGTAGGGGCACATCTATCAGGGACCTTCCTTCCATATACAGGACTTCTTTCTTTAAATTCTCTTGTTCATCGTAATTCTTAAAAGTTTTAAAAATACAAAAATTCTTGCCAAAGGAGAGACTTCAAAAAAATTCTTAGCCGCTGTCTAAATGACCTTAAAACGCCCAAAATCAAGTTTTGTCATTTCCTCTCTGATTTAACTCTACGACTGTTGGTATTTTTTATAAATAATAAAATTAGATAAAAAATATGTTAAATCATATTAATTCAGTACTAAATACAGAGGGATCATTTTACCTCATGGGGATCGTTTTACCTCGTGGGGGATCATTTTACCTCATGTGGCATCAATTTATGATAGGGGATCTTTTGATGGCCGTTATTGATGGAAAAAATTATATCTTGACCCTTCCCCAAGAAAAAATATTTTTTTCCTTGGGGAATCATTTTGGAAACCTTTCTCCTACTTTTGTAGAGCACTATAAATATTGAAATTCCAAATACAGAAATTAAATTTTGAAAATAAAGGACTGTGGTAACGTGAAGATCTCTATTTTGGTTCCCATTTTTTTATTTTCCATGAGAATCTCAATGGACAACTAGATCTTGATTAAAGTCCAATTTTGAATCACCCTGTAGAAATATCCAATCTCATAGAAGTTCGCCGAGGTCGTGACCCCACGAGCGGTTCTTTAAAAGAAACATCAGAGCTCGAATATTAAACAAGCTTTTGGGCACAGGTGTGCGTCATATAATTGACTATGTGTGGATATTGCATGCAGCAAAAGAGAATTTCGGAAGCCCTCGCGTGTCCACGCCAAACGCAAAACCACTGTATTAAGAAACTTTCACGACGATGAAGACTTTTCGGTCAATCTTCATTTTTTTTCTTTCTTCGAGAATCCAAAAATGTGGATACAATTTATGCACTATCGCGAGAAAGAGAATGTAATTCAGGGTCAAAACACGTAATTACCGAAAATTTTGAGAAATTATATAACATATTGGTTTATTCAAAAGTGGCAAAAAGTTATTGGAATATAAAAAAAAAAATATATGCACAATAAGCGTTACATTTCTTTTGGACAGCAATAATTATAGTTCAATTATCAATAATTGTTTAGTAATTAGAAATTTCAAATAAATCAATCAATAATTGAATTAAATCGATAATTGTTCAGTAATTAGAACTTTCGAAGAACTTCCTGGAGGGTCTTAAAATGTAGAAATGAAGAAAAAGAGCAATTTTCAACTTGCAATTTTTGGTTATACAAAATGAGGAATTCAAGGATATTTCAAAAAATGTTGAATAATTTAGAAACATTTGATTAGACTCGGCCAATTAATTTGTTCGTAAAATTCTCCAAATGCGTAAAAAGTGGCAATTAGAACAATTAGCCGTTGGGATCGTAACCAAACCGGATTTCAAGGTTTCAGACAATGGCAATAATTAATGACAGTGGTAATAAGGAAATTGAGAGATTCTCGGGCCAATCAGAATCTGAAAATGGACAAAGAAAAGTTAAGGTACTCAAACCTGAAGACGAGGACGTCAAGAATGACGTCCTCGTCTTCAGGTTTGAGTAGTATTTTTTCACTCCCCATTTGATAAAACCATATTTTTTACGGTAATATTGAACCTCGTGAAAGGAGAAGCATGTACGATTATTTTTAGAGGTGTCTCAATGTATTTTTCTATCAGCTGATCGATTGATACGTAGAAAACCGATGTGCACAGTTTAGATAGGATAAAAAATCATGTTATTTTATTTTTTAGATTGGCGCATCGTTGAACAGTTTACACTACACGGTCGATTAGATCTGGATTTGAATACTTGAATACTGGATTTTTTGTCAATTTAACTGGTCTCGGACCTCAAAAGGTACATTTATTGTTCTTTTTTCGAAAATGTAAAAAACAGGTTTGGAAAAAAAATATAGGGGACAAAACGGACATAAGTTTGAAAAATAGTGTTGACACTGTGACAGGAGACCATTTATACATTGGATTATTTCATAAAATAATTGTTTTTCCTATCCAAAATGTATTTTCCATGTTTTGATCAAATTGTTGATAGAAAAAATCATTGAGTCACCTCTAAAAAAAATCGTACGTCGTCTTCCTTTGACGACGTTCAACTAATAACGTTTTTTTATTAATTTCGTTTCTTTCGTCGTCCACTCTGTGTCCATTTTGCATATTAATTCCATATACGTAACATGCCTTACACACATCTTCTCTCGAGGAAATATAAAGACAATTGAAAAAAAACATTGAAGGTTTCACGTTTGAGTTAATCGCTCGTTTTTTTTTTGTTCCGAAAACTGTATCGTGCAAGACGATCATTTACATTTGCTGACGTTGTCAGTGCGATTTTTCAATAATCGTGGGATGTTTTTTTCGACCACGGATGTTATCGACCTTCTGGTCGATAATATCCGTGAGCAAAACCTCGTGGCAATGAACAAAGCTTGCAATGCCAAAAAATGTTCTCACAATCTTTTTTATCCTGCCGCTCATTCCAATATTCTAGTTCTTTGTTTCTGGTCAATTTATTATTACGTCAATGGACCGATACATCGAAACGAATGCTTGAAAAAAAAAAGAATACAAAAAACATCCCACGATTATTGCAAAATCGCACTGACAACGTCAGCAAATATAAATGATCCTCTTGCACGATACAGTTTTCGGAACAAAAGAAAAACGAGCAATTAGCTCAAACGTGAAACCTTCAACTATTTTTTTCAATTTCTTTATATTTCCTCGAGAGAGGATGTGTGTAAAGCATATTATATGGAATAATATGCACAATGGAAACAATGTGGATGAGGAAAGAAACGAAATGAATAAAAAAAAGGTTATTCGAGAGGCACGTTTTGTTCGGACAGATCGTTACTAGCATCCTACACACCTTTGTGCAAATCTTTGTGCGTCCGAGAAACCGACGAAGATGAGACTCCGCTGTTTTGCGAGCAACAACGATAATTGCGAAAGAGTGCACATTTACATGCCAGATAATTGATTCCGAGAGGTTCACGAGCTTCGTGCTTTTTGTTATTACAAATTACTAAACCAAAAGACTGAACCAAAAAAAAATAAATCCCCTTTTATAATAATCTGTATTTCGTAACCAAACGAGAGTGACGTAAAGTAAACAAATTGAGTCCTCTATAATGGATAAAACGAATAATTCAATCAATAAAGTGCATTTTCATTGCTGAAACTGTGGAAAAGAAGAAATCCTTGAGAAAAATACCATCAAACCGAAGAATAGGGTTCAGAATCTATTTATTTACCCATTTATTTGTTTATAATATAATAATAATAATAATAATATTAATAATAATAATCATAATAATAGTAAAGTTTTGAATCTAATTTCATTGAAACCTAATCTCTTACCTAAAGCTGAAGATACCTAATCTCTTAAAAAAGTTGCCCGAAAGGTCCTTTCTAAACCCCTTATTAGAGCTAACGAAAAAAATCCATTTCAGAAATCGAAAAATTTAGGGCCCTTAATCTATATAGAAATATTTCAAAAATTCTTCTTTTATATTTTAATTTATATTTTATTTTTCAATTTTATTTGAAATTTTTAAATATATACTCTTATACGCCCTTATTAGCGAATTTACCCTGATGTGCCCTTATTTGGGCTGAACAAAAAAAAATCTATTTCAGAAATTGAAAAATTTAGGGCCCTAAAGAATAAATTTGAAAATATTTCAAACATTTTATTTTATATTGCAATTTATATTTTATTTTTTACTTTGATTTGAATCTTTAAAAATTCAATTAAAATTCCACTGTTTGAGCCGATGAGAAGTGAAAAAAAACAGGAGACCTTAAGACCAAGATACTAAAGAAAGATAAGGCCCAAGAAGTATAAGACTCCGCAATACTAAATTAAATTAGATTAAATTAAAGTAAAATAAAATTTATTAAAATAAAATAAAACTCAGTAAAAATTATAAGTAATGAAAATTAAAATAAAATAAAAAATTAATCACATTTTCAATGCAACTGGATGGGAGTTACGCCATTTTGTTTATCAGCATTCAATAATGGAGTGGCCGATGACGCTGTTAATAATCCCTTTAATCAATTAGCTCTTATCGGCTACGTGGAGCATGCAAAAGTCAATTGGGCAATGCACGATCCTCGAGACCATCGGTGGGGAAAAAAATGAAGAAAAAAAAATAGACGAAAGCGATGTGGATGTAGAATCCCGCGAACCGTATCTCTACTTACGGATATTAATTATCTGGGGCAGAGATGCGCTCACAATGCGCTCACCGAACGCCGTCCGAGCCTCTCATTTATACTGCATTCTGTATATATATACACGTATATACACAAATGTATATATTTGAGTGGTCCAAAATAAAACGAAATTTTTTTCTCCACTTCCCATTCAATGAAATCATAGTTTTCACTATAAAATTGAACGCCGTCAAAGGAGGATGACGTACGATTTTTTTTCGAGGTGTCTCAATGAATTTTTCTATCAACAATTTGATCAACACAGAAAATACAGTTTGGATAGGAAAAACAATTATTTTATGAAATAATCCAATGTACAAATGGTCTCCTGTCACAGTGTCAATACTATTTTTCAAATTTGTGTCCGTTTTTTCCCCTATATTTTTTTTCCGAACCGGTTTTTTACATTTGCGAAAAAAGAACAATAAATGTGCCTTTTCAGGTCCGAGCCCAGTTAAATTGACAAAAAATCCAGTATTCAAGTATTCAAATCCAGATCTAATCGACCGTGTAGTGTAAATTGTTCAACGATGCGCCAATCTAAAAAAATAAAATAAAATGATTTTTTATCTTATATCTAAACTACGCACATCGATTTTCTACGTATCAATCGATCGGCTGATAGAAAAATACATTGAGACACCTCTAAAAATAATCGTACGTGGTCCTCCTTTCACGGGGTTCAATATTACAGTAAAAAATAAGGTTTTATCAAAAAGGAAGTGAAAAAATAACGCTTCATTTGGAGCCATACTACTATATATAGATACTTAACTATATGGATTTGTTGAGACGGTGCTGATCGCTCCACGACTTTCGCTTTTCCTTATAACTCCATGATGAGCACTCGACTGTCTTTTACACACAGACACACACACTTGGGTCTATATTTATAGTAATACATTTTACATATCGAGAAACATCGATTACACGATCTCATTCCCATCTCAAGTCGAGCTAATATTTGTAGATTAGCCGACAAGAAGCCCCGAGGCTTGCGGAAAGGATTAAACGTGGATAATGATGATCCCTTGATTTGAACGGAAATTCACGTTTCCTGATGACCAGTCGCCTCTGCGGAAAGTATCAACCAGAGCCATTAGTTATGATTGACCGATTATCATTTTTTTTGTCTAAACTTTAATTACATTTAACGCTGTGAGATGAAATTTGTTTGACATTGGGATAATTAAGGGGATATTTTGGTGTAGATACATTCTTTTTGAGCGTTTTGTCGAGTTCGATAAAAAAATATATTTTTACCATTTTTTTTACAACATATTTATTAATATTTTGACAATTTAAAAATTCCCTTTCGAGAATATATTCTTAAAGGTCTAAACTTCAACAATATGAAAAAAAAATGATTTAAAAAAAATTCTATACCGCCTTAATGAAAAAAAAAAAGATTTATTCGTCCATGTCGTTTCCCATCGAGATTACTCTTTCCCTAAAATCTTGTTTTTTCTTCTTCTTTTTATTTCCATTAAGTTTCTCTTTCTTCCACGAGCGTGGGTGTAAAAAAAATTGATTGCTCTCCGATCTGTTATTACAAGCGATACATATTTCTCTTTATTATCATCAATTTCACGTTTCAGCGATTGAAAACGTTTACTCAAATTGCTAAATTGACGTAGTTTCTCAAGAGAAAAAAGAAAACATTTTATCCACTCGATCGATCCGCTTGTCGGGAAAGATGCATACGTTTTTTTCTCGATAATAATGGTGGAAATAATAATTTAATGGAGTCGAGGATTTGGTAACGCGATCGATCGATCGATCGATGACGTTGTCGAAGAAGCTGCGTCTCATCTTTGTTCATCACAGTTTTTTTTTTCATCGCCCCCGGTTGACGGGAAATAATGTTGCAATAATGTAAATATAGTTTGTCCACATTTGTTACATTGTCATGCATATTTGTATAGCCCAAGGGCCAGAGCGTAATTCATAATCTTGACGCGGCATAAATTGTTTGATATCTCGAGCCGATGATATATGTAAAATAATCATATCGTTTGTGAAGTTGGATCGATTTTGCAATAATTCGTTAATTTTATTGAGATTTGCATTTGATGAAGAAGAAAAGTGTTGAGAAAGCTCGAAGAATAAAATGATGAATTTTTGTGAAGCAAAGGACATTTAGTCACGCTCTTGATTTTTTCCAGTTAAAATTTTTAAAAATAAATTCAATTTCCATCAATAAATATTTTGACTATAAATAAAGTGATTAGGATACACCGTAAAAAATTCTTTCGATTTTTCTCTCAATGAATAATTTATAAAAATTATTTTACTCTGCAATTGCTCAAATATCGAGGAAGAAAATATTCAATAATTGGTTTTAGCAAATTCAAAAATGAATAAAGCTTGATGCTTTTTAGATTGATTATAGTATTCAAATATTTCGCTAATAGCAACAAATAAACGTTAATAAAAATGCAGAACTGAAATTGAAGATATTAAAAAAAGAACTACAACTTGTAAAATATCAATATCTCAGCTGCAGATATCTCTTTTCTTCTCGAAAACCGCATTCAAACATTTCAAATAATTTCAGGATCTTAAAAGATCCTGAAATTTTCAGAGAGGTGTTTTTTTTTGTTTCAAAAATATAAATTTTCGAATTTTAAAAAATCGTACAAATCCACGATAAACATTAAATTTTTGGTTAAATTTTTTTAATATACTATCTTGTTCTAATCTTAAAAGATCCTGAAATTTTCAGGATGGTGTGTTTTTCTTTAAAAAAAAAATTTGAATTCTGGTAAAATAATTTTTTTTTGTTTTTCCTCTAAATTAAGTAAAGTTGAGTAATTCTGTAATTTTGAGCAGTAAAAATTTCAATTAATGACAATTGAAAAAAAAAAAAATGTTTACCAAAATTCGAAAATTTATATTTTTTTAACAAAAAAAACCTCTTGAAAATTTCAGGATCTTTTAAGATCAGTACAAGGTATTATATAAAAAAAAATTTAACCAAATATAAAATATGGAACTAGGATTTTTACGATTTTTGAACATTCAAAATTCTCTGAATTCATCATTTTTCAAAAAAAAATTTCGGAATATTTTTTTTTCGTAGCCCCAAGTATACTCTTTAAAACTAATTGAAAACGATTTTTTATTACTATAATAGTTTTCAAGATATTTAAAAAATAACCTTGACAAATTTCGAAAAATTGTGAAATTTTGAATATTGCATAACTTTCGAAAAAAAAATTTCGATTTTTTTTCCTTTCGTAGAACTTTATTTTATTGAAAACGAAAACTTCTGACCAAATTTCATCGAAATTGAAAAGGGTCGATTCCAATTCTTGGTCGATTTGACATGGAATGACCCATATAATGAAAACCCATATAATGAAGGAAGCCACGATTGTGGGACTTAAAACGGGCTTTGCGGGTAATTTTCGTCTATTAACACACTGAGAAAACAATATATTTCTATGTACCAGGATTTGTTAACTGTTCACAAATGTAAAGTTGAATATTAAAATAAATAAATATTTTTCAACAGTTAATAAATTATTTTGAAACAGATGAAATTTTGTCGTGAGATCACGAATATTTCTAAACGACTAAAAAAATTTGTAACAATTAAGGAATATTTAAGTAAAAAAACCAACTAAATATATTTCTTTGCTATAAATAAACTGTTTTCTCAGTGCGGTGCCAAAATCACATGAAATTAAAAATCTAACTAAATTAATTAATTAATTAAATCTAACTAAATAAACATAAAATTTATTCATTTGTGTATTGAATGATAAAAAATCTAAATTAATAATCTAAAATCTAACTCCCAGACGCAGGCTCTAAAATGGCGCAATTTTATCCTGAAACTTGGACAAATTTGCAAATTAAAATTTTTACAAAAATCGATTGAGCAATAACTTTCCGATGACGAGAGATCGAATAACATATCAGGGTTATCCGCAAACACAACAATACCAACCCCCCGATTTTCCCTCTCCCCCCAATCATCAGATGTCTTCTCTCCCTCCCCCCTCCCTTTTATCATATCTCCCCCCACCCCCTCAAATGAGGCGTCCTCTCGCGTATGAAGTATACGGCATAGTTGAACAAAACACGATGTGGTGGCCATCCTCCTTCTGCCACCCGAAGACTTTCTCCCAAAGAAGCCCCGGCCAACTATATAAGACAGATCGACGATGTTTGAAGCACGTTAGAGCAATTCGTGGCATCCTGCGAACTTGTTACAAAGTCAGAGATCGTGTGCAAATTTTTGATTTTTTTTTTTTTGGTTCAGCAAAAAAAAAATCAGAGGAAAAATCGAAGAGAAGTCGGTTTTTCTCTTGCTCGATTCCGCGCCTAAATCGCGGTTTCGGGATCAATACGTAGATCCAAGCATAACGATCGGTTCGCGTCTGGTAAATAGTGCTTTCCCTGGGATTCCTATTCTGAGTTCTATTCGTGGTCCCAAAATCGTCATGAGGCCCGCTGGAAAATGGGCCAATTTGGCCATTACCATCGTAGCCGCGACTCTCCTCGCGCCAGCGTGTATCGCTGAACGTGAGTAAACTCATCATTATTCAGAGCCGGAGGGGAGATCGTATAGATCCACGATCGATCGATCCTTCGGTCTATCGCGTGGATTTCAAGTTCGCGGACAACTTTCAACGTGCGCGAGAGTTGTATCGCGGACACGAGGGATAAAAAAGAAAAGAGTTCATTATATGGGAGTTCGTTATATGGCGCTATGGTAGTTTTATATGGGGGTATAAAATTTCTCGCATCAATGATTGACTCAAGAAAGTCGTTTTCACGATGCACTTCGAACGAGGAACGAGTTTCCTGAGGCTAAGTCTCGTGGCAATTTTTTTACTGTACATTAAAAATATGTTCATAATTATAATCAAGTTGATTTAAAAGAATTAATGAAAATATAAACCTTAAATATAATTTTTATATTTTTAAATTGATATGCATCTTTCAACAAATATAAATAAATTTATTCATCGCTATTGTTTCCATCAGAACAAATAAATTCAGTAAACAAATTTACTCATGAAAAAAGAATAATTTGGGGGTCGAGTTTCCTGAGGCTAAGTCTCGTGGCAATTTTTTTACTGTACATTAAAAATGTGTTCGTAAATATCATCAAGTTGATTTAAAGGAATTAATCAAAATATAAACTTTGAAGATAATTTTTATATTTTAAAAATGATTTGCATCTTTAAATAAATATAAATAAATTTATTCATCGCCATTGTTTCCATCAGAACAAATAAATTGAGTAAAAAAATGTACTCATGAAAAAGGAAGACTTTGGGGGTTTATTAGAGAATATTTTGTGAATTAATTATAGTTTTTATCAGATCAGAAAAGTCCCAGAATCAAAAAGAAGTGAAAAAAACTAGGCATTCATTTTTTAATTTTTGTAAATTGAAAATAAATTTGGAAATATGAATAAATATATTCATAGAAATTAATATATAGATAAACATCGTCTCAAGGAAATGAAATTAGTCAAATCTTAATTAAACGAGTAATTCCCTAATCTCGTCATTAACGAATTTTCCAAGAAAGATTGATCGGACGAAAAGATTGATTAATGTCCTTCTCCCATAGAAATATGCCATAGGTGACATAGATAGAAAATTTATCTCGATAAAATACTTATTTTGTGAGCGAAGCAATAAAATTCCACGATTCGAAAAATTTCAATTAAACGTCAGTCAGCTGTCAAATAAAGTGACAGATAGCCATTCATAGTCGTGATCCTCGGCATCGTGTTTGCAAGATCAAGATACTTCACGGCAATGTGTCAGAAATGAATAAATCATAAAAGTAATTTCGAAGACAAAATTATCCATATTCGAGAGAATTAACAATTTTTTTTTTCTCTGTAAAATTCATCGAGCGGAAAATCGAATTCGTGATCGAGCCGTCACGTTTTCTCGTCTTACATTCAGTGTGCCGTGTATATTTATCCCTATGAAATTAAAATACATGATCCTGTATTGCCGGAGGATACTTATTGAGTACAATGTTAAAGAGATTTGAAGTCACGGTCACGAAGTTAATTATAGTTGAAGAAACGTGAAGTCGTGACTTCAATTGACAAGGCTAAAACCTTCCACCTTAAACTTCTATGCATTGTCATTCCACTTCACTTCATTTCATGTAAAACAATTGATTGTTTTCACTCTATTTCTGGCGTAAAATTGTATACATTGAGGGGAAAACGTGATCTTTGATCCGAAAGATAATGAATAAATTACGGAGTTATGAATTCAAGGAAATTAGAGATTTTGATGATCCGCTGTGATCTGTGAGTCAAGAACTTGGGGGCGATCGAAGAAAACGATACAAAATATTTTTAATGATCTTGAACTCGATTTTTTAGATAAACAATTGTGTTTAATCGATGATCTGCTGTGATCTGCATGTCAAGGTCGCGATAGATCGATGATCTGCTATGATCTGTGTGTCAATATCGCGATAGATCAATGATCTACTGTGATCTGTGTGTCAAGATCGCGATAGATCAATGATCTACTGTGATCTGTGTGTCAAGATCTTGATCTATAAAAAAAGCAATACGAAATATGTTTATCGATCCTCAAAATCGATCTGTCGGAAATGATAGTGAAAATTGCGATTGACGGATGTCCTGCTGTGACTTTAAAAGCCCGAGAACTCGGATTCTTCGTTGGAGGAAACGGTCGGGGAAAAAAACCCAGGATCTTCCAGTTCGTATCTACTTGACGATCTTGTATGCCAGTGACCTGGAGCGGAAGATTGTTAAGTAGATACGACACGGTTAGGTAGCAAACACCACGAGGAGTAATCATCATCAGGCGCATAGAATGCTCGTACATCCCGACGCACATCGTCTCCGGTCTCTCCCACACTTTCACCGTGTTGAACTAGAGAAATAACGACCTCGGCGAGAGTCTCTCGAATTTGCTTCATAGTATGAAATTCAACGAGAGAGTAAATGAGAGAGTGAGAGTGACGGAAAAATGATGATGATCCGAGAGATTCTTCGTCGATACGGAAATCTTAAATGAGAATGTCAACAGTCTGATTGAAGATTTTATTTTCAAATTCGAGGCTGATGAACCGAATTCTTCCTTCAACGTCAATTTTTGAAATTTAAAAAAAACAGTGAATTTTTGTTTTTTTTTATTATTATTAAAAGATCCTTCATTAAAATAATTTTAGCCCTCAGCAAAATAACTTTAGCCCGGTTAAATATTTTTTTAAATTATATTGTATAGTTTTTTCACAGTGTTGAGATTATTTCAACGCCATAAAATTTTTTTTGAGTAAGCGCCGATAATTTATCACAAGCACGACGCCTCGTTCGGCGCTGAATTAATTAATGACTTCCGTAAGACATACGCGCGTGCCGTATCATCGAAATGTTTTTTTTTTTCGTGTCTTTATATTTCTGCCTCGTCGTTTAGGTTAAATATCCAAGTTAATACGTTACGATCTCTGGGAGAAAGTTGACCTCAGACTCTACAACAGGTGTACAGCATAAGCGATGAAAATATAATGTTTACTGCCTGACATTGTCGTTAACTATCGAGAAAAAATGTAAATTGATTTCTTACATCAATTTACATTCCATTTTTTCAAGTATCATTGACTCGTGGAGTACTAGAAATTCAATTAATAGTTCAATTCAAATTCAAAGGTTCAGAAATAATTCTTGAATGTCAATGTTAAATTTTTTAAATGCCTTAATTTTTCATAATAATTTAATTTTCATCAATATTACAATGATTCAAACATTGAAATATTGATCCAAAACCAAGAAATTAATCCCTATAAAAAACAGAGCGACATTCTGTGTGGTAAAAAATGGTTTATTTCATATTAATGCATATTTATGTAATAATATATTCATTATCACATATAATTTAGAACTTACAACTTAAGAATTTTTAAATAAATTTTATAACTTTTTTTTATAAATTTTTGTATCAGCACCATCAAACTACCTTCCCCCTTCGACGAGTTACGGCACTCCGAATCTCGGTGGTGGAGGTTTCGGTGGGGGCGGTGGTGGGGGTAGTTTCGGCGGTGGCGCCCCCTCGTCGAGTTACGGAGCGCCATCTTTCGGCGGCGGCGGCGGCGGCGGCGGATTCGGGGGTGGGCGACCATCTTCCAGCTACGGGGCACCAAGTTCCGGCGGAGGCGGTGGTGGCTTTGGAGGTGAGTCCTTATAATTTTTGGGCCTAAAAAAAAACTCCGAAATACAGGAATTGAAAAATTGTCGAATGGGATTTAAATTGCTGTTTCCATATTATTGATGGTATAGTCAAAAACAATTTTTTTTATGATTAAAAGTAGTGATGCTTTAGAAAATATTAATAAATGTATGGATAGCATCGACCGTAAAAAATATTGTTTAAAAAAAAAGTGACTTCGGCTTTTACGACACAGCGCGACCCCTTAATTCAAAAGGTCCACCAGCAGTGCAAATAATTGCACAGCATTGAATACTCGTTTTGCAAATGTACCACCGATAATAACAGGAATACAGTCGATGACCCACTTTCTATTGCTAATATTCTGTACCTATGAATATATTTTGTAATTCGGTTGCCGGAGGTTTTTCTGCTTGTACTTGACTTTCAGCTGGAAGATTTCATCAACGTTTCACGATTCCCTCCGTGCAAATCACACAGTCGCGAAAGTGCGAAACGGTCATAGGTTATTCTCAAAGATATTACTTTGCAATAGACTCTGAAGCTATATATATATATGGGTCATTCCATATCAAATCGACCAATAGTTGGAATCGACAGGGTTCAATTTCGATGAAATTTGGTCAGAAGTTTTCTTCTATCATAAAACGAAGTTCTACTAAAGGAAAAAAAATATAAAATTTTTTTTTATGTTATGCAAAATTCAAAATTTCACAATTTTTTCAATTTTTCAAGTTTATTTTTTAAATATTTCGAAAACTATTATAGTTACGTAAAAATACGTAAAAATACGCAAAAATACGAAAAAATACGTACAAATGTCTTGTGTTGTCGTTTTATTCAGGTGGTGCTCCTTCATCGAGCTACGGAGCGCCCTCTAGACCATCTTCGAATTACGGAGCGCCCTCATCGGGAGGCGGTGGTTTCGGCGGGGGTGGAGGTGGATTTGGCGGTGGCGGCGGTGGATTTGGTGGTGGCGCCCCCTCATCGAGTTACGGTGCACCCTCAAGACCCTCCTCAAATTACGGAGCGCCATCTTCGGGTGGTGGAGGACCATCAAGACCCTCGTCCAACTACGGAGCACCCTCAAGACCATCTTCGAATTACGGAGCACCCTCATCGGGAGGTGGTGGGTTTGGCGGTGGTGGTGGTGGTGGCGGATTCGGCGGTGGCGGCCCCTCATCGAGTTACGGTGCACCATCAAGACCTTCTTCTAACTATGGAGCGCCATCTTCAGGAGGCGGCGGTGGCGGCGGATACAGCGGTGGCGGATCATCTAGGCCATCCTCAAGTTACGGAGCACCATCCTCCGGAGGCGGCGGTGGATTCGGCGGTGGCGCCCCCTCGTCGAGTTACGGCGCTCCCACTTCCGTTTCACGTCCATCGTCGGGCTACGGCGCACCATCGGCCGGCGGCGGTAGCTTTGGCGGCGGGTAAGTTTTGATTTAACATCGAAATACTTGAATTCATGACCATTTCCCCAAATATTCAAAATTCAATGTGCTCGAAGCAATTTAATCTGATGAAATTTTCAAAAAAATTACAAAAAAACGCTTAAAATTGTGTTTTTTGTCAACAGTTCCGGAGGCGGATACTCGGGCGGTGGTTCTTCCGGTGGTGGATACTCGGGAGGAAGTTCAGGCGGCGGTTCCGGAGGTTATTCAGGGGGCAGTTCCGGTGGTTATTCAGGGGGCAGTTCCGGTGGTTATTCAGGGGGCGGTTCCGGAGGTTATTCAGGGGGCGGTTCCGGAGGTTATTCAGGGGGCGGTTCCGGAGGTTATTCAGGGGGCAGTTCAGGAGGTTATTCAGGGGGCAGTTCAGGAGGTTATTCAGGGGGTAGTTCCGGTGGTTATTCGGGGGGTAGTTCCGGTGGTTATTCCGGTGGTGGCGGCAGCGGCGGTGGACAAAGCTACGCGAGCAATGGCGGCTATAATTACTAGAGAGGAAACGACAACAAAATGGAGGATCCGAGAACGGGGAAAAACAAGATGGCGCTGAAGATTCTCTGCGAGCGGCGAGGAAGCTTGGCAAAGAATTTTTCAACCATTATGAGAGGAAATGAGTAAGATATGCTGCATTTTTTTATCGCGGAGAGAGGGAAAATTGATTCGAAGAGAGAAAAAAGCGATAATTGTGACACTGAAGAAAAAAAAGGGAAAAAGACAGGAAATTTTTATACTTAAACCTGAGACAGCCGAAAACCATGCGAAAGGATTGAACGAAGGAAAGTTGATGCGCCACTTCTTTTATTTTTATTTTCCTGCTTTTTTTCTCCTCGCGAAGAAATTACCATCGTGGACGCGAGATGCTAGACACGCTTTCGTCGAAATGCCAATGAGTGAAATTTCTCGATGAAGAAAAACGACGACAAAAAAAAACGAAAACGGAAGCGATTTTTTGTTTTCTTGTACTTCGATTCGATATCACACGACATCCGGTTTATCCGACCTGCGACAAAAAAAACGGGCCTGTATTATTTTTATTTATTTTGTAAAAACACGCTTTTTGTACTAATAAAGCCGCTACGCTGAAACACCTGATTTTCATTTCAATTCGCGGACAATTTCCTTCCTCAAAATTTAAGATCTATCTTTCAATCATAACGAAGAATATTTGATGGGTTTTTTGAAAATCCAAAAAAATATAACTTGGGAGAAAAAAGAGTTTTCATTGCACGGGTTGAGCTCCAAAATTTGGTGAAACTACTTCTGATTTTTTTTGTTAATTATATTGGAGAGAAAATTAAAAAAGGAGACATTACATATTTTTAGTATTTTTTTTAATGTCATATTTATTAATATTTTGACAACGAACAAAAAAAAATTCTAGAAAAAATTAAATAAGTTGTAAGCTGGTTAAGTTGAGGGTGAAAAAAAGGTTGTACTGCTTGACACGATTGCAACCTTTCTAGTCATCCAATACAAAATTAACAAAAAGATTCTTAATTAGTAAGAATGTCGTTATAGCCCCAACCTCAAAGAAAATGAAAAAAAAAAATATTTCGCAAAATGGCGGCTATCTGAAAAAGTCGTTTTTCGACTCTTTTTCATAGTTTTTAATTTTTTTACAATAGAAAAAAAACTATTTTTATACAAAAGTGGTAGGATTGATAGAGAGTTGTACATTGAAGATTGTTAAAAAATTTGAAGAAAATCGGTGCAGTAAAATTTGAAATATTATGTCAACCCCGTTGAGAAAAGTAGTTTTGAAAAAAAAACGCCTTTTCAAACTTTTGCTCCGACGTGCCGACCTTAGTTGCTGCGTCACTAAAATAGCTATGATTCTGCAAATTATTGGAATTAAAAAATGTCCTTCCAAGGATATATCCTTAAAGGTCTAAACATTGAGAATAAGCAGGAAAAAATGATTTTTTCAAAATTCTGGACCAGAATACCCCCTTAATATTTATCTCGATTATTTTGATGCAGTGAAAGAAGATAATCCATTGTGATACATATAAAATGTTGTTTCGCGAGAGAAGAAGCTATTCTAAAAGACCGCGGTAGATAAAGTTACTCGGCCGTCGTCGAGTTATCTCTCTTTCTCACGCCGGAAATGACCCGGTCGATTTATCGATTCAACTCACCTCGGTTACCGGGGACGCATGAATAACTCAAGAGGTCTTTCTATTCCTGCTCCGATCCGGCTAAAAACATCTGAAGTACATGCTATACTTCTATTAGAGATAGTACGATGGGGTAATACGGGTCACTCGGTGAGACTCGTCGATTAAATGATGAAAAATAATTTTAAATTATCGAAGATGATCGAAAATTCGTACGAAGATGAATCTTACGTCAATTTCTTATTTCGTAGAAAAAGAAAACAAAATAATTGAATTTTTTCAAAAGCCTTCAACGGCTTCAGAATTGGTCTTCAAAGGATTTATAGTTTTCCGCCATTTTTCGTACGAGTAAATCAAACTTTGGCCGATTTTGTCTCAAATCGTTGAAAGGAAGAATGATTCTTGATAAAAAAATCAGCATTATAAAAAAAAATTCATTATGATTTTATGCGCCTGGGTTTGACCCAAATAAAACTTTTTCCAATTAGTAAAAACATCTAATTTTATCAAAAATTTTGTAATTTCAAGATTTGTTTTTGTAAAATTTCTGTTTGAACCCCGAAATTTGGTGGTTGCTCCAATATGGTCGGTTTAATCCTAAGCTAACATATTACTTAACTCACGTTGACACTGAGGAATTCTCGGGTTGATTCATCACTTTCTTCATTTTCCTCGGCGTCTTCTATATCAGCATCCACTAAATTCCTCTACAATTCGCACATAAATATTCATTTTTGTCTTTTAGTCACGAACAGGTTTTCATTTTGGGCTCGGAGTTCATTGACATCTCACAGCCATCTTTTTTTTTTCTTTTTTTTTTTTTTTTTTTTTTTTTTTAAGGCTTCGTATAACCAATATAAATTCCCTATTTGTGAATCGGAATTTTTTTTCACGGTCTCGAGTATGTTTTTTTTTCCAGTCCAACAATCGGAGGTTCATTTTTCATTTTCTATCTTTACAAGAAGCCCGTTAATCGAATTTATACTATTATATCAATTTTAATGAATTCTCAATTACATTTATTAAATGATATTGAAAAAAAAAAGTTCGTCGTAAGGCAGTTTTCTAGTCTAGAGACATACATTTTGAGCTTTTTGGTGATAAAAAAAAATATTTTTGCCATTATTTTTTTTTGTAGCACATTTATTAATATTTTGACAATGCACAAAAAATGTTCCAGAAGAAAATATGAACATCAAATAAGTTATAAGCTCGTAAAGTTGGGGCTAAAAAAAGGGGGGGGGGTGCATCTTTTTAGTCATCCGATACAAAATTGAAAAAAAAATTCTTAAGTAGGACGAATATTGTTATAGACCCTACCTCAAAGAAAACGGAAAAAAAATTCGCAAAATGGCGACTGTCTGAACAAAAAAGACGTTTTTCGACTATTTTTTCCACAGTTTTAAATTTTTTTTACAATAATAAAAAATAATAATTTTAATTGTAAAGTTTTACATTGAAGATTGCTCAAAACTTTGAAGTAAATCGGTTGAGTAAAACTTGAGATATCATGTCAGTCGTGTTGAGAAATGTATAGTTTTGAGACAAACGTCTATAAATTGAGCAAAATCGTTTTTGATAAAAATTCATGAAAATTTTGATTTGTTGGGAAGACCTCTTGTTTCTACCAAAATTGAGATATCAGAATGAACCAAATGGCATTTTCTAAGTTTAGTCACAGCTTTCAAGTAGGAAAAACAAATTTTAGAATCGGTCAAACCGAAGCACTTGAAGCAATTGAAATTTCGCTACTTTCAAGTTTTTCAAAATAGGGCAAAAATTGAGCAAAATCGTTTTTGATGAAAATTCATAAAAATTTTGATTCTTTGAGATTCGTATTCAGGAGGGAAAAATACATCGACATAAGATTAAAAAAAAAAAATGTAAAAAATTCAAAATTTTCAAATTCAATTTTTTTTTGCCTCGTCACTAAAACAGCTCTAACTTCGTAAATTATTGAAATTAAAAAATTTCCTTTCGAGGATATATTCTTAAAGGTCTGAACTCCAAGAATATGCAAAAAAAAATTGATTTTTTCAAAATTCTAGACCAGAATACCGCCTTAAGCAAACCTCTATTTCTCATCGCTCTATAAATTGTTGAGGGAAAAGTTAGGGTTAATAAACATTGTACTTACATAACTTTCAGCGAATCTTGGATCGAAGCTCGTGCAATGGAAGGGTACCAATATTACACGATCGATGTAAAACGAGACGTTTGAATCCAACAACTTTTTTCATACACCGTTTATTTTTAACATTTACAATCAACGTATCTTCGAACATTCTCTCGCAATTATACACTTTGATATACATACATGTTTTTTTCGTATCTCCCTCTTTTTTCATGTTTCTCGTATTGTGAATGATTCGCGTTGTTCCTGTGAAGTTATTAATTATTATACAGCATTGGAGGACACCTCATCTTTCTTCCCCTTCCGGTAAACACGTTCGATCGAATGCGGATTAATTTTTCTCTGCGTCCGAAATCGTGACTTCATGCGGACAATCATTAGCATAATTTGATGCTCGTGGACTTTTTTTTTCAGCCGCTAAAATTCTACAGGACGTTGCTCTCGCGACTTTTACACGAGTGGATTTTCGTCTATTCACCTCAAAAACAGGTTTTATCTAGCATTGCTCACGATCACGTCGATTTATTGAGAAAAATTCCTCTCTGCTTCGTTGCTCATTAATTCACGTGTAGATTTATCATTTGACACTTCTCGGGGAGGAAAAAAAATGTATTCTTCACACTCTCTCATTCCTTCTCATCTTTATCCTTACTTTTTTTTTATAATACTTTCATTCTTCTTCATTAGACTACAGATATAACGATCAGAGCACACTTCGTGATATGTATAGGTTTCGTGTTTTTCTTCTTCCCTTCAACCTTATGAAAATAAGGGTCGAGGGAAGTCATTGTCTCGCATGGCTTCCCGCGATGCCATTTTCCTCGTCTCTCCCTTAATTGATATGTAGGTATATCGACGCGAAATTGTGGATAGTATTTTCATCTTGAGGGGACCGAGTCAGCCTCAAAACGCCGATTTTTAAACAGAAATATAGATTTTCGTGGAATACGTGCAAACCTGACCAATGGTCCTTCATTTGTCGTATCGAATGAAGAAATTTTTGACGCTAGTTGGAACCCTTAAAGTGCAGTGGTTCTCTCACAAATCAATTTTTGAGTTTCACTGCGCTGTGCACGATTCTGGTACGATCCTGACCCTGAATGACCTTCAAGGTCATCGTCAGCCACTACCAAATGCGCCTTGTTAAAATTGATAACTTTGGTCCTTACAAAAGAATGTGAAAAGCTTCAATTCCCAGAGACATCCACGCCTTGTTTAAGTTTAATTGACTTAGAGGACCTTCAAGGTCAAAATGTTCCTAAGCACATACTTGTACGTGACATTCTCCGCTCTATCGATTGCAGATGTCGAAAAAGAATGTTTCCATTTGAAAAAAAACGGTTGACCTTGTAATAACCTTCAAGATAATCGTCAAGGTCAAAATCAAGGTCACTATTGAATTCCTCGTAAAAAGTTTCAAAAATGACCTTGGCCTTTTCAAAAAATATCTTAGCTGAAATCAGGGTTGCGAAATTTTTAATGCGAAATTTCCGTTAACCATTAGAATGTAATGGGTTAATAGAAATTATTTTCATTAACCATTAATATTTCATGGTTAATGGAAATTAATTTCATTGACCATTAAAATTTAATGGTTAATGGAAATAATTTTCATTGACCATTAAAAGTTAATCGTTAATGGAAATTATTTTTATTAATCATTAAAATTTAATGGTTAATGGATATTATTTTCATTAACCATTAACATTATTTCCATTAACCATTAAAATTATTTCCATTAACCATTAAGTGTTGATGGTTAATGAAAATGCAATTGCATTAAAAAAAGTAATGCATTATTTGCAACCCTGCCCATTACAATGTAGTGTGTAATAGAAAAAATTTCCATTACCCATTGCAATGTAATGTGTAATATGTAATGTGTAAAACTTTGATTGCAATTTTGGGAATGGAAAAATATAGATGAATAAATTATCGCCATTTTCAAAATTGCAATCAAAGTTTTGTCCATTACACATTACATTCCAATGGGTAATGGAAATTTTTTCTATTACACACTACATTGTAATGGGCAGGGTTGCAAATAATGTATTACTTTTTTCAATGAAAATAATTTCCATTAACCATTAAATTTTAATGGTTGCAGTTAATGATTAAATTTTAATGGTTAATGAAAATAATTTCCATTAATCATTAAATTTTAATGGTTAATGAAAATAATATTCATTAACCATTAAATTTTAATGGTTAATGAAAATGCAAATGCATTAAAAAAAGTAATGCATTATTTGCAACCCTGGCTGAAATATTCTCGTTACTTTTATAACTCCATAATAAGAAACTAAAAAAAAAGAAGGGTTCCAACTAGCGTCAAAAATTTCTTCATTTGATACGTCAAATGATGGGCCATTGGTCAAGTTTAAACGTATTCAACGAACATCTATATTTCTGGTGAATCGGCATTTCGACGCTGATTCGACCCCCTTAATTGACAAAAGAAAAGTAACAACAATGAATTTCATTTTGGACTCGTGCAACGAACAATTCGACTACTCGTGACTGATGTTCTTTTCTTCTCTCTTGAGGCAAAAATCTACCGGACGAGTCGTTAACGTATGAATTATTTAATGATGTACAATGATGATAATACGAAGCAACAGATGAGCGAGCGCGTTTGGCTCGTTTGCTCGAAATTTAATGTAAAATTAATTGTTCAATTGTCCCGGCTCTTCTTCTTACTTATTTTTTTCTTTGAATATTCTTTTTACAAGAGTGAATACTTTCACCCGGTGATCGTCGATTATTAAATCGAGATGATATTTAACACTAACGGAAGTGACGACTTAACGCCTCCTTGGTTTCTTTTTTTTTTTTTAATCCGTCCTCTCTTTTGCCGCCAAAAGCAGCAACATTTTCGAACTTTCGTACACGTAGAAACGATAATCTGTCCTTAAAGCTAGATTATATGTATCACCTAAAAATTATTATTTCGTCGTACACATCGGCTATTTATATTTATATATATATATATATATAACGTTATGTACATAACGTATGTCGAGCTCTCGCGAAGATTTCACTTTGTGTCTGAAACGTCGCGCCGCGAGACTCCTCTTCCACTTTATAACGAGCCTCCCCCTTTTCCTCGTCTAATGATACTTCCTTCCTCAACTTCCGTTTCACCGACAAAATTTAACCATACACTTCATTCCGTGTATTCTTTCCCATCACAAATGTATGGCAATTAAGAACTATCTCGATTGTTCTTCGAGATGAAGAAACAAATTATAGAGCGATGCAAAAGGAAAATCGATTTTCCAAATTATTTTCTTCTCGAATTAAAAAAAAAATTCAGGCTCATGAGGTGACTAATTTCCCAAAAGCTACGAAAATTATGACCCTGCGATAAAATAAAAATAAAAAATTCAACACAACCTGGATTAAAGATGAATTTTGGAATTCCCGCGCCAAAATTTGTGTCAATTGGAAAATTCCAATTGAATTTATCGAAAATGAATTTTGGATATGACAATTCATGATGAAAACAGTGAAATTTCGATTTTTGGGAAAATTTAACGCGAGATATTCATACTTTTATTTCTTATAAGTGTCGAGATCCGGAAGGACGATTTTGTGAAATATTCGGAGCCAAGTTTTTGATCAATTGGTTGCGAATTTTCAAAAATGCCGACAGAAGAGTCTCGCGAAACGTCGAAGCATCAGAGACGAAAAGTGATGTTATTGCAATACACATTATTAAACACGCTATAAGTGTTGCATATAATGCAGAGACCCGACCATCAATATGCGATAATGACTATATACACTTTCATTATCCTGTCTACTCGTATATAAGTAGTAGTTCATTATGATATGTATATCTATACATATACATAAAATATCATGTACACTGTCGTCCAAAAGTTTGGAAACACTCGTCCCGATTTCGCGCCGCTCAAAAAGTTTCACTGCTCTTTTGAAAATAAAGATAATTCAATTAAACAAGCGGCGTTTCAAAGAGGATGTATTCAGCTTCATTTCACTTTTTCCAAAAAAAAATTTCGATTTATTTTCAACCCGATACGTTCTTTGAAACATGGTCATTTTTCGGCCTTGTTTGACGTTGAAATTTTGGCGCACGATCAATGAAAATTTTTTTAAACCATTTTTTGCATGAAAAACTCGTGGGGGAGAGTATAAGCTTCAATTTCGTTTTTTAAAAAGTTTCGTACGATTTTTTGTCGCAAAAATATTCAATTTTTCGCAAAAAACGACCATATTTGTAAAATGTAGCGTTACTCTAAAATTACTGGATTTTCGTGAATTCACTAAGAGGGTAAAAAATTGCATGTAGTTAGACTGGTTACAATGAAATTTTTTCAGAATTTTTTTTCCAATTTTTTTTTTCGAAAATTTTTCCTGCCGAGATATTTTTTTATCTCAAACAATCGGGTCTCTTACCTCATCTACACGGTTTTTTCGATGAAAAAGCCGTCTAGATAACGTTTTTCGATCAAAAAGCCGTGTAGATGAGGTAAAAGATCAGATTGTGTGAGATAAAAAAATATCTCGTTGGCAAGAAAAATTATCGAAAAAAAATATTTTGAAAAAAAAATCTGAAAAAATTTCCTTAAATCCAAAATGATTGTATGCAACTTTTTACCGTCTTAGGGATTTCACGAAAACCCAGTAGTTTTAGAGTTACGCTATATTTGATAAATATGGTCATTTTTTTACGAAAAATTGAATATTTTTGCGAAAAAAAATCGTAAGAAATTTTTTAAAAAACAAAATTGAAGCTTATACCCCCCGCTACAAGTTTTTCATACAAAAAAAGAGTTTTTAAAAAACTGCATGGATCGTGCAGCAAAATTGCAACGCCAAAAAAAAGCAAAAAACGACCATGTTTCAAAAGGCGTACCGGGTTAAAAAAAAAATCGAATTTTTTTTTTAGAAAAAGCGAAATGAAGCTGAATATGTCCCCTCTGAAACGCCGCTTGTTGAATTGAAATATCCGAATTTTTGAAAGAGCAATGAAACTTTTTGTGCGTCGCGGAATCGGGACGAGTGTTTCCAAATTTTTGGAGGACAGTGTATATATGTATAATATATGTATGTATGTATAAGTGTATGTATAATTCGCGATTAACGCATCGAGTGGATATATAATAATGGCGAGAACTGAAAGTAACAACAAGGATTGATGATAACAACAATGATCATAATAAATGTACACATTCTGACAGATCCTTTTTTTTCGCCTGTTTAACCATCATCGCGCTCATTACACGTGTATATATATAGTCTTCTCATAGATATGCAGGTTTTTTTCATAAATATATATATATATATATTTCATATTAATGTACGTGTATATGTATATAATATATATATATTTATAATGTACGCTCAATTACGAGGATACAAATATCAATAATTGATGCCGGGTCAATTTGCTCCTAAAGTCAATCGACGGGTCACTCCTCTTCATATTCACTTATTCATTCATATACGCATCTCTAATATATTTATATATAATACCTCGCGATATTCTCTATTTCTTTTATAATTTATTTATAATATACTATATGATAAACACAACGGTTCATTGAGCGGGGGTCGATCCGTCCATTTTTTCCTCTATAAATAATCATATATATTCCGTCTATACATATATATAGATATATATATTCCGGTAATATATCAGATCCGCAGAATGACATCTCGACATACACATTCAAGTAATAATATATAGAGGAACCACTTCGATAAACAAACAACGTTGCTCGTGCAAATGTTACATCAACGAGATTCTAGCACCAGAGATATCAATTTCACCTGCCAATTCGATATGTCCTAGCCGCGTTTCATTGTACCTTCATGCCCAAAAGTTTTGCCCTAAAACGTTTCGGCGCACGAGGAGAGGTTAATTCGGATTGTTCGATCGAATCACTTTGTTCGTCAAGAATTCCCTGATTTTATGGCACTTGTTCTTTCTCCTCGAGAGTGACGTTCCGGCTCAGTCGAATCCGATATTTATACTTCCACGGCCCCGGCTAAACCCCCCACTACGCGCCCGTCAATACCGTCGCGCGATCCGATTGGCTCGTGATAGCGCGCAGCCTCGTCTCTATTGGCCACGCTCCGCGCATGCGCGCTACTCCCGCGTGAGTTCACTGAACCCAAGCTCGATACGTCTCTTCGCCTCCCAAATATACAAACCAAACAAATGATATCTTACGTATCGCAACGTTTATCTGCGCGTCGTTATCGCGGATATGCATATTAATTCTCTTTTCGTTTTTATGTGTCGCGGAAAAAAATGCGACTCGGGAACAGGGAAGAACGATCGATTACGAGTACAAAAGCATTTTTTTCCCGTAACATATAGTTACACTCGCTACTTTTGGGATTATAACTAGGGGGTGAATATTTATACCGGTTTTGTCGAGTTTTTTTTTTGTTTCCTTTATTCAGAGCGTATGTATGTGTCAGTGTGTGTTTGCGCGCGTGTGTGGGTGTATGTATTTGTTCCAAAGGTTCTTGCTTCCTTTGCAATTTTCACTCCGGCAATTATGGATAAATAAATTCTCTTTGGGGATTTTTTTTAAATTTTTTTCGTGGACGGATCGACGCCTCGCAATTATCATTATTCTTTCATATATATATATATATATTATTATCATAATATTCCTCTCAAGCGGCTGATAGACTCTAGATATATACATTTTACGTGTGTATATATATCTCAAAAAAGAAAACAAGGAAATCACTAGGCCTAATTGGAGACGCGGTGCAATTGGGCCGAAAGGACGAACGGGTATGAACAAAAAATTGTAGGGCGAAAGGATCAGGGTATAGGATTCCACCAGTGAATTATAATTGTAGTCAATTGTAGTCAAACCTACGCATTGAATTGTTTACTCAGTAACATTTGAACAACAGTGTTGAAATACCGCTGGAGTTGTATAAAAAATGATTTTACTGTCAATTCACTGTCACTTATAGATTTGCTTCCTCCGAGAAAACGAAACCTTGGAACAAATTGAAAATGCCAGGACAAAGGGTCAGAAGGTATTGGACGAATGAACAAATCAGGTTGGAGAAACGTAAGGACAATTGGTATCGAGGACCAGAGGTAGGATTGAAGGAAAAGGCACCGCGTCACCGCACTTATTGTTGGTCACAGCTTGTGATCACGGAACCGGTTTGTTGTATTTTTTTTTTATTAGAACGCGGTGCTGGATTGAGGCTGTCTGGCAACATTGAGACCGTGAGGTCCTGGATGTCCGACGCCACCTCCACCACCGCCGATAACGCCGTCGGTACGACGGACGTCGATGTCACCCGGTTCCATGTCATAGTCCGGCTCGAGTGCTTCATTCACTCGTCCGTTAGCCTCGTCCTTGCTGCCGTATAGTCTTCCCGCGCCGGCAGCAAGGACAGCCATTTGTTCACCCTCGGCAGGATCGGGCCCTACTCTCTCAACGTCCTCAGGAATATTGACGACGCAACGAAAGACATCGTAACCCGGCGCTAATCTACCCGTTAGGAATGCAACTTGGGTGCCGTACGACACACCGATAAGTGTCACCAGCGATATCAGCATGGCCATTGTACGAAAGGGAAACATCTGCAATCCCGTTTCCTCGTCAAAGCCCGGGTAATGTATCAACGCTGGCAGACCCATTATTGGCTCGCCACCTGACATTCTCACGACAAACGCTATGATGTAAGCCGCGAGGCTGCCGTAAGTGTTGCAATACTCCTTGAAGTGGACGACCATCAATAGCTGGGGGAATAGTATCACGTAGACGAGATCCGAGCACATTGACCAGAGTCCGTAGATCGATGGTATCGTAAGTGCCATTACGGTGCTAAGTATACCAACGACACCTATACCAACTCGCATCACCCAGATGATCTCCATCTCGGACGCCTGAATATTGTTTTTTGGACAGCCGCTTCTTTAGCCAGTTTTATCAGGATTGACTTTAATCTTTGGGGGAGGGAGGTGTATTTTCTCTGATGGAGTTTGGGTACTCTCATGACAATCGAACGTTGATGCAAGCGCGATAATTTCAGGATGGGAGTAGAAAATGATTCATGACACTCACCCTTTGGCGAAAGATGAGCTTGTAGACGTTTCTCGCGAACATCGAACTCGCGGATAGGATACTACTGTCAGCAGATGACATGACAGCCGCTGAAACAGCCCCGAGACCGAAGAACGAAACGAAAGGTGGGGTCAGATACTGAAGGACCATCGGCAGAATCATGGTGCTCTCGGCATCGGTCAATGGCCAAGGTCCCCGATAGTCCGTCTCGTTCCAAGCTGAAAAATCCAAACGCCACGAGAAATCGAATTCAAGCGTCTTCATGCCATTCCGGTGGATTGGTTGCGCCCCTTATCTCTGACTCTGATTGGTTGAACCCCTGATCTTGCACCCTTCTGTTCTCAATTCAAAGCCCACCCCGTTTAGCGACTTAAGTACCAGTGTGTTCCAAATTCTCCCTTCCCCTTGAAGCGTCTCTGGAAAACGTCAAGTAGGCTCTGCAGCCCGGATCTAATTCAATCCCCTTTGCAATTTCGAGCACAGAGCCGACGACGAGTTAAACGAGGAATATAATAACTCATAAATGACGTGAATTACACAGCAACGAAGGTTGAAAGGGAATAATGAAACGAAAGCGAGTGACAGAGGAATATATCATGACGGATTCCAAAGGACTTTCAAGTGCAGTAAATCGATGTCAAGTGGGAATAAAATTTATCCGGGGATAAAATGGAAATTCATAATGTCAAAGTTGAGCGTAGAGGAGGATCAAGTGGCGCAGTTAGTGGGGATTACAAATGGTTATGGATGTATCAAAGGTATCAAAATTGGCGAAATCGTGACTCACGTGTTGCTTTGGCGATCGCCCCTATGAGGACCGGTGGTATTGCCATTATGAGACAACCAAAGGCAGCGACGTAGCTGAGTAATTGTGCTCTGCCCGCTGTTTTCGATGATAGAACACGCTGAAAGTACACCTGCCATGGTATACCACCGAAAACCAGCAAAAGACCGTAATCGATGTAAGACCAATACTCTTTCGGCTGAATCTCGCCGATCCAATCAACGTCCATCGAACTTAGTGACTCGACCTTTGGGTTCATCCAGGCGAATGGAATGCACATCCACTGAAAAACGAATAAACACAAAACGTGCTCGTTCATTAGGAATTACATTTTTTCCACCGACTTTTCTAGGCCAAAGCCAACATTCGTATCATGCATTGATGCTTCTTCATCGGTATTACTTTCTTACGGGGATGCTTAAATCGCAATTTTCCAAACCGAATGTGGAAGCTTATAAGCCAGTGAAACCATACTTGACGAGAGGCATTCGAAAAAAAGCCAAAGGGCGAACGTGCGATTCGAATGAAGGTGCCTTCAAAGGTTTCCTTCTTTTAGGCAGTCCCCGCTTTGTAATGACAAGGACAACCGAGCAATGGGGAGGAAAAAAAGCCTCCGCCATAGTCGACTTTACGGATCATTAGATTAGAATTCGAGCGAATAGAGAACTTTGAAGGGATTCTTTTGCCAGGATCAACGTGACTGACGTTGGTGAATTGAGCAAAGATCGTGTACAACGTGTAATGGACAAGGATCTTCAATCTCATGCTCAGATGTTCATCTGGGTTTGTGATTAAGGAACGTGTATGCTTACCAGTCCAATGAAGATGCAGAATAGCTGAATTACGTCCGTGTAGGCGACCGCGTAGAGACCGCCAAATAGGGTGTAAAATACGGCGATGCAGGCACTCAGTATGACCGATGTCTTTTGCTCCATGTCGATGATGACTGCTATCGTAGCTCCGAGAGCCGCGAGGATTCCAGCTGCCCAGAATACTTCGCCACAGAGCGCTGGCAAAAACAGGAGTCCGCCCATACGTTCCCCGAAAGCGTCCTGTAGCGGATCCAGCATCGTAATGTACCCCTGCTGTCGCATCTTGTTGGCGAAAAATATACCGCCTGACAAGTTACAGCGTTATTAAAAAAAAAAAGAAATGGATGCCGATAGATCAGCGAAATATACCAGGCCGAGCAGTTTGCTCAGTTTTTATCTAATTACCGAACACGAGGCTGAGGGCATAGCCGAAGGGTGCCTGGCACCAAACGACTCCCTTGGTGAAAACAGCCTCGGCGGTACCGTTAATGTAACCCCCGCCGACCCACGTTGCCGTCATCGTGAAGATGCCGACGAACAAGCCGATCGAACGACCGGCAAGCATCACCTCCTCCTCGGAGTCGTTGCCGGCTTCCTTCTTCCTGGCCGCCCATATTCCGACCCCAAGAATTAGGATGTAGAATAATATGATCGACACGAAACCCGCGACGTTTATCATCTTCGGTGATGATAGGTCGACCGGCGTTAGCTCGAGTTGACGGAGACGGAAGTCCGAGAGGCTCGGTATACGATCCGATTTGAGAACGTTCGGATACCTGAATCAGGACGAGAACAGGATGCGTCTTGCAACATAAATAGGGCAAGCGGCTCAATGAAGTTTATTGGTGCAAGCACTACAAGGACAATTCCAGGATGTTGTCACTAACGTGTTGAATTAAATTTAAAGAAACCTGGACAGGTTCAGTCCACACGATGTTTGAGAAATATTGGAAAAATTGGGATTGTCTCGATCAATGCTGGACCTGCATTCAATGTAAAGGCTGAAATAGTCCACTTTAACCATCCAAAATGAAGTGTACTTGGTCTAATGGTGAATTGAGTAAACTTGGAACTCTGGAATTCTGGTGACACCAACTTTATAACTTTATAACACTTTGTATGCAATTTCTGGGCAATTTGATAGTTTGGTCCTCAAACCAGAAGGTAAATCATAAAAAGAAAGATTCTGGAATTGTCCTTTGAGATGAAGGGTTCTTCGATAAAAGGTGTACCTCTGAAGACCCCGTGGGGTACAGTCACGCAACAGCGGGGGACAGCCTCACACGGGCACCGGTGGCATGACCTGATGACGATCCTTGAGGATTGCTGATGACCCCGGTGGGCTGATGTACTTGATGTTAGGGGGGCAGCAGTCACCCCACCGTAGTGAGGTCTTCTGGGAGGGGCTGTTCCTTGTCCTAAACGCGAGGCCGCCCATGGGCGCTGATGGCCATCGATTTTTCACCCAACTCACCGGTGGCCCTTGCTGCCTACGATTTTTCGGAGCTCATGGCTTCCTCCGCTTCCTCGCACTTGCCCCTTCGCGTAACCTTCCTCCACGCGATCAACCCTTTTACAACCAACCCGTTGATGGTGCTATTCCCTTCGATCCCGAGACCAACCTGCTGTCAATAATCCCACTTTATTCCGCCCTAACTAGGTCGTGGTGCCTGCGATATCATTTTTTCAAACCGGAAGTAACTGGTCCCAACGGAGACGCGAGTGGAATCATCTGGTATCTCCACGAAATATTGCAAAAAAGCGTTTATCTCATTGGCGATGAATTGAAATAATTGGATTTAGGTTTGGCGGTGAGGAAGAAGAATTAACGTAGCTGCTCGTTTCGAAACGGACCTACGACGCGCATATTAGCGTTTCGGCGACACTGTCTGAAATCGATTTGGACGAAAATAGCCAAACCGCGAAAGCATTATCGATTTCTTGCGCAGGAGTTTCGCAAACTCGCGAACTATAGACGAGACGATATAGCAAGTTTTATAAATTTATCGGTTTATGTCTACACAGTCCAAGATCGCGATTAAATCGTAGCCTCCGCTCTTTCGTCCTACAACTATCCGATCGTTTTGACAAAATAGATATTTACAAATCCAAAAAAAATACCTCATTCCTACTGAAAATGAATTCCTCGATTACTCACCGATTTGGAAAATCTGGGATGTCGTCTCGAGGAATTTCCAGTGCGGATGAAAGTGACCGCGACGAACTTGAGATTGCGTCTTAACAGCACAAATTTTCTCACTTGAAGTTCATTTACATAATGACCGAAACAAAGATTAATGACGATCCGAAAAATAAACTGAAACACCGATTTTTCTACGATTCAAAAATAAACACGTTGAAGCTCATCTTTTGGCGTTGACTAATTTCTTCAACGATAATTCATTGAACTCCCGAAAAATCTCCATTGTATTGTTTACTACCGATGTTCCGTCATCATTCACATCGAGCGTTTTTTTTTGTTATCGATTTTTGTGAAATTCCAATCAATTTTTCTTTTTACGCGTGCGTTTTTTCGATCGTCGCGGTTTATCGAATTTCTTGGGGTAGTACGATCGTTCGACGGGGTGATCTTTCATTGACGTCGCCGGTCATCGGAGCGACGCTGTAATCCACGTCCCAAGCGTCGCGGCGACCTTCCCGCACTGAAGGCACTTCGGGATATCTCAGGGGTGGACGAGGACCGCGCGCGCTGCGATGTTACACGGGACGTTGGGATATTGATTCGCATTTCCCCTCCTTCCTCTTCAACCCCGCGAGAATCCCCAACCCTTCGTTGCTCCTGCGATTCCCACTCTTGGTCCCCATCGCCCCCACCCCCGTCTCCTCCTCCCAAGCTATAAAATGCGTGACGTCACGAGAATCGGCGCACATGGGGGTGCGAGACACAACCCTCTCGCGGGGGCTTTTCTCCTCTCTCACACGCCAAGGCCTCGTTACGTTCGTTCCCTCTCGCTTTCTCGCATTTCCACGCGGGGGCGTGGACACGCGCACTCAGGCAGCGAGAGAGAGAGAGAGAGAGAGAGGAAAAGAGTGCGATTCTGCGCCCCTAAAAACAACCCCCGACTGGAAACGAGGAGGTGAACCCCCTTCCATTCTTTGAAGCGACGACCTCGCCCCGACTGATAACAAACTAACCCTGATGATTCGAGGACGCCCGATTCTGTCAAATCTCCTGGTCCAGGGGTGGTTTTTTACTACCCCTATCTCTGGATGCAATTATTAGCCTGGATTATTGATTGAGACACGGCGAGTTGGAATCGAAGCTCACCGAAAGAGAGATTGGAAATCGATTGTAATTACCAAAACCAAAGCGGAAATTCGGTCGGCAAAATGTTTACAAAAATGGCGGCTGTATTGTTGAGGGGGTGGTTGTATTTTTGGCTCGATAATTTTATTTCACAGGGTTTTTTGTTTGTTTTTATACACTTGTTTTTTGCGTTTTATTTTAACCAACCACCCCCTCAACCCTTTCTCCACCCTCAGCGCCAGTCCACGATTTATTTTTTCCCCGGGATAACTTTGAATGGCATTTCCGGCCAGAGAGTTCAATTGGCTTTCCACCCACGCGTTGGATGTACCGAACATTGTGTGCTGAATTGAAGAACCTTTTTATTTATTTTTCTTTTCGTTCTCCCGATGAAACGAAGCGACATGTTGAGACTTTTTCGATTGAGAGAGGGAAGTGAGAGTTCAACCCCGATGGCTCTTTGACCTTCTGCCCCAACGGCTCTGTCATCCGTTTTTACTTCACTCAAAAAAATCTACCGGACAAAGTACTTTTTTTAAAATACTCTAACGAAATTTAAAGCACCCCCAGATATTTTGGAAAAAATGCAAAATCCCTCCAAATTGATGATTGTCTAGCAATATCGATAATTGGCATTTTCCAGATGCATCTACCTCGATTTCTTGACCTTTTAGAACATTTTGAACGGACTAGCATGAAAATCTTGGGAAAAAATATATCCCAAAATATCTGGGGCATCACCAGATATTTTTTACTCCCTCCATTAACTCTCAAGGTTAACCTAAGGTCATAGATTAGAAACAGGACCCAAGGAGTTTATTTGGGTTTAAAATCACTGAACGAGGTGTACCTCCATTATCTGGGGATGCCCCAAATATTTTGGAAAAAATGAAAAATCCCTCCAAATTGACAATTGTTTAGCAAATTCGATAATTGACATTCTCCAGATGCATCCACCTTGATTTCCTGACCTTTTGGAACATTTTGAACGGACTAGCATGAAAATCTTGAGAAACAAATTGTTTTCCACTCAAACAAAAGTTTTTCATAAGTAAGACAAAAGATTGTAGGAGCTGTGGTGCTCCTGGAGAAAAGCTTCGAGGCAATCTTATATGGATTTCCTCTCACGATTTCCAAAGTCGTTCCAAGAGACTTCCCACTCGTGTTTTTTCCGATTGCCTGGAAAACAGGAGAAGTAAATCCTCCATTTTGAAGATACCAGTTTCCAACACGAATTACGACAACGTACGCCCTCCATTAACTCTCAAGATTAACCCAAGGTCATAGATTAGAAAAAAGCCACAAGGAGTTTGTTTGGCCTTGACATTTGGTCAAGAGCAACTCAATTCCAACTTTGACTATTTCTGCCATTTTTTTTATCACACAAATGTCGAACATTTTTAATATTAGCAAAATGATTTTTCGGTCTCGCCATTTTTGAGATTTCACTTAAATTAATTCCAGCTCCAAAATTATTCATTCGACTGTATTTACGGCGGGAAAACAGAATTTTTCATGGGGTGAAAACAACCCCGAATTAAATCCAAATCCTCAACAATTTTAGTACCTTGGACGCCATATTGGAAAATTAATTTGCATGAATGAAAACTTTACGCTTTCAAACTTAGTCCCGTAGATGTGTGACCGATAAATATGCGCATAAATTGTCCATAAATATACATTCATGGAAACATATATATGATATTTTTTCCAAAGTCGCGCGTGACTGGACTCTCGCGGTGGAAAAATAAATCCGTTGGCACGCGAGAACTCTTTTTATGCATGCAAAACATAATAATTTAACGCATTTGGCTTCGTCTCAAAAAAATCGTACAAAATTCCTCCATGTGTGATAATTTCTTCGGGCAATTTATACCTCAGACTTGATTAACGGTCACACGAAAAAATAACCCTCCGCCATGACAGCTCAATGTCAATGACAGTAAAGACTGCGTGATCTTTGTTGACAACAAAAAATACTGCTATTTTTACGAAACCTTTCATCCTCAAACTTCAAGTTCATCCCTCGACATTTTGATAAATATTATTTTCGTGTTCAAATTCCATTCTTAGAAGTTCAAGGATGTTCATCAGCACCCCTTTCGTTATAAACACGTCTCTGGAGGAAAAAAAAAAAATTCGTCCGAAATTGAGAATCAGCCGAAACAAAAGCTTTTTTTCCACCCTTGCAATTTAATCGTCATTGTTCCCACGCTATTTCACCCTTAAATATATATATATATATATATATGTATAAACCCTCTCCAGCCTCCCACACCCTAAATATAGGTCAACGAATAACGCGAGTTCTTCAAATATATTTCCTCCCACGTTTGCAACGTCATTTTTTAAAAATGTTATTTGATAAATAAATTTTTATTGAATCCGGAGATCCTTCATCAATGATTTTTCAAAATTTAGTAATTTGATAAATAGAATAATTGAAAAAGTTATATTAATATAAAATTACTATTGCTAAATAGTAATTGATAATTAATAAATGCAAAAAAAAATATTGAGACCAAGAATTTGCCAAAAAATCATGAAATGCGAAATTTGAGGATTTAGTAATTTGAGATTTTGGAAATTGTGATTTTGTGCTAAATTTGTAATATTAAGGCTCTCATGTGCCAAACGTTTCACACAATGTTTATAAATGTGTAAATATCTACAATAAACGAAATTTAATATTCAGTGGGATAAAAAATTACTTTACACACCCAGGCAATGTATATCGATCAATGAATACGTCTGACCCGTTATATTTTATATTTGCTATACACGGATATATGGGTTTGTATGTGTGCACATATAGGATCAATATCACTTGACCCACTCTTTGAAATTTATCGACCGATTTTAACTCCGTAAGAGACCTGACACCTTCGTCCTTTTCCATTATTTTAGCTCCAATTGTTTTTCTTCCCATTTCTTTTTACTCCAAATTTAAGTATTCTGGTTTAGAATTTTGAAAAAATCAATTTTTTTGTCTATATTCTTAAAGTTTATACCTAGAATATATATCCTCAAAAGAAGTTAATTAATGTTATTATATTATTATTTTATTTATTTATTATTATTTTATTTATTAATATTGTTATTACGAATAATTATTTCAATGGCGGAGAAAAGTGGGTAAATCTCGTCACCAAAAAACATGATGATGAGAAAATAAAATTTTACCAAGATAAATATTAGGCAAATAAATAATCATTGACGAATTGTTAAGAAAATGGTTTTTATTAGTCCTACCTTTTTTTTGTTGAACAAGAGACATAGATTATCGCAATTATACGCAGATGTGCATTAATATCAATAGATGGATGTAATTAATATTAATTATTTACATCCAAATGGACGCCAATCATGTCCAATCCGATTTTCATTGCAAACCAATCGGTGGATCTCAATTTCGTTTACCAGCATTGTATGCACTTTTTTGCTACTTTGAGTTCCTCGCATCTTCCAGAATCCTGAAAAGATAAAATAAACAACGAAATTGCTAAAATAAAAATAAAAAGTTGATTTTGCAATGAAATTGTTTGTTATTCGTTTATCTTGAAAATGCAAGCTAAACGACGTCGATGTCGTCGATTTGATGAAGAATTATGCGCCCTTGCGTGAAATTTCCGCGAGTTGCATCGTAAATTTCCGTAATCGTCGAGAACTTTCCTAATTGAGCGTAATTAATGAACGTGACAGGATCGAGTTTAACGCGTTCGATAATTACATTTGACTCATCGCGAGCCAACATTGAGGGATGAAAATTCCAATGGGGAAAAATTTGACACGCCAACCGTGACCTTGGAGGATGAAGGGGGTTAATTTGGTCTGGAGAAACTGAACGATGTAACATGGGAAAAAAAATGATTGAGAGCAAATTTCAATTGAGCCAATATTGAGGGATGAAAATGCAAATGGGGAAAAATTTGACCCGCCAACCGTGACCTTGGGGGATGAAGGGGGTTAATTTGGTTTGGACTGGAGAAACTGAACGATTTTACATGGGGAAAAAAATGATTGAGAGAAAATTTCAATTGACCATTTGAGGTCAATCTTACTATTATTCTATGTCATTTGACCGGACACGATGGTAACGCGACGCGAGGGTCGATTTGCGGTCGTAAGGGAGCAACCAACTGGAAATAAGCTCGTACCTCTTTCCCCAGTGTCGAGAAGTCAAGTGCGAGTTTCATTATTATATTACATGAATGGCGGGTTAGGAATGTGGTCGTTACAGAGTGAAAATTGCCACGTGCCAGGTGAAGCACCCCCTGGCAGAATGAGACACGTGTGTCGATCGCCTTGTCAATGGATAAGGGCAAAATTTAATCACCTTATATTTACCATTTTTTTATCTTAATCTCACTGGCCCATCGTTGGATGGATTTTTTCAGCCTTTTTTTTAGATTTTTTAGTTAACAAATGGAATTGGCAGGTTTGAAGATTTTCAAAATTTAGGACCCATTTGGGCATTGCGCATTATTTTAGAATTGGAATTGGAACCGTTTGAGCATTGCAAATTATTTTAGAATGGGAAATGGAACTTGCAAATGAAATTGGCAGGTTCGAATAATTTTTTCAAAATCCAGGACCCATTTGGACATTGCAAATTATTTTAGAATTGTTTTAGATTGTTTAGCTAGCAAATGGAATTGGCAGGTTTGAAGATGGTTTTCAAAATTTAGGATTCATTTGGGCATTGCAAATTATTTTAGAATTGGAATTGGAACCATTTGAGCATTGCAAATTATTTTAGAAATATTCGGTTTGGGCATTGCAGTTTATTTTAGAACTAGAATTGGAACTTGCACATGGAATTAGCAGGTTTGAATAAGTTTTTCAAAATCCTGGACCCATTTAGACATTGCAAATTATTTTAGAATTGTTCTTGGAACCATTTGAACATTGCAAATTATTTTAGAATTAGAATTGGAACCATTTTAACATTGCAAATTATTTTAGAATCAGGATTGGAACCATTTGAGAATTGCAAATTATGTTATAATTGAAATTGGAACCATTTGGGTATTGCAAATTATTTTAGAATATATTCAAAAATATTTGGAAAAGTTTGTCCTTTGTGTAATGAGCTTCACAGCATTCCTAATAAAAAGTTCTAGAAAATTTCTAAAAATAACTAAACTTCTAAAAATAACTAAAATTATAAAAAAGGGAAATTTTCTGCAGACGATCTTCTGAGGTAGTTTTTTGGCGACTACCCGATAATTATCGTGGAAAATAGTGGTCAAATGACATTTTTATTAATATGAGGGGATGAAAAAAATGAAATTTGGGAAAAAACGCGTACCTTGTGCCAGTACAAATCGCTACCACACCATCGTTGCGTGGGATTGCCGTCTTTACACTCGACGTAAGAAAGACAGTCCAGAGGATATGAAACATTTATGTTTCCGGTCGCTGGACACGGCGGAGGACGACACTGTTCCGAAAGAGATTCCCATGGACGTCCATCGAGTGGCGGTCCAGCCTGTGGAGCCCCCTTAACGGCGATGGCCAGGATCAAGCCAACAAGACCAAGTGTGAATTTCATTCTTCACGAATTATCTAAAAAAAAAAAATTTTTTAAATGCAATGAAAAAAAAATACAAAATCCTGAAGATTGAAACTTGCACGTCGCTTCTTCCAGAGTATTGGACTCTTTTAGGACGCTCCTCTATTAGATCCTGTTTTATTTGTTTATTTAAAATTGCTCGCAAAAAATTAAAATAAAGAATTTTAATAAATGAAAAAAATAAAATAAAATCTCTTAACATTCTAGAAAAATATTCAAAGTTCATACAATTCGAGCCCCTTTTTTAGGTTCTTCGCCAAATTCGATAGCATATCAAAAAGTTGTCCACTCTTTAGAAAATTGAAATTTTGTCAAATTATTTAATTATATGAAAAAGAGTAGTGTAAATTGTTGCAAAATTTGTGGATGACATTTTTTTTTGAGTTTTTCAGAAATTCAAAATTTTCTTAGTACCATTATATCTTGATAGCATACGATTAAACCGAAAAATGTTTCAGACAAAAAAGGTGCAGTTTTACATAAACATTGTGAAAATTTTTTTTTCAATTTTTGTAGTTTAAAAAATGACCATTTTCATAAAAAATATACGAAAATAATTTTTTTCGGTCAGTATGTCAGTTTCGATTCATCCCGAAAAAGTCCAGAAAATACTCTGAAGTGTGTAGAATAGACACGTATTTTTTTTTTTAGATGGCTCGATTAGTGGTTCCAAAGCTATGCTTTGTTTTATTAATAACATTTTTTTTTGCTCCAATGGGCTCCAAAACAATAATATTATTATTGTAGATGTTTTTTATCTAAAAATTTGAGAGAAACAATTTAGGAGAGATTTTCCACAATAATTAATTTTTCTAAAAAAATTTAAAAAAATATTATTAATCAAACAAAGCATAGATTCGGAAGAACTAATCAAGCCATCTAAAAAAAAAATACGTGTCTATTCACTTCAGAGTATTTTCTGGAATTTTTTGAGATAAATCGAAACTGACATACCGACCGAAAAAAAATATTTTCGTCCATTTTTGATCAAAATGGTCATTTCTTAAACTCGTAAAAATAAAAAAAAAATTTGTTCACAAATTTTATGTAAAACTGCAACTTTTTTGTCTGAAACATTTTTCTGTTTAATCATATGCTTTCAAGATATACCGGTACTTAGAAAATTTTGAAAAAATGTACACTACTCTTTTTCATATAATTGAATAATTTTACAAAATTTCAATTTTTTTCAGAGTGGACAACTTTTTGACCGTTCGAAGCCGCATGGAATGCCTCATATATATATACCAATTATAATTGATTGTTGATCAAACTCAAAATACGATCAAATTTTCAAAAATAAATCCTTATTTATTAATCAAGGTGGACTAAAATTACAAAAAATCAATTGTAACACATACACATAAATAAATTAATCCACATATTTTTAGACTGTTTAGAAATCTCGAACTTAGAAGAAAGATTTATTTTACTCCAATAAACATTTTCGATTAAATTAAATATTAAATATTAAATATTTAAATACAATTTTAGTCATTTTAAATAAATTTACTCAAACTTTGTAAACTCGTAAAACTCGCTAAGTGTGTTTTTTTTATAAAAAGAGAATTTCACGAAGCAAAATAAAATATAAATCCACTGAGAATCGATTACTAAAATTAACTTTATTTTATACAATTCAAACTTATCGTTATTAATATTGCAGAATGCAATGAAATTTTTATGCGAATATTACCACAAGAATTTCTAGACCCATTAAATTTTTATTTTTCACTATCGCTAAAATTATTACCGCGTTTTTTCACGACCAATTACGAATGTTCCTCGTTCGCTGAAGTATCGCTACTGGAGGCGTTTTATTCTGCGTAAAGACGTAAACAGTCTTTTATATATTTACCATACCAAGAAAAAAACGAGTTATGACAAACGAAACAAAAAAAAATCAAAAATCGAGAAGCTCACGATTACGAATCGACGGTTTTGATCACTGAGTTAGGCGAGGTCGTTTATTGCGCACTCGATTAAAATCGTGCTCATAAAAATCGTCGGGGTTTCCCCCGTCAGATCCAAATTTAATTTGAGTATTTCCTTGCAACGAGCTGCTGAAGATGAACTAGTATTCGCATCTGAGGATGCTTAAGAGGAATTACCAAGGTCTGAAAAAGAAGGGGAAATCTGAAGGCTGTACAGTTGTTTTTATCGTTGCACCCACGATTGAAAATATTTTTATTGCGATTATTCTGCACCCAGAACGCTATTTTATAATCCACGCAAAACTTCCGGGCTATAAGATATGAGAAACGATCTAGATAAAAAAAAATCAAGCCAACCATACAACCCAAACCCAAATTGCTGCACATTAACATCTCTACCGATTAAAACTCTCCCGGGGATTAAAACTCTACCAAAACACAGCCCTGCGGTACGTTTCTACAAACTCTACCGAATATTACCTCGACCGAATAATAATGAATCATCTTAACCTTAAAACGAGCCTCCAACTGTACCGAATAAAGAATCTACGAGAGAAAAGGTGCACAAACACTCAATCGCGAAACACCTCTACCGCATTTTACGTCTCCGAGAACAGTTCTACCGAATAATAAAATACATTCAGAGAACAACTGTTCCGAATGTGACTCTACAAGGGAAAATCTCAATTTTATTCGAATTGTACTGCACATTAACATCTCTACCGATTAAAACTTTCCCCCGACGAGCAAAACTCTACCAAAATACAGCCGTGAGGTACGTTTCTACAAACTCTACCGAATATTACCTCGACCGAATAATAATGAATCATCTTAACCTTAAAACGAGCCTCTACCGCATTTTACGTCTCCAAGAATAACTCTACCGAATATCAAAATGCATTCAGAGAACAACTATTCCGAATGTGACTCTACAAGCGAAAATCTCAATTTTATTCGAATTGTACTGTACATCAACATCTCTACCGATTAAAACTTTCCCCCGGCGAGCAAAACTCTACCAAAATACAGCCGTGAGGTACGTTTCTACAAACTCTACCGAATATTACTTTGACCGAATATCAAGAAATCATCTCACCCCCAAAACAAGCCTTCAACTCTACCGAATGAAAGAGTCTACAAACAAGAGTCAAAAAAGGGGCACAGCCAGTCCACCGCGAAACATCTCTACCGCATTTTACATCTCCAAGAACAACTCTACCGAATAATAAGATACATTCAGAGAACAACTGTTCCGGATGTGACTCTGCAAAGGGAAATCTAGACGAAAACATCCGACCGGAAATATTCTGGGGAGATTCTTGTCTTATTCTTTCGTCTCGTTATTTGGTAGAGTTGTTCTCGGAGGCCTATTTTATCCCGAATTTACCAAGGCTTGTTTTCCGGAAGAGATTTTCCCCTATATTTGGGGACATATTATTTAGGAGAGTTTTGAAACGTGACGATTAATCGGTAGAGTTTATCTTTTGGTGGAGTTATGAACGGTAGAGATGCAAATTCGCCTGTTGTGCAACGTTAGAATAAGCAAGAGGGAAAGATAAAGAATACGCGCGATATACAGTCATTTGTATTTGACTTTCGTTGGAAAACACTTCCTCGCTACTTTATCGTTGATTCTTTAAATCCATTGAGATTTGCATCCGGAGCTCGATGACGATGCACGAATGCGTTAATTCCCTCTTTTCAAGTCACTAAGCTCCTTTATCGTTTGCTAATACTGTGCGTAAAACCCTGAAGGTCAAAAGTAGAGATATATTTTTTTTTACTCTAAAAACAGGTTAAATAAAAAAATGGAAAAAAATGAGGTGTGTGCAAATTTCTAATTTGGAAGATTCTTCGTGAAAAATTCCCATAAATTAATTGAACATTATTTTTTATCAAAATTCAAACATTGTTGATGAGCAAGTTAATAATTTCTCTTTCTTCACAATTTATTAATAACAGACAGACGTCGAGATGCGTTTTGTTTTCTCAAACGATTTTCCATAGAATTTCATTAGAGAAAAAACTACGATATTAGAGATAAACGCGCGGACAACGTCGATCGATGGATTTCCTCATTGATCGATTATTTTCTATTCGATGAGAAATAAAGTGGATCCGATAAAAATCATGAAAAAAAATAATACCGAGAAATGTTTTGATCGACAAGTGCCTCGCTCAAAACCCCGTGAAAGGTAATCATCGTTGAGGAATAAAAAATAAAAATTATGATAAAAAAAACCATCGTTCGTGATCGTGCAACGAGAGTCTCTCTCTCTGCAACGATCTTCGCAGTCTCAATTAAGGGGAAAAAATGCCCGCGATGATGTTCCATGGGCGTAACAACGTCGGATAGTGAGGGAAGCGATAAAATAAAATTGGCTTAAGGATTGCAATGGACCGCATCGTTGCAAGTGTATATTACGTGAATATTCGCTTCCAATAAGAGAGTATCATTATGAAGTTGCGAAGTATAAAAGGGAAGAGATATTAATACGAAATAAATAATTATGTTTCGTTGCCAACGATCCATTAAAGACCGTCAAATATCTATGAAAAAAATAGAATCATTCTTACTTGAAAATTTATAATTTTTTAGGATTTCAAATAATCATAAATCAATTATTTATTTAGTAATTTATATATTTATTTATTTTAATTAAAAATAATACTTTTGATATTTATTGATAATTATTATGTTGGGTTCAGAGATATTTTTTAATTTCTTAGAAAAATCGAATCACTGGCATCGAAGGAAGAATTTGGATCCAATGGCTCGGGCTTCTATATGACTTGAAAGAAGCAGAACCGCCAATAATTGAACGAACAAGAGTTCAAGTGCTATTCTTAAAATAACCGAGTATTCCAACACACGCAAATTTTAGGGAGTATTCCGGTCTAGATTTTGAAAAAAAAATGTTTTTTTGCATATTCTTAAAGTTTAGACCTTTAAGAATACATCTTCGAAAGGAAATTTTCAAATTCCAATAATTTACGGAGTTATAGCTATTTTAGTGGCGCATCAACTATGCTCGTCACGGCGGAGCGTAATTTTAAGGAGGTATTCTGGTCTAGGATTTGGAGAAAATATTTTTTTTTTGCATATTCTTAAAGTTTAGACCTTTAAGAATATATCCTCGAAAGGAAATCTTTAAATTCCAATAATTTACAGAGATATAGCTATTTTAGTGACGCAGCAGCTATGCCCATCACGTTGGAGCATAACTTTAAGGGGGTATTCTGGTCTAGGATTTAGAAAAAATATTTTTGTTGCATATTCTTAAAGTTTAGACCTTTAAGAATATATTCTCGAAAGGAAATCTTCAAATTCCAATAATTTACGGAGTTATAGCTATTTTAGTGACGCAGCAACTATGCCCGTCTGGTTGGAGCGTAACTTTAAGGAGGTATTCTGGTCTAGGATTTGGAAAAAATATTTTTTTCCTGCATATTTTTAAAGTTTACACCTTTAAGAATATATCCTCGAAAGGAAATCTTCAAATTCCAATAATTTACGGAGTTATAGCTATTTTAGTGACGCATCAACTATGCTCGTCACGTCCGAGCGTAACTTTAAGGAGGTATTCTGGTCTAGGATTTAGAGAAAATATTTTTTTTTGCATATTCTTAAAGTTTAGTCCTTTAAGAATATATTCTCGAAAGGAAATCTTTAAATTCCAATAATTTACGGAGTTATAGCTATTTTAGTGACACAGCAGCTATGCCCATCACGTTGGAGCGTAATTTTAAGGGGGTATTCTGGTCTAGGATTTAGAAAAAATATTTTTTTTGCATATTCTTAAAGTTTAGACCTTTAAGAATATATTCTTGAAAGGAAATCTTTAAATTCCAATAATTTACGGAGTTATAGCTATATTAGTGACGCAACAACTATGCCCGTCATGTTGGATCCTAACTTTAAGGAGGTATTCTGGTCTAGGATTCAGAACAAATATTTTGTTTGCATATTCTTAAAGTTTAGACCTTTAAGTATATATTCTTGAAAGGAAATCTTTAAATTCCAATAATTTACGGAGTTATTGCTATTTTAGTGACGCAGCAACTACTTTTCTCAACACGGTTCACTTGATATCTCAAGTTTTACTGAACCTATTTATTTCAAATTTTTCACCAATCTTCAATGTATAACTCTCTATCATCCCTACTATTGTCTATCAACAAATTTTTTTTTTCCCATTGTAAAAAAATTAAAAACTATGAAAAAGGAGTCGAAAAACACCTCTTTTTAGTTCAGACAGTCGCAATTTTGCGAAATTTTTTTTCTTTCGTTTTCTCTGAGCTAAAGAACTATAATGACATTCTTATGATTAAGAATCTTTTTTCCAAATTTTGTATCGGATGACTTCCAATCGTTTTAGCCGGCACACCTCTTTTTTCGCCCCAACTTTAACAGCTTATAACTCATTTAATTTTCATTTCTTTTTCTCGAAATTTTTTTTGTTCATTGTCAAAACATTAATAAATATATTGTAAAAAAAAATGGTAAAAATCTTTGTTGTTTATTTTTGATCTCTCTATACCAGAATACCGATTCAAACAGAGGCAATTTAATTTCCCTCCCATTCTTGTTAATTCGTTAATTTTCGATTAAAACAAAAACTGCAATCGCAAAGTGTAATTTCGTCCAATTACAAATTCATCCTCTCGTCGAACGTTGAATCGCTCGCGTGTGTGAACATTTACGGACGTAGACGAAGATACAAAATTTTCGTCACAGAATGACACGTTCCACTCGCGAGAAGCCTCTTCAGGTTGTACCAGAAGTGGTTCTCGATGAGGGAACTGGGTCAGGAGGCAACGCGACCTCCGACTGAAAAAAAATCCTCCCCCACCCCTCTCTCTCAATTTTTCTCTCTGTCTCTCTCTTGAGAAACAACGACGAGCTCTTCTCTTCATCCTCATCTTAATTACACTTGAGGCCCAAGTCTGCATCAGACCGCACACGCGAGACGAATCTTCACATTATCCGACGTCAATTTTCGTGACACGACGTGAGATCATCTTTTCACGATTTCATAAAAAAAAACGGAAAATCTCGCTTGCAATTCGAGGTTTGAAAAAAATCGTGCAAATTATAGAAATTCGAACCATTACTTCCTCGTTTTAAAGACAGAAACGATGAGCCCTAAACGTGATGATCGTGAACGATCGTGGATTTATGACGCGAGATCTCGCAAAATCTCACGTAAAACCTGTATTAATATATTTATATATGGGGCATTCCATGTCAAATCGGCCACTTTTGAACCCGAACCCTTTCGATTTGGCTTTAAATTTTTGTTCCTTTTCTACCCCATTAAAAACATTTTTCACGAAATTTTCAATTTTTTTTACACAACCCAAAACAAGTTGTAAATTTAAAAAAAAAAAAAGGCTTTTGTTTTTTCGAATAGCTACAACTTCTTCGAAAATTGACAAATCGGGACGTTCTTTTTATTGTCTTTCGCATTAAAAAATTGTGGAGGAGAGTATAAGCTTCAATTTCGTTTTTTTTTTTAATTCGTGCGATTTTTTTTCGCGCAAATATTTCAGATTTTCGCAAAAATAAATGATCATTTTTATAAAATGAAGCGTTACTCTAAAACTACTGGGTTTTCGTGAAATTTCAATTAATGACAATTTAAAAGAAAAAAATTTTTTACCAAAATTCAAAAATTAAATTTTTTAAACAAAAACACGCCATCCTGAAAATTTCAGGATCTTTTAAGATCAGTACAAGGTATTATATTTAAAAAAATTTAATGGTGATCGTGGATTTGCACGATTTTTAAGAATTCAAAAATTTATATTTTTGAAAGAAAAAAATACCTCTCTGAAAGCTTCAGGATCTTTTAAGATGAGTACAAGGTATTATATTTAAAAAAATTAAACCAAAAATAAAATATGGAACTTGGATTTTCACGATTTTTGAAAATTCAAAATTCTCCAAATTCATCATTTTTCAAAATTTGTTTTCGGAATTTTTTTTTTTTCGTACCCCCAAGTATACCCCTCAAAGTGAATTCAGAACGATTTTTCGTACCTATAATAGTTTTCGAGATATTTGAAAAATAAACTTGAAAGATTTGAAAAATTGTGAATATTTAAATGTTGAATAACTTTTGAAAAAAAAAATTTTAATTTTTTTCCTTTGGTAGAACTTCGTTTTATTGAAAACTAAAACTTCTGACCAAATTTCATCAAAATTGAAAGGGGTCGATACCAACTCTTGGTCGATTTGACACGGAATGACCCACATGTATTATTTTATACAGTCGTTTTAATCGCTGACGTCAGAGAATTGTTGAATATAAAAACTGAGCAAAGTGCTCGATAATTTTATACACGTGACCGCTTAATTTTCTTTTATTTATTGTTTTTTTAATATTTTCCTCTTTTTTTCTTTTTTAAGTCGTACGATTTCGTCGATATAATCGCACGGAGAGTCTTTCGTAAGTAAACGATTTATACGGTTTGAGGCATGAATTATTATTTCATTGCGTCTAATTGAATGGATTGCACAAGATTTGTTTCTGCGGTGAGACAACGTGTTGTCGATTATTAGCGGATAAATAGATACAGAGACTGATGCAAGTCCATAATCGTCACAATTGTTATTATTATTGTTGCGCGAATGCGTCGAAACCGCACAAAAATATTTGTTTGATTTGGAATTTTTCGATTAAATTTTTTTCTTCTTCTTCGAAACTTCGTGAATTTGAGATAAATGTCTGAATCTTCAATCGTTACTTGTTTATTTCATCTTCCATTTGATTAATCCATTCGAATAATATATAATTACCATTGCAGAGAAGAAAACTCCAAAATAGGCTTTGCTCGTTGTCAGACAACCCTCAAACGAAAGGAAACACAAGCGCAGTCGAACTGATGAACTAATTAACTGCCATCTACCGGAATTCCCGTTCGAAATTCGTCGCGATGAGAATCCTCGCAGCGCCATCTCTCGGACAGCGGAGGAAGCTGTAAGACAATACCGACCGTCGGTATAAAAAGCACGGAATTATCAACAGAGATAATTTAAAAGTGAGCTACCAAATAATTTCTTCATTTGCAAAAATAATACTTTAATTATAATAATACTTTAATTATTATAATACTATAATTATAATAATCATTCAAAAATACAAGAACTCGCTGTTTCATGGAATACATTCATCTGAATAAAATTACCGGGAGTAAAAGGAAAAATGCGAAGCTTGCCGAGCGTTGTACCTGAATTCAGAATGGCAATGTCTTTTTATTTTCATCGAGAAGATACAGAGCCCGAAGAAATGCTCGATAATCAAGCTCGAGACGTCCGCCGCGCTCGATCGAGAAACATTTGTGCAAAACATTGAGCTCGTTCGGACTAATCAATCGCAGCATGTTTCTCATCGAAAGAGCCTTGGTCAGCTTTTCCTTCGTCACCGACCCGATGTTTTCTTTGTCGAAATCCTGGAAAAGCATTTATAAAATCAGACGCTCGCAAACTTGTCAGCGCCATTAAAAATATTTTGCAAATTATGAAATTCATCAAAGCTTAATTAAAATTAGCTATTCTTCTCCGATGAGCAATTCAATTAAGGATTTATCATAAAAGAAAGCTCAATGAACGAAGATAAGCGAAGTATGAAGCTTTGTGTGAATATATAAACTGCCCTCTATTTTTATGACTTTTGGGAAATTCAAAATTTCTCATTTGCACGATGAATGATTCAATTATGGATTCCTCATAATAGGAAGCTAAAAGAACGAGGATAAGGAAGCGTGAAGCTATGAGCGAATTTATAATTTGCACAATATTTTTGTAACTTTTAGTAGGATACAAAAATATAGTGCAAATTATAAATTCCCTCGTAACTTCATGTTTTCTTCTATGAGCGAATTTATAATTTGCACTACATTTTTTTAACTTTTAGTAGGATTATAATTATAAATTCGCTCATAGAAGAAAACATGAAGTTATGACCGAATTTATAACTATAATTCTACTAAAAGTTACAAAAATATGCTCATAATTGATATATGATATAATTGATATGATTATATTTGCTTATAAGCAGCAGTGATCGGCAGAAAAAAATCTATCTATTTTTATTATCCAATTTTTTCGAAAAATTAATAATTGGCAAAGAAATATTAGTAATTTTTGTTTAACATTAGTAATTAGCGGGAAGATAATACTAATTTTTCTAAAAATTAGTAATTAACAAAAAAATATTACTAATTTTTTCCAAGAATTAGTAATTAGCGAGAAAGATATTGCTAAATAACAAAAAAAATCAATAATTTGTGAATAAATGTTGTATTAATTTTAGAAAAAGTAATAAATAAAATAAAAATTGCTGATGTATTTTTTAATAGGTATTGATTAAATATTCGTATTACTAATAACTTATGTGATATCGTATGACATTCGATACAATAAATACTAATGTGTGAAATATTCAAAAGATCTAGTTATATTATAAAAAATGAAACAACTTTTTGAATAGAGTTATTTGAGCTTATAACCATGACTCAATCCGTAAACACAAGTACGTAAAAATACACAATACTTTTGTACAAATTACTGTTTTTTGAAATTAATTAGTAATATTTTTTTGCTAATTACTAATTTTTTTGGAAAAATTCGATTTTTTTTTTCGCTAAATAATAATTTTTTAGAAAAATTACTAATATTTTTCCGGTAATTACGAATTTTTATGAAAAATTAGTAATATTTTTTGACTAATTATTAATTTTTTGAAAAAATGATTAATAAAATCAATATCGTTGACGAAAAAATCGATACTGCCGATCACTGATAAGCAGGATTATAAGCAGAATGAATTGGAAGAAATATTTGAGATATATTACGGCGAATATCTCTTCGAGATTCGGATGTTTGACTTTCACGAGTTTATCCATTGCAACGGCCAAGAGTCGTCGTTCTTCGAAATTCAAAAATGTTCTTCCGCATGCCTCCGATGGAACGTGCTGAATGGGCACTAGTAATGGCGATTTTTCTAACGAACCGGTTGCGACCGATTCCTCGACCGACGAAGCGAATCTCAGGTATTCGATTAACTCAGGTCTTGAAAAAAAAATACCATGTAATAAAATGGCAAAATAATGCATTGTATGAAACTCCTTGTTTTCAATTTTTAGCCGTCATTTTCCTCCAAGAATAGATCCCTCAAACCCTGAAGATATATTCTTAAAAAAAAAAAAATTGCTAACTTCCCTAATTTCCACGTAAAAGCAATTTTCGCGCAGTTCTAGATCCAAACGTTTTTAGCAGCAGCTTAGATACAAGAAATGAATTTATAATTCTTTTTTGGAAACCCTTATAAAATTGAAGCTACATAGGAAGTTCTTTTCAAAGAGGCTTCGAAAAACAGCATTGGCTTTTTCTTCTTTTACAAATAATTAATGAAGAAATACCATTTATTGATTAAATAATTAACAAAACGAAAAAAATACCTCATCGGTGCCTTGAAAACTTCCATTATGGTGGCGATTTCGGCGCAACTCAGATTACAACGAAGTTGATCGACGCCCCTGATAAAATCTTGTCTCGAGATCACCTGCTCATTTCGAACGTCGAATGGCCTGAGAAATTCCGTCACCTGTCGTCCAAAATACGAATAACCATTTCTGAGATTAGAAAGAATTACGCAGTTTTTTTTTTAATTTACAGAACTTCTTTTGGTGAGGAAGACGAAATTAATGAAGCGGAGGTAAATGCGCAAGCAGTCATCGGGAAAAAGAATCTATCTATTTTTATTATCCAATTTTTTCTAAAAATTAATAAATAGCAAAAAAATATTACTAATTTTTTGTTAATATTAGTAATTAGTGGGAACATAAGACTAATTTTTCTAAAAGTTAGTAATTAGTGACAAAATGTTTCTAATTTTTCTAAAAAATTAGTAATTGGTGACGAGATATTACTAATTTTTCTAATGAAAAAGTAATTAGTGGGAAAACGTTTCTAATTTTTCCAAAAAAATGAGTAATTAACGATAAAATATTACTAGTTTTTTATCGTTAATTAATCGCTAATTTTTTCAAAAAATTAGTAAATAGCGAGAAAGATATTGCTAAATAACCAAAAAAATCAATGATTTGTGGAAAAATGTTGTATTAATTTTGGAAAAAGTAATAAATAAATAAAAAATTGCTAATGAATTTTTTAAGAGGTACTGATTAAATATTCGTATTAATAATAACTTATGTGATATCGTATGACATTCGATAGAATAAATACTATTGTGTGAAATATTCAAAAGATCTAGTTATTATAAAAAAAACTTTTTTTAATAGAGTTGTTTGAGCTTATAACCATGACTTAATCCGTACTCACAAGCACGGAAATATACACAATACTTTTCTACAAATTACTATTTTTTCAAAATTAATTAGTGATATCTTCCTTACCAATTACTACATTTAGAAAAAAACTTGGTAATATTTTTTCGCTAATTACTAATTTTTTAGGAATAATTAGAAATATTTTATCGCTAAATACGATTTTTTTAGAAAAATTAGAAATATTTCGTCACTAATTACTAATTTTTGTGGAAAATTTAGAAATATTTTGTCACTAATTACAAATTTTTTTGGAAAAATTAGAAATATTTTGTAGAAATACTAATATTTTAGAAAAATTAGTAATATTTTTCCACCAATTACGAATTTTTATAAAAAATTTGTAATATTTTTTGACTAATTATTAATTTATCGAAAAAATGATTATTAAAATCAATATCGTTGACGAAAAAATGGATACTGCCGATCACTGTGCGCAAGTTTCCAAATTGCAGGATTCTTTCAAAGTGCTCCAATATTCATTGTTTCAAGAATTTCCCGTTATTTCGTTAATGACTCACATTGATCCGTTCGCGAACAACTTTTGCCTTGATCTTAGCAAGAACAACGACTATATTTGTTTCATCCTCGGACGATTTTGCCGTTGCCCTCGGTGCGTTAATCCGTTTTTTCTCCTCGAGCATACCGCGGTAAAGAGGATACTCGATCGGACGCGAATCCAGTTCTTTCAAGAACCATCCATAATTGAAACCCAAATCGTCGTTGTATCTCTGCTCGAGGGAGAATATCTCCTCGCGCGATAATATTATCAAGCCTGTCGTCAATACCTGGCGCAATTGACTGCGCGTCACGTGACCGTTATTCAATCTGCAAAAAAAAATTGATATTATTTTTATACAAAAATTGCCATTTTCTAAAAAAATTTATAATTAAAATTATATTATATTATAAAAAATTATAAGCCATTGGCTATGGAAATACCCAGGGATTTTTTTTTAAATACCATATCGATCAAAAATCAGTGATCACGAATATGCAAAAAAAAAAAAATTAATGTGCCGCCAATTTTTCTTTTCAGCTTATTCAGTAAATCCGAATTTTGTTTGTTAATACTCGTCGTAATCTTTGAAGAACTGTTTGAGCAAAATTCTTCGCTCCTCGACTCGGTGACGAATTTTTCTCAGACTTTCCTCGCACAGATCTCGCATATTTTGGTTCTCGTTTTGCCAATTTTTCTGACCAATTCTTGGCAATTCGACAATTTCCGGAGGTGGCTTGACGATTCTCATTTGAGGTAACTTTTCGAGCTCTTTTACGGTGAAAACTTAAACGAAAAATATAGATGGGAAAATTTAGAGACAATTTTTATATCACTTTCCATTTTTGGTTCTATCCGTTTGAGTTTCCTTATTATTGTCGATACTTTTATGCAAATTAATTCAAAAACGCCTTTTATCTCTATAATGCTTTTTTCCCCTGTAGGAATTTACAAGTATGTAAAATTTCCTTTAAGAACATCTAGAAAATTGCACATCAGGGTTGCAAATAATGCATTACTTTTTTTAGTGCATTTTCATTAAACATTAACCACTAACCAATAAATTTCAATGGTTAATGGTTAATGAAAATGCAATTACATTAAAAAAAGTAATGCATTATTTGCAACCCGGCCCATTACAATGTAGTGTGTAATAGGAAAAAATTCCATTACCCATTGCAATGTAATGTGTAATGGACAAAACTTTGATTGCAATTTTGGGAATGGAAAAATATAGATGGATAAATTATTGCAGTTTTGCATTACATTTTATTGACTTAGGACTTAGATTTTTAGAATTATAATATAGATGCTTTTTAGAATTTAAGGTGAAAATCTAAGTCCTAAGTCAATAAAATGTAATGTAAAATTGCAATAATTTATTCATCTATATTATTCCATTCTCAAAATTGCAATCAAAGTTTTGTCCATTACACATTACATTGCAATAATAATATAGATGCTTTCTATAATTATAATATAGATGCTTTTTAGAATTAAAGGTACCTGAAAATCCAAGTCCTAAGTCAATAAAATGGAATGCAAAGTTGCAATAATTTATTCATCTATATTTTTCCATTCCCAAAATTGCAATCAAAGTTTTGTCCATTACACATTACATTGCAATGGGAAATGGAAATTTTTTCTATTACACACTACATTGTAATGGGCAGGGTTGCAAATAATGCATTACTTTTTTTAATGCAATTGCATTTTCATTAACCATTAACATTAAATGGTCAATAGAAATAATTTTAATGGTTAATGAAAATAATTTCGATTAACCATTGAATGTTAATGGTCAATGACAATAATTTCCATTAACCATTAAATTTTAATGGTCAATGATAAAAATTTCCATTAACCATTAAATTTTAATGGTTAATGAAAATAATTTCCATTAACCATTTAAATTTAATGGTTAATGAAAATAATTTCGATTAACCATTGAATGTTAATGGTTGATGAAAATAATTTTAATGGTTAATGGAAATTAATTTCATTAGCAGTTAAAAAAGTCATGGTTAATGCATTACTTTTTCATTAAACATTTTGCAACCCTGTAGCACATTTAGTAAACTTAATTTAATTACAATCTATTTTGCATAAACATCGAAACTTTGTGTATTTCCAAAGTTTTTGGTGTTTGAAATTTTTTTTTTACCATGATCGATGTCGTCCTCGAAGGTTTTCCAGCACACTCGATCTGGATCGTTTGGATCCTTGTACAGGGCTGTCAGGGCATCGATTTCCGGTTCGGAAAGATACAAATGGCCGATGGAGGAAACTTGAAGTGCGTCGAGTCCTCGCTTGAACTGCGAATTCGTCACTCTACCCGCGTTCAGAGCATCGAAATCCTGATTAATGATCATCGATCGACCTTTCAGTTTTTTTATTTCAGCGAAATCGAAAATTTCATCATTTTTCTGAAGATACCTTGAAAAATTCATCTATTCGTATGCGACGCTCCATTACGTGTCTCTGAATGCGACAGACGATTTCTCGAACCGACATTCTTTCACGCTTGTCCGCCATTACAGGATGAAAGGTCGTTTGCCTTCCGAATACCTTGCCCGGCGTTATTCTTCCCACTTCCGGTCTGGGAAGCTTTGGAAGTTCGGCAGTTATTATCCGACCCGGAAATTGATCCAGAATGTCCTTTATCGATAAAAAATGTGATTAAATTTCGTTGAATTCATTTTATATTGGAAATTCATCGATAATCCTTAACGTGCGCGCTTCAGCGAATTTCTTGACACTCGAGAAGGGTAGTTTCAACCCTTATTACCAAAATGCTTGCTCCAACGAAGGGATTCGAATTTTCAACTTTAAAAAAACTGCACAATGATTTTGAAACATCTTTTTATACCCCAAAACAATTTTTTCATTTGAAATTTGATCCTGGACATTGAAACAAAAATTCAAAAGTGTAAAAAACTCGTGGCGGGTTTTTTTTTACTTACAACGTTAGAACTGATACAATTTTGGAAATTTAAAGCTAAAAATGCAATCTGTAATTTTTAATCTCATTGATTCATCGATTTCTTTTCGTTTAGAAGACAGAGAGTGCCTTGAATTATTAATTAATGCACGTTAAGGATTAAATCATTTGTTGTTTATCGTTTCTTCTTTGTTTTGTTGTTTCGTACCCCCGCTAAATCCAACATTCCATACTGATCCATGTAATCCTGGGCCGTGTCAACGGCAGCGATGAAAGCCACGTAATTCACGGTGTAATTGTCCTTCGCGAATCTCTTCACGAGCAAATTATACTCGTCGGCGGCCATTACGATTCCGAGAAATTTTAAAACTCGACCGAAGTGCGCGAAAGTAACGGCACCAGAATTTTTAGCGATCTGCAAATTCGAAAAATGTAATTACATCAATTTCATCCGAAACGGTCGCATTCATCGGCAAATTGAAGCGGTATTCTGGTCTGAAGACATACATTTTGAGCGTTTTGTCGACCTTGATTTTAAAAAATATATATAAGGCATTCCACGTCAAGTCGGCCACTCCATTTTTTGAAATCGCCAAAAATCGCATACAATTTTTTAGAAAGTAGTTCTAATTAGCAAGAAAATTCGTGATTTTTTTCAGATTTTCAAATTGCATATTTTAGCCGGAAAAAAAATACAAAAATTTTGTTTGTCCCATTTTGTAACTCGAAAATTATTCATCGTACGAAAAAAAAAAGTAAGACATGAAATTTAGGATTTTCAACGTGCTTTTCACTGACATTTTTTACACACTCCTCCGAAAGCTCTATATGCCATTTTCGGAGCAAATAATATTTTGATATTTTTTTTCTCAGAATTAACATGTTCGATTCGTCTGTAGTTTCAACAGGTTTTTACTTGATACATTTACAGACTATAAAAAAATTGGCTTAGTGGACAACCCATTCCTTCGCATGCATTTTTATTGATACAATGTATCATTGTAGAGTGATTTAACGAAATATTGTAGATTTTGATATCTTATCATTATTAATCGTAGACCGGGAAAAATAATAAAACAATCTCGTTTTGATAGTGCGAAGATGATTCCAGGAACAAAGCAGTATCATTGCTTCATTCCCAAAAATCATGGTGAAATCGAACTAAAAAAGTATTCATTGGCCATAGAAACGTCGGTGTATCCAAAGAGGGTAAATTAATTCTCTTTTGCAATCGAGAGACGTGACTAGCCTTTGACTCTAATTTGAATAGACTTTATCGTTGTACAGGGGTCCATTGATAAATAAGTTTATTAAAATGTACAAAAAGGTATTTAAACAAATAAAAGTGGAAAAAGTTTAAAAAATTGGAAAAGTACAAAAAATAAATAAAAATGCGGGCTGTAGAAAATATCTATAAATAGTCTCAACACTGTTAATGTTCAAGAGAAATTTGTGTATTCGTTTGGGATGAAAAACGCATGCGAAGGATTGGGTTGTCCACTGAGCCAATTTTTTTGTAGTCTGTAAATATATCAAAACATTATTTGCTCCAAAAATTGCATATAGAGCTTTCGGAGGAGTTTGTAAAAAATTTCAGTGAAAAATACGTTGAAAATCCTAAATTTCATGTTGCACTTTTTTTTCGTACGATGAATAATTTTCGAGTTACGAAATGGAACAAGGAATTTTTTTGTATTTTTTCCCGGCTAAAGTATGTATTTTAAAAATCTGAAAAAAATAACGAATTTTCTTGACAGTTAGAACTACTTTATAAAAATTTGTATGTGATTTTTGGTGATTCCAAAAATGGGGTGGCCGACTTGACGTGGAATACCTCATACATTTTTATTTCCTTTCTAAAATATATTCTTGAAGGTCTAAACTTTAAAAATATGCAGAAAATTGATTTTTTCAAAATTCTCGACCAGAATACTTCCTTAATCGATTAAATTTATCTCCGATTAATCTTCTTTTTTATTCAGAGGCTTTTTGATAAGTAATTTCGAACATTTATTTTTCCTCACCAATTCATAATCCTGAAAATATGGTCGCAAGACCATCTTTCGTTTGTTCAAGAGAACAGCAATTTTCGTGATAATTATATTGAGCCTTCTGTGCTCGGTGAGGCTTATACGATTAACATGAAGAGGATCCTCCCACTCGAGGCCCGTGACGAGAGGTTTTGAATCCCCAAATTCAGGTACTGAAAATTCCAAGAAAAAATCGTTAGAAATGCAACTGTATCGAGGTTCAAAGGAGGAAGGATGCAAAAATATATAAGAAAAATATTCTTTCATTTTTATATAATCGAAACCCAAATCTGCTGAAAAATCACTTTGAAGTATTTAAAAAAAAAAAACAATTAAATAGCACATTTGACATTTTATTTTAACATAATTAATCCTGCGATTTTCAAGGAATTTGCAGTCAAGAAAGAAAATGCCCGAATTTATTCCATTACTAAGTATTTTATGGAGTAGATTACTCTTTGACAATTTATTGATTAATTGACAAAATCATTGTGACGCTCGTCAAGCACTTTATTTATTTTTCGTTTAATTTTCAATATTGGACAATGCAATTGATTGTAAAATATTGTATTTTTTTAATATCAAAAAAATTAAAGATCATACCATTATCGTGGATGACCTCGCAAAGCTGAGAATACAGTATGCGACCATCTTGAATACGAAAATAATCGGCAAGATCGCCGATCTCAGCGTCCGAAAGTCCTATCGGTCCTCGTAAAGGACCCGCAAGCACCGATACGAATTTTGCTTCTGCAAAATAGCAAAAATAACATCCTCAATATAGAAAAAATGGTATGAGCAATTTAATATCAGAATGGAAAATGATTTTCTACCGATTTCATGAAAATTCAATCGTTTAAGGTTTAAGAGAGTCCTGTGAAAAATGTGAAAAGTTATTTGAGGCCGGAAAAACATTTCCCAAGACTCATTTTAAAGTTTAAACCAGGGCCAAATCCTGGCCAAAATGGCTTGATGTACTATTTATTAGCTATTGTGGGAGGACCTGAAAAGGACTTTTCCTGGAAAGGATTTTAAAATCCAAAGCGTCGAGGGTCAGACCTGGTCAGACCTGGTCAGACCCTCCCATTGACCTTACAATGTCTGAGTTATATATGGGGCATTCCATCCCAAATCGGACAGTTTGAAAAACTTTTTTTTTTATTTCCTCAATTTTTTAATATTTTTGAGTACCCATCAAAAGACCCTTCCTGTTGAATTTTGAGATTTTTTTTATTACCTGTGCAAAAGATATTAAACCTAAATAGTCTACCGAATATTGCTGTCAATCTTTCACATTAGAAACATTATTCAGATGCAAAAGAAACATTTTATTTGCGATAAAAAACTGCAAAGTCAATCACAGGGGGACACAAAAATTTCATTCAATTATTCCAATGAGCAACGGAAACGTATTGGCAAAGAAATATTCTAATTCAGGAAATAATCGTGTATGTAAGGTTTTCAAAAAAATACGTGAATAAATAAAAACTGTTGTCATTATTGTTCATAAGCAGACTTAACGATTAATTATCAATTTTAAGAACCTGTTAACAATAAAAAAGTGTCAAAATAAATTCTAAATATAAAAAAAAATACTATACAGTAACCAAAATTGATATTCATAATAATTTATTGAAAAAAAAAAAATTTAATTTTCAAAACCGAAAAAAATGGTAGTTATTGAGATCCCACGATCGGACTAGTCTTAAAAATGGTTGAATAGATAGATGTTTGAAACAAAAAATTAAAAAAAAAAAAAAATGACATTCACTTTAAATAACGTGATTTAACGTTTAAAACTCAAAAAACTCATTCAAAAACACGTCGAATATTTTTGTCGTATTTTTTTTCTGAAAAGGCCATAAAGGGTCTTTTGATGGGTACTAAAAAGTTGAGAAAATAAAAAAAAATAGTTTTTCAAACTGTCCGATTTGGGATGGAATGCCCCATATGCATATTTTTATTACCTGAAATAAGTTTCTCATTGCTGGGGTCGAGGGCCTTGTAATAATCCCAGAGATTCAAACCAACGCGGAAGACTGCAGCACGAATTTTATTGCAGGTACGCCAGACATCCCTTAGTTTCAGATCCTGGAAATAAAGCATTATATTGAAATGAAAAATTCTCCAATTGATATTCGGACAAATTTTCCCGTAGATTTTTTATTTATTCATTTCCCCCTTATTATAAATATGAATTATTATTTTTGTTTACTGTTATAGAAATCAAATATATTGAACACGATTTTTTCATGATCGTGTCAGCAATTTTTGAGAACATTTGTGAGAAATAATTTTTAAAAAGTCGCTGAAATACTGAAGAACTTTCCGTGCGCGTTTTACCTCACCTTAATTATCTCCGGCATTACGAAATTTTGCAATTAGATTTTCGAAATCAATTTGACGATTTGATCCGCGAATTTTATCCGTTGAAATGTGAAAGAAACGTGAAAGTAGGCTCGAATATCGCGTTTTATCGAGGCATTCTTTTATTTTTACAAACATCGAATTGTAACTTTTGTTTGAATCCTTGATGCTTCGCGAATTTGAAATTACGCGCGTCTTATTTGAGAAAAAAAAAATTATATTTTGCTCCGTCGATAACTTATCACCGAGTGATAAGTTGTCGACGCTGCTCCGCCGATAAAATAGGATAGTTGACGGAGTAGCGAGGATAAAAATAAAATACGTCTAGCATGTGCAACAAAAATTCAGGGTCGAGGAGAGGGGAGTATCACGAAAAAACACAATGTAAAACGAAAGAAAAACACCAAAAGGAAGAGAAAATATCATGCCAAACATCAACGAAGTACGTGTTACATATTTCTAGCTCCATTCTGCCCAGTGATGCGACAAAAGAAGGGGGAGAGAGCAAAAGTCTCGCTGGAGATTCGCTGCGTCACCGGAAACTAAACGCCGCGCCGGCGACCAGTCGTCGTCGCGCATGCGCGTTACCGACAATACGTATTTTCTCATTATTTCTCGCGAGTAAAAGATTTCCAGTGAGCTCAAAAGTTCACGAGAAAATATTCGCTGATTAATCATTCATAAATTTCCGTTCAAAGATCATAATAATTTGCGGGGGAGAAAAAATGTCTTACTTGGAGATGTGTTGCGTTGTCGAATTGCGCGGGAGATGAACCCACGCTTTATTGATTTCCTGAACCGCGCGCACACGCGCCGGTAATCCGGCGTCCAAAGAGTATCGGGGGAGAGAGAGGAGGCAACCCTGTCGAATAAAGCGGGTCCGAATCTTGCACGATTATTGGTCAAGTTGCTTTTACTCGACGACGCCGATCTTCATTGGCTCGAAATACAAAGCGTCATACGTTTCGCCGGCTTCACATTCCCCCTCTTCCTGTCCTCTTCTTCCCATCCCTCCCTGAACCGCGACGCGACTGCGTTAGCATCGATTTGCCGAGCAGTGAAGTATCTCCAAAGGCAGACTGCTGGGGCCCCTGCTGGCATTTTTTTTTTTTTTAGTACAATCCCAACATTGAACAATGGCATTGGAACTTTTGAAATGTTGAATTGGTCCTGAATGATGAGAAATATGATGCGTTTTTTTGTTTCTTCGGTAAGCACGAGTTCGGAAAATCACTCGCATCGTCGCGAGCACAGGGGCCCTCGCACTCAACGACTACGCTACTGTCGTGCGGCGTTGGAGTGGGGGATCCCGACAGAGAGGATGTCCCATGATGCATCGGGTCGCGCAAACTCGTGAAATCAGACGACCGAGCGAAGCCGCTCTCCCTTCTCCTTTCGGCAGCCGTGCGGTGCGGACGTGTATAATTATTTTGCTCGCTCTCTGAGCTTTTTACGAGTGTTTTCTGCAAGATATACATTATACCGCGAAAGTTTTCATATTTCTAGTCGTGAAAATTTCAATATTGTGATAAAGCCGTTGAAAAAACATTGAATCGAAGAAATCTCTTCTCGATTTAACCTCAAGAAGAAAAAAAAAGACGCTCACGAAATAAAACATGGCCGATCAGGAGAACAAGGACTTTAGCGAGGATGTCGCGGACCAGAATTTCGAGCAAAACGGTGAAACTGAGAACGGCGGCGGCGACGCCACCGAGAATGGACAGGAGTCTCAAGAGGACAGGTAAACTATTGAACAAATATTTTTTCTTTCCTTTTTTTTTACCGTTTTTATCGTTTGCCAACATTCACGATTCAACCGCGAATTCTCGGTCGCGTTCACTCCCGCGAAGGAAAAAATATTTAAAAAATTCGGTGGTCGCGACTTGTTTTGTGTTATTAGCTGTGTCGAACGCTTTTTTTCGTGAGTAAAGGAAAAAATTAAGTGGCAAAGAAAAATGACGCGTAGTGGCGAAATGCCGCACGTACAAAATGGCGGCCGGCCGTGCGCGCGCGCGTTCCCGTTGACTCGTGACGAACGAAATAACGCGCTGAGTAATCCGTTCTCATCTAGCGCGTTTCTCGATGCGCACGGCAGCCATTTATTTTTCTCGATAGCCAGAGTTCTCACGCTATCTCGGCAATCCACCGTTTTTTCGTTATTTATCAATCCGAGATATATTTTTTCCATTCTTCGTACGCGTGTATATGAATCTGCGTAGATATAATTGAAGAACTGTATGAAAAAAAAAGTGGAGACGCCGACCGCTGCGCCCGGCCAGACGCGCCCACGCAGCGACGCCGAAAGATACGCAAAGTGGGAGCATACAAAGGAATCATTTTTTTGCTCATCTTTTCCGTAATGAAATTCGAGCGTCCCTGTTACCCCTTAATTGCACGCATAGTATACATAGCTGATTTTTCACACTTCGAAATATTTGAATTATTCGTTTTTCTAATGTCGAATTATCTCGCCGATGTTTTGTGTCAAGTTAGAAGAAAAAAAATTGTACTGCGCAGCATATAGTTTGTAAGGCAATTCTTTATTCGCTGCGAGAAGCCTTTGACCTATGCCCCCCCCCCCCCCCCCTCTCTTTTGCAACCTTTTCAGCGTCACTATAGGCATCTTTCTCGAGCGAGGAATCGGCTGAATTATTAAACACACGCTGCAGAAATAAAACGCGGGATATTTCTTCTCTTGTAAATATATCGTGTATATATATTTAGATATGAATTCTTATTTTTGTCCCTATTCTACGTCCCCATTCAAACCAAACGATAGCAGCGTCCATTCTCTTTCTCTTTGGCTCTCAAAGCGATTTTTGGGATCACAGCGAATTGGATTTTTCGTACATTTCATGCATTTATCAAAGTATATATCTATATACATGTGTATAGAGAGTCTTCGATTTTCTGAGACATTTTCGCGAGCATGGGTAAGCATTTTTCTAATTTTAGCCTTCATTGTGGAGAGAAAAAAGTTTTTCCTAGGGTGAGATAAGATTTTTTTCTGGCTCGGAAAAAAATGGACGTGTGACCTTCGGGTAAATTGCGATTCATTCTTGTCGAGAACGAGCAAAAGAGACTAACTCGAGTACAGTGTTGCCAGGTCTTGAGGGAATGTCCCCGAATTTGAAGAAATCAGTGAGATCCTGAGGAAATTTTAAAAATTAAAAAAATGCATAAGTGAGGAAATTTTGACCATTTGAAGAAATTACATAAAAATCTGAGGAAATTTTGAAGATTTGGAGAAATTATATAAAAACCTGCGGTAATTTCGAAAATTTGAAGAAATTGCATAAAAAAATATGAAGAAATTTTTACGATGTGAGGGAGTAACATAAAAATCTGAGGAAATTATGAAGATTTGAAGAAATTACCCAAAAATCTGTGGAAATTTTGAAGATTGGGGAAATTACATAAAAATCTGAGGAAATTTTAAAGATTTGAAGAAATTACATAAAAATCTGAGGAAATTTTGAAGATTTCAAGTAATTACATTAAAATTTGAGGAAATTTTAAAGATTTGAAGAAATCACACAAAAATCTAAGAAAATTTTGAAGATTTGAAGAAATTACATAAAATTCTGAGGAAATATTGGAGATTTGAAAAAATTACATAAAAATTTGAGAGAATTCTGAAGATTTGAAGATGATCACATTTTTTACACGTATCTTATTATCACACTTTTTTGGGATACATTTTTGTTTCTTTGAATGCCATTTTTTTGCATTGCATCTAGTAATGTGTTAACAAATAGAGCACCAAATCAGTCTCGAATATTGAGTATTAAGAAATAAAACTGAAGATATTTTGAAGAAATTTGAGGAACTTGCAATCGGATTTGAGGATTTTCATTTTGCGGACCTGGCAACACTGCTCGAGTATTCGGAGGTTTGCTTCCTCGCGCGCACGACGCGGAGACGCCATTTGCAATTATGCCGGAGGGAAACACGTTTTATAGATACGGGGGCGACAAGAGTGTACGCACGAGAGGAATGAAAAAAAGTCTCGAGTAATCTACGAGGCCAACGGTCGGCGTTCTCCACTGTTAAAATTTTTTTTTTTTTTTTTTAAATGAAAGAAAAAACACGAGTATATTCGAAGAAGCTTCTGATATTTGCATGCCTATTTTATCACAATGAATTTTTGTAACTTTAAGCGCAGGACACTGGTTAAGACACATATAACTTGTTATAGTGATAAATTAATATTGTGAAATGTTATTTTCTTTTTTCCTTCCTTCCTTTAGAAAAAGAAAGAAAAACACAATTTTCCACTATTGTGCAAAAAAATCCGACACACTTCAATTGTTCTTTATAATTGTGTAAATTCCTGTTTCTTCCAATTTTCCCCAAACCTAGTTGATTAATTGTAAAATTAAAAACGAAAATGTATCATTAGATAAAAAAAAAAAGGGTTTTTTTGAAGTACAAAATTGTAATTTTTGTTAGTCATTGTAATCGTTGTGTATTTCCAAGAGAAACGCCAAGAAATTATGAAATAATTGTAACAATTGTTTTTATAGAGCGTTTGTGAGAAAAAATAGCTTTAAAAAGAAAATAAAACAAAAAACAGAGTGTCTTCTCGAGATTCGATTGATATTGGCCAGCCTGAGATTCTTCCTGTTTCACAACACACACGTTGATTGCAGTCTCCTGGCTTTGTGCGGTTGGTCAATCGTTAAACGCCTTCTGGGGAAAATCTTGTGACAAAAAAAGCCTGAAACGTTGCAGAGAAGCATAAATAAAATAAAATGCAATGTGCGAATTTGGTGAAAAAAAAAAAAAAAAAATATATATATATATATATATATGCATATATATCTGTATGAATTGTTTAGAGCCGAGAAGTCAGCATCCAAGTTCTCGAGTCCGTCACGACACACAAGGATTAAAGAAAAATAATAATAATAACCTAAATCAAGTCATATTGCGGTCAGATCAGCGATCTTTAAAATAGAAAAAAAACACCTACACACTTGCCTGCTGGGTCACGCAGTAGAGTTTGAGAAAAAAAATAAAAAATGTAAAGAACCAGAAACTTAAAAACCGATGTCGATGTCAAGTTTTGTCGTCGCGTGACCAGAGCACAGAGTCACTAGGGCCAAATGTGAACTCTCCTACCCCGACAGGTCGGAACGCCATTAACCCAGTTTATGTGGCTTTGGTCTGCAGGTGGCATTACACACACGCGCGAGAAACCCGAGTGCGATTATTTGGCGCCAGGGGGTGGCTCTCGCAACCGGCTAACCGTGACCCCGACCAACCAACTGAGTACCGGCGAGTGACTGGTGCCCACGGTATTTATCACCAGCCCTAGACGATATATGACAAGCAAAAAAAAAGACCGAAAAAAAAATCTCGATACGGAAGTAACTGAAAAAGCGATATTTAGCCAAAAAAAAAACAAGCCAATACCGAAATTCCATGTAAATGAGAAAAAACTGAGAGCCAATGCAACGCTACTTTGAGTACGGAAAGCAAGGACAAAAAAATCCCTCGAGACTCGGAAAAAGTATTGAAAAAAAATCATAATAGAGAAAAAACAAACGCAATGTAATAAAGATCAATTGTCGATGACTATAAATGCTGAGAGGGAAAGACTGAGAGATAAAGAGAGGGAGAAAGAGAGAGAGAGAGAGAGGAGAGAGAAAGAAATATATAACGAATTAATGTAACACGAAAAATATGCGTAATGTTTATACATAAATACCCGATTGTCGATTATATGCGTCATTATATATTATCGTACGTTCGACGTCCTCGAATTGTTTATTTTCCTGTAAAATGTGCACAAAAAGAAAATAACTGAAAACATCCGGACAAAATGTAAAAAAAAAAACTTTGAATTTTTCTCTAGCGTTTTCTCAATATAGAAGTTGCAGTCGATCGACCTCTATTGTCAATTCTTTGGGAGAACAAATCAGCAGCATTATTCAACTTTTGGAACACTTTGTTAAAGAAAGATTTTTAAAATATAAAAAATAGAACCAAGATTTTTGTTTTCCATAGGCGCAGAGAGCTGTGTGTCGATCAACTGGAGTTGTAAAAACTGTTTGCTCGGGTTCGCACGTTTGCGATTGAAAGAAAAATACGAAAGTTTGATAGAAAAAAAATTCTCTCTTTGTTTTGAATACATTTTTTTTTTTTCTGGTATTTCTACGTTCGTCTAATTTTTGTTTCTCTCTCGATTTTTTGTTGTTCCTTTTCATTGTCGACAGAAAAAAAAACAAACAAATTGCGCTACCATTGAGCAGAATGCCCTCTCTTTGGTCTTTTTTGCATCCTCGAGATTCAACGCTAATGTCTTTTTTTTATTTTATTTTTTTACATTTTTTTTTGTCCGCCCCGTCTTACGTTTCTTATTCTTTGCCAGGATCGTCCCGATTGTTCTAGGAATGGTATGAAACTACTACTACTATTTACTATTAATACCTGTAAATTCTTCAAAATTTCTTGTTTAGCAAATTTTTCATTGCGTAATAACAGGTCTTATTTTTTTTTTCCATTTCTTCGATAAAATATATTGTCCTATATTAACATATTTATTTATTTTTACATTGTAATGTACGATAAAAAAATCTCGTTTATGAAATATTAGCTGCTTAAGAGAGAGATTAAATAAAGGTTATAATTTTTTTTTTTTTCCTAGAGAAAAGGAAAATCTGTTTAGATGAAAGAAAGAGAAAAAAGAACCGATGTGTCTTCGATAAATATATTTTTTACCACAGTTGCCCCTTGATTATTGTACTCTCTCTCTTGTCGAATTTTTGTCGTCCAATGGATTTGACCCAACGTCGTTGACGAAACTTCTCTCCGGTGCATTACCTTTTCTATATGCATTACTTTTTTAACAGCAATTTTAGATTTTTTCCAGGGGTGTTCGAGTCACTTTTTTGTTTCAAACAGAGAAATGGATCGTGTTTCTATTACCAAAATGCCTCTTAGTATCGGAAATATTTTATTTAAAGAGCTAAACTTGACAGCGTGTTCCGCACAGTTCGAATGTTCTTTGCTCGATAGCGAAAAAAGTTTAATTTTTAAATTTCATTTTAAAAAAAAAACAGAACTCAGAGAACGATAAAATTACAGAAAAACAAAAAAATTAGAAAAATTGCAAAATACATCTGGTAAAATAAAACCGTTCAATTGCTTTGCAGGTCGGCCGGGGCTAACCAGGAGTCTCTGAACGATAGGTACATTCAAATATTTTTATTACTTTTTAATTGATTATTTGTCAATTTTTTTTGTCTAATTTTGCATCGTTTCCCGAAACAAAAAAAAAACTCCTAAAAACGCCCCTGCCCTCCCGCACCGCCTCGAACTCGAAAAAATTTACCGACTGTAGAATCGCATACAAGAGCGCAAAACGTAGAATTAAAAAACACGAATTTCACAATTGATGGAAAATCAAGATTACTGCTCGTATTTAAATTTCTCTACTTTGACGATACATTTGTCACACTCGAAAAAAATACTCTCGTCTGTTTTTTTTTCTTCTTTCGTTTTATTGCAGATTCATGCTGAGATCTTGTGCTACAAAAATCCATTGTTTGTCATTGTTTATCATTATTACGAAAAAAAAAGAAACAATAATTTGGAAAATTTGAGAAAGAGAGAGAGATCCGACATTAACAATATCTTCGAACAATTGATTTTCTTTGCTAATTCGAATATCGTTTTTCTTTCTCAATTGCAGGAAATTGTTTGTTGGCGGTCTTAGCTGGGAAACCACAGACAGTGAGTACATTTTTGTAAATTAATTTTTTTTCTCAAATAGAATTTCAAATTAGGTAAAAAAAAAAAATTAAAAAAATAGCTATGATGAATTAATCTTAGGACACCTTCGGACAACAGAATGGCACTGTTGCATGAGACGAATACTTTTGAATTATCTGAGCTTACTGTATATTTAAAAAAAAAATCAATCGAAACTTTCAACCGAAACTGAATTAATTAAAATTTCGCAACTTTTTGTTACTTTCAGAGGAACTAAGGGATCACTTTGGAACTTACGGTGACATTGAGAGCATCAATGTCAAAACAGACTCAGTTACCGGAAGATCGCGAGGTTTCGCGTTCATCGTATTCGCCAAAGCAGAATCGTTAGATAAGGTAATTGAAAAAAAAAATTCAATTTTTGTTTCTTTCCGCGAATTTTGCCGCACATGATGATTTACCATAGTCAGTTCTGCTACGGAATGGAAGTGACGACAATTTTGACACCTGAAGACGTTGAAAAAATTAATTGATTAAAAAATTCAAAATTTACCTACAAAATTTTCACACGAAATTTTGCTTCTCGTTTTTTAGATCATGGCAGCGCCGGATCACACGATAAACAACAAAAAGGTCGATCCCAAAAAAGCAAAGGCGCGCCACGGTAAAATTTTCGTCGGTGGACTCTCGACGGAACTCTCCGATGACGATATCAAGACTTTCTTTTCACAATTCGGCACTGTAAGTCGCGCGACTCGGATAACAGAAAATAAAAAATTGCATGAAATTGAAAAAACAGTGAGCTAATCGTATTCTATGGGCGCACAGATCGTCGAGATGGAAATGCCGTTCGACAAGACAAAGAACCAGAGAAAAGGTTTTTGCTTCATCACTTTTGAGTCCGAGCAGGTCGTAAACGAATTGCTGAAAACACCGAAACAGACGATCAATGGAAAAGAGGCAAGTATTTTAAATTTCACAGAACAGAAACTCAATTATACTTGATTTATTACTTCAGCTAACAAATTTTCCCACATGGAAAATTAGTATCAACGAAATAAAAAAAAAAAAAGAATGATTATCTATTAACAATCTCTTTTTTTTTATTGCAAAATAACTTTTTATCATTGATTGCAACTAAAGAGTTACACGAAGTCAGGATTTCAAAAAAGCGATTTTTCAAGAATTTTTTCTGGAAAGACATGTTAATTTACTTACAAAAAATGTATATACATATTTTTCTAACTTTTAACTTTATTTTGAAATACTTCAAAATTGACTTTAACAAAAAAACACGTTCAAAGTTTCTAAAGCACTTAACACACAGTAATTACAGCTTTACAAATATGCCTTTAACTTCAAACATTTTTGTTGCATTGACATGAAATTTTCTGTGTATATACTTTAATATATGTGCAATACGAAAATGAAATTCAAAAAAATTGACATTTTGAAAAAACGCGTTCAAAGTTTCAAAAGCACTTCACACATAGTAATTACAGCTTTACAAATATGCCTTTAACTTCAAAAAATTTTGTCGGATTGACATTAAATTTTCTATGTATTTTTAAAATTATATTTAATCAGTATAAAGTTCTCCAATTTCCTGATTTTTTCACAGTCGTGAGTCAATGCAAAAATTGAGAAAAACAAAATTCCTCTTTTAATACTTGAATATATGTATACAATACAAAAATAAAATGTAAAAAAAATCAATTTTTTGAAAATCCTGACTGCGACTCCTTGTATTAGCACTATTAATTCGAATTTTTTATATTTAATCAGTATAAAGTTCTCCAATTTCCTTTTTTTTTTTCAATAGTCTTGAGTCGATGAAAAAATTGAGAAAAACAAAATTCCTCTTTTAGCGTTCAATCATAAAGTATTTTCGTGGTGTTTTTTTTTTTCGCAAATGGCCAATAACGAATTTTGAACTTTTTGAAAATAGGTCGACGTGAAGAAAGCGACACCCAAACCAGACGGTATGGGCGGTATGAGAGGCGGCGCAGGTGCACGGGGCGGAAGAGGCGGTCGGGGCGGACGCGGACGAGGTTTCGGAGGTCAAGGCGGATGGGGGCAAGGTGGTTACGGCGGTGGTTACGGGCAGGGCGGTTACGGCGGCGGCTACGACGGTTACGGCGGCGGTTACGGAGGTGGTTACGATTACTATGGCGGTGGGTACGGAGGCTATGGTGGCTATGGCGACTACACCGGATACGGTAATTTTATTGAATATTTTTAGGACCGTTTCAGAATTCAAATCACGTTTATTAATTTCGTTGAATTTTTCTTCCGCGGATTAACATATTCGTCGCTTACGAATTTCAAGAAGATTTTCAAAAAAACGTTTTTCCGCGATAAACTTCAATTCTCATTTTTATTTATTTATTTATTCAATTATCTCATCGGATTACGAGATACGCGTCGAGCTCGCAATTCATCTCTCGCCGTCTGTTATTTTTCGAGCTTGCAATCAGAGTTGTAAATGATGCATTACTGTATCTATTACCCATTACACTGCATAATGTAAAATGGATAAGTGTACCATTACAAAATACAAAAGTAATGTGTAATGGATGCATGTCCCATTACAAATACAAAAATTAATGTGTAATTGCCATGCATGTGCCATTACAAATACAAAAATTAATGTGTAATGGATGCATGTGCCATTACAAATAAAGAAAGTAATATCTAATGGATGTGTGTTTCATTACAAATAAACAAGTAATGTGTTATGTATGCACGTTCCATTACAAATTACAATTTAAAAAAAAAAGTAATTTGCAGTGGAAAATATTCCATTACAAATATAAAAATTGCCGTGCTCGTATTAGAAACTTGCACATTGCTGTCTCATTATTTTATTTCGTTCACTAAAAGTTCATCCACAATTATCACAAATGATCCATAACGTTAAAAAATAGAAACAAAAAAAAAACAGAAAGTTCATCGTTAAATATGAAGTACGAAAATGTACTCAACCCCAAAAATTATCCAACTTTATATTGAACTTTCTTTTACACGCTGTTATCCATAATTACAAGCAATCTAATAAAAATTAGAAGTTACTGATACAAAACTTGTCGCTTTATCGAATCCCTAAATAATATGTGTTCTTTTTTTTAACTTTATGGATCATTTGTGATAATGATCCATAAAGCAATGTGCCAGTTTCTAACACAAGCACGGCAATTTTTCTATTTGTAATGGAATATTCTCCACTGCAAGTTAGTTTTTTTTTAAATTTTAATTTGTAATGGAACGTGCATACATTACACATTACTTTTTGTTTATTTGTAATGGAATACACATCCATTACACATTACTATTTTCATTCGTAATGGAACATGCATACATTACACATTACTTTTGTAATTTGTAATGGAAAACTTGTCCAATACACATTGTGTAAAGTAATGGGTAATGCATTACTTTTACATTACTATTTTTACAACTCTGCAATAATGCAAAAATTCCGAAAGTAAAATTATTTCAATTGCGATTTTTTTTTTTCAAGTTCAATTATTTCGTCTCGTGTTTTCATTCTTCTACTCGGGTCTTCGATACGATTCGCGAATATTCTTCCAGGAAGAGTAAATTATGTTAGATTGAAAAACAGGAAGGAAGGTTCTGAGGGACAAGAGAAATGAGTGGCATAAAAACTGATGTTACGTACCGTTCGAAACGGTTCTTACGAACGTGTGTGATATTAATCGTGTTATCGAAAATATGGAGAAAAAAAACAAAAACGCGTCGTGCCAACGCTGGTTTGCAGGCGGATCAGCATCGAGTTTTCGTGCTGACACGAGACTCAATCCCGATTTTTTTTTAACGCGCGACAATGCGTTGAATGATTTTAACTTTTTTTAAAAAAATTTCGATCACGAAAGGCTTTTTACATCCCACGAAAATCGTATTTCACGATTCAACGTTCCTCTCCGAATTGCCCGTAATTTCGTAATCAGCGCCCTCGTCAAATTTTCGAATTATGTTTTTCGTTAGAAGAACCAAAAATTCTCAATTGCGTCGGAAGATCGAAACATAATCAGAGTTTGAAGGGAAAAACAACTTTGGTGCCGTTTTCGTGATCCTTTTAAAAACCTTTTTCTTCAATCACGAATCGTCACGAATCGTGATAAATTAAAACCACCTTAATTTGTTCGTCCATTTACTAATTCATATTCTTTCATGTTTTAACATATAAATAATATATATAGATAGATATATACAATAAACGAGTATATAACTTATGAGGGATAAAGATTGAGAGAGAGAGAGAGAGAGAGAGACCAGAGAGAAGCTATATAATGTGTAACAGTGAAAGTGTGAAAGAAAATGAAACGTTAAAGATAGAAATCATTCCATCCTTTGCTTTAAAAAAAAATTCAATCGATTTTAATATTTAAATTTATGGAACTATTATGAAGGGGGGAGAAGATTAATACCTTTTCAGACGTTCACTGATTGATGTCAGTAAATCGGTAGAATCGTTTTTTTTTCGTTTGTCTCTCAAATTTTAACATCCTTGAAATTTTGAAGATTTAGGAACATGAATTTCAGTCGAGATTTTTTTTTTTTAATGACTCAATTATGAAATCTACGGACTTACTGACTTCAACGACACTCGGTCACTGTAACATAATTATATTAAAAAAAAAAAAAAACTAAGTATGTGAAGAACATTAAAGCAAAAAGTGTACAGCACAATCGAGGCGTGTATGAAAAATTGTGAATTGTCCCTCTAAATCCTGCTTTTAAATCCAGCCACAAAAATGTTGACCTTTTCATGCATGAGTTCGAAAGATTTTTTTTTTTTCATCGAGCAATTTTTTCATCTTCCGTTTCCATTGCTGTTTACAGTCTCCGGAAGTAAAAATGCTTGAAAAATTAACCACTAAACTTGCAGATTTCAATTTAAAATTTGACAATTTCGTTCGACATTTGACCAGTCTCTCGAAGGATCTTCGAACAAAACAGCAACGAAGCTTGATCGATTAATGTCTTTTTTTTTTTTTGCTCGAACGCTTAATGAACGATTTGACATATCCCACTTTCCTGATCTTTGGAACAATCAATACGGATACAAGAGAAAAAAATGGCCTCCCACCCTCTCGTAATTTAATCGAATGTTCGTCTTTTTTTGGACATGTTTCTTGAAAACACGCGCATGAACATTTTTTTCCACACTTTTTTTAGTGTACGATTGTTTTATCAACGATCGCTATTTTTAATTTTGTCAGTTGACGATGAAATGTGAAATTTTTGCAACAGTAAATTTGTGAACCGAGCTTTTTATTCGAGTATAAAGAAGAATTTCAGACAAACGATTCAGACTCTCGCGTCGAAGAAAAATCATTGTGATTTTCGCGAATTTCCATGATGAAGAAAATCTATTTTTTTTTTTTGTTAATTGCAAATTCTCAGAATTTGTCGATTTCATGATTTCGTATTTTGAAAAAATTTCAAGATTATCTCTGACTCGTTTGTTTTACGATTTTTTCATGCTGCTGCATTTGCTCGTGACTTGGTGAGACGAATTAATTAGGGAAAATTCTCGAAATTCGAGAATCATGCTAAAGATTATTCACAATTGAAGGCCAAATGCCGCCCTTTTCGGATATTCAAATTTATTGAAGCCCCATTAAGTTTGATTTCAACAATAATGATGATACCAGTGATCGGCAGTGTCGATTTTTTCGTCAACGATATTGATTTTATTGATAATTTTTTCGAAAAATTAATAATTAGTCAAAAAATGTTACTAATTTTTTATAAAAATTCGTAATTAATGGAAAAATATTAGTAACTTTTCCAAAAAATAAGTAATTAGATATTTCTAATTTTTCAAAAAAAAATTAGTAATTAGTGACAAAATATTTTTAATTTTCCCAAAAAAAATTAGTAATTCGTGATAAAATATTTCTAATTTTTCTAAAAAAATTAGTATTTAGGGACAAAATATTTTTAATTGTTCCAAAAAAATTAGTTATTAGCGAAAAAATATTACTAATTAATTTAAAAAAAAATAAAATAGTAATTTGTAGAAAAGTATTGTGTATATTTTTTTATAATAACTAGATTTTTTGAATATTTCACACATTAGTATTTATTGTATCGAATGTCATACGATATAACATAAGTTATTATTAATACGAATATTTAATCAGTTCCTATTAAAAATACATCAGTCATTTTTATTTTATTCATTACTTTTTCCAAAATTCATACAACATTTCTCCACAAATTATTGATTTTGCTGCTTATTTAGCAATATCTTTCTCGCTAATTACTAATTCTTGGTAACAAATTAGTAATGTTTTATCGTTAATTACACATTTTTTTGGAAAAATTGAAAATGTTATGTCACTAATTTTTTAGAAAAATTAGTAATATTTTTTTGCTTATTACAAATTTTTTCATAAAAATTTGAAATATTTTGTCATTAATTACTAATTTAATTAAATTAGTAAGGTTTTGTCGTTAATTAAACATTTTTTGGAAAAATTGGAAATAATTTGTCATTAATGACTAATTTTTAGAAAAATTAATAATACGTTCCCGCTAATTACTAATGTTTTAAAAAAATTAGTAATATTTCTTTGCTAATTATTAATTTTTCGAAAAAATTGGATAGTTGAAGTGGATAGATTTTTTTTGCCGATCACTGGATGACACGAGACTTTGTGAAGAATTATTTTGAAAAAAAATTAAAAAAAAACAAGGAGGGAAATACGACGATTTTTGAACGTCGATTAATGATGCCATTGACTTCTTTGTACCGTTGTGTTCCATGATTACGCAGACGGCTACGGCTATGGCGGTGGTAGTTACGATGGTGGCTACAATGGTGGGCGCGGTGGTGCACGCGGTAAAGGTACGCATTAGCGTTCCTTCTCTCTATCGTTTTCTTCGTTTTTTTTTTTTAATTTTTTTTTTTTCACGACTTTGTTTTTCCCAAAACTTTTCCTTCAGTTTTCTCACACCTTCTTTTCGATGCTCCTCTCATTAGTTACTTGCATACAGTTTTCGTTTTCTTCACTGAATTAACAACACACGACACACACTTTGTGGCCTTCTCCGCCCCGAATCCTCTCGTCTCGCAATTTCCCCAGACTCACGAAATCGAAGATTATTATTTTTTTTTTCTATCCACATTCCAACTTTTCTCGAGCGGTGGCAATGCGATTGCGCGCGAGAGACCAAAGGGTTTCCCTTTGAATTCCCATTTCTAGATTTATACACCGCGATTTAATTTCCATTTTTTTTTCCTCCCATTTTTCCTGATATCAAAATGAATGACGAATCACGTCGAAAGCTCGGAATTTTATTTTTCGTGCTTGCACGAAGGCGAAAATTCTTACCGCGTGCTCAATCGTACGCCGAATTTTTTTTTTCTTCTCCCTCTTTCGTAATTCGATGTCTCAGGCATGCGCTCGTCGATGGTCACAACACACACAATCTCCCCTCAAGCTTCGTGTCTCTCTGTGGTTGCATTTATTATTTTTTTTTTTTTTACAACGCAATGTGAAAATTTGAGGAAAAGAAAAATTGCATGGCAACGATCGAAATTCTCGGGCTGAATTTACACGACACGAATTCATCGATCACGTAGTCAATGCAGTTTTAATCCACGTCACACGCGACACCCTTTCCCATCCTCTTCTTCAGCCTCTTTGAGCCTCCCGACATTTCTGGATATAAAAAAAAATTTAATTTCTCTCGCCCAATTTATCCTCGTGACTCTCTTCAATGTCTCGACGAAGAAGAGAAAATATAATCTCATGTTAGGGATGTTCGATTCTTTGCGAAGAATCGATTCTGAATCGAATTAAGAAAATCGATTATCATTAAAAGTCGAATCCAAAGAATCGATTTTTAAATATAATAAAAAATGCTAATAAAAGCTAACGTAAGTGTTTATTAAGTTTTTGCTATGGAAAATCATTAAATTGGATTAATTTAGTTTTTATACTAAATGATGAATACAAAATAACAAACATGAAGCAGTTTTCATTCTGGCTAAACATAGTTTAATTTTTTTTACACATTTGCATTTTTTAATTTATTCTTAAAAATATTATGAATATATTTAATAAATCAGACTTTTTTTCTATTACAAAAGTTTCTATTTTACGATATTTTGTATATTTTTACTTTCGATTATTTTTTTCGTTGCATCATGTTTTCAATATTTTATCTTTTCATTCTTTTTTACTCTTCTGACGTTTTTGCATACTTTTTTTCTTTTAACCTTGACGTTGATGTTTCATAGACTTTTGTGAATCTTCGCTTAATTGCCAATTTTTAATAGATAATGAATTTAATTAGAGAAAAATTAATTTTCGATTTTTAAAGTCGAGAATCGATTTGGCTAAAGATTGAAAAGGAAAGAAACGAATCGGAATCGAACATCCCTATCTTTTCCAGAATAATTTTGGGGGATGCTTTCTCACGTACATTTATTTCGTTAATTTATATTGTTGTACAAAATATTTCGAAAAATTCTTTTCGAAAATTTCAAAATTTTCAAAGGAGTCGATAATACTAATTTTTATAATGTCCATTGTTAAAAATACGTCTACAATGATGCGAACAAATATTTGGATCCTTGCAGATAAAAAACTCATATTTCTCATCATTTATTAACATCTGCGTATTTTGGAAATAAATTCTACGGATTTTTTTCAAAATAACTTCAAATTCTTTTCAATTTTTTTCGTACTTTGAAGATAATAAAACAATCATTTGCAAAATGAACATTTAAAAAAAATCCTTGCATTCTTTTTTCAAAGTCAAATTAACGAAAATAAAGCGTCCGAGAGAATGTTCTTTCGTACTAAAAAATTTGAAAAATTTCCGATTAAAAAAAAATCAATTATCATGTGTAAAAAAAAGGCATCCCAAGCAATGGGCGTGGCTGATGAATCGCCATTTGAGGAATAAAGTAAGTTTCTGAGCCGCTCGATAAAGTCGAACGTGTATCCAGAAATGTTTCGAGGGTCGAGAGGAGGAAGGGGGCGCCCCTCTTTAGAGCGGGGGGTAAGTTGGAGGGGGGGGGGGGTACAAATTGGGACGCAGCCTACAGCTTACAACCTTAGCCTGTAGCCTCTATGTAGAATTTCTCTAGTCTTCTCTCGTACCTTTGTACTTTAATTACTTTAACGAACAAGATTATTTATTTTTATCGAAATGAAAAATGTTTTTTTTTCTTCACAATCCGATAATCGTTACAAGTGTGCGTGTGGTAGATTTTACATGCTGAACTTAGATATATGTATACATATATTTATATATATTTATATATATATTTACGTCGGTCATACAAAAGACAAATTTTCGATTTTCTCTGGTTTAACGAGATCGCTGGATCAAAAAGAGATGACAGAGGGCGGGTTGTAAAAATGAATTTTGAAAAAAAAAAAAAATCATTATTATAATGTCCAGCTAGTTTTTGTGGACTAATAGTGCGACATGGGTGTGTTTCAGGAGGCTCAGGCTACGGCGGCAAGCAGAGGGGTGGTGGTCGCCAAAACCAAAGGCACCAACCCTATTAATGGAAATCCTTATTCGCGACCGCAATGCAATTCGCATTGTAACCGCTGGTGAGTGTCCCTTCGATTAATCCTATCCTCAAATTTGTTTTTCATTTCTCTGTATTCGATTTTTTGTTTTTTTTTTCCTTGTCGTTTTTTCTAATTTTTTCCCCTAAGACCTTGCATGCAATTTTTCGCAAACTTTCCGATTCTTTGAAATTATTGTTAGTCCGATGAATATTGATTTTCAATCGTTTTTTCAATTTATTTGCAATTTTGAAAATTTAAATAGCAAATGTTACGTTTTTTCGCATTTTCACTTTTAAGAAAATAACTGGAAGACGATGAGACAAAAAAAGGTTTGAATTTGTCGGAAAGTTGCGCATTTTCCAATTTTTCTTTCACTCAATTCATATTGTTTTCTCCATTATTTCGTACATGAGGCATTCCACGTCAAGTCGGCCACCCCATTTTTTGAAATCACCAAATATCGCATACAAATTTTTATAAAGTAGTTCTAACTGTCAAGAAAATTCGTGATTTTTTTCAGATTTTTATATTACACATTTTAGCCGGAAAAAAAACAACAACTTTTCTTGTTCCATTTCGTAACTCGAAAATTATTCATCGTACGAAAAAAAAAGTACGACATAAAATTTAGGATTTTCAACGTACTTTTCACTGCAATTTTTTACGAACTCCTCCAAAAGCTATATATGCCATTTTCGGAGCGAACGATGTTTTGATATTTTTTTTCTCAGAATTGACATCTTCGATTTGTCCGTAGTTTTAACAGTTTTGTACTTGATATATTTACAGACTATACAAAAATTGGCTCAGTGGAAAATCGACTCCTTCCCATGCGTTTTTCATCCCAAATGTATACACAAATTTCTCTGTGCATTAACAGGGTTGAGACTATCTGTAGATATTTTCTAAAGCCCGCATTTTTGTTAATTTTTGGTACTTTTTCAATTTTTTTAAAACTTTTTTCATTTTTATTTTTTTAAATATCTTTTTGTACATTTTAATAAACTTTATCAATGGACCCATGGACACCGATAAAGTCTATTCAAATTTGAGTCAAAGGCTACTCGCGCCTCTCGATTGCAAAAAAAAAAAATGTACCCTCTTTGGATACACCGACGTTTCTATGGCCAATGAGTACTTTTTTAGTTCGATTTGGGCACGATTTTTGGGAATGAAGCAATGATACTGCTTTGTTCCTGGAATCGTCTTCGCGGTATCAAAACGAGATTATTTTATTATTTTTCCCTGTCTGCGATTAATAATGATAAAATATCAATATCTACGCTATTTCGTTACATCACTCTATATTGATAGATTGTATCGATAAAAATGCATTTGAAATACTGGATTCTCCACTACGCCAATTTTTTTATAGTCTGTAAATATATCAAGTAAAAAACTGTTAAAACTACAAATGAATGGAAGATGTCAATTCTGAGAAAAAAAAAATCAAAACATTTGCTGCGAAAATGGCATACAGAGCTTTCGGAGGAGTTTGTAAAAAATTTCAGTGAAAAGCACGTTGAAAATCCTAAATTTTATGTTGTACTTTTTTTTCGTACGATGAATAGTTTTCGAGATACAAAATAGGACAATCATAATTTTTGTATTTTTTTTCCGGCTAAAAAATGTAATTTAAAAATCCAAAAAAAAATCACAAATTTTCTTGATAGTTAGAACTACTTTCTAAAAATTTGTATGTGATTTTTGGCGATTTCAACAAATGGGGTGGCTGACTCGACGTGGAATGCCTCATATATATTTTTATTTACAAACTAAACTCTTTGTTTATCAGTTCGTTTTATTAATATCTTATTTTATGGTTTTTTTTTTCAGGTCCCCAGTCCTACAACAAATCTCATAACTCGTCAAATCATCATTCCATGAAATCCCGCCATTTTTCACAACCACGCAGACAACTGCCGCAAAACAATTTCAATCATCAAGAGCAGCAACAAAAGCAGAAATAGTTCATTTCTTTCCTTTTTTCTTTTGTTTCTTATTTATTTGAACAACGAAAAAGAGAGAAAGCACGCTCGTATTGGAAAGGCAGAAGTAAAGAACATTTATATATAAACACGAAATCACGAAAAAAAAACGCAGAAGTGAAGAAAAAAGAAAAAGGTGTGTTTTCGTTTACATATATGTATATGTACGAGAGCACACAAACACAAAAGTAGAAACTGCGTTCTTAGTTTTTCTTTTCGAATCCCTTGAACACTTGGAAAGAAGAATCCCCCTTTCCCTCGTAAAAACGTAATATTTCATGTCGTCCATTGATTTCTTTACTCATCGTATTTATCCATTAATCTCGCTCGACGATTCGCTCGGATCGAGAGAAAAAAAAACACTTCGACTCGCGACAGATCGACTCGTCGAATTTGTACGAGAGAGAGAGAGAGAGAGCGAGCGAGGAGCCGCATTTTTGGGAGTTGAAGAAATATAGTAATCGCGATTTTTCAGTAGAATAACAATGTCGAATTCTCTTGCAAAAGGGATGAAAAATGGAAGCAAATATCTCGATTTAACTCTTTCGCCCTCCCGGGACAACCCTTTCTCAAAGCGTACGAAGGACATGCAAGTAAATGGAATAACTGGGGAAAAAAAGATCAACCATGTCAAACAAAAAGTTTTAATCGATAAGATTATTTTAATTTTGTCTATAACTAAAATTAATGAAGAAAAGAGGAGCGATCACCTACTATACTATAGCGGAGTAAGCAGGCAATGTACTTTTTACACGAAGAAAAAAAAACACAAATATGTTCAAAAAAAAACGAGAGAGAGAGAGTAACAGTCGCCAAACTGTTTATCTGAGCGAGAGGATGTGAACAAAAAAAAACAATGTGGTAAAAAGATTATTGCTTCCTTATCGATTTAAGAATTATAGGATACAATAAATTCATTTTTTGTGTACATAATACAACTTGTATGCTTTTCGAAGAATTTTCAACCTGCTGAGAACAAATAATAACCGAGAGATAACGTTCCTTGAGTGGAGAATGAACTTCTCTTTTAAAAAAAAAAAAAAAAAAAGCAAATCGAGATACGCCAATGTGTGTGTGCGAGTGTATCTTTGTACGAAATTGTGAAATTTGATGGTGAATGCGAGAAAATGTGTGAATGAAAGCGAGAGAACGTTCACTGATCCAAAACGCGACTGACAGTATTTTTTTTTTTTTTTTTAATCGATCCAATATATGAGCAACGCGAATAAAACGACGCACGGAAAGGAGAATTGATAAACTACGAGACTCGATGATCACCCAAATGGAACGGTTTATCGTACAAAATAATTATCGTCCGCGTGTGAAGAAATTGTTTTTTTTTTTCTTCTTTTTGTTACTCTTCTTCCGATTATGTCGAATGTTTAAATACATTGAATAACGCATCGGATATATTTTTGTGTTTGTGATGACTACATACTTTCTTCCTGCATCAAATGTGTTGCCCAGCGATAAAGTTCTCTTCAATAAACGACGAATTTTGGTAAGCACCGAAAATTATCGCGAATTTCAATAACGATTTTTTTTAATTTCTTTAATATTTGTAATTTCTATTCAAATTTTTTCGAACTAAATACTGAATTTTCAATTTGAGTTCACAATTTTCCAATTTTTTTTAAAAAGTATTTTCAAAATTTTATTTAGCCAATTTTTGAAATTGATTCAAAATTCATTCATCAGTTCTGTGCACAGAAAATATTTCCACTTGAAAAATTATGAAGTTGTATTTAAATTTGAAAACTCATATATCATTCTCGAAAGATTTATTTTTGGAAAAAATTATTTTAGAATGTCCATTTCAAAAAAGGATATTTAAGAGATGCGCGAGAACGAGATGCGACACGGATATTCTACGGATCCTGGAACTTCGATGTGGGAGATTAAAAAACCTTTGCACAGATTTCTATAATCTAGAAATCAAATGAAAATTGCTTCAATTGACAAGTCTGGTCAATTTGATTACCGATTGTAAGTATAAATGAATCTTACTAAAGCATTAAAATTTAATTTTTTAAAATTACTTACATTCTTGTCACATGAGTTCAATTTTCAATTTTTATTATACTGTATAAATATTTTTATTCGCGAAAGGACAAATACTCAGTCCTTCAGATTATTCATAGATTTTACTCGATTATCGTGAAACTTCGGTGAAACTTTTTTACAAGTTTGGATGATAAATATTATCCTTCAATACTCTATTCTCGATCGGGTAATTCAAAATTGAGGTCAAGTTTATTTCATATTTCCGCGTAAGATAATTCTCGCACGAAAACAGCTTCGAGGTTTTCTCAAAATCAATTTCAATAAACTTACAATTCCACGTGCCTCACAATAAAAGTAAAAAATGAGAAATTACTCATAGTCACGCAGAGTGGATTTTGAACGCAATGAATATGCAAAAGCAAAAATTTATAATTCAAAAGATCGAGGGCATGCAAAAGTAGCCCTACCATACATTGAACGGGCTTTATACCTGCAACGTAAATAATCGATAAAGCCAAATTTGTCGTGGACAATTTTTATTTCTCGAAATATCCGACGCTTCGGCGATCGATCGCTACTGTCTCGATGGCGCGACAGTCGCGGATAGTACGCGTTGATCTCGCGAGAGGCGCTGCTCTCCTCAGTCTGCGCATGCGATCTCAGTGCAGGTTCCCCGCTGCATGTGCTGAGGTGTTCCGAAACTAACGAGCTGTGTTTTCGTTTCTACTTTTTTAAACAAAAAAAAAATAATTAAACAAATATAACCCCAAACTGTCGTGCAACGAAGAAGAGAGAGGAATAACATAAATTGCGACGATAATCGCGCTGAATTCGTCAATTTTCCGGGCATTCAGGATAGTTCTATCGAAGAGGAAACAAGAGCGAACCGAGAAACGCCGAAGACACATGCAAAGCGAGTGAGTTATCTTTTTGTGCGCTTAAAAATATCGCTAAGCGTCGTCGATCCCTATTTTCCCTCACATTGTCCTCCCAAAACAATTTTCCGCTCTGAAGCCCGCGATTTTAACGTAGAGCTCATATATCTTCATTTTTCGATCACAATCCAGCCACGAGGTCACCGGTTTTTTCTTCAATTCAATCTCAAACAACGCTTCTCAACGTTTCTCCATATCATACGTCAAATCCTTAGTTTTCCGGAAAAATGAATGCTAATTTTTCATCTCATCGATATAAATATATGTCTACATATCTTTGTGACTGCAAAAAGTGAGATTATCGCCATGCTTTTGTGCGCGCCGGACATTTGGCCTCGACCTCGCTCCTTTTCAGAACAACGTCTCGGCACGTCTCGAACGACGCTATATCTCCTTCTAAGTGCGATTCGCGCACGATAAATTTATGTTACAACTTGGGAAAAATGTTTCTTTGCTTTGTTTGAGGTTAATATTTGGTATCCATGAATCTACAAACATCTTTGATCTCAAATGGATATTGATGGACTCTTTGCTAGAGTTGTATTTCACGAGGAAAAAAACATCCACGTTTATCCCAATAAATTTGCCATGTGTCGCGGATCTCGCGCTCTCGGCGAAGCTTCTCTCTCTCTCTCTCGCCGCTCTCTCTCTCTCTGTCTGTCTGTCGTCTCTTTGTGTCTCAGCTTCTTCCGAGTCTGTATGAGCGAAATTTTTTTTTTCCTTTCCCGTAGACGCCACATTCTTCCGAAAACGAAAGTCCTCTACTCTGTGTCTCTCTCTCACTCGCGATCCTCGATTATCCATTTTCCGTAAAAATTCTCGTCTCGCACGTGCGAAAAACTCGATCGGATCAGCGAATAACATTGAACGTTCCGGGCGAGAAATTGAGGTTACGAGTATCCTCGATTCTCATTCGTTATCTCGTCTTCGACGTTCGTTGACGAATTCTCGATTTCCCCAGAGATATTTTCAATTTTTCGCGCAATTCTCGGGTTTCGTTGCTTTGCATTAAAAATAATCTTGCTGCAAAATTCTCACTCTGCGATTCGTGCTTATTCGAAACCTTTTTTTCGAGAATTTTTCAAGTCATCGCCGGTTGAACGTGATTCGTTCGGTTCATCTCCCAGAGACGTGCCTGCACCTTGATTTTCATGCTGATTGGCATTGAAAATCCGCTTATGACAAAGATTTTTCTTGCTTTTTCAGAAATTCTGCCTCAGGAATTCAAATATCGTACGCGATCGAAAACGGCGAGAGAGTCGCTGTCGAAGCTGCACAATAGAGGAAGCTCGAAGCGAGGAGAGAAAGAGGAACGTGATTGTCCATTCTCGAAGAAGCGGCGATAGCGTGAAGCCACAAAGGAAATGGTCATGGAGGCAACCCCCTCACCTCAGTGCGTCGGTCGCGAATTCGTCCGACAGTACTATACGCTGCTTAATCAGGCTCCCGCGCATCTTCACAGGTGAGTCCGAAACGCGTAAAGACAATTACATCCATGTTTGAATCGCTGAAATGCAATGACGATACGAATATTTTAATACGAGCTGGTCAGAGTTGCAAAAAATGCATTATTTTAATAATGCATTATCAATTTCATTAATTATTAATTTTTCACTTAATAATGGGACTTAACTTCCATTATACATTATTCATTCGATGAATAATGTGATAAAAAAAATATTGCGTTATATTTTTAGTTAATAATGCAAATGTCAGACCATTAAGCATTATATTAGTACTGGAAAATGTAAAAATGAAACATGCATTACGTTATTAATGAGTACTTGGAAAAGCATTACATTGTCCATTGCTGAAGTAATGGATAATGTGGGTAGAGTTACGTTACTCATTACTGAAATAATGACTAATGCAAGAATGTTCCATTATCCATTATTAAAGTAATAGATATTGCAAAGTAGCGTTATTTTTCATTACTATGATACTGAATATTTTGAATAATGCATTATTCAGAATAAAAATATTTTATGCATTCGTAGTCCAATGGGACCCATGTAATAAAATCTTCCTTTTATTTACGAATGTGGAAAATATGGATCGATGAAACTGGTTCAGGGACTCGATGGTATGCGTTTATAAATATTTTTTAAGTAAAAAAACCCAAAAATGTAAGCATCGAAATGTTAACGGAACTAATAATCCCCGTTTTGAAATTTGAAATTAGAATTGAAAATTTGAGTCGAAAGAGAATAAAATACATATATGCTGCGCATTTCCCTTTGATCTAACAAATAAAAAAATGCACAAGCGGAAGATGATTTTTTCTTTTGGTTGATTCACAAATAAATAAAAAATACATAGAATTATTCGAGAGTAAAAAAAAGTAAACAATCGTATATGAACAGGAATTCTCTTGAAAATTTCCGGTCAAAGATAAAAAAGAAAAAGATGCTGTAGGTTCAAATCTGATCTAACAAATAAAAAAAACAAAACAAAGTACCGAATTATATTTTTGAAGAAAAAAAATTAGGAATCTAAACAAACGAATTTCCATAGAGGGAAATCTAAACAAACGAATTACCCTGTAAAAAATTTGAGGGAATAACACGTACAGTCTGAGATGTATCATTCTTACGCATTATGATTATAAAAAATCATACGAAAAGGAAGATTTCATTGGCATTGCTCTCTACATACAGAAATTATCTTTATTCCTTTAAACCATTACTCAAAGTAATACATTATTTATAAATGTAATGCGTTATTTGAAGTAATGCACTGCTCGATGTAATGTGTTACTCAAAGTAATGAATTACTAAAAGTAATGCATTGCTCAATGTAATGCATTACTCAAAGTAATGCATTGCTCAATGTAATGCATTACTCAAAGTAATGCATTGCTCAATGTAATGCATTACTCAAAGTAATGCATTGCTCAATGTAATGCATTACTCAAAGTAATGCATTATTCCTTGGTTTTGTACCATTCATTACTATAGTAATGAAAATTTGTTTCTACTTTGAATCACCCATTACTGTAATAATGGACAATGGCAGTGTTTAGCATTATCCATTACTGTTGTAATGAATAATGTTACGTTTTTTCCATTATTCATTATTAATTTAATGCATAATCGTTAGGTTTCACATCTTTCATTACAAAAATAATGCTTAATGTTTCTATCATAGTATTTTCATTTCTAAAATAAATAATGCATTATTTTTGTCAATATATTTGAAAATACATCAATATATGAAAAAGGAGTTGAATCGTTGAAATGCAATGATGATACGAATATTTTAACATGCGCCAGTCAATATATTTGAAAATACATCAATATGCTAAAAAGGATGTACTCGAAGATCCGAACGTTCAATTGAACGAAAAAATGACAAATTTATTCTTCCTATGCAAAATTAAAAGGCCAATTCTTGATAAATAATTGTTCTGAATTATGCAAAGAAAGAATAATTTGCCAAGGATTTTTAAAGAGATTCAATTTTTCATTAATGTAATATGTTTGTCGTTTTTTCGTTTAAATAAACGTTCAAAATTTTGAATACGTGGGAAAGGAACCGATGAAACTCTTCGTAGCATTAACGGAACCTTTTTTTCTGTACGATTTTATATTCAGGTTCTACAATAACCAATCGTCGTTCGTTCACGGCGGTTTGGGCACACCCGATCGCGAAATAATACCCGCGGTCGGCCAAAAACAGATACACCAGAAAATTCAGCAGCTCAACTTTCGTGATTGTCATGCCAAGATCAGTCAGGTCGATGCTCAAGCGACTCTCGGCGAAGGTGTCGTTGTACAGGTAATAAGAAATCCCCGAGAACATCAATCGTCAAATTTCCTTGCCAAAATTTTCATAATTGTCTTCATCAATCGTGAGATTACGAATTTGAGCCGGTCGTTATCTAATCGACGATGCATGAAGCCCACGCCGAAATCGACATTATCGTATCTCTGAGATTTGATAATGGAAAATTTTCCCAGAGGTTTAGTAATTTTCGAGATTTTAACAACCGTCCGCTGTTACATACAAAATCGCACTGAATTGGAAATTGAATGAAAGCAATGCAGATTAAAGAATCGAGACTGGCAATTGTTATGATAGAAAATTCACAAGAAATTCAAATCATTTCAACCGATACTATAAACTGAGAGTGAGAAAACAACCCTGCAAATTGGACATTTGCACATTGCTTCCTCATCTTTATCACACAGCTTCCTTTATCACAAAGTATGGCCGTCAAAATTGGCTTCCTCATAAACGAAGCTTTGTTAACTATCGAAAAACATTAGTAATTAATGTGCAAATTTGACAAATTTCGTCAAATTTACTTCATGCCAAATTCAATAGCGAACAACCTTGATCACTGTTTTGAATGTGTACAAAATTTCAGTACAATATCTCGCAAAAAGCCGAAGTTAGCTATTTTTCAAAAAACCCAAAATTTGATGAAATTTTAATCATTCGATCGATTTTCGCCAAATTTAATAACGAACAGCCTCGATAGCTATATTAGCTCTGTGCAAAATTTCAGTGCAATATCTTAAAAATTGCACAAGTCAAAGCGTTTCCGCTATTTTTCAAAAAATTTCATAAAATTTTAATCCCTCGATGGATTTACGTCAAATTCAATAGCAAACAACCTTGGTAGCTATACTAGTTCCACACAAAGTTTCACTGCAATATCTTGAAAATTGTACAAGTTAGGGCGTTTACGCTATTTTTCAAAAAATTAAAAATTTGATAAAAATGTAATCTTTCGATTTTTGTCAAATTCAATACCGAACAACCTTTATAGCTATACCAATTCTGTACAAATTTGGAGTGCTACATCTTGAAAATTGCAGAAGTTAGAGGGTTCACGCCATTTTTGCAAAAACGAAAAGAGTCGATAAAATCTGAACACCCGTTAGAATTAAAACAAAAAAAATTTCATAACGAAGGGCAATTCGGGCTGGACAAGTGTACCAAATTTCAGGTCAATATCTCGAAGCGTTCCTGAGTTATTAATTATTTACATTAGAAACTCAGGAGATACACACACACACACACACACACACACACACACACACACACACACATCGGGGCATTTTTTTAAAACATGATTTCTCGATATTTTCGGACATTTTGAACAATTGGCATAAGAATCTCGAAAAAAAATTCACAAAAACAAAGCTTTATGAGGAAGCAAAAATTGATAACTTTAGAGAGAGAAAGAGAGTTTACCGAAAATGCTTTATGTTTTTTTTTGTTCTTCAGGTGACTGGAGAACTTTCCAACGCTGGACAACCGATGCGTCGTTTCACTCAGACATTCGTTCTAGCTGCACAGGCGCCCAAGACTTATTACGTTCACAATGACATCTTTCGCTATCAGGATCTTGGTTTTCCCGACGAGGAGGAGGGCGAGCTCGAGGGCGCCGATAGCGGTCTAACCGACAGCGGTGATCGCGAACGTGACGACGAGCGCAGCTCCGAGCCCGAGGAAGACGATCAGCAACAGTCACAGACTCAACAGCAACATTCGACCGTCGCCAATGTCCCCGATTCTGCTCATCCCACGATCATCGCGAATCAACAACAACAACAACAACAACAACAACCTCTGCAGCAACAACAGGCACTTTATTATGCCCAACCACCTCAACAAACGGTTATTCTTATATAATTTATTATATTAAAATATTTCATATTTCATACGCCTTAAAGTCTTTTTGATAAATCGCTAATAACAAAAAAAACTTTACTGATTAAAAAATGTCCAATAAGAAGATTTCTGTATTTTCTTCATGGACTATTGCGTTTAAATGCAAAAAATCAAATTTCTAATTTTTTTTTTTGTTAGAGCGAAATCAAAATAAGGGATTTAATTTTCACTTCATCAAGATTGTTGTTAAAACACCCTCAGAAAATATTCGACCTTCCTCGATCATGAGCAGAGTTGTGAAAATAGTAATGTAAAAGTAATGCATTACCCATTGCTTTAAACAATGTGTAGTGGATGGGTGTTCCATTACAAATAAAGAAACTAATGTGTAATGGATGCATGTTCTCTTACAAATAAAAAAAAGATGTGTAATGTATGCATGTTCCATTACAAATAAAAAAGTAATGTGTAATGGATGCATGTCCCATTATAAATAAATAAAAGTAATGTGTTATGGATGCATGTGCCATTACACATAAAAAAAGTAATGTGTATTGGATGCGTGTTCCATTACAAATAAAAAAGTAATGCATAATATATGCACGTTCTATTACAAATTACAAATAAAATAAAAAAGTAATTTGCAGTGGAGAATATTCCATTACAAATAGAAAAATTGCCGTGCTCGTATTAGAAACTTGCGCATTGCTGTCTCATTATTTTATTTCGCTCACTAAAAATTCATCCACAATTATCACAAATGATCCATAAAGTTAAAAAAAAAGAACATGCACATTATTTAGGGATTCAATACAGCGACGAATTTTGTATCAGTAACTTGTAATTTTTATTAGATTGCTTATAATTATGGGTAAAAGCGTGTAAAAGCAAGTTCAATATAAAGTTGGATAATTTTTGGGGTTGAGTACATTTTCGTACATCATATTTAACGATGAACTGTCTGTTTTTTTGTTTCTATTTTTTAACTTTATGGATCATTTGTGATAATTTGGATGAACTTTTAGTGAGCGAAATAAAATAATGAGACAGCAATGTGCAAGTTTCTAATACGAGCACGAGAATTTTTTTATTTGTAATGGAATATTCTCCACTGCAAATGACTTTTTTATTTGTAATGGCAAATGCATCCATTACACATTGCTTTTTTATTGGTAATGGGACATGCAACCATTACACATTACTTTTTTATTTTGAATGGGGCATGCATCCATTACACATTACTTTTTTTTGTAATGGGATATGCATCCATTAGACATTACTTTTTGTATTTGTAATGGAACACGCATCCATTATACATTACTTTTTTTTATTTATAATGGCACATGCATCCATTACACATTACTTTTTTTTATTTGTAATGGAACATGCATCCATTATACATTACTTTTTTTTATTTATAATGGCACATGCATCCATTACACATTACTTTTTTTTATTTGTAATGGAACATGCATCCATTACACATTACTTTTTCTATTTGTAATGGTCAGAGCTGGGTAGTACTTGAAATTACTCGGTACTTGCAAGTACAAAGTACTTAAAAAGTACTTCAAGTACTTAAATTTTTCAACTACTGCCTGTACTTGAAAATTTCAAGTACTTTTTTTTACTTGAAGTACTTTTTTCAAGTACAACTATCAAGTACTTTTGAATGTGTCTTGCTGATGGTTGCATGTGCAAAGCTTTTGAATATGGGTCATTCCACGTCAAATCGACCAATATTTGGAATCGACCCCTTTCAATTTCGATGAAATTTGGTCAGAAGTTTTCTTTTATCACAAAACAAAGTTCTAACGAAGGAAAAAAATTAAATTTTTTTTTCGAAAATTTAAAATTTCACCATTTTTTCAAGTTTATTTTTTTAATATTTCGAAAAGTATTATAGTTACGAAAAAATCGTTCTGGGTTCGTCTTAAAGAGTATACTTGGGGCTACGAAAAAAAAAATATTTCGAAACTAATTTTTGAAAAATGATGAATGTGGAGAATTTCGAATTTTTCAAAATCGTGAAAATTCACGGTGAACATTAAATTTGTTTTTTTACTTTTTTTATATAACACCTTGTACTGATATTGAAAGATCCTGACTTTTTCAGAAATGTGTTTTTTTAATTCAAAAATATGAATTTTTTGAATCTTGGTAAAACTTTTTTTTTACCTCTAATTTAAGTGAAGTTGATCAATCATGTAATTTTGACTGCTCAAAATTACAAAATTACATGATTGCTCAACTTAAAAAAATTCATATTTTTGAAACAAAAAAAAACACCTTTCTGAAAATTTCAGGATCTTTTCAAATCAGTACAAGGTTATTATATAAAAAATTGAACGAAAAATTCGATGTTAATTGTGGATTTTCACGATTTTAAAAAAATTCAAAATTCTCCAAATTCATCATTTTTCAAAAAATGTCGGAATATTTTTTTTTTTCGTAGCCCCAGGTGTACTCTTCAAGACCAAACAAACGTTTTTTCATAACTCTCATAGTTTTCAAGATATTTAGAAAATAAATTTGAAAAATTGTTAAATTTTGAAGTTTGCATAACTTTTGAAAGAAAAAAAAATTTTGTTTCCTCGGTAGAACTTGGTTTTATGATAAAGCAAAACTTCTGACTAAATTTCATCGAAATTGAAAGTGGTCGATTCCAACTCTTGGTCGATTTGACATGGAATGACCCAAGTACCAGAATTTACGAGACGTACCCGAAAACTTGAAAAGTTCTTGTACTTCAAGTACTCGTCTTGACGAGTACTTGCAAGTAACAAGTACTTTGTACTTCAAGTACTCGTCTTAACGAGTGCTTGCAAGTAACAAGTACTTTGTACTTCAAGTACCTACGGTACTTTGTACTTGATACTTGAAGTACAGTAATGCATTATCAAAGTAATGCATTATTTACAACTCTGATCATGAGTATGTCTATAATTTGTATTAACGTTGTGACGAATCTTTAAAAAAAAAAAAAACAGGTGCATCCAATGATGCAACCGGTGATAAACGGTTCGGTGCACGAAGAGACGCCTTTGACAAATCAGCAACCGCCGCCGAGTTCGCAGCCACAGCAACAACAGCACGGATACATAAACGAGCAAACGGCACCGGAACAATTCAGTCAGGAACAGGAACTCGAGGGTACAACGGATCAGCAACAGCATCAACCGGCTGACGACGATACGACGAATCAGCCGGAGGATTCTCAGGAGCAAACGGAGAGTGAGAATTTTTTGTCGACGTCGCGTGAAAACGAGAACGAACAGACTTCAACGTCAAATGCAAATAGCAACAAGCCCAAGACATTCGCAAATCTCTTCAGTTCGCCTTTCTCGAGTTCAATCCCACCGACGAGTTCTCAGCCACCGAAAATGTCCGTTTCACCGGTAAGAAAATATTAAAATCGTCGTTTACAACGAACAATCGAATTTCCGTCCATAATTTTATGTTTCATCGATATTCAAACGAAATTCGATCAAGTAAAATCCGATTAATAGGGTAGAAAGCCACTGTAAAGGGCGAGCATTTTTTTCTCTCACTAAAATGAGTGTAACTCGGTCGATTCTCAGAATTTTTACTTAAAATGTTACCTGCATGTTTTTGGAAATATATGTGTCATTCCCGATCAATTCAACGACGTTTTGTCGGTGACCCCCTTCGATTTTTATTTATTTTTTAATGTGTTATTTTTTATGTTTTAATATGTCCCGAAGTTATTGATTTTTGCGAAAATATTGTTAAAATAATCATACCTTCTGCAATAACCAACATATTCTAACTTGCTAAGAGGTGATTTTTTTTTAATGTATTTTTTGAAAAAAATATCGAAAATTAAGAAAAACAAATTTTTAATGTCATTTGGGCTGTTTTAAGCTAAAAAAATAGATTTTCTTTCCATGGGACCCCTTCGATTTTTTTCATAAAAAATTATACAATTCTACGTAAGAAAAAACAAAATTGTTGAGATTTTACTGAAGAAGGGATTCAAATAACTTCCTAATAAGAAAAAAAAATTCGATTTTTTTTCGGAATTTTGATCTTTTTTCCTTCTATGACTACAATAGTTTATTTCAATTATTCCTTTGTAAATTACAACAATTAACATTAAGAATTACAATTCAAGTACGTTTTGCACTTCATTCAATTTTTTTACAAAAAAAATGTAATTCTTAATGTTAATTATTATAATTTACAAAAAAAAGATGTGAGAGAAGTTAAAGTATTTAATTTAACATAATCGAAATCAACTATTGTAGTCATAGAAGGAAAAAAGATCAAAATTTCGAAAAAAAAATTTTTATAGGAAATTATTTTAATCCCTTCTTCAGTAAAATCTCAAAAATTTTGTTTTGTTACGTAGAATTTTGTAATTTTTTTTTGAAAAAAATCGAAACGATTGAAAAAAAATCCAATTTTTCAGCTTAAAAGTTGAATGTTTTTTCTTAATTTTCGAGATTTTGTTCAAAAAGTACATTGAAAAACAAAAAAAATGAACTAACAAATTAGAATATCTTGGTTATTGTAAAAATTATGATTATTTTAAGAATATTTTTGGAAAGATCAATAACTTCGGTATGTTTTAAGATAGGGAGCTAAAAATTTAAATGGACACTTCTTTTTGCATGTATAATAACATATTAAAAATAATAAAAAAATCGAAAGTGGTCACCGACAAAACGTCGTTGAATTGACATGGAATGACACATATACTTTGAAGAAATGAAAGAAAAACCTTTCAATTTTTAAAGTGGCTTGCCTTCTTAAAGGAAAAGTTGAAGACTTCCGTAAAACGTTTTTAACGGACTGTTCTCAAAAATTGCTCGATGGAAAAAAAAAATAAAAAGTAGGCTTCCGCATAATTACTTTATGCTGGTAGCTCTACTATTTTTTTTTTTAATTCTATTAATTTTTTCACAGGTAAAAACTGTGACAAAACAGTGTACAAATGAAAATAACTTTTTTTTTCGCACAGCCACCAATGACGAATCTTCGAGTGTCCGATGATCGTTCAACGGTTCATCAGGCAAACAGCGGACCGGCGTTATCCTCGTCGAGCAACATTTCACCGGGTCAGCAACAAATTCACAGAGTACGAAGCAATCAGCCACCGCAGCAACAGCAGCAAAGACCACCTCGTGGTGGACCTCCGCCACGTGGTAAGAATTGAAAATTTCATCGAAACAGAGAAGAAAAAAGAAAAATCAAAATTCGCACATAGTTTATTTTCCACCGTCCATTGAGTCTTCCTTAAAAAGTAGTCCTGACCATTCTCTTTCTCACAAAGTGAGCTCAACGAACGATGCAAAAAAAAGTGCGCAAGGCATGTGCGAATTTTGTAATTAACAGAATTTTGGAAAAAATTTTTTTGAAAATCTTCAGAATTTCACATTATTACAAAAGCGACCGGCAGATATTTTTCGAAAAATCCACAATTTCCACTGAATTATTCCAGCTATTTTTGACTGAGCCATCTTTGTAGAAAATTTCAGCTCGTTTATCCAAGGCGTTCTCCGGATACCACCAATTGAATTTTTTGTTGTTTTTTTTCGAGATCCGAACATACACACACACGTCGGGAATTTTTGTTTCTGAATATGGTTTCCTCGATGAATTGGGACATTTTTGAACATACCGATATGAAAATATCGACATTTTTTTTCATCAACACAAAGCTCTTCCCTCGAGGAAGCAAAATTCGGAAAAAAACAAATTTATCGTGCGAATGAGCAGAAAGAAAATTAATGTTTTACCGGGGGGGAAAAAAACGTTGAAAAATGTAATGTTCATTCCTGTCCAGGTAGAGTTAATGTGAGGGGATGAAATTTTTGCATTTTACACAGACGGTGATCGACGGGGCAGCAGACCCGGAGCTTACAGCGACGACCATCAATTGTTCCTCGGTAATGTCCCTCATCAGGCGACGATCGACGAATTGAAAGGGATTTTCGGGAGATACGGTAAAGTCGTTGATCTGCGGATACACAGTAAAACAACGAGCGGCGGAAAAGGCCCACAGGGACAAAACAATACGACGAGAGTGCCAAATTACGGTTTCATAACGTTCGAGGACACGCAAACCGTGACCAAAGTATTGCAGGCAGGCTCGATATGTTATCCCGATGAGAGCGGACAAAAGTTGAATATCGAGGAGAAAAAGATGAGGATGCGCTTGTCGATGGAGGGCGGTGGAAGCAGACCGAGTCTCAACGACGGTAACATGAGACCCGTTGGCGGACAACAGCAACAACAGCAGCAACAACAACAACGCGGTCCGGGTGAGCATTGCAAAAAAAAAAAATCCCCCCTATCGTCGATAATGCAACTCAAATGAGAGTTGCATTATTAAAATTCGATAATCATTCGAATGAAAAATCAAAACGTGTGTGTGTATGTCCGTGATCGCTTCGAGAAAATTCTAAACAGATACAACTCGAGAACGGATTGAAATAGTGGGCTGAAACTTCTCACATTGAGAATCTCCAGTTTCTCCTCGTTTCTTTGGATATATTTTATAGAATTTTTTTAAGACGAAATTTTTATGCAATTGAATTCTTTGAGAAAAAAAAGGCGTGATCGCTCTAGATTCTGCAGGTCATGCGATAACGGGCTACGAAAATTTAATTGTTATTGAATTTTGCGAGCAAATGGGGAATTTATGAAATTTCGAAATTTTGTAAAAACTTCCGCTCTGGCTTGGACAAATTTTGCGATATCAAGCTAAAAATGTCTACATTTTTAACATTCATAAACTTTAATTCAAATTTCGGTAATTATTAATTCAGTGACTTTTCCGAAAATCGACGGGATATTTTTTTTTTTCGCGATAATCAACTTTATTATGTTACTATTAATGATATTCCGTCGGGGGAGGGTGACATTTTTTATTATCCAATCTTTTATAAACTAATAAATGTTGAAAACCGCAAAATATGGAATTTTTGTCATTTTTATCGTCTTTAAGATATGATATGAATTTATTTTTTGTGATCCCCCGTCGGATAAAGATGAAATTTGTTATTGTCGAATTTTTTATAAAATATTAAATGCCGAAAATCGCATAATCTGGAATTTTCGTCTTTTTTATCGTCTTTACGATATGATATATGTTTATTTTTCTTGATGACCAGTTTGAATCTGGGAAAAAATGATAGTTATTGGGAAATGCGACTCATCGGAAAACGCATTCTAAATTTTTTTTTGCTTATGTTCTATTAGATAATGATAAAAAAAATATTAGGTCGGGGAGGCCAACTTTATACAATTTTTTTCTTTTTAAATAAAATAAGGCAGTTTAGCTACTAGAATTGATATCGCCGTTGCAAAGTTTCTGTTGTTTTTTGGGTTTAATAAAAAACGTTGGATAAAAAATAATATATACATATAAAAAGTTGCTTTTATAATTTTTGTTTTATCCAACGTTCTTTATCAAATCCCAAAAAAAACGACCGAAACGCTGCAACGGGGAATATCTATTTTAGTAGCTAAATCCTTTTATTTATTTATTTTTTTTAATTATAATAAGTTAGTCTCTTCCGAGGTAATATTTATTTTTTTATCATTATCTAATATAATATGATTAAAAAAAAATTTGGTCTCGATGATTATAATTATTTAATATTATATTATATATTAATTATTATTATATATTTGATGAATAATGATTTTTAAAAGTTCAGGTGTTTTAACAAATCCCTTCACCTCCAACCCCCTCCGGCATGAGGATTTTAGAACAGAAATTTAAAAAAAAATTAAAATTATTTTTAATGGTTTTTTCCTTGTAAAAAGTTTGTTAATGAAAAATTTCAGCTTCCTCGAACTGAATATTACTTACTACGATGTAATATAAGATTTCATGACAAAACAAAAATTGCTGTCATTTTTAGAAATTTTTGAAAAATTTGATATCACTTTTTACGGTTTATCGCTTTTAAACAATTTTCTAATAGAAATTATCGGTTTCCCCCACCTGAATGTCATTATTTATAACTAAATAAATGAGTACATGGCGAAAAAAAAATGTCCCATCGATTTTCGGAAAAGTCACCAAAGTCACTTTTCATCCATTACACATTACTTTTTTTTAATTGTAATGGAACACGCCTCCATTACACATTACTTTTTAAAATTGTAATTGAACACGCATCCATTACACATTACTTTTGTACTTTGTAATGGCTGATAAGTACAGTAGTGTATTATCAAAGTAATGCATCATTTACAACTCTGTTTCAACAGCCTATTCATCCGGATATTCGGGTGGTCCCGGGGGAGCGATGAGGGGAAGTCAACACGGTACGAGAGGAGGTCGGGGTGGTTTTTCACGAGGCGGTGATGGCGGTCGAGGAGGTGGCGGCGGCGGCGGCGGAGGTGGTGGGGGAGGTATGAGACAGCCGGGAAATCCGAACTATCAGAATCGCAGTCGTTAAATTTCCACCGGCAACATTGATTGTTGCCGCCGTTGTCCAACAACAACAAAAAACAACAACAACAACAACTACAAAAACCATTAGAATACCGATACTATCGAGAATCCACTGTCATCAATCATCCCGAAAACACGACGAAGAAGATGAAAAAGAATGAGAAGCGGAACAAAATGAGAGAAGAGAAAAAAAAATTAAAGAAAAAAAAACATAGCCAAACCCCGAAACAACGATGTCCAGCGAACGTTGCGAATTTTCGTTCGATCAATCATCGTTCGCGATCTCCAAGTTGTCATTAACGCAAGTTTCTTTTTTTTCTATATTTTTTTAGTTTTTTTTTCTTCCCTCTGACAGCGTAAACGCCCCTTGTCCGCCCCTAAAATATCGAATCGTCACTCACGCTCGGGCAAATCGAACTCTTTAGCTTTTAAGTTTTCCGCGATCAAGGGAAAAAGAGCGAAAACGCGGAGAAAATCTATTGACGAGGCTCCCGGATAAATTGTCGTTGCCATTAATCAATTTTACGATTTTACGTCGTTCTCGAAGACAAAATTTAGGAGATAAAGATAAAAACCATTGTTCCATTATCCGGGGAGACTCCTCTGTTAGCGTTGAAAACTCGAATGCCGAAAAATTTCTGGCAAAACGAAATTCGAATATCAATATTTGGTATTTTTTTTTCTTCTGAAAACTTTGGCAAATGGGGTCGAAGAGAAAATCACGATTTATTCCTATTAATATCGCGTGGATATTGTATTAATTGATCGAGAAAATAAAACACGTGATAATTGGAATAGTTTTTTTTTCTCTCGCCATTTGCGAAGTGAGGATTGAAAAAATGCGATTTTTCGTAATATTCGAGCGCGTTTTCGCTCTTTTTTTTTTTTTTTTTTGCTCGCGCCGCGTCCGGAAACGTCGATAATCATAGAACACGCGAACTCGAGCGACGATGGAAATTTTCGTTTCTCAGCGTTCAAACATTCCCCGATGATCGAAGAAGACGAAAATTATGAAAAATTTGGGAGGTGAAAAAAAAACTAATCGCACGCACACGTAAATTCCGTACTTTTTCCCCGCGAATTCATCGGGATGCGAATCACCGTTGATCTTCCTTTTTTTTACATCGACTCGCCGACAGAAATAACAAAACGTGGGAGCGCGATAAAAAAAACTTTAGGAATGAGGAACAATTTTTTTTTCTAATATAAAAAGTGATCCATCGCTGAAACGTTCGCGAGAGACTGTAATTGAATTTGTAATTAATAATCGTGTACGTTTGGGCGATTGTTTTGATTTTTTTGTCACTGAACCGGAAAATGAAGAGTAAATATCGAAACATTTGGACAGTAGTTTGATTTTTTCTTTCTTTTTTTTTTTTTTAACGACCGTGTGAACGAGAGAGGAAGATGGAGAAAAGACAGTTTTTATTCCGCTTTGCATAAACTGCAGGAAAAAGAGGGAGAGAGAGAATAAAAAAGAGAGTCGATCGACCGGTATCGGTCGACAAAATCGTTTCATGTAAATTCTCCGGACTGCTAGCTGGTCTCGCCAATTTTTTTTTTTCATCACCCTCCACCCCTTCCCCCGTGTATGTATCCCTCGAAATTGCCGCTCAATCGCGTTCCGAAAAAATGAAATTTTTCAATTGTCATACGAGTCATTCCATGTCAATTCGACGATGTTTTGTCGGTGACCCCCTTCGATTTTTTAATTTTTTTAATATGTTATTATACATGCAAAAAGAAGTATCCATGTACATTTTTAGCTCTCTATCCCGAAGTTATTGATTTTTGAAAAAATATTCTCAAAATAATCACAACTTATTAAAAAAAATTTGTTTTGATTTTTTTTTCTACAATAGTTGATTTCAATGATGTTAAAATAAATAATTTAACTTCTTTCACATATTTCCTCTGTAAATTATAATAATTAACATTTGGAATTACAATTTTTATGTAAAAAAAATTGAATAAAATGCAAAACGTACTTGAATTGTAATTCTTAATGTTAATTATTATAATTTACAAAGGAAATATGTGAGAGAAGTTAAATTATTAATTTTAACATCATTGAAATCAATTATTGTAGTCATAGAAGAAAAAAAGATCAAAGATACGAAAAAAAAATCGATTTTTTGAAAAATAAGTTTTGCGAATCCCATCTTCGGTAAAATCTAAAAAAATTTGTTTTTTTACGTAGAATTTTATAATTTTTTTTTAAATCGCAGGGGTCCCATCGAAATAAAATCCAATTTTTTGCATAAAACAGCTAAAAAAACATTTTATTTCTTATTTTTCGATATTTTGATCAAAAAGTACGTTGCAAAAAAATGACCTAACAAATTAAAATATCTTGGTTATTATAGAAGTTATGATTATTTTAAAAATATTTAAGATTAAGTTTAAGATAGAGAGCTAAGAATTTACATGGATACTTCTTTTTGCATGTATAATAAAATATTTAAAAAAAAAAAATGAATCGAAGGGGGTCACCGAAAAAACGTCGTTGAATTGATAGGGAATGACATATATATAAATTTTGACCTCGTAGGATAAATAGATATTTATAATAGGTCGCTGCCAGATTATGAAAAAACAAATGGAAAATATTTTTTTTTCACAATCGATCGCGACTCTCGAAAAACTCAAAAAACACAGAAAAAAATTAGATTATTTCCACAAATGAAACTTAGGAGGAACATAATGAATATATACGTAAATAAAGTATAACGGAATACATTCTGAAAGGTCGAATTTCATCCATAATTATTGATTATTGTATCAACCGAGTAAAGATTTTCTTTTTATTTGTCTAAAGTTGAACATTCGGCCTGATTTTTTTATTTTTTATTTTTTTCTATATTTTTCACAACTTCCAGACCAGTGTCCCACGATAAATTTTATCATCCCCCCAGATAACTACTTCTCAGGTACATATTAATTATTATATCGACCGTGAATTGAAAGTTTCCTTATTCGTAAGTAATAATAACAAAAGAAATGAATTTATTCGAACCATACGAATGTTTGAAATTTTTGTAGTCAATTTCCCCAATGGAGCAGAGTTTTTGTTTTTCGCGCCGATTTGCTCTACGAAGTGGACGAATAGATTCTACTCGATTAACTTTTTCTTTAATCAAGTAGATCGAACCAAATAATTTTTGAAATCAATCATTTTGCGAGTCATTATCCGGAAGCGTTGATGATATCCTGGTGATAATAAACTAATCGAATAAGGAACACAAAAAAATAACAAAAGTGAGTTGTTGAAGCGTCGTCGATTCTTTGAATATTCGCGATTCGTCGCTTTCGAGGCAAAGTATCATCGATAATGAAGAATTCTGTTTTTTTGACGAAACAACGCAGCAAAAAGAGACACTGATACAATTTATTATTTCCTCGAAACTTCGACGTTACTATTATTACTACTATTAGCTCTGTACGGATTATTATTACTTATTATTATTAGATTTAAAGTGAAGGAAGAGAAAAACGAGAAAAATAAATGTACACGTGAAGAGCGACGAGTCGATGAATAACAATATTAACGATCCAAAAATCATTTGCGAAATTTGTATTATTTAATCAGGAACTTCAAACGGTCGAAGCGCGCGCGACTGCAGTGCCACCGCTCAAGCACGTGACTTCATTTTCGAAAGTGACTCTCAACAACCGTAAACAAATGTGCCAGATTAAGTTTTTCTTTTATTTGCACAATTGTCACCGACAAAGCTGCAGATTTTTGTTGACTTTGAGTCAACGCGATCGAAAATCCACCTAATTAAACTGTGATGAATACTTAGCTATGGAAAATCAGCAGCGGGGAAAAAACAAACTACAGCGCCAACGACATGAGAGGTTATGAATCTTTTACATCTCGACTCTATTCTGCTAAAGCGATGGGAAATAAAATATAAAAATTCAGTATTTGCGGTCGTTCTGGTCGGAAATTGGAAAATCGGAAGTAACCGGAAAAATACATTTGGCCTAGAGAAAAAAAATCACGTTCTGGAGATGACTTATCCGACTTTTCAACGCGAGTCAATAAAACTTCCAAAAGTCTCCCATTACAATCCTTTCGTCATTTGTTTTTCTTTTTTTACAACAAAAAGAGCAAGATCGATGGAAAAATTGAATAAAAATCTTGGATACAAAAACTCATGTTTTACGCGGGGAAATATCGAAATTTTCCAACGTTCGCTTAACGAGTGACGGAGAAGATATTTGGGAAGAAGAGTGTAAATGGTTTCACCTGAACGAATCCTCAGAGGGAAAAGAAAGTTTGCGACCATTTTTTTGTTCATGGTTATTTTTTTTTTAGTACGAATGTTTGCTTTTTTAAATTACTGGCGATAAAGAATAGTACACGAAAGAGAAATACAAGGAAAACTCATCGAGAGTAAAGAAGAGTGATGGGAAATAAGAGTCAACGATAATCGAAAAATAACAAGAGACACAAATAATTATTACGATTTATAAATACGGAATGGCGATAATTAAGTTGTGAATTATTATTATTATTATTATTTCTCTTTTTTTTTGTAGAATACCATTTTTATTTTGGTCCCGGAAACGGGAACCAGTTTGCGTGTACAACTCAGTGGACAACGTCACTACGATAAGAGTAAAGGACAGAGATAACGAGAGGAAGAAAAGAAGAGATAATGTTGAAACAAAATGAAAAAAAAGGAGAGAGAAGCCAACAAAACATCAAATGTATTGTACCTTTTTGCATTTAGTATAATATACCTACCTTACTACCAGAATAGTGGAAAACAAATTTATCCACCTCTCTTTGTTTGTCGCGAATATTTTTTAATATCTGTTTTTTGAGATTGATTTTTTTTTTTTCGATTAAAAATATTGAGGGCGTTAAATTCTCATGACTAAAAAAATGTTCTTGATTATTATTTTTGGTACAGAGATTGAGCGAAATTATGAAATGAGAATTATGAAATTTTGAAATAATTCTTGTGAACGTTGTAAATTTTTGTAACTTGTCATAGCGCCAGAGTTGTAAATAATGCATTACTGTATTTATTACCCATTACACTGCATAATGTGAAATGGATAAGTGTACCATTACAAAATACAAAAGTAATGTGTAATGTATGCATGTTCCATTGCAAATAAAAAAGTAATGTGTAATGGATGCATGTCCCATTACAAATAAAAAAAGTAATGTGTAATGGATGCATGTCCCATTACAAATAAAAAAAAGTAATTTGCAGTGGAGAATATTGGATTACAAAGAGAAAAATTGCAGTGCTCGTATTAGAAACTTGCGCATTGCTGTCTCATTATTTTATTTCGCTCAGTAAAAGTTCATCCATAATTATCACAAATGATCCATAAAGTTAAAAAAATAGAAACAAAAAAACAGACAGTTCATCGTTAAATATGATGTACGAAAATGAACTCAACCCCAAAAATTATCCAACTTTATATTGAAGTTGCTTTTACACGCTGTTACCCATAATTATAAGCAATCTAATAAAAATTACAAGTTACTGATACAAAATTTGTCACTTTATTAAATCCCTGAATAATGTGCATGTTCTTTTTTTTTAACTTTATGGATCATTTGTGATAATTGTGGATGAACTTTTAGTGAACGAAATAAAATAATGGGACAGCAATGTGCAAGTTTCTAATACGAGCATGGCAATTTTTATATTTGTAATGGAATATTCTCCACTGCAAACTGATTTTTTAAATTGTAATTTGTAATGGAACGTGCATACATTACAACATTACTTTTTGTATTTGTAATGGAACACGCATCCATTACACATTACTTTTTTATTTTTAATGGCACATGCCTCCATTACACATGACTTTTTTTATTTGTAATGGAACATGTATATATTACACATTACTTTTTTTACTTGAAATGGAACACGCATTCATTACACATTACTTTTTTTATTTGTAATGGCACATGCATCCATTACACATTACTTTTTTTAATTGTAATGGAACACACATCCATTACACATTACTTTTTTTTATTTGTAATGGAAAACTTGTCCAATACACATTGTTTAAAGTAATGGGTAATGCATTATTTTTACACTACTATTTTCACAATTCTCCACAGCGCACACATTATTTTTGCTAAACTTAAAGTTCAGAAGGAAATTACCGTAAAATTTATAATTTGCAGCTAAAACCGGAAATTGTTTAATCCTTTTAATTGGTTTTGTCGCTAAAAATTTAAATTAAGCAAAAAAAAGATGAATTTAAACGTGAAATTGCAAAAAAAATTCTTTCAATTTGTTTTATTCATTTTACCAGATCTTACGGATTGTTATCTGTTTCGAGAAATCGAGGTTGAGTCGTTGACATTTTGCGCAATTTGCTCAACGCTGCGTTTGAATATTCAGAGATGGAAAACGTTAAGATTCGATTGACGAGGAAGAAGAAGGGAAGAAAAAAAAAAGAAGAAGATGAACAAACGATCGAGCACAAGCGAGATCATATGGCGGAGAGATCACGAACGCGGAGCTTTTGTAGGCAGTTGTAGGAAGTTATGAGATCATTCTCGATGATTACACACGCGAAGAGAGCTTCGTCGAGAAAAGTTGCCGCATTTTGCTCGAACGCAGTCTGTGACGGTCCAGCGACCGATTCGGACACAAATCTCGTGCACGTACACACAAGAAGCTCGTAAAAACGTCGAGTTTATAAATAAAATCCGGTGAAATTGAGGTAAGTTTAAAAAAAATTGTAATGAAAAATTTTTTTTCATATTTTATTTATGAAAATTTGGAATTTACAAATTTTTAAACATTTTCAAATTTTTAATTACTTGTAATTACTTGTAATTTCTATAATTTTTCATCAGAGCTATTGGAACGTGCAAATAGATTAATTATTGAACTCCATTATAACAATTTTCATATTGAAATCGATTCTCGTCCCAGATTTTGATTTTTAAAAACTTTATTGCAACAATTCCTAAATTAGATTGCTTTGATTGTTAGCAATAAAATACTAACTTTAGCGACACATATTAGATTTTTAATTTTATCTGAAATTTTATTTGAAAATCCAGCTCGAATTTCAGCTTCTCTACTGACTCGAAAAGTCTTTTTCTTGCTCTCGTTTTTCTCGAGAGCGCGTGTGTCGTTTTATTTCTTTTTTCTCGACCCATGTGCTGTATATTTATGTTTATACTCTTGAAAAATCTGGACTCTTTCAAGATTTGGGACAGGCGATGCCAGGGAATTTTCAGAATAAAGCACTGAGCTATAATTTGAAACAAAGAAAAAAATAAGATGATTCGTATATGAAACAATGTAGCATTAAAAAAATGATTCTACGATTTGACCTCATTTTTTATATTTCATTGAAATTGGATCCGCAAATTTCGCCGATCGTTTGTTTTCGATTTAAATGGGGTTGCCAGAATTTGTCAAGAATCTCTAAAACGTAAAGTTTTGCATTAGTTAACTCTATTTCCAGGGAGATTAGCGTTTTTAATGACATATTCCTAATCAGCAGTAAATTTCGCATTATTCAAGGCCTCACATTCTTTTTAAAGTCAATAAAAATGCGTTTTGCCTTGCGCGCGCTTTTCGAAAAACCTTTAAAAATCAATACTTTAATCCTTGCATTATATCATCGATACTCCGGTAATAGTCTTGAAAAATCCCTTGAATTTCTCTGAATATCGCAATTATCGTTGTACCGCAAGAAAATCGCTCCAAATTGGCTGCAAAACATTCAGAAAACTCTAAATGCTCTCTAAACGCGATTTCAAGGTCGTACGATTTAAAATTGGCCCGGAAGCACGTAAAACATATCAATGAATCTTCATTTCCGGTACAAGAGTCTAAAAATCGTAGTCGAGGGACTGTCGAAAAATCTCTGTTTTGTTTAACGTTTTCGAACGGACGTTGAGAAATATCGGCTCGCGAAACGATGTCATCGCTTTAAACGAGAAATAAGGAGAAAAAAGCAGCGCCGAGCTCGCGCGAAACGACGATAAAACAGCTCGGAGCGGCGTGTGGAAACGTATATAAAAGCGCGCGGGCTAAGAAGCATCGTGCAGAAAGAGGGGGGAGAAGCCCAACAACGCTGTTTCGCAGTTCCGAGTCTCGGCGCGTTCAAACGGTCCCGTGGCTTTTTATGCGGAGAGGAAACGAATAAATGGTATCGTTGCGCACGAGGAAAGTCCGAGAACCCTCTTGTGTAAATGGAAAAGAAAAAAAAGGAACAGCAACGCATGTGTGGGACGCCCGAGAAACGCGGTACGCATCACGGCGAACATTCGCTCGGGCAGTTCCACGCGTTTCTGCGTTCTACGGTCGACATGATCTTTCTTCCCCACTCTCGCCCTCCGCCCCCCCCTTCCTGCGCTACAGCTGACTGAACGCGTGGGCGCGTATGCCGAGCTATATATATATGGGTCATTCCATGTCAAATCGACCAAGAGTTGGAATCGACCCCTTTCAATTTCGATGAAATTTGGTCAGAGTTTTCGTTTTTAATAAAACGAAGTTCTACCAGTGGAAAAAAATAAAACAATTTTTTTTCGAAACTTACATGCAAGATTCAAAATTTCACAATCTTTTAAATCTTTCAAGTTTATTTTTTAAATATCTCGAAAACTATTATAGTTAGAAAAAAATCGTTCTGGGTTCGTCTTGAAGAGTGAATTTGGAGAATTTTGAATTTTTGAAAATTGTGCAAATCCGCGATCAACATCAAATTTTTGGTCCATTTTTTTTTACATAATACCTTGTACTGATCTTAAAAGATCCTGAAATTTTCAGAAAGGTGTTTTTTGTTTTTTCAAAAATATTAATTTTTGAATTTTTAAAAATCGTGTAAATCCACGATCAACATTAAATTTTTAGTTAAATATTTTTTATATTATACCTTGGACTGAAATTCTAAAAATCTTGAAGATTTTGAAATTTTCAGGATCTTTTAATGTTGGTAAGAAAAAAATTATTTCTCACCAAATTTCAAAAATGTATATTTTTGAAACAAAAAAACACCATCCTGAAAATTTCAGGATCTTTGAAAATCAGTCCAAGGTAATATATTAAAAAAATGTAACTAAAAATTTAATGTTGATCGTCGATTTACGCGATTTTTAAAAATTCACTGTTCTCCAAATTCATCATTTTTGAAAAAAAAAATCGGAATATTTCTTTTTCGTAACCACAAGTACTCTTCAAGACGAACCGAGAACGATTTTTTGGTAACTATAATAGTTTTCGAGATATTTAAGAAATAAACTTGAAAGATTTAAAAAATTGTGAAATTTTGAATCTTGCATAAGTTTCAAAGAAAAAAATTTTAATTTTTTTTCCTTTGATAGAACTTCGTTTTATTAAAAACGAAAACTTCTGACCAAATTTCATCGAAATTAAAAATCGTCGATTTCAACTCTTGGTCGATTTGACATGGAATGACCCATATATATGTGTGTATATTATAGGTGCGTATAAAAAAATATGCTGGCTGTTTATTTTTGGACATTTCACATCCACGATACGAAATGATGAAAAAAAAACCTGAAAATTAAAATTTGCAATATATTGCAGTATTTTTTTCTGTCTTTTCTCTTGATAAAACGATGATATCGGACTTTTCTCCGTGTAGCGTTAAAAAATTTTTTTTTTTAATGCTGAAAGTAAGAAGAGATCGGATAGTAAAGAATTGAGGATGAACTTTACGCTAAGGGAACTCGTCAGATTTTGAATTTTTATTTGAATTTTGGAAGAGAATTTTTTTTGAAAAATTTGCAAGCTTGCCTTGTTTTATTATTAATAATTTTTTCCTGTTGAGAAATGTATTTTTTTATTTGGCAAAATTTTTATTGGAATTTTGAAAGAGAAAATTATTTGAAATTTGCAAGGACCTGCTTACCTCGTTTCATTGTTAATAATTTTTTTTTTATTGACCGAACGATAATTGAGCAGTATATTTGGAATTTTCTTGATGTCATGATTTTTTGATTTTTTGCTGAAATTATAATAAATCGGGATACTGAAGAATTAACGATAAACCTTTTTCTATGAAAAAATGTATCCAATTTTGACTTTGAATTTTTATGTGAATTTCCAAATAGAAAAATATTTGAAAGATGTGTAGTCCTTCCCTTTTTTTATTATTCTTGTTATTTATTTATTTTTGGAAACTAATTATTAGTTAATACCAAACAAAAAAAGTAACAAATTTGATTTCTATATAATTTATCCCTTGATGAATTGGAGGCACTTCAGAAATATGAAATTGAAACAAAATGACGATTATTTTCAGGTAGAATTTGAGTTTTGTGAACAAAATTAGCAATTGCATTAATCAAATACAAAGTAAAGATGAAAACCAAAAAAATCTCGATAAAAAAACTGGATTTCTGAATCTAAAAAAAGTCCCAAAAATTCTTTTAAGAACGATGCACTAATTTCTTAGACCTCTCGTCCATCGACTTTGAAAACGTAGTTTCGAAAAGGAAGCTCACACTTTTTTCATTGGTCAAGCAATAATAATAATAGGAACGACAATAATAATAATAATAATAATAATAGAATCGAGAAAACAAAAATGGCCTTCTGATCAATACAAATGCGCATTCTATTCCTAAATTTGAGTTATAATAAAAAAAAAAAAAATAAGTCACTCATTCTCGAGCATTCGCGAGCAAACTGGGTTATCGTCTACTTGCCCTTAATAAAAGCTTCCACATACCCGGCCCAAGATTTATCGCTCAAAACCGGAGCGATGACCCACGCTGACTCCATCAAACCTCCAAAGAATTCTCAGAGCAAAAAAAAACCGAAAAATTATATTTTTATCTTCAACGTCGACGAGTATGGGATACGCATGAAGATGGTGGTTCAATTGGGAACGACGATTCGTTTGAATGAACGATTTTGCACATGATCTATAAAGATCTATAATGATCTATAAAGATGCGGGAGCTCAAATTGCGACGCTATAAATTTTCTCGCGCGCAATTTGGCGAGTAATTTCTGGATATAAAACGTTTATGATCAATCAATCTCATTGATGATGACTTCAGGAGGATCATTGCAAAATTATGAGAATTGTCCATTTTTCGTTTTTCCAGGAAAATCCATTGAAAATGGGAACGAGAATGAAATGGCTGATTTTCTGCGCTCTTCTGACGCTTCTGGTCTCAAATGTCAACGCAGAGGTCAGTAATAAACCGACGATACACTGGAAAATGGTATTGCGCCATGTTCAAGAATATCTCGAAGTAATCCGTGGCTAACTCGATGATTGGATCGTTAAATTTGTATGTAAAATGACACAGAGAAGACGAAAGCATCGTCGTCGCACGACAACGACCGAGCCCACGTTTCAGCAGGAAGTCATGAACATGCTCGAAGCCGACGAGGAGATTGAAAATGCCGAGGATAACGGAAGTCACTTCAACGATAATCGCGATACGAGATATGGACAGAACGAGCCTCTTTTGCAGACAGATCCGTGCACTGACAAACATTGCGGCGCTGGTCGCATTTGCCGAGTAAAAAACGTCCCCTTATCCACGATTAATCAATGAAAAGCCAAAAAAATCCTCCAGAATCAATTTTCAAAATTCTGTTTCCAAAATTAATGCGCCAAAATGCGCTCTCACTTGATCACTTGGAATAAAATTCAAGGATCAACCACAAGCACCCCATAAAAATAGTCTTCAACTCTCTGTGGACCTTAATTTTATGATAAACTAGTGATTTTGTAATTGAAAATAATTTTTCTTCCATTGCCGGTGAATTTTGCCAAGTGGACTTGTTTAACATTTGGTTTTTTTTTTCAAAATATACATTTTGTTTTGGTAGAAATCAATTTTTGGTCCATTTGGAAAATTAAAGCTGCAAAAGTTACTCAAAAGAATGTAGAAATAGGATCCAAACCTTAATTTAGCAAGGTTCGAATTTTTGAACATATTATGGAATTTTGCCTTTTTGCCTTTTTGGTAGCCCACCGATTTTGGCGAAGCCGAGTGCATTTGCGTAGAGTCCTGCGAAGAGGAAATAGATCCACGTCGCAAAGTTTGCACGAATTACAACGAGACGTTTGGCAGCGATTGCGAGGTCTATCAGGCTCGTTGTTTCTGCGATAGCGACGATGCAAGATGTCGAGGATCCGATTATCAGCACGTTCACATCGAATATTACGGAGAATGTCGTCAAATGCCGGTGAGAATGTCGATGGATCTTCAGAAATAGTCATATCTCTCGTCCTCAATTTTACTGATTATACTTCCATTAATTTTATTGATCCAATTATCATTCATTGTGCTGATTAATTCGTTTAAAATTCTTCAAAATTATTTAATCGATTTTATTCATTAAATTCTCATCAATTCCCATATTTATCGCCCTCAATTTTACTGCTTATACTCCCATTAATGTTATTGATTCAATTACCATTCATTGTGGTGATTAATTTGTTTGAAATTCTTCAAAATCATTTTATCGATTTTACTTATTAAGTTATTATTAATTTATCAATTAATTTTCATCAATTCAGTTTCCACTAGGCTAATTTATTATATTAATAATTTTTTCGTAATTATTTACAATAACCGTGACAAATGATTATCCATTTATTAAATTTCCAGTCATCATATTTGCAATGTTTTTCAAAATCGTTCTTAACATTTCTTTCAATTAATTTTTCACAGATCGAATTTTATTGAATCAAATTTAAAATTTAATTGAATTAAATAAATCCATGAATTTGTAAATTATATCAAATCTCTTTTATCGATTGAAGTCAATTTTCTCACAATTATTTTATACAAAATAATTAGTCGATTAATCAATTCATCAATAAATTGTACTTTACGCGCATTATTATTATTTTACATGCAATATTTCACCGAATGTTCATCGACAGGAAGGAACATTTTTTAAGGTTTTAATTGAGCAAAAAAATGTTTTTCACAGATGTGCAAAGAAGAGGATATGCTTGATTTTCCACGACGAATGAGGGACTGGCTTTTCAACATAATGCGCGATCTCGCCGATCGTCAGGAATTACCAAAACACTTTTTGAAGATGCAACGCGAGGCCGAGACGAATATGACGCTGCGCTGGACAAACGCTGCGATTTGGAAGTGGTGCGATCTCGATGGACATCCCCACGATCGATCGGTCTCGAGACACGAGCTCTTCCCTATCAGAGCACCTCTGATGGCGCTCGAGCATTGCATCGCGCCGTTCTTGGATTCTTGCGACATGGACAACGATCACAAGATCACACTCAAAGAGTGGGGCAAGTGCCTTCAACTCGATGAGGTATGTGATTCGTTCGTGATTTTGCTCAAATTAAAGAGAAATTGAAAAAAGAAAAATCTCCAATTTGACAAAATTGAGCGGGAAAATATCTCAGCATTGTTGCAAACAGGGTTGCGAAATTTTTAATGAAAAAGTAATGCATTAACCATTACTTTTTTAATGGCTAATGAAATTAATTTCCATTAAAAATTAATGGTTAATGAAAATTGCAATTGCATTAAAAAAAGTAACGCATTATTTGCAACCCTGCCCATTACAATGTAGTGTGTAATGGAAAAAATTTCCATTACCCATTGCAATGTAATGTGTAATAGACAAAACTTTGATTGCAATTTTGGGAATGGAAAAATATAAATGAATAAATTATTGCAATTTTGCATTACATTTTATTGACTTAGGGCTTAGATTTTCAGGTACCTTAAATTCTAAAAAGCATCTATATTATAATTATAAAAAGCATTTATATTATTATTGCAATATAATGTGTAATGGACAAAACTTTTATTGCCATTTTGGGAATGGAAAAATATAGATGAATAAATTATTGCAATTTTGCATTACATTTTATTGACTTAGGACTTAGATTTTCACCTTAAATTCTAAAAAGCATCTATATTATAATTCTAAAAATCCAAGTCCTAAGTCAATAAAATGTAATGCAAAACTGCAATAGTTTATTCATCTATATTTTTCCATTCCCAAAATTGCAACCAAAGTTTTGTCCATTACACATTACATTGCAGTGGGTAATGGAAATTTTTTCTATTACACACTACATTGTAATTGGCAGGGTTGCAAATAATGCATCACTTTTTCGAAAGCAATTGCAATTTCATTAACCATTAACCATTAAATTTTAATGGTTAATGAAAACAATTTCCATTAACCATTAAATTTTAATGGTTAATGGAAATAATTTGTATTAACCATTACATTTTAATGGTTAATGAAAATAATTTCCATTAACCATTGAAATTTAATGGTTAATGGTTAATGAAAATAATTTCCGTTAACCATTAAATTTTAATGGTTAATGAAAATTATTTCCAATGCATTACTTTTTTTAGTGCATGTGCAACTAAAAAAAGTTATGCATTATTTGGGTTGCAAATGCATTTTATTAGACAAAGAAACTGGCAGAAAGTCCAAAATGCATTTTGAGATCGGTAATACGCCAATCGAAGCTAGCATTGAGTTATCGGGGTTCGATTTTCACAATTTACATAAAAAAAATTCCAGTTTTATAAAATCGAATGAATAAATTACGTTGCTAAAAATTCAAAGCAAAAAAATTCCAACGAAACGACAACAAACGGAAAGCTCGGGGAATCCCCGGTAAGCTTTAAACTGGATTTGGGATACGAGAAGCCCCATCTCACCAAATTAAATCCCCGAGGTTGAAGTTTCGATAAATAATTCCTATTCCGCCATTTCCTCGATTTATCGCCTCGAAACTTCAATTTTTGCTCAAACTTTCGATTTCATCCATTCAATTTTGACTTTCATTTTCTCAAGACTTTGTTTTTCATCCATTAATTCTTCTATTTCGAATTTTGTATCCAAGCAAAAATTGCCAAACAAATGAAAATAAGCGAAAAACTCGCAGAAGTCCTTAAAACCACTTCTGATAAGTTCGGGGATTTCCCGGAAAGCTCCAAACTCAATTTGGGGTTCCAGAAACTCTATTTCAAAAAATAGAATTCCCTCGGGTTTGAAATTTCAATGAAAATTTCCATTCTGCCATTTTCTCAAAATTTCAATTTTTGCTCAATTTTTCATCAATATAATTTTGAATTTCATCAACTGTTTTTTTTCTTTTTATCCAGGATGATTTGGACGACAAGTGCGATGAGCTAGCCGAAGCCGCTGAAGCTTCCCACGTGTACTAAAAATAGTTGATGCCCGGAAATTCATGGTTCAGGAGAATAATAATAAGCGCACTCGTAAATACAAGGACACATGCGTATAACGGTTGGCAGCGTGAAGGACGAGCCCTTCTCACCTGGCCTGGGAAGGTCCTGGAAAAAAAAAATACAAAACGGCGGGAAACTCGATCCCCATTCTATATTTGACGCTAATCTTCTCTCTCTCTTTCTCCCCTTCTTTGTCTCGGTCCCTTTTGCCAGCACCTATTTTCCTCGAGGATCGCTGCAGCATGACGCGCATCGAGGAACGCGCAACATCCCCCGGACGCTACCGACATTTTCCCTCGTCGATACTGCCTCGACCCATAACGACTACACGTCATCTCGCATATACCAATAACTGACGGAATTTTCGTCATAAAACTGCGTCCTCTCTTCCCCATATCGCGAGTAAAGGGCTTACACGTAAGCGGGTGTCATACGCGTGTAAACTCCCTTAACGTCATAACGCGATTTTCCTGAAATAGCTACCCGGGACCTTCGCTGGGATCCAGGATGACCGTCCTTCCGTTTTCCCCGGGAATTTCCATCCACATTTTTTTATTTGCCAAGCAATCACATTATTTTTTCATATCGTAGAATGATCCTCAATCTTTCCTGATGTTTTTATTTTAGCATTTTTGTACGTTAATACAATTTAGCGGAGTTCCTTGTCTTTGTGTGAATAAAGGGTGACCAAAGAAGGATTGCGTTTAATTTGAGGGTATTTATAATGAGATTTCTTTGATTGTGCCTCCTTTTGAAGGTTAAAATTGATAATAGTGGGAATAGACTCATTCTGACTATCTCGAGTGTGAAGCAATTTTTAGTTCAGCAAAAAAAAAGCTCACATAGTTAACTCAACCGAATACTAGGTTTTTCAACAATTTTTCTTACACATTTTATATAGTTTTTTCAATAAAACTTTTCGGAGATTTACTGAAACTTTCAATATACCACGTTTTTCGTTTCAAGTCTTAGAACTATTTTCATGGCTAAAAAAATATAAAATAAAATAAAAAGCTAAATTTGGCCCGCCAGATACCAAAAGGTAATTTTAAAGAATTTTTATTTAAAGCAGAGTTGGGCACAGTACTTGAAAGCACTTGAAGTATCAAGTACAAAGTACCGTAGGTATTTGAAGTATCGAGTACCGTAGGTACTTGAAGTACAAAGTACTTGTTACTTGCAAGTACTCGTCAATACGAGTACTTGAGGTACAAGTACTTGAAAAAATTAAGTACCAGTATTAAGTACTTTTCAAGTTTTCGGGTACGTCTCGTAAATTCTGGTACTTGGGTCAATCCATGTCAAATCGACCAAGAGTTGGAATCGACCACTTTCAATTTCGATGAAATTTAGTCAGAAGTTTTGTTTTATCATAAAACCAAGTTCTACCAAGGAAAAAAATTATTTTTTTTTCTTTCAAACTATGATAATTATGAAAAATCGTTTGTTCCGTCTTGAAGGGTATACTTAGGGCTACGAGAAAAAAAAATATCCCGACAAAATTTTTTGAAAAATGATGAAATTGGAGAATTTTGAATTTTTTAGAATCAAGAAAATCCACAATTAACATCGAATTTTTTGTTCAATTTTTTAAATATCATACTTTGTACTGATTTGAAAAGATCCGGAAATTTTCAGAAAGGTGTTTTTTTTTGTTTCAAAAATATGAATTTTTTTAAGTTGAGCAATCATGTAATTTTGTAATTTTAAGCAGTCCAAATTACATCATTTATCAACTTCACTTAACTGAGAGGTAAAAAAAAAGTTTTACCAAAATTCAAAAATTCATATTTTTGAAACAAAAAAAAACATTTCTGAGAATTTCAGGATCTTTCAATATCAGTACAAGGTGTTATATAAAAAAAATAAAACCGGAAATTTAATGTTGATCGTGGATTTTCACGATTTTGAAAAATTAAAATTTCTCCAAATTCATCATTTAAAAAAAAAAAAAAATTCGGAATATTTTTTTTTTCATAGCCCTAAGTATACTCTTTAAGACAACCCAGATAGATTTTTTCGTAACTATAATAGTTTTCGAAATATTTAAAAAATAAACTTGAAAAAATGGTGAAATTTTGAATTTTCGAAATTTTTTTTAAATTTTTTTCCTTTATTAGAACTTTGTTTTATTACAAAAGAAAACTTCTGACCATATTCCAAGGCTTTGCACATGTAACCATCAGCAAGACACATTCAAAAGTACTTGATACTTGTACTTGAAACAAGTACTTCAAGTACAGAAAAGTACTTGAAATTTTCAAATACAGTACTTCAAGTACAGGAAGTACTTGAAAAATTTAAGTACAATACTTAAGTACTTTTTAAGTACTTTGTACTTACAAGTATTGTATTCAAGTACCTGCAAGCACTGAGTACTTTCAAGTACTGCCCAGCTCTGATTTAAAGTGTAGTAGCTAGTCAAATGAGTGTTGCATTAAGAGTATGTAGTGATTCTTATTTAAATTTTCATAACAATGATTATTCGACAAAATGAAATTTTCAAATGCGTGAGATTAACATTCATTATTTTCACAAAATAATAAATGATTTTTAAAAAGAAGAAATTTGACTCATCTCTGTTGGAGGGAGGGACAAATTTCACACCTATAAGATGAAAACTTAGAATTCGTATTTAAAAACTCGTCTCTAATTCAAATATCACATCGATAAATCACCCTCTCGATCCCATCTCTCTTGATAATCCATTAAAACCCGAGCATTTGTTTCCAAACTCTTTTTTCCATTCGCCCCACCGCGCGGCGAAATCGCTCGTTGCGTCTCTCTCACTCTGAAGCTTCGTATTCTCGAGTGTCGATGGCGCCACCGTCCGGTGTCCGCGGGCGCGCATGCGCGCAGCTCCGCGGCGAAAGTGGGGGAACACGCGCGGACACACCGCGTTGCTCGGATTGCCCGTGCAAAAGCGACACGGTGCTGCCGTCTAGCGGCAGAAACTCGAAGGGCGACTGTGCGGAGCGAGACATGTCATTGGACGACGGTTGTCACGTGAACGCATTTCGCGGGACGCGCCTCTAGCGCCGCACAGCATTTGGCGGGATCGCGTCGGCTTACAGATTACAGAACAGCGTCGTCTGTGGCTCCGGCTCGCATCGGGTGTTTCATCGGCGCTTACTCTCCCAAGTATCAAGCGCGCGACGCTTGTGTGTGCGTTGAAACTCGCTGTTTTTTTCCCCCCTCTGTTCTCGTGAAACGCGCCGACACTCCGATATAATACGGTCTCGCTCTCTCACTCTCACTCGCGCGCGCACTCTCTCTCGCTCACTCTCGGACACGCACACACTCTGTATATCTCTATATTATCGTTGGCTACGTCCACGGGCTCGCACAATGGTGAGTATATCCGCGAGATTACGGCGGACATACGATAAATCTATGAAATAAAAGTGCATCACGATGATCGCAATGTTATCGTCGATCTACCAGTGAATTTTCGTGCTCGTAGCTTGAAAATTAATCGTGATTTTTTTCTCTCGAACGCGATGCTGAAAAACAGGCTGGCGGCAAAGCGGGCAAGGATTCCGGCAAGGCAAAGGCGAAGGCGGTCTCCCGTTCGGCGAGGGCCGGATTGCAGGTGAGTGTCTTTTACATTTTTTATTTTTCATTCTTCGCTCATTCAGTGTTTTCTCCACGCGTCGCTTTTCCTTTGTTCCTCGAGCGTGTTGCAATCGCGTTTTCGCTTTTAAAATTGTGCGAGAAGAGTGAGACGGGGACAAATATCCACGTTTTTAGTGCCGCTCAAAGTTTAGGAAAGAGAGAGAGAGAGAGAAAGAGCCGATGGCGCGAAAAACTTTGGATGTTTTCGATCGTTCGTGTAATCATGTTTTAGATCTAACGGTCGTTCAACGTTTTTTCCACAATTCAAACGACCTCGCTGTTACTTTTGCGATGAAACGTATTTTTCAATTATCATCTTCAAATCCATCGCCGGCGATCTCCGCAAGCTCGAGCCGCTATTTTCAGCTTTAAGGAGAATGCGATTTTTCGATTTATTCGCAAAGCTGATGAAAAAAAGTGCGGTCATTTCAAACAACAACAAACGATTGCGCGACATTTCCCCCCCTCCCCTCTCTTTCATCTTCCTACTTTTGTAACCGCGAATATTCGTAACTGTTGCCGGGTACATGTTTATATATAGACGCATTAATAATTCGAGGAACTTTGAAATTTCCGATATCTATATATATACAAAATGTTGCATATTTCATCTGGTTGACTCGGCGTTGTTTTTAAATTTCAAAAACTCTTCGTTTTGACGAAACGTTGAACAAACGTTCTCGTTTGCAAGCTGAATTTGGTGGAATTTAAAAAATATTATGCGTCGTTTTTAAATTTCAAAATCTCTGCATTTTGACGAATCGTTGAACAAACGTTTTCGTTTGCAAGCTGAATTTCTTGAAATTTTCAAAATATCACGCATCAACGAATTTTCCTTTCGCCTCCGCGGTCAATAACATGGAAAAGTGCGAAGGGGAATCCTCGACTAATCGAGCGTCGTGAATTCAAAAGGAATTTGCCGATTATTCGACGTTTATCTTCGAAATGTCGACCGTTATATACGCGCGAAAATCTGTCATGTGTCAATCTCTGCGGAATACACAAAAATACGTGTGTTTATGTGCAAAAAACAAGCAAAAATCGTGAAGATCTCTCGACCTCTCGCGCGTTTTGTGCAGAGCGCCACGGGCGTGTTTTTTTTTTCTTCTACGAACAATGTCTACGGGTGGAAATTGAAAAAAAAAAAACAGTTAAATAAAGATGGCGGTGTTGTCGATTAAAGGAAGTGATAATAACAACAACGATAATAATAATAATGATACCGGGCAATTAAAGAAAAGTGTAAAAACAAACATGGCGGCTTCGCAAAAGTGAAGAAGCGTGGGCGCTATTTATCGATGGCTTGATCGAAATATATATATATATATATATATATTTTTTTTTTGGTGAAGTTACGAGGTGGAAGAAATGGAAAAGTTCGCAGTGATTCAGGCGTTGTCCCCTTTTTCTCGTGATTGACGGCGTTGAATGACGAAATATCGTATCGTGTGCGGCAAAAACAGGGCTGGAATGCTCCCGAAACTACCGAGTATATTTTAATAATGGCCCGTTCGATATCCGCGATGAAATGCGGCGAAACGCGCGACGCTTCTTTGCGCGTGTGTTCTCTTCATCGCGATGATCTTCCGTCTCTCTCGCGCGTAAAAAAATGAACAATGAAAATTCCTCGTCGCGGCGATAAACGGCATTTTTTCCTCGATATATTTTCCCCAAGAGAGAGATACATATTTATATATATATGTGTGTGTGTTTATTGGCGTCCTGGAATCTTCGGAGACGAAGCTAAAAAAGCCTTTTGTCATCGCGCCTGGCGTTCGATACTTCTCTCTCTTTCTCACTCTCGCTCTCGCTCAAGCGAGCCTCGACGACGCGCTCCGATGTTTTCGGAATGGTTCGACCGACGCAGACGCGGCGTGAAAAGCCAAAAACATCCGCCGCAATGAAAAATCAACGAATTCGGGAAACTATTATTTTTCGGCTTTCTCCTCTGTATTTTTGTGGATTGTGGGGATTTTTTTGACGTTTTCGCTTTTTTTTATTTCCAGTTTCCCGTTGGAAGGATTCACAGGCATTTGAAAAACAGAACGACGAGCCATGGTCGCGTGGGAGCAACGGCGGCGGTTTACAGTGCAGCTATATTGGAGTATCTCACCGCTGAGGTAAGCTTCTTCTTACTTTTTTTTTTTTACTCCATTTGTCTTTTCATCTTTGTACTGCGAAACGTTTGCCTGCGTTTGCCACATTGTATTCGGGGCTTGGCTTCTTCGTGAATGTATGTGTGTGTTTGTGTACATTCGAGAAACATAGAGCGCCCTCCGTCGGTATGGCGGCGCTAGTGGCGACATCTACAGCGCCATTGCTGATTCTTTTCCCGCCTTTTTTTGGAATTCGAAAAATCGTTCGAACGAACATTTTTGCCTTGCTCGCTGATCATTGTTTGCAAATGTCTATGAGAGAGTTCGTTTTGGCTACAAAATTGATAATAAGTGAAATATTGAAGCTAAAAAAGGCGTTAGAGCGTTTTTTTTTTAATTGAAAACTGTAAAGCGTTTCTCGCGAAGTTTGATATCAAACTTTCTCGTCAATCGAAACCTCACGAGAGATTCTTTTTATTCGACAGCGTTGCGAATTTTTACTTGAAGAATTTTTGCGAAAATTTGTATTTTGAAAATTTTCTTCTTTCCATCGGTTTTTCTATGAAGTTTCCATCAAGACCAAATTTTTTATTAATTTCTTTTTCTTTATTCAGGTATTGGAATTGGCGGGGAACGCGTCAAAAGATTTGAAGGTTAAGCGCATCACACCGAGACATTTGCAACTGGCGATTCGCGGTGACGAGGAACTCGACAGTCTCATCAAGGCGACAATCGCAGGAGGAGGTAAATATTTGCTCGTCGTCCTTCCGACAATTTATCATGTCAAAAAATTTTCCAAAAAATGTTTTTTGAAATCGTAAAAGAAAATCCAGTTAAAAATTCAGAAAGTAACTGAAATTAACGAGATTGATTGCGTTTAAAAAAACAATTAGCGTTCACTGAAGAGAAATAATCCGGGAAATTTTTTTTTAATTTGCATTTCTGGACGTTGCGAAACATTTTTAAAATGCTGGCATAAAATTCGCGAAAAAAAATTTCACGGAAACGAAGCTTTGTAAAAAAACGCAGAGCAAGTCCTAGAAAATCTGGGAAGAAACCTCTGAAATAATCTACGAGTTTTCAGTAGAACTCTTTCCAGAGGTTTTTTTCCATTATCTTTTTTTTTGGCCGCCACAAAAAGCAGGTATAATACCCTAACCAGTGATCGGCAGTATCGATTTTTTCGTCAACGATATTGATTTTATAAATCATTTTTTCGAAAAATTAATAATTAGTCAAAAAATATTACTAATTTTTTATAAAAATTCGTATTTAGCGGAAAAATATTAGTAATTTTTCTAAAAAAAAATTAGTAGTTAGTAAGAAAATACTTCCAATTTATCAAAAAAAAATCAATTATTAGTGACAAAATATTTCTGATTTTTCTAAAAAATTAGTATTTAGCGAAAAAAAAATTCTAATTTTTCCAAAAAAAATTAGTAATTAGCGAAAAAATATTACTAATTAATTTAAAAAAAAACAGTAATTTGTAGAAAAGTATTGTGTATTTTTACGTACTTGTGTGTACGGATTGAGTCATGATTATTTCACACATTAGTATTTATTGTACCGAATGTCAGACGATATCACATAAGTTATTATTAATACGAATATTTAATCAGTACCTATTAAAAAATACATTAGTAATTTTTATTTTATTAATTACTTTTTCCAAAATTAATACAATATTTATTCACAAATTATTGATTTTTTTGGTTATCTAGCAATATCTTTCTCGCTAATTACTAATTCGTGGAAAAAATTGGTAATATTTTATCGTTAATTACTCATTTTTTTTGGGAAAATTAGAAATGTTATGTCACTAATTACTTATTTATTAGGAAAATTAGTAATATTCTGTTACTAATTGCTAATTTATTAGAAAAATTAGTAATATGTTCCCGCTAATTACTAATGTTAAACAAAAATTACTAATATTTCTTTGCTAATTATTAATTTTTCGAAAAAATTGGATAATAAAAATAGATAGATTTTTTTTCTGACGATCACTGACCCAAACATGGTCCATTATTCTGGCTGTATCGTGACTCATCGATCCTTTCTCTTTCTCAAATTCGCAGGCGTTATACCACATATCCACAAGTCCCTCATCGGCAAGAAGGGTTCTCAAAAACCGGCATAATTTCAACCTCAAGAGACGAAGGAACAGCGAAAGATGAAAATAAAATGAAACAATATTACACATGAGGAGGATGAAGTGTGAAGATTTCTAAGGACAAGTAGGGCAGAACGGCTTGAGGAAAAAAAGACAACAGCAAAATAAGAACGAGAAACGAGAGAAACGAAAGAGGAAGAAAAAGAAAATGAGGGAAGCATCAGAGAGTGATTGTTGACAAAGTGTACCTACGTTACTAAATCGAAGAAAAAAAAATGAAAAAAAGGGACAGGCGTGATATATATATATAGATATATAAATAAAAACAAATATTGATATAATTTAATATAGGTAATTGAGAAGAGTCGAGGAACAAGGAAATAACGAAGAGTAATATGAAAGAAAAAGACGAAAGTACGGGAAATCGCGATCTGCGTACAACGGTTATTGCGGGAGAAAAGAAAAATTGAAGTATAATTTGGATCGCATGGAAAATTAAACAACAATCTGTTGAGAGTGAATTTGCGATTTTGCAGAAGAAAATAACTTAAACGAAAAACAACGTTGAACATCAGTGAGTTTTGTATGAAGAAAAAAAAATATATATACAAATATATATATTTAAAAGGAAAAATCTAGTAAATAAGAAGAGATCTCCGTAGTTGTTCGAGAGACCGAAAATTTTCTCCGCCACACATCTTCATATTTCGAAATTCACGAGCTTTCATTTTTTCATTGAAATTCCGTTGCGCGCGTCGTTGGTGCTTAGTCTTGAGGAAGAAACAATTTAAACAAAAAAATAATAATAATTCCCGATAATTCTCACACTTGCGTTTAAACACATAAAAAATTGTCCTACGTGCCTCATTAACGTATTCGAATCGAAGATGGGAGGTAATAAAGATTTTTAAAAACAATATCGATAAAAAAAAAACATGTAAGAATAAATTGATTCGATCTTCAAAATTTTTAATACAAATTCTTCTCATTTCCGTGTAAATCTCTCGAGCGCCCAAATCTCGCGATCTCGTCGTTATTCTCATCTCGCGAAGGAAAAAAAGATGACCGGAGAAGGAAAAATAGCGTCCTTTTTTTTACCTTCTCGTCGATCCGAACAAGCATGACAAATACGATGGAAAACTTTTTTCCTCACTTTTTAACGATCGTTCTATCTTGAAAATCTATTTTTGTCAAAATAATAGGCCGCCCGATGACCCATTTTAAAAAATTCCAAACAAATCGTGAGTCTTGGACTTTTCTCGCTCCATCGATTATCAGCGCGAATTAATCTTCGCTCCAAAACTTGTATAGAACATCTTCAATGGTTTTTTTTGTTTTTCGTCGAAAGTCCAAGATTCGCGAGGGTCATCGAGAATTCAAAAAAAAAAAACTAAAAAATACTCTGTTTTGTTGTTGACCAAAAAGTCAAAATCTGTGCCCCGAGTGTTTCTCTCGATAATTATTCTGTTAGGCTCTCGTTTATCGCGTATGCAGTGGAAAAGAATTTTTTTTTTTCAACCGCATACTGGACCAAACGTTGAAGTTCGTTTCGTAATTAAAATTAATAATATTTCAATGAAGAAAAAAAATTGAAAAAACTCACAGTTTCGTTTTTTTTTCTCGATTTTTGTGGTTCATTGCTCTATTTTCTTTTTAATTATTATTATTATTATTATTATTATTATTATTATTATTATTATTATTGATCGTTTACTGTTGCGTCAGTAAAACTAGATTAATGTTCACTGTAATTCGGCGGCCGTCGTTCGAACAACCGTGCATTGAAAGAGAACGAAAGAAAAAAAATTACAAGCCATATGTAAAACTTTCATTTTCACAATAAAGGAATAAATTTTACTATTAAAACATTTTCGCGTGAAACCACGTATTTGGAAATTTCTCGTGAATTAAAACTCTTCATTTACCGACGTTTTGTTCAAATAATCCGTCACTCATTAATAAGAAAAAATGTTTAATAACAATCGCTTTGATTTTTTTGGCGAGATTCGCTATTTTACCGGCAGATGAGTGGCGGCAGCACCGTCGTCAATGGCGCGCAACCGCTCGTCGCACCGTAGCTGTTTCTCTTCCCGTTTCGTTCGTAATAAATCAAAATCAAATATTGCAAATAATTTACGTCACGTTCCTAGCTCTGCTCAGCGCGTCCGATAGTGAGTATTGTTTAATATTCAAATGTTTATTTTTCTCATATTTCCCAATTGCAATTTCTTGAATAGCGTCGGCTTCGCTCTCCGACAATTGAACGACAAAGCGTGAATTTCGAGTCGAATAATTGTGCGAGAAACAAAAATTTCCAATGATCCGCGTTTCATTAACTTTCCATCATTTGTCTCATGATCATCGAAGCATTCATTTCAATCCACGCTCGAATTTGTTTCAATAATATTCATTCTCACATCGCCGTGTATCGTTTTATTTTGCTGCATAACAATTAATGCTCCAAAATTGCGAGATAATACACGGTTTATCCGCGTACGCGGAGAGCGCGCGCGTCGGCGCAGTGCGTAGGCCCGCCCCCCCTCCCCCCGCCGGGCGTAGGAGAGAGAATCTCGCGAGCGATCTCGCGACTGCGAGTCAGTTCAGTCGCCTTTCACGGGTGGTCGTGTGAGGGTTGTCGTGTTGGATAATTGCTCGCGAAACGCGGTAACGTTTATTTATCGCTAGCGGTATTGAAAAATTATGCGAATAGAAACAATCGCGGAAAAAACGTGACAGTGAGTGCAACGACAGAAAGGAGACGCGATAATTCGCGCGATTGAGCGACGGGAAGAGGGTTCTTGCGAACTAAATCTCGCGAGTAAAAGAGTAACGCGTCTGACGTTGAAATTTGCGGAAAACAGAAGGAACAGGATCTCTGCTCGTGTAGATAATCGCGCTCGCGACGTTGCCGGTGTTTACGGTTTTTCTTGTTCAGCCGAAGTCTCGGTGAGGAAGAAAAAGGTACATACGTATATAGAAAATCAGGTGGAGCGTTTTTCTCGGTGAAGCGAGCGGCGCTCTCGTGTTGACGCGCTGTCAGAATAAGAAAGGACAAGTGCGGGAGTGGGAGGGGTAACGTCACGTGTGTTTTCACGAGCCTTTCTCGTAATTTATCTCGCTTTTTGTTGCTCGAAAACGAAAGAAGTTGTTGCAGATATATATATTATTCGTGAGACGGCGTGTGCGGGGCGTTGGTTCTCTCGTCTCAGTGTCGAACGTCGGGTATGAAACAAGGCGGTCTTCGTTGAGGGCCCGGGAATAGGAAAAGCCTAGTGAGAGGCGTCCAAGCGGTTGCCATGACGAGATTCTTCGCGTAAGCCTCCTCCGCGCGCTCCTCCGCCGCTTCGTCCTCGCACGGGGATCACTTCAAGAATCTCCGCGAGGCGCCTCGACGCGCTTCAATCAACGCGGGACCGAAAATGCCCGGAAACGGAGTCTGCGAGCGACGAGCTCGGTAAGTCCTCTCTCAAGCCCTTTTTTCCGTTGTTTTTCAGCTTCGCGGCCATTTTTTTTTACGGCAAATGAATCGACGATTTTTCTTCAAATTCATTCTAGCTCTTTCAAGGTCACGTCTGTTTACTTTTGGAGGTAGAGATTTTTTTTGGGGGGGAGATTTAATTCTTGACTTTTTTAATCTTTGAGGTCAGAATTTTTAGGGAATCTTTTCTGTTTTCAGGGAATATATTTATGAATATTCGTGAACCTTAAAATTAATTTGAAAAATATGTTTTTTTTTCTTGCTTCTTCTCATTGATTTTTTTTTTCGACATGAACTGCGGGATTTGTTATCAGCGGTGAATTTCCCATCGAAATAACGTTTGAAAACGATAAAAATGAATTTCTTTTTTTTGCTCACTTTTTGGCCGAGTTGCAAAAAATGCATTATTTTAATAATGCATTATCGATTTCATTAATGATTATTTTTTAATAATGTGGTAAAAAAATATTGCATTATATTTTTAGTTAATAATGCAAATGTCAGACCATTAAGCATTACATTAGTACTGGAAAATTATTATCCGTTGCTGAAGTAATGGATAATGTGGGAAGAGTTACGTTACTCGTTACTGAAATAATGAGTAATGCAAAAATGTTCCATTATCCATTATAAAAGTAATAGATATTGCAAAGTAGCGTTAATTTTTCATTACTATAATACTGAATATTTTGAATAATGCATTATTCGGAATAAAAATATGTTATGCATTCGTAGTCCAAATAGGACAATGCGATAAAATCTTCCTTTTATTCACGAAAGTGGAAAATACGGATTGATGAAACCGGTTCAGGAACTCGATGGTATGGGCTTATGAAATTTTTTTAAGTAAAAAAAACCCAAAAATGTAAACATCGGAATGTCAACGGGACTAATAATCCCCGTTTTGAAATTTGAAATAACAATTGAAAATTTGAGTCGAAAGAGAATAAAATACATATATGCTGCGCATTTCCCTTTGATCTAACGAATAAAAAAATGCACAAGTGGAATATGATTTTTTCTTTTGGTTAATACATAAATAAATAAAAATTACATGAAATTATTCGAGAGTAAAAAAAAAGTAAACAATCGTATATGAACAGGAATTATTATTCTCTTGACAATTTCCGGTCAAAGATTAAAAAAAAAAGATGCTGTAGGTTTAAATCTGATCTTACGAATAAAAAAAAACAAAACAAAGTACCGAATTATATTTTCGAAGTAAAAAAAATAGGAATCTAAACAAACGAATTTCCATAGAGGGAAATCTAAACAAACGAATTATCCTGTAAAAAATTTGGAGGAATAACACATACAGTCTGAGATGTATCATTCTTACGCATTATGATTATAAAAAATCATACGAAAAGGAAGATTTTATTGTCATTGCTTTCTACATACAGAAATTATTTTTGTTCCTTTAAACCATTACTCAAAGTAATACATTATTTATAGATGTAATGCGTTATTTGAAGTAATGCACTGCTCGATGTAATGTGTTACTCAAAGTAATAAATTGCTCAATGCATTACTCAAAGTAATGCATTATTCTTCGGTTTTGTACCATTCATTACTATAGTAATTAAAATTTGTTTCTACTTTGAATTACCCATTACTGTAATAATGGACGATGGCAGCGTCTAGCGTTATCCATTATTATTGTAATAAAAAATGTTGGGTTTTTTGCATTATTCATTTTTAATTTAATGCATAATCGTTAGGTTTCACATTTTTCATTACAACAATCATGCTTAATGTTTCTATCATAGAATTTTCATTACTTCTAAAATAAATAATGCATTATTTTTACATTATAATTTCGGCAACTCTGCTTTTTGGCGACTTTTTGGAAATCTCAAAATAGCGAAATTTAATCGATCGTTTGATCGACTTGGAATTTTTTTTCGTACGCAAACGTTGTGACTAAACTTTTAGAGAATGCCGTTTTCTTTATTTCGACAACTGAATTCTTGTATAAATGAGAGAGTATGCAAAAATTTGCAAAAATCTATGGTTCAACTTGAAAAATCTGCCAAAAATCGAAAAATAATGAGAAACGGATGAACTGAATGAGCTGAAGTTAAAGTTGAAACTTTGTTTAGATGAAAAATCTTCATCTAAACAAAGTTTACTAAACATCTTAGTGAAACCATTCAATTTTTGACAAAATGCAAAAAAAAGTGATTTATTTTTTACATTTATGTTGATGTATTTTTTCTCACTTAATTGAAACCCTGATTAAGGTAATATTCAAAAAATTGTCGACATTTTTGAAACCCCGATTTAGGCAATATTTTAATCTTATTTAGTCTAACAATTATGAGTTTAGTTATTGTTGTGACAAAATCGAGGTTCCAGCTTCACAAAGACTTATAGTAAGACATTCCACATACCGAGATGTTTTTCTTTACACGGTATGCGTTGCTTCTGGCTCCAAAGAGAAACAGACACCAACTCTTAGTGGATGAGACTTTCGCGATGGGATTTCCCGTTAGGTTCTCTCTCTCTCTCTCTCTCTCTCTCTCTCTCTCTCCCTCCCTCCCTCCCTCCCTCCCTCCCTCTCTTTCTCTCCTGGATGACGAGTTCGAAAAGACTCGTAGGTAGAGATTTCTTGCTTCACCACCTTTCTGTCTTCGCCGTTAATAAATGCACTCCAGAGGTCATCTTTCCCCCTCCTTTATGACTAATCACGTACGTGAAGTAACTAAACGTTCAATTCAACGGAAAATCGTCAAATCCTTCTTTCGCAGGTTTCATATCTTGAAAAAGAAACCGCTAAGAAAGTTTATAAATATTATAACTTTATAATGAATAATAATAAATATTATAAATAATAGTAATAATAAGATAAGGCAATGATATAAAATATTATTAAAAAAGATTGGAATTTTTGGTGATCAATAATTTTTTTCGATTATCGAACGAAATAATGTATAAAATTAATTCCAACATTGAGAAGAAGCCAGACGAATTGCTATTTTTTCTCCGGCTGTTCTGATTTAATTGCCGGTCAATGCAGAATCGATTGACCATTGCCAATATGCTAATCAACCCGATTTGGGGTCCAGACTTTTTTTTTCTGAATATTGAAGTAAAAAATTGGGTCAGTTAAAATTAATTTAATATTCGAGTAGAAAGTAGGTAATTTTTTAGATATATTTTTTACACCTAAAACTTTTTTCGGCAATTCCTCAAAATGTCTTTCGAATTTATTAAATTAACTTTCTGCATTAAAGGTACATATACATATACAATATACATTAAATATATTTTGATTCTCAATTCGCCAATTTAGAATATTCCTTTTTTTAAGGAATGACGCTTTTTTCATGATCTCTTAAATCATTATTAATCAAGTATCGATGAACATAACAAATTTCAAGAATACATCAAATGTATGTAATTTTTTTTTAACAAAACGTTAAAAATTGGTCCGTAAACAAGGAAAATTATCCGTAAATAAGGAAAAAAAATTGTTCCTTGTCGACAATTAATCCGCGCGAATTAAAAAAAGCTCCAATAATAATAATAATAATAATAAATGTAATTTACAACAATAATTTTGTTATTTTATTATAATTATTTTCTGTAGGATAGTAATTACACTGAATCTCATCAGTATCATGCCAATGATAATTACTAAATTATTATTTAATTTCTATGATTATGAACGTGATAATGTTGAGGCTCTTACGAAATGTTATTTGCAATTATGAAGAGAGAGAAAAAAAATCTGAATAGCTTTTTTTCTTCTTTCTCTTTGAGTGGGCGCTCTATCTATATGTATATGGGGCATTCCACGTCAAATCACGTGGGCATCGGCCTGACCCCCTCGGTTTCTTATGTCCAATGAATTGTGGGCTTCGCTTGGCCCAAAATATGACCTCAATTTTTTAGAAATTTTTATTTCGCTTTTTAGAGGTCGCCCGAGCTAAAAAATCATTAAATTGAGGAAAAATATAAAGAGGGGCCTTTTTCAAATGAATGAAATTTTTTTCACAGAAACTAGGGCCCAAAACAGATATCTTCGTCATAGTTCGATAATGGGCCAAAAATAATTACTTTTTTTTTGTATTTTAATTAATTTATTTTTATAATTTCTTATTTCGATTGTTTCTTGTAGTGAGAATAAAAACATTTAAAAAAATTTTCTAGTGAAACGTGATTTTTTTTTCTTGTTTTAAGAGTTAAACGACAACATTTTTCGAAAATTTATCAAATAAAACGGATAATTAAAAAAAATTTAATTAGTAAATAAAATTAAAAAAAAAAAAAAATAGTAATTTTATCGAATTATGACGAAAATATCTGTTATGGGCCCCAGTTTATGTGAAAAAAATTTCATTAATTTGAAAAAAACCCTTCTTAATGTTTGCAATTTAATGATTTTTTAGCTCGGGTAACCCTTAAAAAATGAAATAAAAATTCCCAAAAATTTGAAGTCATATTTTGGGCCAAACGAAACCCACAATTCATTGGACATCAAAATCCGAGGGGTTCAGGCCGATGACCGCGTGATTTGACGTGGAATACCCCATATATATGTATATATCTGCATAGCTGTATATATCGGATGATAATTATGCACGTTATATACGCACTGTTGGTATTCCACGAGCAAGGTCGATTCGTCGAGTCAGAGAGGCCACAGACCAGTGTTGCCCGCAAAGTCGTCGACGAGAGCGGTGAAAGTAGTCTCCTTGTACCTATATATATATACATATATATATATATATGTGTGTGTGAATACAATTCCTGATGTTAGGAATGAAAACTACTTGGCACGATCGCTCTATGATATTTGCAATAGTCGTTCATGATATTTGATATGGAATGATATTTGGTTCGGCAAGCATTTCATGAATTTAGTGATTTTAATTTAACAAAATTATTGAATTTTATGATTTTCAAGAATGTATTGAATTTTATGAATTTATTGAAATTAGTGAATTTATTGGATTTATCGAATTTATCAAAATTAATTAATTTAATTAACTCCATTAATTCCTCGAGCTCATATCGAGACCGAAATGTAATCCTTGGTGAAAAAAAAAATTATTATTTTCCTCGAATGACGTAAAATTGCATATTCTATGTCGAGACTCGTGAAATATATATTTTTTGGGCTGTAGAAGAAAACAAGATGCAAAAATGAGATTTCGAGGATCGAAGGATCAGCCCTCTGTCTATTGTTTTTTTTCTCCTTCGGGATAATCAAAGTTAAAGACATGACATTATACAGGGTGTTCCATTTGATTTGTGATACTAAAATTACTCCATATTCATGCAATAAATCGAAAAACTTCGAGACACGTTTGAAGTCAATTTTAATGGAGGATCAACAGGCTTTATTACTTTTTTATTAAGTCGACGTTTTTAAGGTCATATCAAGGTCAAATCTTTTTTTTTTTTAAAGAAACATTTTTTGATAGTAGCACCGTTTTATACGCAAAAAAATGTAGAAATTTATCCAAAAATTTTATTATTTGATCAATATCAGTTTCCAAATAATAAAACAACTATAATAATAAACATTGACCTCTATATAACCTTGAAAATGTCTGTTGGATATAAAAATCAGTAAGACGCATAATTCTTCATTCGAATCAACTCAATACGTCCCTCGAATTTTTTTTATTCACCTTTTTATATCAAATTTGCTATTTTTGTGTCTCAAGTTTAATGGGACACCCTGTATATGGGACATTTCATACCAATTCGACCGGAGTGTGACCCTCGACCTCGCTGATTTCGTTTACGATTTTTCATATGATTCTTCCAACTCAAAATAGCATTCAGAATTTTTTTCAGATTTTTAAACCCAAATTTGATAATACGTTATGATTTTTTGAATTTTATTTTCGAAAACCTCGAGGGCCGTAATTTAAAAATCTGAAAAAATTCTCAAAAATCCGGTGTCAAAAATAAAAATTTTTTACCCAAAATTCATCATGTCCAGGATTTCCCTTCCACCTCGATATTAGGTTTTTATGAAGAAGGCGTAAAAAAAATAGATGCAGAAATTAATCTACCGTGAAAAGTGGCTTGAATATTTCTATCGTTAACCAACAATTTCCAAAAATAGTTGGTTAATGTCTGCATCTATTTTTTTACGTTTTCTTCATAAAAACCTAAAATCGAGGTGGAAGCAAAAGCCTGGACATCATCAATTTTGAATACGAAGTTTTCATTTTTGACACCGGATTTTTGAGATTTATTTCCGATTTTTAAATGACGGCCCGCGAGGTTTTCGAAAAAAATGTTCAAAAAATCATAACGTACTCAAATTTGGTTTTAAAAATCTAAAAAAAATTCTGAATGTTATTTTGAGTTGGAAGAATCGTATGAAAAATCGTAAACGGAATCAGCGAAGTCGAGGGTCACACTCGGGTCGACTTGGTATGGAATGCTCCATATATACGGTGTAGGCAAAAAATAGGGCCACCGTGCGGAAGCATTCTCCGCTATATTACGTTTCTCAATTGCGCAATAATAAGTCGAGTCTCACCGTTGTTGGGACATCGTGAAACCTACGAGCAGTTCTTTTTTTTTTTACTTCTGTGTGTTGGAATTAAATTTCACTGCCTACTGGAGCTCGAAGCCCACACAGTCAGAAATTCCTCCTCCCGTTGAGAAAATCCGTCGCAACGTCGAGAAGAATAGTTTTTATGATGTTGCAGTTTGCATCGTTACAAAAGCGACGATTTTTTTTTTTCAAATTCATTTTTCGAAGATAGTAAAATGATTTCAATGATTTTTAACCTTTATTACTTTTCAGGAAAAATTAATTTTGTTAATAAATTAATTGAATGAATATATTGAGTTAATTAAATGAATGTTTTAAATTGATTAATTAAATTAATTAATTATTTTTGAAAATTAAATAAAATGTAAACTTTTTGGGAAGAATTAATGTTGTTAAAAAAATTATTAAATACTTTTTCGTTGCATTTTAATGATGCAAACTTCAGCATCATTCATTTTTACGACTCGGATTTGTTCACTCGTAATTGTCGGAGAAAAAGAGACATAATAATAGGGAGAAAAAGAGCAGAAAAAAAATTGAACAATACAAGGTCTTATCTCGAGTCGTGATCTATTCTTTCACCATTGTTTTTGGTACTCGAAAATTTGCCATTATTACAAATGTGTGTGTAAATTTGTGTCGAAGATAAGTTTATGTATGGGGCATTCCGTGTGGAAATAGCCATTTTATTTTCAATTGATAAAAAAAGGCTCTTTTTAAATATAGAGTGCTATAATAGGACATGATTTTTTTTGTTTTTTGTAAAGAATAGAGTATGTGGTTATTTTTAATTTTGTTTGTATTTCGTTACTGACAAATATATGAAATTAACAAAAAATCCATTTTTTTTTAAAACGAAAGTTTGTGGAATATTTTGTAATCGATTTCCAAATTCAAGGATCTTTCTAAAGAGGACTCGATGCAGATTTTGTGTTCAACATTGTTTTTCTTTTTTTGAGATTTTGAAAATGGAGCAAGTTTATCATTTTTAAATGTAGGAAAATCCATAAAACAGCCATGAAAAATTATAATCACTGTATATTTCAATGTTTATTCGAGTTGAATGAATTTTATAAAAGTAAATTTATATTTTATGTAATTTTTTTTAAATTCAAAAATAGGAACAGAATAGTTTCCATTTTATTCGAATTATTGAAATATCATGTAAACTAAAAAAAGTTGCTTCTTCATTATTTTCGTAATTGTTTTTTGTTACTAAATTTCCATAATATTGTTAAAAAAGATTGATTCAAAGAAAAAACAAATTTTTCGCATCATCAAATGACTCAATTTACATTTTTCACACAATATCTATAAAAACATGGAAGTGTTTTTTTTTTCTTATGTGATATTTTTTTCTAATTGATTCATTTCTCATTAAATTTCAAGATGGGAATTTCATGCAGTCGTTGTGCAAATTTTTTTTCTTCTCATCGAGGAATTATGAAATTGTTTCACGCAACTGAAGAAAACAGAGAGGAAGAGACTGCGTGAGAGAGAGAGAGAGAGAGAGCGAAAGAGAGAGAGCGAAAGAGAGAGAGAGAGAGAGAGAGAGAGAGAGAGGGGATAATTCAATTCAGAATCTTTTGTTTTCGTCGAGACTCTTTTTTCTCTCTTCCTCACACTCTCTCTCGCTCCCTCTTTCTCTCTCGCCAATCCATTTACCTCGACTTACAGCTACTGCTCTCTTAGTACGATCCGTTAGCGTTGAGCTCACGCAAAGAGCTTAAGCCACTCCACGGGTCATCGACCAACGTTTCCTTCCTCTCTTTCTCCCTTTCGTTTCTCAACACTTGCCACGATTTTTCCGCAAATTTTTCCCAAAAATTACATTTTGAAAAAATCATCATAGAAAAGGTCCTCAAAATTGAATTTTGATGAGTTACTTGATTTTTAAAAAAATCCGCCACTTGATTGAAAAAAGAAATTCATTTTATTTCAAAAAGTAAATTGCAATCGAGTGTCAAGCCCCGGTGAAGAATTTCCTCGTCCCAACAATTTTCGATTCTCGTGTAAGGAATGTTTGTTGTTTTTTTTTTTTTTTCCCGTGAATATCTCAGCTCTCCTGGGCTCGAGTCTCGCAAGTTAACGGTTTAATTCCACGGACTGACTCACACATTTATATGGGAAATTTATGTGTATGTATATATATATGAGGTATTCCAGCCCAAGTGTGTAAATCCGTGACCCTGACCCTCTCGGATTTATTTGATTTTTTTTCATATGATCGCGATGATTTTTTTTTTTATCTGAAAAAATTCTGAAAAAACCGTGATAATATATAAAAAATTTCAAGCTATCGCCCGTAGTGGCCAGATTTATTTTTCTGTGTTATACGTATTGGATTTCAAAAAAATTTTTTTTTTTTAAACGCTATTTTTTAAAAATCTAAAGAAATTCTGAAAAAACCGTGATAATATATAAAAATTTTCAAGTTATCACCCGTAGTGGGCAGATTTTTTTTTCTGTGTTTTACAAGCTATCAACGTCCGCAAAATTCCAAAAAATTCTCAAATAGCTCACCTTGAGTAGATACTCAATTCGAGTGGCAAAATAATTCAGTATCTGCTCAAGGTGAGCTATTTGAGAATTTTTTGGAATGTTGAGGGGGCGGGGTCGAAGAGTCGACTAACCAATATTTCGAACGGCCGAAGTCCCGAATTTTACGATTACGAGCGTTAGAATAACGAAGCGCCGAAATCCCGATCGCCAGAAAAGAGAAATCGAGAGAGCCGCCCCATGCGTAAGAGAGAGAGGAGGCGCATCTCTCTCTCTCTTACGCATGGGGCGGCTCTCTCCGCTGTCGCTTTTCTGGCGTTCGGGATTTCGGCGCTTCGTTATTCGAACGCTCGTAATCGTGAAATTCGGGATTTCGGCCGTTCGAAATATTGGTTAGTCGACACTTCGACCCCGCCCCATGTTGAGAACGTTAATAGCTTGTAAAACACAGAAAAAGCTTGAAAATTTTTATATATTATCAGGGCTTTTTTAGATTTTTTTAAGATTTTTAAAAAATGGCGTTTAAAAAAAAATTTGTTTGAAATCCAATACGTAAAACACAAAAAAAAAATCTGCCCACGACGGGTGATAGCTTGAAAATTTTTATACATTGTCACGGTTTTTTCAGAATTTTTTTAGATTTTTAAAAATGGCGTTTTTTTAAAATTTTTTTTAAATAAGGGATGTTTGGAAAAATGTGAAAAAATTATGAGGGTGTATTTTAGACTCAATGCGATCATACAGAAAAAAAATCAAATAAATCCGAGAGGATCAGGGTCACGGGTTTATACACTTGGGCTGGAATACCTCATATATATATATGTATATTCTCACATGATAATTCTCTCGTCTGGCGGCGTGTGTCCGGCGAATTCGCCCTGATGACGTTGAAAACGAGACAGAGGAGAGTTTCTAGATTGACGTAGACACGATTAAGTGTACAACGTTGATGAGCAAATTTACCGTACACTTTTGAGTATTAATGAGGAGAAAAACCCACGGATAATTAATTAAGGGGGTATTTTAGTCTGGAATTTTGAAAAAATCAATTTTTACTAAAATAGCTAAAGCTATTTTAGTGACGCAGCATTTCTCAAAAATAAATTTCTCAGCACTGTTGTCGTGATATCTCAAGTTCTACTAAACCGATTTACTCCAAATTTTTTGAGCAAACTTCAATGTATAACTCCTCTATCGCTCTTCCCAATTTTGTATCAAAATTATTTTCTTTACTATTGTAAAAAAATTTAAAACTATGAAAAAGAGAGTCGAAAAACGCCTTTTTTTGTTCGGACAGCCGCAATTTTGCAATTTTTTTTTGTTTATCGTTGAAATATCAATAAATATTTCGTAAAAAACGAATAGTAAAAATATATATATTTTTTTTATCGAGCTCGACAAAACGCTCCAAATGTATGTCTCCAGACCAGAATACTGCCTTAAGCATAAATGTTAGATAGAAAATTGCGTTCGTAAGAAGAAATCAATTAAGTTAATTAACTTCTTTCTTTTGACGAGCAGATCCTGACAATTTTTCAATAAATAAATCAACAAATAATAATTTTCAATAAATAATTATTCAAAGCTTTTTTCTTTAGTAATTTAGCCATCATGCGAGTCCCTGAAAGTGAAAGTATTTTTACTGAAAATATGTTTTTCTATTAGCATAACAAAAAAGCGTTAAATGTTATTTCCCTCAGATATTAGCTGGTAAATTTGAATTTCGAAAATATTGATCGAGTATTACCGAAACATTTCCCCCCTCCGTGTCGCGAATATGACAGGATAAAATTTTTTTTTTTTTGTGAGTTTGCATTGTGCATCCCTGCGGTTCCTTCATCCCTGCACAATATGAGCGACGATTGCGTGTACCAGTCATACATAACTCACGCGTGTCCCGCGGCCAAATGTCTGGTCTGTAATCTCTCCTCCACTCTTTGCCTCGGTTACTATTATGAGGATTTCTGTATCGCGTGAATTCAATCCAAAGGGCGTAAGTGACGATACAAGAGCGGAAAATACGCCTTTTCCAAGCTCAGACACAAAATATATTCATGTGTATGCCTCGTTTGAGATTCTGTGGGTGCAAATCTCTCTTTCTCTCTCTCTCTCTCTCTCTCTCTCTC